>OX101755.1:122654060-124130550 GCA_944452675.1 Tachina lurida
AATATATAATATATAATATATAATATATAATATAATATATAATATATAATATATAATATATAATATATAATATAAAATATATAATATATAATATATAATATATAATATACAATATATAATATATAATATATAATACATAATACATAGTATATAATATAAGATATATGATACATAATATATAATGAGGCTCTAGGATCCTTTCAGGAACGACAGGAATCTATGTATATATATATATATATACATACAATATATAATATACAATATATAATATAATATATATAATATATAATGTATAAATATAATACATTAATATATATATAATATATCAAATATATTATAAAAATATATATAACATAAAAAGCCATTACGCTTAGCCTTTTTGGCGCTTATGGCTCGATATGTATGTATATGTAATGTAAATATTTTTGTGTGTAAGGACTTGGATTAAATAAATTAATAAACAAAATATATCTTAAGTGCATTTCTCAAAATCTAGTACTTACGAGATTTCAAGCTAAATCTACCTGCTTTTTACTAGAATTCCCATATAAAACAAAATCTATTTTGTCAGTAGTAGATTTGTAGGAAATCGATTCAAAATCGACTATTTTTATTTATTTTTTAATAGCCTGTACAACATATTCATAAAAAGATGAGTGAATTAGCTACGGCCGGCTTAAAAAGGTGTGTACATTGGCTACACTGTATTTGTTTGGTTGTAGTTTTGGACAGTTTTCGTGGATTCTTTCATAATGGGTTTTGTTTTGGATCAAAAAAAAATCTGAATATATGTCAAAAAGAAGTTGGTGTAAACGGTATAAATTTTCATAAGATTTTAATTGAAGTCTGCTAGATTTTATGCAGGTGTAAATGTTCTCTTAATGAAATGTTGGAATTGGAAACTCATTTATATTTTTTGACTTATCAATAAAAATAATCAAATCAATTAACAATTATCAATTACTTAACTTAAACAATGATTTTCATTGATTTTCATACGAAAACATTTCAATAGACATTAAATGAAAATATTTTAAATTTTTATTTGATATCAAATATCTATCATAATTTATATGTTTAAAGCTCGTATATCGAGCCGTAAGCGCCAAAAAAGCTTAAGCGACATATTTTTTGAACTTAGCTTTTTACGAAAATCGCTTATCTTATTATTAGTAAAAAAATTAATCAGTAAAATTATGTCGCTAAAGCTTTTTTTACGGTTATGGCACGACATGTTTTTAAGCAGAATTTAACTCTTTAACAGTTCCTTTGCCTCAAACGGGTGGCCATTAATTTGGTCATGGCAGTCAAAACGTTAAACTATTCTTATGTTTTTACATCAAACTGTAATTTAAAGTTTAAAGAACGTTACAAATTCATTGCAACCAACCAACAAGACACATGAAGAGTAAACAATATTATTCCCATAAATCGTTATCTTTTTTGGCTAACAGCCATTTATGCTTTTTTTTTAAATACCATAAAATAAATCTTACCATTTAGAATATTTTCAACTGCAGTTATGTAATTTTTCCATAAATAGAATAAACTTACATTTAATATTTAAAAGCGACCACCTGTGCTTGCAAGAGTAATTGTTGTTCTCAGATTGCAAAAAAAAATTATATATAAAATTATTTCCAAATATAATAGATACAGAGCGGGGATTTTATGATAAAAGTTGTATGCAAAATAACATGAACTAAATATTATACCAGAGAATTTAGGCAAAAGTTTTAATTAATTAAATTTAATTAATTGGTATTACAAGATTTTTCACATCACTTTCTTCTGTGTGCTTTTGGCTAAAAATGTTTGTGAGTAAATGATTTTTTTTTTAAATAAATTAATTTACCTCAGAAAGGTCAAAGTTGTGTCTTATTATGAAATGGAAGTAAAGTCAAGTAGGGGACGTATCTAGAAAATCAAAACGAACTTTGGACTTCTCCCCGTCATAGGTCTAAGCAAAGTAACTTCGGTCGGCTAGTACATATTTATTACCTCAAAATGACAGCGATCATTAAGAAAACAGGAAAAATAAGTTGACGAAAATTTAATTTACATATTAACTTATTTAATATCTTCTTATAATTCCTCACATAATTTCATGCTTAATTTTAAGTACCCAAGCAAAACCTCACAAGATCTCATCTCTTTGATTTATTGCCCTTAAAAGCAAAAGTAAACACTGCCAACTTAATGAGCATTTAAAGTCTTTGCTTAACAACCGACAACTGAATCCGACTTCATAATAAAATAATAAAAAAGCAAATAACAATAATAATCATATAAAAAATAAATAAAATCTATAACGTGTGAATAAAAATCACATGCTTTTTTTTGCATCCAACAAAACAAAAGCACAAAAAAGTTGTGAAGTAGAAAAAAAGAGAACTTCTAAAAAAAAGTTTGTAGCCATTGTGCACATAAGACAAATCTAAATACCAACCCAAAATGACATAAATAACCGTAGGAGCCAAGGAGTGCAGCAATAATGCGACTAATAGCAATAGTGCAAAATAAAAATCCCACATTTTAAGTCGCAAACACAATAGCCCAATTCACAATCTTGTGCAAATGGTCTTGCATCGTAGCATATGCAAAATTGTGTAGTATATTGATACTCACCACTTAACATTTCTTAGTGGTGAGTATTAATTTACTATACCATTTTGCACATGCAACGATGCAAGACCATTTGCACAAGATTGTGAATTGGGCTAATAATTGTTCATAAATATTATGTGCTGTTGATGAAGAAGTTAGTTGACTTGATGTTTGTAGTGCGTGGCGGGGTTGAAAAGTCATTGAATGCAGTATGTGCTTGTTATGTGAAATGCAAAAAACATACATATTTTCTATTAAGTGTTGCCAATACTTAATTTTAATGAGCATAAAAATGAATATCTTCAAAAATTAGAGTGCAGCAGACCAAGGTATTTAATGGAAATTAAACTCACGCTGGCTATCCAGCAATTAGGGTTGGCAGACGGCGTGGAATGGCCCACATTGTCCAGTTTTTTGGAAACTTGTTTATTTACCAGTTAAAATACAATTTATCCATTTAAAAACTAATTTCTTTAAAATCTAAAAATTGACTTTTTTTCTCAATTAAATTTTTTTTTATTTTTTTTCGTTGTCCAAATAAAAATAGACGATCCTTGTGTATTTCTATCTGCTGATTACTATCGCATCATTAGTTTTTCTGTAGCAGCTCTAGTTAGAAATATACAGTAACTGACATTTAGCATTTGGACAATTTACACCCAGCAAAAAACTTTGCTTAGTAGAATGCAGTCGTAAGTGCTTACAATTTGAGAAGTTCAAAAATTATAAGATAGTAGTGTCTTTGTGCCGGTTCTGGATCACTTTTTCAGTACAAAAGTCTGCTCATGCCTGGATGGGAATGTCATGCATTTAAATGATGTTTCTTGCTTCATATATTTTATGAGCATTTATTTATAATATGAGTTTTCCAGCCCTGGATGGGAATGTAAATGTTAACTGATAAGAACACATACGGTTCGGCGATTTTTTTAATTTGGCGACATTTTACCCTTTGTCGATTTTTTCGGTTTTTGGCAATTTTTTCGGTTTGGCGATTTTATTATTTTGGGAGTTTTTAGTTTTAGCGTTGAAAATTTCAAAAGCTTTCCTTTTACGGTTGTCAAGATACAGCAAGTTGAAAGTCCAAAATTTAATAAATTAATTTTAGAGATTTTTTTAGTTTCACGCTTTTTTCGTTTTGGCGTTTTTTTTTTGTTTTTGGCGATTTTTTTCGGCTTGGCGATTTTTTTTTTTTATTTTTGGCGTTTATTTAAATTTTTCGATTTTTTTTAATTTGGCGCTATTTTCCTTTTGGTGATTTTTTTCAGTTTTTGGCGATTTTTTCGGTTTGGCGATTTTATAATTTTGGGATTTTTAGTTTTACCCTTTTTAATCATTTCAAGAGCTTTCCTTTTACGGTTTCCAAGATACAGCAAGTTGAAACTCCAAAATTTAATCAACTCTAATTTGTCTAAAATCGAGTAATTCGGTTCTAAAAACATCAAAAGTCTTCGTCAAATAGACTTAAAATCGGATGCCACAAACTTAAAAAAAAAACTTTAGTTCAGCGGGAAATTTGTGGCTCAGGAATGACCTGTAAAGTCAACTGATGCCCATATTATTTTATTCCAATATGTGACCTTCTCCGAGAAAAGGGATCTAGTGTGTGAAAATGAAGTTTTAGGAAAAACGCATTTAAAAATATAATTTTAAAGATTTTCTCATTTTTATCGATTTTGACACAGTAAGTCGTCCCTTTTCTCGGAGTAGGTCACATATTATATTATTGAAATGGATTTTAGAAAAAAAAAGTTTGTCTATAACCTACAAAATGCAATCTTTGGCATAAGGACAAGAGAAATTAAAACAAGTAAGAGTGCTATATTCGGCTGTGCCGAATCTTATATACCCTTTACCAACGTACGTACATATATATAGTATACAGACACATACATACATATTTGTTTTGTGAAAAAGTTTATAGTTTTTTTAAAGTTTCCATCTTTGGAGCTGTAATTTTCATTTTTTAAATTTCATACGCCAAACTTTTCTTTCAGAAGCATAAAATATATTCAATTTATAAAGAAAAAGAAAAAATTTTTAGACCTATTTAATTATACATAACACAAAAAGTGTAAGTTTTCCAACCCTGGAGTCATAATTTAAGTGAACAAAGCAAAAACGAAATAAGGAAAAACTTAGTTTCATTTAATTCCTTTAATATTAAAAAATTCAGTAAAGTGCGACTTTGAATCGCGCACGAAAGGTAGGCTTTTTTGCTTTTTTCTCGTTTTGGCGTTTTTTTCTGTTTTTGGAGGTTTTTTTAATTTTGGCAATTTTTTTATGTTTTTGGGCTTTTCTTCATTTTGCCGATTTTTCTCATTTTGACGATTTTTTTTCATTTTGGCGATTTTTTTCTATTTTTTGGGTTTTTTTTCGTTTTTGGCGATTTTTTTCATTTTGGCGATTTTTTTTGTTTTTGGCGATTTTTTTCGGTTTGGCGATTTTATAATTTTTTGTTTTTTTAGTTTTAGCGTTTTTGAAAATTTCAAGAGTTTTGCTCTTACGGTTTCCAAGATACAGCAAGTTGTCAAAATTGCATAGTCAAAATTGCATTAACTGATGGAACACCCTTTAATTAAAATTTTTGGAAATTTTAGTGTTAATTTTTGTAGTCTGTATAAAAATACACTAACCTTACAAATTTCAAGTGTATAATAATAATAATAATATAATTGTATGTATATTACATGGGATTTTAAAATTTTTCGTTGCTCGTTTTGGAACACCCTTTAATTTCCAATTCTCATGTATTTGTTGTTGTAGCCGCCAAAGGTCGACATACTGTGTCCAAATTTCAGGGCTGTAGCTCTTACGGTTCTCGAGAAAATACTAATATAGTTTTAGACATAGTTAATTTTACATAATACAAAAAGGTAAGGTTTTCCAACCCTGGAAACGTCTTTTTAATTTTTTTTTATATTTTTTTAATTTAAAATTCCAATTTTAGTCGTACTGAAGTGTAAAATAAGTTTATTTATTAAAAAAATAAAAATTTGTTTTCGGTAGTTACTTTTATATGGCAAAATAGAGTTTAAGTTTTCCAGCTCTGCAATCGTCTGCTCGATTTTGCTGAATTTCAATACCAATCTATTTTGGAAAATTTCTGATACACCAGTCCAAGAAAGAGACTTCGTTCTTTCTGGGAGCTTCGGAAAACCGATTTCACGTACAGACAGACGGACAGACGGACATCGCTTATTCGTCTTCCCTATGCATAAGGATCCAGAATATATATATTTTATGGGTCGCTTATTGATATTATAGAAATTACAAACGGAATGACAAACCTATATATACCCTTTTACCATTTTTTTTGGTAAAGGGTATAAAAAGAAAATAATGCCGGCTACTGGTATCACAAAAAAGCAATAAATAAAAATACAAAGATTTAAATCGTCAATAAAAATAATGCGTTAAAATTAACTTAGCCTTACTTTGTATTGTTAACAACATCAAAGCAGAAGTAAAAACATTTTCAAAAGCTTAGCAACATTTTATTATGAACTCAATAAGAGCAAAAAAAATATTGCAAGTAGCTTAAATTTGAGTTTTATATTTTGTAAATTTAAATTGGATCAACTGCTGCTCCAACTGCTTTGAAAAGTAGTTAAAACACAACAACAACAAAAGCAACACGATTAACTTTCAATTTTAAGTTGTAAGATTGTATCCGACCACAAATCACAGAAATAAAGTATGTGCAATAATTTATAAACTAATTTTACCTAAAATGCCTTGAATACAATTTGAATACATCATTTGCTTATGGCTGCGAAAATAAATTAGAAATACGAGTAAAATAAGTCTAGTTTTTTTTTTTTTAAATTTCAACTAACATTAAAATTTGTTTTAAATTCTGTTAGAAATACTCATGAAATAGTATTCATTTGCAATAATTTCTTGCACGCCACACCCCAAATTGTATCGCTTTAGTTTTTGGGTAATTTGTACACGAACTTTTTGTTTTAATATTCCAACTATTTATTATTATTATTATTAAGTTTGGTATTAAAATGGTTTAAGTTATTTCGGTTTTAAAAGGTGTTTAGAAATTAATTACTATTAACGAAATAATGTTTCATTTTAAAGTTAATTTAATACCACCGATAATATTATTTGTTGTGAGTGAAAAGGTGTTTGTATGTATTTATATGCGGGTGGGAGTATTATTTCCCAGCTCAAATAGCGTGCGAATGTTAAGTTGATAACACTTATTTATAAACGTAGTAAAGCTAATAAGTTATTAAAGTACTCGTATTAGTATTGTTATTTCAATGATGTCCAATTATTGGAATAGAAGGCACAAATAGCTCTTAAAAGATCGCTTTTTCAAAAGTACCATATCATAAGTACTCGTATAACTTATAAAAAGTACCATTCAAAAAAATATCTCTGAAGCAAAAAAAAATTTTTTTCTTTTCTTTTAAAAAGAATCACTTCAGTCTTTTTTTCAATAAGTTATTTTGACCTTCTCAAAACGATCATCTTTCAAAAAACTAATTTTTCGAAAGTACACTTCTGACAATATGTCAAATAATAAATTTCTTAAAAAATAATTATATATGTATATTCTGTATTATAGAAAGATATAAATTATGGTTCCAGGGTTGGAAATTTAAAAAAAAAATGGGTAAAAAAATAACCAAAAATATTTTTTTTCAGTTAAACATCTTTCATGTTTTAGGAAGATCTTTACTCAAGCAAATTCTTTAGTAGAAAAAAAAACTGAGAGGTCACTTACTAAAAATTGCACTATAACAAATAATTATAAATTGTATTAAAAATAAATGTGTATGTATGTACTTATATATGCATCTGTATACTTACTACATATGCATACTTTGGTAAAGGGTATATAAGATTCGGCACAGCCGACTATAGCATTCTTATTAGTTTATTTTCAAAATTTCTATGCTGGCCACTATTTGCTGTTTTAAAGAATGTTTCTCGTTTAGGCGACTTTTTTTTTGTTTAAGCGATTTTTTTAAGTTTTGGCGATTTTTGGTTTAGCGATTTTTTTTTTGTTGTAGAGATTTTTTCGTCTGAGCGATATTTAAATTTTTTGTGTTTTTACGCTTTAACAATTTTTTATTACAAGGACTTCTTTAATATTCTTCTAATATATATAATGTAATATAATATATATAATCTAATATAATGTTTAACTCAAAAAAAAAAATATTTTTGGTTATTTTTTTACCCAAATTTTTTTTAAATTTCCAACCCTGGAACCATAATTTATATCTTTCTAAAATATAGAATATACATATATAATTATTTTTTAAGAAATTTATTATTTGACATATTGTCAGAAGTGTACTTTCGAAAAATTAGTTTTTTGAAAGATGATCGTTTTGAAAAGGTCAAAATAACTTATTGAAAAAAAGACTTGAAATGATCCTTTCTAAAAGAAAAGAAAAACATTTTTTTTTTGCTTCAGAAATATTTTTTTGAATGGTACTTTTTATAAGTTATACGAGTACTTATGATATGGTACTTTTGAGAAAGCGATCTCTTAAGAGCGATTTTGTGTCTTCTATTCTTAGTATTCTTTAATATTTTTCTCAACTGACCCTTTTTTCCTTGTGCTTACTTTTATATGTTGCCAATTTATTTCCATTCTAAAAATTTTTTGTTATAGTGCTTTTTCCCATTGTGACAAATATTTTTATGTTGGCGACTATTTACCGTTTAAAATTTTTTTTTTCGTTTAGGCGACTTTGTTTTGTTCAAGCGATTTATTTTTATTTTTGGCGATTTTACGTTTTAGCGATTTTTTTTGTTGTAGAGATTTTTTGTCTGAGCGATATTGAAACTTTTCCCATTGTGGCGATTTTTCTTATTTCAATATTTTTATGCTGGCGACTATTTACCGTTTTAAATTTTTTTTCGTTAAGGCGACTTTTTTATTTTAAGCGATTTAATTCCATTTTTGGCGATTTTACGTTTTAGCGATTTTTTTTTGTTACAGAGATTTTTTTGTCTGAGCGATATTTAAACTTTTTCCATTGCGGCGATTTTCTTATTTCAATATTTTTATGCTGGCGATCATTTACCGTTTTAACTTTTTTTTTCGTTTTAGCGATTCTTTTAAGCGTTTTTTTATTTTTTGCGGTTTTTTTTCAGCGATTTTTTTGTTTACTTTTTCATCCAAGCAATATTTTAATTTTTTCCCAATTTTTTAGTGTTGTCGATTTGCCGATTTTCGATTTTTTTTCGTCTAATATTTATATTTACATACATACATGCATAAAACTTTTCTGTGCGTATTTAATAAACAATTAGACAAGGCGAACTCATACGAGGTGATTGTTTTCGCCGCTTGTAATTTGAATCTCAAAACAATTTCGGCAATTTCTTTGACATCTTTCTTGACATTTTTAAGTCAAATTTGGTTAAGTATAAATATGTATGTCCTACAAGTAGAGAATAATTTAATTTAATTAATAATTGAATCAAACCAATTCACATATTCCATTTGCAATAAAGTTTCGTATATAAGGCAGACATCTACATCAACTGACACCACACACAGTGGACCAAAACACAGAAGAACGCTGATGAGCAAGGTTTAGTGGCCTTGTTGTTGACAGAATATTTACAACTAACTTTGATGTTATTTGTTCATTAATAATTATCACATGTAATTTGGCTTAAAAAGCGTTACGAACATTAGCCTATTCAATTCATAAGAATAAAGAAACAAATACAGTTCGAAAAATAATAATTAAATTAACCAAAACAACTATTGTTTTTTTTTTCTATTGCAAAAAAATCAATAAATCTTTTTCAATTATTCATATTTAAGTGTATTGTTGTATGTATTTGTACACAACAATTTGCTGCCACAACTTTATCGTCTATTTATATAGAAAATTATGTCATTTATATAAGAATTTAATGCAAAAAATAAAATATTGTTGTAGAATTCTGTTTGTGCACTTGTGTCGCTTGCTCTGATTTGTTATTTATTAATTCACCACAAAAATAATTTCAATTTACAACAAACGCTTGAGGTCTTCCATTTCGTTGCAGAAAAAAACATGTCATGTTTTTGCAATCATTTTTACGGCTTTATAAATTCTAGCAAGATTCTTAAAGATACATACATACATACATGCATATGTAGATAGAAAAAAAAATTGTTACCTTTAGCATTTTATTTCTTTTAAAACTTTATAGAAATATTTGAAAAATGTTGACTGTATCTTAGAGTTAGTTTTTTTTTCTATATATTAAATTATTTCTATATAATTAGTTAGTGTCTTAGGAAGCTTTCATTTAATAAATAAAATTAATGTATTTAAAAGCTGTTTTTCTTCTTTTTTATTTAATTAAAATAAACTGGCGTTGTTTTGGTTGCTAAGAAGGAAGGAAGGAAGGTCTTGCGAAAATAAAAATTCGATTAATTAGTTAATAATAAGAAATTTATTAATTAATATTCATTAATCTTTTTCATGTCAATATTAATGTTTTATAACTCTCTAATTCAAACGCTTTTCAAAACAAAAGACTTCAGCAACAAACCTTAATTATTAAAATAAATATTAAGTAAAAGTGTTTATTTACAAAACGTATAATTATCACATAAAAGTTGAATAAATTCATAACGTTTTTTTTTTCTACCGGCCATAGCAGTTATTAAGGGCAACATTTTAAATTCCCTCTAGCGTATTTTAATCTACAACAGCGTTTATATAATTAAAAAAAAAAAAACTTTTGAAAGAAAATTAAGTTAAATAAACAATTCACTGCTGTCGTAATTGTCACTTATTACCGGCCCATAATATTAAATTTTCACCTAAAATCGTTGCAGTCACTTCCCGTCTGTTTCTCTTTTGTGTGTTAGCTTTTTTATTTTTATTTTATTTTATGAACCTATAAAAAGTTTAAAAATAATTTTTCACTTGATTTACAATCTGTCATAACAATGTTATGCTGTTTTACAATTAAAAATAATGTAACGCAAGATCGACTGTGTATATATGTAATCATACGTACGTGTATGTGTGTATGTATAAATATGTTTTCTTTTCACTTTATGCGTCTGGTCGTGAAGTCAATAATTCACACTGGGACAAAAGGGAAATATTTTTGTAATAAATTAAAAAGTTTCTAGATATTTGTAAATATTTATTTGCCATTCCAAAAATCTTATGCTTTTATCACAAATTTGAAATTTGAATTAAATAATTTTAAACTTATTTTTGTATTTATTTTCAATAAAACAGAATTTTTAATATACATATGTATGTACGCCCTTTATTTATCTTAAAAATAATGTAGATTAAAATTTGTTGACGCTTCTGTAATCGTTTAAATTTTAGAAGATTGACTTATTAGGTAAAAGCTTGCCATCCTAAAGTTGGGGCTGGCAACAGATCGCTGGGCCGGCTAAATACAGTTTGAGTTTCAGCAGCAAATTTTTAGTGGATTGTTTCCAAAGACGCGTCGGTGTTTGCATGCTCTCTGGATACTCAGTACTGTACGCTTTCTCACATTAGCTGTCATCAGACGGGTGCCTGAATGACTTTTCCAGGGAGCACTTGGTGCAAGACCATGTTACCCTTACCTATATTAAGCTTCTTAATACCCCCAAGTGGATAGTAGACAGAAAGCTTTCAACCCCTGAGAAAACCCCCTAAATTTTAACATATCATACCATAACCGCCAAAAAAGCTTAAGCGACATAATTTTCGAACTTAATTTTTTAACCAAAATCGGTTACTTGCTATCATAAATAATCGATTCCCGTCAGAAAAAAAAGATCTGCTAAAAATGTTTTGGTTAAGCTTTTTTTTGCGTTTATGGCTCGATATTACAAAATAATAAGAAAGAAGAGTATTTGTGACTTGAAAACAAATGTTTTTAGATGTCTTAAGCAGCTTAGTACCTATTTAACTTTATATATTTACTAGCATTTACCCTTGGCTCCTCTCGCATTAATCTGCTTAACAATACATAAAAACCGGTTTTAAAACCGGTACCAAATATAAACATCCAGATGGTAATGTAGCTTTCAATTAGTGAAAGAATTTTCAAAATCGGTTTATGCGTGAAAGCATAGCAAACAAATAAACAAACAAACTCACTTTCACATTCATAATATTAGTAAGGATTTGCGATTCCAGAAATTTAGAGCTTTTTGTATCCATTGGAAAATCGAAATTTTATATAAAAAAATGTTTCACGTCGATATTCGACAGAATTTTTTTTTTTTTTCAAAAAAAAAACATACATACATGTACAATTAGTAAAGAACAAACAATAATGGCAAGACTGTGGCAAATTAGAGCAGGCAAAATTGAGCTTTCATTTCAAAAAAACCTTTCAACAAATTGTAATATCAAATCAAAACAATTCACGTATTCCATTTGCACAGAAAAATTAATATATAAAAATGAAATTTGCATCAATTAACGCTAGTGGCTTTAACCGAAATCGAAACAGCGGTTTTTTTTGGCGAAATATTCGAAACCGAAAACCGTCAATAAAACGGTCTATTTAAAAATTTTTACTCCTCGTTATTTTAACTTTTTTTATTTTATCAATTATTAATAATGATTTAAGAGCGATGCATAATATTGCCACTCAAAAAGGCAAAGCTCATGAGGAAATTGGTGAAAGCTCTTTACAAATTAATGGGCGCAATCAATTGATGGGGTTTCAATTAAAAGTATAACACAATCGCAATCAATGGCAATGACGTTAATACTAAATGACTTTGAAAACAAAAGCATGTCAGCCAAGTCCAGCTTTTCCATCTGGGGCAAAAAAAAAGTGGGGTAACAGAGGTCTAATTGATGCGAACCGCGCCTAATCGATAATTCGAGGTTGCCAACAATACTGGCGGATACAGCTGCGGATATTTTCCTACGTCCGCACTCTACATATACGTGTTGGTGGTTTAATGTTCAATAATGCAAAATTTAGTGCAAAATTTAATCACAAGATTCCGAATAGCTGCCTCAGAAGGTCACCCAAACTCACCATAAAATGGAAGAAGTGCACGGATGCACTTTCTTCGCCGAGCATTAACTTTGACAATAAAATTTAATAATCTGTAAGCAATGTTCATTTGTAAGTCGATTCATGGTTAAATTATAGAAAAAATTCAACGTGTTTAACAGTAATATGATGCACGAAAACAGCTGAGTTGCCAAAAGTAGTGTTGCCAAAAATAGAGTTGATACGATTTATTGTCAGCAATTGATTTCTAACCAAAAAAATTTCACTTCTGTCCCATTGTGCAGTGCTTGCTTATTTACTAAGATTAAATTTAACGATTTGAATGCCACGCTTTGAAACTCGATAAATTTTTTTTTAAAACAATTACTCTATCTGTGATGAAAATATGGCATGTATTTACTTTTAATGTTCGTTTTTCGTTTTAATTTCTATTTTTATTTAATTTAATTTTTTTTCTCAATGAAGTTGAATGCGGTTGACCTTGCCTCTCTTTTATACATTGCACTCTTTACGGCTATAACATAATCGCATGCTGAGATACAACATTTTAAGGGACACAACGTATAGTGTGTTGAAAAGATATGTACACATATAAGTATGAACATATTTATGTAAATATGTATGTATGTAAGAAAGATATACAAACGTTCAATAGCATGCTTCATCGTTTGTTTAATATAATCTGCATAATATGATGTTTACGGCAATTATATTTTATTTTATTAAACAATAGTAGAGACTATGAGAAATTATTGCTTTTTTACAACAAAAAAAAATTCGTTTTTGAAACATTTCATGATGCTTTGCTTAGGGAAACATGTCGCACTTGTTCCTCTAAAGGGGTTAACTAAAAATAACAGCGTCTGCAAAGCAATGTTTTGTGGGTAGAGCTTACCCACCTGCTTACATATTGCACGAAATTTGCACGAGATAATGCATTTTGGAACTTATTTTTCGCATTAAGGCTATATGCGTATTGGCAGATCTGGCAATGTTCTGGCAATGTACTGTTAATCAAAAATTGCCAGCACACTGTTGTATCAAATTTAACAGACTCTTCAAATCCCCCCAGGGGAGTAAAAATTACTACGGGTGTAGCAAGCCCGGGGCCCCAGCTAAGGGTAATGAAGTTTTTTCTGCTGGCGGACCTTTGGCTCATTACCCGTAAAACTTATGTGTTACTACCCGATCTCTGAAATAACAGAGCAAAGGATGTGCATGTATTTATAAAAGGAAAACAAACAAAGAAGGACCGTTGTTGTCAGTTAGGTGCATGATCACCTAGAACTGCCCCTGAGTTCAAAAGATAGTAGTAGTGAAGCCTTTATTAATAAAGGTGGATCTGCGAGGTCTGACCAGAGGCTACTTCTGGTGCTACGGGTGCCGGTTGCCCGACAGCTGTGCTGCTCAGAGATAAAAGCATTGCGGCTATCAAAATCCTGTGTTGAAAAGGTTGCACGCCCTAGATATGACCCCAGGGCACGGATGCTGCGGTATCTGATCGTAATAGGCACAGGATTTTGGTGGCGACAGCTTGCTTTCTTCTCGCGAGGGTGGTTCAGCTGTGCCGGCAATGGTTGAGGAATTCTCTTGGGACCTCGCTATTGGTGTATACACAACACCATAGCGTGGAAGCCTGAGAATTATCGTAGTGGCTGTGGTTGCTACCAAAAGATACGCTGGGAGAATAGTCTTGGCTTCCCAGAGTCAAATCAATGCTAGTGATTGGTATGACGCGGTCAGCCAGACACTATTCTAGGTGCTGTTGCCAATCAACAGAAAGTTGTTATGGCATGAACATAGCAACTGATACGAGTTTAGATAGCTCAATTACCTAAGCAAGGTAATTAAATATAGTACAAGGATAACTATATATAAGGTTTGCAACCTGTGGTCTCTTGAGGCACACCTATGTATTGCATAGGTGTGATATTTAAGCGTTCACGGGGGCGTTGGTCTGGCGTCCCAAAACTGGACTCGGTGCTTTGGTACCCGTGGGGTAAGGCCGTAACGGCAGGTACTCACGCAAAGCCTTTGCACTTCTGACTCTTCAAATGTATTGCCATATGCAAAATTTTTCAGATCTGTTGTTAATGCATTGCCAGGCTCAAAGTATTTGACAGAAATTATCAATCATTAAATGATTGCAATAAATAATAATGGCTTAAGTCGAAATTTCGTGTTTTGAGATATTAAGGGTTTTGTCTAAAATAAATTGTGCTTGTTTTTTATAAAAAAAAATTTAGCCACCGAAAATCATGCACAATTATTTAGAATAAAACTGTTGGTTTTATAAAAAAAGAAAATAATATTCGTTGTTTTTTAGTTAAGATGTTATGAAAAAATCCATTGCCAAAAAAAATAAAAACTAAAGTGAACTTATGCTGCTATAATGAAAGGCAAAATAATTTTCATTGATAGTAAGTCGAGATAAGTGCTTTAGGTTAAATTGAAAAATGCGCAAAACCTGAGATAATATACTTATTTAAAAGCTTAGTTAAATATAAGTTTTTTTTAATGCGGAATAATTTTAATGGGCTCTTAGTTATTGAACTTAACTGTATACAAGTTTTAATGCTCAAACATTTTATATTTGAAAGTTAGCTAACTGAGTGATAGATATTGAAGAAGAGAATAAGAATATGTAATAAACTGAAAAAGCTCTTATGTCAACTTAAGCCATTATTAGCTATTGCTACAGATTTAATATACACAGAGAAAATAGTGCCTACTAAATACCTCATAAAATATAACAAAATTAATAAGAAATCTCTATGGTTTTTTTTCAATAAGGAAATCTTATTAATTTCATAGAGAAAACATTTTTGAAAAAATCAAGAAGAAATCTTGTAGCTTTTATGAGGTTATCTTATTAATTTTTTTAATAAAAAATAAAAAAAAATGCGTCTTTATTCTCTGTACTTATGTATTTTTATTTAAATTCTATACCATATACATATGTATGTAGTATATTGTAGATGTTATTTATTTATACATACATACATACACATTATGTTATATTCTTAACTAACTTACTCACCAAGTATTGAACCAGCAAGCTTCTAGCTGATAGACAAGCACTCTAACCAATATGCTAACAAGCAGCCTGAATAAAAATTGAAATTATTGTGCAAACAAATAACAAGGCACCTCATAAAATCAAGAAGATTTCCTTATTAAAAAAAATCAATAAGATGCTTTACACATAATCATATAGCAACCTACTAAAATGAAGAAGAAAACCTTATTGAAAAAATCAATAAGATAGCCTAATAAAATTAAGAAGAAAACCTTTTTCTTCTTGATAAAATTAATAAGTTTTACCACATAAAAACAATAAGGAATCTCTATGAAAAAATCTTCGCTTCTTTCTGCTGGGATATAGAGAAAATCTTCTTGATTCTATGAGGCAGTTTTTTCTCTGTGTACTTGTAAAAAATTAAGCAATTGCAATGATTTTAGATGCATATAAATTATTATATTTTTATGTATATGAAGATAAAATCGCATGCGATATTTAATTTTTTTTTCTTTGGTACACATTTTGTACTGAAATTAAGGGGTTTTTTATAAAAAAAAGTTTTCACTGTGGCCAAACCCTTCCTTCTTAGCGAATTAAACTTAGTGGAAAATGAAGGCCTCAAATTGTACTATCAAACTGCATTTCCATTATATCTGAATTGTATTTGCGAACATTTTTAGAAACTCTGTTAAAAATATAACTTATTGAAAAAATCTTACTTCGAGTTCTATGAGGGAAATGGTCACTGTGGCCAAACCCTTCTTTCTCAGCGACTCAAGTCTAGCGGAAAATAAAGACAACAAATTAGACTATTAAACTGCATTTACAGTATAATTGAATTGTATTTGGGATTTTTTTTACAAATTATGGAAAAAATATAACTTATTGAGAATATCTTACTTCGTGTTCTATGAGGGAAATGGACACTGTGGCCAAACCTCAGCGAATCAAACCTAATGGAAAATAAAGACAAGAAATTACACTACTGAACTGCATTTACAGTATATCTGAATTTAATTTGTAAGCATTTTTACAAACACTGACAAAAAATATAACTTAACGAAAAAATCTCACTTCGAGTTCTATGAAGGAAAATGGCCTCTGTGGCCAAATCCTTCTTTCTCAGCGAATTAAACTTAGTTGAAAATGAAGACAACAAATCACACTATTCAACTGCATTTACAGTATATCTGAATTTAATTTGAAAATGAAGACAACAAATCATACTATCAAAATGCATTTACAAAATATCTGAATTGTATTTGTAAAAATTTTACAAACTTTGGCAAAAAATATAAAATATATATAAAAAGATAAATATTAAAATGTATAACCCTAGACACAATTCGCCGTGCTTAACAGAGCTCTGTTAACAAAAAACCAGACCTATGTTAAATAATACAAACTAATTTTTTCCCACAAAATGGACTTGATTTATACCAGATTTTTTAAGCAAAATGAACCAGAAAATTCAAGCCGAGACTCTCCTATATGCCTCCTTTATTTAATACATCCAACAACATGAAAAGTCCATATCTTAATCCACAGTCATAATAAGGATTTTGGTAATTTTTTTTTTTCAAAAATCGTAGGAGATGAGGAGATAAAGAATATTGGAGGAGACTCCTCAACGACTCTAGATTAATGGCCAACAGTCAAAAGTCATAACAGCCTGTTTTTGTAGAAATTACAACACAATTTAAAAAAAAATAAATTTGAAAAATTATTTTGGTGAATTTTTTTAAAAATCATAGGAAATAGGAAAAAAATAATATTGGAGAAAGCTCTTGGACGCTTCTAGATTAATGTCCAACAGTAGAAAGTCAAATGTGGGGGAGACCCATGGAATGCATTTTTGTGCGAGCAAAATAACTACTTTTTCAAATTCTCGATTGTTTTTTTTTTTTGCTGATAAGTTTGTTATGTTTTAACTCTTTTTATTGCAGCATAATGTTCTGTTTTGACAATCGCATATAAATACTAACATTGGTGTGTGTGAAAAGCTTTTAAGCTGCTGTAACGTTTATTTGGTTGTGAAAAAATCACATAGAAATTATCGTTTTAGTATAAAAGCTTTACTAAGATCTAGTGCTTAGAAGTAGTGTACAGTAGTGTAGTAAGGCTACTGAAAGTATTGAAAAGCTTTCTTAAATTCACTAAAGGCCGTGATATGCTATCATACCACAGTCGTGGGCAAATATGATGGAATCTAGGAAAATTTTCAAATACAATAAAAATTCATCAGATCAGGGTTGTAGTTTTTAATAGATCGTGGCATTGTGTAGGATACTGAGTCATGGCATTAAATAAAGAACTAAGCTTATTGCAAAGCATATAAGTAATCTTAAAAATTTTGTAATCTATTCAAGCTCAATTGCAATACAAACAAACTGCTTTAAGCTCACAAATAATCAAATTTTGAATTTAGACAATCGCGCTGATACAAAAAAAAAAAACAAAACAGAACCCACACTTTATTTCATCATCATAGTTTTTGCTCTATTTGTAGTTAACTGCTTAGACTGGCAGTCAGTAGTCAAATTTGTTTCATTTTATGGTAATGATTGCAGGTAAAGTACCACAATAATGTTGTTTGCAAGAAAAAAAACAAACAAACAAAAAATAAAACAAAATGAATGCAAGAAAAAATTAAAACGATTAAAATGAAGATACGAGTAAAAAGTGCAAGTATTTGAAAACAAACCAGAAAACATTGAAAATGAAAAATAAAATAAATTCAAATTAGCGCTGCAAACAATTTGTATTTTCGTTTCGCCTATTTCTTACTATAGTCTGAAATTCATTTGCTATTTACATTAATGTGCATCTACAATTCATTGAACCATAAATTGCTTATTTGTGGTAGTTGGTATTTTTTTTTTTTTTATTTACAAAATAGTAGGAATTGGTCATTTATTTGTCTTGTTCGTCTTGGCGAAGACACTTTCACCGGCTAAACGAGTTTTGGGATGATGTTTGCTATTTTTGTAGATCTCGTCATTGCATTATGGTTTTTTATTTGAAATTAAGTTTCGAAATATCGTAATGATTTTTCTATTTTCAAGTATGAAACCAAACAACACAAAACTCATGGACTATGCAACTTAAAGCAATTTCATTGACTATACGCAATGTATTTTTTCTTTTTTAAATAAAGTTTGCTTTTAACTTGATCTGTAAAAATGAAAACGTTTAAGATAAGAAAACATTTAAATTGAAAACTGACTGCTAGATTGTATGTACATTGTACATATTACCCCATCTTCATATTATAAAGACTTGCAAAAAAAAAACAAAAAACAAAATTAATGACTTAATATTTAATCGCAACTTTCAAAAAAATATGTATGAAAAATTTAATTATATTTGATTTTTTCAAATTTACCGTTAGGTGTTTTTTGTTTTTAAATTTTAATTAATTTTTATTTTTAATTTTTTTTTCTCTAATTAATGTACGAAATCTTAATAATTTGCTTGTGGTAAAACAAAAGACTTGAGCAACAAACTTTTATAAATATGTTCGCCTCATGCATAAAAATCAATCAAACAAAACCACTAAAAATAAAATAATTGTTAAATTATACACCAAAAAAAAAACAAAAATAAAAATAAACAAGAAAACAAATAAATTATTATGAATTTTATAAACAAACCAGCAAACATACATATGTATGTATGTATGTATGTACGAGTATGTACAGACATGTGTGTTTATGTAAATGTGTGCACTTGCCTGTGCATGCAAACTTCACGCATGCATGATTAAATAAGCTCATTTCGAAGCAAATACTATTTAACAATCAAATATTTCACACGTCAAATTAAAACCAGACCTATTGAGTGCTTAAGGGTTTTAAAAATAAATGAAAAGTTAGAAAAACTTCAGAAAACTATTACGTAAATTTTTCAGCTTGATTTTATATGGGAAGGTGGTTAATCAGTTTCTTTGTCTGTCCAACTGCTGTCAATTATGCTTAATTAACGTTCACACCATTATTTACACATATAGATACATATATGTACACTTGATGAATGATATTATCGAATATAAAAAGTCGCTTGTAATCTTAATGTACATGGCTCAAACATTTTATGTAATGGCAATCCAATCATATATTTCAGACAACTTAGGTTTTTCAAATAATGCTTTGGAAGAGAATATAATCAACGAAATGTTTTATTTTTGGTTTTTCTATTTGAAAGTTATATATAAATCCTTACTAAATATTATAAATTATATATTATATATTATATATTATATATTATATATTATATGTTATATATTATATATTATATATTATGTATTATATATTATATATTATATATTATATATTATATATTATATATTATATATTATATATTATATATTATATATTATATATTATATATTATATATTATATATTATATATTATATATTATATGTTATATATTATATATTATGTATTATATATTATATATTATATATTATATATTATATATTATATAATATATATTATATATTATATATTATATATTATATATTATATATTATATATTATGTATTATATATTATATATTATATATTATATATTATATATTATATATTATATATTATATATTATATATTATATATTATATATTATATATTATGTATTATATATTATATATTACATACATATCATATATTATATATTATGCATTATATATTATATATAATATATTCTATATTAAATATAATATATTATATTTTATATATTATATATTATATATTATATATTATATATTATATATTATATACTACATATTACATATTATATATTATATATTATATATCATATATTATATGTTATATATTATATATTATATATTATATATTATATATTATATATTATATATTATATATTATATATTATATATTATATATTATATATTATATATTATATATTAAATATAATATTTTATATTTTATATATTATATGTTATATTTTATAGATTATATATTATATATTATGCATTATATATTATATATATAATATATTATATATTAAATATAATATATTATATTTTATATATTATATATTATATATTATATATTATATATTATATATTATATATTATATATTATATATTATATATTATATATTATATATTATATATTATATATTATATATTATATATGTAATATATTATATATTAAATATAATATATTATATTTTATATATTATATATTATATATTATATTTTATTTATTATATATTATTTATTATATATTATATATTATATACTACATATTACATATTATATATTATATTTTATAGATTATATATTATATATTATACATTATATATTATATATATAATATATTATATTTTATATATTATATATTATATATTATATATTAAATATAATATTTTATATTTTATATATTATATGTTATATTTTATATATTATATACTATATATTATATTTTATATATTATATATCATATATTATATATCATATATTATATATTATATATTATGTATTTTGTATTATATATTATATATATTATATATAATAGTATAAATGTGAAAGTAAGTTTGATTGTTTGTTTGCTACGCTTTCACGAGCAAACCACTAAACCGGCTTCGAAAGTTCTTTCGCCAATTGAAAGCCAAATTACCAGCTCCAAACATAGGCTATTTTTTATCCGGTTCGGAATAGGTTTTTTATATTTGTCACGGAGTTTCAAACCACTAAACGAGTTTCCAAATTCCTCCTTCTCCAATGGAAAGCTACATTACCAGCGGCAACTATTGCCTATTTTTATCTGATTCGGAACGGTTTTTTTTAATTTAGTTCGGATTTTTTATAAAAAACACATTTTTGGTCTGGTTAGGGTAATTTTTAAAACCGGTTTTTATTCTGTTTTTTATTTTTTTTATTCCGTATTCTATTTTTTATCGCCTTTTTGTCGGTTTTAATCTTTTTTTAACATTATAATTTTTTAACATTATCAAATAACAAAACATTCATAAATTTAAAGTATAGTTTCAAAAATATCAGATCGACGCAACCGGAGCCGCGGGTAAAAGCTAGTAATAAAATAAAATAATAAAATATGACTTAATGAAAAAATCTTATTTCAAGTGCTAAGAGCGAAATGCCCACTATGGCCAAATTCTTCTTCCTCAGCGAATCAAAATTAGTGGAAAATTCTTCAAGTTCTCTGAGGAAAATAACCAGTCATATTTTTCCAAAGTTTCTAAAAAATTTCAAAAACACAATTCAGATATACTGTAAATGCAGTTTAATATTATGCTTAGTTGTCCTCATTTTCCACTAGGTTTGATTCGCTGAGGAAGAAGGGTTTGGCCGCAGTGAAATTTTTTTTAAATAAACCCCTTAATTTCAGTACAAAATGCGCATCAAATAAAAAAACAAGAAAAATATAGCATGCGATAAATTTATATTTACACACATTCAATTCGTTTGTTTTTTTTTTTTGACATTGTTACTTCATAACTCGGTACATTTTACAACGATTGTAAAAATTATTTATTTGTCTGAGAGGGTATACTTTTCAATTAGTCCCATTGTAAAAAAAAGGGCGGAACACGCCCACAAATTATTTAGTTTAATTTTGTGATATACCACTGCAAAATCAATCTTAATATTATAAAATTTTAAGATTGAAAAATGGGCGGGGATACGCCTATTAAAATTTATTAATATATTTCTCGTGCTTCTACTTAACCGAAAACCCACCACACAACTTGGTGAAAACTCACCTAACAATCTTTCATTACAAAAAAAAATGGGCGGAATCACGCCCATTAAAATTTAACATTTTATTGTACTTGATTCTTCTTTACCGATTTTTACAAAATTTAATACACCCCCTGAGCTCTAAAAAACACACAATCTTGCATTTAAAAATATGGGCGCGGTTACGCCTATTGAAACTTAATTTTATATTTCACGTGCTTCTTCTTAACCAATAGACTTTCAAACTTTTGTTTTGTTTGAAAGAGTTTACTTTCAGCTTGGTTCCATAAATTTTTTTGAAGTCGATTATTTTTTGCAGGATTATTTAATGAAAAAAATCGTTTAAGGAACATTTGCCCCCTTGTGCAACAAAAAAATAACTTGATCTCGAAGTGAACGTTTAAAACCAAATTTCCATATAAATTGATGTTGTTATTTAATGGCTTTCAGAACCGGGCTTGAACCCAGGACCTGCGGTTTTGTAGTCAACGTGCTAACTACTTCAGCGAAAGCCACCCTCAACATATTAATCAAGCTTAAAGTTTTTTACTAAAAAATGTACATGTATATAGAAATCTTTTTAAAACTAGGCGACCGCCTCAATCTGGTGACAAAAACATTAAATGACGTTAGTTTCGTTTTTATTAAATAATTTTTTCTTACATACATACATATATTTTTTTAATTACATCTTTTATGATAATATTTTATTTATTTATTTCTTTCTTCATGCTGCTGCCGCTGCAATAGTGATAAATGTGTTTCGCACTGTCTGCGATGCATGTTGTCAAGTTTTATTGTAATAAAATAATTTCAATGTGAATTTGTGGGTTGCGTTAATTTATTTTTTGTTTTTCTGATTCTTCTTTTTTTTATTTTTCAAATTGCATTTTCATGTGTGAAGTCGTAGAGTAACTGTGAAATGTGACACTATATTATGCTGCAAATAGTTGTTGTCGAAAGGTAGAATTCTTTAATATTTTTTTTTCTATTTATTTTTAGTTGTCATGCTAGTGATAATGATGACGCGTTTGTTGTATTTTTTTTATTGTGTCAGTATTCATTATCAGCGTTTTTTATTACATAAAGGCTGTGTTTTTTAGAGTGTCACAATTTTGAGTTGGCATCACTGCTTTATTTGAGCAATCATTTAACAGCTGGTAGTTGCTTTTTGTTTAGTTTACTTTGAAATTTCATTATGAATCGACTTACACCAGAGCAACGCTTGCAAATTGTTGAAATTTTTAATCAACATAATTGTTCTATTCATCAAACTAATCGTGCACTTCTTTCATTTTCCGATCAAGTCCACTTCTGGTTGCATGGATACGTAAATAAGTAGAATTGTCGGATTTGGAGTGAAGAAAATCCACAAGCTTTTGTCGAAACACTATTACATCCACAGAAAATTACTGTTTGGTGCGCTTTATGGATTGGCGGATTCATTGGCCCATGTGTTTTCTAACGCGATGATGGTCAGAATGTTTCTGTCAATGGTGAACGGTACACGCAAAGAAAAAATATGGTTGAGGTAACCATAATCAAACAGCAACATACTATGGTTTAATTATATGGTTGCAGTCAAATCATATTATTGTCAATGGAAAATCAAAGTTTAAATAATATTATTTTCTGAGTTAATAATAATATTATCTACAAAAAAAATTAACTTTGTTATACTTAATCTTAATTTTGTAAATAAGACAACACTATTGTTAGATGTGACTAAAATATAATTGATACTTACCATACCATGTTCTAATATTATAATAATATTGTTAAATATGACCATTCTATTATTTTATGTAATAATAATATTTTGTTTTTTAATCATTTATTTATTGGCAAATCTTTTGTTCAAAACAGCTGTGCGGTAAATAAGAAATATAAATAAATTAATATTGTTGAAATAAAACGTATGTATGTATGTATAGAAATGTATACTTACATATAAGTGTATACTCGAAATACAGACATATCTGTATAAAGAGATATACATACATTCATATGTACATATTATTTTTATTTATCTACCTTTTCGTTTATACTTTTTTTACTTATTTAACACCACGCGTGCACTACCGATAACTTACAAATGAAACACTGAACTGAGAGAAGATGTTTCTGAAAAAGATTTTTTTTTAACTTAACATTGTATGGTTTTGGATAACATTATATTGTTATTGACATCATATTATTTTTACACAATAATGCAAATTATATTGTAGTTAGAAATTTTTAACAAAACTATATTGTTAAACTCTAACCATATCGCACTTTCTATGAATATAATAATGTAATTATTAAATTCAAACATTACTGTGTTTATCGTAACGAAATTAATGTTTAAAATAACAATAACTCGTTTTCAACGACCACACATTTGTTTCAGAGAACATAATATTGTTTTCTCAATGATTTTACAACCATATCTTTTCTTTGTGTGTATAGGAACATGACTCGACATATTTTCGTACCTCAATTACTTGGCATTAATCTTGCTGATATGTGGATCCAACAGGATGGATGCTGTAAAAATATATTCTCTTGTTTTATGATTTTAACTTGTGTCACTCTATAAAAAACACCCTTTACATAGTTTTTCCTTAACGTATTTAGTTGTTTCATTTACATACATTTTTTTTTAATAAAGATGCTTTTTTGGTGTTAATGAAAATATTATTAGTAACGTTGATCCATTTTGCTTCACAAATCGGTTATTTAGTACCTTTTTGTGAGAAAAACAAATTTTTATTATGTAACATAGGTCTAAGGTTTCTTTTCTTAACAGAGCTCTGTTAAACACGACGGTTTGTGTCTAGGCTTGTATTTTTTTTAAGTTATCTTCACGCACATCAAAATATATATTTCTCTAATTACTCACTTAAATCCTTTTTTTGTGTGTGTATTAATTTTTGCATATGCATTATCATGATAATGCCAAATTTTAATAATTTAATACAATTATTTTGTTCTTCTCATCTGGCAGTTGTTAAATGGCTGCCAAATTTCAAATAAAATTCCATCTATTGTTATGTTAGTTATAGAAACCATTAATCATATCTAATTGTTTTCAGATTAAATCGTTGTGAAAACGTAAGAAAGAATAAAAAAAATTAAAAGTTAAAAATCTTAAGAAAAACAATTTTTTTTAACCAACACGATAAAAAAAATTATTATTACGAAATCTTTTAAGTAAAACGTGAAAAAAGTATATAATACAACATTCTATTACTTGGAAATACGTACGAGGAAAAATATTGTTGAGTTGCTGTTAAAACAAGAGACACAAAAGAACTTGATTGTTTATAAATATTTCTCACAAATAAACGTACAAGATTGTTATCTCTATTTTTAGGACATATTTTGTCATAATAATTGAAGGAAAAAAAATTTATAAGATACAATGTGCTACATGTAATAACAATTACTTGTTGGTATTACAATTTTTTTGTCTTTTTTTTTTTTTTTTTGCTAAACGGGTTACAGTGATTGACGCAAATTGCTCGTGGGTAACTTGTGATTTGATTACAAGGCTGTGTTAATACACATATAAGAAATTTTAGGCTTGACTGGTCCTATTGTACTGTAACGTACTGTAACCTCTTTTAAACATGGAAAAACACCCGGAAAATTTGGAGCAGTCGCCATTTAACAATTTTCAATATTTTCCATTAATTTTGATTTTGAATATTTTCAACAAGAATAAATTCAAAATCCTATCAGACAGATTGATAAATGCAAATTAGAGCAAAATATCAGTCGCAGTTTCTTTTAATAATTTCAATATTTTCAATAAGTTTTGATTTTGAATATTTTAACAAAAACGAATTCTTAAAATTTCAGAGAGAAATTGAATATTCTCAGGAATGCGTGCGCGTACGATATAGATCAGTGGTGGACGCTGTGAATGTGTTGGTGAAATGTGCTTGTATTTAGGTTGCGTTTTACACACCAGAGAACAGCAATGAGTAGTGAAAAAGTGAGTAGAGTTGAATCATGACTTATAATTTCTTGTACTTATGCGCACTCATACTTATTGCAATGTTGTTTATGAATCATATTCACTCGAAAGTTTGAGGTGTGCATCGAACTCATACTTAGCAACATTTATGATGTTGTTGATTTCGACTCCCCTTAAGTCAATGCCTATGGACGATGCAAAATAAGTATGATTCACAATGCGAACTTTGTATACGAACATTAAAGTTCTCATTAGGAGGTTATGTGCTTGTCTGTTGATTTTTGTTTTTTTGCAGGAATTGGAAAACAACCCTGTTTAATACTATTGTGTACTACTTGCAAACTATTTAATGACTAAACTTTTAAATAAACATACATGCATTAGTTGAGTGAGCTGAATCAATATGAATAGTATAAGTATTCTCCTGAAATTAGAAATCAAACTGAGGTGCTTTATGAGTGTGAGTGTGGTATGACTATGATGTCGACGTCGCATTCATATTTATTTCAACCTATACTTGTAAATCAATGTCATTGTGAGTATGCGTAAATCAGAGTAGTTGAGTTTAAATGATGTCTACTCACTTATATTTAAAATTTCATGAGTCAGTATGAATAGCGAACAAACGATTCATTGGCGGTCACTGCTACCCACCAAAACCAAAGCCATACAGTTAAAATATTAATTGAAAATAAAACCCTTGCTAAGTAAACAATAAATTGAAAAAAAAAAACTTTTTCAAACTTTACTTTTATATGGCCCATTGATAGCAACCATTTTTAATTTTTTTTCCAAATAAGTGTTGTTATTTTTATTTAAAGTTTGCCTCTTAAGCCTATGAGCATTGCTATGAAAAGCATCATAATGTATTTCAATTATATATTCCCTTTTTAACCGACTTCAAAAAAAGGAGCATGTTATCAAGTCGTCTCAATTTTTTTTTTGGTATAACTCGCTATATTTTAGACCGATTGCAAAAATTCTTTTTTTGTCTGAGAGATTATAGGTCTCATTCTATTTAATTTTATGATATTTTATCTATTTGATTGCTGCCAAATCTATGATACACCTTTGGTTCTTGTAATTACACAATTTGATAGTTAAAAAAAATGGGCGGGGGTACGCCCATTAAAATTTATTATAAAATTTCACGTGGCTCTACTCAAGCGATTTTTACGAAACCTATTACACACCTTCAGCTCTAAAATAGACACAATTCTCCAAAGCTTCCTATTGTATAAAAAAAATTGAGCGTGTCACCGCCCACATTTCTTTATTTGATTTTATGATATCCTACTTATTTGATTGCTGCGAAACCTAGCAAACATCTTTGGTTCTTGTACTTACACAATTTTTGAATTGAAAAAAATAAGCTCAAAAATAGGCACAATCTTCCATTTAAAAAAACTGGCGGAGGCACGCCCATTAAAATTTAATATTTTATTTTAAGCGGTTCTACTATACCGATTTTATAAAACTTAACACGCGCCGTGAGCTCTGAAAACACGTAAAATCTTGCATTTAAAAAATGGGCGGAGGCACGCCCATTAAAATTTAATTTCTTTTTCACGTACTTCTTCTTATCTTCTTCTATCAGTTGTTTGCATTGAAGTCGGTTTTTTTGGCAGAATTATTTCCTTAACATTAAATGCATTGTATTGTACCAAATGCGTTTTTTATAATAATCACCCTTATTCCACTTGTCGATATCGACGTCACTTTAACACAATACCAAAAAATTGGAGCTCTCGAAAACAATTTCGTGCTACTGACAGTCTATTTCCGTTCAATAAGGTCTAGAAAATAGCATAAACCTGCCAAGAGGAGTCAGTTGTTTTCGACAACAGGTATACTAGTTCCAAATTTTTGGTATTGTGTTAAAGTGACGTTGATGTCGACAACTGGAATAAATTTTTCCCATATTACCAATTTAAAATGAAACACGTGTGTTTGCTGGTTAAATATTCTTGAAAAAAAATATGTAAGCATCCGCCTCATGCGCATTCGTTGCCTAAATTAAAAAGAAGAAGAATACGTGTGAATGTATTCAGCACAATTGTGCAAATAAACGCCCATCAGTGTAGATCAGTGTAGGGCACTGATTGAGCCATGATCAATTGTGTTGAGAGCATTCACACGTATTCTTACCCTCTTTCATTTAGATGTCAATGAGACAGCGAGGAATGCATTTGATTCGGATGCTTACATATTTTTCTCAAGCATATTTAACCAGCAAACTCGATAACTTATTTCAAATTGATGATAATATGTATGCTTAAAATATTTTGTTATAAATAATGCCTTTGGTAACACACAATGTATTTCATGTTATCAAAGTTTTAAGGAAAAAAAGGGAATATGTCATTGAGAAAATATAATGCTTTTCATAGTGATATTAATAGGTTTAACGGTAAGGAAATAGGAAACTTAAGAAAAAAATATAGTTTTAATTTATTCTGGTGAGCTAAAACAACAATTAATATGATTTTTGGAATTTCAACTTATTTTTTTAATTTTTTAATGTTTCTTAAATTAATCTAATTTTTAAATTTTTTTCAGTGAACAATGAATATCTGCAATTAATAGTTTAAAGAAAATGTTTTATTTTATTTCAAATGCATTAAGTATTATCTAAGGAAATATAATGTATTATATTATTATACTGCAAATGCTTAACTTTGTGTTTGCTGGGTAAATCTGCCATCCCACTAATACTAAAAAGCATCAATACAAACATGTCAATGCCCACCACTGACATACATAGATTTAAATAGTATAGAACTAAATCGATTTGCTTTCTCATGAGCACTTCAAATATATAACTTTACGCCATCGCTTCACAACAAAATTCGACATTTTTATTCTTCAAAAAAATTTATAGTTTTAATGATCCATCAAGTGATGTTGATTTGACAAAAAAGAGACCGTCTTACAAATACTTTTATGCAATTTAAAGTCAAATAATAAATTAAAATTGCCATTCAACTCATGAAGTTTTCGATTTCACATAATGACTCGGCATAATTTTCAAAGAAACGAGCTTGAGTTTATCTAAAAGTGTAAAAAGCAATCGCTATACAGCTTTAAATTACAATGTAATTGGCCGCTTAAAATTTTTATAAACTCATTGAAACAATACAATAAAATTTTTAACACTTAAAATGATACAATAAAACAAGAACGAACAATCATGAATTCATCATTGTCATCAGCATATGACCGAAGTAAGTTTTTCTGTCGAATTTGGTTTATTAAATTTAAAACAAGAGATCGAATAATTTATTGAACAGAACAATTTATTCATTTATAAACATTTTTAATTATAAAAAAATAATAATAATAAATCATCACTCTTGAATTGCACATACACTGAAAAAAATATTTCTCTAATCAACGCATTTAGTAGAAAAAGCCGAAAATAAATGAAAAATTTAATTCTGTCTATTAAACTGTTTAACTAATTAAATTTTTAGACAAAAGTTTAATTGATTCAATTAAATTTCTAAATAAACTTTTAAACAATTAAATGTTTAAAAAAAGTTTAACTGACTAATTTTTTAATTAAATGTGATAATTTTTTTTTGTGTACGATATTTACTCCTAAAAGTAAAGGATGTCTTCAGAACTGTGTAGAAAAATATTTTTTTTTTTAATGAAATGTGTGAATTGTAAGAAATTTTTTTCTGTGTAGGAAACTTGACAAATTACTTCCACAAGCAAAAATTATTATGCAAAACTCTGTACATAGATATGTTTGACTACGCACAAAGTCGTGATTGCATGAAGTTAATCCCCAAAAGAAAGAAATAACTCCCAAACAATTTTTATGCATTATGAAATAACTCCTATTCAGGGAGAGACAATTTTAGGTGAGGAAGCACATTAATGCACTGAAAATAAAATGTTTTTAATTCAGTTTTATTAATACCAGTGTAAAGTTAAAAAATATGGAAATTAATAGTTGAATAGACGCTGGCACTGGTCTTTCAAATGGCCCCAGAGAAAATAGACCAGCGGTGTCAACTCACAAAAACGAGCCGGTCAACTGACACCGCCAAATAAAAAAATTTCTCCTGCAACAATTGAACGGTTTGGCAGGCTGTGTAGCTCATGGCATCATCTGGTTGAAACCACAGATCACTAATATCAACATTAGTCAATTGTGACTTTAAAAAATTACTAGCGAAATCTGCACGAATTGCTCGAAGTGATAGAGTAATGGTAAATTTTCGGAGTTAAAATTCTTTGTTCAAGAGTGTGGCATTCCATGGTTAAAATTTCCCAAGTTTTCACTAAATAAATACCAAAAAATGACCGCGCAGCTCTTGGCATTTCATCATTTGACAGCCTTTACGCTTCGTAACCTAAAATTTGCCCACCAACCAATTCTATTAAATATGTATGTAACAAAAATTCAGATTATAGAATTGCCTTCAAAAGAATTGCTGATAAATAATTGATTACGATTACTAATAATGGAAAAGTAATCTGAATTACTTAAAATTACTAAAAATAATCAAAAATAATGAAAAAGAATCAAAAGCAATCAAAAAGTTATCCGACTACTTTCAAAGATTACTTAATAAGTAATCAAAAGTAATCCTTAGAAGTAATCCGATTATTTTTTGATTACTTTTGATTCTTTTTGATTAATTTTGGTAATTTTAAGTAATTCAGATTACTTTTCCATTATTAGTAATCGTAATCAATTAGTAATCGTGCGAAACTGAATATAATCGTAATTTAATCATTACTTCACCTTTAAAAAAAAAGTAATCAAATTAGTAATCATTACGATTATTAATCATTACTTAACAGCTATGGTTTGAATCCTAGTTTTAAGCTTTTTATTTTTTTAATTCCTCTTGCTAAAAATAAAAATGTATATCCCGTTTGATTTGTGTTTCACTCCATTATTCATATAAAATTGTTTACTCATTACTCATTTCAATAATCGAATAAGTTTTTTATTTGTTACTATTATTCAAATCGATTAAATTTCAAACAAATTCCTTTAAATATATTTTTTGTCCATTTCTTGCTAGAACAATCGAATAAAAATATTCGAATTAAACTATTTGATTATTCGAATAAAATATTTTTTTTAATTTCAATTCGAATTATTTCAAACTTGAATAATTAACAGCAAACTTTTTATAAAACAAAAATATTTTTTATGAACAAGGCAAACACGAAATTGATTTAATTTATTTACCTTTCATTTGCAGGAACCAAATGTCTTAAATAACCGCAACAAAAGCGAAAGCTAAAAAAAAACCTCGTCAATGTGAAAATAAAAGTGTAACTAAAAGACGTATAAACAAAATTGGATCCATTAAAATTTAGATCAATAAACAAACACCTTCCTGTAACAGAAAGTGTTATTTATACTTATATAGACAGACACACATTACGCAAAATGACCGACACAAATGGTAACGAGATCTCCAGCAATGGTGATATAAATCGGCAATCTGAATCACCAGCACGTACTATTGATTCGCATGATTCAACAACTGGCAGCATGGACACAATTGTTGACCGTTCAGCACATAATGATGCAACAGCAACAGCAACAGCAACAACAACAAGAGAAGCAGCAGCAGCAGCAGCAGCAGTAGCAACAGCAAGAAAAGCAACTAACAATGAGGAAATGATGCAGAGCACCATCGAACAGAGTACGAATACAACAAATATGCAACAGCAACATAATAGTTTAACAAATTCCGAAATAGCCATATTGCAAAAACAGCATCCAGGCGGAAGTGATGATGAATTGATATTAAAGCACCAGCAGGTGCAACAGCAGCAACAACAAATGCTACAAAAGCAAATGCTGCAAAATCCCATGGACCCCCAAAGTCATATTTATTCCAGTCCAGTTTATGATGAAAAACCAACACAGCCCCTTAAGCTAACGGCTGCCACTTTTCTGGAGACCACGAAATTGAAAGACCTAGAGAAACCCAAACTAATATCTCACGAAGAGTTCAAACAGCAATTAGCGGAAACTATAGCTTCCCGAGCTGCTACTCTAGACTCTAGAATTAGTAAGAAACAAAGATTTCCCCCTGAGCTCATCAAAGACGATGGCAGCTCTTCCAAATCTTCTAGATCGCTGAAGAAAAAACGCCAAATGCCGAAAAGTAGCACAGCTTGTTGTTCAGCTTTTCCGGTACAAATTATTTTGGGTCTCTTGCAATTAGTATTGGCCATATCTCTGGTAGCTTTAGGCTCTTTGTTAATAGTACGTGATGCTTCGTTGTCCACAGCTGGCTGCGGCATATGGACGGGCTTAATAGCGGCCGTTACTGGTTCGTTGGGCGTGGTTGGTTTGCGTAAGACTCAAACCTCATTCTTGGCACTAAGCTTAGTGTGTATTGCGTCGAGTACTCTGGCACTGGCTATATCTGGCATTGGCTTATCGCGAGATATAAACCGTTCCAAAGAACAGGTAGGTAAAAATTTTACTTGTGAATTTTTGAATGAAAAACCATGTAGCTAATAAAAAATTCAAAATCGTTTCTTTTCCTCCCGCTATCAAAAATAAGAAGTTACTGATTTTCGGAAATCAAGTTTTCATCAAATCTCTACGTTTTGAGGTCTATTCTGAGTATTTTACGATTGTATGTATTTTTTTTAAGCCGTACGAACTAAGAGGCTAGGAAATCTTCAAAAGATATTGGCAGCCCGAGCTGGCCAATATGCACGATTCACAGCAAGACTTACTTTTTTGGCTTGCCAATGTGCACACGTTCTAAGACCTACCCTCGTTCACCACGGGACTACTACTAAGTATTACTTCGGGGGGTGGTGATTCAGCGAATGCTGCTTGCTAGTAGATTATATCCCTCTTTTCCTGATTTTGATTTAAAATATATTGATTCTTCTACGAATCTCTTCTAACCTGCGTAGTTCTAATAGAACTAGCTTTACAAAATTATTCACACTAGTCCAGTTATACAAGGATTCTAGCATAATCTAACTATGTTCTCCGCTCTAATGCTATGCCCTACACTAGCTTTTAAATACGAATTGTAAAATCGTGGACAGACAAAAAATACATGTTCGACATCCTCTAGAATGTTTCCGCTACAATTCGGGCAAAACGGAACACTGTCGTGTCCGAAGCTTTATAAATACGACCTATAACAACCATGACTAGACAAGAACTGTGTTAGGTAGTCATTTAGGTCACCATGTTTTCTACTCAACCATGTCCTGATGTCGGGTATCAATGTGCAAGTCCATATTCCCTTTTCAGTTGTTGACCAACGTTCTTGCCATTTGTGTAAACATAAATCTGTATCACCTTCCCCATCTAAGACTTCTAAATCGATGTGCATTATACCTGCAATGATAAAAGCGGCTTCATCCGAGGCAGTTCGAAATGCGCTACATACTCTGAAGGAAGCCAGCCTATACACTTGCGATAACAACCTCGCATAGGTAGGGTATTTTAGTGAGTCTGACCATATAGGGTGTGCGTATAAGATAATGTTTCTTACAACACCAGCGAGTAGTTTCCTCTGAAGATATTTTGGGCCTCTTGTATTCAGCATAATTCGAGATAGCGCCAAGCAGGTTTTTGATGAATCATTACAACTAAGTATTTCAGAAATGGCTTGGATTCTATGCAACAATTGCCAACGTTAAGGGTAATAGTTGCCCTAGTTTTCCGACTACTTATCAAAGCTGCTTCTGTCTTATGGTCAGCTAAAGTTAATCCCATTGAGCTAAGCTAAGGACTTTACGATCTGCACACTGGCATTTGTAATGGTTTCTGGCTCTAGTAATTCTTTGGCTTCACATACCAACGCTATGTCATCTGCGAATCCAACTATTTTCACTTTTTCTGGTAAACTTAATCTTAATATTCCATCGTACATTACGTTCCACAACAGTGGTCCAAGTATCGTTCGTTGGGGCACTCCACCAATTATCTTGCTCCTCCTTATACCTATATCAGTCTCATAAACTAGCTCCCTATTCCGGAAATAATCCTACACTATTGCCAGCAGATATCCTGGGATGTCTAGTAGTGCTAAGGCATCAACAATATACTCCCAGTTTGCAGTGTTGAACGCGTTTTTTACCTCCAAGGCAGAGAAACAAGCCGATCGGCTCACAGCCGGCTCAAGAGCCGCCGCCGATGCTTGCGGCTAGCCTCGGCTCAATATTGCAGTCGGCTAATTGTTTTTGTAGTGGCAAATTTTTCCAAATCTTACAAATTATGAATTTTTTTCTATAAAAATATGTTTAAAAATCTTATCAATATCAAAACCAGCGGCTGTCAATGTCAGCCGGCACAAGCCGGCTTATGAGCCGCCGCCGACTATTTTTTACTAAGCCGCCGCCGCCGACTTTTTAAGGCGGCTTGTTTCTCTGGTCCAAGGTCACAACTACACAGTACTCTTTTGTACCATTCCGCCATCTTTTCCTTCGGAAAGCTAGAGCAGCAGTTTCTACTGCAACTTTGATAGCGTCCACTGTAGACCTTGCTTTCCTGTAGCCAAATTGGTTGTCTGATAGACCACGGCTAGCTTCAACATAATCTTCAAGTCTTCTACATATTATACTCTCAAGCAATTTCCCACATGTATCTATCATACACAGTGGGCGATAAGAGGAAGGGTTATCTAAAGGTTTATTGTCCTTAGGTACTAACACTAGCTTCTTTCGCTTCCACCTTGTTGGAAAAGTTCCCTGGCTTAAGCATGTGCTTACCACTCTTAATAATTTTCTCGGGACACAGTTTCACGGCCTCTTTCAATACTCTATTTGGAATATAGTCCAAGCCTGGTGCTTTTCCGTCCTTAAATTTAGAGACAATGTCTTCAATCTCTATTATAGTAACCAAAGGAAAGTTAAAAATTGTTCTCCCATGATGGTGGTTCTTGGTGAGGAAAGAGGTGGTCTACGATTTTATTCAAGATTTGCTCTTCTCTTTGTGGCGATGGGCCAAGACATTCTAGCTTCTTAGTTACAAGCTTATATGCAAAACCCCAGGGATTATTCTCTACCTCATTACATACATTAAGAAAACACTGACGCTTGCTCCTACGAATTACACTTTTAGGGTCTTTCTCTTATCCCTATAGTCCTTTTGATATGCATTATTCTCTAAACTACCTCTGCTTCTCGTATAATGTCTTTCAGAACGTATACACTCAGATCTCAACCTTGCAAAGTCATCATTCCACCAGTAAACCGGTGGGTTCTTTGCGGATCTTTTCCGCTTTATCATAGATGCATCACATGCCCTCGTAATATGGTTTACTAACTTTACTGCCATATCTTCACCATAACCATTCATTTCCACACCCTCCATACAGATGGCAAAAACCTTCTTGTCAAAGGTATTTACTTTCCATCCTGTTAGATTTTGCGCCTGCAGGGTCAGATGACGTCGTTCATCTTGTAAATCCACGATTATAGCATTGTGACCGCTGTGTGTATAGATGTCAGATATTCCCCAGTCTACACGGTTTGTGATGCTATTACTGACAAATGTGATATCAATAATTGATCCAGCATTACCCCTTCTGAAAGTATCCCCATCTCCACTATTCAAGAAGAAAACACTCAATGCAGAAAAGGCTTCCAAGTGTACTCTTCTCCTGGCATTTCTCGAGGGACAACCCCATTCAACAGCCCACGCATTAAAATCACCTGCTATTATGACAAGATTTCTGGTTGCCGCGTCCGCCACTATGTTGTCTATAATAATACGAAAATCTTCTATAGAATACCTAGGTGGAATATAGCAGCTGTATAGATAAATGCCAGAAACAGTGGCCCGTGTGTACCCACATTGTGATGTTACCTTATCCCTGAGGGTTAAGGACCCGGTAGTCCATATATGTATCTGTATTATCAGCAACCCAATTTGCAGATACAATCTTCTTATATGGCTCACTCAGTACAGCGATGTCTACATTCAAATCTCAAACGCTTTGTATAAGTAATACTTGAGCTGCTTGCCAATGATTGAGATTTAGCTGCAATATACGCATTTTGATGACTTAAGTTCTGTTTTAAACTTTAAGTTTCTGTAGCGCTATTTTGTAGGTTCGGACAAACTACACATCCGGTTATATGATCACCAATGCTACTTGCGTCATTTCTACAGAGCATACATGGATGTGTGTACCCTGTCGGACATTTGGCTAACTTTAAACTAACTTTAAGCTAACTATTTCGCTACTAGTACTCACTGACACTTGAATTACTTTGCAGTGTAATCAACTGACTATTTTAACATTGCGATGTCCTAGGCGGTAGTCAATTGGCTCACTCTGCATTACTTTTCAACTAACTTAAAGTTGACTTTTTTTAAATCAGTTGGTAGTCAGTACATTAAAAATTTTTTTCTGTGTTTCGGACATGTAATATCACACGTTGTGTACTCAACGCGCTACCACTTGGCTAAGCTGCCATCTAAAATAACAACTGCAAAATGTTAATATAAGACTGAAATGAGTTTTAAAGTAGCTGAGAATAAATTTGTTGCCTCTCATCAAATTCGATTACGTACTCAACTTAAGAATTAATTTTGGGTTTGTTCTGGATGACTTTGCAGCTAGCTTTTAGTCAGTCTAAGAAAAGTTAACTGTAAGCTAACTATTTTTGTAGTCAACCACACATTCTCCGACAGGGTATGTATACACATATATGTATGTGTGAGGGTGTGTGAGTGTGTTGGTACACACTCAGAAGACCGTCTTACTTCAGACGTCGTCAAAGGTCTGCTTAGGAATTTATTTCATTCAATTAATCTTTTTATCTAACTGCTCAAGAATACCTTTTAGAATGCCCGGACTCTTTCGTATAAAAGAAGAAGGGAGAAGAGAAAGAGTAAAATTTATTTTGTTTTTTTACCAAAGCAAAACCAAAATCCATTAATTTGAAAGCCTTTCTAAATCTCTGTAAAAAAGATATGAGTATGAATGGAAAGAAGGAGTATAGAGGCTTTATAGAAGTCATCCCTACTTCTTGTTTTTCCCGCTGGGTATATCTTAATTTTTCATAAGTTAAGAATATTTTAATAACAACGAAAAAAAATTAAGTCAACTTGAATATACAAATCAAACATTTTAAAAATCGATTCACATTTATCAAAGAACTTTTAATTACATACTTTTAGTAGTTGAGTTGGTCCACTTTAACAGTCTGTAGCTAAGTTTGCATTGTAAGAGACTGCCTCAAAAAAAAAGCTTAGCTCTTTTTTGTTAATTTTTTTGCATGCATATTTAATGCCATTATTTTTCACAATTCGATCTTATGTAATCTGAGGTAACTAAACTCTCCTGCTTTTTTGTAGTTCTGATAAAAATTAAAATATTTTTATAAAATATTTTTGTGAAAAGTCGTTTCCAAAAAAATTTCAAGTACTTTTTAGCTTTTGTTTTAATTAAAAATCATATTTTATTTAAATACTCATATTCTAAAGTGCCCAAATTTTCAGAAAACAAATCAGGATTTCACTTCCCAATTTCCATTTACTTGGTAAGCAAAATTGCGATATTATTAAAGATTATTATCGGCCATGTCACAGAGTTCAATTCCGTTCGGAATCGGAATTGAATAAACCTCAAAATGTCAAGCCCTAGCCGGAGCATACCCCAGCATACCACGGCCTCCTCTAGTCAGGACACACTTGACAAATTCCCGTATTTTACTTTTCTATTTTAGACACCATCTCCTACAAAAATGCGGTGGATTGAATTCCGATTCCGAATGGAATTGAACTCTGTGACATGGCCGTATAAAACAAAATAAAACTTTTAAATCCACTCACCTGTTTTGATTTGAAGTTTTGTATCTCCCTTGTTTTCTCTGCACACATTTTTAGAAATTTTTATTATATTTTATATCATAATTTAGCACTACAATAAACAGATTTTACATATTCTACATAATAATAGATTTTGAAATTTTGAAAATACAAATTTTAATTTACAATTAAACCACTCTTTTGAAAATTATATAAAAAGGCCATATTGGTGGTATTTTTTTTTCAATTACATATTTGACTTTTCATATTTTGATACACATATTTTATTTTAATTTAATTATTTTAACTACACTTCTTTTCAACACAAAATTTCAGCTTTTGAAAGAATAATTTTTAATACAGAAATAAACCACTCTTTTGTAAATTATATAAAAAGGCCATATTGGTGGTATTTTTTTCTATTATATGCATTTTCATATTTTGATATATGCATTTTAATTTAATTAATTTAACTACACTTCTTTTCAACACTAAATGTCAGCGATTTTAATACATAATAATAAATTTGGAGCTTTTGAAAGAATAAATTTTAATACAGAAATAAACCACTCTTTTGTAAATTATATAAAAAGGCCATATTGGTGGTATTTTTTTTTCTTTCTATTATTTGATTTTTTTTTATATTTTGATACACATATTTTTATTTAATTATTTTAAATACACTTCTTTTAAAACACAGATTTTATATTATTTTATGACCCACTCTTTTATGTTTTATATAAACACAGATCATACTGGTAGTATATTTTTATTTATTTATTTGACTTGATTTAAATGATTTTTTTTTTTATTTTCAACTAAATATTTAATTTAAAGTATGTATGTATGTATGTATGGAAATTAGCACCTGAGCAAGAGAAAATTTTTTCCTACAAAAATTTTTACAAATATGTAAAAAATATTAAGAAATATTAAATGTAAGAAAATAAATATTTGCTTTATTTTGTAACTAGTGTTACCATTTGCAAACCCTTGCTATTCTACTATTATTCATTAGTTAAGCTGAGTTTTTAAACAAGAACTTCGTAAAAAACCCAGCTTATTAATAACAGAAGTGCGAAATGACACAAGAGGTTATACATTTTATTCCCAAATGAAAGAATCTTATTAACGTAATAGAAGTGGCAATAATGACTTTGCTAAAGCCACCAGCCCTCAAGCAACAAATGAGACGATCTGGAATATTGGAGAAAGAATACAACCTCACACAAACTTAAAAAAAAATCAATAAACAATGGGAAAACGAGTACACCTGCAAAATGTAATATAGGTGCTGTTATTAGGCATTTACAGAAGGTACAAAGTATGCTATTCTTTTAAGGCAACCATACTTTGTGATATTTTTATTTCACATATTGTGAAAGATTAAGACAATTTTCGCTTACTATTGAATACAAAACTGTTACATTCATAATAATTTCAATATAAAATGGATAAAAACATAGAGTATGTAGTTCAAAAGCAGAAGTAACAAGGTGGGAGCAATTGGAATTTAAGTGAATAGACACTAATTTCTAAGTGAAATTGAAACTCCTATTGATCTTTATCTATATAATATGTATATCTAAAAGCGACAATACATTTATGGTGCGCACTTTTTACCAATAATAATATTCCATTGAACTTTATGCCGACTGAGCAGCCACAAATTTTCTAAAAACTTTGTATTGCAATTTATACCATATATTCAACACTTATCACAAATATTTTTCATTTATCTTATATCACCTCTATTCTTTAACATATTTTCACTATTTTCTTTGAATTCCCTTTGGTTTTTCGATACTTTTTTGCTAAATAACTTGCACCTTATACCCAAACCGGCTGAACTAGTTGCAAAAAACTAAACGACGCTGATTAAATGGCGGAAAAGGAAAGCGACAGGTACAGCATTACCAGTCTAAAAATTATATTAAGTGCTAGGGGCAATGCCAGCAAATTATGAAGAGAGCTGCCAGATAAGATTCTTCATAGCAAGTTCAAATTAATACACGTTATTTTTAAAAATACGAAGGCACAGTAAAACAAAATTAAATGAATTAAAATAAAATGAAATTAAATAAAACATAAGAAATAAGGTTAAATAAAATATTAAATTCAGTGAAATAAAATAAAAAATAGTATAAACTAATATAATTTATTTATTTAAAATATTATGAAATAAAACAAAATAAAATAAAATAATATATTATAAAATTAAATTAAATAAAGTTAAAGTAAAATAAAATAAAAAATTTAATTAAATTAAATAAATTTAAGCAAAATAAAGAAAAAATAAATTTAAGAAATTCAAGAAATTTATTATTTGAAATATTGTTATAATTTTATTTTAAGTGAAGTTTCTTTGCTTCTGGTTAAGCATGTACATATATCTATATGCATTTCATTGCTGCTGTACAAATCGTCAGTAGACTTCAACCACACATTTTGAAGTCTACTGCTTTACCAAATCGTCAGTAGACTTCAAAATGTGTGGTTGAAGTCTACTGAGGATTTGGGAAAGCACCAATGAAATGTATATAGACATACTTACCCACCAGAAAATAAATTTCACTTAAAAAAATTAAATACAATTAAATAAAACAAAGTGGACTAAAATAAAATAAAACAAAACAAAATGAAATGAGATAAAAAAAATTATATTAAACTAAATAAAATGATATTAAACTAAATTAAAAAATATAAAATTAAATAAAATAAAATAAAATAAAATAAAATAAAATAAAATAACATAAAATAAAATAAATTTAAATAAAATGAAGTAAAATTAATAAAAAAATAAATAAAAAATAAAATAAAATTAAATAAAATAAATTAAAATAAAATAAAATAATATAAATTGAAATAAAATATAAATATCAAAAGAAAATGTATAAAATTAAATTGAACAAAAAATAAAATAAAATGAAGTAAAGTAAAATAAAATAAATTTAAATAAAATAAGGTTAAATAAATTAAAATAAATTAAAATAAAATAAAATAAAATAAAATAAAATAAAATAAAATAAAATAATATAATATAAAATAAAACAAAATTAAATGAAATACAATAAAATAATATAAATTTAAATAAAATATAAATATCAAAGCAAATGTATAAAATTAAATTAAACAAAAAATAAAATAAAATAAATTAAAATAAAATAAGATAAAATAAAGTTAATTAAATTAAATTAGATAAGACAAAACAAAACTAAATAATAATAATAATAATAATAATAATAAAAATAATAATAATAAATTAAATGAAATAAAATAAAATATAAATGTTATTAAATGAAAATATATTAAACTATATTACATTAAACTTTTTGTAACAGGGGTTACCTTCGCGCTAGTAATGGTCAATTCCATAAAACAACTTAAATTAATATATTACATTAAATTAAATTAAATGAAAAGATATAAAATTAAATAAAATAACATTAAAAAATAACGTAAAATAAAATTAAATAAAGTTAAGTAAAATAAAATAAAACAATACAAAATAAAATAACATAAAATAAAATAAATAAATAATACGTAAAATTAAATGAAACAACATAAAACTAAATGAAATAAAATAATATATAAATATTATAACATAATAAGATATAATATAAAATTAAATTAAATTAAAAGATGTAAATAATATAAAAGAAAATTAAACAAAATAATATGCAATAAAATAGAATAAAATTAAACTAAATAATATGGGCCTAATTCATAAAAAATATTTTAATTTTATAAAAATTTGATTAATAAAATCAAATTTCCATAGAAAATTTGTTTCATAAACCTCTTATTAAACAGAAATATTTTTTATGAATAAGGCAGTATATATGTATGTACATATAATAAATCAAAATAAAATAAAATGGAATAAAGTGGACTAAAAATATAGAATAAAAAAATCTATATCAAATAAATTAAAACAGTAAAAAAATATTTTAAAAAACCTGAAATTTTGTATAACATTCAAACGAACAAATAAGGTGACCTGAATGACATGAGATACGCCGAGAAACACTCGACATTTTAATGGAAATTTGTGTTTGGTTACTTTCTATCTTACCCATTTATCAGCAGCTCAAAATGTAAAAATATGCTATTCCGCATTTTGCGGAAGAAGCTAATATTCTAAGTCTGTTTTCTTAAAATTTTTAATATCTACATGTACTATATATATATTTATATATACACCTAATAAGACATATGCAGCTTCTTTGATATTAAATATTAAAATGTGAAAATATTTTCCCTTCCAGTTTCACCTGTTAAACACCAATAGTGAAATATCCGCAGCCTCTGGTTTAATATTCGCTTTGTTTTTACATTTTATCGTCAGTATACTGTCAGTGTATCGTTGTGCATTACAAATGTGTGCAAGGTAAGTGAAAACTTTTTCAATATATTCGATATGTATATAAGCAAATTTGTTTTTTTAATTAAACTTAGATAATGTAAATAATTTATATACGTCTCATATATGTATGTTTAGAAAATTATATGTTTAATATTCACTTAAGGTATGTACCAAGGCACATTCACAAGGTAGTAGCGGAAATTCAGCTGAGCTATTTTTTTTTCAAATTAAAGTTCATCGGAAACTTCAAAAATTTTTTACGAAAGAGAAATTAAAAGAAAATGTTAAAAAAATTCAATATGAAAAATATTTTATTAAAAAAAATTCTGTGAAAACAAATTTATAAATATGAAAAAACTATTAAAAAATTGTGAGAAGTGCTAAACGTTGCAAATGTTGTTAGTGGTAGCTGCCGCGGAGAAATATTTTCAAAGTTATGTGAATAATTTTTATTATTGTTATGTTAAACAAATTCTATTTTTGAAGTTTTTGATGAACTACAACCCATGTTGTTTTTTTCATTGTTGTATTTTTTCATTGTTTTTGTAATCCTGATACTACCTGGAAATGAATCTGCCTTGGTATGTACGTATTCAAATATTGACAAAAAAATAACGGCTTTTCATTTTTATTGCATTTGCTTTAAGTGGCAGCACTGTATTAGAAATAATGAACATACAACTCTGCATTGTTGTCTTATGTCATTCGTACAAGAGAATGAGAATGTGAAATTCGCTCTCTTAAATTTATGACAACTTACAATTATTAAAGATTTTTTTAGTCATAATTTGACAATTAATAAGTGAAGAAAGAAAAATAGGAAAAATTTGCAAAGAAAATTACAACATATTTAAAAAAAAGCAAATATTTAGTATGAGATTGTTTTAAACATGAATAGCAACAAATATAAAATGGCAAATAATTAGAAAGTTTTGTGAAACAACAAAATTGAAAAAATAAAAAAAAAAGAGGAAATTTATTGTGTGTTTATGAAGGCCAAGCGCCTACGCCTTGTGGAGGTCAAAAATATATTGTGTGCATAATAAAATAAGTGCGTTTAATTATTTTCAATAAAAGTAAATATTTGCTGGAGCTTGTTGAATTTTTTGGCCATCACGTTAGCTTCGCAGTTCACATTTAACGCCACCATGCCGTTGGCAGATCTGCATAAAGATCTAAGGCAACAGCAACAATTGGGCGTTACAACGGCTTCCATACCCAGCTCATTGTCATCAACTATCGCCGCATCTAATCTTAGTGATCATGTGGGCTTGTCTCGTATGCAAATCACATCTTCCGGTTGCAGCAGTCTTGCTGTAACCCCTATGGAACACACACCCACAGATGAAGAGAGTACGGGTGTAACAACTGTGACGTCATGCCACAGACGTCAGCAACAACAGCAACAGCAACAGCAAAAACATCTTCAACCCTCACAGCTGCAGGCAGCATTAGGTAAACATCGTAGTCATCAACAGGGTTTAGTAGATGCAGCTGGATCAATACAAAACAATTTACAGCATTCCAATGATTTAATGGATTTAAGTGATACTGAATGTTATTCTCATTCCACTGGAGGTCAAGCGTGCCACGCTGATTGTGGTGAAAATGAATTTGAATTGAAGGAAGTGATAAAGGAAGGTCATGAAAAGGCCGACCCCTCACAATTCGAACTTCTACGCGTTTTAGGAGAAGGCTCGTTTGGTAGGGTGTTCTTAGTGCGTAAAGTCGTTGGCAAGGATGCGGGAACTTTGTATGCCATGAAAGTTTTAAAGAAAGCTACCCTGAAGATAAAGGATAGAGTAAGAAGTACAAACGAACGAAAGATTTTGGCAGATGTTGGCCATGCCTTTATTGTTAAACTACACTATGCCTTTCAAACGCCCGGAAAATTGTATTTAATACTAGACTTTCTTAGGGGCGGTGATCTTTTTACGCGACTTTCGAAAGAAGTTATGTTTACCGAGGAAGATGTAAAGTTTTATTTGGCCGAATTGGCACTGGCTCTGAATCACTTGCATTCGTTAGGTATTATTTATCGTGATTTAAAGCCGGAAAATATACTTTTGGACGAAAACGGTCATATAGCTTTAACCGATTTTGGCTTATCAAAACAACCTTTGGATGGATCCAAAACGTATAGTTTTTGTGGTACAGTAGAATATATGGCACCTGAGATCGTCAATAGAAAAGGACACGATTTTGCAGCAGACTGGTGGTCGTTTGGAGTTCTAATGTATGAAATGTTAACCGGAAATCTACCTTTTCATGGCCAGTCTAGACAAGAAACCATGAATCAAATATTAAGATCAAAACTTGGCATGCCAGAGAACCTTTCACCAGAAGCACAAGCGCTACTGAGAGCTCTTTTCAAAAGAAACCCCCAAAATCGCTTAGGAGCTGGCCCAAATGGTATATTAGACATACAAGCGCATTGCTTTTTCTCTACTATTGATTGGGCACGCTTGGAAAAGAAGGCTGTCAGGCCTCCTTTTATACCAGCCGTTTCGCGTGATGATGCATTTTATTTTGATGTGGAATATACTTCAAAGTCGCCCAGAGATTCGCCAGGTGGACCAATATCCGCCTCGGCTCATGAAATATTTCGAGGTTTTAGCTTTGTGGCCCCCGTGCTGCTCGAGCAATCTTTGAGTAACCACACCTCCTCTTCGGTACCTCACTCGCCCTATTTGTCATGTCAACAAGCTTCACGCTCGCTGCCTGGTGTTATGCCCGGCAATTTTCATCAGGACTACAATTTATTGCAAGAATTGGGGCGAGGAACTTTTTCCGTTTGCCGCCTTTGCGAGCATAAATCATCGAAAAAACACTTTGCCGTTAAGGTTATTCAAAAGGCCGCCTATATGGCGAATGCATCGTCCTCTGACTGCTGGGAAGAAGTTGAAATAATGTTGCGCTATGGCAATCATCCAAATATTGTTACTTTGTTTTCGGTTTATGAAGATAGCCAATCGGCTTATCTAGTTATGGAACTTTTAAAGGGCGGCGAACTTTTGGATCGCATTTTAGCAGTTGGACAAATGTGTGAAAGTGAGGCTAGTGCCGTTTTAAGGACTATGATTTCGGCAGTGGCTTATTTGCACGAGCACGGTGTGGTGCATCGAGATTTGAAGCCATCAAATATGATTTATGCCAGTATGCGACAGACGCCAGAGACACTGAAGTTATGCGATTTAGGTAAGTGTAGAAGCAAAATAATTGATAACTTGACAAGGACAGAATAATAGACTGCAAGTTAGATTTATGTGAATGGTTAATAACCGAGAACTATAATTTAATTAAAATCTCGGAAAAAAATTTGTCTTTAACAAATATGCTATAAAATTTTAACGGCCTGGTCCACAAGGAAACTTTCCTTAACTTGGAAAAAAACTAGTTTTGCAGAAACCGTGTTTAAAAATATTCTTCTCTCAGGAGGTGGTAGTACAAGTTATTTATAATAAATCTTTAATAGCAAATGCCGTTTCTGCAAAAAACGAATTTTTTGAGTTATGACACTATTGAAGTAAATGAGCGATATATTGAAATTTTTTAAATTTTAAATTAATGAAGAAAAACAATTTTGTAACTCAAAAAAATATAAATTTTGAAGAAAAATATTTGAACTCTCATGGCCTCCTGTTTCGCAATAACGAAAGAAAACTTTCAACTGAAAATTTATTTTGAAAACAATAAAATATGAAAATTTGTTTTTGTTTTCAATATAAATTGTAAGTCGAAAGTTATCTTTCGTTATTGTGAAACAGGCCATTAAAAAAGAATTAGAGAAAAAGTTTAAAAAACTTTATTGAAAAAAAATTTTAAATTTTCAATATACTCGTATGTAAGCGATAGAAACTTTCTTGTCGATATCGTGAGCCAACCCGTAATTTTTTTTCAAAAAATGTTTCTAATCTTTTTCTCTAATTTTTTTTTTCAAGAGTTTAAATTTTCAAATTTTTTTTCATTTAAAATTAGTTTTTCTTCATAAATTTAGAATTTTAAATAATTTCAATATATCGCTCACTCACTTAAATAGTGTCATAACTCAAAAAATTCGTTTTTTGAGTTAATAATGCAGAATAGTTCGACATTTCTTATTAAAAAATTCGATATACTCGTACATAAATAACTTGTACTACCACTTCCTGAGAGAAGAATATTTTTTTAAACACATTTTTTGCAGAACTAGTTTTTTTTACACTATTGAAGTAAATGAGCGATATGTATACTTAATTTTAATTATTAATTTTTTCGTGAAATTTCATGAAATTTGTTGCACGAAATTTTCTATTTCCTAATTGCAGCGCTGTATTATTCACAATGAAAAAAGAGCTGATTTTATTAAAAATCAATTAAAAGGTCTGTTGCCATATTAGAGTTCAAGGGGAAGGAGAAAAAAACTTTGAAAGCTGAATAATTTTGACTTGTTAAGCCAGTGAAATGTCAAGACAATAGAAAAAAAATTAATAGAATACGTTATAACAATTATTATTTAAGTATACTCGTAGATAGTTCAAAAATGTATAAAGAAGTCTTAATAGTTCAGCATAAATTTGCTAGCTGTGATAGTTACTATAGGGCGTTCGTTTCCTTAGGTGTCATTTATTTCACTATACATACTATTCTGTTCAGAATTTCTCCAAAAATAAAAGCTTTACTCATCGTTGCCGTAAACGATAACAATTTTTAAAACCGCATGTTGTTTAATAAATATTCTATTAAAATTTTTAAATAACAAACAACATTGTTCTTTATATTACAACCCACACAACACATTGCCAGTCGCTTAGTTAATCAGCCAGCCAGCATTAAAAACAAATGAAAAGAAAATGTGTAGATACCCACACAGTGGCGGATTTAGGCCTAGGCCGGCATAATTAAAATGGCGCCAAAATTTAAATGTAGAAAAAATGTGAGTGCAATTAAAATTCGAAAATTGATTTGGCTCAGGTTTGCTTTAAAAGAATACAAAATTTATATGATATTAACTCAAAATGACATTGAAGTGATGCTGCTTTGAATTTACCAAAAGATTGGAATGTAAATTAAGAAACGTATATACATATGTATACAATATGTAAATCTGTGGCGATAAGGAAAAAGTAATTGCTGGTTAGCATTATATCACTTTTAAACTTTAAAGTCGATTTTCAGAAATGTACTACTTTTGCAGTTAATTTGAAAAATTTGGTCTTCGCTTTTATTTTATTTAAGCTATATCGTTCTACATACTGTAACGAATACACTCAATTTGAAATATACAAAAGTATAAGTCGATCAAAGATAAGCACCAATTCATTGCACTATAACTTCCTGAAAAATCGCACAAAATAATTGCGATTTTTTCAGAGCTATTTTTGAATTTGAAGATTGCACAAGTGCCATTAACTCAAAACTAGCTTATCTGGTCTCAATCTCTTTTTCCTTTTTGCCACAGAAATTAATCAAAATTAATATACAATTATTTAAGTATTTAAAAATTATATGTTGGAATATTATTATTTTTTAATTACTTCTATATAATCAAAAAAGGCGGCTTAACTAAAACTGCCTAGGGCGGGAGCAAGCCTAAATCCACTAATGTACCTACTTAAATATACATATGTACATATATGTATGTATGTATGTGCACATTTAAAAAATATATTTCTAAATTTAGAATTAACCTTAGAGAATGCAGCAGTAGTATCTGTTGCCGATTGCTTATTATTAACTACTATTATACAGATAAAGGAGTCTAATGTTATTTGCTTACATACATAGAAATGCACGGCATTCATCCCTTTTTGCATCTTGTTCATTCGTTATTGTCTTTAAAAGAATTGTCACAAGTAAATATAAAAAAATTCAATTAAAATGAATGAACAAAATTAGATTTACGTATTTAAAGTGTTTTGCTGTAGAACTTTTAATTGTGTGACTGAAAGTTCGCAGATTTTTGTTTAAAAATTTAGAAAATGTGAGGGCTTAAATCGAAACTAACGACGCTCCTCCAAATAAGAAAATATTATATTCTAAAAAACTATTATGTACAGAAATCATCGGAAACCCATATTTTTAGATATGTGGGCCTGTGAAGTTTTTATACAAAACTGTGATTTTGCATTAGCTTTCTGGACGAATCAGGTCAGTATAGGTATTAAATATTTATAAGCTTTTAAAGATATGCTTCAAGAAGCGCTAAAAATGTTTTTCTTAGAGGCGCCGCGGCTGGAAGTACCATTCCAGAATATCTTTAGTAATAAAATAAGCATCCGGCTGCAATCGGGTTATGCACGAAATCTTTAATAATCATAAAAAAATTGTTTTATTATTTTTAAAAAGTGAAATAAAAACTAATCAAATCCAATATTTGACTGTTCTTCTAAATCATTATCTGCTACAATAAAAAAATAGGAAAAATTACATCTAGACTTTCTTTCAAATATTTTTGTCATTTACGTCCCTTTTCAAAATGCAAAAGTTAACGTGAACTTTAACTGACGGTTCTTCATACAAAACTTGCCGGTAAAGTCCCTGTTAGCTTTTAATTGTAAATTGTGAAAAGGGCTGTTAATGATTTTTTTTAGCTTTCTTCTAATGAAACAAATAATCCTAAACGCACTAGAAAACGTATCCCACTTGTAGGAACTTCCTTCGGGACCTGCAAACAACCTATACCTTATTATAGATATTTTTATGTGCTCTACCGTAAAACTTATTAATAACATTTGATAATCGAAAGTACTACAAAAAACTCTAAGCGATACAGTTAGTTGCGGTAACCATTAACAAGTGCGAGTGAGACGTAAAACTCTCGAAGGAAAAAAACACTCAATTCTGATCGTACTTAAGAAATAATAAAGATGACGCCAGAGCTGCTCTTGAGACCAGAGCTGCTTTACGATTGTGATCTAGTAATTTTGATAAGCTTTCCTACGATACCCATATTGTTATACTCGTACTGAATTAAAAATTTACCAAATGCCAAAAGATCTATAAAATTTTGTAGGTCCGAAACTCCGCAAATATGCTTTTCCGAAGATTTTTGTATATGACGGATGTTTTCTTAGAATTCAACTGTCTAATCAAGATTTTTTCCAATATGAGTTTTTACAAGTTCAATAAATTCATAATTAATAACTGAATGCTCAACAGATTCTCAAGAAATTTAATCAATGCATTTGATTGGCACATATCGCACATTTACTCAAATAACGTCAAAAATGGAATTTTTGAGTTAATGATGCAGATGATGATTAATCCTCATATCGTTCTTCATATTCTGTACAAATTTCACACAAATATCTTTTTTACTCAACTCTTGAAATCAAAATGAAATTTTCTTTTTTGGCATTGTAAGTTCTCAAGTTTAATCTCGTTTTCTGGCAAATTTTTTTTTAATTATGACGTTCTCAGTAAATAAGATATGTATCACAAAAGAGTATCGTGGTTGGTGTATTTCGACTGCGACTACGACGTTTTTGTAATAGATTAAAGAACATGGCAACATTTTTTCTTTCATCTAATACAAAATGTCGAAGTCGAAGTCGAAATACGCCAAACACGATTAAGCCCATTATATTGAGCCTGATTGTGTAAGGAGTATTTCAAATACGTCTACGACTGTTTAGTAATAGATTAATGAAGACTTCAACAGTTTTTCTTTAATCTATTACCAAACAGTCGTAGTCATATTTGAAATACGCCTTACAAAATCAGGCCCATTATGTACATTAGAGCGACTCACTGAAAAAAAATATTGTTACCCCTGTCATATAAAATTTCGGTCTTTGTAATGAGCAGTCCCAAAACATTGGAGGGGTCTACCGATGACCGTTCGTGAGCTGGACCGTGTCTAAAATGGTCTACTAGTATTTTTCAAGTTTTTTTTTTGCATATTTTCTCTCACGACAACATATTAAAAAAAGTACATCATCTGAAAGAATATTTCTTCGATATACCACTCAAATGTTTTGGAAGTCATCATTAAAAATACCGATCTTTGACTTGTGAGGAATAACAAAGTCGCATTTTTCATCTCCATACAACGTGAGTCGCCCTAATGTACATAAATACATACTTACATATGTACATATTTTAGGAAATTCTAAAAAACTTATGCAACTTTGCACGTTCAAGTCATGACGAACTGGCTCGATTTAGTGGAAATATGCATGATTTTTACATTAGCATGTCATTGGAGATCATGTGTTTGTGCGAGAATTTAAATAAATTGACCTTAATTAAAATAAATCACAAGAACCAATGCATATGCTCTGATTCGAAGACGTTTTTCTTAAAACCAGTTTCCCAGAAATCGAGTTGAAGTTTTCAATTTACACACAACTTAATGGAAAAAGAAAATTTTATTTTCCTCTCAAGAGTTTAAGTAAACCAAAGTGTATTAATTATGTATAATTAATTCACTTTAGGGCCCTTTTCACTTTGTAGGATTAAGAGTTAACGTGGAGTAAAGTCCCTGTTAGCATTTAATTGTACATTGCGAAAATGGCCTTAAGAGTAAACAAAATATTTGTATAAAATTTTTACGCAATATGAAGAACGATATGAGTGAGGATTAATTCTGCATCACTAACTCAAAAATTTCATTTTTTGAGTTATGACATTGTTTGAGTAAATGAGGTAGTTTACACGAGACTAATTTTTATGCAGCACAATTTTTGTTTTTTTAAGAATACACGAGACTAATTTATCCTGCATAAAAATGTATACGTATACACAGCTTTGTGTGTGTTAGTGTTTTTCGTATTCATTTAACATTTGCAGTTTTCTAAGTTGTGTGTGTATTGGTTTTGTGCTGCTAATGCGGGGTTGTAGCTGGTTGAAAAATTATGCCAAACACAAAACCCCTCTCTTTGCCTCTCTCACCCACAAACTGGCATGCTATGCCAGCACAATTAATCCCGTGTAAATCAGCGCAATGAGCAATTTGTACCAATTTTATTGCAAACACAAAAACATAATGCAATGAATATTCTTCTTCAAAAAGAGATGCTCATTTAAAAAACACAACTACATACATACATACACATGTATGTCACAATAAAAAACACCCCTTCACCCACAAAAAAAATCATAAAGCAAAAGAAAAATAAAAAGATAATTTCACAGACGAAAACTTAATACATATGTACATAAGTACTGAGTTGTAGATACATACATACATACATACATACAAACATACATATGTATTTAACATACCGAGCCATAAACCAAAATGTTAGCAGCGATGTACATGTATGCATACATACTTATGTATCTATATATGAATGTAAATTGCGTTTGAATGTAAAGGTTTGAAATTGCGTTTTGCTCTAGTATTCTTAATTTTTCCCGCCCAAGCACCAACAGAAACAGAGCTGCATAAAAGCTTCTTGTGAAGAACACTGTATGTACCTATGTAAATACATATGTACAACTTCTCTTGTAGATTCACGGGAAACAGTTTCCTTTGGTGATTCCAAGCATTATAATTCCAAGGCTTAGAATCTAAGAACAAAACTAAGATGCTGGCAGCGCTACCGTTTTACATACTATTATGCTACATTGCACGCACATACATATGTACATACATACATACTAATTCATACCTAATACGGACACCAGCCATGTGCATGTGGGTTTTCGCTGCACATTACAAGCATATTTTTATTTCTTTATTAAATTAAAAACCTTTCAAACACTTGCACACTTGTTGTCTTTATAAAATATTGCAATTTAATTACATACCTAATTCACAATTTAATTAATTCACTTTTTACCGTATAAAATACCCGTATACTATAACCCGTACGCACCGGCCACTTCATGAAAATTAACTGCTGGAATGAGAAAGAAAGTGAATTGCACTTGACACAAAAAGGTAAATCAATTTTTTTGCAACAACAAATGATATTGCAAATACCGTTAATGAGAGAGTTTTTTTTTGGCTACAGTGGGCTAGAGTGCTGAAATTTGAATTTAATTATTATTATTTTAAATGCGCATAAGCACTGACCAGATATGTTATCCAAAAATATTATTAATGGCTTTATACAGATAATCACTGGTGTTTTATTAAGAAAATACACATGTATGTATAAAAACGGAACTAATGCATAAAAAATATTAAAAAGAGGAACTATTTCATTCACTCGTTCAGGATTATCAGCAAGTAGAAATTTTATTTCATTTATTTTATTTTAAATAAAAAATTCATTGTTTCGTTGAATTAGTAAATTCGAGCACTTACGTATGGATCAGAACGTAAGACAAATCTTCAACTTATAACCAGGGGTGTTCTATAAACCGCGCGTTTTGAAATCGTACGATTTCCAAAATCGAAAAAAGTGTTTCGCTGATCGGACGATTTACTGCATTCAAAGTTAAGTTCGTTTAAAATTTCTTAAGCCTCTAAAACATTAAAACCAATTAAAAAGCTGCAATAAGTCACCTTTTTAATTGAGCTCTTTTCTGGAAATTAGGCGATTTAAAATCGCGCGGTTTACAGAACACCCCTGAACATAAAGGTTGTTAAAGGCTCTACAATTTTCCACAATTGACACATACTTAAAATTGTTTCAATTTCACATTTCCTATTTTTATTTATATTATATAATTTCTTTTACTCATGAGATATAATGACACTCAAAGCGAATTCAGTAACATGTGAACTTTTCCGCCCGTCTGATTATCAGCTGTTGATGCCAAATTGAGCAATTTGAACCAAAATGTAAAAATTTGCTTAGAAATCTTCTGAGAGATTGGTATTGTAGCACAGCAAACCACATGTTGTTTTTTGTGTTGCTAAATTGTTGTACGGAAGAGTTCACCTGATTTTGAATTCGCCTTTAATGACACTGTGACACATTTTTAAAGTCATCGAGTGCAAATTCCTTCTCTGAAAGTATTTATAGAAAATAAAAAACTACCATTTGAATTTTGCTAGTTTAACTGCTGTTCGAATTTCATGGCCTCATTCATATGTTCCGAAGATTATGCAATTTTCTCACGGCTATTATTTGCAAAAAAATTTTAATTTTGTATTCTTGTCGGTGTTAATCTAGCTATAGACTAAGAAAAACAAAGTGTAAAAGAAACTAAAACGAAAAATTTGCTAAAATGTCGAACATTTTAAATTGTTTTGTATCTTTTTTTACCATTTTTGGCCCATAGCTAAAAAATATTCCTTATAATGCGATTCATAATTTTTCGAAACATTTTAATACTGTGAAATACTTTTCACAATTTTGAGCAGTATTTTATATCGAAAATAATAAATTTTAGTGTATAAACTATTTCAAGCACAGTGTAATCTAAATCCAATTTTTCCGGCGTTTATATTTCTTTTCTTAATTGATTTCACAAATTAATTTTATATGAACTAAATTTTCCTTGCGTTATTTTCATCAAACTAATACAACATAAGAAGAAGCATAGTTTTGTATATCTCACAAAATGTTTTGTACATTTTCGATCGTGACAGTGACTTCTTAGGAATACCTTCGACCCATCCGCTAAAAAAAATGGGTCTCATCGCTGAAGCAAACGGAACGTTGCCCGAAATATACTTTAATGAAATTAATAAAATAAATGAATAGATGAGAATCAATTTAAAAGATGTTACTTTAACAATATAACCGCTATCAACTGCCAAAGTTAACAGTTTTTTGTAAGACCATTAATTTACTTTTTTACAGCATAAATCTAGAATTTCCACTCATCATTTTTTGTGGAAAAAATCTTGTTTAACTGGATTCACTTTTCAGAAACTTCTCCTAGCTAGGAAGTCAAAAACTCTTTGTAGTCCCAATTTAATAAGTACACATACATACATTAACTGCGTATGTAATTCTACCATAGCCGGACAAAGTTGCACCAGAATGCCGAACTTCAATCAATTTCGTATACAAATGAATACACACAATATAAAAATGTCTCGGTGTCCAGCAGTAATTTATACAATTTGAAATTTTTTAACTTTTTATCCCACTGTAGTATAGTACAAATATTTGCAGCATCCTTTGTTCAGCGTTGCCACGACCGAACATTTTTTTTACCAATATTTAAAACAAAGTAACCCAATGCGGAACTGACTAACCAAAATTTGTATGTATTTAAAATATTCCCATTTATCGTGGTTGGCGTATTTTGACTTCGACGATTTTGTAATAGATGAATACACGCCGCAACATTTCGTCGGTTGGTTTCTGGTTTGCTGCACACATAATGTATTTTGAATAAACTGTGCCGCAAACCAGAAACCAACCGACGATTTGTTCTTAAATCTAGTACCGAAATGTAATCGAAGTCCAAGTACGCCAACTAGACAATCATCTTTGTTTTTTAGTCTAGGAAACTCATCTAACCATGTGGCATTTAGTATATTTAATAAACTATATAAAATTGGTTATTTTGTTTGTGTGTGGAATGGAAAGTGCACAACTACACATTGAAAAAAATAGTATACAATTTTGGGTAAAAATTACTAAAACGGCAACGCTGCCTTTGCTCTTGCAGAAAAAAACAAACATCAGATTTGTCTTGTTTTGTCAAGTGCAAGTTTTCCCGCTTTTTATGATGTTCTACCAGGGTTGTCATATAAGGTGATTTCTCGCCAAACATGGTGATTTTAAAACTTGTTGGGCATCCTTATATTCGATTTGGCGACATAGCGATATTTTTGGCGTTTTATAAAGTAGTTGGATATTTTTGATGGGCATTAATTTGTTTTGAAAGATGTCAGTATGAAAAGAATAGCATTATTTTTATTCCGATGATTTTATGTATGATATTTGAAAAGTTATAAATTGATAAATGGATGGGTCGTGGGGAAGGTGTATTAATATACTCGTAATTTTTTAAACCCTATAGTAAATAAAATGAACTATGTATTTAATTACTAAATTTCAGTCGGTTATAATCGACGCAGACAGCATGCGTCAGAGTTTACAAGTATATTATTATATTTAATTAAACTATTTTTTTGAGCTGTAGGTCTGTTTGTATTGTGCTTTATTCTTTCAATATTTCGTTAACCTTCGGTTAACTTCTTCATGATATAGTATATTGTCTTTGATTTTTCTGGTTTTTCTTTTTCCTGAAGAAATTAACCGACGGTCAACGAAATATTGAAAGAATAAAGCACAATACAAACAGACCTATAGCTAAAAAAAATAGTTTAATTAAATATATAAAAAAGGTCGAAAAATTAGATAAAAAAATGAAAAGTGTATTATTAGATATATTTCACCTTATTACAGTTTATCGACATCGACGTCACTGTAACACAAACCAAAAACAAATTGGGTCTTCTTTACTCGCTCTCGAAAACAATTTTATGCTACTGACAATCTATTTTCGTTCCGGAAGGTCTAGAAAATATCATAAACCTGCCAACAGGAGTCAGTGGTTTCGACAACGGCTACACAAGACCCAATTTTTTGATATTGTGCTAAAGTGACTTCGATGTCGACAAACTGGAATAAGATGAAATATATATGTATGTATAATAATATAACCTCTGATGCATGCTGTCTGCGTCGATTATAACCGACCAAAAAAATTTCAAGCCATCAATTTTTAATGAAACGCATATGTAATTAAGTAAAATTATAGCTTTTGAGATACATTGGGCGCATTCATAAGACGTAGCTTTTGAGCTCAACAGTTGTGAAATTGTTGGCAACTGTTGGCCCTAACAGTTACGTCTTAGAAACGGATTGATGGATATGATTTAATATTATTGTTATTTTATCGCATTTGTAATGCAAAATTTAAGAAATATTTGCTCCTGCCACCTAACAAAGCATACAAAAGGCATAACTCTATTCGATCAGCTGTTCAGGCTGAGCAAACCACGTTGACTATAGGTAGCGCACAAATTTTATGATGGAAAATTACTCAACTGTTGAGTGGAGCGGAACTACTCAACTATGCGTTTCTAAGACAAACACTCAACGTATGCGCAACAGCTACGTCTCATGAATGCACCCATTGCCTTCAATAAATGCCATTCTTCTAGAAAATTGTTTTTCGTATTTAAAGATTCTTTTGAATGAACTTATAAATGCATAAATTTTCTTTATGTGTCGGTAATTCCAACTAGTAATGTTGTATTTACAAGTTGTTTTCAATAACTCCATTAAAAATCCTACATAATCGTTTGATTTTTGAGAAAATATTTTAAGTAATTTTAAAAAATATATAAATTATTGGCAAAAAACGGAAAAATTTTGGCTTAGCCATTTTGGCGATTTTTGACATTCCATTTGACGAAAAGGGTTAAAATAAATGTGACAACCCTGTGTTCTACTAGATTTTTGTTTGTGTAGTAAAGAGTGTTATTAATTAAATTTTGAATAGGTATAAAAGTTAATTATTTGAATAAAATAAGAAGGCTACGTTGTACATATGTATGTATGTATGTATGTACGTAATATTATGTAAGTACTTCAAACCATACTTTTAATGTAATGGATACATTTAAAAATGTATGTATGTAGTAGTATGTATGTATGTATGTGTGCTATAATTTTGAATTAGACGGCTTTTCCACACGCAAAGTGTTTGGAAAAACCATGGCGGAGAAAATCCTTAAGCTCCGCCGAAGGCCTGCTATACAAAAAACCTTAGAACACAGCGCCATGTTGGGAAAAACCATGGTGGAGAAAATCCTTAAGCCCGGCAGAAGGCCGGCTATGCACAAAACCTTTAGTACGCAGCGCCGTGTTGGCAACAACCATGGTGGAGAAAATCCTTAAGTCCAGCTATACAAAATAACTTTAGTACCCAGCACCATGTTGGAAAAAACTATAAATTAATGAATTTTTTAAAAATTTCAATAATTCTTTAAAGATCCTCTTAAAAGCCTTTAAATGATACCAATATTGACTGCATTTTATGGAAGATGCAACAAAAAATCACAATTGTGTACTGGAACTTTGGATGCCCATAACTCCGCAACCAAGGCTCGCCGCCAATTTCTTATAAAATTTTTAGATAGGATACTTTTTATTTATTTCTGCAAGCAGGACCTGAACCCTATTTGTTCCAATATTTTTAAAATATTGAAGACCTTTTCCCTTTTAAGAGACAATTCATTTTTATCAAAACGAAATCTGCCGATTCGGTTCCATTAGCGGCAACAGTGTGATAAGTAGCACAGTAAACAATCTGACACGGACTGTAATTACAATGTTATTTTTTTGGATTGTTAATTTTTTATCACCATAATAATAGCAAATATTACACTACAGGTTTTGCAAAGCAGTTACGGGCCGATAACGGTCTTCTAATGACGCCTTGTTATACAGCGAATTTTGTCGCTCCCGAAGTATTGAAGCGACAAGGCTATGATTTAGCTTGTGATATATGGTCATTAGGTGTTCTACTCTATATTATGCTTTCGGGTCGCACACCTTTTGCATCGACACCTAATGACTCTCCCGATGTGATATTAAAAAGAATAGGATCTGGGCATATAGATTTCACCTCGACACGATGGACATTGGTCACGAATCCAGTCAAGGATTTGCTACGACAAATGTTACATATAATACCGGAAAATCGTCCTACCGCAGCACAAATACTACAGCATCCCTGGCTAAAGGAACAATCAGCTAGTTCGGTACGACTGACAGAATATCGTATGCCAGCCACTGCAACTACAGCATCTAGCCAAAGTGGTGCTGTTAACATTAATTTTACCAGCAATTTTACTCATAATGCCAATACAGTTAAAGAAGCCAATGCTTACTTGCGCGGTGCCGTAGATGCGACATTCAGAGCTATTGCCATACCACAGGCAGCTAATGTAGGACCTGTCGAACAATCCACATTGGCCAAACGACGTGCCAAAGATCGTGCCAATTTGCCAACGTAATCAAAAGTTTCTCAAACATGGCCAGCATTTTTAATTCGTTTGAAATTGAAATTCTTAAGATAATTATAAAGGAAATATTATCTTAAAACCGTAGAAGGAAAATCCTACATAAAGAAAAGTAAAGCTTTAAAAAAATTAAAAACAAAAAAAAGGTAAACTTTTTGCAAAGAACACGAGTTGTGAAACACTGGCTTACTTTTTTTTCTAACTTTACAAAATAAAGCACAACTTTTTACTTAGAAAAAAACGAAACAGAATTATAAAACTAATAAGCAGCAGAAAACAAAAAGAAAACTACTACACTTTTTTCAAACTTCTTAACTTTAAGGTAAGAAGGCCATACATATAAAATCTTCCATTTATAGTAAACAAGTTAATTATTTATTTTATAACTAAATGAAATATAAAAACTAAATAATTTTTGTTTCTTATTATTTATTTTATTACAATTATAAAGAAAAAACAAAAACAAATACTAAGAATTTGTTGTGATGTTTTCGAAAAACCATTTGCCTTTTTTCTGTGTGCAAAAAGTAAATATTTATCATATATTTGTGAAATAATATTGCTAAAGCATACAAGGCTTTAGATTTTTTAAACAACATTTTTGAAAGCTCTACTTGTGAGTAGAAATAACCCAGCAACAAATAATATATAGATATGCAGTGGACTAGAGGTGGAAAACTATCAATAGTGTCACTGTCGAAAGTTTTCGATAGTATCGCCGATCTAAACAAAATATGGGTCTGTTCGTAAATGCATCACTGCGCTGCAAATGGAAATTTAAATGTTCTAAACTGGTTCACTGAAGTAGATAACGCACAATTAAATGTCTAATATGGTGTACAAACATGATTACAACTAAAACAGATTATCAGCGAACTTGTGTAGCATTTTAAATAAAAGTTTGCGCATATGATGCAGAGCAGTGATGCATTTACGAACACACCCTATATTTAAAGCAAAAGAAAACAAAACGCAACTTTATTTCTCAGTTCAGTAAATAACAAAACTTAAATAATTAACAAATATCCAGTTCTTTTTGTATGTGAAACTCAAAATATTTATATTTTTTGCCCTTATGAAAAAAGTATTGTTAAAAAAAATTCGTTTGTTAAAACAACTTTAAGTTTAACATTCGGTTTTGCATAAGGGGGTTTATGTGCATATTACATTATTACTTCTCTTTGTTACACGCTAGCGTACATACATACATATGTATATAAAATTAATTTTTTAGTCCAGAAATTCGAACAATTTTAATTTACGAGCGTTTCCTGTTCTTTTATGAGTATAAAACAAAATCTAGAAATATAAATACATACATATTTTTTACATAGTAAAATTTTTATTAAAGCATAAATTAGCTTAAATTTTAGTTTTGATTTATTAAGCGAAAATGTGTCACTATATTGCTTTTATTTAAACAAGAAGAGAGCTTAAGTAAAATTTCACATGCATTTTCACCAGTTCAAAAAAAATAAAGAAGACAAAAAATACTCATGTAAATTTTGGTATAATAATATTTTTTATAATATTAATAGGCTCAAGTTTTACGAGATTTGAATTTTATGTGAATTTCAAATAAATTTTTTTTAATTAATTGAAATTTCGAGCAATATTGAATGTCGTTATATGTCCCCTATCCTTCTCTCTTCTAAAGTCCCCTATTCCTTTCTCTTCTATAAATTCAAGAGTTGAACAACTAAAATGTATGTGTATGAAGACAGTCGTACTCTCGATTTGGTTGTTCGTTTAACTCTGACTGGACGCGTAGACCAGAGAATGACAAAAGTATCGTTTTAAGTACTCTTTGAGTATTGACCGTCAAACAACTATAAGTGCGTACTGCTAAAAATAAAAACCATGCTCATACTCTCAAACACAAGCATTAATTCTAAACTGAATACGTATAACTATAAACAATCAACAACTATGTTCATACACATTTTCTAAATTATATAGAATTATTGTATATACTGTGTGAGCTACAATCATACTCTGAGTATTAATCGTTTGCTCATGCATATATACAGGGCCATTTTATTTACACACACATATTTTCCATTACATGTTATGTACACAAATGTGTGTATACGATGGTGAATGATGAATTAATATGCCGAGTGTCGTGCGTATATTTCTGTTTTGTTCGGCTAAATATCCATACTCTGAGTATAAGCATGCTCCGACTATAAGTATGACAGACAGTCAACACGTTTTATACGCATGTGCCTTTTTTATTTATAGTTGTATAGTATTTTAGTTTTTGGCAAAAACGAGTAAAGATGCCATTGTATATTGGAATCGGCTATAGTCATAGTTGCTTGGGAAAAAATATGTGAGCGTACGAAGTATTTACTCTAAAATTAAGACTATAAATCATATTTTTTAGGCTTTTTTTGTCATTTCCTCATATTTTCCTCTCTCTCTCTCTCTCTCTCTCTCTATCTTTTTCTTTAAAATTCTCCATAAGCCAGTCCAACCGTTTTTAATCTGAGTTATACTGGTGAAAGTCATAAAAGAACTCAAGGAGTGGATCTTGCAAACTCCAGCTTTCCTACCACATGTATAGAGCATTTGGTAGCTCTTGAAAGATGCTCCTACCTATGACTTAACCTGGCTATGTTTTAGTACTTTTTTCTGTAACTCCACCACCATTTTATCGGAATGCAATTCAAATAAAACGATTTCTTTACAGGGGAACTGGCTTTAAAGTTCTTGTTATACCGAAACATATAACAAAATTACCGTTAATTTTTTTGTTTAAGTTAAAATTTAACGGAAAAAATAACTTGCTAAATATTCAATCCAATAATCATTTAAAAATCATGATACTCTTCGCTCAGTTTCGAATCCTTTGCCCGCTGCTGTACCCTTATAGTGACATGCATATACATACATTAGGGCGGGTCGATTTAAAAATCGCACAAATTAAAAGGAAAATCGTATTCTAGGGATCAAAATAAGAAACTTTGCCGAAGAAACCATACCTCTAAAATGTATTTTGATGTCCCGACTTTTGATCCGAAGGGTCAAATTTTGAAAAATCTCACTTTGACCCATTTAGAGTTCCTCAATCGAGTCAAAATGTATGACCGACCCCCACTAATTTTGTGGGCACACCTCCTGGAACCACCCCTGGGGGGTTCCCCATACAAACATTTCTGATTTTTTGGTGGTTCCAGGGGGTGTGCCACTGGAATATTTGGTTCGGCCCTCCAAAATTAGTGGGGATCGGTCATACATTTTGACCCGATTGAGGAACTCTAAATGGGTCAAAGTGAGATTTTTAAAAATTTCACCTTCAAGAAAATTTGACCTTTCGGATCAAAAATCGGGACATCAAAATACATTTTAGAGGTATGGTTCCTTCGGCAAAGTTTCTTATTTGGATCCCTAGAATACGATTTTCCTTGTAATTTGAGCAATTTTTTGCCTCCATACAAATCAACCCGACTTAATATACATACATACATATACATATTTTTATAATTTGAAACTTTAATATATAATTAAATTTTTGCTTATGCTAAAAATAATAAAAAACCAAGACAAAAAACTTCCTGACAACTCCGAATAAACTACAATAAATTTATGAAACCCCATGACCTGTAAAACCTTTTAAAAATAAATGAAAAGAAAAACTATTAAGAAAAATTTAATACATATATTTTTTTTTGGAAAAATACATACTAGCTAATATAATTTAAAAAAAAGTATTGAAAATGTAAAATATACGAAAATATATATAAACTTACAAGCCTTATGTATAAGGAAAAACTGGCATGAAGTTAGCATAAATGACGAAATTGAACTAAATGTTAACGAGTTCCTCCTTACAGTTTGACATTAAAAATCGGCGCATAATGTAGTTTTAACTCACTATTAAGTCCCAGCATGATTTTTAATGTAAAATTGTATGGCAAAACTCCTTGTGATCGTGTTAAATTTTGCCACTTATGCTAACTTCATGCCAGTTTTTTCTTATACATAAGCCTGTCACTATTTAAAACTAAAAAAAGTAGTTAATTTAATACCTTAACTAATGATAAATTAAAATGAATTGTTAATTAACGCTGAGACAGTTTTAAATTTTTAAAAATATACATACATACATATATTAAAATTATATTATTAAATAAACATGTTAATTAATATATTTACTATATTATGGAAATAACTAATAAACAATTTTATATAAATTTACTAATATTACGATATAACAAAAAGTATTTGTTCTAAACTGTATTTACATAAAAAAAATACTTTTTACTAAACTAAAACAAATTTATGAAGTGATTTTTATTGCTTTTTTTTAATTAAAAAAAATAGTTTTCAATCTGCCCAGTATTTTCTTTTTCCAACTCTCAAATCTTTTTTCCAAAACTGCAAACAAAAGGAATTTAGCAGCTACACTTGTATTTAATAATTTTATTCCATTTATATAAAATAAGAAAAATATTAACTAAAACATTTAATAATATTGTATTGCTTACATTAAAATGGTTAACAAAACTGAAGAGTTGCTCTTTACGCACTTTAAGAAAAAAAAATAAGAAAAAATATAAAAATATTATATAGACATATACATACATACACACACATATATACATACCTACATACATATTTACGTACATACACACTTGCATACATACATATGTATGTATGTGCATGTGTGTACATATTCATATTTTTCGAAAAAGAGTATTAAATGTTTGTATGTCTTTTTCTAACAAATTGAAATATTTATTATTCGAAAAGTTGCAAATTATAAATTAAAGTAATTGATATAAAATTTTTTAAAAATTTTCCTAAATAAGAAATTATTTGTAATTTTAATTATTATTGTTATTATTATTATTATTATTATTATTATTGTAATGCATTATTAATTTGCATTTAATTTAAGACATTTAACCGCATTATAAAATATTGAAAAATTAAAATTTCATTGCATAAAAGTTATAATTTTAAACGAATTAAGTATTGTATATTTAAATCAAATATTAAAAACAAATTTAAATTAAATATATGCTTAAAGAGTTTTATTCCACACAGAGGAGAGTTTCAATTTTAAAAGCTCTATTCTCTAAAGCGAATACGTATCAGAATTTATACTCTGTAATTCGAAACGAAAGAAAACGCTTTCAAATTTCCATGTATGTAATTTAATATAAAAACTTTTGTTTTTAACTATATTAATGCAGAATCACTTTGATATTTTTGAGGCAAGTTGACAAAGTATTTTCTTTCGTTTCAAATTACAGACTAGACCCCAAGATGGTCTTAACCTCCAGTTGACTATTTTCGCCGCTTGAGATTTTAATATACATACCTTTGATGTCAATTTTGCAGTACATATTTTTTATATAAGCTATACTCACCTCAATTCGCTTTGAAAAATTCTTACTTTTGATCAAGGCGAATTGACCCCGAGTGATCTCGATTCAGGAATTTTTGAAGCAAACCGTTTGTACATTTTCTGACAGCTGGAAATTTTACACTTACAAATGTACATACATACATACATGCATTTTACCTCTAGTATGGATTCGCCTTGAGCATATTCATATAAGGTATACTCGTCTCAATTCGCTTCGAAAAATTTATACTTCTAATGTAAAAAAAAACGTCATAACTCAAAAAATGGATTTTTGACGTTCTTTGAGTAAATGAGCGATATGCATAAATTTTACCCGCACCTCCGCTCGCATCATCTGTTTAAAAAATTCATAAAAACCGGTTTAAACTGGTTAAACAATCAAACCCGACACGAAAATAACCCTAACTAGACCAAAAATGGGGTTTTCGGAAAAAATCCGTAACAAATATAAAAAAACCGATTCCTAACCGGATAAAAAATATCCTATCGGGCATGTTCTGAAAACCATTTCGTTTTGAAATAGCAAAATTTCAAAAAACGATAAACCGTGTTCTTTTTATCAAATAATTTAGTGCATTCGAAATTAAGTTCGGACAAAATATCTCAAGCATATGAAATCTTAAAACGAAATAAAAAGCGGCGAGTCAACATCACGCGTCGCTGGCAATTATTTCATAAGTGCAACCAGGCCACTGTTGTTTATTGGCCTTCGAGAGTTTTGCGTCTCACTCGCACTTGTTAATGGGTACCGCAACTAACTGTATCGCTTACAGTTATTTAGTGGTATTTTCCATTATCGGGTGCAACGATTTTAATAAGACTTATACTGGTGGAGACCATTAAAACTCTGGGTGTGGATCTTGGAATCTCTTATTTCCTATGCGAAGGTATAGGTCGTTTGCAGCTCCCGAAGGAAACACCTAATGTGGGATACCCTGGCAATTTGCGTACTTGATTCTGCCATTTAAACTAAACTAAACAACAACAACAAGCTTGTCGGTTTCAAAACGAAATGGTTTTCAGAACCTGGCCGTATGTTTAAAAATTTTGAAAAATTACGTTTCGCCAAAAAAAAAAACATTTTAAATAAGTTGCATTTAAATTATGCCAATCTTTTTTCCCCCCTTATCAAGTCATATAGGTACATACATATATAAAAAAAATTCCTTTCATTTACAAAACCTTTTATAGGAAAAGTTAGTCTTTTATTGAAGAATGTTGAGCACAAAGAAAAATGGTGAATTTATCAATTCATCAAATACAAAAAAAAAAAAAATAAAACAATTATACTAACTATACACAATAAAAATACAAAAGTCGCAAATAAAACCTAAAGATAAGGCCTCTAATAAATTGTTCTAATATTAATTAAATTAAACTACATGACACGATTTTTTTTTTGTTCTAATTTTTTGTTTTTATTTAGAAAAACTTGCATTATATTTACTGGGAATAAATATATATGTATATTATTTATGCTTTATGTATATATGTATAATGGGTAGCAATTTAAACTTTGTTATATACATACATACATATTTATATGTATGTACATATATGTATATTTTACATTTATTTTACTTATTTATGATTATTTACTGTTTTCTAAAAATTTTTAATAAATGTAAATTTATTTATTGCAAACAGTTACATAATTCGAAAATTTTATGATTTTTTTCACTCATGATTACTGTATCTTGTTCTATTTTTTATGTATATATATATTTTTTTATAAATGAATAATTGCATTCACTATTTATTTATTAAAATAAACTAATAATATTTTATACATCATGTTTTAATTATAAAAAGTGTGTGTTAATGTTTAAAAAAAATTACTAATTTTTGCTTTTCTGTTTCTAATTCGAGTGTGGCTTTACTCGCTTGCGGTTTAATAATAAAAATAATAATAAATAAAGGAATTATAATTGCATTATGTATTTAGTTTTTTATACTTTTTTAATATGTAAAAAAATGGAAAGTCAAGAAGGCAATAATTAAGTTACTGAAATGTGTTAAATAAATCTACGTACATACATATTTTTATGAAAATACATATTTATTATTTTTTATATTTTATTTAAATATTTGCCTCTTTAACGTTTATCTTTGCGCTGACTTTTACGTTGTTGCTTTGATGTTCTAGGAGACTTTGTTGAACTTTCTGAAGAAACATCTAAAAAAAGTTGAAAAATTAGTTGATTTTTTGTGAAAACAGCCCTTTTTTAAAAATGCATTTTAGATAAAATATTTTTTATAAAAATATTTTTTATAAAAATATTTATTCATCGGGATTTGACTGTAATTGTTTTTTTTATAAACGCTATATTCTACAAATGGTACTTTTTATGAATTAATAAAAAATATTTCGTATGAAAGGTACTTTTTATAAATGGTGCTTTCTGTAAAAGCTACTTTTGATATAAGACGCTTTAAATAAAAGGTACTTTCTATCAAAGGCACCTTAAAATGAAAGTACTTTTTATAAACAAAATTTTTTACCTGTAGCTCGTTTCTGTACTTCTCGCATCTTAAAATTTCTCACATGAAGTGTGAAACACAAAATTCCATCGTTTCTCGATTTGTGAGAAAAAAGTGTTTCTGTATTTGAATGTGAAAACAGACAACACTAAATCTGTTTTCACTGGAATATTTCCAGTAACCAAGTGTCAAATGAAAACAAAATGTCACAAAAGTATTATTTAATAACAAAAAAAATTAAATAATTTACAAGAAAATGAAAATAATACAATGAAAATGAATATAAAGTGAATGTAAAATGAAATAAGTTTTTTCTATCAATTGTCTCTACATAAGAATATAATACAAAATAAATTCTAAATAAACATTATCATATCGACTCGTTAATAATTATTTTAGTTCAACAATTCTTTGCATATCTTTTCGACTAAATTATTTTTCATATTTTTACACACAAATTCAAAAATTCATATGTTTTTGTTCACATTTGGTTGTTCTCGCACCAATTCAAAATGCGAGTTGTTTTGACAGTTCTTGCGAGAAAGTTTTCACAAAATATTATTACAGAAACACTTTTTCTCACATCCTTCCAATAATTGCTGGAAATTTATTCAAATGACAGATAGTTCTCGCAAAGTAAATATACTGAAACACTTATGTGAGAAAAGCCATTTTTTGTTTCAATTTACACTGTTTTTGTTACAATTCCCTCGTTTCATGCGGAAAATTTTACGATGCGAGAAATACAGAAACGAGCTACTGAGCTACTTTTTAAGAAAAACGTCCTTCATAAAAAAGTACTTTTTTATGAAGGACTTTTTAAAAAGATAATTTTTATAAAGCTACTTTCTGTAAAATCTACATTCTGTAAAAAATTCTTTTTATAAAAGGTACATTTGATTTTTTATTAAAAAACTTTTTTTCTAAAAGGTTCTAATAAAATGTACTCTTTATAAAAGGTATTAGGACTTATTTCGACTTCGATAACATTTTGGTCTTAGATTAAAAAACGAATCGAACTTTTCGGTGTTCTTTAATCTTTTAGAAAAACGCGGTAGTCAAAGTCGAAATACGCCAACCAATGTAAGGGTGATTTTTTTATAACCGGCACTTTTTATAAAAAGTAAATTTTTATATAAGTACATTTTTATAAACCTTAAGTTTTTATAGACATAATTAAATTTTTATAATAAAATTTTTTTATAAAAAAAGTAAATTTCCATAGAAATTTAATTTTTATAAAAATTTAAGAAATAAATTTTTATAAAATAAACTTTTTTTTAAGCAATATTTTTATAAAATTAAATTACTTTACTAAACAATTTTTTATAAAAATAAATTTTTATGCAAGTAAATTTTTATAAAAAAAAAATTTTTATAAAAATAAATTTATATAAGAAGTAAATTTATATTAAAAGTAAATTTTTATGAAAAGTAAATTTTCATCAAATTAAATTTTTTATAACAAGTAAATTTTTATAAAAGTAAATTTTTATAAAAATTAAATTTTTATAAAAGTAAATTTTTATAAAAATTAAATTTTTATAAAAGTAAATTTTTATACAAATTAAATTTTTATAAAAGTAAATTTTTATACAAATTAAATTTTTATAAAAGTAAATTTTTATAAAAGTAAATTTTCATGAAAAGTAAATTTTTATAAAAAGTAAATTTTTATAAAAATAAATGTTTATAAAAGTCTATTATCATAAAAATTTAATTTGCGTAAAAATTTAATTTTTATAAAACTATATACAAAATAAACTTTTATAAAATGTAAATTCTTATAAAAAGTAAATTTTTATAAAAAGTATATTTTTTTTAAGTAAATTTTTACTAACAAGTAAGTTTTTCTAAAATGTACTTTTTAAGAAAGATTTGTTTTATCAAAAGTTATATTCGCAAAAGAAACTCTTTTAAAAGTTACTTTTTACAAAAACTATTTTTTTAAAAGCTGTTTTTTAAAAAAAGTACTTATACCGTACGAACACCAAATGGCAATTTTTAGTACTCAAATCTTTATGAAACATATTTATTTAACTTACCTTCTTCGAGGTCGTCAGCTTCTTTAGGCCTTTTTACGGCTTCAAATTGCTCTAAAGTTTTATCTAAATCATCCTCTTCAATCTTGTCTACTTTATCATTAGTAATATTTTCATTAAAGTCCTCCTTATTAATTGGTTCTTCACATGCTGTTTCCATTTGCACTGTCTTTGTACTATTTGCATTATCATCCAGATCTGGCTCAACGACGACATGTGCCATTTCTTGAATGCCATTTGCTAAGCAATTCATCTGTTCTTGCTTTTGTTCGTTCTCCTTTGCTTCAAGCGCTTGTGCTGCCGTCTCACGTTCAATCCGGTCACGATATTCCCTCAGACATTTCTGCTCATATTCTATATGTTCTTTATAATACTGATATACGGGTATAACTATCACTGATATATCATCGACTGTAGCAGCAGCTTTGCTATCAGCTAAACGCCAATGGCCATAATCATTAATTTTGCCACGTGCTTTAGCTACCAATTCTTGAGCGACCATGGTGTAGCGGTGTTTTTCGGTTGGATACTTATGCAGGGTATGAAAAACTGTACGAGCAACAGCGTCATTTTCCGAAACATCCCATAGACCGTCGGTGGCCATGACCAGAATGCCATAATCACCATCTTCATTGTGTTCATCTGCAGGAGGAAAATTTTTGTTTTAATTTAATTTTAAACATTCCCCAAAAAGGCACCAGTTAGAGTTATAACTAAAAAAACATGTTTTGCCGAAAACGAATATGAATTTCTGAATTTACTATTTAGAAACAATATGCAGAGTTATATCAATTAATTTAGCATTATTAACTGCCAGTTTTTTATAAGAGACAAGTAAAAAAAATGAATTTTTTGAGTTATGGCTCTATTGCAGCAAAGGCTCGGGATGATAACTTTTCATTGTCTTCGATAGACAGAAATTTCAAAAGACTTGGCAGTAAAAATAAAATTTTTTTATAAAAAAAGAAATTATTCTTATTATTATTTTTATTTTTTTTTTTTTTTCGTAAAGCAGCTCTGGGCGAGTCAACATCACGCGTCGTTGGCAATTATTTCTTAAATGCAACCAGGCCACTGTTGTTTATTGGCCTTCGAGAGTTTTGCGTCTCACCGCATGTGATTAGTGGTTGGCGTCGCTTAACGGTTTCCATTAACCACATGCAAAAACAATTATGGGGAGGGGTATGGGGGGGTACTGGTTGGAGAACCAAACAAAAACTCATTTTTGAAGAAATTAAAAAAGGAGAGGAATTTGGAGGTTCCAGCTTCGTATGCGACGGTGTATGTCGTTTGGAATTTTCTCGGAGGAGGCTCCTTAATGAGACTAACCTGGCATTTTGTGAATGTATAATATTCCGCCAACCCTTGTAGAGTTAAAAAAAAAAAAAAAAAAAAAAAACTTATTTTTTTTTAGTTTTGGGTTTACTACGTGCCTGCCTAATATCATAGGGGATGGAGAATTATTTGGCAGTACCAAAGAGGTTATAATGCCCAAGAAAAGGTTATAATTTCCAAGAAAATCTACTGACTTGATATTCCTTCAGGTTTTCAATTTAAAAAAATCTGTTTTGCTGTTGTATCTTTCTAGGATAGGAAAATTGTGCAAATGAAAATGATGTGTAAATCATCCATCACTAGAAATAATTAAATTTTACAAATTTGTATTTCTTACCTGTAATTGTGACAATTTTTGTGAGATCTCTGCAGTTAACTTCTGGCTGTGCCGTAAGGAATGGCTTTATTAGTGTTCCCGTCGCTATAGCCAACAAATCATGATCGCCAAAGCCCCGAGTCACTCCCAGAGTGCCCAGCAGACGTGAACGTTTCCCCTCGCCCGTAACTACGGGCATTTTTAGATCATCTCGCGTTAGAGTTTTATAGGTCCAACCCTTGTTGGTGCCTTGGCGACATAAAATTCTTTGCCCTAAATCACGTTCATGTGGCCGTTTGGCGTATTCCATGGCAGTATAATATTTACTCAACAAATGTGGTTTATACTGGGCCACGCCCAGCAGTCGAATTCGCTCCGTCTCTGGCGTGTGATCAAAGGAGAAAGGTTCCGGAAACGAACCCTCCGAGCCATCACAATTAGATGTATTTCTGTTTGCCTTATCTTGATTTGCTGAAACTTTTCTTTGACACAAAACAGCACGACTGTCACCAGCATTGGCTACATACATTTTACCATTAATAAACAAGGAAACACAAGATGTACAGCCGCCAGCATCTCGATAACGATCGCGATCTTGGGCTATTAATGCATCCATATGTATGAAAGCGCTTTCCAGGGCACCTACAATCAATTCATCTTTGGATACAGACCTCTGGAAATGACTGGGATGAGGGAATGAATTAACAGTTTGCGATTTTGTCAAAGCAGACGGTGTCACGTCCTCCATGCCCTCCCGTGGCAAAAGCAAATCAATGCAATCGACAAGTTTTTCATGCAAAATATGATGGAATTGATGCGAAGCTGCCAGAGCAGCACCATAACCTGCATGACCATCAAATATACCAAAATAAGTGTAGGGTAAATCGGGATATTTATGTGTGGGATCTGACAACACTTGACGACAAAATGCCCCTTGATCTTCATTCCACTCAGATTTGCCGGAGTTAACACATTCCGCATAGCCGGTGCCCCAAGGCAACAGGCCAATGTCTCTAGGTACTATAATGGGTCTAACGTTATGATCGGCTGAGGCTTTAAGTTCATCGGGTGTCAATAACTGCAAAAAGTGAGGACGGGCATAAGCGAACTTATCATGCATTTGCTGCTGATGTAACATACGTTGGTGATAGTGCGACGAGCCACGCGCCATATAATGATCATTGTTAGAGGGCAAGGCTGGCATGTCGGGTGCTATAACCGCAGCCAAACGGTTTTTGAAATTTGTAAACATATTTGTTATCGCTACAACTTTAATGTCTTGCTATTGTTCTCCTCCTTCTTTTCAGCCACTGCTGTTTGTGGTCTAACAAATTCAGTGTACTACCTTATCAAATCCACAAATTCACCATATGACGTATATATAGTATACGTTTGATAATCTATAGCATTTGCAGCAAGTTGTGGGAGGGATGAACGAACAATGCTTTATAGTATTTGTTGTTGTTACCAGTATAGTTAGAGACTTTTAGATTTTTATCTGCGTTTCTTTGCTATTTTTCTTCAAGTTTATTATAAGCCACGTATCAGATTATTTATTGAGAAGTTCACGTTTAAAGTTTATTGAATTGTCTTCATTTTACTAAAATCTATTATTTTTTCCTAATTCTCTTAACATTATCAAACGTTTTCTTTTTGTGTCTTCCAACAAAAAAAAATCAATATTTGTTTTTCAATTTTCAACCGTACATTTCTTTGTTGATGTGTTAAAACTAAAAGTTGGAATTATTAATTTTTTATTGCAAGTAACTGCGATTTCCTATGAACGAAGTATTTTGCAATATTTATTTTTCTTATTTTTTCCAAGTAAATTGTAATATTATTTTTGCTTACAAACTTTACACGTCTATTTTTCTTTATTATTTCATTCTACAAACAGGGCTGCCAGAAGATTGTGCTGAAAAATCTGCACTTTTTTGAAAAATCATCGCCATATTAATTTCAAAAATCGTCAAGATAATCGGCATGAGTTGTTCATTAATTTTTATTAATTAAGCCTGGTACTCTGTTTGAAGTTGGGAAAATATTTCAGCAACATTGATTATTTTGCGTGAAAAATTTGACACGTAACAAGTGATGCCCATTTTACTTTTTCGGAAAAAATTTTCGTATATATTGGTTTGAAGTAGGCAGCACTGATCGACTTTTGTTAACAAAAACATCAGCTGCCAATATATCGCACGAAATAAATGCGTCTCATTATTTCACAGATAAGCCTGGTACTCTGTTCGAAGTTGTGAAAAATTTTCAGTGCCATTGGTTATTTCGCGTGAAAAATTTGACATGTACTAAATGTAGCCCAACTCGCGGTTTTTTTTAATAAATTTCTTGTTTTTATTGCTTGAAAGTATGCAACATTGTTAAAATTCCGTGCGAAAAAAGCACGGCTGAGAAACTTAAAAAAAATTATTAATAAATATATTCAAAATCAATTTGATTTCATTACCAAGGACGCAAACCTCATTATTTATATTACATTTTTTCACTCATTTACAATATACAACATATAAATACAACTGGTGTGGTTGGTGCAATTGATTGAAAAATTTAATATTCTGCATTGGTGCCATCTTTTATCAGAATATTGCTGATTTTTTTTTGAAGTTTCAGCCAGCTACGCAGCGTTGTACTAACAAATTTTATCATGTTTTGGAGGAAAACAACTCATTTGAGGTGTTTTGCTGATATGAAAAATGTAAGGAAAAATATGTAGGAAAACATTGGTTTTGAGCAAAACAAATTTTCTGCTCCAAAACACGTATATCGAAACGTACTATAAAGCAACAGTCCTCCACACATTCATATTCATGATCGTTTTCTTTTTCTACTAGAAAAATAATTTAAATTACGAATATTCTTAGCAAAACGTTATTTAGCTTACCACTATCTTTATACTGCAAATATCTTAAAATTTGTTGTAAATATGTATGTAAATTGCTTCCTTATTGTAATTTTCCTGAACAATCAGCATGTTTTAGACACATCACAGATTTTCTTGAAGCAAGCCTCTTCAATTCTCTTTTATGTGAAAAACTGTCATGTCTAAAACATGACTAACATCCCACTACATTGTTGCCAAATCACAAAAAAGGTGTTTTGAAAACTAAGTAGTTAACGGATTTTCAGTTGGTTTGATCCAAATCAACATTTTTTTACATAACGTCGGTTGGTTATTGGTTTGCGACACAGTATATTCAAAATACATTCTGCCTTATCGTGGTTGGCGTATTTCAACTACTACTACGACTGTTTGGTAATAGATTAAAGAAAAACTGTTGAAGTCTTCTTTAATCTATTACCAAACAATCGTAGAAGACTTCAACAGTTTTTCTTTAATTTATTACCAAACAGTCGTAGTCGTATTTGAAATGCGCCAACCACGATAAGGCAGATTATGTCTGCAGAAAACCAATAACCAACCGACGAGAAAATCGGCAGTTGTTTGTTTTTTAATGAAAAAATCGGCAAAATACCGAAAAATTGGCACACTTGGTCGCCCTGTCTTCAAATTAAACCCACCTCAATAACGTCAAACTGGTTTTCATAACATTGAGTTAATCCACGGTTGCCACCAACCAGTCTAGATCTATAAGCGATTTTTACAATTTATAGCAGAGAAATATCTCAGAATATATGTCGAATGCACATACAAACATTAATTCCACAAATCCTGTTGAATTTTAAAATCTGCGTAAAAAAATTTATATTTTGAAATGCACTTTGCAGGTATGTTCCCGCTTTCTGTTATTACTATTTAAATTCTGGCAGCACTGTTGCAATATAAAATTATACATTAGTGTTGTTAAGTAAGAGTATTTTAAAAGTGTTGTATAACGCACTAAAATACAGTGGTAATGGAAATACAAAATTTGAATTTCTACACAAATATACCAGACATTTGTTTTATGTATTAAGCGCTCTATAAAAGAAATGTAGTATAATGAAAAATCAACACTTTATGTGCATTTATAATAAAATATTCGAAAATAATATTGTATCTGTAGCAATAGAAACTACATATATCCCTCTCTCCGTTTCTTTCAGATCAAAGAACGCTGAATTACAAGATATTATAATTCAAACGAACGCAAGTGGTTTGGCCCTACATCCAGATAGTGTTGAACAATATGTTAAGGCTATGTCAATAGCAGGAAGCGAAAAGGTGAAAAACATAGCCTTATAGATATGCTTAACCAACAACAAACAAAAATTCTTATAACACATTATAGACTTAACATCTAATGAACCTCGGTATTTTTATATATTTTATAAATTTTGTTTTCAATTTAGAGCAAAACTGAAAAAATGGCAGCTTTCTGGATGTATGCAGCCCAATCAGGAAACATGGTAGCACCAAAACTGAAAATGGCTACATCAGCAAGACCTATGATGCTAATACCAGCCAATCCGAATGTAGGCAATTTTTATAACAAATTTATTATATACTCACATAACGTTATTTTTATATAAATTTAAAAACTCTTCTCATTAAAAAAGCTAACATCCACCCCTGCTGCTATGATGATGCCACCTCAGCAACCCATAATAGGACCACCACCTCTTGCTGCTTATCGTGGAATGACATTGCCGTATATGAGAACAACTTCTATGCCTGTAATATATGCACCACCACCAAGCAGCATGCCTGGCACCTACCGCATTCATAAAAACTCAAAATCAAATGATGCACGCAGAAAGCGCAGAGCAGCCGCTTATCTCCTACGTTCTGGTAAATCCAATGGTGATCGCCATCATAGACGTAAGTCCGATGCTGATGTAATAGATAGTAATCCATCCTTTCAATATCACGGATTAGATCGTGCAATCGCTGATAATTTTTTAGCACGTCAAGAGCAATCCCATATTGGCAGTCATTTGGATTATTCTTCTTCGTCAGGTGCTAGTGATACATATAGAAATACCGCACCTTCGAGAGCATCGTCAAAAACAAAAATTGTCTGTCGTGATGTTGTAATGTAAAATTGTTCATTATTAGTTTCATTAGTTATTTAATAACTAATTAATCTATTGTATATACATATTTATTTAAGAAAGCAAACCAATCTATTCAAGATTTATCAAGGATATATTGGCATACATTTGTGTGTACATACATATGTACATATCGGGCCTCTTGTTTCTATAGAGAAATGAAAATAATTTTTTTTAGTTAATATAAAATGATTAATCTTTATATCATTTTGTATACTGTGTAAAAATTTCATAAAAATATTTTATACACTCACCTCTTGAGAGGAAATTCATAACGTTTAGCATCGTTATTTTCAAAATGAAATTTTTTACTCTATTTCATAAACCTTTCATTTATAAAATGAAATAGCTTCTTTTCGACTTTAAAGCTTTTCTTTTGGATGTACTTATAACTTTTATTTTGTTAATTATATAGTATGTTTCTGTATGTACTTTTATGTACTGTTTAATATTTTAATTTAATATAAACGATTGTATATTACAAGTATTTACTTATAAACTAATATTTTAGTACATATTATATACATATATGAGGGACGCAAGCGGTAGTCTTAACAGTGTCCACACCTGATTAATTCATATCATGATGAATGTCAAATTGATATCATGATGAAAACTCATTACGTATGGACTCAATTTATTAATATTTTGGCAGCCTTATGTATATATGTATATATGTATATATATATATCATATGTATATAACCATAAGATCTCACGGCCTGATAAATTCATCTTGATATCAAATGTCATTTTATGTGTCACTGTGCATTTAACGTTTATTTATTACACAATTTTCGTTTAAAAATTTTGGAAAGCATTTTGCAAATATTTTTTCATTCATCATGATATAAAGTCTTTGATATTAATGAAAAAATGAGAATTGCTCTGCGGCGTTATATTACGAGTTATAATATAAAATCGTCAGATGTGGACACTATGTAAGTGTCATAGTGTTATAGTGTTTTAAATTGTTTTAATATAATTGTTCTTACTTTTGTTTTTTTTCTTCGAACAAAAATGTTTAAGCATTATGACACTATCACACTTATGACTACCGGTTGAATCCTACCGTTAATATATATAAGCGATTGTATATTTAATTTAAATTTTAATGTAAAAAAAAAAAATTAATAAAAATAAAATATAAATGCGTTAATAGCTTATTATTGATATTGAGTCTTATAAGATAAAGGAAACCCCGTGTCCAATTTTCTGTTTCGAGCTTCATAATGGACTACTTTTGAGTAAATTTATTTGATATATTGTATATTTCGATTTTCTTAAGCCTTGTTCAATGTTCCGAAGCAGTATAATACACGAACTTAGGCCACTTCCATTGTTATGGGCATACCTAAGATTGCTACTATAAGTTTCTTGTATATTATACATATATACATATGTACATATACATAAATATTATTAAATTACATTCGACCTATTCCAAAACTTTATTGTCTAATTCAAAACTCATCCCACTTCAAATAAATTTCTTTCATAACTATTTACATATGGCAATACTATTTGTTTCAACTTTTTCCCATTTACTTACCCACTGTGATTTTATGCCGCTAAATTAGTTTTCATTTGCATTTGGTTTGGGGAGGATGTCCAGTTGGATTTTTATATTAATTTGTGTGGAAATGGTGAAAATAATTAATTTAATTAACAAATAAATGTTAATACGCAAGTTTTAAAGTAAATTAAATTGAAATGTGATCGGAAAACATTAAATTTTGCGGTAAAAATCTGTGCAAATGTTTGGAAAATTTTGCCGGCAGTGCTGCCGACAACCACTTGTTTTCTGCATTATTCTTTGTGGATGCTGTTGTTGTTTTATTATTTTGAGAGAAAGAGAAGAGATAACCTTAAATGTAAACAAAAAACTATCGTGATTTATGACGTGTTGTTTTTGTAATGATCTTAAATGTACCCGTGACGTCATTGTTTTTAATTACATGTTTCTTGTCTTACGGTAAATTGTTTCAAAATACGGAAACGGAAATTATAATGAGTGCTTGCAAGTGTTTTTAGGCAAAAATTCTTTCATATAATATAGATACATACATATGTATGTATGTACATATGTAACTACGAGTATGAGTGTATTTAAAAAAGAAAAGAAGTAAATGTACATACATACGAGTATGTAATGAGGTAAATGATACCCTCTAGTCAGCCTAGAACCATATGTCTCTATGTCAACACTCTTTTCTCTAGCGACAATTGCACTAGTTGAAATGTCGACAACTTTCCTTTTAATGCGCGAGTAGAGATACGTTAGAGACAACAGTTCTAGTGTATTTCTGGAGACATTATCAATAAACGCGTCAATAGTTTGTTTTTCTCTTTTATTATGCTATGCATTAATGTTACAAACTTACGTACATATGTATGTGGGTATGTATTTAAGTTTGTTGCCCCAACCCTTATAAAACTGTAGACGAGAGTCACTAAAATTTACTAGTGAATCTTTAGTTCAAATGTCTCCATATGGTTGTAAAAGAATAGTGCTAAATTCTACTGGTAGATTTTCAATGACAACCTTATGTTATATGTCAATAGGCAATTGCACAGGCTGCGGTTCACCTATTCAGTTGTACTATTGACAATGTCAATAGTAAATCAACACAATTTTACTATAGACAACGAGCTAGGAAATATCGATATTGTAGACTAGAGCCCCTAAAATTTACTAGTGAATCTTTGGTGCCAATGTCTCCATGTGGTACCAAAAGAACTACTTAGTCAGTATTGCTACAGTCTAGTGGTGGATTTTCAATGACAAGCTAATGTTAAATGTCAATAGATAATTACATTGGCAGGGGTACACCTGGTCAGTAGTGCTACTGACAATGTCACTAGTAAATCACTACAATTTCACTATTCGCATTTTCTGCAGGGTATGAACAGTGCAAATTTTAAAAACACATACATACATACATATGTAGGCATTAAACTTCAAATAAAAAATGTAAATAAAAGGTAAGAAAGATACATTTAAGTTCATTAAAGGTTGGTACCCATTATTATTATGAAAATAAAAAAAAAATAACAATAAAAACTCAGACCAATGGGTCTACCCTGTAATTCGAACGGAAAGAAAATACTTTCGAACTTACATGTTATAAACATACAAATAACAAATTATTTTCTTTCGTTTCGAAGTAAATAGTAGACCCCCAGGGTTACATTTTCTTAAAAGTCCTACGAATATGTGGGATAATGAATACCCGACTCAATATACATATGTATACAGTAGGTACATACGTAGGCATGTTTACCCGGTTTGCGTCGGAAATTGCTACCGGAAAAACGCGACGCAAACCGAAGAATGATTTTCCGTACATTTATATTGTTTTTCATTCATAATTTTCCGATATTCATAATTTTAGCTAAAAAATAAAACATGGGCAATTCCACAGAATGTCACGTACGATGTCACATATGTACATTAATCAATCAATTAAGCTTGTAATTCAGAGAAAATTTAAATTTCTCTTTATTTCTTTATGTACTTGTGAGGAGCGTAAGTAGTAGCTCTACCTTTGGTAAAGTATAAAGAAAAATCTAACGGCATTGATTTGAAATATACGAGTAAGCTGAATTGATTGGTGAACGTACGTGACATTCTGTGGAATTGCCTATATGTATGTATTTCAATAACAAATATTGAGGGCCTGTTCATCTAAATGCGAACGATAGATTCAATCGAATATTTATATTGAAAACAAAAACAAATTTTAATTAGTGTGGCTTTATAGATATTGGGCCTAATTCATAAAAAAATATTTTGATTTTATAAAAGGTTTATTAATCAAATTTCCATAGAAAATGTGTTTCATAAACTTCTTATTAAACAGAAATATTTTTTATGAATAAGGCAGATTGTATTTCAGTTTTTAGTTTTGTTTTTAATATAAATTTTCGATCGAATCTATCGTTCGCATTTAGATGAACAGGTCCATACTTTTTTTAAACATCAACAAAAATATAAATAGTAAAACTGAAAATAAGGAATTCATAGTATAAAAGCAAAAGTCTATATCGATGTGCTAATTTTTTTATTCTAAGCTTGTGTCGCCTAGATCGATTACCGTTTCTACGGTTGGATTTGTCAATCTTGCTGACTTTTGTATGAAAATATCTAAAGTTTGATGAATTGTAACAGCTTTTTAGTTTCATTGATAGTGTCATAGTTTCATTCCTAGACATTTCATATAAATATTTGCATTAGGCTTAAATGGGAAATCCCCTTTTTATGTTTTAGCTTGGTACCAACATTTTCATATTAACGACGCATCTCGAAGCAAACGCGATGCACGTTCGAAATCAAAGAAAAATTAAAAAGACGCAACTTCGAAACAACATATCGACGTCTCTATTCTAAAACATGCTAAGTCAAAAATACTAGTTTTGAGACAAAAGCCTTCAAAGTATATTAATGATACCTCGGGAATGTTATGAGATAGAAACGTAATACTTTTTGTAATCATATAATAATTGCAATATAATTCTTTTAGTTTTTTTGAACCTTATAAATTTGTTGTAGATCACAGCTAAAAGCGACTTAGAATACTTAGCATGTATCTGGTGGTCCTTTCTCACCTAAGTACATATAGCATGTTTTAGTTTGGAGAAAAATTTAAATTAATTTTTTTTGGGTACTTAATTGCAAACTAAATCATGCTAAGTGTACCACCTACCAAGTGAAGTAAGTTTATTAAATAATTTGTTTAATAGAAATAGCTTTTACTACCCAACTTTATTAAAAAATTATAAAAGTCTATTGTATTTGAATGGCCCATGCTCCTCGTAGGAGTTAAAAGGAACAAAACAAACAAATACAAAAAAAAATATATATATTGTATTTGCTTAAAAGTCCTCATCACTGTGATGTTCAGGCTTACTAGCAGTCTTGGGCCTCAATTGCAATTCTCCTGTAATCTTTGAGATGCTTATGCTATCCATTGAGTTCATGTCAACTGAAAAATATCATGTTAGCAAAAGATTAACAAAATTGTTAAAATCAGTTGCACTACAACTTACAATCATCGTCGTCATCACCGTCTAAATGATTCAAGTCATTAATACCTATGGCAGCTGCTCCAATCGCTCCATTGGCCATACCACTTGAACTTATACCCAAAATTTCAGCCATATCTAACTCACTGTCTGAACTACCAAATGAACTGTCGTCACCTTCTACTTCTGGCTGGTCAGACTTTGTTTTAGCATCTTTTCTAATAGTGGATGTGCGTCCTCTTCCAGTGGTGGGACGACGAATGCGTGAGGATGCAGTTCCAGGCCTTTTAATATTGGCCACGTTTTTGGAACTTTTACTCAACGTATCTTCATCACGTCTATCACGCATACCTTGTTCTAAACCCGAATTTGTGTCTAATTGGGCCTCATCGTCATCTAAGTCTTCATCATCATCAACTAAAATACCATCTGGTATGAAGGGCATAGAACTCTCAGCTGGCTTTTGCAACAGAGGAGATGGTGTGGATGTTGATCTCTTAGTGCGTGCCTCAAATTGTGCCCTCAAGGCATCCCTAACATGCAAGCGTAAAAAGTACTGTTGGAAAAGATTTTTTAATTCTTTTTCATGTTCTTCAAATTCTTGCATATGTGCTGGTCGTATTTTTTGTAATGCTTCCAAACGTTGTTTGGTCCTTTCCAATTCAGCTTTTTTTCTCTGTAACTTTGAATTCAAAGCATTTAATTCAACGCGAACAGTTTCCAATTGAACTCTACTCGACTGCAATTTGACTTGTGAAGAAGCTACGGCATTTTTCAAACTTCTTTCTACAGAGGCCAGTTCCATGGGTCTATTGGCCTGGGCAAGTCTGTCTTCCTTGTTGTGCATTTCCTTCAGCAACAGGCCATGCAAAGTAGCACCTCTTTGTGTTAAATCCGAAGATAACTCTCTGGCTCTTCTCAAATCATCCATTTTATCACCAATGTCCACTTGATTAAGACTTCCATAATGATCATCTTCTTCCTGATTTTCATCGGTGCTATTGGGTGCTATCAAAAGTCTTGTAATTTTTTGCAACTGCCCTGCTGTAACAGCAGAAGCTGCATAAAGTTTGCGAGGATTTAATTTGATGGCTGATTTGGTGACAAAAAATTCGGTGGCTGAACGTACAAGTAGAACACGTTCTTCCTTCGTGGTCACGCCTCCGGGTAGCACAGTACCTGGTTCCAATAAGCCAGTTAACCATTGTAGAACTTCAGCCACTATATAAAAAGAAGCTAAGCAACCAAAACTATTTGACAAGGCTTGCAGTGGAAATGTGTGAGGATAACCCAATAATTTCAAATGTTCAGCCAGATCTTTGGAAAAAAAAAATATTGAAAATTTTTAATTATGTACTCGCATTTGTTTGCAAAAGAACTTTTTATTTAAATAATTTACCACGAACTTCTTTAAATGACATTTTCACTAAGAAAGATTTGTTTGTTGTGGCAAATTCTGGCAAATGTTTTTCTTTTGTTTAACTTTGCAACGTTGCTAAGCTACCGCTTTTGTAAGTTTAATAGATATCATTCTACTTTTCCCGGGGTGGGTTGATGAATAACAGTCGTCAGTCAGCAACTAGTGTTTGTTTTCTTATTTCAATGCAAGTTAAGAAATCTAATCTAATTCTATCTAATCTTTTTCCTTTGCTTTTTGTTGCAGCATTGTTTTCTTCAGTTTAATTAAGTTTTAAGTTTTTTTCTTTGATTCTTTTCATATATTTAATGAAAGCATTTTTTCGGGTTCACCAACAAGTTGAATTTTACAATAAAATGTTTAGAAACATTAGTTACTTGAAACTTTTTTATTTGCCGATGCGAAGTGCGGGGAACAAAATTTAATAAATTATTTTTTTTTTAAATCTCCTGAAGATTCGTATCATAAATTTTTTTTAAGCATATTGTGGTTACTCTGTAACCATAACTCTGTTCTTTTGTTTGCAGCAGCAAGGAAAAGAGTTGCTGCATTATATCGCTCGAGAAAGGTCTTCCACTTTAAGCAATTAGTCTTATAATTAATATTGAGCATATATCAGAAGTAGTATTCTACCTTCAATAAGACAAAGAAGCAAATTATACATAAATAATTTTTTTAGGCTTAAAAGCTGAAGCGTAAGGTCGTCAACAGCAAACTTTATACTTTATATAAATTTATACTTAAGTTTAAACTTTAAATAAAAAAATGGATCCTTGTTCAGAAATAGTTTAAACTGGGCAAATTTTCAAAGTTATGCAACTGTATAATTGATTGATTGATCTAAAAGTCTTAAGCTTTTAGGAAAACAATAAAAAATCTATATACATATGTATGTGACGCGCAAAATAGAAAGGGACCTAAGGGTAAAAACCGGGTTTGTTCAGGAGAGCCATTTTAAAGATTTAAATACGTGTATCTTTGGTGTACCATCACTGAGCGTGTTGGTATTGGTCTCATTTGAAAGCGACACATCTCATGACGTCAGGAACGTGTTGATCAACGTTGAAAACGCGCGTAGGTCGTCCCTACCTCTTGTTTTGTGTAGTTGGTTTTTACTGTTTTCTACCTAGCGCGCTGTTTCCATGAGTTTGATATCAATTTTGTTCGCGTTTTTTCGAATCCAGGTTTATTTTCTGAAATTATTTATTATGAATTATAATAAATACTCATTTATAATTCTTTTAAATCGTGAATATCACTCTGTTAGTACGAAAATTTTTTCACATAACCTTAGAATCGTCGACTTCAATTTCATAAAACGCGCATATCTCTGGGAGGGAAGACTTTTGGGGCATGGGATCGGTCTCATTCGATGCTCAGATGTTGTCCACATAAAAAAAGTGAAAATTGATTTTTTACCCTTAGGTCACATATGAATATATATATGTATATATATAATCGTGTGTGTGTTTGACCGTAACGCATGATCTCTGGAACTATAAGAGCTGTGTAGCTGACATTTTCTACACAGGTTCGGGTCAATACCCGGTAGGTTTTTGTTTTATTTTTGACCCAACAACTTAACAGGAGAACAGAAGGAATAGCAAGTAAGTAAAATTTAAAAAAATTTTAATTGTTATTAAATGGCGTTGAAAATGTTTGTTTTCTTTTTTAATAAAATAGATGAATACCGTGAGAAAGTGAACAAAAAATTCACGAAACGTTGGGAAATATGTAATAATAACTATGCGTTTTTATTAACATAAAGTACGATAGGCCTTATTAGCTTATTTCAAAAAAGATATCTTTTTCATAGAAAGATTGAGGTTAAGACAACTTTTGCTAGGTTCAGCTAGTTAGTATAGTCGTACATATAAAAATAAGTTGTTCTATGCTCGTCGCTTTATAGCTTGACAGCCACTCAACCGATTTTTAAGCCAATACATGAGTTGGGAAGGTTTACTTTCACAGATGTTTAAAAATAAATTCAGTAAAGTGTAAGTTTGAATCGCACACTAAAGGTTTCTTACGGACACTATGTGTCTAATACTTTATGAATTTTAGGCTATATAATCGAATATCTTACCCGATGTAGACGTTTTTTTAAAACCCGTATACTTATACGGTAAATTTCTTTTTTCGAGTTTTGGTGATTTTTATAGTTTCCACGCTTTTTGTAGTCTTGGCGCTTTTTTGTTTAAGGATTTTTTCAGCTTTTGGTGTTTTTTAGTTTTGGCGTTTTTTTTTTGTGATTTTTTGGTTTGCGATTTATTTTAGTTTTAAATTTTTTTTTTAATTTTAGAGCTTTTTTTCTTTTTTGGCGTTTTTTTTTGTTATATGTGATTTTTCGGTTTTTGGCGATTTATCTTAGTTTTAGCATTCGTTTTAGTTCAAGAGTTTTTTTTTTCGTTTATGGCGATTTTCCGGTTTTTGCGATTTTTTCATTTTGGCAATTTGTTTTTGGTTTTTGGGGATATTTTTTTTTACTTTTTTCGCGACCTTTATACTTTTGGTGATTTTTATACATATGAACGATTTACTTTAATTTGGTGCTTTTTTCATTTTATTGATTTTTCGTTTCGGCATTTTTTGAATTTGGGGGTTTTTTTTAGTTATAGCGTTTTTGAAAATTTTAAGAGTTTGCCTCCTATGGTTTCCACAATACAGCAAGTTGGCAAAATAACATTAACTGATAGAATACCCTTTAATTTTGATTTTTTAAAGTTCAGTGTTAATTAGTGTAGTCTGCGTAAAAATACACTAAGGCTGAGTTTATAACTGGCATTTCTTGTGTTGTCATTTTCAAAATGGAAAGCAATGCCACACAACGAAACATTTCTGAACTGACAAACGCTGTCACCAGTATACACTATTGCCGTGCCACAAAATGCTATAGTGTGTACTAGGCATGACTTTGAAATTTTCAAGTGCCTATTAAGGTGATCGAGTCGGTGTTTCAACCGGTTTTAAAACCCCGTTGTCGGATTTTTCAAAATGTTGATTTTTCGAATGTCGAATAGTCCGATGTTTTTTATAACTAAAAAACCGGCTCAGTCGAATACTTCTCGATTTGTAGACTTTGCAATAATATTAGTTTTCACTATATTAAAACTTGGACGAACATTTTCAGTTGATTTTTCTAAGAATATTTTCTTTCAGTGTAAAAGTAATAGGCGTTGTTTTGGGTGTGGCAATACTTACTGCAACATGAAATTAAAGCGATGTTATGAGGTGGTAGCAGAGGCGAATTACATACATAAGTACACACAGAGAAAACAGTGCCTACTAAATACCTCATAAAATAGAACAAAATTAATAAGAAATCTCTATGGTTTTTTTTCAATACGGAAATCTTATTAATTTCATAGAGAAAACCGTTTTGAAGAAATCAAGAAGAAATCTTCTAGTTTTTATGAGGTTATCTTATTGATTTTTTCAATAAAAAAAAGAAATTGCGTCTTTATTCTCTGTACTTATGTATTTTCATTTAAATTCTGTACCATATAGATATGTATGTATTTATTTATACATACACATTAGGTTATATTCTTAACTAACTTACTCACCAAGTATTGAACCAGCAAAATTTTACCTGATAGACAAGCACTCTACAAATATGCAAACAAGCAGCCTGAATAACCATTGAAATTATTGTGCAAACATTCTTATACAAAAATGAAAAAGATCATGAAAAAAATTGTCTTTATGTCTATTTATAGATATGAAGTAGCAATAAGAAAACCTTATTGAAAAAATGAATAAGGCAACCTAATAAAATCAAGAAGAAAACCTTTTCAAAAATAATCAAGAAGGGAATCTAATAAGAAATCCCTATAGTTTACAATTTATAAGAAAACCTAATAGAATCAAGAAGTTTTTCTCTATGGATTGTTTTTTGGTGCCAAAAATAACGGAAATTGAGTAAAAAAAGTTGTGAATAATAAGATTTCTTCTTGATTTTGTGTGGTTTTCTTCTTGATAAAATTAATAAGATTTACCACATAAAAACAATAAGGAATCTCTATGAAAAAATCTTCGCTTCTTTCTGCTGGGATACCCCTTAGCCTAAATACGGTTCATAGAGAAAATCTTCTTGATTCTATGAGGCAGTTTTTTCTCTGTGCAATGGATGTCAATAAAAAGTGTTCAGATGTGGCAAAAAACTGTTGATACTATACAAATGACGCAAGTATGTAACATAAAAAGAAGCATAACGATATCTTATATCGTTTAAGAAGACTGTTTTGCAATATACATTTTTGCGGTTATTATACATTTGTTCAGTAACTGGTTAGGTCCGTAGTTCTTACGGTTTTCAATAACACAGCCTGTGACGAACAGACTGACATCGTAGCGATAACAATAGAATTCCTTTTCCCTTTTGCTTTACGCAACCCTAAAAATACATCGAAAAATTTCTACGCATATGCGTTATATGCACATTTTTGTGATGGTTTGTTTTTCCGGTATAAAATTTATGTGAATTCATTTACATAGGAATTTCCTGTATTCTCACTCGGTCTGCTGTATGCTGCATCTTTACGTTTTGGAAAGTTGTCGTTTTTTGCGAAAATGAAAATATTAAAACTGTCGCCTGATGTTTTTTGCGTTCCTTTTTCAGGAAAGTGTCAATTATTTCTAGAATATAATTCATTTTTATAACAAAGACATAAACTTATCTATATTATTTAATTGTCCAGCAACACTGTCCATGTTACTCTAGTAATTTTTATAAATACATATTTTACAATTTTATTCGCTTTGAAGCCCTTTTTCAAGTTGGCATCATTTAAATAGAATGGAATTAAATCAAAGTTGGGTATCATTGTACTGTGCATAGTAAGCCAAAGCGAGAAGAGATTAAGGGATAAAATAATTCATTAAAAAGGCTACTTCAAATAAGTAAGTTAATAAAATTCAATTCAAGGGATACAAAATATTTAAGTAATTCTATTCCCAAAAACATTTCGCTCATTTACTAAAAAAACGTCATAACTGAAAAAATTTAAATTAATCATATCGTGCAAAAATTTCATACAAAAAGAGAAAAATTAAATTTTATTTTTTCCTTAAACTCGTTTTCAAACTACATACATATGTAGTTTTTTTTGGAGTTATGACGTTGTTTCAGTTGTGTGGTACAACAAGAATATCTGTTAAAATATTTACAAAAATTATCCCAGTCATAACCTTTATTAAATATTAAAAAAAAAAAAACTTTCTGTGAAGCCACTCAGTATTCAGGTTCATGCTTGATGTCACGTATAATCCCAGCATACAAAGCTGAAGTGAAGTCAAATTTGCTCTTCACAATTTATACATTAGAATTCATTACTTTAGACTAAAGTTTAGAGCATGAGTTAATTATATGGCCAAGGTTTATGTTTACCTGACACAAACTAAGGAATAGAGTAGAGAAATGAGTGCAGACTAATTGAGTTTTTGTGTTTTCCTGTGCTTAATAAAAAATAAACATATAACATACATTAAAATTAAATTTGCTGAATTCAAGCCTGATTTAATAACTTTTAATTAATCTACAAAAATATTCCATAAAGAGTTTTAATTTAATTTTTTTCATTATTTTTTGCTGGGACATTTTTAAAAACTGTCTAGTCAATGTTTTGAAGGGATGCTGACGCTTGAGTTAATAACCTTATTTTTACAAACGAGTGATACTTACATATTTTTGTTATGTTTTGTTTTCTTTGCCCTTAGGAATAAAAAACCATTAAAATAAAAATCAATTGACCTTTAAAGTTTGACCTAAAAATTACACAAAGTTTTATAGAAAAAAAATGGAAAGCAAAAATAATTTACTTCTTGATTACTTTTTTTTTTTTGAAGACAGATATTGAAAAATTATATGTTTAAGAACTTTTAATAACCTTAAATAATATTTTAAGCTGTTTTCTTTTTTATATGAAAGAATTACTACAATGAAAGCTTCCATGAAATTAGTTTCATGAAACTTTTTTTTATTATTTGTTGATAGGAGGCGTGGAGAAGTAAGGCCGATGAAAGATATTGCCAAAAATTCTTAGTCTTTGTTATTCTCTCTTCTACACTGCTGCCATTAGCAAATATAATAAAAAATGTAGTGCAAAAAAATTAAGTCATTCAGCCTCAGTTTAAAGATGTCCTTTTTTGTGTTGATATGCAATTTAAAAAGTCTTAAGATGAGTCTACATCTTCAACTTCAACTTCAATTTTAATTAAATATTCATTAATAGCTTATTTCTTTTTATTACATACGAGAAATTCCGAAGCATATTTATTTGACATAAAGTCTTTATATAATTAAAAATTGTGCTTGTTTTTTTTTTTTTTTGGTTAAGCAATGTCTATATGAATTTCATTCCTGCTTCATGAAAATCGCCAGTAGACACCAACCCAAAAAGATTTTCCCCATATGCAAAAAAAAAAAAAACAAAGTGTGCTTCAAGTGTAAGTTAAAACTGGTTTTTGTATAGAAATTTTGCTTTAACACACACTTCAAGTACACGTTATTTTTTTTGCACATGGGATGTTTGAAATTAGCTAACAATCTTCGAATAGATATGCGTGTTTTGTAAAGATTTTTGTTTGATGCCTGAAAACCTGAGCTATTAAATTTCGATTACGATTAGTAATCAATTAGATTACATTTTAAAAAGAATTGTAATGATTATATAATTGCATTCGAAAGAATTGCTGATAAATAATTGATTACGATTACTAATAATCGAAAATTAATCTGAATTACTTAAAATTACTAAAAATAATCAAAAAGAATCAAAAGTAAACAAAAAGTAATCCGAATACTTTCAAATATTGCTTTTGATTCTTAATAAATAATCAAAAAGAATCAAAAGTAATCCTTAGAAGTAATCGGATTATTTTTTTAATTACTTTTGATTCTTTTTGATTATTTTTAGTAATTTTAAGTAATTCAGATTACTCTTCCACTATTAGTAATTGTAATCAATTAGTAATCGTGCGAAACTGAATATAACCTTTTAAAAAAAATAATCAAATTAGTAATCATTACGATTACTATTGTAAGCCATGCTCACAACTTAATATGTTTGTATATTGTGATTCTCAATACATAATATATTAACAGTCTTACAATGAAAATACGAAGTTTTTTTTTTAGCTTTTTTAAAAATCTTTTGGGTTAAAGTCTACTGGCGACTTCCGTGCAGCAGGATTGAAACTCATAATTTTATTACATGTTGAATAGTTTAAAAACTTAAAATTTTTGCAAATGATTCGACAATTTAAAGTTGCGGATAAAATAGGGTCACGTTACAAAAAAAGATTTTATCGTCGAAATGGAGGCTCTTTTAAGCCCCTGAACTATCAAAAAACCTTTTAATGAAATTCCAAACAAAAATAGGACATTCCTTAGATTATTTAAAGTCATTGTCGTGGCATATCTTACCCAAAAAAAAAATGAGTAAAGTGCGACTTTGACTCGCTCACGAAGGGTAGTACTATACCTACGATATTTAGCCTATATAATTGAATATCTTACCTGATGCAGACTTTTATCCGCTTTTGGCGTTTTTTTTTTAGTTTGCGCGCTTTTTCTTAGCTTAGGCGCTTTTTTCGGTTTTTGACGATTTTTTTTAGTTTTAGCGATTTTGTTAGTTTTGGCGCTTTTTCGTTTTGGTGATTTTTCGGGAGTTTTTCGTTTTAGCGATTTTTTAGTTTCGGCGATTTTTCGTTTTGTAATTTTTTTTTCGTTTTGGCGATTTTTTTAATTTTGGGATTTTTTAGTTTTAGCGTTTTTGAAAATCTCAAGAATTTGCATGCTACGGTTTTCCAGATACAGCAAGTTGTCAAAATTACATTTATTGATGAAATACCCTTTAATTTTGACAGTGTAGCGCAAACAATAAGGTTCCTTTTCACCTTTACTGCAAGGAAGCCTAAACAGTGTTAATATTCTTGCCAATTATCTTCTACTTGAATACACTTAAGTAATAATTTAGTAATAATTATTTTTATAAGTAACACAACCCGCGAAGCGATTAGCTTGTCGGCGGAAAACACCCAGGTTCTATGGCGAGAAATGAACCCGCGACCTCTGAACTGAGAGGCAAGCATCGCCACCAATCAGTCACAGGAGCACCTGTGATATATCGTACCATAACCGTCATAAAAGCTTAAGCGACATAATTTTCGAACTTAATTTTTTGCCTACAATCGATTACTTAATGCATTTACCGACGGTGAATTAATAATTGGGTATGCAATACAAAATGCAAAATTCTCGTATTCCATTACCAGAAAATATCATGTTCTTATCCTGCAGAAAATTTGGTGACAATTAATCGGAACGTAGTCGTTTCGTGATTTCAGAAAATGGGAGTATTATCAAGAGTTTGGAGTAGTGTATGATGAAAAAAAGACAAATCGTGTAAGTGGTTACATATTCACCATTTTCGTGATGTATCGTCTTGATCTTGAGCCAATTTAATTCGGACTCTCTCTGGTATTATAGTAAACGGCACTGAGCAAGTTCGATGTGAATCCAGGACCTATCAAATATTATAAATATAATGTTAACTGTTCCCTCCAATAATACAACCAAGCCACGATGGAACCAGTCCCGTAACTATAGATAGATATTCACCTAAGCTTAAGTGGTATTTATGCCTTTGAAATATGAGTATACCTGTGGTCGAGTGGGTAGTGTGCAAGCCTGTCATGACGAAGGATGTCGGTTCGAGTCCCGAAAAAATATCTGCTTAAAAAATATATGTAATTGGATTTGTAACAATAAAAAATTATTATAGTTTTCATTATTAGAGTCAAATGGTGGAGGAACATGTATATATAATTTATATTACTCTATACCGAAAAGGTGCCTATAAGATAGTTCAGTGACAAGTCACAAGCTGCATATAAATTAACCCCAATCCAGGCCATGCCCATGTAAAAGTGACTGGTCCGCTGCATAGAAAGTGTTAGAACTTGGACTGGTCCCTATCACTTGGGGACCGATCTCGTGACTAGTCTTGCGTAAGTTCCGTTTTCTACAGGGTATTAACATGAGCTTTTTTTGTAATTGAATACGAGAATTTTTATATCCGCCCAAGTAGATGGACATGGGTTCTGAGAAAGTGTATTTCGTGGTGGCACACAAAATCCTACATTTCCCCAGCTAGTCTAAATTAATTTGTCTTGTCTTCTTAGAGAAGATTCCATTACTTAATAAAATTATTTATTTCAATACATAATTAATATAAATAATTTTTTTAAATTAATAAAATTATATTTATTTCTTATGCAAAGAGAATTGAAAATACTAAACTAAAAAGCCCTGAATAAGAAAAACTATTCCTTGAATTATCTTCTACATACTTTAAAGGACTTTACAATTTTTATTAAGCTATTTGAATAATATAACAATATACTATCTTAATAGTTGTCCCAATAACACAAAGTTAACATTTCTAATAAAATAAAATACATATACATAGATACATGCATGCATGGTTGAGCTTTTGTAAAAGTCATTGTCATGACCTTCCAATTGTCATTACAATTACAATCGTAATTGTGTGAATGTATGTAATGTACTTGTGTTTAGAGGTCATTGACAAGCTACACATACATATACAAAAATCTTCAACAATGCACAATTTAATAAAATTGTATTTTTGATTTTGTTACTTGACAACAGTGTTGCCATAAATATAAAACTTTTTCATACACAAATTTAAAAAAAAATACAAGTTTTTATATTTTTACAAAAAAAAAAACAGTGCCTACTAAATACCTCATAAAATAGAACAAAATTAATAAGAAATCCCTATGGTTTTTTTTCCATAAGCAAATCTTATTAATTTCACAGAGAAAACCTTTTTGAAAAAATCAAGAAGAAATCTTGTAGTTTTTATGAGGTTATCTTATTGATTTTTTTAATAAAAAAATTAAAAAAAAACTACGTCTTTATTCTCTGTACTTATGTATTTTCATTTAAACTCCATACCATATACATACATACATACACATTATGTTATATTCTTAACTAACTTACTCACCAAGTATTGAACCAGCAAACTTCTACCTGATAGACAAGCACTCTAACCAATATGCTAACAAGTAGCCTCAATAACCATTGAAATTATTGTGCAAACATTCTTATACAAAAATTAAAAAGATCCTGAAAAAAATTTTCTGTATGTCTATTTGTAGAAACGAAATAACAAGACATCTCATAAAATCAAGAAGATTTCATTATTAAAAAAATCAATAAGATGCTTTACACATAATCATATAGGAACCTACTAAAATCAAGAAGAAAACTTTATGGAAAAAATCAATAAGATAGCCTAATAAAATCAAGAAGAAAACCTTTTTAAAAAAATTAATAAGGCATCCTAATAAAATCAATAAGAAATTCCTATAGTTTACAATTTATAAGTAAAACCTAATAGAATCAAGAAGTTTTTCTCTATGGATTGTTTTTTTGGTGCCAAAAATAACTGAAATTGAGTAAAAAAAAAGTTGTGAATAATAAGATTTCCTCTTGATTTTATGTGGTTTTCTTCTTGATAGAATTAATAAGATTTACCACATAAAAACAATAAGGAATCTCTATGAAAAAATCTTCGTTTCTTTCTGCTGGGATACCCCTTAGCCTAAAAACGTTTCATAGAGAAAATCTATGATTCTATGAGGCAGTTTTTTCCCTGTGCACTGTTCAGTGATAAATAGTGGCCTTTTAGTGTTAAATTAAATTTGGTGCAATTTTGGTGCATCTTCACAAACACAATTTTATATCTACATACATACATACATACTTATATGATGAAAATAATTTCCAATTTTATTCTAATTAGATCAAAATGGCAACTCTGGTTGACATTGTAATTGTAATAAAATCTAGAAATTATTTGCGCGAGTACCTTGTCGGAGAATGTTTGGTTGACTACAAAAATAATTAACTTATAGTTAACTTTTCTTAGACTAACTAAAAGCTTACTGCAATGTCATCCAGAACAGATCCAAAATTAATTCTTAAGTTGAGTACGTAATCGAATTTGGTGAGAGCCAGCAAATTTACTCTCAGCTACTTTGAAACTCTTTTCAGTTTTATATTAACATTTTGCTGTCATTAGATTTTAGATGGCACATTAGGTGGGTAGAAGCGAATTGAGTACACATATTCGAACCCCAGAACATTTTTTTTTAAATTTCCTGACTACCAGTTGATTTAAAAAAAATTACCTTTAAGTTAGTTGAAAAGTAATGCGAGTGAGACAATTGACTACCGCCTAGGACATCGCAATGTTAAAATAGTCAGTTTATTACATATAAAAGTAATACAAGTGTCAGTCAGTACTGTTTACGAAATAATTAGCTTAAAGTAAGTTTAAATTTATCGGAATTTCCGACAGGGTAGTTTCACATACTTCGTCTGTGTGTGTATTAAGAAAATACAGTGTTATATCCCTTAACGTAATTATGCAAAAATTAATTTCGGTACGTATTCCTTAGAACATCTTAAATAAAATGTCGAGTTTCCTATTTAATTTTATAGTTTTTTCAAACTGAATTTATATAGTACATACATATGTATTTATTTTGAAGTCTTTTTATTTCCCATAACTCACCTACCACAGGGAAGGATTTTTGTTTGGCAAAAATCACCTAACGGGGTCTGCTTCCATAACCAAAATCCAATTAGTGACTTCTGCAGTTTATACGTTCTTGCATTTAAAAAATTATTTATTGAAAATAAATTAAGAAATTACTCAAAAATTAGTAAAAACTGATCTGAAAAGTGGGTAATAAAATACTTTAAGAGGAGTAAGGTATAATTTTCAAGAGAGTGGCATTGGCTGAAGTAGTTAGCACGTTGACTACAAAACCGAAGGTTCTGGGTTCGAGCCCGATCTCCAACAGTCATTAAAATAATAACACCAAGCATTTTTCTGACGTGCATTACCGTCCTTTTTTAGTATCAGTTGTTGTAGTAAAAAGTTCTAGTGATGAAGGCATAGTTAAGGTAGAATTAGTAAAATCGTATCGTTCTACCTTACAGCTTGCCGTATCGTTCAGCTTTGTATACAAGTTATAGAAAATGTACCAGCTTGCACAGCACATTTTTTTTGTCTGGTATTGAATGAGGCTTTTTTGACATTCGCTACAGAAAAATCTGTTTTCTGTAGATTTCTACGTCAGCAGTGCTACCACCACATATTTTATAACTAGTAACATGTATTGCATATGGTACGGCTTTTGTCAGCTGACACGCAACTTCACGATACGATTTTACTAATTCTACCTTTACTGGTCACTGAACTATACCGACTTCAGCAGATACTAATCCTGATGTAACATAAAAGCGCCCTCCTTCATTGTTTAGCAGAATCATCGGCGAAGTAAAATAACTAATAAAATGGCTACTTAAACACAACTTCAAAATTGAATACGCCTCATTGACACCAGAGGCGCTGCAACATTGCATTATTAAAAACGTGCAAAAAAGCAGAGTTGTAAAATAATGAAGCTTTCCTTTATTTCTTCCTTCACCAGCTGTATTTTCTATCACTATCTCTTCCCCATCACCGTCTCTCACTATCTTCCCTTCAACTCACAGGTAGCCCAAAAGGATCATTGTATTGGACCCAATTAAGCTGGATTCTAATTTCACCCTTCCTTACCAGCAGCCTGCTAACATAACCTAACCTAAGCTAAAGGTATAATTTTCTACCGACAAAAGTATGTTTCATGATCAGAAAATGAGCGCATTTCCCCCGTATACGGGTCAAAAAACATACGAATAGGATCAAAATATCATAAAATGCTAGCTGGGAATTCAACAACTTGGGGCTTTAAACAATCATTTAGTGCAATAACAGCAATAAAAGAAATCAATATAAATGATATTATATATTAGCGTTATTCGATGTTTGACGCAAATGGTCTTGCGTAAGTGCAAATGCAAAATGTCGTAGCTTTTCTTTTGATTGTGTGTGTATTTTGTTGTTGGATTTTACAACGACGTAAGACAATTTGCATCAAACACCGAATACCGCCATTATATTTACATATTTACTTACAAGTTGTGTTGTTGTTTTTGATAAAATTATAAACATACATACGTCCATTTTTTTAAAAAAATTTCTTAGACAATTTCAATTATTATTGTTCGAACTTCATTTGTTTCTATATTTATAATTTGATCAGGCTAAAGTTTGTATCTCTTTGTAAGTCAAATTACATGGGATAATTATTAATGAATAAATATCACCAAAGTTAATTGTAAATATTCTGACACACATTTAGTAGAACGGAACAACTAGCTGTTTTCGAAGGTCACTGCATCTTCATCATCAGCGTGATTTGTGTTTGGTCCACTGTGTGTGGTGTCAGTTGATGTAGATTTTGGCTTTATGGCAAATGGCAAATGGAATATGTGAATTGTTTTGATTCATCGTATTCAATTTTGCTGAAAGCTTTTTTTAATGAAATCTCAATTTTACCAGTCTTGCCATTGTCGTTTGTTCTTTACTATTTCTGCACATGTTAGTTAATGTGCTTATTTTTTGTTCTACTTAAGACAAACTTTTATTTCTTAGACCATTTTTAAAAAGCATTTAAAATATAACAATTTGACATCATAAACTCGAAATGAGAAATATTTAACATACCTTGCTATTCATGACACAGAATTAAAAATCCATTACATGTTTGGCAAAAATTAATTTAATTTAAATATGTATATATGCACATATGTATATTCATAGTCAAAACAAAGTATACTTTAAGAGTTTAAAATCAGTATTTTGTATGGCAATACGTACATAAATACATATGTATTTATATCGTTCTTCGTATTAATTGGGTAAAAGTTTCATAAACATCTTTTGTATACTTACATCTTAAGAGAAAAATTACATTTTATTTTACCATTAACTTTAAGTTTTTTTTTCTATTAGACCAATTTTATCTTTGGGTCTGACTTTACCACAGATTCGCCTCAGGGTTGTTTTGTTTGAATTCATGTGTGTAAAAAGGTCAGAATATAATATTTTTTTAAAAGGTCTAATATAAAATTAATAACTTATTTCTCATGAATCTATTTATGTTTGTGTTAATTTACTTAAATGCTTTTTAATCCTTTCATTTGTATGGAGGTTTTAGTGGGTTCTTTTGAATATACATATTTATTCTGTTTAAATAGCCCTGAGCTATTTTTATGCTAAAAAAATAACAAAATTCTAACGATTGATTTTGGGTAGAGCAGAAAGAAAATCATGTATCCATTAACTTAAAGTAGACTTTTAAGGCAATATAAGTAAAACCTAAAATGCTTGTGCCACGTATAATTTAGTATTTATTCACAATTAGTGCTTAAAATTCCTATGAAAAGGTACGGATTTCATCGGTTAAAGCTAAACTACGAGCTTTGATATATTCAAGGACTTATAGTAGAACTTCATGCTTTCGGAAGAGCCATCAGGGATACCTGTAGAAATTCCCACTTTTTTCAGCAATAATCACAAATATTCTACTGAAAAAAATTGCGTGAAACATGTATGACTTATTTCAAATTAATTTTTCCAAACTTTTAAAAACCCATCGTCTATAAAGTGGGATATCTGTACAATTGTCGATTTATCCACCAAGACCACTAATTTCCTCAAGATAGTAACTGTTTTAAAACTAAGTTTTTTGTATTATTTACATAAGTATATCGTTTTATTGTATCTCTTTTATATAATCTAATTAATAATATTTCGGGACATATTTTTCATTGACTGGTTAGTGCGGTAGTAGTTTCAAATTTATATATTTCTTTATGGCTGTGGCTGTTAACAGCAAAATGGTCTCTGCTAAAAAGTTTGGTTCTTGTCTGTGCTAGTCAAATTTGTATTTTAGGCTTTCAAAAATTCATTAAATTTGCTTTCATACTTATGTTAGCAAAATTGCATAATTTTTATTAATTAATCGTATGTATTAAAAGAGTTATATGATATACATATCGTCACCTTAAATGCAAACGGACGTAACTACACAAAAATTTGAAATCGAGTTTTTAATTGATTATGGTTCATTTTATCAGACTACATGTTCACGCAAATATTTAGAACTCTGCGATCAAAAATGACGACTTTATTAAAGAAATTCAAACCGACGTAATTACGAATGCATCTATTTTTCAATCTTCTCAACTCTCTCAGCAATAAACTCAAGAATTGCTGCAACAATAATTGCAAGTCTGGACAGGGACTAAGTGTGCAGTGTTAATTTGAAAATATGTTATGTAATTGCACATTTTTTTCTATTCTGCATTCTAAATCTCATCAGCTTGCAATGCTTGGGTAATGTTGTTTCTTAGAAGCTCGTGTACGTATTTGATTTGAAAGATCATTGTGTTTATTATGGTTTTAGACGCGTTTACGAAATGACAAGTTGGCAAAAAAAAAAAAAAAATAAAAATGTTAATTTTCTTTTACAATTTGCCACAGAAGGAAAAACTTTTGTAATTATAAGTTTTTTATTTTAATTCCATGTTATTTCTCTTTCAAGTGGTAAATTAGAAATGCAAAAACAGTGAGTTCTCGGCTTAACAAATAGTATCGATAGTATAAGAACACGAAATAAAATTTGTTTGCGCTTGTAGTAACTCTATAGGAAATAGCTGGAGCCTGCAAAGAAAAAAATGTGAACTGTATATAGGACATCGTTTATTAGGGCGGGTTTCTAGTAGGAATGTGTACACTGTGGTGGGAGGCCTTCAAAAAGGAAATATTAAAATAGTGACTCGAAATTTTTACACAATAATTATTTTGCTAAAAGCAAAGGATCAATCTGATCCTTTCATGAGTAGCCGCTTGACTCGATTTTTTTTTGGAAATTCTGCAATGCTAAATTCTAGAGCCTTAAAATTTTCGAAAAAATGTAATAACTGCAAAAGTATTTTCTTGAGATACGAGTACATATGTATGTGCCCTTAATTATGAAAGTGGTCTAGGTCACATGCATTTTTGCTTCGAAAAATTAAATAAATATTGAAAAAACTCCAATAAATATTTAACAAATATTAAATAAATTTATATTAATCAATATTTAATATTAAAATTAAAATGTTGTATAATATAAAAATATTGTTTAACTTGTTCAAATGTAGTCTACTAAATATCTCGTCCAAAGAAATATATGACTAAGACCACTTTCATAATTAAGAGCACATATATATCGTCGCTGTTTTAACGAACTGACCTAGCTGACATCATTTTGAAAAATGAGTTAAGTCCCCTATTAGACTTTATGATGACTCATAGACCTTATTCACAATTTTTATGAATGTAAACATTACTGTCAAGCCTATAACAGTAAAAATATTTCAGACGTTTCCAGAAGAATACATGTAGAAAACAATCATAAAACCTCCTCTCCTATAAAATTTACAAAAAGTTACTTAGGTCAGTTAGTTAAAATAGCGACGATATGTCGAAAATTTCATGATTATGTTTCTTAAAGGCTTGCTTAAAGGTTACAAAAGTTTCTTGTAAGTACCAGCTATGCCTTATGGTAGGTACAGACTTAGCAACGTGTTTATGCAACCAGGCAAGTTGCATTGTCGGTCGCATAGTGTGTAGTCTTGTTTATGGTTGCGTTCGAAGTTTCAAAAATATCAAAATTTTTTTATGTTTATGGGTTGCATTGACGGTTGCATTGATGGTTGCAGTGTCTGTATCAAAATATGCAACCTCTAATATAAACGTGTTGCATAAACACGTTGCAAACTGTGTATCCACTATTAAGTTTGTCTTTCTTCATTAGGTTTGAGATTTAATTAATTTTTTTTCCTACAAACTCGTTATATCAAGTGCAAAAATTATTTATGTTAAATGGCAATTTCGTTGAAACGAGAAAACACTGTAATGTAAAAACATTTGTGCTAAATTTATTCTTCTAATCCAACATAATGTTTGCTGCAATAACGATGCAAATAAGTCTAAACGATTTTTGCTGTTCGCAAATACATACATACATTTATTTCACCTTTAAGCGAAATGTATTCTCTTAATGAAGTGAATTTGTCTTCCAAAGAAATGTTTTTTTTTTGGTAGAAGGTATCGTGTGTGCTGCATACTTACATACAGTATGTTAAGATAGTTTTCACCTTAAACAAATTAATTAATTAATTATTTATATAAAATATGAATTATAAAATACAACAAAACAAAATTAACATTTTCTATTATTTTATAAAAAAAGTTCTTTTAATTTAAGACCCTGTTTCCACAAAGTAAGACAGGCAACTGCTCTAGAAAATTTTTATGAAAATCATTAAAAAAATAGTGCTTGTTTAGTTGTGGAAACTGATGGTAATTTTAGTTTGAAAAATGTTTACAAATCAAATTTTATATGCACGTATTTTTAAATGATTAAATATTTTCAATCTGCAAAGCTATTCTTGACATACTGTATTTATGTATTTATTATGTATATACAAATGTATGCATGTGTTTTACATCTAACATGATTTGCAATGTATTTTAAAAGTTTGACTGGGTGTTGCAGAAATATATGCGTGCAACTTTGTCCTTATTATTATTTAATACACGTGTCAGCTTACCCAGCAAACAAATGTATATATAGTTTCTGAGAAAATTACACAATATACGAATATGTTTCCACAAGTCAAGCGGACGACTCATCTAAAAAAATTTATATGAAAATCACTCAAGCCAAGTTGACCATCTAGGCTGTAGAAACAGGGAGTTATGGTAGGAACACAAATGGGACGAACGACGAATTTTTCGTTGCAAACTTTCGTCATCTGAAATAACACACATTGATGCATATGAAAATAAACACGACACCGCCGTCGAACGATATTCGTCGTGCGTGACGAACTCTCGCATAGATTTATTTCTATTTTGTACGTCCGTATGGACTCTTTGACGATTTTTAGGGTTCCGTACACCAAAGGTGAAAAGGAACCCTATTGTTTTCGCTACGCTGTCCATCTGTCCGTCTGTCCGTCTGTCCGTCCGTCTGTCACAGGGTATTTTCTCGAGAACCGTAAGAGCTACGGACCTGAAATTTGGACACAGTGTGTAGACCTTTGGCCGCTATAACAACAAATACATGAGAGTTAAAAATTAAAGGGTGTTTCAAAACGAGCAACGAAAAATTTGTAAGGTTAGTGTATTTTTATACAGACTACAACAATTAAAACTAAAATTTAAAAAAAATGTTAATTAAAGAGTGTGCCATCAGTTAATGCAATTTTGACTATGCAATTTTAACAACTTGCTGTATCTTGGAAACCGTAAGAGCAAAACTCTTGAAATTTTCAAAAACGGTAAACTAAAAAATCAAAAAATTATAAAACCGCCAAACCGAAAAAAATCATCTAAAACAAAAAAAAAATCGACAAAACGAAAAAAAAGCACAAAATAAAAAAAAATTTTCTAAGACTAAAATAATAGTAATAATAAAATAAATCACGAAAAACCGGAAAAATCGCCAAAATGAAAAAAAATCGCCAAAATGAAAAAAAAATCGCCAAAATGAAAAAAAAACCAAAAACAGGAAAAATCGCCAAAATGAAAAAAACACCAAAAACAGAAAAAAAAATTGCCAAAATGAAAAAAATCGCCAAAATGAAAAAAAAATCGTCAAAATGAACAAAATCGACAAAATGAAAAAAGAAAAAAATCGAGAAAAAACGACAAAACTGAAAAAAATCGTTTAAACTGAAATAAACTTCAAAAAAGCAAAAAAGCCTCATTAAAAAATGCTCAAGACCGAATGTGCGGAACCCTTCGTGCGCAAGTCAAAGTCACGCTTTACTGAATTTATTTTTAGTATTGACGCTTTTTTGTGCTTTAGCGTTTTTCTTCCTTTTGGCGATTTTTAAAATTTTTTGTTTTGACGATTTTTTTAGGTTTGTCCCTTTTTTTAATTTTGGCTTTTTTTTTCTTTTGGCTATTTTTTTCTACAATTCATATTTTTACTTTTTAACGAATTTTTTTAGTTTTGGCGCTTTTTTCGGTTTTAGGCAATTTTTAAAGTTTTTTGCGACATTTTTACTTTTGGTGATTTTTTTTTGCATTTTAGAGATTTACATATTTTATTTTTGGCGATATTTTTCATTTTGGCACTTTTTTCATTTGACATTTTTTAGTTTTAGCGTTTTTGAAGATTTCAAGAGTTTGCCGATTACAGTTTCCAAGGTACAGTAATTTGTCAACATTACATAGTCAGAATTACATTAACTAATAGAACACCCGTTATTTTTTTTTTTAACTTTTTCATATTTGTTGTTGTAGCGGCCAAAGTTTTACATATTCTGTGAAAATTTCAGGTTCGTAGCTTTTACGGTTCTCTAGAAAACAGCCTGCAACAGACAGACGAACGGAAAAGGATTCTCCACGATAATTAGTTTTATTAAAAAGTTTAGCAAAATTCAAGCAGCAGAATTTGTGGCCGAAATAAAAATTTCGCTCATAAATTTGGAAAACGAAGAAAAACTTAATTCCAGTGTCGCACGTGACATATTTGGTCCACTTTCCAGCAAGATCAAGTTCGAGATAATTTAATATTTTTGAGTGATTCTGATGAAATCGATGAAGATTTAGTAGTGCCTTTGGAAGCGTTTCAACACATGATCAACCCTGAAAATTCAAAAATAAAACATAAATAAAATTAGTGTTTTTATGGGAATTGTTAAAATTTAAGTTTAAAAATTTTTTAAACGCACTAATAATCCCAAATTATTATTTTACTTATTAAGTAAAATATTTTTTATTAAAAATACATTGAAATTGATTATTGAACAACTAGAGTTATTATTAAGAATTTTGGGTAAATTTCTTAGAACAACTAGAGTTATTATTAAGAAATTTGGGTAAAGGTTCCCTGATGATCTGCATTAGCAACAGTGAAATGCGCATAGGATCCAGCTAAACCCCTCAATAATCAATTTCAATGTATTTTTAATAAAAAAAATTTTACTTAATAAGTAAAATAATAAATAAGTTATATAAAATTTGCTAAACTGATTAGCACTGACTCTATCTGGATCTACCATAGATTTTTTTTATCGAAGTACATATATTTATTTTCGATTTATCGAATGCTTTTTGTACTTTTCACATTTCACATTATTTTTGTTCAGCCTAAAATGGGTTAATATGATTTTATGACATTTTCAACAAAATAAATTTTTCAGCTATTCAATAGACAATTTTTAACATCTTCTTCGGCTTAAATTTAAGTTACAAATCCGATTTAAGGCTTAAAAACTCTTCGTTTTTCATTATGAATTGTTTTGGGTAAAAGAATACAAATGGTTTTTATTTTATTTCATATCACTTCTTATTATAAAATATTTCAGTTTTTGCGATAATAAAAATAGGGATGAATTTCGTGTATTTTATAACAAAGAAGCTGATACGGCCATTATAGAAACCCAAACTTCGGATTGTAAGAGCATATCGCTTTCAATAATAATACTTACATTTTTAATAGAATAAATACATATATTTCGCACCAGATGAAGTTCCCCAAGCACCTCCCAATACCGTAGCGATAATCGATTGTGGTTCTTCTAAATTAAGAGCCGGTTTTGCGGGCGATGAGAATCCTTTAATTACGCTACCAACAGTGGTCGCTACATCGGTCTCAGATGATATTGTTAAGAAAATTTTTGGAGCAGCTGCACTTACAAGCTCTAATTCCTTTAAACTTTCATATCCCGTGCAACATGGTTTCATCGAAGATTGGCATGATGCTGAAGAATTGTTTGAATATGTAATTGAACAACATTTGCGTATTCAACCTAAAATGCATGAAATGATGTTAACACAAGCACCAAACAATCCGCCACATAACCAGGAAAGAACGGCCGAAATGATGTTTGAAAAATTCCAATTCAATTCCTTCTTATTGGTACCTTCTACACCGATGGGCATGTTTGGCTATGGCTTAACCACCGGTGTTATGGTAGAATCAGGTGCTGGGCAAACACATGTGGTAGCAATGCAAGATGGTAATTATATAGCAGACTCTTACCGGCATATACCTCTGGGTGGAAATGATTTAAGCAACTTTATGGGTCAGCTGTTAACCGAAAGCGGCAATGCACAATACTTTCATGGCAAGCGAAATCAACAGGAAATTTTAAATGAAATTAAAGAGGTTGGCTGCCACGTTGTAGTTAATTACGACGAAGAAATGAAAAAAATGCAAATGATTCCTAGTTCTGCGCACCACAATGCCATATTGCACGATGGCACTATAATTGGTATGAAGGCGGAGGCTTTTCAGGTGCCAGAGTTGCTTTTTAAGCCTGAAATGGTTGGTGTTCATACAGGCGGTATACCGCAAAATATCTACGAATGTATTGAGTCGTGTGATCCAGGCCTAAGGCCGCAGTTATATGCAAATATATGCCTATGCGGTGGCAATACAATGTTTGAGGGCATTGAAGATCGTTTGCTATGGGAAATAAAAACATTTGCCGGACCGCTAACAGAGGTTAAAATCAATGCACCACCCAACAGGGATAATTTGATATTTCTAGGAGCCTCACTGCTGGGAAGTCTGCCAACGTTTAATGATTTTGTAATTTCTCAACAAGAATATCGAGAAGTTGGACCGCAAATTGTACTTTTGAGGGCTTTCTAGCAAAGTATTGTATTCGAAGATACTAAGAAAATGCCTTATACTCGTAAGTTATTAATTTAACAAATCAACAGTTTTCGAGAATTTAAAAAATAAATTTATAAAAGTGTGCCAGCAAATACTGACATTCCGGGTTTATTTGTGTGAAAAATGCACTTATTCGAAAATGATAATCATAAGTTAATCTAAGTATTGTCTATTGTTCACTACTAAATTTCTTCCGCTTTTCGATAATTTTAATAATATATACCTATGGCAGAGTGTGCCATGTGGGAGCTATCGCCTTGTGTACCATACGTTGGATGGGTGAATATCCGTCATCAGAGATTCCAAACAATTTTTACGCCACGACGAAGTTCAACAACAAGTTGTCCACCGAGAGAAATCTATTCGCGTATGTGTATTCATTAATAAGGGTGCCCCTGTGGGTTCAATTCCCACCATAGACCCCGGGTGTTTTCCGCAAACTAATCGCTTTGCGGGTTGTGTTTGTTCTTAAAAAAAAAGTTTTTATAAGAAGCCGATTGATGTTCGGCACTCGGGTGCTACTTTGCTCATCTCAGTTATATATCATTCCTTTGAATTGGAATCATACTGAGACGACTTGAAGTGACATCTGCAATGATTCAGCTGCTCATTCTCCTACTTGAAATAAAAAACTAAAACGTTTTTTCCCGGTTCACACACGTCAATGTTAGTTGAGCAAATTTTATTTCATGGTCCAGGTAGTCTACTCTGTAATTCGAAAGGAAAAGAAAGGCCTTCGAATTTACATGATATAAACCAAGCTGTGTGATATAAGCATACAAATACGAGAGCATTTTCTTTCACTTCGAATTACAGAGTATACCCCCATAGTGATAAATATGATGGCTTCCCTTTTCATTATCTTCCCTCTCTTTCATAAGATCACAAGTTGCTTAACAAAACTTGCCATGTGTAAACCCATTGTTCAAAATAAAAAATTCGTATATCCGTCTCTTGCGTACTCTTTGCCTCTCTCAATATATCAATGTCTCTCACTCTCTCTCCCACCATCTTATTTCAATGTTGAAACAGAACTGTGCACATACAAAGTTTTATTTAGCAAGGCAAATTCGTATAAGGTATACTCGGCTGAATTCAATAGTCTCCTGATGAGTTCAGACCACTTAATAAAAATTCGCCTTGGTTTTTCTTAATCGAATATAATACATATATAAAGCTCGCCGCCACAAATCAGTTTTTAGTTAGAATATTTTTTGTGCTCTTACCTTAAAATAATTATCATCTCAGTAATATCACTTGAGTGTTTATAATTGTGGGTTTTTTTCTGTACTGTCGTATTGTTGTATTGTGGTTTAGTTTCATTCACTGAGTCTCTTAAACTCTCTTTCTCTCTCTTGCTCTACTTCCTTCTCTTCATATCTCTCTTATTTGAATTACATATCTCTCCTATTCAGCGATGCCAACTTAGCTATTTTGGAGCTAGATTCAGCTCTTTTTGATTGCTTCTAACTCGAAATTTTTCCCTTTAGCTCTTTTTTAAAGAAAAGAGCTAAGACAGCTCTTTTCAATTGTGGAAATGGCACGTTTAGCACTTTTTGCATCTTACAGTAATTTTTCCCGTTTTTATCCTATTGTTTCGTCTTTCGTTTCTGAATAATTAGTCAATTTTTGATAAATTATTGAAATTATTGAAATAAATTATTACTGCCAAAAATATAGGAAAATTTGGAAGTCAAATCCCCGTTTAAAAAGTGGATTTTGATTTAGTACGCCATTCGGAGACTCAAAAGCATAAAAAATGTATGGCTCCATTTAACGATATTGTGCTATCCTAGCCTGACATATCATTTTCACCAGACGTTCCAAAACAAACGCAAATTGCGCACGCAAATCTTGCATTATATGCTGCAGTACACACACAGTTTTTTAGCAATGGATCTTTTATTTTTTCTTACTATTATTTTTAAAAAATCTAGAAATACAAATTGAATAATATATGTATACATTCATAGATTTAAAACGGAAAAATGCTAAATTTTTAGATTTAGCTCTTTTTAGCTCTTTTTGACAACTCGGTTGGCTCGTTTTGCCTTTGAATTGTTGGCATCACTGCTCCTATTTGAATTTCTCTCTCAGAAGTCATCTCAATTAGCTGCTATTATTCACTCTTATTCCAGTTGTCAACATCGACGTCACGTCAATAAAATTTCAAAATATTGGGGCTTATCTACTCGCTCTCGAGAACTATTTTGTGCTGTTGACTGTCTATTTCTCTTTCCAAATGTCTAGAAAATAGCATGAGCCTATCAACAGCAGTCAGTTGCTTTCGACACCGGGCAGACAAGCCCCAATTTTTTGTAATTCTATTGACGTGATATCGATGGAATAAGGGTGATTAATTTGAGTGGGATCCTTGTTTTTAGTGTTTTCAACATTTATATCAACTAATTAAAAAAAAAAAGAGATTTTTGCATTTGTCGATACATTAGATGATGTTCTTCTATCGATATATACAAAAAATTCGATTTTAAAAAATAATGAGTTAATGCTTTTCTATATTAAGGTAATGATATGTAGTTATGTTTCTACATTTTATAATCGTTCAAGTTCGAAAGCAATTTTTTTCGTTTCGAGCTACACAGTAGACGCTCGGGTACAATTCTTATCAAATCAGAACAATTTATTAACTTAACACTGATATTAAGAGTTTTTTTTAACACAAAATGTTAAATTATTAACTGCTGGAATACCACGATCTTTACAGAAGCTGATAAGCATAAATCATCCAAAACAATCTTAGCAACATCCAGCAAGCCTTTGCACATTCAACAGGTTTTCAATATTAGTTCGGTGACGTTAGTTTGTGTAACAATTCGTTCTGTTGGCTTGTGAGTATGTTCGTTGACAAAAGAGCATCATTATAGATCATAGCCGGCCAAAGTAGCACCAGAGTGCTGAACTTGAATCGGTTTCTTATACAAATGAATACACATACACGAATACATTGCGCTTGGTGGGCAGCAGCTTATAGTTGTTGGTTGTAACTGGCGTCTGCATTGGCTTATGTGTTTGTGTGCTTGTATATTTCTTAATAAGCAGAAGGTATAACATAATGCTCGCTATGCGTTGAATGTTTATTTCAACATCGTCTTGCATGTTTCTTAATAAGCAGAAGGTATAACATAATGCTCGCTATGCGTTGAATGTTTATTTCAACATCGTCTTGCATGTTTGTGTGCTTGTTTATTATTTCTTTAGCTAACCCAGCAAGCGTTTTATTAAATTAATGATCATAATTTGGTCTTTTTCGACCCTTCCGCGCGATCGAAATAATCATTTATGCGCTCGTATTCGAGTAGAGAAAGATTGTTCATTCGGGACCATTCTTATTGTTTTTTTTTATGGCAAACGAGCAAACTAACATAGCTAGCTTGATATAACAGTCTTATAATTTGTGTTACAATTGATATGCTTAATTTATTAATCTTGAAATTTTCTCGCTAGCTAAATTTTTTTTTATAATATAATAAAAACAATAAACAATTAATTTAGCAAAGCTATTCTTTTAGAAACATATTTTGTTCACTATCGATGGTCCGACTTCAAAATATTGTGCATATGTAATCATCATATTCTTGAACTTGCTTAATGAACTTACAAGAGAAGCTCCAAGAAATACCGCATTTTTGCGATCCGATTTTGCGTGAATATTTATCTTGGCATCCGGTTCGGACATCAAATACATTTCTTTGCTAAGACGCTCTTGAAGTCCAGGGAACAATGTATTGCCACCACTCAATACTATATGATCGTAAAGCAAATTTCTAATGGAGGAATCGGATAATTGAATTGCTCTATACAAATTCTCATGTACACCACCAGTTTTCACATCCAACAGCATGGGCTCAAATAGAGCTTCTGTGCTATGAAAAAGTTCTTTGTTTAACTCTATATAAGTGCCGTCAGGTAAACGATACGATTTTGTCTTTGATGTGGGACTGGAAAACTCCTTGTGATAGTCAAAGGCCACGTAGCACAGTTTTTCTTTGATATCTTTAAAAAATTCCTTATCTCCCGCGGTTTGAAAAAATTCTTCAGCTCTTCCACTAAGCGATAAAATGTTCTCCAGCATTTTGTTTATATCTTTGCCGCCCAATGGCATATACTGGATGCCATGATTTATAGACACACCTTCGTACACTGGTACTATATGCGTTTGTCCTTCGCCTGAGTCCAGTGCAACACCAGAATGAAAACCATAAGCATACAAAGCCAGAGGAGGAGCGGAAGCCAGATAAAAGGATTTGAATTTAAATTTTTCCAGCATTAGTTCCAATAATTTTTCACGATTTCTGGTAGGATTATTGGGCGTTTCTGTTAAAAGTATACCAAACGATGAGGGATCTATTTGTAGGCCTTCCTTAAAAATATATTCGAAATATATTTCCATATCATCCCAATTAGTAATAATGCCTCTGTCCATAGGAGTACTGAGATTAAGGATGGCTCTTCTTTCTTGTGCCTCTAAGCCAACATAAGAATCTTCACTGGATCTGTAGCCTACAGCAGTACCAGCTTTCGGCCTGCCGACTATAGTGGGAATAGAAAAGCGCTGATGGGTTTCACCTGCAAAGCCGGCCCTGCACTCACTGGAACCACAATCTACAATTAAGGTGTCGCTAGTTGGCACTAAAAACTCAGCTTCAATAAAATTAAAGGAGAAAAAAAGGACATAAATATGGCTTTAAGAGATTGTATACAAATATTTGAAACTGCCCAATATTACTTTCTAATGTTTGGGTTTCTGTGACGTTCTTAGTTTCAGCTTTTTTTGTGGTAAAGGGCCAGCAACTTAAAGCCATCACAATTAATTTTGTTATCTTATTTTTATCTTAAATTTAAAAGTTTCTAATGAAACTGGATGCATATATTTTCTGACTCAGATACTTGTACATGGATTGGAATTATTAGTGAAAATCAGCTTCCCAGTTTTTTAATATTTAAGTGCATTACGTTAAAATTTTGAAGATATTTTTGCCTTGGAAAACGAAAATTTTAGCAAAAAATAAATAAAATTTGTTTTGTTTTTAATAATTTAATTCAGAGTATCAAAAACGTCAGAAAGTGTTTATTAAAAAAATTTCAATAATAAGTCAAATTTTTCAAAGCAGGGGTACATAATGGCTTTTCTATTTGCTTATATTCTTTTAACACGAAGTTAACTTGAATTTTTTGCTATTTTATGCTGAAGCCTTGTATGGAGTTCTAACGAAAATTCATTTTTCCATACAAACTGCATTAAAAAAAAAAAATACCGAAATTCAGGTTGGTAAATTTCATAAACAAATTTCCATTTGCTAACACGGACTTTCAAAAGAGAAGTACACGGAATTTTTTTAAATTTATTGCCTATCTTAGGGATGTTGTAAATATAAGTGGAGACTTTTTTCAGTAAACTGAAACAAAAATTAATGTTCATACAATTGATTGGTCACGGAATTTTTGACATTTCTAATTTTCATCAAATTGTAATTAATTGTTAGTGTTTTTGTGTGTTTTAAATTCAAAAATAAATGCATCTGGACGTATGCAAACATAAGTCTACATAAAAGGCTACACTGTTATTTTTCCGTGTAGAAATAAATGTAAATTTACAAACCTGAATTTCCGTAAGAACTCCGTACCGGGCTTTAAATAAAATTTTTAAAGCAACACTTGAAGTATACTTTTAGAAGTAGCAATAACATAACCATATTGCAGGTATACTTTTAGGAGCAACAAAGAAATCCTTGCATCTTAATGGCCTCTCCCACGATGTCACCAGAAACAAATTTTCTAATGTTATTGTTGTTTGCAATACAAGTTGCCTTTCGAACGATTTTTGGTGACATCGTGGGGACAGGCCGTAATTTTTGTCTAAAGTGTGGTTAAAGTGTTTTTAATGGCGCCTTAAGATATGTGAAGATTTTGTGCAAGAATGTGTTTTTGGAAACATATTTTACGAGAAACAAGTAATGTCCAGTGGTGCGATTCAGTAATTTTTAATCATCCGACAATCGTAACTTTTTTCTATACATTTTATCGCTTGCAATAACGATTGTTTGATTCTGTAACTTCTTTTTAACGATAGTACGCTGCTGATATTATCTGTTGATTTTTGTCGATAAGATTAGCAGCACATTAATGATTGTCGCTTAAATAACGACACAGCTGACATTAACCTACAGCGAATATAGTTAAAAAATTTAGTGAATAGCAAATTCGATAAATTTTTGTTACTATTATTTTATCGTTAAAAAAAAGTTAGTGAATCGCACTACAGACTTGCAATTTTTGTTGCAGCAAAAATGGAAGAGAGCGAGAGAGCAATAAAAAATCTCTCTCTCTCTCTCTCATATTCAAAAATTGCAAGTCTAGACTGCAAATGTTTCATCGTATGGACGGGGATTTATTAAAATCGCAACAAAAATCTGCGTTAAAAATAAACTAAAAATAAATTCAGATTAGCTGGCAAAATTTAGCTAAGAACTTATATTAACTGTAAGCTTGACTGCTTGACAATTGGTTAAATTAACCTACGAAACTTTTTTTCTGTGTAATATTGGAAAGAAAATTACTGAATCATCAGATGTCCCGGTCCAGACTTGCTATTGTTGTTGCAGCAAACTGTTGAAATAGAAATATATACATTACTCTCTCGCTCTTTTTCACTAAAATTTAAACAATTGCTGCAATATAAATTGCAACACTGGACCGGGACCAAGTTAGTTTTGTTGTTGCTGTTGTTGCAGTTTTCACTTAAATTGTTTTTGCAATTTATTTTTAAATTTCTTAAATTTAATGTACAATACCATATGCATTTGTTTATTTTGCGACAGGTTTAATTTACACAGACATATTGTACATACATATAAAAACATCCTTGTCATTGCTTGACTTTTATTTTATGTTTAAATGTAAATTCATGTACTTAATAAAATGTTTTCTCTCCGTCCTTCAGTCTTTAAATATTTTTAGCGTTGAAATGGGTCATGGCTGTTGAAAGTACATATTTGTTAGTTGAATTTATAAATACGAGTACAACTACTTTGTTTGCAACTAAAGATAGAACATCTAAGCAATACTCCTGTTATTTAATAGTTTTAAAACTTGAAAATAAAGCTCTCTACTAAAAAAGAAGCCAAATTGATTTTCTGTCATTGTTGCCTTAAAAGAAGAATGGAAACAAAGTTTTATGATTTCTCTATTGTCCCATGTTGGAATTTTATAATAGAATCTCAATTTATATTCGCCTTCAAATCACATTAAATGTCATATATCTATTTGGTTTTACTTTTCTCAATGACAATGGTGTGTAAGGATTAAAAGAGTAAAAGCGAAAGGAAACGGATAATTTATACTCGTACTATATAAAAACAGTGGAGTATTCATTTACATGAGCAGTGCGATTGTCTTGCAAACATTTTCTATTACGGAAGTCTGTAACGATTTCGTACAGTTCGCAGCAAGGGGAAATGGTGTATATGAGTTGATCTTTCAATTCATTATATTTTTTGTTCACCTATTCTTGATAGATATAGAAATTTCAGTATATGCGAATACATCTCTCCGGCAGTGAGCAATTCTCTTTTAACAAGCCCATTCAGGTGATAATAGGGCGTCTAGTTTTTCTGCAGAAAGTAAAAAAAAATGTTTTAGTAATTTTTTTTATTATGATTTTCTTAAATGCGCTACTACAATGTTAAATTGTATATACATACATATATTCCCCTGGGATTTCATGGAGGACCATAGAGCCACATAATTTTAAATTGAAGTATAACTTAATTTACGGAGCAAGTAACCCCATTGCAATTTTTGTTGCTCTCTGTAAATAAATCCGCCTCACATTGACTTTCTTCTATCATCTGGAAGGCAAGTAAAATGTTTATGTATATATAGTTTTTTAAACCTCAAGGTCGTAAAAACAATATATTTGATTATCTTCTAAATTCCAGACTATCATTAACAAGAGATCGAAGTGCGATGTCTATGAACCAGAAATGTTAATGACTTCCAAATGTTTTGAGGGTATTAACAAAGAAAATGTTTAGCACAAACGAGCATTTAAACTTTTCTTTTGCTTTTGAGCTTTATCTACATGTATAAACGTATGTATTTTACACATATATGTATATGTATATATGTGTATAAAGATAAATTAAAATTTAACTAAGAGAGACAAAAGCCAACAATTTTGCAGAGCCAAGTCTAGGAATGTTGACAGCGAAAATATTCACCAGTGGAATAGGAATAAATAATATAAGAAAATAACTTTATTTTTTATTTTTATTGCTTTGGAAAGATAAGGGCATTGTGGGAAACTGTAGTGCTTTACAAGTACCCCACTATATCCAAATGCTGCTCTCTCCTTAAATAGTAAGGAGAATTTTTAGTAGACTTTCTGAAATAATTTTGATACTTTTCAAAAACTAATAAAAAAAGTGGTCATTGTGGAAAACTATGTCATAACATTTTTATATCATGGCATATTTAAAAGATTTTTGCAGATGGCATATTTAAAAGATTTTGCACATAGGAATATGATTTACTACATTCCTAAGCTACGGTAATCTGTTATAAAAAATCAGCAATAATCTATTATTTTATTATAATTGGTTTTGTAGTTCAATTTATTAATAAATATATATTAAAACTATTTTCTTCCAATTTCTAAGAATACCTAGTACTGGTTCTCTGATAGTTATGTCATAGTTATTAATATGACATAATTATATCATGATTTAAATATTTTATGCAGTACTTGCTATGCCATAATCATGGCACAACATAGATATGTTACGATATAATTCTATCGTCATATAAAAATGTCAAAATAAATGTTCTGACATGATTCTTTCATGTTATGTCATAACATCCAAGTCATGGTATAAGCATATTATAATTATGCCAACATGTTATGTCATAAATGTATCATGACATAATTAAGTCATGGTAAGAATTTTAATTAAAAGTTATGACCAGGGACAAGGACTTCATGCATTTAAAATAGGTGTTTTAGGCAGCTAAAATATGACATCAAAAACTCAAAATATGCACTTAAAACAATAAAATATGCACATATTTTAAAAAATTTTATTCTAAAGAAAAGTTTTAAATTTATATACAACTAAATAAAGATATAAAAATATATTTTTTTTTCAAAAGGTGCGTGGACAAGCCTTTTACATTATATTTTTACACAAGATTAAATATGATATAAAGATTGTTTCACTATTTTCGGCTTTAATAGCAGGCAATTTTCTCTTGAAATCATCAAAATTATAGATTCCATTAAAATTGGTAGGTCCGTATGCTTGTACAATCGTTCTACAGTTCTGCAACAATTCAAGCGAACTAATTGACCAAAAAACAGTTTTGCATTAATAGTTTGTAAAAAATATTTTTTGAAATTTGCATTTTTTAGAAAATATCACACAAAATCATGCGTTTGTACCAAAATATGAGACAAAAATATGCATTTATGACCAAATTATGAAAAAATATGCATTTTCAACAAAATATGCAAAAATATGCTCTAACAATTCAATGCTATTTTTACGGAAATTCTTTGATTCGTAAAGATATTTCGTTCTTGGTATTATCAGGGTTAAGGGGAAAAACATGCATTTGCATGAAACCCCTGTCCCTGGTTATGACATAGCATCTTTGTAACATTTATGTCTTAACATATTTTTTTAATGACAACACAATGTCATAATGTTCATTGTTCATTTCAAGATTTTTATGACACGATATATGTAGGCCATAACATGTTTATGTCATGACATATTTATGAAATGTTATGATATATTATGTTATGTATGTATATGATCTGTATATAATTCTGTTATAATTATTTTATTATTCATAATTCTATTGTACTTCTGTCATAGTCATTCTATATTTCAGTCTATTTCGTAGGACTGTGAATTGGTTAATAGTGCACTGTTATCTGAAAAATATATACATATATATATATATATATATATATATGTATATTCCCTTTGGTCCTATGATGAGCATATGACCTCAACAAACTTCTTCAGATCTGTTTTTACTTCACTCCAGCTTTTATGCATTCTTCTAGCCTCGATATCAATTTGCCTAGGCCAGTTTGTGCTGGCCGGCCTCCTCTGCAACTCGCCTGCGGTTTCCATTTGATGGTATTCCTGGCAATATCGGACAGTGGCTTACGGAGTGTGTGCCCAATCCAGTTCCACTTTCTTCTCTGTACTTCTACACACAATGGTATTTGACATGTTCCAGGCCAAGTTTCACACCCATTAAGGTCCTGCACAAGACCATTTATAAGACCTTTCAAGACACATGAGAGATTTTTCAAATGCTTTACTACTGCAAAATATTCTAAGATAAACGCTAAACAAGACTGTTGGCAAGACAAACAACTGCAAAAAATGTTTTACCAACAGTATTGTTTAGTGTTTGTCTTAGAATATTTCGCTGAAAATCTTTCATGTCTTGAAATGTCTTATAAATGGTCTTGTGCAGGACTTTAACATCCATATAGCAGAGCAGAGAGAGAGAGAGAGAGAGAAAGAGAATGCATATATCGTCTGCATGTTCGAGGTCCTCCAGCCTTTCGTTCGTTTTTTTCTCTGCTACTTAAATTTAATTTTACTTTACACACATTCACCCATATTCATAAAAAAATAAAATGTATTTGAAATCTATTTTAATAAATTTTTGTTACGAAACTGTAAATAAAATACATTTCAAACTTATTTTAAATTATATGAATATGGGGGATTGTATGCAATTGTGGTGACTGGACAATCAAATGTTGTTGATTGCAATCAGAAGACTTTTTAACACAGCTATGGATTTTTTATTCATATTGTCATAGCTTCCTAATTTTATGAATGCGAATTAATAAAAGTTTGTTTGTTGTTGATTAAGCACGTCTAGATGCATTTTGTTGCTGCTGAAGCAAACTTTTAATTTGGTACATCTGTGGGATTCTTTTAAAATTTCTAAATAAAATGTGACTTAAAGAAATTTAATAAAACAAGTTCAACAAAATTTTAAATTTCGAAATGGGACTCATTCCATAATGAAACAAGTCCGAATGATGAAATAAGCTCCAATGACATAACACTCAAAAAATAATGAAATAATTTGGAAACGCGCATTAGTTTTTATCAATAATTATGCTAGAAAATTTTTTGGCGAATGGTTTATTTCTGGCTTCATAAAGAAGATTAATACTCGTACATCTTTTACCGTTAAGCAACCAAAAATTTTCAATTGTAGAGAATTACGAATTGGTTGCCAAACAGCAGTAATTGTCTATTTCAAAAGACATGCTGCTTGCCAGTTGGCATCGTTAGCACAAGTTTTGCTAATTGGCAACGCAACTTAAGTTGGGTAATTATCCAGGATTTACCTATAAATGGAAATTTATTTTCATTTCATTTAATTTGAACAAATATCAACTGCACACATTGGTTTGAATTACATATAAGCATATAAACTGACGTCAGCTTAAGAAATGCTTTTTGAAATTTATTGCTTTAACGAGATGTTTGGCGGTTAGGCCAACAAGTTGATTAACCATTTAACGAGTTGTCTTTGAAACTTGGAAAACTTTATGAAAAATACGATTAATGAACTTAAATTTTTATCTTCTTAAGGGAAATAATAGAAAATAAAAAATTATATGTACACATTCATTTCTTTTTGTTTTGCTGAAACAAAGAAAACTCTTTAACAAATGAAAATGTTGTTTTTCGAAACAAATTATCCTTGACAAAGGCGCATAGTCGTCACATATTTACGTTTTATTTTATATAATCAACTCATAACTTTACGATGCTTTAGTAGACGACAAATAGACACAATTACAATTACAATTACATACTCGTACTTTGAAATAATTTCGTAGGAATATAAGTGTAATAATTGTTGCCAAGAATTTGTTAATTTCTCATGCTACTGCGAAATATAATGTGAGTATATGTATTATTTTTTTCCATGTGAAAGGGAAACTTATAAACAAACAAAATACTTTGTTAGGTTTTAGTAGAATTTCAAAGACTCTTTCTTTCACTTTGGCTTAGGAAGATTCAATATTTCAAAAGAATTGTTTTGCTGTTTTCCTGTTTTACTTTGTTTATTCATATTTAATACTTTAAAGAAGAATTCCACTTGAGCAGATTTATTTACATATTCAAGCAAACATTCAATTAAAAAAGAAGAAAATTAAAAACGACATTCAGCGAATATTCGAAGCTGCATAATTAATTTAAAAGAAATTTATAAGGGTTTGTTTTTCACAAATATTGTTTTTTTATTATGAATACAAAAGTATGGTGTTGTTTTGCAGTGTTTTGCTTCGGTACAAAATCTATGACTGGGTAGCAGGGTTTATATTTTTATTGCAACTCATAGTGGTCATAGTGCTAAGCGATGTAGCGAGGAGACAGATGAATCGGCCAGTCTGGCATCTGCTATTCCCTTTAAAGGGTCCAAGAACCCTTTTGTGGTCGTCCTGATGACTAAAAAAAGAAATCAAATTTGAGCTCAAAGATGGCTTCAGTGGATTCCAGGGCTAGAGAGTAAAATCTAGTACTTACAAGATTTCGGATAAAATCTAGTAGATTTCTCATGCAAAACAGGGAGCAAATCGCATCATTCGATACGACTCGTAATTTAAAAATATTTCAATAGAGTTTATATGGAAATATTTTTAAATTACGAGTCGTATCGAATGCCGTGATTTGCTACCAGATTTGGTCAAAATCTACTTAAAATCTAGTGGTTTCTTTTAAATTTGTACCAAAAAGTCAGTGTTTACAAAAAGGTGTATGAATTGGCTACATTGCAGTTATTTGGTTGTAGTCTTGGAACATTTTCAGTTAATGGGTTTTGTTTTGGATAAAAAAAAATCTTGATAAATGTAAAAAAAAACTTGGTATAAACGGTATAGGTTTTCATAAAGATTTTAATTAAAAATTTATTAGATGTTGTGCAGGTGTAAATGCCTTATTAGGGCCAATTTCACCAACTTATTTAAAAGTAATTTTTCCATAAAAAAATTAATGAAAATCGACATTTATATATGAATTGATATTTAAATAGAGTTGGTGAAACTGATCTAATCTAAATGCACTATTAAACGTTTTGTAATCCAAAGAGGTTGGCGTTGACTACAAAGCCGAAGGCCCCGGGTTCGGGCACGGTATCCGACAGTCATTAAATAACAACACAAAGCATCTTTCCTATGTGCAAGTGATCCCCCCAGGGGAGTATATTTTAGACTACGGGCTTGGCAACCCCGGGCCCCCAGCTGGGGTGATGTGGCTTTCTCCATTGACGCACCTTTAGTACATCACCCATAGAACTTATGTGTTACTACCCGATCTCTGGCAACAGAGCAAAGGATGTACACATATTTATAAAAGGAAGACAGGTTCCTGTTGATGTCAGTTAGGTGCAGCGTCACCTAGAACTACCCTGAGTTCAAAAGATGATAGAGGTGCAGCCTTTATGGTGGATCTTCGAGGTATCACCAGATGCTTGTCTCTGGTACCACGGGTGCCGGTTGCCCAACAGTCGAGCTGCTCTGAAGTTTTGTGCGTATGTAGCGGTCGTCAGGATCCTTTGCTAAAACGCCGAGTTCGTCCTACCCCACAGGGTTTAAGGGATGTTTTTGGTGTGTGTGGAGTAGGCACTGGATTTTTGGCGACACAGGCATTCATGCGTTCATCTCGGATGAGTGGTTGAGCTGTGCCGGCAATGGTTGAGGAATTCTCTTAGGGAACTCGCTATTGGTGTATACACAACACCTTAGCGTGAGAGCTTTGAGAATTCAACGTGGTGGTTGTTGGTTGCCACCAAAATCGCTGGGAGAATAGTCTTGGCTTTCCAGTGTTAAATCAATACTAGTGGTTGGTCTGACGCGGTCAGCCAGACACTATTCTAGGTGCTGTTGCCATTCAACAGATAGTACTGTTTTGACAAAGTCATTACAGCATAAAGACTTTAGATAGCTCTGAGCACCTCAGCAAAGTGCTTGACGTAGTACAGGGATAACAACTATGATCGAAGATTGGAACCTAAGTGCCTTGAAGAATGGGCACTAGGTTCATTATAAAAGGGTGCAAGGGGGCGTTGGTCTGGCCTCTAACCAACACCCAGTGTTTAGAACACCGTGAGATAAGGCCGTAATGGCAGGTGCTCACGGAAATCTGAAACACATCTGTGTGCAAGTGATGAAGGCATAGACACTGGTCACTGAACTTCACAGGCTTCAGCGGATACTAATGATAATGTAACATCAGAGTGCCCTCCTTCGTCGGTATTGTGAAGTAAAATAATCAATAAAAAATAGCTACTTAAGACAGCTTCAACAAATGAATACGCCTCATTGACACCAGAGGCGCTGCAACACTAAATTATTAAAAAACGTGGAAAAAGCAGAGTTGTACAATAATGGTGCTTTCCTCTATATCTTTCTTCACCACTTGCCTTCTATATCACTATCCTTTTCCTAAATAAGGTAACACCTAGTAATTGCCTGAGTGTTACTTCTTTTAGTAAGTTTTATTGTTATTGTTCGAACTTCATTTGTTCTTATATTTATGATTTGATTAGGCTAAAGTTCGTATCGCTTTGTAAGCCAAAGTACATGTGGTAATTATTAATGAGCAAGTAACACCAAAGTTAATTGAAAATATTGACAGACACTTAGTAGAACGGAACAACTAGCTGTTTTGCAAGGTCACTGCACCGTCACTATCAGCCTTCTTTTGTGTTTGGCCCACTGTGTGTGGTGTAAGTTGATGTAGATTTCTGCTTTATATACTCAGCTTTTATTGCAAATGGAATATGTGAATTGTTTTGATTCATCGTATTCAATTTTGCTGAAAGCTTTTTTATTTGTAATGAAATCTCAATTTTACCATCTGTATATTTACAGCAGTCTTGCCATTGTCGTTATTTTATTATTTATTTTATATTTATAGGTAGTATTTACATATAATTCACCCAGAAAAAAAAGAAGCAAATAAAAACGTTTAATCATATGTATGATATTCTATGAATTAAACTTTCGCCACAACAAATCAAATATGCCACTTCATGTACTGAAGTACATACAAGCAATTTACAACTCAGTATATTTTTAAATACAAATTTATTTTCAGTCACTCTGTGACATTATGATTTCATAAATAATTAAATAAAGGATTTCTGTCTACAGAGCTGAAATGTATAAGGCAAGGGCTAATAATGTACAATAATAAATACTAACGCAAAGTGCCAGAATTCAAAGTCATTGTCAATATAAAAAACCAATTTTATATGCAAGTGTAGTATCTTTATCTCTTCTTCTTCTTTGGCTGCGTTTAATGGTTTTGAAGAAAATTTTTTACATTGTACGAAGAAATCGATTTTATGTTGAAAGGTTAGGAATGAGAAGGTTGCCCATTGGCTATTGCATTTGCTGTAAGTGCCTTCAAAGAATCTTAGTCGCAAGAAAACTGTGACAATTCAGTTTTACTTTGAGTTTTTGTTTAATAAAAGAATTTATTTAAGTTATTTAATAATGCAAAAATTAGATTTCGCAAAAAAAAAACACTTTAAAATGGCAAAATAAGTTTAAAATAAAATTACAATGGTGTTTTCTTTTCCGAAAAAGGTGCAATATTTAATTCACATTTTAGTATAAAATCTACTGGTGTAATTTAATAAATTATTATACCTTAAGTTTTTGGATGCTCCCTCCTAATAAATTTTCGTTTTCTAAATAATAAAAATATCATTAATTTTCTTCTCTTTAAGAGGGCAAAAAATTAGGGCAAACGATAGTAAGCACCAGAGAATGACAAAAGTGTCGTTTTAAATACTCTTTGAATAATAGCCGTCAAACAACTATAAATGCGTACATATAAAAATAAAAACCATGCACATCCACAAACACACGCATTAATTTTAAACCGAATACGTATAACTATAAACATCCAACAACAATATTTATACACATTTTTTAAATTACGCAGCGTGAATATCTTTAACTGAAATTTATTGACTGTGTGAGCTACAAACACATGCATGAGTATAAAAATACTCTGAATATTAATCGGCTACACATGCGTATATACAGGGCTATTTTATTTACACACACATATAAAGCATGTTTTCAAACCACCAAAACACATTTTCTATTCCATTTTATATAAAAAATTTATGTTTACGGTGAAAAATGATGAATAAGTATCCTGAGTATCATGCGTCTATTTTGTTTTTATCAGACTAAAAATCCATACTCTGAATATAAGCATACCCGACTATTAGTACAGGGTGTTTTTTTAGAGGTATAGAACTTCGAATTGAAATAAAACACAAGAAAATCGTTTTAATGTCCATCAATTTGGCTTTATTGGAAGGATAATTTTATGCCATTAATGTTTAAATATGATTTCGGGCATGTGGCCGCCGCGGCTGGCTCGAATAAAGCCAATTCTACAGGTCCAATTTTCAACCACTTTTTCGAGCATATGGGGCCGTATGTTGGCAATAACGCCACGAATGTTGGCTTCCAAGTCCCCTAACGTTTCTGGTTTATTGGCGTAGACGAGCGACTTCACATATCCCCAAAGAAAATAATCCAATGGTGTCAAATCACACGATCTTGGTGGCCAATTGACAGGTCCATTCCGCGAAATTATGCGCTCATCGAATGTTTCCTTCAATAAATCGATTGTGACGTGCGCTGTGTGGCATGTAGCGCCGTCTTGTTGGAACCACAACTCATCCACATTCAAAATCTTCAAAATCTTCCATAAAGTTGATGGACAAAGCTCCAATTGCTGTGCACGGTGGCGAATCGATTCATTCGGGTCCTCTTCAACACTTTGCTCTACAGCGGCAATTGTTTCTTCGGTGCGCACTGTTCGACATCTCTGCGGATGCGTATTATCACATAGAGTAAACGTAGTGCGAAAACGATCCATGGTTAACCGAATTAATTGCTCTGATGGACGATTATGTCGACCATAAAATGGACGGAGCTTGCGGTAAACTTCGCGGACTGAACCATTATTTTCGAAATAAATTTGCACTATTTGCAAGCGTTGTTCTTTTGTCAACCTGTTCATGATGAAATGGCAAACCAAACTAAATATTAATCACTTGACAGCTGACAAAATGGCCGCCAGTTAAAAAAGTGATGCCAACTTAAAGTTCTATACCTCAATAACAAACACCCATTATGAAAAAAGGTCAATGCGCTTGTGATTTTTATTTATAGTTGTAGCGTAATTAAGTTTTTCGTATAAACGAAGTAGAGATGCTCTTCTATGTTGGAGTCGGCTAAAGTCATAGTTATAAGTTATGTATATATTTGTTTTTGATTACTCATTGTCATTCTCTGGTAAGCACTGTACACTCTGCTGTCAGATCTTGCAATATTGTCAGTGAAATTTACTACAGATTTCTTATAACCGTGGGAATTGGCGATTTTTATCTGACAACGTTGCCAGACAAAAACATTGCCAGTCCATTATAATACAACCCGCAGACAACAAATTGCTCCACATCCGATGTGTGAACAAATTCCGTTGCCATTGTCAAATTTATGTATGATATTTGTCAGACATTTTGTTGTTGTGAGATGTGCGGACTTTATGTATGACAATGATGCCATTGTCAGAGAATTTTTTCTATTGGCAACACCGCATGCACCTATTTTTATAGAAAAAAGAAAGTGAAAAATGTCATAAAATATACGCAATTCAAAACATCTCCAATGGCTTCTTTAGGGTCCATAATAATTTCATAGTTGACCATTTCTGTCAAATGTTTTAAGTCTGGCAATGCCTGACAACAAATCTGACAATTTGTGTATATGACAACCCTGTGAACTGTACAATGCTTTGACCAACAATGCTTTCGGATAAATTTATTGTCAGATAATCATGTGTCATTAAATTGTAAGCTTTTATGACAAATTTGATGCAATCATGGAAACTAATAACCTGCCCTGTGCGGGCAATTTTAATTGTCAGTACGTTGTCGGCACATTGCCAGATCTGACAATATCTGGCAAGCGTCTGTTAAGATATGTAGTTATCGTTCCCTTTCAATTTACATAGTTGAGTTTTTTTCTTGCATATTCTTTGAACGATTAATAAATTTGTTATTCAATTGCATCTCGTTGCAATGACATTCAAATTTTATTGAACGTTTACTTATTTAGTTTTATTCCTCAAACATTTATAGAAACAAGTGGTTTGCACAATACAATACAGACATATGTACATATCGTTACCTTAATATAAAAAGGCCCTATCTCATTATTTTTGTGGCATCGAGGTTTTTGCATTTTTTGCTACATTAGAAGTTCTTCTATAGAAATATGCAAATATCTCGATTTCAAAAAAATAATGAGTTAAGGCCCTAACTATATTAAGGTAACGATATACATATGTCTACATATACATATATATTTATATGTATGCTTGAACTTTTATTATATTCAAATTGGAGCTAAAAGCCTGTTTCTACATTGAATGTAGATGCTGCTGATGTGTGATCTTTGTTTGGAATTTTTTCTCAAGCACTCAAATGGGCAGTCATTCAATAAATTTTCTCGCAATGCAGTAATAGTTTTGTAAAAAAATTGCATTTATTTTTGTAAAGTGTATCATAAAAATACAAAACATAAATGCGTTTTCTTTTTGAGGTGTTGCCACAATGAATTTTGTCTATTTTTTCAAATTATTATTTCCAAAAGAAGGAAATTACTCAATTCAAATGAAATGATAGCTAATTTAAAAAAGCATCATAATCGTTTAATTGATGTAGCAAGAAATTTAAGAAAAACGTTTGACTAAAGTTTCAATCAGACGTGCCATATCATAATGACAAAAAATATATTTGCTTCACCTATGCTGCCATAAACATAAACAGTTGCTTATGCTGTCAAAAAAATTAAATTTGTTTCTATGGTTATGGATATGGCATTAAAGGATCAGTTAGCTGACTGTAATGGAATGCAAGTGCAACGGTAGGAAACAGCTGATCGATACTGTTATGTAAAAAGTAATGACAATGGTTCTATAGATGTAACCGTAATGTAACAATATCGATCAGCTGTTTCCTACCGTTGCACAGTGTCGTGAGTTCATATAAGGAGCGGGAAAAAATAGAAGGACTTATTGTAATGAAATGAAATTGGGAACACATGTTTTAATTGGTAAAATATAATAACACATAAAATTTTTTCATTTAATTTCCAAGGATTCGTGTCCTTCACATACATATATCCTGAAATAAAATATTACCATAACAGAGAGAAAAATAGTTGTAACTTAATGAAATTGTATAAATACACTAATTTTAACACATTTATTGCTTCGTAAAATTTTTGGTCAATTCAGAGAAAGGATACGCATACCTCAAGTAAAATGGAGCAAAACAAATTGTCTTCACTTGCAGTAAGTTAAATATTTAACTAGATACAATATATAATTTAAATCACACCCACAATTTTGGCATGTAAATTTCAAGGACTAGTCTGCTTCCCAAATGTCCTGGAACTAAATAATATACTAAAAATATTCAAATTTTAACTTAAGAAATATTGTAAAATTAAATTGTAAGGGGGAGGGGGTGGGGGGAAAGGTGGACGAGAATACAAAAAATTTTAAATCTAGTTACTTGTAGAAATATAATGTGAAAGTATATAAAATATATTTTTTTATATTTTTTTTTTCAATACACCACTGAACTTGTACTTTTTTCATTTATAGATTTTTTTTCTTTCCATTCACATTATAAGCGACGGCGCATCGCATTTCAGTTACAAAATATTGAAAAAATGTATTGTAGCCATATTATAACAATATTCCCCTTATTTTTATTGGAAGTTGTAGTGCAATATCTAAAAATTTGTTTAATTAACCGGTTAAAGTTAGAATGTGTCCGTACTATATTTTTAAATAGTTGCATACTGGCCTAAAACTAACTGTTGACTTTCAATCATCAAAATTCTTTAAAAAATAAATATTTTTTAAAAAATTATTTTTTATTTTACTTAATTAGAATATTGCACATGCAACAAATTAATTTGTTCGTTTTAATTCAAAACTAATTTTGTTCATTCTTGGCCGCTTTCGCGACAGTGTGCGTTGCAGTTACATTCCATTACAGTCGGTTAACTGAGCCTTAAAGCGAGTCACCTAAAATCAATTACAGTGTTGCCCATAAGTTTGTTTCGAACAGCTGTTTTGTATGGTTATGATTATGGCATGTTTAATTCAACATTTAATTGTGCTTTACCAACGCACAGTGAGATGTAACTGAAAAAATAAATAAATAAATAAAACAAATATGCAGTTGCTGAACAGGGCATTTAGATTTGATAAAATTTCGCATAGCTCCTGAGGAACACATACTATTATATTTTGTAGTTGCATGAGTGATTGCATACTCTGTGTAGTTCTTGCACGTGCACACCAAAAAAAAAGCTTTTATGCCTTAATTGAGTATTAAAATGTTAACAATAAGTTTTGTATGCTTTGAAATCTGAAACAAATCCCTTCAATTGGCAGCACTGTTTTCTTGCCCATTGCCTGTAAATTTAATTTTATTTTGCTGGAGCAAGTTTTGAAAAATTACCAAATTATAAAAAATATTTGTTATTAACATTTATTCCTTTTTATTTTTATCAAAAGAATTTAGCGTGTGTATATAAGTTGTTATATTGTTGTAAAGTCCCGATACTTTACCTAACAACTTAAAAAATAAATCATATTGAAACCAAGGCGAATTTGTCAATGATTACCTCATACATATGTATGTACATAAATAAAAATATATTTTTTTTTGCAATTTTCATACATATCTACCCACTGTAAGAATCTTGCATAAATTTTGCAAAAAAGTAAAGTTTTATCTCTCTTTTTAACCGACTTAAAAAAAGGAGGACGTTATAAATTCGTCTTTATTTTTATTTTTTGACACTGTTGACATAACACGTTAGATTTTATACCGATTGCCTCATTGCCTTTGGTCTCATTGTAACAAAAAAGTTAGTGGGGACACTGCCTTAATTTTTGTTTGTTTGATTTTATGATAGTTTACTTATTTGTTTGCTACCAAACTTACCCAAAACTTTGGGCTCTCGTAACGACACAATCTCAAATTCGAAAAAAGGAGCGTAACCACACCGACTAAAACTAAATTTTATATTTAACATGCTTCTATTTGGCCGATTTTTACGAAACATAGCACACACACTTAGCACAAAAAAAGTGGGCGGGATCATGCCTATCAAATTATAATATTGTATTACACGTGCTTGCACTTAACCAATGTTTGTAAAAGGTGGCACACACCTGGAGCTCTTAAAAAGACACCATCTTAAATTCCAAAAAGTGGACTGGACCACGCCTATTACAGTTTAATATTATATTTCATATGCTTCTACTTTATCGATTTTTACAAAACTTGGTAATCACCCTTAGTTCTAAAAATACTGAATAGTGTTTTTAAAAATGTGGGTGGGGTTCCGCCCATGTAAGTTTAGTATTAAATTATATGTACTTGTGCTTATACGAATCCCATGAAACTTGGCAAGCACTTTGGGCTCCTAGAACTATGTACATAACCCTTAAAACTTTTATTTATATCTCACGTGCTTCTACTCGAACCATTTTGAAGAAGTTCAAAGCTTTATTTTATTTAAGTCTTATTTTCATTTCACAGTTTCAATTCCTTTAGGGCCTTTTCAGCTATTTGATAAACTTTTTCAAACTTTTATATGAACATCACCAAATTGTAAAAAAAAATTCAATAAAACAATAACTTGCGGCAACGCTGATTATTTTCTGTCTTTTAAAGTTCTAACAACATTGCAGTCTACTTAATTGTATTTTCTTAATGTATTTATTAAAAAAAAAAGAGTTAAAAGAGCCATTAAAGTTGTGTAAACTTTTGGTTTTTACGAACCCAGCCAACAGCATGTTTCCATTAACACTTTTAAAAATACTTTTTTATGTCTTTACAAAAGCCTTTGCATCCATAAGTAAACTATGAAAATTGTTTAGAATGTCTTTACCAGAAACAACAGGTTGTTACTTGGAAATTTATTTTCTAAAATATCATTCAATTATTAAAGGAAATTTAGTTAAATAATGATTTAGATTTGGCTAAAGTATTTTGAACAATCCTTACCAATTAAATAGTACTGTAGTATTTTAAGTTTTTCGCGTAATTAAAAACAAAAATAAAATATTTGTTGGTAACTATTTTAATTATTACCAAGATCTCGCATGAGTAATTAAAGAACAACAAAACTCTTTCATTATTTGTTCTAAAAATAAACATCAACTTAGATACGGAAAAAGACATCCAGTGCGAAGGACCATGCACACGCAGTGTGTGTGTGCAAAAAAAAGTGAAAAAATCTAACTATCTTCAATATTGTTGAATCATGTTTAGCATCATTCATCATTTGCAAATGTAAGACGAGAAATACGTCATTAAACAAACACTAAAAAATGCGCACGCAGTGTGGGACAAAAGTGAAGTACGATTTTGCTTCTAAATCTTGTTGATATTATTTTTTCTTGTTATCCAAAATTAATCGGGAAAAATTTGTTGATAGTGTATAAATTTTAACAGTTTTCATTAATAATGATTGGATGTACATAACTTCAGAGTCTGGCAGTAGTTTTCATGGCGGCAGTTTCGCCTTGAAATTCTGCCAGTGCGGGAATTTAGTTCTTTAGATTTTATAGGCAAAACAAAATATGCGAAAACACAGCTTGCAACTAATTACTTTCGTATTTAAATGCAGGGCTAGGTGTGGACACATTACGAATGCTTGGCTTTTGTGCGACACTGTATACATACACCCAGCGAACATTTTATGATGAATTCAGTCCGAAAATCTTTGTAGAATAAAATTTTAATTATAAACATAAATAGCTACAAGAGTTTCAAAATGCTCACTGCTTTAGTTTTCAAGATATTTTTTAAGTAAACATATTCTTTATTTGAGAGGAGACATGCTCACTTCTCAGTCCTTATTATTTTTTTATCATCGGCAGAATCACCGGAAATTCAAGTTTGTGTTTGTAGCAGATACCAAGATATTAAAAAACTATTATTTAATTTACTTGGGACGTGATACACTTTTTGCTCCTTTATTGACTCCTTTTCATAATACTATTCTTGTTATTGGCGCTACTGCATACGAAAAAAATTCAAAATTGTTACTCTTTTGGCTTCCAAGATATCTTGAAGCCTCTTGTTCCTTCTAGACCATCAGCAATACTCTGTAAGCAAATAAGCAAGGTCAGTAACCTGGTATTATTATTGAAGTCGAACAAAAATTTGCACTATATGTATGTATATGAGGCACCACGCCTACTGGTTAAATTCAGAAATTGTGTCCAGAGACAATACACAATACCAGCAGAGTTATCCCCCATAATATTTCAAGATTCTCACTATATTAGATTTTCAGATATCTCACAGTAAATGCTTTTTCTTTATGGCAGGTTTCACACCCAACATTTTTTGTAAGACAACGCACGTTATAAAAATCGTTGCTCACACAAAATTTTACGTTTGTTGCTGAAAGATATTTTAAAATAAAAAAGAAAAATTATATGGGAGGTGCCACATAAAAAAATTGCGAAATCGCTGCATCCGCTCTTAATTGAAGCGATTACCAACCCAGTAAAAATTTTACTTCAAATAAAGCAGGTTTCTGCTATTAGAGAATAAAAGTAGTGCTGATAAACCTGCTGATATCGCTGCCAGGAACTCACGGTTTGGAGTACTACATTTTTGTTCACAAAAGCGCTTTTTTTAATCTTATAAAGTATGCAAAAAAGCAGTTAAATGTAAATTTTTATTAATTTTTCTTTGGAAAAATTAAAATTTTGTTTTGAAAAATGCTTCTGAGTAATTTGCTTTTGTTTGCTTACAGGCTAAAGTTCGCGTTGTATTTTGCATGTATGCACGTGTGGGTTTGGGTTTACAATACATTTGACAACCTAGATGAGAAAAATCCATATGTACATGACATAATATGAGTATATAATATTGAATGTATGTAGATTAGATAATTTTCTAGCTTTGAAACCTGCATTGTTGTGTCGTTATTAAATCACTTTTTCCTGTGGTTTGCTTCATATATGTACGTTCACTGCTTCTTAACAAGCTCATATTTTAAAGTGAATTATGATGCGCTTTATTGTTTTATTTTGCTTCAAAAAACATGAACATTTTTTGCTGGGAACGAACGAGATTTGGTTCTTATTTATATACTTTTGTTTATTTAAAAGCGTTTCTTTTGATTTGAAAACTGTGTTTCCTAAGTACATACAAAACTATATGTGCATATTACACATCCCGCATTCTAAAAGATATTTATATGTATTGATATCCCGCTTTTTGGCGGTATTTTCTTCAAAATCCCGCTTTTTGATCGATAATGTCCCGCTTTTTGCAAAAACCATGTGGTAACGTTAGTCATGTCGGCCAAAAATGTTCACTGGGTATGGATCAGTGTTACCAAAATATATATTCAAAATTACACCTCGTAGGAGCCAAAATTACCCGATTTCAAAGGAATTACACCCAATATTAAAATAAATATTTGACACATTTGAAAAATCTTGTTTAAGGTCTACTTATGATTTGGTATCAGCCCCAGTGAAGTGCAACATATCGAGAGCGTGTATTCAAAATACGTCAACTCAAATTTTCTCAAAATGAGCTTCCGATGTCAAAAAATCTCCTATAGAATATTCATCTGTAATATAAATTTCGAATCAAAAAAATTATTTTTTCTTGTTTTTTATAAATTTTTTTTATTCTCTATCTAAAAGTATAATTTTTTTGGTGAAAATAAATGCTAACTTTCATGTAAAAATAAGTAGTTCATTATAAATCTACCTCATATCTTATTGCTTACTATTATTATTGTTTTTTTTTTGTATACCTTCCTTAAATAATAAAATAGCATCAACGGTATCAGACGATAATTTATGATATTTTATTTTGTTTATTTATTATATTATATACATATGTATGTATTCGTGTGTGTTATGGCTTTCACCTCGTTTTCACATATTTTCTTCTGGGTTCGGATGTTAAAAAATATGCTACGCCTGTTTAAGTTGAAATTTAGAAAATACAAATTAATAGTATGTGTTCTAGCATCCGAATTTAGAAGAACACAATTTGCAAATTGACGATTTCAAACTTTTAGATTTTCTCGTTTTCGATTTTGAGCAAAAAACTCATATTTTTCACTGTTAACAAGCGAAATTCGTATTTTTTCACAAGACTGTTAACAAGTGAAAAGCAAATCGAAAACGAAATGGGAAACGAAAAAATCTAAAAGTTTGAAATCGTCAAATTCCAAATAGCGTTCTTCTAAATTCGGATGCTAGAACACATACTATTAATTTGTATTTTCTAAATTTCAACTTAAACAGGCGTACCATGTGTTTTAACATCCGAACTCACAAGAAAACGATGTGAAAGCCAGAACACACACGATTTATTATATAAAACAAACGAATTTCAAATTACCCGTAAATTACACCTGAGAGCAATTACCCACGCGCTACACTTGCACATAAAAATTACACCTGATTCGGGTAATTACCCGCGATTCGGCAACACTGGTATGGATAAAGTACTAAATAAACGAATATGTATGTATATACAGTTGTATATGTGTATCCATGCATATATTCTACCATCTCTACAAACAAGTACTGTAATGCACACATAAGCATACTACACCTAATAAATCTTGTTCTCTTAGAAGAAATCGATATGAATTTATTGCATACTTCTAGGATGAGTATAAATGCGTTAGCATTAACAACTTCACACAACAACATTTTAAGACTGAGGCACACACTCACTAATTTAGCAACGCACACCCACAAAGCCAAGAAATCGAATGCGGCCTGTAACAACAATAAAGAGAAGGAAAATAGGAAAAATTGGGTACATCGTTTATGTGGCAAGTAATTACATTCTCTTAAAATGTCCCGTGGGAAGAGCAAGGGAATTTTCGTCTAAATGAAAAGAAAATGTTGATAACGTGATAATAACTATAGATATACATGTCTATTTTGTTTCCAAGTTCTGCATGCATGGAGCTATTGTGTGCTGACATATGTACGTATAGAGAGAAGTCTATTAAATATTACTTTACTTGCCTATGGCAAATGCGAAGTATGTATAAAATGTCAGCAAGGTACCTGAAATTCCACAATTGTTCTTTCCTTCACATAGAAGTGCACAAAACTGTAAGGAGAGTAGTGCCTGCCAAAGACATTGGCTTGATATTTTATTTTCTATATATTTTTTACTAGAGAAAGAAAAGTTTCATTGTTCAGTCTCACTTGAGGTGATGTTAATAAAAGTTAATGGCGCAAATGTAAGAAATAAAGACAAATAAAAGATTTATTGTGTGACTGAAATTTAATATTTAAACAGGAGTACACTTAGAAAAATCGAAAAGCTTTTACTTGTTATCATCAAAACGTTTTATAGTTGTTGCCTTCAAATTTCCCAATTTTAATAACTTTTCCTTTCGTTGAGTGTACAACTACAAAAACCTTCATTTTGTTTTTATATTTATGGAATACTTTGAAAATGAAAATTGTAAGGTATTAGTTTTGCTAAGTGGGTCATTTGAGCTGTTTGTATTTATTTATCTTTAAAGTAAAATTGTATGTATTTTCCTAATATTTTTCAATAAAAGTAGAAAAAGCAAGAAGAAAACTGAACCAGCAATATATTGAGTAATTTCATTAGGAATTCGTGACCAGTCTCTAAGGAAAAGCATTTAACATAAAAGAGTAAATATATGTTTATATACTACGTTGTTTTTTTTTTGCTGATAGTAACTAACTTTCGTTGCAAAAATTGCGAAAAATACTTTAGATGGAGAAGAACCCATATAAAACTATAGTTTTATATTTACTATAGTAAATTAACTGGTTTTCACGTGGTAAAAATTAGTTATAATTCATTATAATGCTTGAGACGTGCCATTATGTACGAAATACAATGTTACATAAAAAGCCGCCTCTAGATTGAATGCTGCCGTCGATAAGGGTAGTGGTTGTCTATTTTTCGCACATTTCGAGCCGGTGGTATCTATCTCGGTATAACTTTACTAATTTTGGTTTTTTTTTTAATGCTTCAACGTTAGGGGATTATCCGCGTAGACACAATCCTTGGGGTAGTCCCACAAAAAATAAAAATCCAACGTCGTCAAATAGCATGATCTTGGTAACCAATTGACGTGTCCAAAAACGGGAAATTTTGAATCATGCAATAAAGCCAAAATTAGTCGTGTTGTGTGACTCTTGGCACCGTTTTGTTGAAACCACATATCTTCCAGTGCATAATCTTCAATTGGAGGACAAAAAAGTCTCACAGGGGTGGAAGGGGGGGGGGAAATAGTTGTACAGTCTTAAAGGGGCCGTTCGATTGTTATGAAATACAATCATACATCATTTAAGGAGGTGTCACAGAGCCTTAATCTAGAATTTGGGTTATATACCTTTAAAAGGGGTGGAGCAACAAAACCCCAAATGGGCCACCTCAGGTTAATGAAAAATTCAAACAGATGACCAGCTGATGTTTTTGATAGAAGTAATTTTTTCTATCTAAGAGCTAAAAAAATGTCTGCTACATTTATCGGTTTTCGCTAACAGTTGAGGAAATATTCGAGAAAAAAATTAAAATTTTGGATTTTTTACCAACGTTGCTCCACTGTTCTGCTAATGGAGATTTCAAATCTTGTTCGATTTCGAAAAAGAAAGTTATTGCGCATATAAAACAAAATTTTATTTATTTATTTAAAAAAAAATTTGGTATCAAAAAGACAATTAACCCCCCCCCCCCTTTCCACGATGTCGACAACGTTCGACTTGTCGCACACTTACACTTGAAACAACAACAAAATATTAAAAAAAAATTTATTTTCTTAATGTAAATGTGCGACAAGTAGAATGTTGTCGACATCGTGGAATTGGCCCTAAGTCAAAACTTATACACAATTTAAGATAAAATTTTGAAAAAAATAAAATTTTCGGCGTTTTTTGAGTTAGTTGTTTCGCTTTTATAGAAAAATTTCGCAAAATTACCAATCCCATATTTATACTTATTTAAAAGGTAATATTATACAAAATATTACGAAGCAGTTTTTTATTTCAAAATTTTGTTATTGAAGGAACCAGATCGTTTCAAAATAGACCCATTTCTCGTTATAAATATCAAATTTCAGGTCTTTTTTTTATAAAAATCCAACGATGGTACAAGAATTTTTATCATGCCACCTTAAGACATGATATCGAGCCATAACCGCTAAAATAGCTTAAGCGACACATTTTTTGGACTTCGTTTTTTTGACGAAAATCGAAAAATTAAGTTCGAAAATCTTGTCGCTTAAGCTTTTTTGGCGGTTATGGCGCGATATGTTTTTAAATATTTCCAAAAATATTATCTGCGCCCGTTTAAAAATAAGAAGAATACAGCAAAAATACTGAAAATCCCTATTTTGGGATTTTGCAAAAATTTTTTGGGAATTGCCGGGAACTGAAACGCAAATTCTATTTGTTTTACTTTCTGTGTTAACTGCATAATTATTCAACTGAAGGTCTGTTCACATATTACTAAGCGTTAAGTAAACAGTGGAGGGATGGGGGGGGGGTGTTAAGGATTAGTTAAGGTTTAGAACATTTTTTAAAAGCGTTACAATGGATCAGCAGTGTCTAAAAATTCCGAAAATAACCTTATATATACATATATACCTTATATATACATATATAACCTTATATATACATATATAGGGTTATATATATACATAAGAGAGAATTCTCTTCCGGAAATATTGATAATTGCGAATTTTATAGCATTCCTTTGTGCAAGACCTCTTTCTTCTCGCTAAACTCTTAATATATTGTAAGCAGATGCTCCTTTAGAAATTGCTGAGTTATGTCCATTTTTTTTCAAATAGAGTCGGTTATCATACGGCTATAGCGCGCAGAATGGGCGGATTAGTCGGCACACTTTCATTTAACAGAAGTGATATTTTTGGCAGTGCGTGTATAGTGATGATGCTCAGGATTGCCGACATCGCTAACGCTTCCAGTTTCTCAAAATTTCTGTATAATCTTGTCAATTCCTTACACAGTAGGAAGATTATGACGACCATAATCATAATGTAGTGCTCGAAAGGTGGCCATCACTTTTGTAGTAAATTCTAACTATTTTTACGCATTCTTCGGCTGTTAAACGATTAATATTCGTAAATGGCAAACCTTTCACTTAATAAATGACACTTCAGATGACAGATATTTAACAGCTGACAGCCTTGCCAGACCCGCAGTTTTGAAACTACTAATTGCCTAACCTTGGATGGATGGATTTTTCAACAAACCTGATGTGCTTATTTCTTAAATAACTATTATTCTTATTGTGTGTTATTAATAAATTATTTACTTTGGTTGTGTATTGTACTATTTCGCTTGCTAAAAATTATGAACTTTTGCACGAATATATTTAAACACACACACTCATAAGTACACATGTATATAAAAAATAAATAAAGAAGTATAATAATGATTTGCTAGTGTATGTATAATATGCTAAGTGGTAAGTAAATATTTTTGATTTAACTATTTCGATAGTGTTAAAAATTCATCACATTAGTATCACTTTGATTGCCGTCTATTGGACGACGTAAAATATATGTACATACATATGACATCATGGAATTCAAAGTTCATTAGTATATAAGTAAGCTATTTATTTGTTCCAGTCTATGGACAAAAAAAATTCTTACAGACTATTATAACAAAAATAACTTATAAACTAAATAATAAAGAAAACTAACAGCTTTCAATAGCACTGACAACAAAGAATAAGGAAAAATAAAGGAAAAAGTTATACATAAAGAAATAAAAATTAATAAGCAACAGTTAGTTATAGGCAGATTTTTTAAAAAATTTCGTTTGCAAACTTTTAAAATTTGTATGAAAAATAACGAAAATTCGTTGCAAAAAATATTTTTTCCATACAAATTTTAAAGCGAAAAAATCGTTTGAATATACAAAATCTACCCTTTAATTAAAATTAACAAATTTTTTTGTTGCATTGAAAAGTAAGAGCTTGAACTCTGCTTTAACCGTGCTGAATTCGATAAACGTTTTAGCATCTTTTTGAAGATTAAGATTAATTTACTAATTGACGATTGCGTAAATAGAGGTATAGGTGTACATTTAATGTAAATGTAAAACACATGTTCTTGTTGTGTTTGGGGCTCTGGATATGTATTAATTTTGTTTTGCTCCATCTATGCAACATGTTGTGTTATGTTCGATATGGAGCATGTATGAAGCTCTTATTACTTGTGAAAAATATGTTTAACGAACCCAACAACTAAGCAGTTTACAAGTGACAAGATTTAGTTTTGATTGGACGGCGGGTGTGTAAAAACATTAAGAGCGCGTAAAAAACAGATTTGCTTGTTCTAAAGTCAAAGATTATAATAAACAAGTGAAAAATAAATTATTAAATTAAGCATAATCTACTACAAAGTTTTGATTAATAACACCTACTAAGATGTTTATTAATTATTATAATACAAAGAAAAAAATATTTACACAAGCTGTGTCTGTGCGAGCATAAAGAAATGTGGAAGAGAAAAAAGTAAATGAAACCTAATTTGAATAAAAAAATTAATTATTTTTAACAAAAATAATATTAAAGAGTTTGCTGAAAGAAAAACATGTTAAATACATTTTTTTCTTAAGTTGTTTATATGTTAAGCCAATTACAAATTGTAGTTTGTGCCAGTACATGCATGCAGTGCATCATTATGACTGAAAACCCGAAGAAGTCAGTTAAGTTAGTCTGTCCGCTTGTCTTTCGTCATATGTGAATGTTTATGTTTTAAATTCTTGTTTTTAGTGAATGATATTTAGTTTAAAGTTTTTGTTGCTGCTGCTTGCTACTCGTATTTTGTTGAGTTGTAATTTGCTTTAAGGTTTTCCCTTTCGTTTTTGCTGCATATTTTCATTTAATGTTTTTTGTTGTTTTTTCCCATTGTTTCAGTATAGTTAGTTTTCATTTACCTATGGAGCTATTAAATTCTGTTTGTTGTTGTTTTTGTTGTAGTTTTGCCATGTACCATATTTATATATTTTGTTTGTGTGTTTTGCTTTTATATTTTGTTCATTGAATTCGTAAAGTTATTTGTTTTTTTGCAGTTTTTTGTTTTGTTTTAGTCATGCCTTTAATTTTCTGTAGTTGTTGTGTTTGTTATTCTTTATGCACCAGTGTAGAGTTGTTATTGTTGTTGTTGTTTTCCCGTAAACCTGCTCTAGGTGACAGGGTTGGGTATGTGTAGTTGGCAAACTATTTGCAATGTTTATTCCAGTAGAATATATGTACGTACATAAGCATGTATGTATGTATGTTTATATGTAAATTAAATAATTACTACAATATGGTAGCAAAGTGTGCTTTAAGGCAATGATAATCAAACACATACATATGTAATGTAAAAGAGAGCAAATTGCATACTTGTACGAATGTACGTGTAAAAAAGAGCATAACAAAGTGCCCACGGGCGGCCTTTTGGTGATCAATGCTTTAAGGGAAACTATTCTTGTTTCAAACTCGAAAGAAAATAAATATTAATAATAGAAATATGAAGATATACATATAATTAAAAAGAATTACCTACCAAAGCTACAAAAAGCACTTAAATTATAATTAGTCGAATTAATGTATGAAAATAATTGTTGGAAGCTACAAAATGTTTAAAATAAAAGTTAGTATACAACAGAAAGGCTGGACTTAAGAAACAGTTAAAATAAATGAAAGCAGTCGTCAATTTCACAGCTGTTCTTTTTATATTTCTAATTTGTGAGTTGCACTTATCTCATTTTGGTAAAAGTTGACAGTATAAAGTTTATCGAACTGTTTATATAGTTCACATCAAACTTCAACTCTTTTTATCTCATAATGTATGGTCGTTTCCCGTTTTGTTTTCAATAGAATACAGCTTTAAAATCTGTATAATTTTGTATTATTTCGAGTTTGTGAACAAAATAATTCCTTTTGTTTTCTTTTCTTTTTAAGATTTGAGTTTGGTTTTGTGAGTTTTAGATTTTTGGGGTGTTTAATTTTTCTATTAAATTCTAATAAAATTTCAATGTAAAAAAAGCATTAAGTTAAGAGCACAAACATTTTAATATATCGCAATTGTTCCTCTAAACAGGTCAACTCAAAATAAAACGATATTTTGTGGCTATACATACATATACATATATCGTAGCCTCAGAATTGGTTTAGCCCATACGCCACAAAGTTGGAGTTTGGAAAAACGACAAGGAAGGTTTACATGAAGTTTTCTCAAAATATACCCCGATGGATTTCTTTTGTATTTGCGCCACTGCTTTCGATACATGTTTTGAAGAAAAATATAAATTTTTGTGAACTTTCATGAATTAAGTTGAAAATTAATATTACTTACCTTTTGTGCCGCATACACCACTTTTCCTAGTTTATTTTCAAACAGTTGCTTTCTGTGCTCTATAGGTATACTTTAGTGCTGTGAATTGAGAATTTTGTTTATTTTTCTTGCTATGCAGAGAAATAAGTCGATCGTTTAATATAAATATGTGTTTAATATAAATAATGAAATTAAATCGTTTTTGTTATACTCAAACATGAATAACTAAGGTTTGTTTTATTTTTTTTTAGTGTTTAATAAGTTTATATTAAAACATTTAATTTGACGAAATCGCCAAGCGGTGGCGTGTACAGCAAAACAATACTTATTAAACCTAAAAATAGTGGCTATGGAGCAAAATTAATGCTTAACTTCTCAGAAATTATAATAAATTTCGTAAAAAGTGCTTTTGATTTAGAAAGAGGGTATTCAAAATATATATATTTCATACCTAACTAATTTTTTTTAAGAATGGTAGGTGGAGCAAAACTATTATGTGGAGACGATATCTAGCTACTGTAAGAGTCTTACAGCATTTTCTTCACTCTTTGCAAAAAATAAAATAAATAAATACAGTTTTGTAATTAGAGAGTATATGAAAATAAAAACAGTTTATTTGTCTCTTCTGAAAATGTATAAATTTAAAGTTGACGTCCTTTAAAGGAACATGTGCGATAGGTTTTAATTTTTATTTAAAAATCTTAATTTTCAGCTAAACAAAGTAGTAAACTGAAAAACAAACACAATTAACAAAGAAAAGTATATTTTCTCATATCATGGTTTAAGATGTCTCTCTTAAGCTTTGATTATTAATTATCATACCTCAAGAAATTTTAAACCAAAAATAATGTTAACAATGGAAGACAGGACAGTGATTTATTGTTGGAGAGTGTTAACCAGGGAAACCACTAATATGCTCTAAAAAAAAAGGGTTTTAATGTACTAAAAAATTTAAAAATATGCTTTAAAAATAATGTAAACTGATTGATTTTGAAAAAAAATAAATTAAAATTAAAATCAAGCACTTCAATAACATTTGGATATAAAATAATACAAAATTAGAATAAATAAAATAAATAACAAAAAAATTTAATAAAGAAATGAAATTTAACTTCAACTTCAAAATAGATCTCTATATCAGAATTAAAACTTTAGAACTGTATTTTAGATAAATATTCACTTAGATTTTCAAAATCTAATTGAAGTGTCTGTGTCTATTTGTACTGATGTAATCGGGACAACGAATAGTCAAAAGTTGGATAATTGTGGATTAATTGGTTTTTTTTTTAAAGCAACTGTGTTTATTAAGAACTTAATAATAAATGGGATTTAGACGAGGAAAAATGAAAATAAACAGTTTGACCAAGCATTAGGGTTCACACTGCGAAATATATAATATTTTCGTAATCGAAAATATGAAATTTAAAGCTTAAACATAAAATATATAAAATACATTCAGATCATATTGCAATCAAATTAAACTGTTTGTAGTCTAAGATTACACGTAAGACAAAAGTCTGCAAACCGAGTACAATATCTTTCGTAGCACATATAAAATACAATTAGATTCTGTCTGTTCTTAATTAAAGGGTTTACGGCCAACTTGTTCTTAACTATTCACTCATTTGATATCCAAACGAAATCTTTTCCAATGAGATGAAAACAAAGTAGATTTGCCTATTTTTTCAGTCACTTCTAAAGGGTTTCCATATTTTAAATGTGTAGCTGGGTGGATACTTTAAATTTTCTTAGAGATACCTATAAGTATATAACGCTCATTTGCTGAAACGTCGTACTATATAAAAAATTGCATTAGGATTGATAAACATATTTTTCACTCAGTTTATCTTATCTTGGGTCCTCCTCGCATTAAAAAATTTATAGAAAATATTAAAAAAAATATATAATAGAATCGATAAAAATACAAAATAAAATAAAAAAAAAGAAAATAAGAAAAACCAAAGCTTAAACTGTTTTAACAAAATTTATGCTACGAGAAGTATATTTTCTTGCTTTTGCATATTTTTTATCCGTAATCGCGATTATGAAAGTCTGTCATATTAAAATATAAAAAATTAATAAAGTATTAAAATATTCCCCAAAAACATCAAATATGACTCTTAAAATCGAAAAAAAAATGCTAAAAATACGCGTGTGACATGGAAATATGCAAAAACATGATTTAAAAGGTAAAATATGCAAAAATATGCTTTAAACAAATCAATGGTAAAATTCATAAAAACTTCTGAAGCTGATTAGTATCTTATCAAAGCATTTAGCAAGAAAACCATGCAATTGCATATTTGCGCTTTCCTATCTTAATATTGTATAATATATATTTTTCAATTTATTCCCATTAGGTGTGTTGGATTACTTTCGCGGTAACAATAAATCCAGCCACTTTGCAATATATGTAGAGTAACAAAAATAATTTGTTTCATAATACCACTGTAATTTCTGCTTGCAATTGTTGCATTCTGCGGATACTTTTCGTGTTTGTTTTAAAATTATTCTCTTCATGTTGTGGTTATTTTTGTAGGCATTATATCGCTTCTTCTATTTATACTTCTGTTGTGGTTTTTGTTATTTTTGTTTTGGTAACACGATTGCAGGGCTGCCAGATGAGGGGTTTCAATGCAATGAAATTTTTGTTTTAGGGAACTGGGAGGTTTGTCGCAACTTAATACGGACATACATATGTTCATAGATCAATGTTTGCAAGTCATAAATTTTACATCCAATGAACTCCGAAAAGTATTTGAGTTATTCAAGGGTGTTCTGTAAAAATAATTCAAAGAATTTTTAGTGCACCTGCAATTTGTTTCTTGCAGCTTTGGAGAAAAAAATTAATTCGAAATAGTGTTGCAAGTTGATGCACGGCTATTCGGATATGTGACAGTCGTATATAATTACTAGAAGCATATTCTGTATTAAAACTTTTGAGAAAATGCAACTCTGATGTAATGAAGTTAATGAAAATTAAAAAAAAAATCGATCAGTGTTGCGATTCAGTAACTTCTAACGATACGACAAATGTAATTTTTGTCTATACATTTTATCGCTTGCAATAGCTATTGTGTGATTCTGTAACTTCTTTTTAACGATAGTAAGCAGCTGATATTTTCTGTTGATTTTTGTGGATAAAATTAACATCACATAAATTATTGTCGCTTAAATAACCACACAGCTGACATTAACCTACAGCGAATATCGTTAAAAATGTTACTGAATAGCAAATTCGATAAATTTTTGTTATAATTATTTTAACGATGCGATTATCGGTTAGTGAATCGCACTACAGGGTTGCATTTTCCCCAAAGTAGAATGATTATGCACAATAGTGAATACCACACATGACATTTTTAAAGAAAGAAAGCGATTTTGTTTGCCTGAACATGGATCATGACCATCACATTTATTACAAAATCTAATCTGAACTATTAAATGCAAAATTGTGCAATAAGAATTCCATTTAGTGCAGTAAAATTCAAGTTGTTTTCCACTGACATAATTATCCGCTTGATAGTTTATTTTCTTTTGAAATTCATCATATCGAGCCATAACCGCCACATTTTTTGGGCCTTGTTTTTTTAATGAAAATCGATTATTTAACTTCGCAAAATCCAAGACCAAAATTATGTCGCTTAAGGTTTTTTTTTGGCGGTTATGGCACGATATGTTTGATAAGAATGAAATTTTCTTACTCTACTATTAGTTTCTTTTTTCTTTTTTTTATTCTCTTTATCAAGCACTTATTGCATAAAATGATTTGTGGTGGAAGTTGCTAAAATCTTTGTGGACATTTTGGGTATTATAGTCAGTAGTTTGTGGTAGAGGAAAAATAATTTTGGCTGCTCTATATAAAAGTGAAACGTGTTCTCATCTTTGGCATCTGATATTTTGTAATATGTACTAGAAATATATAAAAAAATAAAACAAAAATTAAAATACGTTGTTGTGTTTGATAGACCAAAATAAAAAATAATACAATAAAATGTTTGAGTTACAATACAAAAATTAAAAAAGAAAACACAACTTAGCACGAGAAAATGTCAAAGATTCATTTTGTTATTTGTTATTTCAAACTGTCATGTTTAAAGGAAAAGGTTTAACCTAAAAAAGAAATAAACTTCATCAAAAAACCCCCTTTTTAAAAACTCGCTCAGGAGATTTTAAATAATGGGATCTTTTTTTTAAATTTAATATAATTTAATTTTTTTTTGTTAACTAATTCGAGTTACTTTTTTAATTAGTCTACTGAAGAGAAAATTTTATTTTATGTACATAATTACAGATTTAATAAAAATAAGCCCTTAAATATTTTATTAAATAAATATTTCTATACAAAATAAAACAAGTGTTTTTTCACCAGCATTTATAAATAAAAACAACTAACTTCTAATTAAATTTTTTAATTTAATATTTAAAAAAAAACAAAAGTATATTTTAGCCAGCATTTGTAAGTGAATAAAATAAATTTTTAATTTCTGCTTTGCTGGGAATTCTTGAATTAAAGTTTAATAATAATATTAAAAAAATTGTTTCCATTGCTTATTTTTAAAACTTAAAAGACATTTAGCAATAACATAAGAATCAACGTAAACTTTTCGAAAAACAAAAAAAAAATATATATGTATATATTTTCTGCAGGACAAACAATTACTTAGAAAAATAATCATGGTATGTATGAAACACTTTTCAATTCTTCGCAATTCTAGACTCGTTTCAATTCGCTTTGAAAAATTTATACTCAGGATGTCAAAAAAATGCACCGGAAAATCTGTGTTGACATCTGAAGACTATTCTAATTACAAGTCAACTGGGCTGTTGAGACCATCTTGAAACAAGGCGAATTCAAACCAGGTGTTTTTGACAGCTGAGATGACTATTTTCGTAACTGTCACTTGAATCTTTAACAGATGTAAACACACAGTTTTCCCTACATTTTTTTAACACTCCCATAAGGTATTTTTCAAAGCGAATTGAGGCGAGTCTACCTTACATGAATGTGCCTTGTATTGAAACTTTAATTTAGGTTCAGTTACCTTAATTGTATATATCAACTTTTGTTTGTACTATTGCCGTTGCTTTAAACTTTCGCCAAGGTTAAAAGTCCCTCATATTTAAATTTGATGTCTGTTTTCTTTTAAAATAATGAGTGTTATTATAATATTAATTTTTTTTTTTTTATTATTTAGAATAAATAGCCCATGAAAATAATCAATATTCGTTGTTGGAAAATTTTTTATGTACGAGTATGTGCCCTAATAAGAATGTGTATAAAAGCTTATTAAATTCAAGTACAATACTTAAATGAATGAGGCAACAAACAAAAAAAAAGTGGTTATATTTATTATTAAAGGAAAATTTAATATGCAAAAACCACTTCCGGATGAAACAAAGTAGGTTTAGGTAGCAGCGTTTGCTGAAACAACCCTCTAGTCAGCCTAGAACCATATGTCTTTATGTCAACACTCTTTTCTCTAGCGACAATTGCACTAGTTGAAATGTCGAAAACTTTCCTTTTATGCGCAATTAGAGATACGTTAGAGACAACAGTTCTAGTGTATTTCTAGTGTCATTGTCAATGAACGCGTCAACAGTTTGTTTTTCTTTTTTTATTATTCTATGCATTAACGTTAAAAACTTACGTACATATGTATGTATGTATTTAAGTTTGTTGCTCCTACCCTTGAAAAATTTTAGACAAGGGTCACTAAAATGTACTAGTGAATTTTTGGTTCAAATGTCTCCATATGGTCGTAAAAGAATAGTGCTAAGGTCTATGTTATATGTCAATAGGCGATTACATTGGCTGCGGTACACCTATTCAGTTATACTATTGACAATGTCACTAGTAAATCACTACAATTTACCTATTGACATCAAGCGAGGAAATATCGATGTAGACTAGATCCCCTAAAATTTACTAGTGAATCGTTGGTGCCAATGTCTCTATGTGGTCCCAAAAGAACTACTTAGTCAGTATTTCTATAGTCTAGTGGTGGATTTTCAATGACAAGCTAATGTTAAATGTCCATAGATGATTACATTGGCTGGGGTACACCTGGTCAGTATTACTACTGGCAATGTTACTAGTAAATCATTACAATTTCACTATTCGTATTTCCTGCAGGGAAGTTTAAGAATTTATGAAATGATTTTATATTGTAAGAGTATGTGTTGAGGAAAAGTTTTGAATTTAAATGCGAAACGCGATATATAAATTTTTTTTGCTTCACGATAACAAACTTTCGCTTGTAAATGAAAATTATATTGGGCAGAATTATTAACTTTGCTTATTTTCATTAAATTGAACTTTTTGAATTTTTATTAAAAAAAACTCGAGTTTATGTAAGCTATAACGCTTTAGTATTGCTATTTTTAGCCTTAAAACGTTTTTAATTAAAAAACATTCACATATTTATCTTAAAGTGCTGCATGAAATCTTCACTGTTAGATATTGACAGGATTTTATAACTTTAACATAAAAAATAAAATAAATTCAGTAAATTGCGACTTTGGAATCGCTCATGACGGATTCCGTACGGACACCACATGTGCAATACTATGTGAATTCAAGCATATATAATTCCATCTTATATCGTCCCGACCACGTCAAACTATTCAATATGTAAATTTGTACTTTTCAGAAGAGCTCAAAGAGTCGTCAATAGTGAATTAAAATTCGGCGTATTCCTAAAAGTTTCAGGATTAAAATATTTCTTATTGAGTTATTTATCGTCTATGAAACTTTCAGCATTTTGAAATGAGTCATAGCCTAGAAATTAGGGTATCAAGGTAACGAATCTAAAAAACGAATTTTGCATATTTGGTAAGTTTGACGTGGTAGGAACGATATGATGTAGAAATTAAAAAAAAATTTCAGTACTCGTTAAATTTTGTTTTTTTGCCGATTTTTCCGTTATGGTGATTTTTTCGTTTTGGCGATTTTTTTTTAATTTTGGCCATTTTTTTTCATTTTAGCGATTTTTTTTAGTTATGGGGCTTTTTTTTCGCTTTGGAGATTTTTTAAATTTTTTTGGTGATTTTAAGTTTTGGTGTTTTTTTTTTGGTTTTTGGCGATTTATTTTATCAATAGAAATATATAACAATTGATACACGTGCAACTTAAAGATGGATGAAGCCGCAATAATAATAAAAAATTTCGGAAAAGATAATCTTTTGGGCGAAAAATAACGAAAATATTTTCATTGACCTCTAAGAAGTAAAACTAGACGATATGACTGATATCGATCTTGCGATAAGTGCTTTTTGGAAGCAGATATTTATAAACAAACTTTTCAAAACTAAATTTATGCAGCAAAGTCAACAGCAACCATATACACCCATTAAACATATTTAATAATAAAATTTTAGTTTGAGCGTTGATACATGACTCAAATTTTTTATTTTTTTTTTTGCTTTCGTGGTCAGCATACGAGTATAAACAAAGTTTATATTATATTTGTTTGTATATTAAAGTTTCGTATTTATATACAAATTTTTCTAAAACAATTTTTTCATTATACGAGTATGTATGTATGTATGTACATTAATTTGTTTAAAAATTGTTGTTGATTTGTTAGTCTTTGAGTCATTAAACAGTAATTAGCTGATAATGCAGAATTTTTATCAGTTAATTGACTTTAATACACACGTGCACTGAGTCCAATACACATGCACACAAACTCTAATACACATACAAAATTCATGCACTAATACCCGTATATAATCACTTCAATGTGATTTTGTTTTTATTCAATTTAAATAATGATTTATTAAATTTATTGAAAACTAATGATAATGCTCGCCATTGTGAATACTGTAAGCAGAACAAAGGCAAAGTCTAAATAAAGTTTACTTAAATAAATATAAAAAAAAACTTTTGTTCTAAATTATTAAACTTACTGGTGTTTGAGCCGGGGTTGCTGGGTGGTTTCCTGCTTCTATAAGACTGGGTGCACACACGGCAATTTTAGTTGAGCAACTTTTAAGTTGCTGAGCGAGAGAGGAAAATATGATAGCTACCTTCTTCACTATCTTCTGCTCTCTCTCTCTCTCTCTCTCTCTCTCTCTTACATAAACTCAAAAGTTGCTCAACTAAAATTTTTTTGTTGTAAAATTGCAATCGGTTAAGTGCAAGGCACATAAATCAGGTACCCTCATTACTACAACAAATATTACAATAGCAATAACCACATGTTCTTTGTTGGTATAAATTACCATCTTACTTTTCAAAACAGGGTAGCATCGTCAGATTGTATATTTCTTACAGGAAATGTCAAACACCATACAAAACTTAATATTCGTTAGGTGTTTATGGATACCCAAATAAAAGCATGTTCTTAGGCTTATACCTACACAATCCAAATTTGACATTTGACTTGGTATAATGACATTACGAGTAGTCACCTGGTGTAGTGCTGCCACCTAATAAATGCTCCTTGGTTCAGTGGTTTGGGCGTGAAAGCGTGCGCAGCAAACAACCAAACAAACACACTTTCACATATACATATAATATTAGTAAGGATATTGTATGCAAGTTCATTTTAAAAAACTTTTGTAAATAAAAAGTAATTATTACGAAAAATTCCTTAAATATATAGCCTACCTTTAAACGGGTGCAATATATTTTGAAATAAAGAAATTACTTACACATTTATGTCAGTTTCAAAATAAACGGCCAGTAAAAAAGCACTCTGTAATATCCCAAACTTAATGCATAAATAAAGCAAATTGGCAACACTTCTTATACACAAGATGAAAAGAGCAAAAAGATGGGAAAATTTAAATGAAAAATAGTTAATTTGTCATCGGTTTTAATTACGTCCAATTGATCCAAAATATCTGCTAAAATGTTCTACAGAAAAAAAAACTAAATGCTAGATATTAAATTTGCATATGTGACCTGCTCCACGAAAAGGGACCTCTACATAACCATGCGTAAAACACGGAAAAACGAAGCGCTTTTTTTAAACGCCTTTTTCTCAATAACCTGTTTTCGGCGCAGAGGTCCCTTTTCGTGGAGCAGGTCACATATGTTTTTTAGAAGAACTTGAATGCTCTTTGATGAAATAAATGCTAAAATGGCAACAATGGCAACAATGGCAACAATGGCTACAAGGTAAGCAAGGCGAGCTGCTCTACTCCAATCCTACATGCAAAGCGCGTGCGGCGTGCGAACAAGTCAGCTGATGCCAAGTTTTCTTTTATTCTCAATGCTATCGTTACTGCTTACGAAGTGTGGCATGTTATTTAAATTCCAACTGTGTAGCATGTATAAAATGTGTAGTGTGAACTTTTAGTTTTAATCGCTCGAATTGAATTTGTTGGCCAATTTTTAATTTACTTTTCATTGTAAGTTTAAGTCGATTTCAGCCTTTTTCGAAAGGTGACTTGGCTTGTTTTTCTTCAGTCCGTAACAACATCAGCAAATATTGTGTTGCGTGAGTTCATGATTTCATCTATCATAGAAAGAAAGTTCGATTCGATAAATTTTAATAGAAATTCAAATTAATGCAAAACTTTCCCCTACACTCAGCAGCGAATGACACGTGCACACATTATCAATTCAGCCCATTGTTAACGATCCAGTGATTTGTTGTATGTCATTTTTCAAACATTGCTTTAATTTTAAAGTGAAGAAAAATACAAAACAATAAATAAAATGAACAGCCCAATTTATTTAATAATTTTGAATGATGTGAAGGATTCAACAATATGAACTATTAGAGATAAAGTTTGTTTAAAAAATAGCATATGCTTGAAGTTTTAATAAAAAGTTTAAGTGATAAAAAAAGTACAGAGCTGGGAGTGTTGTATTTTTCCTTAACATCTTTCTATATATACAACTCGAGATTTGGTGTATCTAATTTAAATAATCAGGTGGCAGGCTTTAGCTGTTTACATATGATTCGTGTATGAAACGGATTGGAGAACTTTTTTTCTGCCTTTTTTGTTTTTTCCTTACAAAAGGATATTTTTTTTATCTAGACGTATCCTTGCCCTTCGACTTAGATAATACTTGGTTAAATTCCGTAGTGTATTAAGTTCAATGAATATAAAAAATTTCATGAAGTTTGAATTTTTTTTATATACATATGTATATTGTGAAATTTTTTAGTCTCAGGATGCATAGGAGGGACGTGAGTGAGTCCTTGAAACTATTGTTTTTAATTTAATATTAAGTTTTCTTTTACCAATTAAAACATAAATGCCAAATCTTAGCTTTTTACAGTACCTCCCTTATTAATGGCAGCTTGTTATATGAAAGCCAGAGAATAAGTATCGTGTTAAGTACTCTTAAAAACTATCAGTGCGTATAGCTAAAAATAAATAACACGCTCATATGTAAACACTCGCATTAATTTTAAACCAAATACGTATAACTAAAAACACCAAAAAAAATTATTGACTGTTTGAGCTACAATCATACGCATGAGTGTCCAAATACTCTGACTATCAATTGGCTATACATGCGTATATACAGGGCTATTTTATTTATAGACAAACATAAAGAGTGTTTACACGCACATACATTTGCCATTTCATTTTATATGCACAAATTTACATATATTTGTAACAAATGATAAATAAATATCCCGAGTATACCGAGTATAGCCTGACTATAAGCTTTCTCAGACTATAAGTATGAGAGAAAGTCAATGCGTATGAAACGCATGTGTGTAAAGAACACAAACTTAATATGTTTTATATTTACTATTTGATTAAGCTAAAGTTCGTATCGCTTTGTAAGCCAAATTACATATGATAATTATTAATGAACAAATAACATTAAAGTTAATTTTAAATATTCTGACAAGCACTTAGTGGAATGGAACAACAAGGTCGCGGAACCTTCATCATCCCTTCTGCTAGTGTTTGTCAGAATATTTACATACAATTAACTTTGGTGTTATTTGTTCATTAATAATTATCACACGTAGATGGGCTTACAAAGCGATATGAACTTTAGCCTAATCAATTCATAAATATAGAAACAAATAAAGTTGGAACAATAATAATTAAAACTAGCAATATGTTTTGGTTTTTTGCTTTGTGTGTTTGGAAAATATCAGTTCTAGTTTTTTATTAACTTTTCAATCATTTCCCTTCTTACCAATTTGGTTGCGGTATCATACCAGCATGCTTAAAGCTATAATTGTAATAAATTACGAGAACTTTTCTAAACACGAAATTTTTAAAATTTGCCGCAACTGATACTGACATTTTAGAAATTTCATTATATTAATAAATATGTATGTATTTTTTAGGAATCATTCAAGCGTGTTAATTAGCCCTTCTCTGGATGAAAATAAATTTAAACTAATATTAGTTTTTCATTGATTGAATAGCTAATTTAAATAACTTTATCGAACGTAGCCACAGCCGCAATAAATAGCAGGTTGAAAAGATTAAGTTATTTTTGTAAACATTATTATAGTTAAAATAAATAAAAAAATTCCATATACTCGTAGCCACACATTCATATATACATACATACATATTTATGTAATTGTGATAAATCTCTCATTGAAAGTTATCTATCTGTTTTATTGAATAAATTAAATTGCTTATGCGTTTTAAAATTAAATTAAAACCTTCAACAATATTGACTGTAGTCCAGATATTGTAATATTTCAAAAGGGCGGCAACCAAATATTCGGATTGGGGTTGTAAAAAAGATGCTAAAATTATTTGTTTACCCCAAAGTTTTATTTTTCATAACAAAACAGTAACATAAAACGTCTTATTTTTATTACAAAAAAATATTCAACAGGCTTAACATTTCTGCGGCAATAAGGATAAAGTGCTTAAGTCATATTTGACTGTTTGGCAGGAAAGCACTTTTAGGCGTTAAGGTCGATTTTTAGAAATTTATTTCTTTTACAGTAAAATTGGGAAATTCTCTGTTAACCTTGATTTTTCTAAGCAAACATCCTTCTACACACTGTAAATAATATATTCAAATTGAAATATGCCAAATTAAATTAAGCTATTGTTCGAAATGTGATTGGAAGTCTAAATAAATTCAGTAAAGTGTGACTTTGACTCGCGCACGAAGGGTTCCGTACGGACCCTAGATATGTAATACTATACAAACTTTAGCCTATATAATATATAGTTTTGGTATTTTTTTCGTTTTTGGGATTTTTCAGGTTTTGATGGTTATGTTAATGTGGCGTTTTTTTTAGTTTTTGCGATTTTTTTCTCGTTTTGGCGATTTTTTCGGTTTTGGTGTTTTTTTAATTTTGGCGATTTTTTTTGGTCATTTTTGCGATTTTTTTTTTCTTTTTGGCGACTTTTTTCAATATGGCAATTTTTCCGGTTTTTGGCGATCTATTTTAATTTTAGAATTATTTTTTAATATAGCGTTTTTTCTTTTTGGCAATTTTTTGGGTTTTTGGATTTTGGGATTTTTTAGTTTTAACGTTTTTGAAAATTTCAAGAGTTTGCCTCTTACGGTTTGCAAGATACAGCAAGTTGTCAAAATAACATTAACTGATAGAACACCCTTTAATTTAGATTTTTTTAAATTTTAGTGTTAATTGTTGTAGTGTGTATAAAAATACACTAACCTTACAAATTTCAAGTGTCTATATACATACAATTTTATGTATATTACATGCTCGTTTTGGAACACCCTTTAATTTTTAAATCTCATGTATTTATTGTTGTAGCGGCCAATGTTCTACATACTCTGTACAAATTTCAGCTACGTAGTTCTTACGGCTCTCGAGAAAATAGCCTGTGATGGACAGACAGACAGACGTACAGACGGACAGACGGACATACAGACAGACAGACAGGCAGACAGACGGACAGACGGGCAGACGTATAGCTTAGCGAAAACAATAGGGGTCTTTTTCACCTTTGGTGTACAGAACCCTAAAAAAGATAAGCCGAAAGTAAATTTGCTATAACTTCTTAAAAAAACGTACAAATCAATTGAAATTTTGTGCAGGGGTACTTTAACTAAAAATCAGCTTATCTCGACTTGAGCCCTTTTTCCTTTTTGCCACAGATTTAATGTGTAACAAATTAATCTGTTTAATATGTGCTTGTATTTTAATATATCCTCTCAATTTTATCGTAGCGATTTATTGTTGTTAAGCTGCACAGTGGGGTTTTTCGCTGTGAAAGTTTAAAATTAATTCGTAACAATTTTCTCAGATTATAATAATAATTTTTTTTCAGTTAATTCTACAAAAAAAAAATATAAATTAAAATTAATTTATTCATAAATATAATCAAGATGAGCTTACACTATACCATTTTGTGTAATGGGCTTATTTAAGCTTTCTTCAATACTACATTAACAATTTTGACGGACGTTTATGCCGATCGTAAAATGGTTTTTGTAAGAAATCTGCTAAATTTAAATTTAAATTTCAAGCGTTGTTCAGGTGTCCGTGTATTCATGATGAAATTTCAGACCAAACAACTAACAGCTCTCAAAATGGCGCATATACTCGTATCACTCGTAGCACCCACAAATAATTCTTAAGCTACCAAAAATTTTAATTTGCCTTGCACGCAAAAAAACTTACTAAATTACTCTAACTCTGTAATTCTACAAAATTGTATTTGTAACAAGCTAACATTATATTCTAGTGATGTGAATTTGTTTTTGAACTTTTGTCGCATACAAAAATTTATTCAGATTAAAAAAAAAATTAATTGTTTTTTTTTGTACCAAAGACTTCGACCCCACTGTGAGATTGTTGAGATATAAACCTATTGTTTCTGAATTCGTTAATGTTTTCTAAGAATTTCATCAACCTTTTCTATCAACAAACAAGTCTTTAAATAATTCAAGTGATTCAATTTATCAAACACCATTACCCATGACATTTGAGAGCTTGTGTTTAGCAGTTCTTTCGGCAAGAAACCATGGATACTTTCAGTTTTACATTTAGCTAATTTACTTGACAAATAACTTAACAAAAATTAGATTTTTGAGTTTATAATGCAAAATTAATTCTCATATCGTTATTCATGTTCTGTAGAAATTTCATACTAGTATCTTCTATATTCAAATCTTTAAAAAAAGTGTATTTTTTAAAATTAAATTGTGTATAAAGTAAAACTTGAAGCAAGTGTTCTCTAAAACTAGTTTTTTTTTTTGTTAATATGACATTGTTCTAGTAAATGAGCGATTTTTAGATATATATAACATATAGGCATTTCCACAGGAATGTCAACTTTTTGTAGCGTGCGACACCAAACGAATCTTTTTTTTACTTCTTTATATATTTTTGTGTAGGCCGCCAGTAGCTTTCCATTAGGTAAATTTTTAAGAAAAATCGAGTCACATTTTTCTCAAATACATGTTTAATTCCTTGCTGTCGCACGTGACAAAAAGTGGAATTTCCCGTAGAAATGCCCATATGTATTTATAATAGTCATTACACATGTCGCACTCTAAAGTGGGATCAACTCAACATTTTGCTACTACTATAAAACGATATATATTGGCCACATCTACCTACTGTAAATAACACAAAAGGATCATTGTATTGGACCCAAGTGAGCTGGACTCTAAAATTTCACCCTTCCTTACCAGCAGCCTGCTAACCTACCCACTGTAAACAGCTAACATAATTTTCTCTGCTCTTTTGAAAAAAATAATAATATATTTGTATCGTTCTTTGTGCTATATAAGACGGAAAAAAGTTTACCCTTTTTAAAGGCAAAAGTGCGATTTTATATATTTTTTAAACTAGAAATGGTATAAGAGATTGATGTTGTGTAACATATTGATGTAGTTGTAAGTAAGAAATAAAGTGATCTAAACCTTTTGTTTTTTTTTTATTAGAAATTTGATTGCTTTAAATGACAATAAAAATCAATTTTTAATTACCCCTTAATCGGGTGATGACATAAAAAATTTGCTAAACATATAAAATAAAATAAAATATATTTATGTGTGTATAAAAAAGGAAAAAGAGCTTCTTTTGTAGGGAGATCCATGAGATTTTATTCGATGGTTTGTTTCGCTAATGCCGGTTAGTTTAAAATGTCAGTTTTTCTAATATCGAATAAACCGGTTATTTTTATATGTGTAATTGGTTACTTTTAATATAAACTTATTTTTCAAGTAATTTAAGCATGTATTTCCTAAAGCGTAATGGTGACAAGTGTTATAAGAACTTTAAAAAAAATTAGAAACAATGCTCAAAACATTCTATTTTATCAGTTAAACTAGCCTCTAAATCAGTGAACCGCATGCCATACCACAATTGTGGACAAAAAAATCTCAGACATGCTTATGCTCTTTCATTTAGTCGTCACTGAGCAAGCGACGAACGAAGTTGGGCACGCATGTACGGTGTTTTTTCCTGATTTCTTATTTAGTTTTTTTGAGTACACCGAACGAAATTAAAGTTCAAATTTAATAAATTTGTACAGCAAAAATAATTATGCAAGCTAAGAAATAGTTCGTGACATATTGTCCGAAGTGTACATATAATAATTGAAATTTATTTGCTTGTGGTTAAGCATGTCTGTATACGCATTTCATTGGCGCTTCAACCAAATCACCAGTAGACTTCAAACACAAATTTTGAACAGTCACAAACCTCTTACTTTATGCACAGACTTTCAAAAACTAGTTGAAAATTCATAAATAATAATATTTTTGAAAATCATAAAAGAGAAAATAAGGTTAGTAGGCTTTGAAACTGGTACAAAAAAAATGCAATGCATGTTATGTTATAAAACATTTAAAAATAATAGCGAATATAGTTTAAAAAGACATTTTAATAGTTTTCACAGAGCTGTGAATAAATTTGATTTTGAATTTATACACTACATTGTTGAATGGGTTATTAGATCTTTTACGTTTTAACGCCCGACCAGAAAAAGGGCTGTTATAAGTTTGTAGTGTGTGTCTGTGCATCTGTGTATCTGTATATCTGTGTGTCTGTCCGTGTCCACGTGCAGACCAAACGGCTAGACCGATTTTGATTTTGATATTTTGTTTGAAAGATGACTTAATCGATAGGGCTCTTAGGTATGTTTGAAGAAAATCGGTCCAGCCACTTCGAAGATATGACATATTTTCTAGATATTTAATATATATTTTTTAAAATTTTTAATTTTTGTTATTATTACTTAAGTTTTTATTAAATTGTTTATTTAGAAAAAATATTCAAACAATGAAAAAACTTTTTTCAAGCGTAACTTTATTTTAGTCTCATTTCTCTCACCATTACAAATATATTTTATTTTGCGGATCACTGACCTAAATGTAGAATCATTCGCAATGTCAAGTTTTATAGAAAAAAAGAAGAAGACATTGGCATATGTACCAGAAAAAAATACACATAAGTAAATAGGCTTAATTTCAGTAACTGCCTATAATCATAGTTGTAGCGCCACATATTTTCTCTCAAGCAACTATCCTTATAGCCGATTCCAATATACAAGAGCATCTCTACTTCGTTTATGCGAAATACTAAAGTAAGCTCCAATCAAAAATAAAAAGCCACATGTGTATCAAATGCATTGACTTTCTCTTTCTCCGTCTATCTTTATCTCTATCTATTTATCTCCAGTCTAAGTATGCTTGCACTCAGGCTATGGATATTTAATCGGACAATAAAAATATACGCATGATACTCGGGATATTTATTCATTACTCGCCAACTTATACATACATTTGTGTGTAATAAATGGAATGGAAAATGTGTGGGTGTAAATAAAATAGCCCTGTATATAAGCATGTATAGCGAATTAATAGGCCGAATTGTTTTATACTCATGCGTAATAGTATACGAACTTTGGCGTATATAATCGAAATATTGCCTTCTCTAGACATATAAAAACGATTTTAAGTACCCGGTAAACTTTTTTCTTCGATTTGGCAATTTCTTAGTTTTTTGGATTTTTTTAGGTTTTTTGGGGTTTTTATTTGTGTTGGCGTTTTTTTGTCGTTTTAACGATTTAATCGGTTTTTAGAGAGTTATTTAGTTTCATCGAGTTTTTTAGTTCTGGCGCTTGTTCTCGTTTTTGGTTCTTACGGCTTGGCGTTTTTTCGTTTGTGGAGATTTTTTCGGTTTGTGGAGATTTATTTAGTTTTAACGATTTTATTTAGTTGTGGCGCTTTTTTTTCGCTTTTTGGTGATTTTTTTCGTTTTGGTGATTATTTTAGTTTTTGGCGTTTTTTTTTTTGGTTCTGGCGGTTTTTTAGATTTTTGGCGATTTAGTTTAGTTGTAGCGATTTTTAAGCTTTGCAGCTTTTTTCGTTTAGGCGATATTTTTTGGTTTTTGGGATTTTTTTGTTTTAGCGTTTTTGAAAATTTTAAAAGTTTGCCTGTTACGGTTTCCAAGATACAGCAAGTCATTAAAGTACACAGCCAAAATTACATTAACTGATAAAATACAATAACTTTGAAAAAATACAATGAGTCCTAGTTTACACTATGAAAGTCTTATTGCTCAGCTGATTAGTTTGAGGGGGGAGAGAGACGAGGGGAACTGAAACGTTTCTTTTCCCCTCGTCACTCTCGCTCTCCTAACAAACCAATCAGCTTAGCAATATGACTTGCATAGTATAAACTAGGACTAACTTTGAAAATTATGAGTGTATGTATGTTACATTAGGATTTCAACAGTTTTCATTGCTCGTCTTCAAACACCCTTTAATTTTTAACTGTAATAGCGGCCAAAGTTTTACATAGTCTGTGAAAATTTCAGTTCTGTATAGAGTTGTGCTTATCAGCTCTTTTGAGTGACCGCTCTTTTCAGCTCAGCTCACTTTACGGAAGTATTTCATTCAGTTGGCTCAGTAGCTCAGTTCATTTGTAGTGAAACATTTTGTGAAGCATAAAGAAAGAGCGAAAACAGAAGCATAAAAGGTGACAGATTTATAGAGTATGTGTGTGTCCGTGTGTGTGGTCATACACAGCGTTACCGTTGGTGCTACTAAAGTAGCAATTTGCCACTTTTTCGACTGCTTGGATACTATTGTGCTACATTTACAAAATGCACTCAAATTTGAAACTTTTTCTAATTTTTACCACTTTTTAATACTTTTTATTGTACTTTTGATTTTATTGATAGAAAAGTTATGCTGTTTAATATTAATATGTAAGCAAGCTTATACTAACTGCGAGTTTATGAAAGCCATGTAAAAATTCTCGTTTGTCTATTTATATTGAAAACAAAAACAAAGCACTCAAAATTTGTTTTTGTTTTCAATATAAATAGACAAGCGAGAATTTTTACATGGCTTCCATAAACTGGCAGTAAATCTTTTTTTTTTTTTGTGGTTAGCTTATGCATATCTTTTGAATAATTAACATTACCTCGCTGGCTTATATTCGTATACCTCTGTCTGTATGGATATATGTAAATATTAAAAATATTTTCCTATTAAAATATGTAAATATGAACAAAAATCGTTCGAATATTCGAACAACTTTTTCTCATTTTTGTTCAAGCGAACAAAAATTTTCAATTTAGAATAAAAAATTATTCGAATTATTTTTGTCGAATATTCGAACAATTTCCTTAACTGTTTTGTATAAAAAGTATTTTACATTGCATAACTTTTTAATTTGTTATTAATGGGGTGTTAAGTAATCAAATTACTCCAAATTATAAATACTTTATATACATATAAATATGTTCGCTAAACGCACTTTTCTTTTCTTCCTAGGAAAAGATAATACCTCTTTATTGGAATTAGAAGGTGTCTCACAATTCATAATAAAGAGTTTAGAAAAAAATAACTGCTGTTCTCTAATCGAAAGCCTTAAGAATCGAATTATTGAACGACGTAAAAAAGCATTAAATGCCTTAATATTATTCCTCAGCTTTCCTATTCAATTTTTTAAAATACACCACAAAAAGCGGAAAAAGAGTACGCGAATAATTTGTTTTCATGATTATTTTGTATTCAAAATATGCGATAATAATCTCAAATACGATGGAGTAACTGATAATGTTTCATTAACTGATTGATTAATTGATTTAAATTATTTGGAAACATCAAGAAAGGATTACGCAAACTGTATATGATTTTTAATGCTATTTTTATATCACCAACATTAGCAATTTGCGAAAGAAACTTTTCTACCTGTTCTTTTATTAAAAGAAAAAAATAATCGTCTGCCAACTACGAGTAAAAAGTGGGATTATCTGCGGTTTTTAAATGATTTTTTAAGTCAATGACATATTAAAAAGGGTTTGTAAATGTGTATAAATACCTATACTTTTTAACTAATTTCGTTTCGGTTTTTAACATCCAACATCTGGAAAAAAGTGGTTATTTTTAATTTATTTAAATTTTTATTTATTAAAATTTCTAAGTTTGCTATTAAAATTATTTGTTTTTCTTGTGTAATGAATTAGTTTTTGTTTGTTAATAACAAAAATTAAACTAATATAGATGCGTGTCATTTTTTGCAAACTTTTTTAAAATTATTCCAATACATTTTTGTTCGTTCGAATATTCGAACAAAAGTTCAAAGTTATTCGTTTGTTCGAACAAAAAAAAAATCGTGAAATTTCATTCGAACAAATATAAAAGACGAATAGTGAATTTTTGCCAAGAATTAATAGAAGCGATACAAGACTGATTTTATTAAAGTATTTATTTAGATCCAGTACTTATTAAATCAATTGAGGATACTAACTATTTTGAAATTGCTTCCGTTTTTAGTAATATAATAAGTGAACTGTAGGTTTTTGTAAGAGTTAAAATTACGCGTGTAAGAAAGCGTAAAAAATATCTTAATCTGAAGTGTTAATGAAAGTTTATAATCAAAATTTTATACATTTGCTTCATATATATATATTTAGTTTGCTGCATACTAGTGCTTCCGATAAGCACTTTTTTTAATTGGAATCATTAGAAAATAAATTATCTAACAGACTGAAAGTTTAAGCTTGTCACTCCTTGTTATCTACCTTAAGTTTGTAGTAAAGGGATTTGAAAGACTGCATTCCAAATGATGAACCTGCTCAAAAGCACAGATATACAGTTTTAAGAAATAGGCATTTAATAACTATTAAAAAGCATAAAAACGACCTTTTTCCGTTAATTAAAAAATGCAATGTACACAAAATTTACCGAATTGTCGTGTGCATGTATCTTGAGAATTCAATATTAAGATATTTATCAAAAGTTTAATAAATTTTCTCTAAAATATATAAACTGAGTTAGTTTTTTTTTTGTAAATAAGTGCCAATGTCAAAAAACCATTAAAAATATATCTGTATCTTCAGAAAATTCAAGTAATTTTTTATTATAAGCACATATTATATGAATTATTTTTATATTTTGTGGCTTTATTTTATCATAAAAATAGTATATTTTCGTCTTTAAATATGCAAAACCTGATTTTTATTATTGATGTTTTTAAGAATAAGCAGATTTGTTTTAATTTTTCTTGTTTTTAAAGTTGCCCCTTTTTTCCTAAAATCCCTTTTTGGTGCCACCTTGTTTTAAAAATCCCTTTTTGTTCCACTTTCTGAAATTTTACAACGGTAACGCTGGTCATACATTACAAAACAAGACAGATGAAGTATGTATAAGAAATAAATAAAATTAAAATAGTGTAATGAGTGGAATTTGTTAATAAATATATCTACATACATATAAATACTATGTACATATGTATATACTATATATGTAGAATCAAAATTAAAATTATTTAATATATTTTAATATCACAATATGTATGTATGTATATAAATTTTTTTATGTACTTGTGCGACAAAAAAAAATTGCTAAAAAAGAACAAGACTTGTATCGAACTCTTTCATTAGGTCGTTTTAGACACAAACCTATAATCTAACACACTTAATTTACATAGGTTTGTGTCTAAAACGAGCTGCTTAAGAGTTTGATAGAAACCTACATGTAATTTAAATGGGTTTTATTATAGGTTTGTGTCTAAAACGAGCTACTGAAAGAGTTCGATACAAATCTAAAAACCGCTCAATACTGAGCTGAAAGCGCTCAGTGGATTGAACGGCTCACAGCGCTCAGTAAAGTGAATCGTTCAATTGAACTAGTTCGTTCATGAGCTGCACAACTCTAGTTCTGTAGCTTTTAGGGTTCTAGAGAAAACAGCCTGTGACGGATAGACGACTGACGGACAGACGGACATCGTAGCGAAAACAATAGGGCAAATGGCTAATCGAAACCGGTTTTTCTAAAATCCTACTACCGAGTAAAACCGAAATGCCGTATTTAAAAGAAGAGTGGAATAATCGGTATCCCTAGCATTTTGTGTGCAAAAAAAATTTGGAATAATGTGTGTTGGTTTGTTTTTGTTACTGACTGACGACCATCTCCAAATAAGGTAAATTTTTTTTCACTTGTTAATTTCAGTTTCTAACATGATTTAATACATTTAATTTAATTTAATATTAAAAACTTCTTTAGCATTTATTAGCTGTTGACTGGTTAGTTGCTGATAGATACTAAAGTCCACTCAATGCTCTCTCAATAGGTCGGTCGGTACATGCTAACGTGTCGTGTGTCTGTCTATTGCAAACAAACAACTTATGGACTGGCGTTGGCTTAAAGTTGCTTAAGCTGTTTTTGTCATTTATAGTATTTTCTTGCTGTTGTGGATTAGTCTTTATTAGTCTGCTATTGATTGATTAGTTGTGTGAGTTTTTTTTATGTATTTGAGAATATTGAATAATATAACGTTCGTATAACTTAGAAGTATATCGTCATCTTAAATGCAAACGGACGTAACTACACTTTTATGTTTTTTTTTTGCATGAGAAACAAAAAACCTTTCAAAATCAATACTAATAAAGTGTTTTTGAAAATTTTCTTCGAAATTTACTTGTAGTATGGATATTTATATGTTTTTAACCATTTATTTCCTTTTTATATATGAATATTTAATATTTAAAATAGATTCATTCGTAAGTACGTCGGTTTGAATTTCTTTAATAAGGTCGTAATTATTTATTGCAGAGGTCTAAATATTTGCGTGAACATGTAGTTTGATAAAATCAACCATAATCAATCAAAAACTCGATTTCGAATTTTTGTGTAGTTACGTCCGTTTTGCATTTAAGGTGACGATATGTATGTATGAATATGCACATGTTTGTGTAACATTTTGACTTTATTGGCAGTTTTTTACTTTTGACTTTTGTTGCTTATGTAATGCATGTATCTAAGTACTTTTTAATTAAAATGAAAATAGAACAAAAAACTTACGGCCGTTTTCACAATGTACAACTAAAATCTAACAGAGACTTTAACCGTGAAGTTTTGCAGTTAAAGAACTTGCAGTTCAAGTTCACGTTAACTCTCAACCATACATTAAGGAAAGGGACGTTAATATTATTGTTGAAGTTAAGTGTGTAGATAGCGATTTAATTCTAAAATGAAAATAGGTCTGTTCATTTACTTTCCCAGCAGAAACTAGCAACGCGAGAGTAAGGCAGAAATTTACAAAATTACTCTCCTAAATATGAAAAAGTAACTGAACGCTTTACTTGTAAGAACTTGCAAGAAAATTTTATTAATATCAGAACCATGGATGGAAATCATGATACTTTTTCTGATGTATTTTGTTTGATAATATTTTAAATTGCAATTTATTTTAGAAATTGACATTTAATATGAAATTCGTTACACAGTTTTATGTATTTTTACTATTTTTATGCATTTCTTATAATTTTTTAATTTTACTCATTAACAAATACAAAAATGCCGCTTTCCATCTCTGATCACATATGAGAAACAAACAAAATTATTTGCCATTAAAATTGAATTTATGTGGCTTAATGAAAGGAAAGCAATAAATTAAGAAAATATGCTTTCTTTTTACATACGTAAACATGTTTTTAACAAAAAAAATCAAATTTTTCAGTTTTCCTTTTTCAAATATTTTTTAAATAACTAATTTGACAACAAAACATACAACAGGTGGTTGGATAATTCTTGCAATTAAAAATTTTACTAGTAATAATTTGTATGTTTAAATTTTTTTGTCTCTCAATTTTTTTCTCTCTTTTGACGCTCTCTCCTTGCAAACTTTTTGAGTTAATGAACACTTTCCTGTAATAGTTATTAAAAATTCGTAAAAATTTTTAGTAAATGAACAAACCTAATAATATATTACTTATTTAGTAAAATGTGACGTCTTCCAGATATGAAATGTAAAACTTTTCAGATTGTCTTGAACCGATTTCACAGTTTGCATTTGTTGTACGAAACTTTTTATATTTCCTAACAGCTGCTGCATATATAATAAATTTAGTAAAGTGCGCCCTTGACTAGCTCATGAAGGGTAACGTACGGACACTGCATATGGGCATTTCTCCGAGAAATTGCACTTTTTTGTCGCGTGCGACAGCAAGCAATTAACCTTGTATTTTTAAACAACGTGACTCGATTTTTCTTAAAATTTTATGTAACGTAGAGCTGCCTACACAAATATATAAAGAATTAAAAGAAAAAAGTTTCGTTTTCTCTGAAAAAAAAAACAATCATAGTTGCTTGATGTAACACGTTCCAAAAATTTAACATTCCTGTGGAAATGCCCATATATAATACTATACGAACTTTAGCCTATATTATTGAATATCTTACATGATGTAGACATTTTTTTTTTGTATTGTAAGTACACGGTAATTTGTTACGGTTTTTAGCGATTTTTTAAGTTTTGGTGCTTTTTTTAGTTTTGGTGCTTTTGTTCGTTTTTTAGGGTTCCGTACATCCAAGGTGAAAAGGAACCCTATTGTTTTCGCTACGCTGTTCGTCTGTACGTCTGTCAGTCACAGGCTATTTTCTCGAGAACCGTAAGAGCTATGGACCTGAAATTTGGTCAGACCTTTCGCCGCTACAACAATAAAGCCATGAGAGATAAAAATTAAAGGGTGTTTCAAAACGAGCAACGAAAAATTTTAAAATCCCATGTAATATGCATACAATTGTATGTATATACACTTAAAATTTGTAAAGTTAGTGTATTTTTATACAGACTACAACAATTAATACTAACATTTAAAAAAATTTAATGCAATTTTGACTATGTAATTTTGACAACTTGCTGTATCTTGGAAACCGTAAGAGCAAAACTCTTGAAATTTTCAAAACCGGTAAAACATAAAAATCCCAAAATTATAAAATCGCCAAACCGAAAAAAATCGCCAAAAACAAAAAGGATCGCCAAATTAAAAATAATTTCTAGAACGAAAATAAATCGCAAAAAACCGGAAAATCGCCAAAATTAAAATAATCTCCAAAATTAAAAAAATCGCCAAATTAAAAAAATCGCCAAAAATTAAAAAAAATCGCCAAAATTAAAAAAAATCGCCAAAATTAAAAAAAAATCGCCAAAATGGAAAAAACGCCAAAACGAGAGAAAAGAGAAAAAAAAAACAAAAAAAAATTATTTCAGCTGAAAAACGTCAAAAACGCAAAAAACGCCATATTAAAAAAATGTTCAAAGCCCAACGTATGGAACCCTTCGTGCGCGAGTCAAAGTCGCACTTTATTGAATTTATTTGGATTTTGTTTTATTTTTTGGTGTTTTTTAATCCGGTGATTTTTTTATTTATAGCGTTTTTTTCTAGTTTTGGAGCTTTTTTCCGTTTAAGCGGTTTTTTTTTTGGTTTATGGAAATTCTTTCGTTTTGGCGATTTTTTATTTTTGGATATTTGGTTTAGCTTTTTGAAAATTTCTAGAGTTTGCCTTCTACGGTTTTCACCTTTGGTGTACGGAATCCTAGCCGACTTTATTTATATAATTAACATCAAAATATGTGTGAAAAAAAATTTTTGGACAACTTGCATGCAGAAATAAATTTTGTTTGTATTTTAGAATTTTTTATATTTTCTCTAGAAATCTCAGTTTCTTTTCACAATGAAACACTCTAGTCATCACAGTCACTCTAGTCATGAAGGACCAATCCCATGACAGCCGCTCATCTCAAGCATTTCGTTTTCATTCGCCAACATGTCGTCGATATGAAAAAATGTGTTTTTTTTTGTTGTCACTTAAATTTGCAACATGTGCAGATCTCTTCAATAACAATCGTCATCGATAGGACAGAGACTGACCGACTATTTTTTTTTCGAGATTTCATAGAATTTATTTGATTGCTTGTGGTTTTAATTTCAAATACTCGTATGTGTGTGTTTAAATATCAATTTATTGGATATTTGATGTTTGTTTTTCAATTGCCGCATAAACGTAGTAAAGAGTATTTATGATGACTTGCATTTTTAGAGTTAATCAGTTTAAATAACGTGGGAATTTTATTATTTATCATATGGGATTGTTTGTATTCGCATCATTAAACAGAACTAAATGGGAAGGGTTGTAAAGGAAATTAATTTTGAAAAAAAAATATATAATACGAGGTAGGGCTGCTGCAGAAATACATTTTTTTTCTACACACAGCGTTAGTGTTTCCTGAAAAAAAAACAATTTATCGGGCGCCCTTCTTGGAATAAGCTTAAAGCTGTGCATTCTATATATCGCGAGCCATAACTGCCAACAAGGCTTAACCGAAACATTTTTGGACCTGGTTTTTTTTGACGAAAATCGATTATTTACGATTGCAAATAATCGATTTAGGTCAAAAAATTAAATGCGAAAATTATGTGGCTTAGGTTTTTTTGGCAGTTATGGCGCAATGGGTTTAAATGCTACGCTTCTTACGAATACCGCTTATGATGCTTACTTACTTACTTTTCGCATTCTAAGCTTCAAGACATCATACAGCTTGTACACTAGTTCTACTTTGTTGATAGAAGTGAGAAAGTATAGAACGCGTAGTGTGGAGTTTCTGCTTTAAGCCTGGTACTCTGCTTGAAGTTGTAAAAAATTTTCGGTAACATTGGTTATTGCGTGGGAAAAATTTGACATGTACTAACTGTAGCCCAACTCGCAGTTTTTTTTTCATAAATTTCTCGCTTTTATTGCTTGAAAGTAAGCAACATTGTTAAAATTCCGTGCGAAAAAAGTACTGATCATGTTGTTTCGCAGCTGAAACTAAAATGATGCCAGAGTCACCTTGTATGAAAAACATAATGCCAGATAGATTTTACGTGTTTCTCGCAACAAGAACAGAGTACTACTTTTGCGATTTTGACAGTATTTCGCACGAAATTTTGAACAGAGTACCAGGCTTAAGGGGGAATGGCGTATACGATTGTGCTTATCTCACCAGTGGGATTTGATGGTATAAAAATACTCCGACTATTAATCAGCTACACACGCATATATGCAGGGCTATTTTATTTACACGCACATAAAGTATGTTTACAAACAGCCGCACATTTGCCATTCCTGTGCCCCTGTGGATGAGTGGCAGCGATGCTAGCCTCTCAGTCCAGAGGTCGTGGGTTCGATTCCCACCGTAGACCCTGGGTGTTTTCCGCAGACAAGCTAATCGCTTTGCGGGTTGTGTTTGTTCTTAAAAAAAAAAAAAAAAAAAAATGTATGTATACGCTGGCAAATGTTGAATAAATATCCCGAGTATCATAAGTACATTTTTTTGTCCGGCTAAATATGCATAGTCTGAGTATAAGCATATTCCAACTACAAGTATGATAGACAGTCAATTCGCTTGATATACATGTGTTTTTTATTTATAGTGTAGCGTATTTTAGTTTTTCGCATAAACGAAGTCGAGATGATTTTGTGTGCTAGAATCGGGTATAGTCATTTACTACGTTTATGCGCACGGCTTATTTGCAAATAAAACTGTAAATTGCCGTCATATTATTGTTTTATTGCGAAACTTACTAACTCAGAAAACTATTCACGATTAACACACTATTTGCAAAAAAAAAAAATGCTTGAGGTTGCCACACTTACATATGTTTGCTAATAAAAAATAATAAATTTATAAATATTACACAAAAAAACATTGATAGAAGAAAATAATGACAATAAAAACAAATAACTATTTGTTACTTTATGCATTTACACAATTTTCTTATAAACATAAGTAATTTTTTTTATAAAAAGGCGCTACCAAGGTTTAAAACATTTACTATATTACTTGCAAATATTTTTATTTGCAAAAAGTGTGCGTATAAACGTAGTAATAGTTGCTTGAGAGAAAATATGTAAATGTACCGAATTGTTTGCGCTACAATCACTTTCTGAAATTAAGCCTATTTACTTATTATGTTTGCTTTGATTTTGAGTAGTCATTGTCATTTAAGAGTGGGAATCCCCCAAGACATTTGTAGCAGCCCTCGTACATAGTTTGTTATCTAAAAAGCTTTCAAAAAGAAAGTTCTTGTTTCTTAATGAAAATGCGGATATTCTTAAGAACATTATAAATGGCTTTTTGATAATTTTATCGTTTTGCTAAGTGCCGGCAGATATTTGTTACTTGTGTGTTAAAACCGCATTGGCCTTTGAATCGAAAAAAAAAATAAAAAATTGTTTACAAAGCAGATAAGCTGCTATAAAAATATTAAATTCTATTTAAAAATAGTGCAAGAAATAATCGAGATGTCGTCAGCAATACATATATGTAAATACACTGATATACGAGTATATTCTGGCATTCAAATGGGTTTTTTTTAATTAGAGATGTAAATAAATACATAAGTACTTATCAATGTGAATGTTGATGTGTATACTTTGTACACACTTTGTCACATATGAAATTGATATCAATTAAATGTACAGCAAAACATATAATTTTTTTTGCTGAGTAGCCGCAGTATCAAAACCTAAATTCTCCTAAAGAACATATGTATATATTCATGAATTTCTTGCCAAAATTATAAATGAACTGTTCAGTTTGAAAATAGCATAAGTCAGTCTACTAAAAAAACATTTAGTCATTAGCAGGGAAATCAGAAATATGCTCTAAAGAAAGCGTTTTATGCTCATTCAATATGTATTAAAAACTTGAAAATATGCACTGAAGTAAAAAAATATGCTCTTAAAAATTAAATAAATTGGTTAAAAATTCAACAATATTTGTATATAAAATAAGACAAAAAAAAAAAAATTAACAAAAAAAAGGACACAAAATTAACAAATAAGATTGTTTCTGTCTCATCTTAATAAACTTTTATACATTGAGAATGTTCCTTCAACCTCTACTCGGGGCAGAGTCCCGTAATATATAATAAAAATTTATACACTACATGGAACATTGGAACAAAGATTTAGACGGCGAAAAATAAAAATAAAAATGTTGACCAACCCATTAATTAGTAAACATATTAACCCAGACAGAGCCGGAAAATTTTTTTCTTAAAAACTTAAATTTTTATTTCGAAAATGAAATTTTAATAAGTTTCTAAAAAAAGCTTTATATAATTTTTTTTCGGAATGGGGAGTCTTTTTAAAAGGACGGTTGCGCCAAGTCGGTTAAAATAAAAAATTTCTATAAAGTAAAAAAATATCCTCTAACAGCATAAATTATGTCCTAAAAATTCGAAAATATGCGTGTAAGATATGCAAAAACATGCTTTAAAGCGTAAAATATGCAAAAATATGCACTAACAAATCAATGCCAAAATCAATCATAAAAGGTTCTGAAGCGGATAAATATACGTCACACAAGCAAAAACATGCAATTGCATATTTGCGATTTCCCTGGTCATTAGCTTTCATTACGATATATTAAAAAATTCGTACCCATTCATAAGCAAAACTTGGAAGCAGTGGTTAGAAGATTGTTATATTTTTCTTTATCTTCTGTGTTCTACAGTGTAATTTGCTTTGCACTTTATGCTGGATATTTATAATTTTTCCTCTTTTAATTCCTCACAATTCACATTTCGACTTTTCCCATTTTCCCCTATTAAAACAAGTTCAATGGTCATCATATTGGTATCATAATAAAATTATGATACCAGCAGCATTGTAATTTACACATCAAACAAAACACTATGACAGACAGAATTCCATGGAAATTCTAATCAATGTTACAACATTAAATGTAAAATTGTAGTGGTTGCATGGATGAGAGTGTGCTGGCAAAGACGTAGATGATGATGACGATGATGATGATGAATATGAATATTATCAATCTATTTGATGAGACATGAATTGCTTTAGAAGTTTAAAGGATTGAAATGAAAAGCAAAATTTAACACAAGTGTTTGCTGCACGTGTGAATGTTTGAAAATATTTTTAAAGATTTAGGTTCACTAAATTTAGAATATGACTATGAGTGAAACCACAATTATTCCCGGAAAAATTTCAATGCGCAATAATTACTCGATTACACCAATAGTTTTTTATGTTATTAATTTGAACCAGCAACAATCGACATCTTGGAGGCCAACATTGTTCATGTTGTTCGTGACAAACGTCCAGCAAGGTTCGAAAAAAATGGGAGCTCCAGGCCAAAGATTGGACATCCTCAATTGCAATTCGTCAAAAATAGCCGCGCTAGCCATCAGAGTATGACAATGAGTACTCAAAAAAATTTACATAAGTAAATAGTCTTAATATTAGTAACTGCGCATAATCCTAATTGTAGCGCAAACAATTTGTACGCTTACATATTTTCTCTGAAGCAACTAGGACTATAGCCGATTCCACTTCCATACTTCGTGTATGCAAAAAAAAAAAACTAAAATACTACAAATAAAAATGCACATGCGCATCATACTTATAGTCTAAGCATCTTTAGACTCAGGCTATGGATATTTAATTGGATAAAAAAATATACGCATAATACTCGTAATATTTATTTAACATACGCCTCTGTATATATACATTTGTGTATAGGTGTGTGTGGCTGTTTGTAAACATGCTTTATAAAGGGTGTTTTTTTTTTAATTTTTACAATTTTGAGTCGACATCACTGTTTATTTGAGCACAGCTGATAGTTGGTTTTTGTTTTAGTTAGTTTGAAATTTCATTATGAATTGACTTACACCAGAGCAACGCGTGTAAATTGTTTGAATTTTGAATCAAAATAATTGTTCTTTTCGTCAAACACATCGTGCACTTCTTTCATTTTAATGTTTAGTGCGTTTTATGGGCTGGCGGATTCATTGGCCCATATGTCTTCTAAAACGAAGATGGTAACAATGTTACAGTCTATGGTGAACGGTATAGGAACATGATTCGAAATTTTTTCGTTCCTCAATTATGTGGCATTAATCTTGCTGATATGTGGTTCCAACAGGACGGAGCCATCAAAGATCAAATAGTTGCACTTAATGGCCCAATTAATTGGCCACCAAGATCATGTGATTTAACCCCATTGTATTATTTTCTTTGGGGTTATGTTAAGTCACTTGTCTACGTCAATAAACCACAAACACTTGAACACTTGGAAATCAATATTCGAAGAGTTATCGGCGAAATACGGAAATGCTGCGAAAAGTTGTTGAAAATTGTTGTTCCAGATTGGGCCTTCTACGCGTCAGCCGTGGTGGCCACAAGACAGAAATCATATTTAAACATTGATTTTATAAAATTTTCTTTCAAATAAAGCCCATTTCATAGATATTAAAAATATATTTCATTGTTTATGATGATTTAAACTTGTGTCGCTCTATAGAAAACACCCTTTATTTGTGTAAACAAAATAGCCCTGTATACACGCATGTGTAGTCGATTCATAGTCAGAGTATTTTTTAATAGTCATGCGTGTGAGTGCAGCTCACATTGTTTATAAATTTTATTTGCTGTCATCTGCGCTGGGAAATATAAAAAAAATATTTATGTATATAAACATAGTTTTTGGTTGTTTGTAGTTATACGAACTCGGTTTAAAATTAATGCGTGTGTTTGCATATGAGCGTGTTTGTTTTAGTTTTAGCTGCACGCATTCAAACAACTTTGACGGTCAATACTCAAAGAGTACTTAAAACGATACTTTTGTCATTCTCTGGAGGCCATATGCCCACAATAATTTTGAAATATCAAGGTCAAGTTTTTGGATTAAATTTTTTTTTTTAAATTTAGCAGTTTAAAACTCGAATAATTGATAACCCTATTAGATAAATATGTTTATTGTTGGAAAAATACTTAAACGAATGATGCTGGTACTTTAAAAAATTTCTGTTTTTTTCTGTTGACGATAAATGATTTATCAGCAGAATAAACAGATTCGTCAGGAGGAAAATTTATACAAAAAAAAATTAAAAAATTACTTTCAGTTGTAAAACTGCTTAAGTTCTATGTAAATAAAGTAAATTAATTTAAATTTCAATTGAAATATGTATACATAGAAATTTTAAAAGCTTGTAGTGGCTGAAGTAAATTTTCTTTTTCAGTTGATGCATTTAGAGGTTTTCAGTTTTTTAGTTAGAAAAAAATCACTCAAGCATAAAATGAAGCTTGAGTTCTTTATTCAGTTTATATATACAAAAAAAACAACAGATTTTCAAACAAAATGAATGAGCAAATATTAAAGGTGCAATTAGACGTGCCATAGCCATAATGACATAGCCATAATCAAACCAAAATTCAATTGGTTTCTATGGTAATGGCTGTTTTCTATAGTTATGGGTGTGTCACGTCTGATTGCACCTTAAAGATTTAAATTTTAAAATCACAAAAGTGAAACGAGATTAGTTGAGAGCAAACTTCTACTATTTGTTATTTTTTAGCTTGTTAAGTACTCATATCGTCGGGTGATTATTGGTTTGCCGCAGTAATAATGTATTTTTAATATACTGTGCGGCAAACCAGTAACCATCCGACGATAGGTATACATATAATAAAAATCTGAGAACAATAGTTGTAGTTAATCAGTATATTATTATTTAATAACGTTTATTTTTAGATGAACTTTTTGAAGATCACTGCTTTAACCATATTTTTTTATAACACATTCCCAAAGATTTCAAGAGCATTTTGTTAATTTTTTATATACGAGTATTTTTTTATATAATTATGTGCATATGTATGTATAACAATCAGTGCACACATAACCAGAAACAACAAAAGTTTTTCAGGTTCAAGAACACTTGTTTAAAAATTTGTATAATTTTGTTGATGCTAAAAGCAAATGTTTATTAATTTGCACTTTTCAGGCTAAATTTTTAAATGTGAAGAAACAAAAAAAAAAAAAAATAAAAATTTAAAATTAAGGAAAAAGATCTTGAAGATTAAAAAAAACACACACACCTGTTGCTCAAGCGGCTTTTAGTAAACAGTTAAAAGCGAACTTTTGCTTATGATATATTTTCAAGTTTTATTGCCAAAAATTACAAACAGTGAAGTTTGGCTATAACAGATAATGCGAGCGGTAGGCAGTAATTTTGTTCATTATAGCTGAATGTCATTATAACCGGTTTAAATATTTTCATGAAAATAAAAGCAAATATCCAAACCTAAGCATAAAACATACTTTCGTCATGCTGGCCATACACTACAAAAGTTCAGTGCTCAAGTCTGGCACTGCGTAAACTAAGCTTGTGACACACACTATACAAATAAACTGTGCATTTTTTATTTTAATTCCCCATAATGCTGGTGATTCTTTGTATAATTCTAACAATTCTGTACAGAATATTTGTTCTGCGCTCATTTCCTGTTGTGAACTCTTAAAAAATCACGACACAACTGAGCGTTTGCAACATACACTACACAAGTTCGCTGTACAGTTTTCAAACTTGAGCAAATATCAAAATCATTTTGATATTTACTCAGTTCACTGCGTAAATAGTAAACGCACTGTACAGTGCCAGACTTGTGCAGTGAACTTGTGTAGTGTATGGCCGGCATTACATTAAACAAATTAAAGAGTCTTTCGATAGGCACTTACAATCTTTGACAAATGATAGTGGCGTTTTTGTTGAGGCTACATACGTCAAATTGGCTGTAATTTTTTGAGTTTGTTTTGCCTAATCACCGTGCACGAATAAAGCGTTCAATAGCACTTGCAAATAATGAATTTTGTCATATAAAAATGGTTTTTCTGTTCGAGAATCATTGTGTGAGATTTGCACATTTTACGGTCGCATTAATTGTGCCGACGAGAGAACTACTCACAGTCTGGTGGTTCAGTAAACGATCAACCAACGTTGATCGTTGACGAAAACATCGATGCTGTTTAGGAGAATCCGGTGCAGTTGAGAAGTCTGCAACTGACTCTAGTTTTTATTTATGTGTGACGATATAAATCCGAATTATATCAAAAAGCGTCCAGTGCATCCCAAAAAATTCACTGTTTGGGCTGGCAATGTCAGTGATGTTGGCCAGCTCTATAGGTCGATGATTACCAATTTGTTTTCGCCGGAATGACACACAGTGGGAGGGCTTCGTACATTTATGTGCAAAAACATAACTAATGGTCCTAGCTCATTAAAAGTTGGCGTTGAGCATTACATTGATTAAATTATGAAATAAAACTTAAAAATTAAAATTAAAATGGCTTTAAAAATAAGCACTAAATAGTTAAAAATAGTTTAGATTCAGTTAAATAAAATATTTTTATATTTGTTATCTGTAATGCTATTCGAGGTCGGTGCCAATAAGGTTAGCACATTCTATATTTAATTATATATATGTATGTGCGTTTAGCTATCTCTGTTATTGTTACCGACAATACATATAAATATATTTTATTCAACTGAATATAAATTATTTGCTAGAAGCTTCAGTTGGCGTGACGATCTTAGTTGTTGACTAAAATAAAAAATTATTTTTAACCTTTTATTGCTTATTTTTGAAGTCGGCTTTTAGTTTTATTTAAAAAAAGTTTTATTTTTAAATTTTTACTGCCCCGTTTATATTTTTATGGGTGTAGTCACGCCCACTTGTATAATTTCAACATCGCGTCACTCTGAAAGCTCAAGGTGTCTGTTTCAAATTTCGTATGAGTTAAGTCAGGTAAAGGCACGTGGAATATAATATTTATCTTTAATGGGCATGAAGAACATATAATTTAGTACTTACCCTTCATGGGCGTAGCCCCGCCCACTCTTTGGAACTCAAAATTAAGTTTTTTCTAGAGTGAGTGCCAGGTTTCGTAAAAATTTGTTCAGTATAAGCACTTGAAATGTTATATTCAAATTTAATAGGCGTTTTTCTGCCCACTTTTTGAATGCAAGATTGTGTTATTTTAAGAGCTTAAAGTGTGTGCCAAGTTTCGTAAAATCGGTCAAATATATGGATGTGAAATATGATTATAAATTTTATTGGGCGTGTCTCCGCCCATTTTTTCCAATTCGAGATTGTGTCGTTACGAGAGCTAAATGCGCTGGGTAAGTTTCATGGCAATCGAATAAGTAGAATATCATAAAATCAAATAAAATAAAAAGTGGGCATGTCGCCGCCCTCATGGATATAGGGTATAGCACCAAATGGAAGCTATAGCCTCTCAGACAAAAAAAAAATAAATTTTTGCAATTGGTCTGAAATGTACAGAGTTATGAAATAACAGTTCCAGAAATAAAACAAAAATACAGACGAATTGATAACCTCCTACTTTTTTTTAGTTTAGGTTAGGAAGGGTGGTGCTATAAAGCACCTCCACTCCGAGACCCTTTTGGGTCCATTGTGATTCTATTCGATTGGCCGTCAAAAATAATATTAACCCGTCATTTGTACCCAGAAGTGACCCTACTATCAGTGACTTTATGCCACTGAATTCCCATGATGATGACCCTAATATCCTCCAGTTTGCACTTCCCGATATGAGTAAAGCTTTCATGGAAACGTCTCCTCAGCCACCTAACTCTATGTCGTTGCAGCTTCGAGCAGTGACAGATAATGTTTTAAATGTTTTCTGGTTCCTCTTCATTTCTGCACATCCTACAGAAATCTGGAGTGTCAGTTTCCTAAATGCTGGTTCTTGCTTTGACAGTGACCCGTAAAGAAGCCTATCAGGATTCTAATCGCCTTCCTATTCACAACCAGTAGCAGTTTGGATCTTCCCGAGTCAAGTTTTGGCCATATAGCCCTCGATACTCTACAATCTTGCCTGTTTTGCCATGAACTCCTCCTTTTTTAAGTCTGTTAAAAATGCAATTTCATCAAAATCGGCTACGCCGGCAGACCACCAGCAATGCAACCTAATTTAATTTTAAAGCATAAATCTTTCTCTAACCAAGTAGCAGTCTTAAAATTGGGAATATACGCTTTATATAACAAACAAGGACGCGTGCCGGGTTTCATCAAAATAGGCCACTGCCCACTGTTCACAGCCCACAGCCCACCGCCCTTGCATTCCAAATAGGTTTTTTTTCGCATAAAATTGTTCCTATTCAAGCAGAAGTCTTAAAATGAAAAACATAAATTTTCTTGAATAGTAAAAAAAACACATGCCTAGTGTAAATCAAATAGGCCACGCCCACTTCTAATGAAATCCAGATAAAGTATAGATGAGATTTTTTTTAATTTCTTCTTCATTATTCGATAAAAATCTTTATGTATTCTTCATCTATAGTTTTTTTTACAAAATGTAGCGTCACATCCCAAATCCTGTTGGGATGGCTCATGGCTTATGGTTTGATGAAACCAATGAGCGATGAAAAATTTCAGTCCTTGTCGAATCTCTATAACATTTCCTGAAAAACATTAACTTATACTTCCAGATGTTGTTGAAATAAATTAGCGATATGTGGATCAATGAATTGCATGAAAATGAAAGTTATTTCTATGAATTTTACTTCGATTTTTCCAACATAACATAATTTTTTTTTTCATAAACCATAAATACCCATTACATATATAAATATTTCTATATAAAGCTCGCTCATTCGATTTTTGAAATTGAGTGTTCGAAATATATGGTTTTTGGCAGAAAAAAATCCCACTGTGCGACATGCGGTAACAACAGGACAGCGATAGTTCCCACACAGCTCGTGCCACATTGAACATTCTGCACGAGCGGGGATGAGTGTTAACCAACGAAGACCCGGCGGATATTTGCACAATTTTATATTCCATATTTAACGGCATATAAGACTTTCAAACCCATAAAAATTTTCTGTGATACTCATATCTCACACGCACTTTGTATTTTAATTTTTCAAGTCAAATATAAGAAGTTCTTAATGAAAGACTCTTTGCTTCTTTATTTCTGAACCAAGAGAGCGTATTAATTTCATTACCGTGTTGTTAACAAAAGAGTTCATTAGAAGTAAACGATTTGTTATAATCCAAATTCTCTGTAAGCTTTATTCATTTGTAAGAATTACTAATGAAAAACTCTTTGCACAGGGAGAATCTGTTCGTTATACCCCACAATTCGTTATAACCAAGTCACTTCGTAAATAGACTTTTAGTTGCAAATGTAAAACAGATGTCTGGTTTTTGTTTCGAACTAAAGAAATTTAAAAAAAAATGCAAAATGGACAGAAAACAAGTGTCTTAACGTTTTCTTTTGTATGTTTATTGCATTAAAATTGTTTTAATTATGGAAAGAAAAACAATTAAATTGCAATTAATTTATACAGAAGCGAATAAAATATTTAGCAAATCTATAAATTTCTTTTTATTTTTGTAATATTAGGTGAATATTTTTTTTTATCAGTTTTCATTAATTTATAATGAAATGAACAGACGAGTAGGGAAAACTTTCGGTTTGATCGAGTTAGGACTTGCACTGCGATTATAATCGTAATCGAAATCGCTATCAATTGCATCTTTTAATCATAATCGTAATCGAAGCTATTAAGCGCTCGATTACGATTAAAACTTTTAGCCTTTTTACAATGACCTTTTTTCTAATCTAAGGGCCATTACTATGACTTCACGATAAAGTTCCGGATAGTAAATCCTAAGTTTAGCAAAACTGAACTAACTATAAATAGACAAGGTGAACTTTTTAACTTATCGCTCATCAAAATGTTAAATTTAAAGTTCAAATATAAAATATATAAAATACATTTAGATCATATGGCAAACAAATTGAACTGCTTATAGTCTAAGATCCCACATAAGACAAAGTTTTACCGTCTGCAAACCGCGTACAATATTTTTCGTTGCACTTATAAATTCGATTCGGTCTAGCCTTAATTAAAGGTTTTTTTTTGGCCAACTTGTTCTTAAGTTTTCACTCATTTGGTAGCCAAACAAAATCTTTTCCAATGAATATTTTAAGCATGTATGTAGGTGGGTTGATACTATAAATTTCCCTGGAGATACGAGTACTATAAGTACATAATGCTCATTTGCTGTAACGTCGTAGTATCTCAAAAATTGCATTAGGATTGATAAACATATGTTTCACTCGGTTGGCAGATAGGTGCAGTTTGTCTTATCTTGGGACCTCGCATTAAATAAATTATAGAAAAGATTAAAAAAAATATATAATGGAGTCGACAAAAATATTAAATCAAATAAAAAAGAAAATGAGAAAAAGAAAAGATTTAAGCTGTTTTAACAAAATTTATGATACGAGTAGTATATTTTCTTGCTTAATCGCAATTTTCGGTTAATAGCGATTAAAAACAATATGTTTCCAATTGGTCTCATTTTAAAAAAGTGGGCGGAGGAACGCCCAAAATTTTGTTTTATTGAATTTAATGATATTCTACTTACTTGATTGCTGCGGAACCTAGCAAACACCTTTGGTTCTGGTAATTACACAATTTTAAAGTTGAAAAAATAGGCGTGGCTACGCCCTTTAAAATTTATTATTATATTTCACGCCGTTATACTTAAACGATTTTTACGAAACTTACCACATACCTTTAGCTCTAAAATATGCAGAATTTTCTATTTAAAAAAAATGGGCGGAGTCATGCCCATTAAAATTTAAGAATATATTTGCAATGGTTCTACGTTACCGATTTTTGCAAGCCCTGAGCTCTGAAAAACACACCATCTTGCATTTAAGAAAATGGGCGGAGGCACGCCCAATAAAATTTAATTACATATTTTACATACTTCTTCTTGTGCAACAGATTTTAAATTTGTTTTTTTTTGAAACTGTTTACTACCAGTTTAGTCCCATACAATTTTTTTTTCTGAAATGTTCTATCAGATCCTTGCATTGAATTCGAGTTTTGTTTTGGCAGAATTATTTTTTAAAAGAATTAATACAAATACTTTGAGTCTGCTAAAACTTTCCACTGTCTTAAATAGAAAAATGTTTTTTTTTCGTATTTCGTACAGCAAATACTTGAGTGCGATTTTCTGTTTCTGCCAATAACTAAAATAAATTGAATAATTCAAAAATAATATAATTGCTTACTTTAACAAATTAACATATACTTATAAATATACACACGAGTAAATTCAAATATTTACTAGAACTTTCTTGCTTTTAATTAAATATGCGAAGCCAATAAATATTGAAATTAAAGCATTGTGTATTTTTTTTTGTTTATCTTATTTGATTTATTTCTGTTACAAATGATAGATTTTCGAATTTTATTTATTGTTTTTAGCAACTTAAATTGAATTTTGTTAGGAACACGTGTCTGAAAATATTAATTCAATCCAATTGTCGAAAGTGGCAAACGATGTATTGAACAATTTTTTTTTTGTGGAAAATAAAGTGCTTAAATGCATTAGAATTTGAATTTGCCTCTCTTATGAGATGTTAAAAACAAGATATTGGAAGAAATTAAAAATTTTCGCATAATAAAGGAAAGTAATTTGGTGTTTTACTAGCATAAATGCATAAGAAATTTAAATGTTATTGCTCAGTAAAAATAACACTTTTCTGATGCTTAATTTTTTACGTTTAGGCGGCTGCCCGATTCGCGCAGGCATTCAAGTCGATTCTAGATGATTCCTTTTTGAAAGACGGTTGATTTTAGTACTCACAGACATAAATTTTGCTGCCATTATTAATTTTTCTTTCCAATACACATATTCTGAATGTAACATTACAAAAAATTTAGTGCTCAACTACTAAATTTTTGCTGCATAATTTAGAAATTCGTCTTTGGTTCAGTTGTGTCAGTTTTTAATTTCAGCTACTTTATAAAAATAAAACTTTTCTCAAATAATTCTGCCAAAAAAACCGACTTCAATGCAAGGATCTGATACAACATTTCCGAAAAAAATTTATAGAACCAAACAAAATTTTTAAAATCTGTTCGTTAAGAAGAATTACGTGATATATAAAATTAAATTTTAATGAGAGTGCCTCCGCCCATTTTTTAAATGCAACATTTGTTGTTTTTCAGAGCTCAGAGTGTGTGTTAGATTTTGTAAAAATCACTAAGGTAGAACCACGCAAAATAAAATATTAAATTTTAATGGGCGTGACTCCGCCCATTTTATTAAATGGAAGATTATTTATATTTTAGAGCTTAAGGTGTGTGGTAAGTTTCAAAACAATTCGTTAAGTGGATACACATGAAATATACTAATAGATTTTAATGGGCGTATACCCGCCCAATTTTTTCAACTTTAAAATTGTGTAATTACAATATCCAAAGGTGCTTGCTAGGTTTCGCAATGATCAAATAAGTAGAATATCATAAACAATAAAAAAAAATTTTGGGCTTTTCTCCGCCCTTTTTTTACAAGGAGACATACATATACCCTCTCAGACAAAAAATAATACTTTTTACAATTGGTCTAAAATTAACCGAGTTATAAAGGAACATGGTAAAAAAATACAGACGAATTGATAACCTCCTCCTCCTTTTTTTGGAGTCGGTTAAAAATATTGGAATCCGTCGATCTTGCAGGCCATTCCTAAAAATTATTCCGCTAAGCTTCAGATTTTGTTAAAATAAGAGACATCTCATACACTTCTTAAGCCTATAAAATCCAGCGAATAGCTAAAATCAAATTCACGAAGACTTTTGAACTTATTAGAAATAGGTTCAGTAAAGTGCGCCTTTGACTCGCACACGAAGGCTTCGTACGGCCAATACGTACATACATATGATCTACTACACGAACTTTAGCCTATATAATCGAATATCTTACCTGATGTAGAATTTTTTTTAGCAAATTTTAAGTTCCCCGGGATTTTTTTCTGTATTGGCTCTTACTCTTAGTTTTAGCTCTTTCCTCCTTTTTGAGATTTTTTCGGTTCTTGACGTTTTTTCGTTTTTGGCGATTTTTTCGGTTTTTGGCGATTTTGCTCAGTATTAGTGATTTTCTTATTTTTCTGTTTTTGGCGATTTTTGATAGAATACCCCTTAATTTAAATTTTTTAAATTTCAGTGTTAACTGGTTTAGTCTGCATAAAAATACAATAACTTTGAAAATTTTGTGTGTCTGTATATTATATTAGGATTTCAACGTTTTTCGTTGCTCGCTTTAGAAAACCCTTTAATTTTATAACTGTCATGTATTTGTTGTTGTAATCCTACCGGCCAAAGTTTTGCGTATTCTGTGAAAATTTAAGGTCCGTAGCTCTAACATTTCTCGAGAAAACATCCTGTGACGGACACATGGGTATCGTAGCGAAAACAGTAGAATTCCCTTTCATCTTTGGTGTACAGAACCCTAAAAAACGATTTTTTTTCGAAATTTCTCATTAACGATGTCTCACGAACCAAAAAAATTAACCTTGAAATATCTTCGGTATATGAACCCCAAAACTAAGAAAAAAAGTCCAAGTACAATAATCGATACTTTGCTAGCAATGATGGATGCGTTTCAAAACTTCAAGGAAGTATTTAAATTCTGCACCTTTATAAACTTTTTTCTCATTTGATTTCCGTAAATAGTTTTTCCTTTGTATAATAAGCTTTCGGTTATATCAAAGTGTTTTTTTTTTTGGAAATCCTATGCCTGCAGTTAAATAATGTTGTAAACAAATGCTATTGAAAATAAAGAAAATTATCTTCTTCAAACAGTTCACTGAGCAAATAGAAATAAAATCTTTGAATAGCACTTTGTTTTTGTTCTCATAAACAAATAACATCTTCATTTAATTTTTGTATTTATTTGTATTTGAACAATTGAGCATGTTAAATTTTAAATATCTGATATATACTTATAGATACTTTGCATGTGGCATTTTACCATTTGAATGGTTAAATAGATTGCCAGAGCTGAAATGGTGGCAGGTGGCAAGCCAAGACGAAGATATCCACCATGAATCGAATATATGCTTACACAGCGAAAAATATTGGAAATGGCAAACTAGTGGCAATACAACTTATTGTGATGTCGCAAAATGTTATAATATCGAGCCATAACCGCTAAAATAGCTTAAGCGACTAATTTTTTGGACTTCGTTTTTTTTGACGAAATTCGACTATTTACGATCGCAAATAATCGATTTTGGTCAAAAAATGAAGTTCGAAAATTATGTCGCTTAAGCTATTTTGGCGGTTATGGCACGATAAGTACACAGCATATTAAACATTTTTCTTCATTCGTCATGTTTAACAACACCGCACCAAAATTTTTTGATTTTCGTCCTCGGTGTAACACATACAAATTATTTAAAAGAAAACCACCATAGTGATTGATGAGCATTTTGATAGTGTATGGACCCCTTGAAAATATTTAGAATAGATCCACATGACCTATAAGTGTCAATATATCATAAAATCTCCTGATTCGAAAATCGGAGTGAAATCGGTGAGTTTTACAATTTGAGACTGGTATCGGGAATAAGGCATTTCTTCTCTGCAGCATTTAAATAAATTCAGTACAGTGCATCTTTGACTCAATCACGAATAGTTCTGTATGGACACTACATATGTACATATGTAATACTATACGAACTTTAGCCTATGCAATCAAATATTTTAATTGAAGTAGACATTTTTAAAATTTCTCTGGTTTGGCGTTTATTTTTAATTTTAGCGATTTTTTGTTTGTTTAAGTTTAAGTGATTTTTTTTAATTTTGGCAATTTTTTCTCGTTTTGGCGATTTTTTCGGCTGTTTTTAATTTGAGCGATTTTTTGTAATTATGTCATTTATTTTCTTTTGGTGATTTTTTTTTGGCTGTTTTTAGTTCTAGAAATTTTTTCTTCATTTTGCCGTTTATTTCTTTTTTGGCGATTTTTTTCGTTCTGCCGATTTTTTCAGTTTTTGGCAATTTTTTTTCGGTTTTTGGTGATTTTTTTAATGCTCTTAAATATGTAACTTTGTTTGCATGAGCTTTATTTAATTTCGAGAAAAAAGTCCCGAAATTCGGGGTTTATTTAATTTTCAAATATTTGAATAACTTATTTTTGAGTAATTTACTAAATTTTGTTTAGGGCCAATTACACCAACTCTATATAAATATCAATTCATATTTAAATGTCCATTTTTATTAATTTTTTTTTATGGAAAAATCATTTTTATATATAAATTGATATATAAATAAATTGGTGAAATTGTGACAAATCATAGAAATTTTTTTTTGAGTTATGTTATTTGAACGAACATACCTTATATGTCACATATATTCAGATTTTTTTAATTTCTATTTTAATCTCGCCGTTGCACTTATGGTCTCACACACAGCAATTTTTGGTCAAACAACTTTTAAGTTTATGGCAGAGAAAAGAGAAGATAATGAAGTGGCAGCCATCATATTTTTCTCTCTCATTCATAAATTTAAAAGTTGCTGTTCAAAAAAGGCTGTTTGTGGACCCAGTCTTGTTGGAAAACTCTTTTCAATTCATACATGGTAATGGTAAATTGGGAAAATTTTCTTAGCTTTTCTCATATATTGATAATTATGAAGAAATATTTGCTTTTGTTGCCAACTTACTGAATCTACAAATATACCTTTAAATATTGTCACCTTAAATGCAAACGGACGCAACCAAACTTTTATATTTTTTACAGGAGAAACAAAAAACGTTCCAAGGTCAATAATAATAAAGTATTCTTAAATTAATTTCTTCGAAATTTACTTGTAGTATGGATACTTATATGTTTTGAACCATTTATTTCTTTTTTATGTATATTTAAGCTTTTTATTTAAGGAACGTAACTAGTCCTTGCAATAAAAAATTGATGGATTTGTAATTACCTCCGCTGGAATTTCTTTAATAAAGTCGTAATATTTTATCACAGAGGTCTAAATATTTGCGTGAACATATAGTTTGATAAAATGAACCATAATCAATCAAAAAGTCGATTTAAAATTTTTGTGTAGTTATGTCCGTTTGCATTTAAGGTGGCGATATATTCTTAAGACTGTTAATGAATTAAATGAATTTTCAAAATCCCTTTCCTTGTTAAGCTGTTGCTGCCCTTTGCAATATTTTCAGTTCGTTGATTAATACAGTTTGTGGATGTGATTAACAGCGATAAGAGCACTGTTCCTTTCGTAGGCGTAGTAGCTTTAAGTCTCGTTGCACTTTATAGCAAAAAGCATTGACTCACCTTATTATCTCTTCTTCGAACAATTTAACAAAAACAAAAGTATATGTATATCGTTACCTTAATATAGAAAGGCCCTAACTCACTACATTTATTTCGATAGATGAACATATAATGTATCGAGAAATTAAAAAATTTCGATTTCACAAAAAAAAAAGTGGGAGGGGTTTTCTATATTACGGTAACGATATGTATGCATTATGTAGAATAGCTTGCATTGTTTCCAACTAGGTATAAATGCATCTAAATAGCATTCACATACATACACACACACATAACAATGTATACGCTACCCAGCGAGCGCAGTGCTATAATTTCGAAATATGACGTGTTTATGAATTAAGCATTAAGCACATAGATCACAGTAGGCTACCGAACACAGAAAAAAATATCATTGAAATGTAACCAACAAAACAAATTGTGGCGTTGGCTGAAGTAGTTAGCACGTTGACTACAAAACCGAAGGTCCTGGGTTCAATCCCTGTATCCCTGTCATTAAATAACAACACCACGCATTTTTCTGATGTGCATTAGTGTCCCTTTGTGTCAGTTGTTGTAGGAAAGTTCAAGTGATGAAGGCATAGTCACTGGTCTCTGAACTATACCAACTTCAGCAGATACTAGTCCTAATGTAACATCAGAGCGCCCTCCTTCGTTGTGTAGCAAAATCATCGGCGAAGTAAAATAATCAATAAAATGGCTACAAGACACAGCTTCAAAAAATTAATACGCCCCATTTAACATTAGAGAGGCGCTGGAACACTCACTGCATTATTAAAAACGTGCGAAAAGCAGAGTTGTAAAAGAATGAAGCTTTCCTCTATCTCCTCTTTCACCACCTGTCTTCTCTATCACTATTCCTTTCCTAAAGAAGGTAACACCTAGTATTAGCAGTAGGCATTAATTGCCTGAGTGTTACTTCTCTTAAAAAAAAAAAATATATATATATATATAACTTAAAAATTAACAGTCATCATTATTGATATAACAAATTTAAATTTTTGTAATCAATTAAATTACTCAACAAAATTATTTGTTAAATTATATCACAAGGAAATGCCCACATGCAGAAGAAACAAGAAATCATGTCTTGTGTGTATTCATTGTTTGCTTGTCTAATAAAGTGTTGCTCTTTAGCTGAGAGGTTAGTAAGTCAGCTTGTTACTCCTGATATTGCCGGTTCAACTCCGCTCAAAGACATTTAGCGTTTTTCGCAGACAAGCAAAAATCGTTTCGAGGGTTGTGATTGTGTATAGTATAAAAAATATTTAATATAACAATTATGATAATAAAAATTTGTACGGAAATTCAACAATTCGCATTGTTAATATAACTATAACTTTAATTAAAATAGCTTTACAATCTAATAAAAATAAATGTTGAAAAAATAAATAAATTTCAACAAACTATTTGTTGATATATGATATTAATTGAAAATATTTTTCAGATTTTCCTTTAACTTACAATTTCGTTAATTGTATTTACAAAAATCGTTGTAGGTTCAAAATCAATTAATTATTTAATTGATATAACAAAAAAATTAATTGTATTTACAAATTATTTTTTTCTGTGAATATAAGCGATAAAACGATTATTTTGACACCATCACAGAAAATTAATCATTTCTTACATCCCATTAAAAAAAAGAGCTTCCAATGAAAAAAAAAATAAGACCTTGAACTTGTGATCGGCATGTAGTGCAAATTTGGATAATTTCTAATGATTTTAACATATGATTGTCATTGCAAGAAATTCTCATTTTTGATCCATATTCAGTGAACCCGAAGTCATGTTCATAATGTTGAGTAATGCTAGGAACACAACTGGGACGAACGACGAATTTTTCGGTGCGAACTTTCGTCATAAAAAATAAAACACATGTGTGCATATGAAAATGAACACAACACCACCGTACAACGAAATTCGTCGTGCGTGACGAATTCAGAGATAGGTTTATTTCTAATTTGTACGCCGACGAACGACGAAAAAACAATTTTCTCTCTCTCACTCTCTGTCCTTGTACACAAAACAATCAACTTTATCAAATATAAGAGAGGAATTCGCTGCGTAAATTCGTCGTTGTTGTGCTTCACACGACGAATTTACGCAGCGAACTCTTATCGACGAATTCGTCGACGTGGACGAAATTCGTCGTTCGTCCCAATTGTGTTCCTAGCATAAATCTGATTTTTCTTAGGTTCTTTTGTTCTTTTCCTAAATTTCTTTTAAATCAGTATATTTTTTTTATAAATAAAAATCAATAATAATACTTCATGCGATTGTTTTAATTTTCCAAAAATATCAAGATATATCACAAGTATTTGCGAAAACTCTAAATGATCTCCAATTATGGATAAGTGAAAGAAATACTTTATAATTAATTATCCAAATGTTGTTAACAATCAATTACAGAAAAGTTAAAAAATACACACTTATTGATACTTTGGAAGTAGAGATAAGGTACGAGTAGTTCCTGAATAATTACTTCCACTTTTTTTTAACTGCGAATGTAATCAATATATTTTTGCCTGCTGTGGTTACTGCATTAAATATTTATGTGTGTTTCTTCAATTGCTTTCAAATTATTTTTAAAATCATTGATGTATTTTATTTAAAACAATACGAAGTTATAAATCAAGTCTGCATGTTTGCTGGTCATAAGTAAAGCTATAGAAATAAATGCTTGCATGTACTGGTTTTTTTTTATTTAGAAAAGTGGAATAATATTGAAAAAAAAATAGTTCAATGTAAAATAAAATGATGTAAATATTTTTTTTTGTAAACAAATGTACCAAATAAAATAAACTTTATATAATTATTAGGTTTAGGTTTGTTTATTTTTCCAGTAAAATTTGATAAATGCATAAATAAGAAATATTTGGAAAAAAGAAAGAAAAGAAAAAATCTTTTTGCGTAGAGACAAGAAAGACTGAGCAAAAGTTTGAGGACGTGAATATGAATTGAATATTTTATTGGTACTTTTTTTTTTTTTTGATATATGAAGAACAAGGCGGAACACAAGGTTGTGATGTTTCACCAGAAATGGAACTAATTGCAGCTCAGCTGATCTATGCTGTAGCTAATGATTTGTATGTTAATTTTTTGGTGGGAGTTTCTATAATTCAACACTATGGTATTTTTTAATTTAAATATTACATGACTGAACGAACACAACTTATAACACTGAATTAAATTGTGTTGCTTACACACTCCTCCGTTATTTTTAACTTGTGGAAATCTGCCTTTAAATAAAAAAAATTTATTCAATCATATTCTGTAATAGTTTCCTTTATTTTCTTCTTGTTGTTTTAATGTACACGTAATATAACGTGTACATCAAGAGAAACCTGTTTTAATAGCTGGTGCCTGAGCCCGACTGACTGTTGTTAGTGTATGTCTGTGTGACAATATTGTTCAACTTATTTTTTATATTTAAATATGACGGCTGACTTACGAATGACCACGTAATATCGCTGCAATGCTGCTTGCGATGTGAAGTGGAAAACTAGCTGAGACAGTTGCATTTCAATTATATTGGGTTTTTACTAATATGTATTTGAAAATATATGTATGTATTGTAGGTATGCATACATACCCTGCAGGAGATCGGACTAGTGTCCAACTGGTATTTTACTAGTACAGAAGCCACCACCACTAGTTCCCAACCGTAAACTTTCCTATAACATGTTAATGCTCAAATTAGCATTGAGTGCGTTTAGAAAATTACTAGTGCCATTGGTATTAGTTTAGGACTAGTTAATTACCAGTTCATTTGCAAAGAAAAATTCTATAAAATTGGTGGTTTTGTTCCTTTGTTACCCAGTGACAACTGCTAGTTAAAATTCGCAATTATTTATCAGAATTCAAAAATACAAAAAGTTAATTGTAATTATTTGATTATAATTATTTAAAGGTGAACCTAAAATTTTAATAATTGTATAATACCAATTTTCGTACAGTGCAAGTGCTCTGCTAGACAGTCAAAATTTATTTTGCAATGTGGTGCCTTGGAACTACTTCATATACTAGTACTCATCAGAACTAGTAATTTTATACAACAACTTTAACCCTTTTCGTACTAGTTCTTGCTGTTCTAGTAATTATACTAATAGCTTTTAGACAATTGATACCTATTCTCCTGCAGGGTACTTATATAAATAAAAGTATGTGTATATGTATATAGATTATGTAATTATAATTTTAATAGAAATATATTTAAGAAAACATTTGTTACATGTCCAAATTTCAATGGATTAATATAATAAGATGAATATAATATTACTATGTATATTATTTAAAATTTTTTATTTATTTGATGTTGGTTTAGCATATCTAAATAGATGCATTTTGTTGCAGTCTTTATGAGCTAAAGTCATACGAATGAGTACAAAAATACTCTGACTATTAATCGGCTATACAAGCGTATATACAGTGCTATTTTATTTACACACACTTAAAGCACGTTTTCAAACAGCCATAATAACACCCACACACATTTTGCATTCCATTTTTTATATAATATTTTTCTCTGATTTGGAGGATGCAGAGTACCCTCTTCGCTAGTAGGCAGTAAGTTGGACAAATAGTCGTAGAGTCGCAGGTTCAATTCCCGACAGATACTTTGCGCGTTTCTGCAAACAACCTAAAATAGCTTCGCAGTTTATGTTTATTAAAAAAAAACTTGTTCACTGACTAAGTACCGGTTCAGACCTGCAATTTTTTTTTTGGAGCAATTCTTGTAATATGTGGAAGAGTGTTGGAATAGAAATACATATCGCTATCTTAATTATTTTCTTGTAATCGAGATTTTTGTATATTTCGTTAGAAAAATCGAAAAATGGCTAAATCTCGATATCAAAAAAATAGTGAGTTAGGGCCTTTCTATATTAAGGCAACAATATATGTGACAGCGCATAGAGAAAGAGACCTAAGGGTAAAAAAAATCAATTTTCAATTTTTTATTTTTTTTTTGATGTGGACAACATCTGAGCATCGAATGATAACGATCCCATGCCCCAAAAGTGTTCCCTCCCAGACATATGCGCGTTTTATGAAATTGAAGTCGACGATTCTAAGGTTATGTGAAAAAATTTTCATACTAACAGAGTGATATTCACGATTTAAAAGAATTATACCCCCCTGTTCTGAAAATCAGGGTGATTTCAAATCACTTGATTTCAAAAGTAAACTATTAATAGCTGACTTGGTAATGGGAATTTATTGCGTTTTAAGTATTTTTCATTTATATTTTCTTCCAACTTCCAAAGCTATAAAGCGTAAAATATACAAAAGCAATGATTTAAGTTTTATTAATTTTTACAAATCACCGTGATTTGGCATGTCGTGATTTGCAGAACAGGCCCGATAAATGAGTATTTATTATAATTCACAATTAATAATTTCACAAAATAAACCTGGATTCCAAAAAACGCGAGCAAAATTGATGTCAAACTCATGGAAACAGCGCGCTAGGTAGAAAACAGTAAAAACCAACTACACAAAACAAGAGGTAGGGACGACCTACGCGCGCTTTCAAGGTTGACCAACACGTTCCTGACGTCATGAGACGTTCGCTTTCAAATGAGACCAATACCAACACGCTCAGTGATGGTACACCAAAGATACACGTATTTAAATCTTTAAAATGGCTCTCCTGAACAAAACGGGTTTTTACCCTTAGGTCCCTTTCTATTTTGCGCGTCACATATACATCTTGTATTCCTCTCTCGCTCTTTTTCACTAAAAAATAAAAAGTTGCTGCAAGAAAAATTGCAAGTCTGGACCAGGACAAACAACTATAATTTTTAATTATACAATTGCTTTTAAACTGATAAATGTCTGTAATAAATTTTTATTTTGTTTTTCATTTCAGGTGAGTCATGTTGTAATATTGTTTAAAAAAATTAAATGTAAGTATGTACATACTATGTAACGTAAAAGTTAATTTATACAATTTTTTCTCTTTAAATACTTTCATCACACTTTAAAAAACTATTTATTTACTTTATTCCCTTAACTATAATAAATATCATAGCAACTAATTGATTTCGGAAGAAGTGCAGACAGTCTGTTTGTTGATTGAATTGCCTTTAATAATTTGTCTTATATAACAATTTATTATGTACAATTTATTAACTTGTGTGTTTGGTTCGGCGACCATGAAATTCATATTTTTTTTATTAAATATATTATTAAATGTTGTTATACATTACAAGAGATGAAGGCATGATAGGAAAACTAATATAGAATCTTTCACTTAAAACATTTAATAAGCATACGAGCTTGAGTTTTAACTATAGTGACAGATAGTTCTTAAATTTTGTTACATTTCCAAAATTTTTTCTAGTAATGAATACTAATACTATATTTCATCAAATCATATTTAAAAGTCATTTTACAAAATAAAATTACTAAAGAAAAACTTAAAGACTATTTCACCAATTCTATTTAAATATCAATTGATATTTAAAAGTCGTTTAAAAAATTTAAAAACAATTTTTAAATATGAATTGATATTTAAATAGAATTGGTGAAATAGTCTCTTATTGTTTGATAAGTACCTCCACGTTCACTTTACCATCACTGTTTAGTTTTGGAGCAAAAGTGAATGTTTACCGAATAATAACAGTAGGCAGTTCTAGTTGCTGCCGCTCATGGTCATTATTCTTTGGTGTCGTACTGCACTTCCGGCTTGGACGAACACTAGAGATTTTTTTATTTAAGTTTATTTTTTGTTTTAATAATATATGAGGATTATTGATAGTGAGAAGAAAAATATAATATGTAACAAGAAAAAGTGATTTCGGAAATTGGAAGTTGATAAATTTTTTTTTAAGAAACTCGGTGATTTCGTCGTTTACGGAATTTCTTGAGAGGCTTAGTGATAATTTTGATGAAACATAAAGAAATTAGAAAATCTATAGTATCTAAAAAGAAATTTATTAGCTACTTAAGAATGGCATAATCAGCCCAAGTACTTAATTTATTTCAGGCAATTGTATGGGAATAAAAGATAATGAGGAAGGAAAAATAGAATTTAATATAACATAATATTTCTTATTTCCATCATATCAATTAAAATTAATACACGGAAAAATAATTAAAAACTGTCGAATCTTATTTATGCAATGTCTTGCATTAATCCACAATTGAAGGTTAGCCGCGAATAACGTTTTAAGTGACAAAATAATAATTTTTCAGGAGAGCCCAAGAACGTATTTTAAAGCAAGATTGGTTTTTTCGTTTAAATTTTTTTAGCTTATCGAAAATAATGATAACTACCATTAACTTTCTTTTTGTATCTCTGCTACATTTATCAATTATTTCCGACAATTTCGTTTGCATGATTTTATTAGTTACTCACAATGTTTTCCACCGACTGATTGGATTGTAATTGTATTTTGACGGCGATAAGATGCATAATTTTGGATGGTTTGATGTTTGAGCAACACAAGAGAGTTTTGTTAATGTTAATCAGTGACAAAACTGGTTTTTTAAAAAATTTCTTTTACAACGTTATTCGCGGCTGTGCTTCAATTGTTAAATTTCGCACCTATTATACCAAAGCCTATTGGAAAAACTGAATAAATTCAGTAAAGTGCGACTTTGACTCGCGCTCGAAGGGTTCCGTACGGACACTATGCGTTTTATACTATACGCAATTAAGCATATGTAACTGAACATCTTCCCTGTTGTAGACATTTAAAAAAAATTAAGTACCCGGTAAACGTTTTTCGGTTTTTGTGAATTTTCTTAATTATGGAGCTTCTTGTTAGTTTTGGTGCTTTGTTGTTGTTTGCGGGATTTTTTCGGTTTTTGGCGTTTTTTTTTGTTATATCATTTTATTTGTTTTGCTGTTTTTTTTTAGTTTTGGCGCTTTTTTTCGTTTTGGCGATTGATTTTACTTTGAAAAATTTTTTTATTTTCAGCGATTTTTTCGTGTTTTGGTGATTTTGGTTTATTTTTTTTGCTCGTTTTCTTAGTTTTCGCCTTTATCTAAGTTTTGTTTTTTTTAGCTATTTTTTCGGGTTTTTGGCGTTTTTTTTCGTTTTGGCGATTTATTTTTGTTGCAAAAATATTTTTTTGGTTTAACGATTTTTTCGTTTTTTTTATATCATTTTTAGGATTCCGTACACCAAAGTTGAAAAGGAACCTTGTTGTTTTCCCTAAGCTATACGGCTGTCCGTCTGTCTGTCTGTCTGTCTGTCTGTCTGTCTGTCCGTTAGAGGCTATTTTTTCGAGGACAGTAAGAGCTACGGAGCTGAAATTTTTACAGAGTATGTAGAACATTGCTCGCTACAACAATAAATACATGAGAGTTTAAAAACTAAAGGGTGTTCCAAAACGAGATTGTAATACACATACAATTGTATATATATAGGCACTTGAAATTTGTAAAGTTAGTGTATTTTTATACAGACTATAACAATTAACACTCAAATTTAAAAAAAAAAAATCAAAGTTAAAGGGTGTTCCATCAGTTAATGTAATTTTGACTATGTAATTTGGACAACTGTTGCTGTATCTTGGAAACCGTAAGAGCCAAACTCTTGAAATTTTTAAAAACGGTAAAATTAAAAAATTCTAAAATTATAAAATCGCCGAAACCAAAAAAATTGCCAAAAACCAAAAAAAAAATCGCAAAAATGAAAAAAAACAATATAAAAAAATTGCCAAAATGAAAAAACCCCAAAAAGCGACAAAACTAAAAAAATCGTTTAAACTTAAAAAAACACTAAAAACGTAAAAAAAACGTACGGAACCCTTCGTGCGCGAGTCGAAGGCGCACTTTACTGAATTTATTAAAATTTGGCGAGTTTTCTTAGTTCAGCGCTTTTTGTTCGTTAGGGATTATTGTTCAGTTTTTGGCGCTTCAGTTTTATAACTTTGGCGTTTTTTTGGTTTTGGTTTTTTTGGCGGTTCTTTCAGTTTTTGGCAATTTGTTTAATTTTAACGATTTTTTTGGTTCTGACAATTTGTTCGATTTTTCTTAGTTTTTTTTTTGGCGTATTTTGTTTGTTTTGGTGTTTTATTTTTTTAAAGGCTTTTTTGGGGTTTGGCGATTTATTTTAGTTTTAAATTTTTTTTTAATATATTTTGGAGCATTTTATTGTTTTGGCGATTTTTTTTTCGTTTTAAATTTTTTTTATTTAGTTTCGGAGCTTTTTTCGTTTTGGCGACTTTATTCGGTTTTCGGCGATTTATTTCGGTTTCGACGAATATGTAGCTCTTACGGGTTCTCAAGAAAACAGCCTGTGACTGACATCGTAGCGAAAACAATAGGGTAACTTTTCATATTTGGTGTACGGAACCCTAAACAGCCTTCTAATTATATCTGAAGTGATTTGGGAAATTAAAAGTTTTTGAGAATAAAAAGTTGTGGCTACAAAGCTTTAGCTCCACGTAGAGCTTTTTTTCTATAATAAAGTAACAACATATGCTGAGTTTTAGCAGGTAGACGATTATATTTGCTCTTACCATCATTATTAAATTTATTATTATTTCACACTAATTTTTGAATACCCTTAATGTCTTTGTATCAAATTCCAATGAACAATTGAAAGTTTAACTTATTTTTGCTTAAGTGTTTGTGTTTCGCTTTTTTATATACATTTGCATGTATTTTGCTTCTAGGTAATTAAACTTGAGTTTATTATATTTTAATGAACCCTAAGTAATGAGCTTAATAAGCAAAATATTTCAACAGGACATTGGCGTAGATAGAAGGAGTTTTGTTTTTTTTTCATCCTTTTTAAAATATAAATAATTGTTGAAAACATATATTTATTTATCGAATGTGACTTCACCGCCGACTGATAGAATTTTTTTCTTATTAAAAATAACGCTTGCTAATAGTATATTAATAAAAATTAGGCTACCAGTTTTTAAATTTATTTAAGAATGAAATTTATTACAAATAAATAATCTTAATTAATCACAACAAAAGATTTATAACACACAACTACGTGTTTTATATGCCCATAAAAGATTTTTAATTTAAAAAACTTGGAATGACTTGCGCAGAAGATTATGTTAATAAGTTTGTAATTCAAATATTTTATACATAACGAATTCGTGCAAAAACAAAAGCTATTGATTTAATCTCATCTCTGAATAAGTTATTAAATATATATTGTGCTATTAGCAGTTAAAACGTTTAATAAAAATAAATTAATAAAAAGTGTTTTTTTCCTATTTCCTGTTTTTCTATTTCTCAAAAAGTCAGTTGCAAACTTTCAGGTAAAATAGAACAACTGGAAACTTTCCTTCAGTCACTTGAATATTTTTATTTAGTTTTCTCTCTCTCTCTCTCTCTCTCTTATTTATTTATTTATTTATTAAACATACTATACAAAGTAAATTTGCATAGTATGGTGTTGCACGAATATGGGCGGAGTAACTAGACCATATGCCCAAGATGTTATTAACAGTATTTTCAAAAAAGCTCCGTGACTGACTGATTAAGATTATACGGTTATCCGTGACAGATTAGTCAACCAGCGCGAGCGAGACGAAAAACTCTCGAAGGCCTAACAACAGAACTAAGCCCGACCGCACTTAAGAAATAATTACGATGACGCGAAATGATGTTCTTCGACCCAGAGCTGCTTAACGACTGTCTCTCTCTCTCTCTCTCTTATAAAATTTAAAAAAGTGCAGTTAAGTGATTTTGCATTTCAGCTAACGAAATTATATAATTTGAATATCCTTCACCAAAAATGGTAAAGGATATATGTTAAAAAGGGTGGTTTTGGCACACACACACCTCCACTCGGGTACCCAATTGGGTCCATTGTAATGTGAAGGGTACATATAGATTTTTCATTTCGTGTGTAATTTCCACAATATTAATATGCGACCCATAAAGTATATACATATATTCTGGGTACTTAAGAATAGGGAAGTCGAATAAACGATGTCCGTCCGTTCGTCCAACCGTTTGTCTGTCTGTACGTGAAATCAGTTTTCCGAAGCTCCCAGAAAAGCTAAGCACTGCGGTCTTGGACTGGTGTGTCAGAAATGGCCAGAAATAGATTTATATTGAAAATCAATAAATCACAAAGAAATTAAAAATTTTTTTTAATACCTAAAACAATTTTTTGTTTGTTAAATAAACCTATTTTACATTTCAGTTAGAATTAAACTAGCATCAAAATCCAAAAAATCAAAGAAATGATTCCAGAGTTGGAAAACTTGAACTTTTTTTGTTATATAAAAATAACCTACTAAAGCTAATTTTTTCTTTTTCTCCTTAAAAGAGATTAAGAAATCAGAAAAATCTATGAAGATGATTCCAGGGCTGGGAAACTAGCTTTTTTTGTGATATATAAAAGTAACGAGGTCTAGTTAAATTTTTTCTTTATAAATAAAATATATTTTATGTTTTGCATAGAAAATAAGAAAAATAAAAACACCTGCTGCAGAGCTGGAAAATTTTGACTCTTTGTTGGTTATTAAAGTAACTAAATAAAACTAATTTTTACCTAGTTTCCTTTTTTTCTTAGTTCACTTAACAGATTTTATATATTTTCTGAAGAACTAGATTGGTATAAGCAATCAGAAAAATATAAAAGGATGATTCCAGGGTTGGGAAACTCACACTTTTTGTGATATATAAAACTAATTAAATAAAACTAACTATTTCCTTGGTAATTAAATATATTCTAGATTTTAGAAAGAAGGAAAAATCAAAATTATGATTCCAGGGTTGGAAAAATTTTTGGGTAAAAAACTAACCAAAAATAATTTTTTTTTAGTTACACATATTTTATGTTTTACTAGCGGTCTCCACTAGCCATGAACTTGGTATGGGCATCATGTCGGACATGGCAAATGGCTAATGGAGACCGCTCATGTCCATGTTTTGTCCATGCTCTGACATGGATGCACGAACATATGTCTGAGCAACGATGTTCGCCATGAGATTCGCTGTCCGCAACCATTTACAATAAATAGAAAATTGGTAAATATTCTATCTTTGTTGCGCTACCGCAAAATACTTTGATATGTCTGAACACGGACATCGCCCGTGTTCACCACAGCAAAGAAGTTCATGAATTTTTCACAATTGCTCTGCCGGCGTCATGTTCATGTCATGTCCAAGTTTATGGCTCGTGGAGACGTAGAGTTAGGAATATCTTTACTCAAGATTTTTTCATATAAGTTAAACTTTTATATTCATATCTAATTTAAGTATAAACGAAGGTTTGTGCCATGTTGCTTACTATGCTCTCATCACAGTTATGTTCTTATTAGCTTTTATTAAATGGAGATAAAAATAAATTTATCGCTAAAGAACAGTCATAACTATAAAATAAATTAAACCAAATGTTATATTTCATTTTCCTGAAAACAGTCTTTTCTGCTGAAGAAAATCTAAAGAATTCTTTAGGAATCAACCGTTTATATAATCGCGATATATACCATTTGCAATGGGATGTTTAAAATGACATACTAAACATTTTTGCAGCATCAATGATTGTTAAATACGGGAAAATTAAAACAAGGTAGTTTACTTGGAATGACGGTAAAATACTAAGTCTATTTTAGGGTTACACAGAGAAAACAGTGCCTACTAAATACCTCATAAAATAGAACAAAATTAATAAGAAATCTCTATGGTTTTTTTTTCAATAAGGAAATCTTATTAATTTCATAGGGAAAACCTTTTTGAAAAAATCAAGAAGAAATCTTCTAGTTTTTATTAGGTTATCTTATTGATTTTTCAATAAGATTTTCTTCTTGTTTTTATAAGGCGACCTCATAAAAAATAAAAAAAATTTGCCTCTTTATTCTCTGTACTTATGTATTTTCATTTAAATTCTATACCATACACGTATGTATGTATGTATGTAGTATATTGTAGATGTTATTTATTTATACATACATACATACACATTATGTTATATTCTTAACTAACTTACTCATCAAGTATTGAACCAGCAAACTTCTGACTGATAGACAAGCACTCTAACCAATATGCTAACAAGCAGCCTGAATAACCATTGAAATTATTGTGCAAACATTCTTATACAAAAATTAAAAATATCATGAAAAAAAATTGCTCTATGTCTATTTATAAATATGAAATAACAAGACACCTCATAAAATCAAGAATATTTCCTTATTAAAAAAATCAATAAGATGCTTTACACATAATCATATAGGAACCTACTAAAATTAAGAAGAAGAACTTATTGAAAAAATCAATAAGATAGCCTAATAAAATAAAGAAGAAACCCTTTAAAAAAAATCAATAAGGCAACCTAATAAAATCAATAAAAAATCCCTATAGTTTACAATTTATAAGAAAACCTAATAGAATCATGAAGTTTTTCACTATGTTTTATTGGTGCCAAAAATAATGGAAATTGAGTAAAAAAGTTGTGAATAATAAGATTTCTTCTTGATTTTATGTGGCTTTCTTCTTGATAAAATTAATATGATTTACCACATAAAAACAATAAGGAATCTCTATGAAAAATTTGTCGCTTCTTTCTGCCGGGATGCCCCTTAACCTAAAAACGTTTCATAGAGAAAATCTTCTTGATTCTATGAGGCAGTTTTTTCTCTGTGTATTAAGTAGTAACCAGTACGTTTTCCTAACATCTCGAGAGGGAGTAAACAAGCCCCAATTTTTTTTATTGTATTAACGTGACGTCACTCTTGACAACTGGAATAAGGGGGAATTTCTTAAATATAGAGTGTAGAATAAAATATTCAATTGTTGCTTATATGGAAAATAAAATATTTGAATCAAAGTTTTTAGTCGAAAAATACCAAGAGGTCACTTACTAAAAATTGCACTATAATAAAAAATTATAAATTTTTTCACAATACATGTATGTACTTATGTACCTGTATACTACATATACGTACTTTGTTGAAGGGTATAAAAGATTCGGTACAGCCGAATATAGCACTCTTACTTGTTTTAACTAACTAAAGCGGGAATGGTTCCCGATTTCCCGGGAAAAACTCTTATAATTGGATAACAGCACTGGTATGTGACTATGATTATAGGCAATTGTTTTTTATAAAAAAATTTCAAAGCATACGTTGGGGCTTTCATTTATAACTGTGCATTTTATGCCGTTATGATTTTGAATTTTTAACTCTCTCTACAAGTTATACCATAAATTGCTTAACTATAAATATTTTATTAAGGAGAGTAGTTGAATCCTTCAGCACCCTCAAGAAAAAATTATTTGGCTACGCCATAGCAACCAGACTTAAATATCTCAATTTCATGCAGACAAAAAAAAAATAAAACAAGCAAAACAACATCGTTTTATCAAATTTCATATTTTTGCAGAAGCGAAAACTGAAAATATGTTTTCTTAATTCTGTCAAGACAATTTTTTTCCTTTTCGCTAAACAAAGTGTTGCATGAAGTTGTCGCTTGCCTCCTCTTCTTGTCGTTTGTGTCATGAAGTTTATTTTATTTTTGTGCCTGTTGGACTTTGTGTGTTGCGAAATACGTATGTTTGAAAGCAGACAGAGTGGCTCTGACGCATGCTCAACCTGTTATTTGTGGTTTTTTAAACAGTTTTATCATGATTTACTTGAATATATACATATCGTAGGTTGATAATTTAAATGTCGTATGTGGATTTTTTGCGGTTTTGAGTTAAGATCGATTAATTACACTGAACCAAAAATTTACCTAAATACTGCAAAATGGGGTGTAAAAATGAAGAAATGTAGGTTATTATACAGCTAACAAATTCGTTATTCAGGTCTACGAATTTTTTTCGTTAAAGAAAATAATTTTAGTAAATTGTTAAATGGAAGAAATTTCTTCATTTTGAGTATTGTTGTTTCGTTATTTAGTGGGTGGTAAATATTACCAAATTTTAGTTTAATTGATTAAGAATTTTTATTTATAATAACTAATTAATGTAGTTAACGTGAATATTTTTTATTAACTTTGAAGAACTTTTCTTCAAATGTAGTAATGTATTTAGTCCGTATGAATAACTTTTTTATTCATAATGAATAACTATTATTCACTTTTACTACCCTATTTTATTCAATTTCTAAGCCCCTGTAGGAACATTTTCTTTACCTTTTAAGACAACTTTTATACAAATTGTAAATAGTAAACTAGTTTTAGCAGCTGTGTTGATTTGTTATTGTTCACTGTTTACAAATTATATAAAATTCTCTTAGTTAGTGAAAGATAATGCTATTAACGATAAAATGTAATAAAGTAAAATTGTATTAAAACAAAAACATTACAAATTACAAGAAAAGTATAAATTTATTATACAAAATCAATATAAATGCAAGTGTACATACATATATTGATGTTCATTAATAATAAACACTTACTTAAATATATAAGTATACATTAGAGTAATAATCAATATAGGTTTTCCGACCTCATCTTTCATTAGCGTAATCAGTTTCTCGATACCTCATACGGTTTTCGAGATATGGAGTGTTGAATTTGTTGTATGTGGCATTTGCTGATGCAAAATTTATAAGAGTTCAAACTTCAAACTCAATTTACTCGAAACTATCGGAATCCACATACGACAATTAAATTATCAGCCGACGATATGTGCCTACTCGTACATAAATACATATATGTATGTATGTATACTGTATACTGTTACCTGAGCAAATAATGTGCTCGCATTTTGGTAATGGTCAGTGTTGCCAGTTTAGGGGATTTGTCCAGTATTGGGGATTTTTTTTTCGCGATTGGGGATGAAAATTTCGTATTGGGGATATGGTGATGATAACCAAATTTTAGGGAATTTTTTTTATAACTGATGGTAACAAGAATAGTTTTTGAACTAAGAAATATGCATCCAGCAAGTCTTAAAAATGTGTATTGCTACTCAAGGTAGACTAACCAATAATGAACACTACCAAAACATCCTGCTGAAACCACATACCAGGTCTGTTTTCAAGAGCAGGACGTAAAAAATTTTCTATCATAAACCGATACCGCTCTCCATTTTCATTCTCGAAGAACTAACCCAGAACCTACAGAATCTACAATTCTGCTTATTAACAAAAACCATTCAAATGAAAATGAGCTTCATCACTCATAATCAAATTTAAAATAATTGATCTCTAATTTAAATAATAAAATTCTATTATTGCGGTTCTTTGTTCGGTTGTAAATCACTCCATTATTTATTCTCCAAGTGTTATTTATAAATCTAAAAAAAATAATAAAATAAAAAATTATATATTATATATTATACTATGTACAACAAAGTTTGAGGCTGATGAATCAGAAGATTTAGATTCTGAAGTTTTTGAAATGGTAAACTTTTTTATGCTTGTGTATATTAAAATATGCGAAAATTTTTCTTTACAAGTTTTATAAGTACAAATTAAATTAATATGAATGTAAATATAGCTATCGATATAAATGAATTTTATTAAATACTACCTTAACTCGGTGTGCTTCGCTACCCCTCTCCTCAAGCAAAAAAATAAATATATATATATATACATATATATATGGCATTAGTGGTGCAATATGAAAATTTGATTTTGCCACGACCCTTCGCACGCAGACCGAAAGTCAAAAACCAGATTTCACAGTGTCACCCGCCTGAATATTCTGAAGATTCCCTGAAAATTTCATCAAAATCGGCCCAGTCGTCTTGGAGTCCATACATTACATACATACACACATCCTGTTTTATATATATAGAAATATGTTATTTTTGTGATTATTTTTTAAATAAAATTAAAAAAAAATTATTTTTTACACCAATGAAAAAATTTTAATAAAAAATCTCAATTTGGGAATTTTTGGGGATGACAAATCAAAAAATTGGGGATAAGCTCTAGAAAAAAAAACCGGCAACACTGGCAATGGTTACTAGAGCAAGATTTTATAGGAGTTTTGTTTTTTTTTTAAATTGAATAACATGTTTATTATTTAATATGGACAAAAAGTTTAATAGAGAGGCGTATCATGATTTATTTTTCTAGAGTCACGCGTAGCAGCGTTAAAAAAAATTTAAGTAAGTCTGTACAGGTGCTTAAGTAAATTTAAGTGTATGAAAACATTATATTATTACCATGTATGTATCGTTAGCTAAAATGCAAAAAGGCGTAACTAACAAAAATATAATTTTAGAGGTGAAACAAAAAACTAAAGAAAAAACTGAACAAACGTGTAGTTAAGTCCCCTTGGTATTTGTTAATAAAAGCGCCATTTCTAATCGCAGAAGTTTAATATTTTGCCAAGACATGAAGTTTAATGGCATTCATAATAATCAATCAAAAACTCGATTTTGAATTTTTTGTTAGTTACGCCTTTTTTTATTTTAGCTGACGTTATATATGTATATATAATTGGGGTGTTCAAACTGTAGTCTTAAGGGTCATAATATTTCAAAGTTTTAGTGTAAAAGAAAAAACATAATACATATTTTAAAATTTTAGTGTGAAAGAAAAAACAAAAGCAATATTAATTACATTAAAATAATTGAAAGCATTAGGGCACTTAATATTAACGTTTGAATACGCCTAATATTTTATGAATTTAATGCTGTTGAATTGCATTTAATTAAATTTGTTTTGAAATCACTATGCCGCGGCTGAAAACGAACAACAAACTACAGCTGAAGCATATTATAATATTTAAATATTTTCAGTAATTAAATCTTTTTAGATTTTTAATCTTTCATTATTGTTATACTAAAATGACTTTCTTGACCCAGTAAACTTTTACACTAAAGTGTTAGAACGTACTTAAAACTTTTCTCTTACTTCATATGTGAATTAGTGAGTGGCAAAACTTGTTGCTTTCAATCTTCTTTGTGTTTAAGTACTCGTATTGTACTTGTAAACTACAATTTTATCTGATGCCATTAAAAAACTGAAGGTATTTAAAGCCTAATTGTATGAAAAGAAAAACTACATGTGCACATACATACTAGAGTTCGACCGATTAATCGGCTTCGGCTTCGGCCTTCGGCCAAAAATTGGTAATTGGCCAACATTCGGCCTACGGCAAAAATCGGCCGATTAGCCGAAGCCGAATATTTTTCATTCCAAGCTTGAAAAATAACATTATGTTTGGTCGTTGCTCGCCGACAGTTTCTATTGTGTTTAACGTTTTGAAAGGGTTGCTTTGAAATACAACCCTGTTGCTTTCTATTTTCTTTTACTTGGACGTTCTTGTGAGTAATCATATGAAAAAGCAATCTAGAAATTGTAAAATAGTTTTATTTTTTTTGTTATGTATCCAATAGATATTACAGCTATTTCAGTGATCTCAAAAAAGCAAACTTTTTCTTAATTCATATAAAACAAGTATCATTTTTAAAATTTAAAACATTCGGCTTCGGCTTCGGTTTTGGCCGAAGTTTAGGATTTTAGCCGAAGTTCGGCTTCGGCAAAAAAAAACGCCTTCGGTCGATCTCTAATACACACATACGAGTATATGCTTGCATTCTGGTATGCACAAAGTTTTTTATGTAATACATATACATACATGTGTATGTATGTTTTTATATTCATGTATTTATTTTTTCTTCTTCTCAATTCAAGTAGTGCTCCCACTGTTCAGAGCATCAATGCAGTGCGCACAACAGAGAACAATTTGTGAATGTTTAAAGTGCATACAGGAAGTTGTAAAACTTGAGTTTTTTTTTCAAAAGTAAATTTTGTGAATATTTCATTGAAGTGATAAGAGTAGCAGTGAAGAAGACAACTTTGCAAAGAGGGGAGGACTATAGCAAAACTGATTTTATTTATTTAATTCAACATTTCAGCTGCAACCAGTTTTTTTCTGTTTATTGCGTCTGCGGCTTTTTGTTCGAAAAAAAAAAAATGTTTATCATAACATTTTAACAAAGGGTTTTAAATACGTATGCATGTGCATATGCATACATATATTTTTTTAGTCACCAATCAAAAAGGTGTCATTCATAATCAACTCCAAAATTCTGTTATTAAAACTAAATTTTCTTAACAATTAAGAAAATATATAATAGACATGTTTAGGATAGAGATGAGTGAGCAACGATTTTCAATAATGATTAAATTTTTTTTTAGAATATTTTAACTACATAAAGCTAAGGTCATACTTGAGAAATATTTGCCCTAATAAAAGTAACCAACAAATAATAATGAAAAATCATTTGATGCAGCCACGTGTTAATACCGACACCAAAAACTGAATCAAATAACTATCCATAATAGTTTAGGTTAGCAGGTTGCTGAGAAGAAAACGTAAATTTTCAATTCACTTGGTTCTAAAAAGAAGGGAATCACAATGCACCCAATTGGTTTTTCGAGTGGAGGTGCTGTATAGCACCACCCTTCCTAACCTAACCTTACCTGCGTCTAAAAAACCGGTCACTTTATGTTACCTAAGAGTAGGAAAGCGATTGTGCAAGCACAGATGGGGAAGTGATAGATAGATAAAGAGTAGGAAAGCTTTATTAATTTTTTTCAAATTAGTTTTAATTATTATTATTATTCGAACTTTATTTGTTTCTATATTTATGATTTGATTAGAGCATTCTAATAGTGGTTGCCAGATTATCTACTTTGGTGTTATTTGTTCACGTAATTGGGCTTACAGAGCGATAGCCTAGTTAATTTTTTTTTGTTTTCACAACTCTGTTATATGCTAATTCTTATAGCATCGTTGCAGCGCCTCTAGTGTTCATTAGATGTACTACTTTAAGCTATGTAGCCACTTCATAAGTTATTATAGCTATGCTATTTATGTCACGACACAGGAGCTACGACGTCATTTCCTTAACAAAAATAATCGACACTATTACAGTTATAAATTAATTTTTGTTTTGATTTCCTTGTACTTAAAACCAGAGTACTAAAATACACGAAACAAATTGTTTGATGTAGCTTTTTATCGTTCTTTGAAGTGAATGAAACAAAAACAAAAGAAAAATAATGAGTAGGATTGATCAATGCGTTTTTGTATTGTTTTTGCACATGAGCACAAACCAGAGAACACAGCCGATAGGCTGTTAGCCGGCTAGCACACAATACATTAATTTAATCGTACTCCGTTAGAAAAGAAAATAATGGGAAATAAATGGAAACGTTTTGAAATATAATTTTATTGCATTGTTATTTAACACATTGAATTTGTTTTATATAGCCAAGCAGCATAGCTATAACCGGGTCTCCTAAGACATCTGTCTTAGCCAATCACGTTAGTAAATTCTATTTTTACTTATACGCTTATCTTTAAAGTCGATTTAATTTTTTGTAAATTTTATTTTTAAATTTGTAGTGTCAGGCTTATATTTGTTGGGGCGTGGTCACGCCCTATTTGTCCAATATTAATGTGCGTCCACTTCTCTAAATTCAACATCGTGTCACTTTCACTGCTCAAGGTGTTTGAAAAATTTCTTAATAATGGGTCAGCTAGAAACACGTGAAATATAATATTAAATTTTAATGGGCGTGGATCCGACCACTTTTTGAATGCAAGATTGTGTCCTTTAAGTCCTCAAGATGTGTGTCAAATTTCGTAAAAATTGGTTAAGTACAAGCACGTGCAGTAGAATATTACAAATCAAAAAGGCGTGTCTCCGCCTACTTTTTTGAATGCAAAATTTTTATTTTTTTATGCGAAAGTGTGTGCCAAGTTTTGGAAAACTCGGCTAAGCAGAAGCATGCAAAATGTAATATTAAGCTTTATTGGGCGCGGCTCCGCTCATTTTTTTAACTCCGAGATTATGTCGTTACGAGAGCTTAATGTGCTGGGGATGTTTCATAGCAATCGAATGAGCAAACTACAATAAAATCGAATAAAAAAATTAGTGGGCGTTATATCGTCAACCCATTATTGGTTTGGAGCATACGCTAAAAAGTCAGAATGGAGAAAAACGACAAAACAATATTTATTAAACCTTAAAATAGTTGATATGGAGCAAAATTAATGCTAAATATCTCGGAAATCATAATTAATTTCGCAAAACCTGTTTTGGATTCAGAAAGGGGATACTCAAAATATATATACCCCATACCTAACTAATTTTTTTTTAAAAATGGTCGGTGGGTCAAAGCAATAATGGGCTGACGATATAGGGTTGTATGATAATTTATCTAGCTCCTAGTCTAATTTTTGATAGTTATCAGTGTAAAAATAATCCTTTCTGCCAAAAAAAAAACCGACTTCAATGCATAGATCTGATAGAAGAAGATAAGAAGAAGTACGTGAAATATAAAATTAAATTTTAATGGGCATGCCTTCGCCCATTTTTTAAATGCAAGATTGTGTGTTTTTCAGAGCTGAGGATGCGTGCTAAGTCTTGCAAAATTCCGAAAAGTATAACTACTTAAAATAAAATATTAAATTTTAATGAACGAGACTCGGCCTATTTTTTTAAATTATGGATTATGTCTATTTTAGAGCTCAAGGTGTGTGGTAAGTTTCGTAAAAATTGGATAAATAGAACTCTGTGAAATATTATAATAAATTCTAATGGGAGTAACCCCGCCGATTTTTTCAACTTTTAAATTGTGTAATTATAAGAACCAAAGGTTTTTATAGGATTTGAAATACCAAAAATCGTGGGCGTGTCCCCCGCCCACTTTTGTACATTGGGACCAATGGGATCAATAGGAAGCTACACTCTCGCTTGCAATCGGTCTAAAATGTACCGAGTTATGAAGTAACACCCTCCTCCTTTTTTTAAAGTTGGTTAAAAATAGTAAAACTGCTTCAAGACTTTTGATCGTTTGGTTGTTTTTACATGGAACAATGATAAATTTCAATAAAAGACAATATAATTTTTTTAATGTGGGTCTTCTCCATTTCGTCACAAAGCAAATGACATTTATTTTTATCAATCAGAGTTGGAGTTTGTTTGATTATCAGCAATCACTGACGAAAACGAAAAACTATGACTGCACACATAACTAAGTATGTGTTTGATGGTTTTATTTGATTGTCTACAGGGCACGTTAGATAAACGGAATTTTTGTACTTTTCTCAGCAAAAAGAAACAGTTTTAGGGAAACGAAATGTTGCTTTTGAGGATATACATATTTAAAATCACATATCTATATCAATTTACTAAAAATTTATAAGAATTCAGCTACGTGTTGTTAAGGTATGCCTATCGATTTTAAACATAAAATCGATATGGCACTGCTTTGAAATATGATTTGGTTGTACTAAGAGCATCGTACTAAGAAACATACCGCAATGTTCGGTAAAACTAATGAGTGCTCACAATAATAAGTCTTAATAATAATATAACTAATTATATATCAGCAACAAAACCTTATGATTTTTGTATAAAAATTAGACAAATATATAAATCTCTTGAGTAAAGATTTTTCTAAAATATTAAATATGTTTAATTAATAAAGATAGCAAAATAAGTTTTAGTTAGCTACTTTTATATACCACAAAAATTTTCCATTTTCCAGCCCTGGTTTATAATAAACCAATGCGAACTTCGGCAACTGTCTTTTTGATTTTGTTGATTTTCAGTAGAAATGGTTTTAAGAGATATTCTACTACATCAGTCCAATATCGAGGACTGAAGGCTTGGAAAAATTAATTTCACGTACAGACAGACGGACATCTCTTATTTTGCTAACCTATTCATAGGGACCCAGAATATATATACTTTATGGGATCGCATATGAATATTGTGGAAATAGCAAACGGAATGACAAACTTTTGGTTTTTGTTTTAATATACGACCCCGTTCTGCAAATCGAAATCGTACGATTTTTGAAAACTAACTCCGCTAATAGAAAGATATTTTCAGACTTTTTTTTTAATTTTTTTATTAAATATTATACAGAGCCTCAAATACCTAATCTGAAGGAAAATTATCTAATATGATTTTAAAAATGTATGCAGACTTATTATTGATTTTGTAAATCGTGCGATTTCAAATCCACTCGATTTACAGAACAGGGCCGAATGGTTTCTGCGACATCGCGGCACAGGCTAATATTTTTTTTCCAATTTTCTAATAGGTCAATGGGACATTAATATGTAGCACTTAATCTTTCTTACGTCACTTAAAATAGAAAATGTAAACACAACTCGTCATCACTTGGATATTGCACATCTCCAATTTAAAGCCTGACGTCCATTAAGTAAAATCTTAAATATTTAGAATGTCTAAAGTTTCGTCTTGTGTATACATCTGAGTTATTTTTGAAATAGCATTTCATCATTATTTTGGGCGTTTTTTTACTGCATATTCATTAGCAATTCCATAATATTTAAGATGTGTATGCCTCGTAGTAAAAAACAAAAAATTAAAAAGTCAATAATAATCATGACACCATCAAGTCTAGTTTATTGCAAATTTACACAGACAACGTGAAGTCATAAAGTTTTACACTTGTGTTCGAAAAAAAAATATGTGCGTCATAGAATATTTTGTTATTTTGGTATACAGTTTTTTATACAAATTTCGCCGGAATCGCTGTATGTAGAAGAATTTGTACGAAAAACAAAAACAAATTTTTAAAATGAAGTACATGCCTTCTAGTTTTATGTCATGGATTTATACAATAATGTTTTTAATGTAAATGAAAATAAATAAAAAAATTTAATAGCAGAGACACAAACCGTAAGCAGAACTCACCGGGGAGCCCCACCGACAAAAAAAGAAGAGTGGTGTCTTAGAACACCCGGTTATAGCTATGCTGCTTAGCTATATAAAACAAACTTAATGTGTTAAATAACCATGCAATATTATATGATGATGACAAATTCGGCGCAAATATTTCAAAATGTTTCCATTTATTTCCCATTATTTTCTTTTCTAGCGCGTACGATTAGCAGGCTTACACCCGATCGGCTGTGGTATTTGGCTTATGCTCATGTGCAAAAACAATACAAAAACTTTTTGAGCAATACTTTTCATTATTTTTCTTTTGTTTTTGTTTCACTCACTTCAAAGAACGAAACCAAAAAAAATCAAACAATTTGTTTTGTTTATTTTAGTACTCTGGTTTTAAGTACAAAGGAATCAAAACAAAAATAAACTTATAACTGTAATAGTGTCAATTATTTTTGTTACGAAAATCACATCCTAGCTCCTGAGTCCTGACATAAATAGCATAGCTATAAATAGGGGGTGTGAAATCAAAACCATTTGACAAACACATTTCTAGCTTTTTAGCATTAACAGCTCTAATACTTGTCAATCTTTATTTTTACCTTTTAGCTGCGCCTTTATGCATTTGTGATTCGTAAACCACTGTGCATTATCGCTTCCTTAATTCCTGTGAAAGCCAATGTATTTTACAAATATTTTTACAATCAAGTTTTAGCCATTTCCATTCAACTTGAAACTAAGCAAAATTCTTTTGACATTTTTGTTTAAACATAAATAATGTAAAAGAAAAAAAAATAAATACTCAAATAACTTTTTTTAAAACGAAATTATATTTCATACATGCGCATAATTGCACGAATATAACAAAATTGTAACAATTTCTTAACGAAATTTAACTACAGCGAAAAAAAAGAAACATATTAATTTTTTTTTGCATTTTGTTCCAAGTATTCAATTACATGTTTGTAACTCAAGTATAACAAGTTGGTCATATTTTTAATTGCAGCCTTAAGCGTTATTCAATTTTTTAACATGTAAAATTAAGTTGTTGCTTGAAATGAAACAAAAACTAAAGGGAAAAAATCACTTTTAAATGAATGTGGCAACAACAAAATACTCGTATATTGGAGAGGCAAAAAGTTTGAATGAAATAAAATAAATTGACCTTTAGGAAAAAGAAATTCCAATATGCTTATTTATAGAAGAAAATCGTAATTATGGTTTTCATATTTTTGATATTAAATTTTAATGAATTGTATAAAGGGAGTTCCAATAAGACGTTTAATTTTGACAGTTTAACAATATATAAATTTTTGTTTGTTTTGAATGTAAGTGTGCGACAAGTCGAACGTTGTCGACATCGTGGGTTTGGTTTTTAAACTTTTGGGACAAGTTAGTAATGTGAAGAATTGAAATTATGCATATCTTTCACAACAACTGAGCAACTATATGTTTTTTTAGCCCATAGTGTTGACCAGAACCCAGATTTGTTAATTTCGCTTCGATCTTTGGAATTGGACATTCCATAAACGACATTACGCCATACACCTATTCCTCGATTTACATGATAGATACGTTCCTGAGAAAGTCGGGTAAATCAAAATTTTAAATTTGTGTATGAAAAATCGTGTAAATCGAAAATAAAGGCAGAATCGCGTAAAAAATTTATTTTATTAAGAAATTGTATATGTATTTCAACTTAAATTTTAAAATATCAGAAGCGCTTACTCAAAACACATAAAAATAAACCTTTATTCATTAAAAAAAAAATAAATGCTATTCATAAAAACAAAAACAAAATTAAAAAAATATTCAATAAAACACATAAAAAATCGTGTAAATCGAGGGATAAGTAAACCAAAATAATCCTGTAAAGGGAAATCGTGTAAAAAAAGTATCGTGTACGTCGAGGGATAATTGTATTTTGAATAAAGAGTTAACTCTTAATGCTTTTAAATATTTGTCAGTAACGACGTATCTTTGCTGATTGTAACCTTGAAATGCAAGAAACTGATTCAGAATATCATCAAACAATGACGAGGACCATTTTCACTCCGGAATTAAAGTTGAATTTTCCACTTAAGTGTGTTTGTAGACCTATAGTAGAATTTTATGAGAAATATTTTCGCAAAATATTTCAACTACCTAAATTATGGTTTTAAAAGGTGATTTTTAGTTTTCCTCTAGACGAGTTAGAGGGTTAATGTATACCAAAAAAATTTTGCTTGTAATGTTCTAAATAAATGCTCCGAAAACACTTTACGATACGATAAGACACGATTTTCTACATATTTTACAACACAACGATGCAAATTTTAAATAGGCCGTTAAATGAGTTTCAGATGTAAATTTTTAGAACGCCAAGACAATTATATCGTATATCGGGCAAACTATTGAAATTCCCAAAAATGCTAAAACTAAAAAATCCCAAACTAAAATATTGTCACACCCACAAAATCTCCAAAAACCCAAAAAAAATCGCCAAAACGAAAAAAACGCCAAACTAAAAAAAATATATCAAACTAAAATAAGTCGCTAAGATCCAAAAAATCGCCGAAACGAAAAAAACGCCAAAACTAAAAAACGCCAAAAATAGGAAAAACCGCCAAAACTAGAAAAATCACCATAAACTAAAAAAAAGTTGACCGGGTACTTAATATGTTTTTTAAATGTAAGGTAAGATATTTGATAATATAGGCTGAAGTTCGTATATTATTGTATATGTAGTGTCCGTACGGAGCCCTTCGTATGCAAGTCACAGTCGCATTTTACTGAATTTTTGAAATTTTTGCGCGTCGTTTCTTGCTTTTTTCTAAATAAATAAGTAATTTATTTATTTGTCTTTTGTTTTTGACAAGCATTATAGTTTTTGACTGATCATTACAAAATATAAAAGAGTTTATTTTTACTTTTTATTGAAAATTTCCAAGAAATACTATTGAATGAAAATTTACTGAGTTTAAGTAAGGGAAAACAAACATAAGAAATATTTTTAATTTATCAATGTTAAGCATTTAAATTTTTCGAATAAATTTTATTTGTTTACCCCAAGCAATCGCTTATACATACATACATTGTGTTCAAATAAAAAGCTCGTGAAACGCTCAAGTTATTTTTGCACCTAGAACTAAAGGTGTTAATTGTTAAAATAAATGCACAACGACTGCGCTATGAATAAATACCAGTAATGATAGTTAAAACTGAAAAAGCTACAAGTGTCAATTAAAATAAAAAAAATTAAAAACTTCTTATAGCAGAAAAATAATTGAATTAATAATAATCTTTTTATGAGGCCATACACTACACAAGTTCAGTGCTCAAGTCTCGCACTACGTAAACTAAGCTTGTGGCATACACTATACAAGTAAACTGTGCATTTTTTATTTTAATTCGCCATAATGCTGGTGATTATTTGTATAATTCTAGGAACTCTGTCCAGAATATTTGTTCTGCACTCATTTTTTGTTGTGAACTCTTAAAAAATCATGAACTGAGCGTTTGCAACATACACTGCACAAGTTCACTGTACAGTTTTCAAACTTGAGCAAATATCTAAATCATTTTGATATTTACTCAGTTCACTGCGTAAATAGCACAACCACCCCCATACACTACACAAACGCACTGTACAGTGTCAGACTTGTGCAGTGAACGTGTGTAGTGTATGGCCGGCATTAGTAAATGTATTTAACTTAAACTTGTTTGCATTAAATAAAATAATAATGATTATAAATTAATTTTTTTCACTTGAATTGTGATTTTTTATAGAACAAACAAGCACCTGGTCACGCAAGCCGGTTTTATGTTAATTTTATTCGTTTTAATTTTTTATTTTTTGTTTATTTCATGATTCTGTTCCTGCATTCCGATTTAATTATTGTAAATTCAATTTCAATTCACATTTATTTTTTAATATTACTTAACCAAACGTTCGCGTGGTTGCCATGATCTTGATTAAATATGAAAGAGAAAAATTATTAAAATTTTTTTAATATTTATAAATTTATTGTTCATGCATTCCACTATTTATTTGCTGCGTTTGAATCGATTGATGACATATTTTTTGTGTGTGTGTGTGTTTTGGTCATCAGTTATTTAATTAACATATTTATTTATACGTTTATAGATTGAGGCGTTGATGTTTTAAAAATTATTTTTATTTAAATAAAATAAAAATTATTTTACTTTTCCAACACCACACCAGCGAAAGAGAAATATTTAAATAAATATCGAAATTTACACAAATTAAATGGCAGAAGTCGTGCTGCGTATAAATTTAATATAATTTGGCTTTTTTTTCTCAAAGTGCAATAATATTATATAAATATTGATTGAGGGCAACTTGTACTTTTTGCGCTTTCAAAAATTCATTTTAGTAAAGGGTGGACAAATTTGTGGTTATAAATTAAATTGATTAAAATAATTGCTTACATACAAGTAAATACATATGGGTAATTCCAGGAAAATGGTCCACCAATAATATTTAGAAAAATAAAAAAAAAAATATATAAATTTACATACCTGATTAAGATTAACAAATTTATCCTCAGTATTTTATACATTTTTATGATCATCAAGTTAAATTAACTTTATTCAATTTTTATTACATTGGCTGCTTAACATGTTATTCATAAGTGACATTGGCTTAAAATTGACAGCATCAAATCAATATAAATCAGTTTGGGAACATTTACAAATTCAATAATATTTCTAAAAATTTTTTTATGTCTGTATATTTTATCTTCGTCTTGTTTAACATAAAAAAAGTTTAATGTGTTCTTGTGTTTGAAAAGACAAGAGGTCAAGAGTGTTTTGTGAAACATTAACTTGCTGTATGTAATTTAAAAAAACCAGTATTGAAATATGATTTATATATTTTTTTTTTTGCAAAATCCAATGTCGACTTGTTCATAATTTGTCAATTTACGAGAAAATCATTTAAACGTTTATTTTTGCAAACATGAAAATTATGAAAAATTTTATGATAATCCAATGATTTGTGTAATAAATTATTCAAAACAAGTCAAATGAATGAATTTATTACAATTTTAAACAAATTGAATTTCATAAGTTATATCATAATAATAACACTATGTAACAAATAAACACTTTTGGAGAAACAATCGGACTAGACAGTAGAGGTAGAGTAGAGAGGTTCGCCTTTCATACAAAAAAAAATTGCCGGGTAACTGCAATTAAAACTAATGTAAAAACAATTCCAAATATATATGTTTTTTAAATTTTTTTGCCACGCCTACAAATACCGCCTTTTTAGTATGTTGTTCACTGTGTCGCCATTTTTAGTCCGATCATAACATTTTGTACACCGGTGTTTATGACTCTATAAGGGCTACATTTCTGTGTGTCTTAATAGTTTTTTACAACCACTTCATACTCTAGTCATAACTTTCGTTTAAAAATATTTAGCATTAGGGTGAGTACGAACCGAGTTTTTATAAGCCATGACTACGAGGGCGGTTCGGAAACTTCTTAGCCTATCAATGAAAGAGAATAGTTAGTTTTTCAAAAATATTTTTATTTTTCAATATAATCTCCTGAAACTTCAATACACTTAGTCCAACGCTTTTCTAGCAATTCTATCCCTTGATTAAAATAGTTTTCCTCAAGGTCTTCAAAATAGTGGTTTACAACTGTAATTGCATCTTCATTTGAGGTAAAATGCTTGCCAGCAAGGATTTTTTTTAGATTTGGGAACAGTTAAAAGTCACTGGGAGCCAGATCAGGAGAATAAGGTGGGTGGCCAAGCAACTCGTACTTTAATTCGTTGATTTTAGCCATTGTTAAAACACTCTTGTGCGCTGGTGCGTTGTCTTGATGAAAAATTATTTTTTTGTGTTGTAAGCCAGGACGTTTTTCCTCGAATTTGTACATTTAATTGATCCAAAAGGTTGCAATAGTACTCTGAATTTATTGTTTTACCCTTTTACAGATAGTCAATCAATAAAATACCTTTGAAGTCCCAAAAAAACCATTGCCATAACCTTACCAGCCGATTAAATTGTTTTTGCCTTCTTTGGGGCACTTCCTCCAGCTTCAGTCCATTGTTTGGATTGTTCTTTTATCTCTGGAGTATAGTGGTGGATCCATGTCTCATCAACAGTTATGAAACGACTCTTAAAATCCATTTTATTTCGCTTAAAACGATCCAAACAAGCTTGAGAAATGTTCATTCTTATGCGGTTTTGGTCGACTGCGGCACCCATCTTGCAGAAAGTTTTTTCATCTGTAGTTCTTCATGCAAAATTAAATGGACTCGATCATTTGAGATGCCCATGATATTAGCTATTTCACGCACTTTTATTCGTCGATCATTTAATACCATATCATGCACTTTGGCTACAATTTCTGTTGTTGTTGCTGTTTTTGGACGTCCACTACGTGGTTCATCTTCAATGCTTGTACAACCACGTTTAAATTCAGCAACCCAATTTTTTACTGTTGCATATGAAGGAGCACTTTCACCTAACACATTCACCATATCATTATGAATTTCTTGTCCCGATAAACCTTTTTTATGTAAATATTTAATGACACCACGCATTTCTAATTTTTCCATTGTTAAAAAATCGCGGATGCGTCTTTTGTGAACACCTGTTTCTATATGAAGGAGTTGCCAGATCGAAACAAAATTTAACATGTGTTCATAGCAGAGATGGAAGTTTCCAAAACACTTGGACGCAATTTACACTGTGCCTTTTCTGCTTGCATGTGTAGGCAGGCTTTTTCAGTTCGTAGGTGAGAGGTGTTGAGAAGCATGCGGAGTAAAACAAAAGGCACGAAATGAAAATTCGAGGGGATTTTTGACATTTCTCTTTGTTTTTTCGTACTCTCACCACTAAGAGTGTATGCAAACGTCAAAAAGTCATGAAGAAAAAAGTCTTAATGTAAATGTGCTTGACTTTTCTTAGGGGGTTTAAAAGAAAATTGTCGAAAGAAGGCAGGCTAAAAAAGAATAATGTGAATAGGCACTTAACTTTTTTCTGTTTATACCGCGCTTTTTGTGCTAGGGTAAGAATTTTCCAAACCGCCCTCGTAGAATATGGCGTGGTAGTAAATAAATTCAGTAAAGTGCGACTTTGACTCGCCCACGAAGACTTCCGTACGTTGTGCTTTGAGCATTTTTTTAATATGGCATTTTTTTTTTGTTGAGCTTTTTTCTCGTTTTGGCGATTTTTTCAGTTTTTGACGTTTTTTTATTTTGAAAATTTTTTTCATTTCGGCAATTTTTTTAATATGGTGATTTTTTTCATTTTGGCGATTTTTCCGGTTTTTCGCGATTTATTTTAGTTTAAGAATTTTCCTTTAATTTGGCGCTTCTTTTCGTTTTGGCAATTTATGTTTTGTTTTTGGCGATTTTTTTTCGGTTTCGCGATTTTATAATTTTGAGATTTTTTAGTTTTACGGTTTTTGAAAATTTCAAGAGTTTTGCTCTTGCGGTTTCCAAGATACAGCAAGTTGTCAAAATTACATAGCCAAAATTACATTAACTGATAGAACACCCTTTAGTTTAGATTTTTTCAAAATTTAGTGCTCATTTACATACAAATGCATGTATATTGCGTGGGATTTTAAAATTTTTCGTTGCTCGTCTTGGAACACCATTTAATTTTTAACTCTCATGTATTTGCTGTTGTAGCAGCCAAGGTTCAACACTAATTTTACGTCCGTAGCTCTTGCGGCTCTCGAGGAAATAGCCTGTGATGGACAGACGGACAGACTAAAAACTAAAAACTATTAATGACAGAAATGTAGTCCTTACGGAGCCATGAACACTGGTATATAAAATGTTATGAATGGACTAAAAATGACGACAAAGTAAACAAAATACTAAAGGGCGGTATTTGTAGGCGTAGCAAAAAAGTATAAAATGTATTTTTGGAATTGTTTTTACATTATCTTTAATTCTAGGGCGTGACTGCAACAACTTTTTTTTGAACCACTCTATTGGACATTATAGGTTCAATAGTACTATCAAAGGGTAGTGCGGACCTCCAAAGACTTCGAAAATCAGTGCGCCCTAAAAAAATGGTGGCATTCGTTTTTGGCCACTAGCTAATTCAGACTTGGTGATAGCTCTAAACTATATATGGCAATAAGGTAGAGCTAAAACTCTAGCAAACAAATCAATTTTTTTTTTGCAAAAATTAAGAAAAGAAAAGTTTTTTCACTTTTCTTAGAATAGCTTACAGGGACTACGAATTTTTCGTTAACAAAATTTGTCAACGTTGTAGCTAGCTGCGCACGGTGGTTCAGAATCTATTTTCATTGGCCAAAACCTAAATATTTTCGTGAAACAGATTCTTGATATTTTTACACTATCAGCAGGGAAACATAAGGTAGCCTGAAAGGGTTTGCCTGCTGTTTATTGCTTTAATATTTGTTCGAAAGTTGGAGGGGGAAATTCGCTTCCCTTATGCATAACTCTGTCATTTGTGAACCGATTTGCAAAATTCTTTTTTTTTTGCTTTGAAAAGGGTTGTCTACAGTTGAGTACCATGATTTTTTTTCGGTAATCGGAGAGGGGAATTTTTTCCCCTTGAGCATAACTCCAACATTTGTAAAGAAATTTGCGAAATTCTTTTTATGTTTGAAATAGTTTGTCAGCAGTTGGGTACCATAATTTTTTTCGAAATCTGAGGGACAATTTTTCTCCCCTTATATATAACTGTGTCATTTGTAAGGTAATATACAAAATTTTTTTTTTCTTTGAAAGGGTTAGTCTACATTTGGGTCCCAACATTTTTTTTTTTTTAATCGGAGGAAGAAATTTTCTCCCCATGCATGACTGTCATTTGTCAACCGCCTTTAATTTTTTTTATTTGAAAGGGTTTGCTTCAGTTTGGTCCTACAATTTTTTTTCGAATATCATTGGGGAAATTTTTACTCCTACCCCTTCCCCCTCCCAAACACAAATCTTTCATTTGTGAGCTGATTTTCAAAATCTTTGTTTTTTTTTGTTTGAAGAGGTTTGCCTGCAGCTTGGACCCATAATTATTTTTCGGATCTTATTATATATCGTTATTTTTGTCTCGAGGAGCCATTTGTGCTTCAATAGTAATTGACCTCAAGTATCCTCTTCCTCTTCTAGTACTTACCCATCATATCTCAACTTGTACAACAAGAATGTAATGTAAGGTTAAATAGTGCAACTTTAGTCAATCATATTTTTACATGCTGTATTTTTGGCTGCTCTCGAGTTTGGACCATGCGTTGCTTATCGGTGACAGCCATGGCCTCTTGCTGGCTAGTCTCTCATCGCATTCTCCGGTATGAACAGCTCAAGCCATACCATATAAATAAAACTGATCGCCTCGAAAATTCCAGCCTTCTATGTTCGCTGGCATTTCTCCCATTGGAATGCGTTCGTAATTTTTATTGACCTGATCAAACGGAATAAGTAATAAAAGATGCAAACTATTAATTAAATGCTTACAATTACACTGAAGTATAGTGTGGGGAACACAATCTAGTCTATTTAAAAACTGTTAATATAATAAATTTACAGAATATTGTATACAATTTTGAATGCCTTCTCCGATAATTCCTGGCCAGATTCTGTTTCTTTCTTCCTGTTTGCTTAGCAGTGATCTCGATAAAACATTTAATTACAAAAAATTCAAAAAGTTCTGCTGGAATTATTGAAATATGTACTACCTTAGCAAAAGGTTAATGATTTGAATTTTCTGAAACTAGGGTGGTAGGAACTGAGATCTGGTGGGTAAATACTAGAACGGGATATTTGAGGTCAATGACTATTAAAACAAAACATTGGTCTTCGAGGCAGAAACATCGATATAACACAGTTTAAGATCCGAATGTAAATGCAGATGATATAATGAAAAATTTATTTTTGCGACCCCTACGTTCGGAAATTTTTTTTTATTGAAACATCCTTGCAACAATACTTTATATTCGGTGGTGTACGGCGAACTTTTTTTTGTCTGTAAGGCGAGACAGACTAATGGACACTTCTCATATACTTACAAAAGAGTATAAAATCTATTTATGACTGAAAAAACTAAGCTTAAGTATTAAATTTTCAAAAACCCATTTATTTCCTTGTTCTTATGAAGATGATTTAATTTTCTTTATAAGGTCTGTTAAAAAAAATAGCAAAAAAATTTCCATTTCTATGAAAAATTAAAAAAATCTAAAGTTCAACTTTAAACTGAAATTTCTCAACAACCAGTGTACTGATTCAAATCAAACAAAACTTCGATAAAAGCTTAAGAAAGAAATGAGTTACAAAACAATCTGTATTAGTTCAAAAGTGACAGAATTTTTGGCCGATGAAAAACGGTTCTGAACTACTGTGCTACGTTAATATTGTGAACACATATACATTTTACGACCACTTTATATCTGAAAAATTTTGTCGTGCTTCCTTTCCGACTAGAGAAAACTTAAATATATTATTTAATGAAACATTTTTTATATTTTTATTCTTATATGTCGCTTCTTTATTGCAACATAGACATAACTCACTGAATAAAGGCTTAAAGTTTTCAATTAACATACTCGTAATAAAAAATTTTCTTCTCCTTAACACAATATAAAATATTATTATTAACTTCAAAACTTACTTTTTCCATTTAGGATTATGTTGCCATACAAAAACTATGCGTGTATTTTCATATCATATTTGTAATATTATTAAATGATGTTTCTCTCTTCCTCTCTTTTCAGTCTTTTATCAACACATTTACTATTTTCTAATGCATTTTTAACAACACAACAACAAATAGAAAAATGCTTTTTCAAAATATAAAAAATTTTAAAGAAAAGAATTTGTATGGAAAGCGAACTATAATCTTAAAATCTTCAAGTACCTTAACATATTAAAATAATATTAAGTAATATTACAAAATTTCAATCTTTAGATACATTTTAATGCTTAGTTCTTAAAATAAAAATTCATGTTCCTGCTTGTGATTTATAACTGCGAAGATTATGCATCGAAATATCAACGTATTCAAGTACGGTATGAAAGTCAACAACGATAAAGGATTTTAAGGACGCAAAAAATCCTTGGCAGCAGCTCTTTACGTTTTATGGGATTTTAAATTAATCAATATGAAGGAAAATTGTAAAATGTCAGAGGTAAGTAACGAAATAAACTATACATACGATAATTTTAGCTAGACTTTTTATTTTTTTATTTTATTACCACAATTTTTTGAAGGATAAGGTATGATAAATGTATTTTTCGAAGATTAATCCCTTAATATTTTTGCAAAACTTGCAATAAAATTTTAACTTCAAAATGGCGAGTTCAGCAGAGATAAGCATTTAAGGAAATTCTACTTGTTTTGTTTGGAAATAAAAGTCATTATATTAAATTTTTATATTATAACTTGGTGTTAAGGTTAAAGTAAGGATTTTGTCGAATGTATAAAACGTTTTTCATTACTACAGTTCTACTTTAACGATAAGTTAAGAGCAAGTTTAAAAATGTTTTCATAAGCAGAGGTATCACAATTTGATTTGAAATTTTGTTAACTCAATAAGGATATTTCTAAGATCTGAAGTTCTTTTATAATTTGTTGCATATATCATCATCTGGTAGTTAGATAAATTATTAAGAAGATAAAAATTTATTAGCTGTTGAAATAAATCTCTGAAGATATTTAGTTCATATTGTATATATGTATATTTGTAGATATATTTATGTATCAAGCGTACGTGACTTTGTGTATTTTATTAAGTCGTCTGATTGGTTGGTTATGGTCTTCACTCAAAATAATTAGCATCATTAACATCAACATAATGAAATAATTAACTTCATAGTTTTTTGCTTTGTTATTTTTATGGTTTTTATTATATGTATCTAAATATATACATATATACATATATACATATATATATATATATATATATATATATATATATATATATATATACATACCCATCAATATCCACATATGTATATGCATATACGAGTATAATCTACATCATACACACAGAAAAAAATACCAATGTAAAATCACCATGCAAAACACTTTTGATTTCAATTCATTTACAAGAAATATGACTTGTTTTAGTATTGTTGTTTTGATTTGTTTGTATTGTTTGCTTGTCTTATTTTGATGTTCGTAAATTGCCGACAAACTTCGCATTACCACCGAAACCTTCATGCTGCTCGGTAGTAGACTGTTTACTAGTCTTGTAGTCGTAGGTTCAAATCCTGGAGACAAGTTAAAGTAGCTTCGCAGTTTGTATTTTTTATATTTTAGAACTTTGCAAATAAATTTCATGTAACATGATCAATTTAAATAATTTTGAATCAAAATTGTATTCATGATGGTACATATTTAGTGTGTATCTGAAGAATATTTAAAGTTATTGTGGCTGCAACGGTAAACGCGTTGACTACCACGCGATGAGTTCGGAGTTCAAATCTTGGGCGGTGAAGCCAAGATTTTTATCGTTTTTTCACTATTCATACTGACTTATGACATTTTAAATACCTTTTTCTTATTATTATTTTCTTATATTTATTTATTTATGAGTAGACATCATTTAAACTTAACTACTCTGATTTACGCATACTTACGATGACATTGATTTATAATTATAGCTTGAAATAAATTTGAATGCGATGTTGACTTCATAGTCATACCACACTCACACTCATAAAGCACCTCAGTTTGATTTCTAATTTCAGGAAAATACTTATACTACTCATATTGATTCAGCTCACTCAACTCATGCACGTATTTTTATTTAAAAGTTTACTGATTAAATAGGTTGCAACTAGGACACAATAGTAGTAAATAGGGTTGTTTTTCAATTCCAGAAAAAAAAACAAACAAAAAAGCAACAGAGAAACACATAACCTCATAATAAAAACTTTAATGTTCGTATGCGAAGTTCGCATTGTGAATCATACTTATTTTGCATCGTCCATAGGCATTGACTTAAGGAGAGTCGAAATCAACAACGTCATAAATGTTGCTAAGTATGAGCTCGATGGGTACTTTAAATTTTGGAGTGAATATGATTCATAGACAACATTGCAATAAGTATGAGTGCGCATAAGTACAAGAAATTATAAGTCATGATTCAACTCTACTCACTTTTTCACTACTCATTGCTGTTCACTGATATACATACATACAAAAATTTTTTCTGATGCTTGTAACAATATGGACACGTAAGTTAAATAACACTGTGTAACAAATTTTATTAAAATCGAAATACATGTATTTGAAATTTCCCAAGCAACCACAAAATCTTGAGTTACGTGTAAGAAACATGTTTTTCATACCCGTATGGCTCTAACTAACTTAGATATCAACCGATTTTAAATTTATAAATGGATTTTGAAAGAATAAACTAAGACCTTTTTAACCATGTATACTTGGTTTTAGTTAGTTTGAGATATAGGTGTGTATTTTTTCATATAATTAACGATAATCTTTTCGGGTTTTTCCGAGACTCTTCTACTTTGGATTCGTTGTTAGGCAGTTGTTTTGTGCTGGAACTATTTATAAAGCACAATTGATTAAGAGTAAGTCGCAGTTTTGTGTTAATAAATTCCTTAGAAATTGACTGAATTATTAAATATTTTATTATTTTATTTATTTGTTAAAAAACTACCTGCATGATGTTTTTCGCGTTCTATTTATGCGCTTTCTGTGTATTTAAGCTTCGAGGATGATAAAAGTTCAATATAATAGATGTATATTAACAGAAAGTATAAAATTGGTACAACAGTGGTCGCCAAACTTTTTTTTCTTGAGAACCAAACTTTTCATATTCACTAACTTTAATATTCTGCAAAAAGGTCTTTGTGTCTTCTTTCCAAATCCTTTTATAAATTTCAAATCGGTTGATATTCAAGTTAGTTAGAGGCTGATAAGTGCCCACGGGTATTTAAAATCGGGTTTTTACCCGTACCTCAAGAATTTGTGGTTGTTTGGAAAGTTTAAAATACCCATTGTTGTTATAGTCGACAATACCTCTCAGAAAAATAGTACCACGTCACAGGTATTTTTTTTTTTTTGTCACACCGTGTAATTAATAAAATACCATGACTATTTTTATTATTAAATTCATGTTGTTTCAACTTGAAATAACTTTTATTCAACATTATTCTTCATTTTGATTTAATAGCAGTGAAATGTTAAATCAACATTAAATAAAGTTATTTCAAAATGAAAAAATTTTCTTTGAATATTACTGTAAATCATGTTGAATTAACATGCAACACATCTAAAGCGAAATCATTTTTACGTAGTTTTTACGTTGAAATTTTTCTATGTGTGATACATTACAATTTGCTTAAATAATTTGGCTTGTTGTTGCTCTTGCTGCTTTTATTAGAATTGAAATGTATGTAAATTAAACGTTTTGTTTTCCATTGTATTTGTATATATTTTATGCTTTATTTGCTTATCTACGTTAAATTTTTTTTTGTTAAGTTCAGTGAACTTTTTGAGTCAAATTATTCTTTTGACTTGCCAAGGCTTAAGATATTTTTGCAAATAGTAAACTAATAAACATTAAAAGTAAAATCATATATAATAATAAAATTATAAAAAATTATAAAAAAAATAAAATAATAATAAGTCCTAGCTTACACTGTGCAAGTCTTATTGTTAAGCTGATTACTTTGTTAGGAGAGAGATAGAGAGAGAGAGAGAGACGAAGGGAAAAGAAACGTTTTTGTTCCAGCGTGACAGTTTGACCGATTAAAGTGGCAAATTGCCACTTTTTCGACTGCCTTGCCACTTTTTGTTCCCCTTTTTTTCGAGTGAATTATATAAAAATATATAAAAAATAAAAAGCTTAGTGCAGTTTTCTCGTTTTTTTTTAATTTTGCCATTTTTTTTGATAAATCCCCTATTTGGTGCCACTTTTTGAAAAATGTCATCGGTCACCCTGTTCTGTCCCCCTCGTCTCTCTCTCTCTCCTACAAACTAATCAGCTTAGCAAGAAAACTTGCATAGTGTAAACTAGGACTAAATAATACGTTGGCTTAGACGGCAAATATGCTAAGTCCTTTTTTTTAAGTTTTCGGCAGGGGCAAAAAACTGTCTAAACTTATTTTTCTCACTTGAATATTTTTGTGTAATTTTTTTTTTTGTGTTTAATATTTTCAGGGTCTTTTGCTGTTCTCTTAAAACACGTAGACGGAAAAATTAGTATTTCCTTCTAAGGTTGCAAGCATTCTCATCCATAGCAGTCGGAGAAATTGCTTGATGTTGTGTTTTTTTGTAATGAATTTTGTGGCCCAGTTATTAGCAAAATTTTATGTATGTAAATTTTTCTTCCTAATTGTACTCTTAATAAATAAGGTACAATATGTTACAATTTTTAAATTAAATGCTTTAGAGAAATTAAAAAGATTATATATATTTTTGCACGTGTTTCTTATATACATCTAATGAATTTTTTTTTATATTTCTAACCAATTAAGTTTGTAGAGCATTTATATTCATACGTACATATGTACATGTATGTAAATATGTTTGTATACACTCATCTACAGACAGCTGAAGAAAGCTGCTGTTTTTTATTAATCGCCTGCACGTGCCAAACTCATTGAAAATTCTGTTAAATGTTTACTTTCATCTTTTGGTTATTAAGTTTGTTTTGTCGCAAATAAACGACTTCTCATTACGCTCCGACAATTAAATTTTTATTTAATTTTAAAGCAAACATACCAAAACATACCATCATTCATTGCGCCAACATTTTTTTGCGTCTTACTAAAAATATTCTCAGACATAAAGAAGTGTTTAGCTCCTAACTCTTGTAGACATGAGGAAAAAATATTATAAATATAATGGAAGAAAACATTATTGACAAAAAAAAAACTTAGCAAACAATCAATATTAATATAGTTTAACCACTAAAACCCCATGTAAAAATATAATAAAACATTGATACGAGTATATTAGTTCTATATATTTTTCTAGTGTTTTAGATTCATTCACTTTATGTGATTGACAGAAAACAAACAAATGCTAAAAATGTTTTAATAAAAATACATGCATACATACATACATACATACATACATATACATATGTATGTATATAATTCAATATGTACGTATCCCAATGTACCATATATAAATAAAGCTTCACTACAATTTGAATAAGATAATAAATATAATGAATTTTAAGCTTTTTTTTAACCCATTTATAATAATGTTTATGAAATATGAATTCAAAAAAGTTTTTAACAATGCTTGAAAAACTATTATTATAGACAACTTTTTCTAAAGTATGCTTCTAAACGACATGTAACAACACAATAACTATGACTATACTAGACTATACTAAACTTATTAAGTATTTTGTATTTTGTGAAATTGATTTTAAATTTCAAAGTGAGTATGCATGCAATTGTGTGTATACTAATCGCCTTAAACTTCGAAAAAACTACAAAAATAAACACATATTGCAACAAAAAAAAATTAAAAAACAAATAAATTCGAGTTCTCGTGGTACCTTCATAGCGAACAGTCGAATAGCGGAATTTTACTTACTTACCAAACAAACAAAAATTACATATACAAAAAAAAAATATTAGTAGTACATATTATTCGTAATAGGTACATACATACTGTCTTTAATAAATAAGCTTTCTGCTTTGCTAATATTTTTTACATAGTAAAAATAACAAAAACAAAAAAACCGCAAAAAAACTTAAACAAGTGATATTGAGGAATACCTCAAAGTCAAACAAACAATCATAAATAACAAAAACAAAAAATACCGAAAATAAAAAAAAAAACATAAACGAATAACCCTTGAGGAATTCTTTGTATGAATTCCTCAAATACAGAAAAATTTGAAGTGAGTTCTAACGGCAGAAATGCTTATTTTACTGTGAGTTCTGAAACTCTGAATGAAAAAAATATAAAAAATAAATCTGATGAAAATCTTTTGTTAACTTAAATTGTTATAAATAAAATTTAAAATTTTTACTTTTCAGCAGCCAAAAAAAATTTTTTTGAAGTACGTACTTATATAAAGAAATAATGAAAGATTATTAACAAATAAATTCGGTAAAGTGCGACGACTATGGTTCGCGCACAAAGGGTTCTGTACGGACACTAGATAGGTAATACCATATGAACCTTAAGTTTTCTAATTTTTTCCGTTTTTGGGATTTTTACGGTTTTGAGCGTTCAGTTAATATGGCGTTTTTTAGTTTTGGCGTTTTTTTTTTGTTTTTTTTTTGGTTTTGGTGATTTGATTCAATTTTGGTGTTTTTTTTCTCGTTTTGGCGATTTTTTTTTCGGTTTTTGTCGTTTTTTCATATTGGCGATTTTTTTCATTTGGCGGTTTTTTTTCGTTTTGGCGATTTTGTTTCAGTTTTTGGCATTTTTTTTTTTTTTTTGGTTTGGCGATTTTATAATTTTTTCGATTTGTTCGATTTATCGTTTTTGAAAATTTCAACAGTTTGCCTCTTACGGTTTCCAAGATACAGCAAGTTGTCAAAGTTACATAGTCAATTACATTAACTGGTAGAACACCCTTAATTTAATTTTTTTTTTAATTTTAGTGTTAACTGTTGAAGTCTGTATAAAAATACATTAACTTTTTTCAATACATACAATTAATTGTATGTATATTATAGGGATTTTAAAGTTTTTGTTGCTCGTTTTGGAACACCCTTTAATTTTTAACTCTTATGTATTTGCTGTATTACTAGCAAAAGTTCTACATACTCTGTTCAAATTTCATGTCCGTAGCTCTTACGGTTCTCTAGAAAATAGCCTGTGACGGACAGACCGACAGACGGACAAAAGGGACAGACGGTTAGCGTAGCGAAAGCAATAGGGTTCCTTTCCACCTTTGGTGTATAAAAGTTAATATCCTTTGCAAGGATAAATTTAAAATACTCGTAATCATGAACCTGTAATATTATCACGAGTGCTCCTTTTAATTTTTCTGCAATGGCTACTTTAACATTTTTCAATAAATTTTCAATCGTTTTTCAATCTTAATGCATTAAACACATTCATTACAGCAAACTACACGAACACACAATTTCAAATGCCGCTAGCTGCATTTGTCGCTTCGTAGCCTTAGAGACGGCAGCGGCAACATAAGTACCTGGTAGTCAAGTAGCAATACATATGCATATCAGTGACGCCAAAATTCAAATATTTCATATATATAAAAATAAAATTATTCTTTTAAAATGTAGTTATACCATGTAAAATTATAAAAATTAGTTAATTTATTTCTGTTAAATAATATGAAATAATTATCAGGTATCATTCACTTATTGCTTATTGTTGCAAAAAAAAAAAAATAATATAAATTAGTTTAATTCGACTACAACGACAAACTTAGCATGGACAGCAACCTCTCGCCATGTTGCCTTGCTGTCACTCAAATAATCATTCTCATATACGACTAAACATGTGTATTCTCTAATTCTTGACATTTTGAAGTCGGCAGCTTTCGGTTGTGAATGTGTTTAATGGTTAGTTAGCTTATTGTAATATTTTTACCAATACATTTGGTATGTTGGGATGTCACTTTTATTTATGTAGGTCAAAACGTCTGGCAAGTAATGCCGGGTATTAAGGAGAAAGGAAGTTGGCCTGAATTCAATGTCAATATTAAAACTGACTGAATCAAAACTCTGAAAAGTTCTATTTGTTATAGAAATTCAGCACTTGCACTTTATTTACAATTCACTAGCGAACTTTGAACTAAATGGAGCTTAAGGGACCATTAGAAGATATCTACCAAGAACAAAAAAACCAATGTAAAATCTTTATGCAAAAAGTTTTTATTCAAATCATATTGAATTTACAAGAAATACTATCGCTCATTTACTTAAACAAGGCCATAACTAAAAAAAAAATGCAATTCTTGAGTTAGTGATGCAAAATTAATCCTCACATCGTTTATCATATTATGTCAAAATTTCATAAAAATATCTTGTTTACTCAACTTGTGAAAGTAAAATAAAATTTTCTTTTTCGATTAAGTTGTATGTAAATTGAAAACTTCAAATTCATTTTCTGGCAAACCGGGATTTTTTGAGTTATGACCTTGTTTGAGTAAATGAGCGATATATTGTTTAAGCGTGTTGGTGTTTATTTGCTTTGTTCATAGCTACAATGCACTTTTATACTTAGTTGTGTGTTTTTTGTTGTTGTTATTGTTTATTTTAATGTTCGTAAATTGCCGACAAATTTCGCATTACCAGTGAAAACTTCCTGCTGCTGGCTAGTAGGCATTATACTAGTCTTATAGTCGCAGGGTCGCAGGTTCAAATCCTGGAGACAAGTTAAAGTAGCTTCGCAATTTGTAGTTCTTTAACTATAACCTTGCAAATAAATTTTATGTTAAATGATCAATTAAATCATGTTGAACTAAAATTTGATTCATGATAGTATTTATTTAGTGTGTATCTCAAGAATATTTAAGGTTGGTTTGGTCGCAGCGTTAAGATCGTTGACTGCCACACGACGAGTCCGAGTTTAAATCTTGGCCAGGGAAGCTATCTATAGAGATACAAAAATTTCTCTGTTGCCTTCTCTAATATACACACGTAAGTTAAATAATTAATAAAAAGAAAATAGATGTCTTAGGACATCCGGTTAAAGCTATGCTGCTTAGTTATATCAAAAAAATTTTATGTGTGAAATAACAATGCAATAAAATTATATTATATGATGATGTCAAAATCGCCCCAAATATTTCAAAACGTTTCTATTTATTTTCCATTATTTTATTTTCTAACTGTGTACAAGTAATGTATTGTGTGTGGCCGACTTCATTCTCTGGTTTGTGTTCATGTGTAAAAATAACACAAAAACAAACTGAGCAATCAAACATTTTGCTTCATTAATTTTCGTACATTGGTTTTAATTAAAAAGAAATCAAAACAAAAATAAATTTGTCACTGCAATCACGAAAATCACATCCAAACTCCTGTATCGTGCCATTAAGAGCATAGCTCCAAAATACAATGACTGCATATTAAATTCAATTTAAAATAATTTTGATTTAATACGGTTCTTCGTGTTATTTCTTGAAATAGCTTTGATTCAACATGAATAACATGAATCTTCATACTGAATTAACAGTACGGGAATTTCAAATCAACATGATTTAAAGTTATTTAAAAAAAGAAAAATTTCCTTGAGAATTAGGTTATGAATGAATGAATTAAGTCAAACGGGAAGCACAGGACACTGCGACCAAAGCTTATCTATTGTATTCCCCGCCAGGTGCTAGAGCACCTCATATAGACCTACTCTCCTGATAAATCTCAGGATTGCCAGTGGGTTCAGAGTTGGCAGTTCCAAATTCTCCAATATGTGCTTGTCCAATTGGCTATATCTTCTGTGGCATAACGTTTCACAGTCCTTCAGAATATGCTCTGGAGTTTCATCTTCGTAATCACAGGATCTGCGCAGGCTGTCACTCTCAATGCCGAGTCTGTTGAGGTGTTTTCTCAGCCTGTGATCATTCTTAGATTGTTTTTACTCAGGGATATGAAAGCTTTGAAACGATTTTAGTTATACTTTGCAATCACTAGTTCTGCATGCCTCAATCCTGGGAGATTGAGAGAGCGAAATGTTTTCTATTACTGTTAATCTCGATATATCTTCCCGGATTATGTCCAATCCGAGTCCACAAAACTGTTCTGGTCCAATCATGGTTATACTAGCCCCCTTCTGGCCATTTTGTCTGCATTTTCATTTCCTACTGCCCCGGCGTGTCTAGGAACCCAGCAGAGTGTGACTTTATTCATGCTGCTTCGCTGTGGGAATTAGAGTTTTACTAGCGCATCGTATTAACTAATTTTAATTTAAATTAAAGTTTGTATAAAGTTTTTGCGAAATTTGCTTTATTATACCTTTCATCAAAATGTGTGAGTAATTCACACAATATTGATATACATATGGGTCCTTACGAATAGGAAAATCGTATAAGTGATATCTGTCTGTCTGTATAAAACAGTTTAAAACCAATTTAAACATAACGAGAATAAAAAAGCTTTTTGTTAAATTTATTAACATGTCAAAGTTGAAATAAGCCAAACACGCTAGGTCAAACTAATTAACATGCCTTGCTTTTTCTTCTGGCATATTAGAGCAACGAAAGCAATACTACAAATCGATATGGTTTTTGTATTGTTCAATTAATATCAATTACAAACGTTATTTCGCTGTGGTATGCCGAAGGTTTAATTTTATAAAATTCTATATAAATATATTCTATAAATCAATAAAAGCGACTTAAAGTTTAAATATATTTTTTTTATCCTTTAGCTCCCTTTAAGCATTGGCGCCAGCTACTTTATCCCTAAAAATGAAAACAAAAGAGTGGAAACACTTTTTCAAACAGAAAAGTAAAGAAAAGCAAAGAAAAGAACAAAAAAGGAAAAGTACAAAAATCCTTGTGCCATCTATTATTTAAATTTGTTGTTCTTTTTCAAGTTTTTGTTTGTGAAATTGACGTTGTCAGCATTAAGAAATTACGCAATTTAATTTGTTATGTATACGCACCCTTTGCCAGTGTACTGGGCGGAAACAGATAAATATGTACATATACCTGTAGGTGTACTTGTCATGTACACTACTTGCAAGCGAACAGGCAAACGAATACCAGTCAGACATTCAGATAAACCGTAAAAATATTTCATGGTTTTAATGTTAAGGTTAACATATGTTTTTATGGACTTGTTGCTTCCCAGCAAAAACTATGCTCAAAGTCTAAAAACAGCATTTATAAATGTAACTTGTAACTTCAAGAGGTAACTTATGTCGTGTTCCTTTCTAAAATAAGTGCAAAATTTTTTTAGCTTTTAATTCAGAAAAATGCAGCTTAGCATTCGTTTAAAGCACTAAGTTATGCTCGTAAGTAAAGGATGATACAATAATTTCTAAAAAAACTCTCTATATCAAAAAATCATTTAAATGCTAATTTTTATATAAAAGTGCAATAAATGTAACATTTTTTTGTAGAAAAAAAAGCCATTTTTCCTAAACAAATTTAATAAAACATTCACGAAAATTAACTTGTTCTTGCTATTATTATGTTATATTTTTTGCGTTTTATTTGATTAAGACTTATATAATTTTTTTTTTCCTGAAAATGAAGCTTGGCAAAAATTTTTTTTTTAATTGTTTCTTAAAATTTCGCTGGGACTCATTTCATGTTTTCAGCCCCCATTTATGTGGAATGTATCTTGTAGTTCCTTAAGCATTTCTAAATATGTGTATGTATGTATGTCATTTGTACACAGAGAAAACAGATTCGTTGAGACAACCGAATTTGTTGCCAATCGAATTTTGGTGGTTGCACCAACTACATAGATTTCTGGTAAAACGACTGCAATTTTCTTGTGGTACCACTATATTTTAATTATAACTCTTAAACAAATAGTTGCAGCAACAGAAAAAATTGGTTAACAGTATGGAATTTGAAAAAAAGTTATTCGTGCTACCGAAAATGTTGTTAGTATAACTGAAACAATATCATAATTGGTACCTGTGAAAGAAAAATTGGCCTTCCTTGCTGAAATAAAATAAGCAATAAACGCAAATAAAAATATACAATTTTAGAAATTTATTATTTAACATATTGTCATAAGTTATTTTTAATTGAAATTTATTTATTTCAACCACACATTTTGAACAGCCACAAACCTGTTATCTTATGCACAGACTTTCAAAAACCATTTGAGAATTCATAAATCATAATATCTTTGAAAGTCACAACAGTTAATTTTTAATTTGCTGCTACGAGTATAAACTGCTGCTACTTGAGTATAAGCTCAACCTATAGTTAGTTGCAGCAACTGATAGAAAGTGTTTATTTTAACATTAATATAGAACGACAATTTTTTATTTGCCAATACCAAAAGTTGGTAGTAACATCCAATTCATAATATTTTATTCGGTAGTGTTAACCAATCAGTTAATAAGTCATGGCAAAAGCATACGCTCGGTTGATGCAATCAATTTAAGAATTGTCAGAATCATATCTTTATTACAATTATGCCCTTATGGCAACAAACATGGAATGTTTTTTGGATTAACAGAAAATTGATTGTGTGAACTGAAATATAGTTTATGCAAATGATATTTTGTTGGACTAACCATTTTCCAACCAATCTTTTTTCTGGGTGTAGTTGAGTTTAATATAGGAGTAAAAACAGCTTTATGTCTTAAAATAAAATTTAAATCAATATCTGCATTAATAATTGATTAGTATGCACAACGTAATTTTCTTTTGCGTTTTATACTATTGTTTTTGTTGTTATGGCATTTAAATCTCAAGAAATTTGTTTCTTCAAGTTAATTCTGTTTTAAAAAAATTTATTGAAAAATGCCACAATATTTTTAAAATCCAATCAATTATCCCAAAATCTGTAAGACTATCAGCTTTGCTTTTAATGCCAACTATTTTCGGTTGTTGACTACACGAGAAGGCCAATTTGTTAAGATTTCCAACACTAAATATACTAAAGCCTAGATCCCACTATCGGCACAATGTACACCCAGAAAAAATATTGGTTGGAAAATGGTTAGGCCAACAAAATAGCATTTGCATAAACTATATTTCAGTTCACACAATCAATTTTCTGTTAATCCAAAAAACAATCCATGTTTATTGCCATAAGGGCATAATTGTAATAAAGATATGATTCTGACAATTCTTAAATTGATTGCATCAACTGAGCGTATGCTTTTGCCATGACTAATGCATTGATTGGTTAACACAACCGAATAAAATATTATGAATTGGATGTTACTACCAACTTTTGGTATTGGCAACTAAAAATTGTCGTTCTATATTAAAGTTAAAATAAACACTTTATATCAGTTGCTGCAACTAACTATAGGTTGAGCTTACTATCATAGTTTATATTCGTTGCAGCAAATTAAAAATTAACTTTTGTGACTTTCAAAGATATTATGATTTATGAATTCTCAAATGGTTATTGAAAGTCTGTGCATAAGATAACAGGTTTGTGGCTGTTCAAAATGTGTGGTTGAAATAAATAAATTTCAATTAAAAATAACTTATGACAATATGTTAAATAATAAATTTCTTAAATTGTATATTTTTATTTGCGTTAATTGCTTATTTTATTTCAGCAAGGAAGGCCAATTTTTCTTTCACAGGTACCAATTATGATATTGTTTCAGTTATACTAACCACATTTTCGGTAGCAAGAATAACTTTTTTTCAAATTCCATACTGTTAACCAATTTTTCTTTTGCTGCAACTATTTGTTTAAGGGTTATAATTAAAATATAGTGGTACCACAAGAAAATTGCAGCCGTTATACCAGAAATCTATATAGTTGGTGCAACCACCAAAATTCGATTGGCAACAAATTCGGTTGTCTCAACGAATCTGTTTTCTCTGTGTACCGATTTTCGTTGGCTCACTGGAATAGAGTTCTCTGTAATAAACAAAAATAGCCTTATTTCTCAATTAGTTCCGGAGTAAGTGTATATGACTTTCTTAACAAATGCAGTGTGATGCCACTATGTCCTTTTGTTTCAATTAGTTGAGAAATAAAGCTAATTTAGCTTATTACTTATGACAGTGTTACAGTGAGCCGACGAAAATCGGTACATTGTGCCGATAGTGGGATCTAGGCTTAAGAAAATGCTTATTAGAGTATTCCTAAAAGTCTTTGTGATAATATTGATTGCTTGCAGCCAAATAGCTTAAGAGTTTCTTATAAATATTTTTGAAGAAAATATTACTAAACTAAAACCTGTTTACACCTGTTTAAGCAGAATTTTGCAATCAACTCTTTTTTATACACAACCTTATGCCAAATATATCTTTAACATTGAAGCAATAATATAAAAATTAAAAACATAATCAGAAGAATTTTGTGTTATTGTAATTAGTTGTATTGTGTATATATCAAAGTTTAAAAAAAATAAAACCTAAAAGTTTTTGCTACACGAAAAATTTTCAAATAAGCAAACTCGTTAGGGCAGTAAATTTTTTTTTATTTTTTATACAAACTTGGCCAAACTTTTTGCCGACTTAATTTGTTGAGCACAAAAATGACAAACTCTTTAAATAAGCCATTTTTAAAAATTTTTTATATTTAACTTATTTTTAAACTGAATTGAGGTATAAAAATACAAATAAAAAAAGAGTTTTATAATAAAGCAGGCAAAGGGAAAATCCTTACGACCATTAGTTTGGTTAAATCATACACTCTCACGCACAACAACAGTCTGACTAAGTGTTTAAAAATGCTTTGAATACACACATACAGACACAAGCAAACAAAACACTAATTCATAGATAAAGAAATACTCATTAATATTTAAAATGTACGTTTTCTGAAACATTTTGGCAAGTAATGCTCAGCAACGGATGAACAATATTTAATTAAATAACACTCATACGTCACCGCATCACATACTTTCATTTATTATTGCATGGAAAATCTGCTTATGGTTGTGTGTGTGTGTGTGTGTAGGACGTTTGCCAGAGATGTCAAAAGAGATGTATTATAATTGGCTTGGTATTTTAAAACTTTAATTGAATTTCCACGAAAGCAGACGAATTTTAAAACTAAAAGGAGCTAAGGCCAATTTTGGACTTGCATAATAGAATTGCAATTATGTTTAAGTTAAACTAAATTCAAAATTGTTTTTTTTTTAGTGCATAATTAAATAAAACTTATATAACACTTAAACGCCCAACGTTACCTATTTAAATTCTATTTAAGTTTCACGAGCATATAATACGTTTTTGTGCTTATGTGCTTATTATCTTGGAAACATGTACATTAGGTATGGCGTAGTTAAAGATTTTTCGATTTCGACTTGCAATAACCCCTCATTTTGTGAGGTTTGGAAAAAAAATAGTTGAGCCAAAAAATGGTGGCGGTCAGATGGAGGCAAAGATGTCCGCTTCGTGCTCAAAGTTGAGGGTAAAAGCAAAAACAAAAAAATTACAAAAAATCATATAACTTTCCCGGGGTCACCGCTACAAGGGTTAAATGTATGACCAGCACCCATTAATTTTTTCCGCCCAATATTTTTTTTAAACACACCTACCGCCTAACTCCTCTCCTTAAGGGAACTCCTATACAAAGGGGGAATTTTTATAAAATTTACTCGCAGGGCTCTAACTGCCCCTAGGGCGTACCTATCGAAGTCAAATGTATGACCGCTCTCCAATATTTTTTCATTACAAATATTATCTCTGAACATTCTTATCATCTATATTCAACCATCAAGGTGGTCCCCATACAAAAAACAAATTTTTTGAATATTTTTTTTAAGAAATCCGCTTGTCCCGCTTTTATGGTGCCTCCCAAGGGGGTAAAACGCAAGACTGACCTACAGTAATTTTTCATCTTCAACATTTCCTCCGAATATACCTATGCACTATCTCGACTCATTAAAGGGGCTCCCATACAAAGGGGAAGTTTTTTTAAAATTTACTCGCAGGGCTTTAACTGCTCCTAGAGCGTACCTATCGAAATCATATGTGTGACCGATCTTAATATTTTTTCAATACAAAGATTATCTCTGAACATTCTTATCATCTATCTTCAACTATTAAGGTGGTCCCCATACAAAAAATTTATTTTTTTAATAATTTTTTTTAAGAAATCTGCTTGTCCCGCTTTTATGGTGTCTCCCGCGTGTGTAAGTTGTAAGACCGCCCTTAGCAGCTAGTGCGCTTACCCCTCTTATATTGTTATTGTATTTATCTATAATATCAATATTAATAAATAAATAAATAATCATTTAACATAAGATTTGTTAAATTTGTCAGTACAGATATTGGAGAAGCCCGCCTAATATCATATGAATACAGAAACTCAGAATGAAAAACACGTCTTATACTGTCACATAATACGATACACTCACAAAGAATGTGTGTCGTCGTCTCGTCATCTTCCAAGCATAAGCGACACAAAGGTGAACGAACTTGGTTACTTTTCCACAGAGGATAATTTAGTCCAAATTGACCAGAAAGAAAACCAGTAACAAGCCGTAAATTATTTCTGTTGATGTTCAGGATGCCATTATATCTAAATGGCTTGATCAAAGCTTTGGCCGGCCTTAAACCAGAAGAAGACAGCCATATATCCTTAGCGATCGAAGTGTCATCTTTTTTGATCAGAGATATTACAGTCGACTGACTTACGCCACAAAACGGCTCCGGGCCCATAAAAGGAGCAGCAGAGCCCCTCTTGGCCAGTTCATCCGCTTCTTCATTCCCTGGATGACCGTTGTGGCCAGGTATCCAATAAATGGAAACCTTGTACCGTATGGATAGCTTTTGTATTGAGTTACAAAACGCTAACACTAGCCTAGAACAGAAATCCCATGAAAGGAGAGACTTAAGAGCTGCCTGGCTATCAGAAAAGATAGCTATATACGCACCGTTAATACCCCTATTTAAATTAATGTAAAAAATCATACTGCAATGCTACTCCGACTGGTCTGCAGGACCTCCTGCAGAAACTGCAACCCTACTTGTACGTTGCTTTTAATCTCGTTTTCTGGCAAAACCATTTTTTTTTGAGCTATGATGTTGTTTGAGTAAACGAGCGATATTATTTTTATAAATTTTATATGATTGGCAATCAAAATTTTTGCATGTTGATTTTACATTGCTATTTTTTTGTGTGTACCAAAATGTTCCTAGTTGCTATGCCTAAAACACAATTGTGTATGAGTACGAAATTATTTGTTTTGGGCATTTCAAGCTTTTACGAATTGCTTGTAAATAAATTTAACTTCAGGATACATCTTACTGAAAATAATTTTAATTGGTTATATTTTCACCCATTTCACCTTTGCTATCCTGGAATTCATTCTTTAGTGACATTTAAAATTTGAAAATTCAGAAAAATTGCAATAGATAAGAAATTATTCAGTGTCATAGAATTACTGTCATAGAAAAATTATGAATGAACATGAAAGTGATTGCATGAATTCACAGGTAACTTGTCACAAAACTTTTATTTAGTTTTCCAATTTCATATATTTTTATTTCAAACATATTTATAATATTTGCATAATTTAAAATTTTACTTATCTTATTCACTTTTTATGTTGAATTTCTTGTCATATTTAATAAAGATTTTTCATATTATTTGCATCTTATTTGTTATTCTTCCATTCGTAATGTATGAATATTTTGTGTGAATAAGATAAAATTCCTATTAGTCGGGCCAAAGATTTACGTGCACACATACAAACATACATACATACATACTCGTATGTATTGCAAAGCTCCTTTTGTGTATGCATATGTATATGTATATGTATGTATGTATTTTTGTAGGTATCTTACATGCTTTATCGCAAGTTTTTTTCTTTGAACTTTTCCTTCTTAATGTATGTATATAAGTACACATGCACATACATATTATGTATGTATGTAGTATGTATGGGTGTATTTAGAGAAGTTTGGGAAAAGAATGTTTTGTTTAGTATCTTAATTTCAAAACATTTTTCTCAACAGGGAACATCTTATAGTACGTTTCCATAGTGAGCAAAATAAGTTGTTTTACCTAAAACATTTCAAATTGTTTCCATTATGTTGCAAGTGCAGGGAGGAAACATATTCTTTCAAAGGATATTGTAGCTGATGATGCGACAAAGTGGAAGGCTGGTTTTGATTCTGATATGGAAGGACGATATGATATGGAAGGAATGTTCCAGCTTTCTCAAGAAAAATGCTTCAGTATGGCCCGTAATAAAACCTGTAGATACAAAAACAAGAAATGTAGAAAAATTTAGGAACAAACTTGTTATGCTGCATCATCAAGTAATTGATGGCAACTTGATAGATTTTTACAGAGTTTCATCTTGAAATAGACTGTTTTAAGCTGTAGTATATCTTTGTACATTTATACATAAGCTTTTTTGGTGGTTATGGTTCGGTATATCGATTGTATTAGTGCACAATTTCCCATCACTGACAACAATACATGACTTGTTCTACACTTTCTGCTCCTGCTTACATTTTTTAGTTATTAAACGTGATAGCATAATGAGATAAATAACATACATACATATGCACATACATACATATGTCTGTCCAAATTACCTAGATAATGGTTTTAGGCTCATGCGAAATTTTCACTCAGTTTTTTTTCCAAAAATTTACAATTACCTGGAGTATTCTTAAATATTTTTGTTCCCACAAGAGAAAGACTCCAAAGGACTCTCATCCCAAAAGTCAAAAGGAAAGACAGCAAAACGAAAAAAAAGTATTGTAAGAAATTTTCAAGCACAAGAAATTTCTTAAAAATGTTACATGTATGCATGCATACATATTTATACATAAATATGTATACATATGTATATCTGTATACACCCACTTGACCTGAGATTTGATAAAAACGAATGCTCCCTGAGCGACAGGTGAACATTTTTCGATTAATTTTTGAGTGTCACTCTCGATAGTTTTACTCGATAAATGTTCGAGATATATTCGAAATAGATATCAATAACTAAAGTCTTGGTCAACTGGGTACAAACGTGTGTATGTGTGTATTCATATATACACATGTATATGAGTTTTTGCTGGCTGTGCCGTAATTTCCATTGAAAATGTGAATTTAGAAAAATATACATAAAAGTAAAACAAAATTTGTAAATTGACAAGATAACAACAATTTCTGTGGAAATATAACATGGAAAATAAGTGTTTGTCTCGAGCTTAGATTCTTTTCAGAATTTTAATGTGTGTTCACTTAACAGGTTCAAATCATGTATACCATACAATCTTAAAACTAAAAACAATCCATGGGGATTAACATCACAAGAAGGTGATAAGGTGTAGGTAGATCTTGTGATTTGAAATCATTTGAAATCAATAGGTTAGATTTGGTCAGAAGGTTGTTGGTAAGGACAAACGTGATAAATCTAGCCCACTTGGGTCCAACATTATAATCCCTTTGTGCCTCCTGTAATTAAGAAGAAAAGAATAAAAAATGGCGAATGGTCCGCGTTGGGGGGGGGGGGATGTCGCGCGAGATGAAAATATAGATATAGAGTGAAGTAAATATATCATCAGGGATAATAGATTGTAGAAGAGAGGAGATATTAGACCTAATCACGAGTGTCGTATTTCAACTACGACGATTTCGTACTAGACTAAATAACACTCCAAAATTTTTTCTTTAATCAAATACAAAACTGTCATAGTCGAAGTCGACATATGGTAGTCGTAATTAGGTCCAATGGGTCTTGTGTGTGCACACGCCTCAAGGGGAGTCAGCTGTCGTAATAGCCGCTGCTCCTAATATAAATGCTCCACTTTTTTGGGTCTCATTTCTGATAACCTGGATAATCTGCCACGGGAATGCAGAAAACGATCCTCCAGAGCAGAACAGAGGCAAATGAGATGCATAATGCTTTCCCTCTTCACCAGTGCAACTTTAACAGAATTACAATTGCCACTTTCTGAATCACAATTTAAGCTTTCTGAATTTAAATTGATAAATCTAAATTACAATTGACGCTTTCTGAGTTACAACTAGAAAAGGTGCAGATGCAGTTAAATAAATAAATCAAATAAATAAATTTCTTTAATTCGTATCATTTTGACACGTGCTAGTGTTCCGTTTCCACAAGTCAGGCAGACGACTGGTCTAGAAAACTTGTATGAAAATCTTACAAAAAAATTAGTGCTTTTATACTCAAGTCGACCGTCTGGGTTGTAGAAACAGGGTGTAAATAATAAAAATTTAATTAATTATATTATTAATTAAATAATATAATTAATTTATTTATTTTGCTGCCATTTTTTTTCTTTGATCACGACCATAATTTTTTAATCGCTCACCTCGACATTTGTGGTAAGACAAAACGAGACAAACTGCTTTACATGAACCAAAAGAAAAAACTTTCATATCCGCTATCTACAATCAAAGAAAAGAGGAAACGTTAAAATCTATCGTGTATTATCAGCAAGTTGTCCTCTACATATAAAAATGACGACAAAAGAATTGCCAAATGTATACTCAGCATTAGCTGTGTCAGATTTGAAATTCCTACGAACTTTGGTTGCTACGCAAACTTTATTACATTTATGATTGCTAAATATTTGGTTTGGTGTGATTTTCTTTTTATTTTATTAGAGATAATTCTTATATTCCCATAGCAAATAGTCACTGTTCAATATCTATCAAATGGCACATACAACAGACACACACGATATTAACTTATCTTGTTGGTTGGTTAACAGCAAACTTAAACTGCCAAAGGAATAAAATCAAGATAGTGCTCTTCCCTTTTGCAGCTATTGTTATTCCATTATCAATATTTCACCGAAGAGGACAGAGGACTTCTTTGCTTTTGTGTCTAGCATTAAGAAAAACTTTTATTACGGTCATGTAAGCCTCATTATTATTATTTCTTGCTAGTGAATAGTGCTTTCCACAGATATAGTACTTTAATAAATTTTAAGAAACCTATGGAAATAAATACATACAGGGGTATTGAAAAATTTTCAAGACAATAATATCAGCTGTTTTACACCAGAATTATAATAAAGGAATTGCACTATATACTTAATAAATTTTCTATATATTTTTAAGATCCAGAAAGTAAACCCACAAGAAAGTATAGAATTTGGGAGCTCACTAGCAAAATTTAAGTGAAGCTGTAGTTAATGAAAATCACAAAAATTCTGAAAATACATTCATTAAACATATTTAAATATCATTATTTATTTATTACGAATATTAATGTTTTATATATTTTTCTTCCTAAATGATTTTTCAAGGACTTTGTTGCTTTAGCATCATCATCTAGGATGTGGTGATGATACAATAATTAAGGAAAGCCTTAAGTTTTTTACATGTATAGACACACACACACATATACACACACACATTACATACATATTGGGGGTAGCATGAATATTTTTTAACACATACATATACAAATACGCTCACATGTCGTACATGTGTTTATTAGCCATAAAAGTCACGTACATGGTTTGGCACAGCAAACATTTTATTGCAAATTTTAAAAAAATATTAGAAATATGTCCATTGAAATATAGTTATGAAAAATGGCTACAAAATATTTCTTATAAATAAAAACTGCTTCCAAGCATTTCCTGCCTTCTTATAAATCTTTTTGCAAATACTGGTAATAGAAGACATTATAAGGTAAAAGTCTCTATACCCTGTGCTTAAGTCAAAAATAAATCTATGGGCCGGCTTGTCAATAACGACAACGTTCGACTTGTCGCACGCTTACATTTGAAGCAAAAAAAAATTAAAAATTTTGTTTTTGTTTAAAATGTAAGTGTGAGACAGGTCTTACGTTGTAAAATTAACAAACCGGCCGTATATCTTCAAGCTAATATAACTACAAAAGTTTAACTTTTAGAAGCAGAGTTTTCTGGAGTCCTTGTTACACTGAAAGTTGAGGTGATCGAGCACAATTGGGCACATCGGCTTACGAAACATTTCCAAGCGTGCACGGAAAGAATTTTCGGCATAAATTCTATGAACTTTGACATTAATCAAATTAAAAATTCATTAAAATTCAACCAACGTCTCGCTTCGTTGGATTAATGAAACCAGTTTCGTTAAAATTATTTTATTGAAAACTTCATCAAATTTATTTAACAGTGTAATTAATGCAGTCATCGAAACAATAAAATAATTTCATGAAAAGAATGAAATAACTTAAATATAAAGCGGTTTCTTAATAATTAGAAAATATTGTTGTCATAAATCCAATAAAATATTCTTACGAAACCAGAATACCAAGGAAGCAATTCCAATGAAAGTCTTTCACAATATTCATGAAATTTTCATTGGATTTGTGAAATTATCATTAGATTTGTGAAAATTTTTTAATGAAATTGTTTCATTGGACTTATGAAGCAAAATTCTTTCGGTGTGTAGATCTTGCATGAAAACAATTTTTGTCATGCTTATAGAAAATAATTTTGATTTACAAAAGATTTGCAGAGCAAACTATCATGGTAGTTTGTTTTTTAAACGTTTCGTAAAATAATTTTTTTATGAATAAAACCTAATTATATTTGATGACTTTTAAGAAAAAAAAATTCAAACCGAAAATAATTTTTATTTATCTTGACAATCAAGATTCAAGTATTTGATTCTCTGTGTGAATTTTAAATTTAAATCAAACTTCATTTTTATATGAAAAATGTTTAGTTCAAAAGTAATACGTGAATACGTATTTTTATCAGTGTTTAAAAAACTGAAATGCTTTTCATTTCATTTCATTTTGCTTCTGCTTTCGCTTTTGAAAATTACAACAGTTTCAGGCAAAGAAAAATCACCAAACGATTTATGACCAATTGCGCAGTACTTTCAGCAGTTGACAATTTGACAAGTTTGAATTTGATTTATTTTTGCTTTTGTTTAGTATCGCAAGTAAAAGCAGAAGGAGTTTATATGTCACGAACTTTTGAAATCGTCGACTGCTGAAAGTACTGCGCAATTGTTCATGAGTCGTTTTCTGCTGCCGGTTTGACAGCGACTGTTGATTATTTTCACAAGCACAAGCAATAACATTGGTTCATTTTAAACAGCTCGAAAAAGCAAAAGGAGCGAAACGTAAAAATTTTACGACTTTTGCTACTTTTACTTAAGTGTTTTAAACACTAGTTTTAACTTATCGCAGTCACAATTTGTTGAAAGCTATTTTTTTTTAATGAAATCGCTGTTTTTTGTTAAAAGTAATCTATCTTAATTTGGAAAACATAACAACCTCACAAATGTTTGCTGGGTATGATTTCATATGAATACTCGGAAATGAAATCATTTACGTACTCGTACATATGGTTCATACATGAGTTTTATTAACAATAGAAAAAAAAAATTAAGAATATAAGATGAAGAGAAAGTAAAAAGAAACATGAAAAAGTCCTCGTGGAGAACAAGTGAAAATAAATAAATTGTATTAAAAATGGACTTAATCAAATTGCATGACATTTTGTACATTTCATACAAAATTAAGAGTCAATAATTTATTAAATCAAATTGCCACTCTTCTTAAATTTGATTAAAATAAAATATTATTCAATTTCTGAGAGCCGCAAGTTATTCTAGCTTTCAATGAAAATAATCAAAGGCGTTGAAAAATACAGATAATAAATATAAATTGATTTTATTAAAAAAAAGTCCCCAGTGTGAGCCAAATGAAAGTTATTAAATTAGAAAGTTCTTAAAGTTGCAAGAACTTTAGGAACAAAGTTGAACTAAGTTGTAGTCCAGACTTGAAATTTTTGTTGCAGCAACTTTTTATTTTTTTTTAGTGAAAAAGAGTGAGAAAGGAATACAAAATTTATATATTTTTACTTCAAGACTCTCCCATATATTCAAGAATTGTTGCAACAAAAATTGCAAATCTTGACCGGGACATAGTAACGACTATTTATTTTTTAAATAATTAGTTTATTTCAATATTTTGTGTTTACTTAGCGCTTTTAAGTACATTCAATGATAACCAAAGGTTGCCGGGATGTAAAAAGTTAGTGGAAAGATAAAAAAGGCAACACATGCTAGATAATACTATTATTATTAATATTACATTTTGTTTTTTGGAAAACATTTCTTAGCCCACTATGACTGTAGTATTGCAGTTCGCAATAATCTATTTAGAGTTTTTCTATAAGCATTGGACTATTATAAGCTATTTTGATTTGTTGTCGAAGTCTACTGATGCGTTGCTTAGCTTAGCAACGAAAAGCATTTAGGAGTTCTAAGCAAACAACAAATAATTTTTTTTTAAATAATAAGTTTATCTTTCCTTGATTTGTCTAACAAAATTGTCAGTATTTAATTGATTTGGACCCAAATATAAACTAGAAATAAAACTTTTAAAATCAATTCATTTACTTACAGTCTTATTTATAAAAATTATTAAGGTTTTATAAAGACTTAATAAGAAAAATGTTGTATGAAAATTTATTTTGAAAACCCTTTATCGAGCCTTAATAACTTTTAAATAAGGTTGTTAATTATTGTAAGATAGTTAAGAGTTTTGTACATAAAAAACATTTTGTTTAAATTTCTGGGAAAAAAGTTCCTGTCCTCAAATGGGGATAATGGATTCACTGGTGGTATTTGTTAAAACAACGTTTTTCAACGCTGTCCAAACCCATTTAAATTGCATGAGTTTGATCACATATTTGTGTCAAAAATGAACTAGTGAACCAGTCCGAACCAAGCCTGGAGTTGTTATCTTCTTAGGAAAATTACCAACATTCGCAACTAGCACCACTGATAAAAGTTAACGACGTTTTCTATTTAGTTTTTCTAATCCAAAGTAAAATCAAGCGATACCTTGACAAAATTGAAGTTAATCCATATTCTCTTCCACAACAGCAATATGGAAACGATAGGATCTTCATCCTGACTCCAATATATTCGTTAACATAGAAGTGAATGGTATCCGTTGAAAAGTATAATGACAAAAAATATTTTCAAGTCATCCATATTTTATTGAAAGTCATCTTTTTTTGGTCTGTGAAATTGTCATTAACTTATAACATATTACAGGATCAATATCTTCATTAAAAATAGCCTCAATAGCTTATATAAGACCACGATAATAATTTGAAATGTTATATAACCATTTATCCTTTCTTATATAATAAATTAAAATATTAATTTTATTTTTGCCTTATTTTATATGCAAATGCTATTGAATTCAAAATATGGGCCTGTTCATCTAAATGCGAACGATAGGTTCGATCGAATATTTATATTGAAAACAAAAAGAAATTTCTGTTTTTTGTTTTTGTTTTTGTTTCTAATGTAAATTTTCAATCGAATCTATCGTTCGCATTTAGATGAACAGGCCCTATATTTTCATATACAAATAAACCAATTTATATTATTTTTGAGACCATATTTTTTTTTTGGTTTTATATAGCATATTGAATGCGCATAAAACCCTTTTTTAGAACATTTTCCAGGGTTCCCTGCATATGATATTTCATTCAAATATTGAAAACAATCTAACAGAATATTAAAATTTTCTAATAAAGATATATTTTTAAAATTAGGGGAGTATATTACAAATATTTAGACTTAAATTCATCCTTTCCAAACGAGATAATTCAAATCACTTAATTTAAAAATTATATACACTGAACCATAAAATTGTGTGTTTTATTTTAAAGCTCGAGTTTTTAGCAATACGAATTTGCATAAAAATTATCAAAGTAAGTCCTGAAATGAGCACAGCGGTTGTATAAGTGTTAATAAAGCTACAAGCAAAAGTTATAAAGTTTTTAATATACGAAGTGGTTAACTTTTACCCTCTTTAGCTTCTGCCTTACTATAGTTACATACTTTACAAGATATGGTGCTGTAAATCGGTTTTACCCTCTACTATCACACATACATACACATATACATATATACAAATATATGAAAGATATACTTTGAAAACGAATGACATTTATGCCACATTAAATATTAAGATGATTCTTACAAGCAAATGCACTTAATTTTCTGTTAATTAAAAATTATACAATATTTTAAATATCTTTTGAATATAAAAATAGTTTAGATTTATTAAGGGCGTAAAAAGCTGATTTAAACATAAAAAATTTGTTTTATAAAAACTTTAAAAAACAAAATATTATAGCTATGCTATTTATTGCGCGATATAGGTGTTAAGACGTGATTTTCGAAGAAACACAAAATAATCGAACATTTATACAATTGTTTTTGTTTTGATTACTTTGGCCCTATGTTCCACTTTGGAACGACGGGAAGAAATATATATACTTTCTACTTAAAAGAAGAGCACGAAAATAAATAAGTGAGTGAAACAAAAACAATGAGTGCGATTGCTCAATTTATTTTTGTTTTGTTTTTACACAAACCAGAGAACACAGCCAATCAGCTGTAAGCTGACTAACAGCTGCCACCGGTCACAAACAATACATTAATATAATCGTACGCCGCTAGAAAAGAAAATATTGGGAAATAAATGTCATTATTTAGTGTCATCAAACATCTTTTTCACAATTTAGAGAGTTCATACAAGAAAATGAGTGTTCACACTAGTGAATAGTTCACTATTACTGAAGTTTACATTACCGCGAGCCTACTGTAATTTTAATATAAAACATTTATCACATGTTATATTGTAATGACAAAACTTTTCTCTTTTTCAGGTATGTAGACTCATTATTTGTTTGCTAATGACTTTAAGTAATAAATATCTTCATAACTATGTGTATGGGTAAGTTCTTGCTGTTCATTCAACTTTTCCAATATCAACTTATCTAGTTATTAGAAAATAAAATCAAAATATCATTACTCTTTCTATATTATTCGTGTACATATGTATGTGTGTGTGTGTTTATGGATTTAGAGTTTTAGACATTCTCATTCATGCAGACAGTAGCAGGAATATAATGAGAATAATAATAATTTTTTTTGCCGGAAGTGTGTTTTGTTGCTTGTCTATTATATCATGCCTTCATTGCCTTAGATACAAGTTAAAAGTATATTTTTCGCCTGCATCATTTGGGTATTTTGTTGTCTATATAATTTATTTTGCATGTATGCAAACTATAAAAAGCTAATGGATGCAAAGTTTGGACTACTCGCTTTTCCTTTGAATCATAAATGACTTAAATATTTGAATTAAAAGCTTAAACTGTTTGTTATGCGAATGCTTTCAGCAATGTTTTGCATTTTCTAATGCACTAAGGCTGGAGTGCGTTAAACTTTTAGTGAGTTTTATTAAATTATAAAGCATAGCCAAAAATAAGAAATTAACTAACTAAATAGTTACAAATAGTGAACATACCTGGGACAAACCCCAAACCCCATATTGAACATATATGTTTTACATAGGCGCTGTGAAATAAGGTTCAAGGAAATAACGCCCAAATAAGGAATGAAATATTATATATATGATATAAAACCCAAAAAATGAAATATGATCCAAGAGAAAATGTATGAAAAATCACACAATGTAAATGTAATAAGGCCCAGTTAAAAAAACTCTAGCTCAAGATGAAGTAAAACCCCCCAAAAATGAAATAAAGCCCAACCAAACTCATGATGAAATAAATCCCTTAGTTCATTTTCTTATTTGGGCGTTATTTCCTTGGGCCACATTTTTTAGCGCCTAAAACATAAACAGTTACAACTCAAAAAATGCCAAATGTGGAGGATTGGCCTAAAACTGTGGCTGCTGTTCCAATGACACAAAAATTTACAAAATGATATTTTTTATTGTTCAAGAAAAAATACTTGTTTGTATTTTAGGAGCAGACATCTAATGTATTTGATTACATATAAAGTTATATTATACACTGAAAGAATTTTTGGCATAAATTCTATGAATTTTTACATTAATCAAATTAAAAATTCATTAAAATTCAACCAACGTCACGCTTCGTTGGATTAATGAAACCAGTTTCTTCAAAATTATATTATTAAAAACTTCATCAAATTTATTTAACAGTGTAATTAATGCAGTGCTATTACTTCATTGAAAAAATAAAATAATTTCATGAAAAGAATGAAAAATTTAAATATTAAGGGGTTTCTTAATAATTAGAAAATATTGTTGTCATAAATCCAATAAAATATTCTTACGAAACCAAAATACCAACGAAGCAATTCCAATGAAATTTTTTCATTAGATTTGTGAAAAAAATTTTAATGCAATTATTTCATTGGACTTATGAAGCAAAATTCTTTCGGTGTAGTGCGTGGACTTTTCTAGTTTACCTGTTGATCGGATTTAGTGGCCTCATTTATATTTTTTGGCTAGAACTAGATTATTTTTTATAGTTCATAATTATCTGTATATATAAAATCGTAGTGCCTGTTTGTTCCTAACGCATGATCTCTGGAACTATAAGAGCTGTGGAGCTGAAATTTTCAATATAAGTTCTGTTGAATACCCGAAAGGGTTTTGTGTTATTTTTAATACAACATGTTACCACATTGTGGAGTAAACTGTTGTTAAAAAAATTTATGGTGGGAGACCATTTGCCGGGCTCAGCTAGTCAAGTTATATATGTATTCACCAGTTAATGTTTTCAATTAAAAATTTAGTTGATTCAATTAAATTTTTAATTGTATTAATTAATTTGAGTGAAAAAAACTCAAATGATATTATCAAACTGCTTATAGGTGAAAAGTTAATTAATTTTTTTATATTACAAAATCATTATATTACTTTTTTGTGTGAGCTAAAATTTTAAATTTTTGATATACTAGATTACATCAGAAAATTATGAAAATAACATTATCCAGTATTAAAATGTTTTGAAGAATTTTAAATTGTATTATTGGGAAGAAGTAAACAATAATGAGTTTCGCAGCAATGTCAAAAAAAAATGGCAAAAAAAAAAAGATATAGGCAAATAAACTTTCCAATATTTTAGCAACTGTGAAGCAATATTATATAATTGCAATTGTGCCGGAGGCAGATAAATTAAATTTCAATTCGTTTTTTGGATAAAGCCGTGAAAAAATTGCATGTTCTTCGGAAAAATCCATGGCATGTTCTTGCCAACATATAATGAAGCCACACGAAAAAGAGTTTGCACTCAATGACTTTAAAAATTTGTCATAATGTTTATTAATTTCTTTTAAACCCCGACCAAAAAAGGGGAGTTATAAGTTTGTAGTGTGTGTCTGTGTGTCTGTCCGTGTCCATGTACAACCGAAACGGCTGGATCTATTATTTAATTTAATTTCATCATATAACCTCTTACATTATTTTATCTGCATATTCATAAGTTTATTTTAGTTTGAAATTTGTTTGCTGGTGGTTCAGAATTGCTGTAACAAATCGCCAGTAGACTTCTATTTTATTTAATCTTATTTTATTTTATTTCAAATTATTCTATTTTATATGTATTATTTTATTTTATTAACCCCCGACCAAAAAAGGGGTGTTATAAGTTTGTAGTGTGTGTCTGTGTATCTGAGTATCTGTACCGATTTTGATTTAGTTTTTTCTGTTTGAAAGGTGACTTGATCGAGAAGGTTCTTAACTATGTTTGAAGGAAATCGGTGTAGACGTTTAGAAGATATCACATCTTTTTTAGATATATCGGGGGTTTTTAAAATTTTTAATTGTTGTTATTTTACTTAATTTAATTTTTTTAGTTTATTTTATTTAATGTTATTTTATTTTATATTATTTGATTTTATTTTACCTCATTTCATTTATTTATTTTTTACTTAATGTTATTTTAATTCATTTTATTTTAATTAATTTAATTTTATTTGATTTTATTTTATTATAATTTATTTTATTTTAATTTATTTTATTTAATTTTTTTAATTTTATTTTATTTTATTTTATTTTATTTTATTATTTTTTTTATTTTATAAATTTTTTTTTAAGTTTTAAGATTTTTATAGTACGTTTTCTCAATATTAAACCTCTTTAGTAAAACATTAATTGTATTTTAAAAATACTTCGAACTTAATTGCTGAGAGGTTAGCTAGATCCTTTGCCCCTTTTACTATTCTTCGTCACAATGAGAGATGTCGAAATAGCAAACGTGCGTATGAGCAATATTAATCATACGTCTCAGTCATGTTATGCTTTAAGAATAAATAATAAAATCTTTCCCGTAAAGTATGCTTTACAAAATGTAACGAAACATGATGTTGTAACTGGTTACGTATGAATAATGTGATAATAATTTTGCAAGGTTTTTTAATTTTTTAAGAATTTAAATCTAACAGACAAATAAAATTAATAAGAATTAAATTTCATTTATTTTCTAAAACGCTTGCGACCAAAGAAAATTTTAGTCTGAAAGCTCTTTTTGCTCTTTTTGAAGTAGCGCTACACTAAATAGTTTGTGTGAGTAAAAATATAAGCCTGTGCCCGATAATTAGAGTGAATTTGGAAAATATAGAAAATTAGAAATTAGAATTATATGTATGTACTTATAAACAAAATAAAAAGTGCATGCATTTCTTAAGAAGTTGACACATGTAATATTGACTAATTTTTAAATTTTTTTTCTACCAAATCATATTGTTTGGACAGATTTTCGCATTTAAGTACTAACGTACTTTTGGCTTTTTACTGGCTTTTGTTTAAAAATGGCCAAGAATGTCTAAAAATGCTAATGCAAAAAAAACTCCTAGCTCTTGTTAATAGTAATTAAAAGACATTCGCCCATACTGTGAATGGCATTGTAGACGTCACATAAAGACGACAGTAAATATTGCCACATGTCTACTCTTTATCGGCAACACTTGGCTGTTATTGACAATCTCTTACTAATCTCTAAGGCTTTGTATATTAATGTTGTCGACAAAGAGTAGACAAGTGACAATTTTTACTGTCGTCTTGATGAGACGTAGACGACGCCATTTGCAATAATAGGGATTATGTCACTGCATTAATATAGCATGTAACTGTCAGCTCTTGCAAAACTTAATGCACATGTTTCAAAAATGTTAACAAATCATTATAAGGGAATATAATTCAATCGTGCCATAACTTTCATAAATAATGTAAATTAATCTTCTGCTTGTCACTTTTCGATAACCTCAAAGTTAATGTGTGCCATTATATGTATTTAAGTAAGACATTACTTAATATTCATGTAGGTGTATTATAAGCTGCTAAAGTTTACTACAGTCTAGTAAAGTAGAAAATATATATGAAAATGTGCGTGTGCTGGTAATCTTTATCAAAAAAAGGAATAAACATATATTTTGTGATTTTATTATATTGACATGTAACTATTTACATTTCCTGCATATTTTTATTTGTAAGAACATCTTTTGAATGTTTCATATAATCAAGAAGCATTAAATGTTAAAGGAATCATAATAAACGTAAATCATAATAAAATATGTTGCCGGGAGTATATAACAACTACAGTGGGAAAGAATGTAATTGTAATGAAATATACGAGTAAATGTCATCATGTTGCGAAAATATACTTGCATAATTATAATTAAAAATATAATTTTTCAAATTGATCTGTTTTTCATAAAATTAATAATATAGTTTAGCAAATATTTAAGTTAATGGGAGAAGTAGGAGAATTATAAACAAAAAATACTTTTCTTTAATCTTAACACCTCCAGCTGAAGATTAACAAATTCTCGTAGCCTATTTTATACATTACATCTACGATTAAAACAACTAATCAGTTCAAAACGATTTAACCAAACCATTGACGTTATGAGATTTTCTGTTTCTGTGTTAATTGCTCTAAATAAATATTTTATTAAGCAGAACAATGCAATAAAAGCAATATGGCTGTTACAACAAAAAACTACCCTTGCAGCACTACTTTCTTAGAAAGTCCACTGAACTGTTAAAATTCTATATATATTGGTTCTATCGGTGTAAGTAATTGTCTCAAGCAGAACAGTTTAGTAAAAGGTTGATTCATAAAAAAACATTATTCAGTCCCACTGTGCAATGTGAAACATAAGATTATTTATTAATACACTACATACATATTTAATTTACGATTTATAATACAAGAAATTTTTTAATATTCTACTGCGTAAAAATATAAACTTCTTATAAATGAATATTTCTAATAGAAAGATTATTATTAAATTTGTTTTTCATAAAATTATTTCTTCTTGTATTGTATTTTTTTTTACCACAACCATTACCATAATTACTGCTATTATAATAATGACATTAGAAATATAATATTGTATTTAAGAACATAACTTTAGTCGGGCAACATATTTTAATAAAGATGTAAGTACAGTTTTTTTTCATCGTTAATAAAAATAAGCCTTGTGGCTTAAGGAATTTTGTAAACGTCCAAAAAAAACTTCAAAGCCAACGTGCGAATATAAAAATATAATGAAAAATAATATAAAAAATTATTTGTGTGTAAGAAATATTTATGTAATCCAGTAAGCAAAACGTTTGATTAACTGAGAAATAAGTGTTTCAGGCCAAAGTGTTTCAATTCCCTCAAGAAATCCCTGTGTCAGAATTTTTGGTTAATACACTGAGAAAATTAAATCGTAAAATCAAAGAAAATACACTTTTTTGCAAAGACTTTTATTGGCCAGATTGTGCCCAAAGACAAAACAACTTTACCAGAAAGACGCAAAGTTCTTTAGATTCCCATGAAATATATACTTAAAATCGAAGACTTAAAATCTTGTGGCAAGGATGTACGTCTTTGAAAACACATGAAAAAAGTCCTTAAACTAAGGAAAAAGTATTTTGGCACAAAGACTTTCATTCGTTAGTCTTAAGACAAATGTTAAGTTTCGTTATGCATTCGTAAACAAATTTAACTTTGAAGACTAAATTCTTTAAAGATACAGACTTTATCTTTATTTTTTATAACCGCTCTTGTTTACCGTTGCAAGCAAACATGTGTGAACAAGCAAAAATGTTCACTTATGCATTGAAGACAAAATTCTTTAAAGTTACAGACTTTGTCTTTGTAGCAAAGATGCATAGCTTTAAAAAAACAAAGAAAAGTCTTTAATTTTAAATACGTTTTTCAATCCCTTATTAGCAAAGAAATTAATCGTTGTAGCAAATATTTTATCTTTACGGAAAAGATAATTTCTTTGATTAAGCTTCAAAGAATTTTAGTCGTTTGTGTTAAAGACGCACCATTTGCTTATTTAAAGAATAAATCATTGATGCAAGAATTTTTTCCTTCTAACAAAGATATTTTCGTTACAATTTTACAAAGACGTTTTTTCTTTGGTTTTAAAGCTTTTAGTTTTCTCAGTGTATAATTACAATATAGTGTAAATATAGCTAACTACAGGTATAGAATGCCTTCACTTTCCAATAAGCTGAATTTGGCCACAGTGTGAAGACAATTAAAATGTTAGACAAATAAACAATGTTAGGTTAGGTAAGGTTAGGAAGATTAGTACTACACCACATCTCCACTCGGAGAACCAATTGGCTCCATTGTGATTCCCTTCTATTGCCCATTAATAATATTAACCCCTCCTATTTATAGCCAGAAGTGACCCTATTATCCGTCATTAAGCCAACGAATCCCCATGATGACGCCCCTGATGTCCTCTAGTTTAAACTTCCCGATATCAGTAACGCTTTCATGGAAACGTCTGCTCAGCCATCTAAGCCTATGACGTTGCAGTTTCGGGCAGTGACAGGCAATATGTTCAATGGTTTCTGGTTCCTCTTCATCCAGGTACATCCTACAAAAATCTGGAGTGCCAGTTTCCCAAATGCTGGTTCTTACTCCGACCGAGTAGTGACTGTCATCGCGCCTATCATGATTTGCATCGCCTTCCTATGGAGACTATACAATCCTCTTTACTTCGTCATGAAGTAAATCATGAACTGTGGGCCTGCTTTCTACCCAATTACTGAGTTTCCTATAATTTCAATAATCTGTCCGTCATTTCCTTATCTAAGGCCGACCATATTTCTGACAGCTCATCAGCAGTTTTATTTCCCTCAACAAGAAAGAAATAAACAATATATTTCTTACTTTTCTATATTACCTTTTATTCCAATCTTTCAAAACTTTCTAGTATTTTGCGGACGTTAGAGAAATTTGTTATTCGTTCTAATTATATAATAAATCAAGCCTATTAGAGCAGAGGTTCTCACAAGCTCTTTCTTCGGGGACCCCTTCAGAAATTTTAATAGTAGCACGGCCTACCGCAATGCGAAATATACGTTTTACATTTATTATACAAAAGCCATATTACTAAGTCTTATTAATATTAACTTTTGAGGAATCATAACAATATTTGTTTAGCTCTTCGCGGAGCCCTTGGAATTTTCATACGGACCCCCATTTGAGAACCGTTGTATTAGAGGCTAATGTTAAAAGGCAGAATATAAATAACACGTTCAAGAGGGATATTGTGTTAATATCTGCATAAGACCGTTCGAATATGGTCCATTGCAATTCTGACAAGACCCACAGTTTGACCGTTAGTGCTGTTTTATCCGTATTTATGGATGCTGCTGATATTAGGGAAGCAGACCCTCTTGATGTTCTTGCTATAAAAATACATTGTGATGTTAGTTGAAGTGAGCAAATTTTGGAAATCTCAAAACAAGATTTCTGGTGCTCGGGTTTTTTAAACCATGCGAGAGATATTTAACTTCATCTGGCCTCTTTATTATTTATATCACCTATAGCCGACCGATCGAAAATTAAATGCAACTCTTATGTATTGTCAGGCGATCCAAAGTTTGTTTTGGGGCTACACGACCTCATACAGGAGAGAGAACGAAGAAGCTCATCATGGACAGTAGATCTTTCAAACTCTCTTGACTTATTGAATCACAGGTGGTGCTAAAAGCAAGATTTTACGCTCAAAATCAAATCATTTGGGTCTGAATAGTCTGTTAAATGCGAACAAAATCTTATATTTTTAAGATTGCATTTAAGATTGTAATCTTAAATAAAATCTCACATTAAGATCGGATTCAAGATTTTATTCTTTATTAAAAATCTTAAAATTAAGATTACAATCTTCATTTAAAGAACGGGTTCTTAAAGTTTAATACCACATTCTTAAATTGAAGATTACGATCTTAAAATTAAGATTACGTTGTTGATTTTTGGAATTCATTCTAAAAATTAATGGCCTTATGTATAATCAAAAACTGGCATGAAATTAGCATAAGTGATAAAATTTAAATACGTGTTGACGAGTTCTTCTATAGAATTTGACATTAAAAATCCACACATAATGTAGTTTTAACACACGAATACATCCCAACATGATTTTTAATGTAAAATTGTATGGCAAAATACGTTAAGATCATGCTCAATCTTGCCACTTATGCTAACTTCGTGCCAGTTTTTGATTATACGCAAGACCGTAAGAATTTATGTTTGAAGTTGAGAAAAGTTCAGGATTGAAATCTGAAAATTTCTGCAATCTAACTAAATTCATGAAATTTGTTCTTAAATTTATATCGTAATTTTTCTCTTAGTGTACTACAACAAAATGTGCTCTAATGAAATTAAGAAAATGCTCTAACAAATTCAAGGAACTTATTTCCGTCACCAGGATATTTTTCAGCACAACTCGTTTTTAGTAAAGTGTACATCCCTTTGTAGCAGAAATGCTCTGTACCTGCTACGCCCAAAAACACAAATCGTTACCTTACTATAGAAAAACTCTAAATCATGATGTTTTGTAATCGAGATTTTTGAATTTTCGATACATTTATCGTAATATACCAAAAAAATCTCGATTTCAACACAAAATAATGAGTTAGGGCTCTTCTATATTAAGGTAACGAAATACTCCGATATTTGCATTTGAAGGAAACAGATTTGAAATCTCTTGCACATTTTTTTGGGTTGTTTGCAAAGTATGCAGCAAGCATTGTTGTCGAAAGGATCGGATTGGCTGCTATGCTCTCAATCACTTTTAGAATATTCGCAAACTCTATGGGATCCTCGTGCCTACAACCAATTTTATTAATTCTATCACAATACACTGCATGAGTAGCTGCAATCTCCTGAATAGTAGTTCAATTCAAGTTAAAATAATTTAATAAAAAACGAGAGCAAACGTTTCCATTTATTTATTAACTTGCACTACTATACACACATGGTTGCGTATGAGTAATATTTAAATATTAATAAATGTTACTCATACTTTCTAAATAAATATGTATATTTAAGTGCCATCTGCTTTCATATACAGTGTTTTCACGGTTTAACGAACAATATAATTTCCATGAATTATATAAAAAAATTCGTTAAATCGAAAAATTCGTAATGATCTTTCCTCTACTTTCATCGATAAATATAAAATGTTTGATAAATAAAATGTTCCCAATTAATATAGTCTGCTCGTCTAGAAAATTTTTATGAAAATTATTAAAAAATTAGTGTTTCCTTATAAATTTTACACTCAAGTCGACCGTCTCGCTTATAGAAAATGTGAGTATTTTATTTATTTTATTAATGAATTTTCTGCAGTAAATTTACAGAACATGGTTCTAAAAATTGTGCAGAATAACTAGACGATATGCCCATGACGTTATTCACAGAATTTAAAAAAAGCTTTTGTGACTAACTATACACGACCTATGCCTTCACATAGGAAGTAGCAACGTCGTTGTCAAGGAAGTTCCACAAGAAAACTGCAAGTCTGTACTTTTGTACGTGTGTCAAATGAGTCAATCAGTATGAGCGAGAGGAAGGGCAAACAACACAACAATCCTGGCCGCACTTATGAAATGATTATAATGACGTGTAAGCTGTTCTTCAGCCCAGAGCTGCAGATAATTAATATTTTTGTGAAAGAAATAAGAAAAAAGGTGTTTGATCACGTAAGGGATCGATATGATTTACATAAATATATATATTTACATATATTTTCTCCAAGAACCGAAAATAACATTGGAAGGAAACTTCGGACAACTTGGTGAATTACACCTTTTCAGTTGTTTTCAACTAGATTTTTCGAATCTCGAATGATTTTAAAATATTTTATTTTTATTTTTCTAAGCGAAAATAAGCTTTAGTTTTGATTTTTATATTTTTAAGTAGAAATAATTGTCAGTTTCTAATTTTTATTTTTTTTTTTGACAAAAATAAAAGCCATTTCCTCATTTTTGTTTTTCCGAGCAGAAATAAAAATCAATTTCTGATTTTTAATTATTTTTAATAGAAATAGAAGTTACATTATGCTAATAAATATGTCGTTACTTTAATATAGAAAGACTCTAAGTCATTATTTCTTTGAAATCGAGATTCTTGCATTTTTCGATACATCAGATCTTCTTCTATCGAAAAATACAAAAATTTCAATTAAAAAAAAAATTAAAAACTTTTATTATACAACTCGTAACAGTTGCAGTTCCTAATTTTGCGAGTACGAATATTTTTATTTCTTCTGAAAAATTTATTAGAAAATTCGTTTTATCGAGTGCTCACTTTTTTTGGTTTGTTCGATATATAAGGAGCTTCATAAGAAAACATTTAACCTTATATTAAATTGTGTATTCGTTAAACTGGTGTGCCACTGTACATTAACATACCAATAATTATGCTCATATATGTATGTAAGAATATATAAGTATCTATGCATGTGAATGTGCGTAGCAATCTTTTTGATACAACGCAAAAATAATACAGTAAATTATATGTTAGAAAGTAACTTAGAGTTATTATTCTTCCTCCACATGCTTCTAGTTTAATCGTGAGTAAATTAGAACCCAACTCGAAAAACTTTTAGACACAAACCTCATGTGTCTCATTAGCTTTTGTGTGCAAGTAAATAGATTGTATTCACTATTATTATTTACTTTGCTGTTTACCATCTGTTAATGTCTAAAATAACTCACATCAACAACATCTATTATTTCGGAAAATTATATATGAAAACTCTGTGTAGGGAAGCATTTCCGCCTATAATTTCTTTAGAGCGTAATTATAGTGCTACATAAATAGGAGTAAACAAACATTTTTTATAGAAAGTATATCGCACCCTAAATTAAAAGCAAACTCTGGTAAAAGTTTTAACACAATAATCTTTTATGCTAAAGTATTGTATGTATGTATGTAAGAAAATATCTAGAAAACTAGAATATATTTATAAACTTTCAGTTGTTCCATTATAAAAGCTTATATACTCCTGTTATTAATTTGTAGGAACATATGAACAGAAAATCTTTATATATATTTCGATTTTGCCACCCACTACAATTTGATTCACGCTAAGTTACATACGAGTACATACGTGAACGTGATATTAATAAAACTTATAACATATGTTTTACTGTTTTTGTAGGATTTTTTTTTGTTGCTATAAAACGTATAGAAATTATTTACAAAAAATTTTTGTTGCATTGTGACAGTATTTCGCCCCTTAAGCTTTTGTCAATTACCTGAATGTAAAACTTAACGATTGACTTTTATGATAAACCAAATATATTTTCTAATGCAGTAACATATTGCTGCTTTATTTTTTGTATATGTGCTGAGTAACATAATTTTTTTTTTTTTAGAAATTATGGCTGTAATATTAATTAAAGTCACAATTAATACTTAAAAAAAAGCTTGTGTCCACCAGCATCCAGGACTGTGTAAAATTAGTTAAATGAATTTCGAGGTTGTGACATAAACTCTGAATATCACTGAAGACTTTCATTTCCAAGAGGAACATGAAATATCTCGATAAAAATTAGTGTTTCCGCAAAGTGAACATGTAAGTGTGTTACTTACTCGGACACGAAATATTCATGTCTGGAAACAAAAAGCAAAAAGTGATTTTTTGTTGCAAAATTTATTTTTTATTTAATTATTAAGTTAGCTAATGAAAAAGAGTCGTCAGCGTAGCAAAAAATAATGGAGTTTTAAATGGTAATTAAAAGTTAAGAGAACGTTAGAGCCCACTAATAACTTTACTTACTAGTATATGAAAAATATTAATTGTATCGATTCTTTGATAATGTTTTTTTTTTGCTTCCACTTATCAGGCCTGCAAAGTACCTCCTTTAAAGTTGAAGAAACGTATTTGTTTTAGTCAGGATAGGAATTCTCCGTACTTCAAGACAATGTCCGTGTTTGAACCGTAACATAGACTGACTTCAGATTATTAAATTTTTCATGAAATTAGTTGCATAAACATTTTTTAATTTCTTCACCTAGAGCCTTGTGAAAGCTAAAAGTTATTCAGATATTCATGCTTCATTATTGTTTCTATAAAGCTGCTATAGCAACTAGAAAACAATTTTGTGCAACAAATTTCATGAAAAAAAGCAATATGAGTCCGATCACAGGGGAGAGGTGTAAACATCTAGTAATGACTTTTTTTTAATATTGGCTTATGGTAACTAAAATAAGCTATATAAATTTTTGACTCTACTGTATTTAAAAATCTATGGAAAACTGCATCTATAGTAGTGGAATTATTAGTTGCGGGGGTTTGTGGAGCACTGCTCATATGCAAGTGGAAAATGTCAAATAAAAATTTTGATAAAGCTTGCGACTGTGGGTTTGCAAAATTTGTATTAAAATCTCCACCCTTAATAATTGGCATGAGATGGAGATTGTTACCCAATTGTCGTTCACCAGCTTCAGTGTAAGGCATCAACAGTATGTAATAAATATATGTTATAATATAATGTTATAAATTCTTTATAAAGACTGCTACAATATATCTTTTAAACAAATATTTGCCATTTGAAACGCTCTTTTAGTTGAAAGTTTATATTTATTTTATATTTTTCAACTTTTTAACAAAAATATCCCTATTACACTTCACAGGCAATTTCTATTAAAATTAACATTGCTCCTGAAATTATGCTTTAAAATTTGGTTGAGTGTGCAGCTGTTAAGTTTCTCTGTAATTGTTGTTGTCCGTATGATTACACTAATCAACTCATACATAGCTCACACCGATTTGATAACGCATCGCACATCTTTCTCAAAATTTGTGATTGTATTGTGAAAAAGATTTTTACCCTCTCCGCGTATAGATAGGGGGTACAAAAAAATGTATAAAGTAAATTCGGTAGTAATTAAATAATTGTTAACCAAAAGTTTTCAAAACTAATTTGGTAATAACAATTTCGCCAATACCAACACAAATTTGGTAAATCAAATTCACCTAAAATGTGCTTACAATGTTATTTACTTATAAATCTTAGACTTAACTTCGTTCGCTTTGCATTATTAGCTTAATTATATGAGAAACAAAAAAAAAAGAAAAAATATAGAAAATTTTATGAATTGTTGTTAAATAATTGCTTATTCATAAATTTCTTATTATCTATTCATTACTTATCTATTTCATTCAACACTCACAATAACCATATTGACTTTCGCTTAGCCTTAGAGCGCTGTTTATAACAAATCATTTCTCTAAACGTTTGCTCGCTTAATTATCTGCTTACTAGGCAATTATTAATGCTAAATTTATATGATTATTTGAAGTGGAAATTTATTAATAATTACTGATTAATACTACTAATGCTAGCGTTGAATAAATTTAAATTAGTAAGTTTGTATTTAACATTTATTGCAAATTACTTGATGTGAAAATTACACTTATTTCGCATTAAGGTAGTAATTTGAAAATTAAAACTAAAGTAACTTACTAAAAGGCATGAGCACTTACAAATAAATGTAACAGGGAAATAATGAATGCATTAATGAATACAACAATGTAAAATTTTAAATTTGTATATCATGGCTCTAGTGAACATTTTGAACATTTTACAAGAGAGTGAAACAAATAATTAAATCTTTTTTTATAATGTATAAATAATTGACAATGACCAATTATTTCTTATCGGTAGAGAGTTGTACCTGTGTTCACTAGATAAGTGGGTTTGCATACGAGATGAAGATATACATTTTAGTGACCTGCACGAGTGTACCGCAACCATAAGTACACTGCATATGTACCCAAATTTTTTCACTCCCATGTGCCTTAAACACCATAAAAAAAACTTTGCAGTGTTGATTTGACTCGTCATTAATTTGCTGAGAGCTTCATGCGATTATAATATGTTCAGTACTTTGCGTTGTGTGTAAGCAAAGAACCCAAAATGCGTATGCATCAAAAAATTTCTGAATCGGTATGAGCAACAGTTTTAGTATTTTACATTTTCGTACTCCAGTATTTTATTATACTTAGTTTTTGGTTTAGTTTATACAAACAATGCTAATTCATAATACTTCCCTGTAGGAGAATGTGTGGTTGACTACAAAAATAATCAACTTATAGTTAACTTTTCGTAGACTAACTAAAAACTAGCTAGAATGTCATCCAGAAGTGATCCAAAATTAATTCTTAAGTTGAGTTCGTAATCGAATTTAGTGAGAACCAACAACTCGAGTCGCATCCTAACTCGAGTCACATCCTAATCCGCTTGCTCGTAATATTTTGAACTTTACTGGACACGTCCGCCTAAAAAAGAGGGATACAAGTGCTCTTATACTCAACACTCCAGATGGGAGTGCTTGAAAATACTTTTTATTTTATTTTATTTTTTCTTCCTTTTGATTATCACTACTTATGTATTATTTATAACTATCTCTAAATTTATGTCCGACAGTGGTCGGGCCTAATAATTATATTTAGATTTAAGATTTGAATACTTATTGTTAGTTCATATTTGAAGATACAATAAATAAAAATATGTATTAAAAAAAAAAAAAAAAAGTGAGAACCAACAAATTCACTCTCAGCTACTTTGCGACTAATCTAAATTTTTAACCGACTTCAAAAAAAGGAGGAGGTTAACAATAAAGTCTTGCACAAGACCATTTATAAGAACTTTCAAGACATGAGAGATTTTTCAAAAGCCTTACTACAGCGAAATATTCTAAAACAAACGCTAAACAGCACTGTTGGCAAGTCAAACAACTGAAACAAATGTCAACAGTGTTGTTTAGCGTTTGTTTTAGAATATTTTGCTGTAGTAAAGCATTTGAAAAATCTTTCATGTCTTGAAAGTTCTTATAAATGGTGTTGTGCAGGACTTTAGTTAACAATTCGTCTCTATTTTTTTAGGTGTGTTACTTCATAACTAGGTATATTTTAGACCGATTGTAATTTTTTGTTGTCTCAGAGAGAGTATAGATTGCCATTGGTCCCATTGTAAAAAAAGCGGCGGGGACACGTCCAGAATTTTTTTAATATAATTTTATGGTATTCTACTTATTTGATTGCTGCAAAACCTAGAAAACACCTCTGGTTCTTGTAACTACACAATCCGAAAGTTAAAATAAATTCAGTAAAGTGCGACTTCGACGCGCGCACGAAGGGTTCCGTACGTTGGGCTTTGTGCATTTTTTTAATACAGCGTTTTTATTAGTTTTTGACTATTTTTCAGCTGAAATAAATTTTTTTTGTTTATTTTTCGTTTTTCCTCGGTTTAGCGATTTTTTTTCATTTTGGCGATTTTTTTCATTTTGTCGATTTGTCTCATTTTGGGGATTTTTTCATTTTGGCGATTTTTTAGTTTTGGCGATTTTTAAATTTTGGCGATTTTTCCGGTTTTTCGCGATTTATTTTCGTTTTAGAATTTTTTTTAATTTGGCGCTTTTTTTCGTTTTGGTGTTTTTTTGTTTTGGCGATTTTTTTCGGCTTGGCGATTTTATAATTTTGGAATTTTTTTGTTTTACCGTTTTTGGAAATTTCAAGAAGTTTTCTCTTACGGTTTCCAAGATACAGCAAGTTGTCAAAATTACATTAACTGATGGTACACCCTTTAACTAAAATTTTTTTAAATTTAAGTGTTAATGGTTGTCGTCTGTATAAAAATACACTAACCTTACAAAATTCAAGTGTATATACATACAATTGTATATATATTACATGGGATTTTAAAAATTTTCGTTGCTTGTTTTGGAACACCCTTTAATTTCCAACTCTCATGTATTTGTTGGTGTAGCAGCCAAAGGTATACACACTGTGTCCAAATTTCAGCCCGTAGCTCTTACGGGTCTCGAGAAAATATCCTGTGACAGACGGACAGCGTAGCGATAACAATAGGGTTTCTTTTCACCCTTGGTGTACGAAACCCTAAAAATGGGCGGACGCCCATTAAAATCTATTATAATATTTCACGCGGTTCTACGTAACCAATTTTTACGAAACTTACCACACCAATTGAGCTCTAAAAATAGACAAAATATTTTATTTAAAAAATAAGCGGAATTACGCCTATTAAAATTTAATATTTTATTTTACGTGGCTCTACTTTATCGATTTTTATAAAACTTAACACACACCCTAAGCACTGAAAAACACAAAATCTTACATTTAAAAATGGACGGAGGCACGCCCATAAAAATTTAATTTTATATTTCGCGTACTTTTTCTTATCCTCTTCTATCAGATTTTTGCATTGAAGTCGTTTTTTTGGCAGAAAGAATTATATATTAACATTTTGCTGTTAATTATTTTAGATGGTACCTTAGCTGGGTAGTAGCTCGTTTGGCTATACAGGTTGTGATGATACATTCAGCAAAATTTTTTTAAATTAACTGACTACTAGGTGACTTAAATTAAATCAACTTTAAGTTAGTTGAAAAGTAATGCAGAGTGCGAGAATTGACTACCGCTTAGGACATCGCAATGTTAAAATAATTAGTGGTTTCCATTGGAAAGTAATCCAATTGTCAGTCAGCACTAGTTGCGAAATAGTTAGCGTAAAGTTAGTTTAAAGTTAACTAAGTTTCCGACAGGGTTATTCGAATGCTCACGCATACATAAATAATTTTTATGTATGTATGCATGTATTTATGCGCCACCATGAATCAAGAAAACAAGATTGCGCATTGCGCAGAACCATTATTTTATTTTCTGGCTGTGATGTAGATCAGTTCTCTGATACATATATCATTACCATAATATTGAAAGGCCCTAACTCACTATTTATATATAATCGTGTTTTTTATACAATTCGATAGAAGAACATATAATGTATCGAAAAATGCAAAAATCTCGATTTCAAAAATGTAATGAGTGAGATCCTTTCAATAATTAGGTAACGATGCGTACCTGTTATGGTATAATCAATGTTGAATTTTTTTTTGGATTATTCAGTTCTTATTTTAACTATGATATTAGTTAAACTTTAAATTTGTATAGGTCTAGTAGTTCTAGAAACATTTTGGCTACGGATTTCCTGATGATCTGCGTTTGCAAAAGTGAAAAACAATTAAAAATTAAAAAGCTTTAATTCGCACAAGAGAATTTGTAATAGGCCACCCTAAGTTCAGCTGGTTGCATCACCGAAGAGTAATTTCTCTATTTACTTATTCATTAAGTAGATTTAAAATAAGTTTATTGCAATATAAAAATGTTTATGTTTTACAATAAACTTCTTTTAAACTGCATTGGAAGAATAATACTTTCATTATTATGATTTTCACATTATTAGCTTAATGTTCTTTTCAATAATTAAATAGTTTCCTAATAATATCCATTCGTGCAAACTTTAATATACTTACAATAATTGCAAAGCTTCTTTTACTAAAGAGCTTATAAAAATTTTGGATTTTATGCCAGAAATAGTTTGTAAAGCAGCTTAGATATATGACATCACCTAATATACTTTTGTAATTATTTAAGCTTTTAAGTATAATTATTCTGTTCATGTGACATACATTTTATGACATACATACATACATATATATTAATAACGCAGAATAATGTCACATATTTTAATTGATTTTGTATACAAATTTCATACAAATGTCGTTTATACACTCACTTCTTGAATGAAAAATTTAAAAGAATAATTTAAATCTTCAATATGTTGTATGTAATTAATTTTCTGTCCAACTATGCAGCTACAAGGAACCCATATTCCTCGTATTCTTATTCAATAATGTGCTGGAAATCGTGCAATTTAAAAACTGCAGACTTTTTGTAATAAACTTAAAAGCTTCTTAGGGCCACTATTACAGTTTAAAGTTAGTTCAAAGTATCATTTTATTTAACCAATGAATCGTTGGCAAAGTAAAATAACTAATAATATTGCTACAAAGATTAGCGTAGAGCAATGTGCCTAGTTAACACCAGAGGCGCTGTAAAGATGCTAAAAAATATTAGCAAAATGCACAATAACAGAGTTGAAAAGGGAGAACATAACTGGGACGAACGACGAATTTCGTCCACGTCGACGAATTCGTCGATAAGAGTTCGCTGCGTAAATTCGTCGTGTGAAGCTCAACAACGACGATTTTACTCAGCGAATTCCTCTCTTATATTTGATAAAGTTGGTTGTTGTATGTACAAGGACAGAGAGAGAGAAAATTGTTTTTTTCGCCGTTCGTCGGCGTACAAATTAGAAATAAATCTATCTCAGAATTCGTCACGCACGACGAATTTCGTTGTACGGCGGTGTTTTCATATGCACAAATGTGTTTTATTTTTTATGACGAAAGTTCGCACCGAAAAATTCGTCTGGGCCGACCCGGTTGTGTTCCTAGCATTAAGCTTAATAATTTAATAATTCATCTTATGCCCTCTCTTCACACATACATTCGTTTGTTGGTGGGGATATGCTAGGAACACAACTGGGACGAACGACGAATATCGTGCACGGCGACGAATTCACCTATTATAATTAATATGGTTTGTTATTGTTTGTGCAAGGAGAGAGAGATAGAGAGAGAGATAGAAAGAGAGAGGGAGAAATATCTTTTTTCGTCATTCAATGGCGCAAAAATAGAAATAAATCTATCGTATTGTTCGTCACGCACGCCGAATTTCATTCGCCGGCGGTGTTGGCTTAATTTTTATGTGCATAAATGTGTTTTATTTCTGATGACAAAAGTTAACGACAAAAAAATCGTCGTTCGTCTTAATTGTGTTCCTAGCAATACTCGTATTAATTGCTTCTTACTTCTTACAAATAAAAAAGACCCTGCATATTTCTGATACATAGTAAATATTCGTGTAATTTATAAAATTCTTAACAATCACGAAAGTTAATAAATTGTAATGAACAATAAAGTAGGAATATTAAAAATAGTAAGCTTTTATTTATTTTCATTGGTATATTTGTTTATATTGAAAAATAATTACAATAATAATTTGCACTTGATAGACAAAGTTATTCCAACAAAAGCAGAATTTCATAATAAATAAATTAATGTATTTTTAAATAACGTTTGCTTTCCAATAATAAATAAAATATTTGAGTATCTATGTTGTAAGCTACTCAACATGAAAGGAAAATATTTACCAGGCATGTTTTTTTATATAATGGCCTGTTCAAGGATAATGAAAATATAATTTCGTTCTATAACACTGTCCAACACATTCACACAAAAATAACAATGTTTTGCCAACTGCTTCTTGTAGAGGAGAGTAAGCAAAGGTATACATATGTACATTAGGGTTTTAAAAATTAACATCTGCAACTCATTTTACAGCCTTGTCTAGTAAAAAAATTACAAAATCGTGTGATATTTAAAAAGGTCTTCATAACATTGCAACCAACATTTTGTTACACATTAACATATACATTAACCCTCTAACTCTTCTAGAAATGGGTCTTATATGAAATTTTTTGGAGAAAATGCAAAAATCACTTTCCAACCAAGGATGTATGTAGTTGAAATATTCTGCGAAAATATTTGTCGTGAAATTCTACTATAGGTCTCAGAACACGCTTGAACGAACACGTCGAAAATTCAACTTTAACACCGGTCGGGAGAGAGATAGAAATAAAATAACTAATACGAGTAAGAAAACTACTAAAGAGCTTTAAAAATTTAATAAGCCTCATTGACACCAGAGTCGCTGCAACTCTTTATTATTAATAAAGAGCAGATTAGTGAAATAATGAAGCTTTCCTCTACCTCTACCTTCACCACCTGTTTTCTCTATCACTATCCCTTTCCTAAAAGAAGATAATACCTAGTATTAAAATATTAGTCATTCATGGCTTGAATGTTACTTCTCTTTAAAAAAAATTGTGATTGTACATAAAGCGCCTTTCTACAGTGTCTTCCAAACTTTGACAGTTGAAGTGATTGTCATTTATTCACACTCTTTTGCCAAATCACCATGAACATTTGCAAATCATTAAATTGTTTCAATAACATTGGCGTTCTCTTCTGCGGTTTACCCATTTTACCATTACCAAAAATCGTTTTGCCGACAGGACTATTCGTAGTGTGGTAGATAAATTTAAGCCTACTGGTTCAGTAAACAATCAACCAACAGCCGTAGTTAACGCTAAATATGCCGAAAATATATTGCGAAAGGCAGTTCATTCCGCGTCATTCAGAAGAATTTTGCATGCAATTTGATGAATTTATTGGTGTCGTCACTTCTGCTCCGTGCACAATTCTACTGACGCAGGAACTGAAGTTAAAGGACCATAGACCATACTACTTGTAGAATACCCTTTATTTTTAATTCAGTTTTAGTCTATGGATAATTTCCTTACAGACTATTTAAATATTACAAACTTTTTGAATTTTAGTGAGAGAGATCGGTGCATATTTCACTTCAGCAGGTCGATGATTATAAACAACATGTGCTTTCAACAGGCCACAACCAAGGTTGGCAAACGGTATCGTAAAAATACCGATACCGATTCAAATACCGCTAAAATTAGATACCGGTATCGGTACCGATACCGAAATCCATTTCGGTTAGAAAATACTGGTATCCAGACTACCGTTTACGTATATACCGGTACGTACCGGTATACCGATTCCGGCCAAAAAATAAATGATAGTTGCCAAATTTTTATTATGTATTACAACTTTTTTCACCATGACACAACTGCTTTTTATCAGTTATATTTTGGTTTTTATTTCGACCATTGTGCTCGTTTTGCTGTACTATTCCAGACGCCAACCAATCCCATTTGTCAACCAATATTATTGCCATGTTCATAAAACATAGAATCTCAAGAAAAAATACCGAGGCCAAAACTAAAAATATTTAAAATGTTTTGTAGTGGATACTAGGGTTTCAAAAAATATAGCATAGATAAGAAGCTTTGTTTTTCCTGCATTCGAAGTCAACTAAAATTAGCAGCTTCAATCCAACTTAGTTGAGCTGTAAACCATAATATGGGCAAAAGTATATTTCAATTAACTTTCTTTCTTTGGTGTTGGTCTTGTTTATACACTTCACCGTAATATATAAGGTTGGTAGAGAAGAAACTTCTAAACTTTTATATTTGAAGTTAAAGATTCCCCTCTTGAGGTGAAGAAAATTACTTTTTTGTACCAATTTTGTACTCTGTAGCTCGTTTCTGTATTTCTCGCATCGTAAAATTTCCCGTATGAAACGAGGGAATCGTAACAAAAACATTGTAAATTAAAAAAAAAATGGCTTTTCTCACATAAGTGTTTCTGTATATTTACTTTGCGAGAACTATCTGTCATTTGAATAAATTTCCAGCAATTATTGGAAGGATGTGAAAAAGAGTATTTCTGTAATATTTTGTGAAAACTTTCTCGCAAGAACTATCAAAACAACTCGCATTTTGAATTGGTGCGAGAACAGCAAAATGTGAACAAAAACATATGAATTTTTGAATTTGTGTGTAAAAATATGAAAAATAATTTAGTCGAAAAGATATGCAAAGAATAGTTGAACTAAAATAATTATTAACAAGTCGATATGATAATGTTTATTTAGAATTTATTTTGTATTATATTCTTATGTAGAGACAATTGATAGAAAAAACTTATTTATTTCAAAATTTTATATTATTTTCATCTTCTGGTAAATTACTTAATTTTTTTGTTATTAAATAATATTTTTGTTACATTTTGTTTTCATTTGACACTTGATTACTGGAAATATTGCAGTGAAAACAGATTCAGTGTTCTCTGTTTTCACATTCAAATACAGAAACACTTTTTTCTCACAAATCGAGAAGCGATTTAATTTTGGTTTCACACTTCATGTGAGAAATTTTGCTATGCGAGAAATACAGAAACAAGCTACTGTATTAATATACATCTATTAAATTGTACTTTCATCATCCTGGAAGCTTAAATACACCGAAAATGTATAAATAGAACGCAAAATACATCATACAGGTAGTTCTTTAACAAAAAGTCTCCTAAAAAATATTTAAAACAGTCCTGCGAATTACTCTTATTCAATTATGTTTTATAAACAAAGTTGTAAACAATATAGGTCCAGTACAAAAATATTGCCTAAGAACGTGTCCAAAGTAGAAAAGTGTCGAAGAAAACCGAAAAAATTTTATTTGGTGAAAAAATAAAGACATATATTTGAAATTTACTTAAACAATATATATATATATATATGCTTTAAAAGGTCTTAGTTTCTTCTTTGTATCCGTTTATAAATTTAAAATCGGTTGATATTTAACTTAGTTAGAGATTGATAAGTGTCTACGGGTACGAAAAACCGGGTTTTTAGCTGTAACTGAAGATTTTGGAGGTGTCTGGAATATTTCAAATACAATTTGTATTGTATTTCGATTTCATCAAAATTTGTCACACAGTGTAATATAACAGTATAGACAAAACTTTTATTTTTTACTATTTTGTTTACTTAACCAAAATGTATACTTTTTATATGTAAAGTTTGAAATGCAGTCTCCTTATTTCACTTTTTTAATAAATTATTTTCTAATAATAGTATAAAAACATATATAGAAACAAATAAGTTTATACGCTTTTTTACGAGTACATATGTACATACATACTTATGTATGTATGTTAATGTTAAAATACTCCCTTTTTGAAGTAATTTAATAAAAAAAAAGATTTTTTGTTATGTCCAATGCCTGAAATAATAAATTTATCAGTAATATCGGTATACCGGTATTATAAACTCGATAACGGTATGTACCGGTAATACCGATACCGAAATAAAAAAAAATACCGATACCGCTACCGATACCGAAATTTAAAAAATAATTGTACCGGTATCAATACCGATACCGTTATTTTTTTCGGTTTCCAACCTTGGCCACAACTCATCTCATATTGGACATGCTGCACAACCGATTTTACGTCCTGATTATTTCACTTGGAGGTGATATGAACTGGCCGCAGATATCGAATGATTAAACCCTATTCGACTTTCTTGTGGAATTTCCTTCAGTTGTATGTCTATGTGAACAAGCTACAAGGCACAATTGGCCTCGAAGCAAACACAACGCATGTCATGGCATTATTTAAATTTAAAGAAAAGGAGCGCCTAATTAATTAATTAAGTAAGTATACGAGACATTTGGAGCATTTCAAAAGAAGAAACCCTTCACGTGGCGATGTCATTCATGGCATATGTAATTTTTTTTTTATTTAACATTATTATAGTTACACAATTCAAATTCTTCTTTATATTGTTTCTTCTTTCAAAGTTCGACAAATGTCTCGTATACTTACTTTCACCATGTAACCTTGTATAAAATTGTACCAAATTTCAATATATTGGAAAATATTTATATTTTTAATATTTTCGGTAACATGACGTATAAATACCATGAATATATTAATAGAACATTAGCATAAAAATAATGTGAAGCCAATATGCTTTCATAAATAGATATTTATGGATACATTTTTAAAATATGCTGAAAGAAAAAAAAATCATTTTGAGCACAATATAAAAGTGTCTTTAAATGTCTTTTAAAGGGGTTCGCTTCCAAGTTCTCTTATACACCAACTAAACCATAATTTTATGATTATCAATGTAAATATATTAAGAGGGGTTTTAGCTTTAACTATTAATATATACGATTAATAATAATAATAAAGTTTTGTTTGTTTCAATAACTAATCGTTTAATATTTGTATTTATTGTTAATTTACTCATTCTTTTGAAATACCACGCGATAAATAGAGAAAGAAAACCGATTAGTTGAGCTATCAAAAGAATTGATGTAGCATAATTATTTAATTATTTTTAAAGAAAATACCCTTAACTACCTAATCCATAAAAAGTATTTTTATTTCATAAGAAGTTGAACTTTTGGAAAGTCGACTTAGGGTAAAAACCTAATATCACACTGTATTACAGTTCCTACAACAACTTATGCAAATAGACGATAATAATCATGAAAAAAATGCGTAGTGTTGTTATTTAATGACTATCAGAGACCGGGCTCGAATCCAGGACCCTCGGCTTTATAGTCAACGTGCTAACTACTTCAGCCAACGCCACCTTCAACAAAACAAAATTTTAATTTATTTTATTACATTTTTAATTGATTTTTTGGTTTTATTTTCAATTAAAGTTGTTTGTTGCAGGACTACTTTTTTCTGTGTAAGAGAGATAATAACAAAGATATTCAAATATATGCATACAGCCTTAAACAATTTTATTTTAAGCCCCTCTAAGCGAATAATATTTAATATTTATTACGCTCTTAGACAAATAATATTTTGCTAAGCAACTCAATGACCACTTTCTCTTACTTAAGATTACAAACTACTATTGCATTTCAATATTGTTTGTGATATTATTCAAATCAGTTAACGATTACTTGGAATATACATACATATTTTCCACACGATAAGTAAAAACCTTTTATTTTATTTCATTTTATTTTATGTTGTAACGAACCAAAATACTCATACTCTCGTTATCGAAGCAGAAAAAAGCAAAGAATCTTAATTTATGTACATAAATAAACATTCACCAAACACAATGACAACCTAAATGACACAATTGTAAAATGAAGCATTTTTTTATATTGAAAACACAGCACAGCTGAATGAAATGTTATCGGTAGGACAATTGAATTTTAATTCAAACTTCAACTAAATTTAAATAATTTTTTTCTGAAATTAAAATGGTCAGTCCAGCTAAGGAACAGTTGTCTCAAAGATTTTGTTTTGCAGCAAGCAGGATTTAAAAAATTAAATTGATAGGGATATAAAAAAATTAAGTTAAGCCCACGAGCAGTTGTGTGTTCTAGAGATTATGCAAAAATGTACAAACTGAACAAAATAAGTCCTTTTGTAGAGACAAGAATACTGAACAATTTATCATGATGGCGGAGGAGTACTGGAGAACGACAAGAGGTATACTACAGCTAAAGAATTTTTCAATTATCTTAGTGTTGAAAATGTGTAAAAAACAGGGAAATAATACAACAAATATTTACGTATATATGTACATACATACATACATACTTATTTTATAAATATTCGAACAAAATAAAAATGAGAAGAAGGAAAGCAAAGCAAACAACTACTACTCACTGCCATTGTCATTATTTAAGTGACGCCAGCACGGCAATATGTACACACACACACACACACGAGTAGAAGGCTTACGTACACGCTTAACAAACAGTATTTCTAAGATATAAACAGAGAAACCGGAGATATGTTTCCTGAAATTGCATGCCTGCTTTTCCTGTTCAACAACGTAAATATGAACGCTCCAAAAGCTTTTCATAATTTTAACGATATCTTTTACTTCCATGCTAATAGTTTTTAAAATAGAAATTTTTGAGATATATTAGGGTTTTTTTCTTTGTTTTTGTTATTTTGTTCGGTTTTGGCCTTGTTTCTCTACAATATATATTTTTAATTTTAGCGATTTTTTTCGTTTTGGCGTTTTATTTTCCTCTTGGCGATTTTTGGCGTTTCTTTTGGTTTTCTAAAAATAAATATTTTTAGTTTTAGCGTTTTTCTTTAGTTATGGAATTTTTTTGGATTTGCCAATTTTTATCGGTTTTTGGCGATTTTTTAGGGTTCCGTACACCAAAGGTGTCTGTCCATCACAGGCTATTTTATCGATAACCGTAAGAGCTACGGACCTTAAATTTTAGACAGTGTATTTAGAGCTTTGACCGCTACAACAACAAATACATGAGAGTCAAAAATTAAAGGGTGTTCCAAAACGAGCAACGAAAAATCGTAAAACCCCATGTAATATACATACAATTATATGTATTGAAATTTTTAAACTTAGTGGATTTTTAAACAGTTAATGTAATTTTGACAACTTTCTGTATCTGAGAAACCGTAGGAGGCAAGCTCTTGAAGCAAAATCGCTAAAAATTTAAAAAAAAATCGCCAAAAACGAAAAAATCCCATGTGGAAAAAATTTAAAACTAAAACAAATCGCCAGAGTCTAAAAAACAACCGCCAAAATCCGAAAAAATCGCCAAAATTAAAAAAAATCGCCAAAACTAAAAAAAATCGCTTGAAAACGAAAAAATGCCAAAGCTCGCACACGCAAAGAAAAAATATGGTTGAGGTAACCATAATCAAACAGCAGTCTAATCATATTATTGTCAATAGAAAAGCAAAGTTTAAATAATATTATTTTCCGAGTTAATAATAATATTCTCTGCAAAAACACTTAACTTTGTTATACCTAATCTTAGTATTGTAAATATGACAACACTATTGTTAGATGTTACTTAAATATAATTAAGACTTACCATACCATGTTCTAGTATTATATATATTGTATTATTTTATATAATTCTAATAGTTTGTTTTTAATCATATATTTTTTGGTAAATCTTTTGTTTAAAACAGGTGTGTGTTAAATCCGAAATAAAAATAAATTAATATTGTTGAAATAAAATGTATATACAGAAATGTATACTTACATATGTGTGTATACACAAAATGCAGTCATAGATATGTATATATTTTGATTTATCTACCCTTTTGTTTATCCTTTTTTTTATTTATTTAACACTACACGTGCACTACCGATAGCTTACAAACGAAACACTGAACTGACAGAAGATGTTTCTGAAAAAGATTTTTTAAAACTTAGCATAGTATGGTTTTGCTATTTACATTATATTATTTTAACACGATAATACAAATTATATTTCAGTCATAAATTTTTAACAAAACTTTTTTGTTAAATTTTAATCATATCACACTTTCTATGGATATAGTAATGAAGTAATTATTAAATTCAAACATTTCTTTGTTTGTCGTAACGAAATTAATGTTTAAAATAACAATAACTAGTTTTCAACGACCACAAATGTTTCAGAGAACATAATATTGTTTTCTTAACCATTGTACAACCATATCGTTTCTTTGCGTGTACAGTATTACATATCTAGTGTCCGTATGGAACCCTTCGTGCGCGAGTCAAAGTTACACTTTACTGAATTTATTTTAGTTTTTTTTAACTTTTTACTTCATTGGTGATATTTTTCATTTAAAGCTTCTGCATTCTTTGGATCAAACTGAACTAATTTGAGTGTTTCTTAGAATTTTTCATCCTGTTTTGCTGATGTACAGCAACGTACAAGCCATGTGCACAATGTGGGAACTTTTACAAGAGTACTTTTCTGCTTTCACACCGACGAGAGCACAACAGCCAATCAGATCTTAGCGACAGTAATGCGGCCTCTTACTTTGCAAAGAAAGAAGAAAAAATTCAAAAGCTTTCAAAGCCCAAATAACAGAGTATTTGTATTTGGACGTAGCTGATGTAGTACGATTATCAAGTTATAATTTTGTTTTATCCATAACAGAGTGAAATATTATAATTTAGCCTAAAAATAATTTTAAAATACTATTTGAGTTTTTGTCTAATTACAAATGAATAAGCAACGTTTCATATCAATGAGTTCCAAATACTTCCCTGCACCTACTATGCTTGAAAAGGGAACATTCCTGACATTCGTTCTACTGTCGAGGTCATGGCATGTACAGAAAGAATTTAGAAAAGGTCACAACTCTACACTGATAGAATTTTCGGCACAAATTCTATGAACTTCGACATTAATCTAATGAAAAATTCATTAAAATTCAATCAATGTCACGCTTCGTTGGATTAATGAAACCAGTTTCGTCAAAATTATTTTATTGAAAACTAAAATTTATTTAAAAACATAAAATTTATTTAATTAATGCAGTGCTGTAACTTCATCGAAACAATAAAATAATTTCATGAAAAGAATGAAATAACTTAAATATAAAGGGGTTTCCTAATAATTCGAAAATATTGTTGTCATAAATCACTAAAATATTCTTACGAAACCAGAATACCAAGGAAGCAATTCCAATGAAATTCTTTCACAATATCATTAGATTTGTGAAAAAATTTTAATATTGTTTCATTGGACTTATGAAGCAAAACTCTTTCGGTGTAAGAGATGTGCCCTTTTCGAAATTATTGTTTAAACGCATAGTAAGAAATTTATTATTCGACAAATTGTCAGAAGTTTATTTTAATTTGAACTTTATTTATTTGCTGATGGTTCAGCGTTGTCTATATGCATTTCATTGTTGCTGCAACAAAACATCAGTAGACTTCAACCACATATTTTGAATAGTCACAAACCTCTTATCGTATGTACATACTTTCAAAAACTATTTATTTATTTATTAATTTATTTATTTATTTATTTATTTTATTTATTTATTTACTTATTGGTTTATTTCCTGTACAACAAGAGTTAATCTTATATTTACAGTACAGAAACGGATTTGGTTAAAAAAAAAATAAAAAATTAAAAGCATTTGTAATTATTACATTCGAATTAGAAGTTAATTAATAAAAATATATAAAAAATATAATTAAAAAAACAAATGTATATGAATGTATGTGTATCAGAAGATTGCACATAATATAATATAAAAGAATTACCTACACATTTTTATTTAAAAGAGTTAACTACAAATCTTTTGAAACTATTAGCGTTGCTGTTCATTTGCTGACATAGTGGAAGATTATTCCAAAGTCTAGCGGCATGCACATAAAACTGCCATTCGGAGACTAGGTATTGATGTCGAGGTATTATAATGTTTCGGTTTCGTGGCGATTGACAAAAACGTATATTTTCAAAAATGTATTTGGGAGTTTGAGTGTGTATTATTTTATGCAGAAAAACCAGAGTGCGGATTTTTAACAGGCTATCGAAGCTTACACCATAAAGGTTCTTAGAAACAGAGGAAACATGATCAGATCTTCTCAATCCATACACATACCGTATAATATTGTTAAATTTTCTTCGACTAACAGAGTCGCAGTTTGCAAATAATTCACACCCATACAATAAGGAAGGAACCAAATATGTCTTGGCAAGCAAGATTCTAATTCTGATAGGTGTAAAGTATTGTGTAGATCAGAGCGCTCGTAACTTAAAATACGATTGACCAATCAGTGAGTTTACATGATCTGTCCAAGTTAAATGGTTATTAAAGACTATTCCTAAATTTTTTGCTCTCTTAACGATTTCAATTTTCTCACCATTTAAAACGATATCCCCAGAAATACAAGGATATATAGCTTTTTTACAGATTACAATACATTTAGATTTTTAGGGTTCAAACAGAGCCCATTTGCATTAGCCCAGATATAAATTTGATTTAATTAATGATTTGACTGTGAGATACCTGTGGCAATGTTTTCAGCTGCGATTATTACACTTTAAAAGAATTTTTGGCAAGTCATTTGCATATATTGAAAATAAAAGCGGACCTAAGATAGAGCCCTGAGGCACTCCCCTTTTAAGTGTCAATTTGTCTGACCAAATATTGTTTGCAAGAACCGATTGTGTTTGATTTGAAAGGTATGATGAAATAAGTTTAACTGATGTAGCTGAAAATCTAAAAAAGTGTTTTAATTTGTTAATTAATGTGACATGGTCTACCGTGTCAAATGTCTTGGAGTGGTCAAGAAGTACCAAGAAATTTATGTTCCCATTCTCCAAACCCTGCCGTATATGTTCACCTACTTCAACAAGAGCCGTAACGCAGCTATGACTTTCGCGGAAACCAGATTGTTGAACAGAAAGCATGTTGTTGATATTTATATATGAAATCATTTGCTTATACAAAATTTTTTCCAGTATTTTCGAAAGAAAGTATAAGATGGCATTGGTCTATATTCACCATTTTCTTTGGGTAAAGGAATCATTTTTGCATGTTTCCAATTTGAAGGAAATGTAGAAGACGTAATAATATTGTTTAAAAAGTGAGTGACGTATGGGAGGATTAGAGGCATAAGTATTCTCATAAATTTAGGATGTAAGTTGTCAGTTCCCACTGCGTTTGATTTTATTAGTGAACACGTAGACATAACGTCAAATTGTGATATACATGAAAATTGAAAATAATTACCGTTTACATCATTATCTACATTTGTGGCGGATGAGGAAAAATTATAAAACAACGGATTTGCTTGGATCACAGGAGCTTTAGTGAATGTTTTATTAAGCATGTTTGCATCTACATTTATGTCTATGTTGTTGAGAATATACAAACAATAATATTTTTGAAAATCACAAAAGAAAAATATGCGTAGTATAAAATATATGATATGAATCTATTCTATTTTTCTACACCTTTATACAATTAGAAATCCATTGGATAACAATAAAAGTAAGTTTCTTTCTAAGCCTACTACGCTTATTTTTCTTTTGTGATTTTCAAAAATATTATTGTTTGTGAATTCTCAAATAGTTTTTGTATAACAATTTCTGTGCAGAATAAATAGCAAAACATTTTCCTTGTACATAATTTTTCCCCAACTATGGCCTATCATGCTACATTAAAGAGAAACAACTAAGTTTTTTGGGAAGACTTTCTTTCAATGAGTTTACCAGAAATTGGATTGAATTTATTATTTATTATTTAATTAAGCTTGAGGTATTTATTAAATAAAACTAACAATTTTTTTTTTCAAAACATTTTTGGCACGTCTTTGTGTGTTTTCTGAAGAAGCGTAATAAAATAGTTATTATATGTAAATATGTCTTTTATGTGAATTTATTACACCTTTATGTCAATTTGACACAACCTACTTGATATTTAATGACAATATCCATATTATAACTAAAGGAATTTGTTTCTCTTCTTAGTTTTGTGTGTGTAATATTTCGAGTGTACAAAAGAATTCAAAGAGTTTCACTTTCTTTCTGTGCCTTGTACAAAAAAAAAATAAAATAAAACAATAAAATTTCTTCAATCGAACTCCTGTTTATAATGTAAATATTAAGGTCACTGTTTTTAAATTATATAGCAAGAAAAGAAAAAATGTTTCGTAACACGAAACTTTATACAAATTTATGCATATTTTTGCTCTATGACTTTGAGCACATAAATTTATTTAAAAAAAAAATATACTTATTTTATATGCTAAAAGGTGTTTTAGCTCAAAATTATGCTAGTTAGTAAATGTTAACTTAATATTCTACTTCGCTTTGCAATTGTTTGTTTTAGTTTTTGGTAATAGGTTTTGGGATTTTCTTTAGAAAATATTATTTATAGTTATTTAGTATATAACTTATAGCGAAGACCGTTTATTACTTTATTTGTCTGTGCAATTATGGGTAGAAAATGTTTATGTCTTTTGTTGTAAAAGTAAGCTGTTGTTAAACTTTTTATATATTAAATGAAGGCATAAATATATTTTATGGGCTCAAACAATATTAAATATTATAGCTATGATTACCTGTCATGATATAATATCTAGATATCATCGCAAAATAATAGTCAGAGGCCAAATAAATTCCAGCCATACTACTTACTAATGCCATTGTAGTTATCAGATGAAATGGCCATAAAATAATATTTGAAGGGTAAAAACTGAAGAACGAACGTGCAATGTGTAATGGAATTAGTGTTTTTCATCCCGGGAAATTTGTACGGGAAATCCTGGGATTTTTTGATTTTGTTATGGCAACTTAATTTGTATGTACATATTCCTTGATGAGTGTCGTTATTCAATTTATGAATGCGATGGTGCAATAATTAGGTAATAGCAATATCACAATAGCTAAAGCTTTACAACAACTAAGGCCGAGTTTACATCTGGTACACATGCATTCTGAGACTTAGATGCCTTTATTTGGAAAAAGCAGAACGCGACTATCAAAATTTAATTCTGCAACAATTCATAAAAGTAAAAAATAGAAATGAGCAAGGAATTAAAAGAAAATTACAAATAATTACAGATTATCTTTGGTAAATAGTACGGTTGACAGCATTAACAGCTTATTCTGTACTAAAGTCCTATTTCCAAAGAAATATGCCCTTATGCAAAAACGATTGTTAAAGTTAAAGCATGCGTTAAAACTGGTTTTGCCATACAAAATTCGTTTATTAAACCAATTTTAAGTTTAACAATGATTTTTTCATAAGGGGGATATTTTGTAATATTTTTTTTGATAATACTCGTATAATATCTTTTTTATAATATTGGTATCTATGTATGTATTATTATATAAAGAACGGAAACGGTATTATTTTTTGACTAATGTGTGTATAAAACGTTGTAATTTAATCGATCTCATGAATTATGATTTGTTTTTGTTGAAATAAACTAAATTTAAAAATATTTTGTATTATTTTGTACTGGGCGGGAATTCCCAGGATTTCCCGGGAAACCGAAAAATCTTTCCCGCTTTCCCGGGAAATGAAAAAGTCCGAGAAAAGAAAAACTCTAAATGGAATTGAACTATATTTTTATTTTAGCAAGTTTGTTAACGTTTTCTACAACAATTATCATACAGTTGTGATCCCATTAAAATACTTTGTTTTTACTGTTCCTAAAGGCTGATCAACGATGCCAAAATATAACTTTATTTTAAAATTTATATTGAAAACAACAACAAAATAAGAAAACTAGTTGTTATTTTGAATGTAAACTAGTTATCAAACAAAAATGTAATTTCCATAATGCTTAATAGGTCATTAATTTACTTTATTGAGCATGATTAGGGGAGCTGAAAATAAAAAATAATTTAAAGATTTCAGATAAAGTTTTAGGAGACACAGTGGTGATGTTTATAAAAAAAAGTTGACAATAAATTTTTATTTTGTGATAATTTTTTAAATTGGACTTCAAATTCTAGATACGGCTTCTATTATATTGATCTTGCTTCTTTTTGAGGGCCAATTTTTCTGTAAGCTTTTGTTATATTAACTTTTTACGCATCCAATGTGCTGCCGTTTTTTGTTCTTTATGACCCTTTCAAGTCCCAATGATATATTTTTAATATCGTTGTTAATGTTTTGACTGTGATTTCGCTTTTATCTCAGAATTTTTTTAACGAACATTAAATTTTTAATATCATTTTTGTTATCTCGGATCTTTCTAATAGCTAATTTGTAATTTTTCTAAACGGCGCGTCGCGTAAAGCTCATTCTAAGACTTTTTAACCAAAGCTTTTAAAACATGAACACAGAAAAAAGTATATAGGTGAAAATTTAATTAATGTTTTAATTGATAATACAAATGTTTTAATTTATATTACAAAATTATTCATATTATTTTTGTGTGAACTTTTGTTTGTTTGTTTTGCTGATTTAAAAAGATCATAAGGAGCTGATATACAGTTACTTAGCTAGGCCATTGATTTTTCCAGTTACTTTAAAGTGATAAACTATAATATCTGTACACAGAAAAATTTTAACTTAAGATCTAAGTAAATATGGTTAGTTTTACCTTTTTCGGCAAAGATTTTGCTTCATATGTGTTTCATGTTAATCTAACATGAATTACAGTAATACGAGTATTCAAAGGAAATCTTTCATTTTGAAATAACTTTATTTCATCTTCATATGGTAATCCAGTACTGTTCAAATCAAAATGAAGAATCATGTTGAATCAAAGTTATTTCAAGTTGAAACAGCGTGAATTTATTAATGATGAAATAACAAGAACAACCATGCTAAATAAAAGTTGTTTCAAGTTGAAACAACATGAATATAATTTAATGTAGTCTAGTAATTATATTTTATTATTTATATAACTTAAGTTATTGTGTGTATTAGCAAAGGGATCGGGAAAATGTTTGTGCGTTGGCTTCCTAACAAACGCAAGAACAGACCAAAGACGGAAAACTGTCAGCCATAAATCAAACAGTTTTTCATTAGTAATTAGTGGTTACGCTTTTTTGGGCACATGACACACAGATGTAAACCTGGCCTATTATATTAGAGTATTCGTCGTAATTTGCTAGAATAAATTGTAACTCGAACATGAATATTATTGTTCCATTGCACATCATTTGACTTCAATTTGTTGTTATCGATGAAGTGATCGAACACTAGTTGACTTAAATTTTTGATTTATCGATTAAATATTCCAGTAAGTGAATACCCTTAAGGGTTTATTGTAAATCGAAATTTATTTGCTGGTGGTTTAGCATGTCTATATAAGTATTTCATTGGCGCTTCAACCAAATCATCAGTAGACTTCAAACACAAATTCTGAAGAGTCACAAAAATCTTACTTTATGCATAGACTTTCAAAAACTATATGAGAGTTCATAAAATAATAATATTTTTGAAAATCCCAAAAGAAGAATGAACATCAGAATAAGAAAAGTTGTGAAAATCACTTTGTGTAAAATTTAATTTCTAACCCATTTGGCATCAAATCCTAACTTAGTTATTTCAGCTGATTAAATAAAAACCATGTACCAATATTAGAATTTTTTCTTTGAACCACTGAGAAGAAACTATTCATGAAAATATGTAAGTATAAATATACACTTTGGTGAAACACAAAAAAAAACATCAATTTCCTAAATATGCTAAACACTGACCCCCATATTCATAAAATTTGAAACGAATTTGAGATATATTTTATTTAAAATTTTTCATACAAAATTTTCCTAAAACGAATTTCAAATTCATTTTATTTTTTTATGAATACGGTGGTAATGGTTTTGGTTTTCTACTAAGAATTAAGGAAAAATTAAAAAAATTCATCAAATAATTTCATCCCAGAAAAATAATCTCTCGGTTGTCAGGAAAAAAGTTTACATGAAAACTTTTATTTGGTATCTAAGTACATACGTGCATATTTATAATGTTGCTTAAATTAGAGCAACGTTGTTGCTGCGCAGTAAAAAAATTACATTTTACCATCAGAACTACTTGTCATATAATGACTTACTTTTTGGATTACCAAATTTCATTACTCGCTTACAAATCACATAACCTAAAATTAAAAAAAAATTATGTGCAAGTTGCTAAATGAGGAGAATAATTTTTTAAGATCAAATAGATTACGTGAACAAGTTGCCAAATAAAAAAAGGAAGTACTTCTCAAGAATCGATTATTTTAGTCTCAAGCTTTTTCTATTATCAATATTATTCGCTGTAGTATCTATAGATAGAATCTCGAAATTATAAATTTATATGCTAAGTATAAGATGTTAATAAAGATGAATTTATAAATGAAATGAATGAGTCTCACGCCTTGTTGAAATTATTAAGTTTGTAATCCAGTAAGGAACAGTTTCCACCAAAAATGCTTAATTCCAAACCCCACTACCTTTTTGAAATTTTCTGCTGGGTGAGCTTTATTGTTTTTTTTTCGCCCAGCAGTATTTAAAAATTTCAAGAGCTTTCCTCTTACTGCTTGCAATCTCTATTCATTCATATGATTCACTAAAGCAATGAATCAGTATGATTGTTTTGAATAATTCTTAAAACTTTTTCTGACAAATACAGTTTTATGTAATATTATAAAATAAAATAAGTAGCTAGCAACATTTTATATGCCTGCGATAAACAACTTTAATTGACAATAAAACCAAACATCAATTAAAAATGTAATAGAGTCAATTAAATTTTGTAATTAATCAACATTTTCAAACAAAGTTTAACTGACTTAAATATATTTTTATTTGATTTTTAGTCTTATTTTCAATTAATGTTGTATTTTGCAGGGATATTTTTATATGCATTTTTTTTTTTTTTTTTTTTTTTTAAAGAGAAGTAACACAATTAATGCCTACTGCTAATACTAGGTGTTACCTTCTTTAGGAAAGGGATAGTGAGAGAGAAGACAGGTGGTGAAAGAAGAGATAGAGGAAAGCTTCATTCTTTTACAACTCTGCTTTTCGCACGTTTTTAATAATGCAGTGTTGCAGCGCCTCTCTGATGTTAAATGGGGCGTTCATTTTTTGAAGCTGTGTCTTGTAGCCATTTTATTGATTATTTTACTTCGCCGATTATTTTGCTACACAACGAAGGAGGGCGCTCTGATGTTACATTAGGACTAGTATCTGCTGAAGTCGGTATAGTTCAGTGACCAGTGACTATGCCTTCATCAGTTGAACTTTCCTACAACAACTGACACAAAGGGACACTAATGCACATTAGAAAAATGCGTGGTGTTGTTATTTAATGACTGTCGGATATCGGGATTGAACCCAGGACCTTCGGTTTTGTAGTCAACGTGCTAACTACTTCAGCCAACGCCACCCTCATTACATTACATTGCAAAAGTTCTAAGATAAATTTATTATCCCGAGCTGATCCTATCCATCGACAGCTTATTCATATATGTACGTTTTATTTGAAATGCTTGTGACCTATTTCTTGCATTGTCTCGCAAAGCAAATTTCTTTAACCTTGTTTGAGTTTTTAGTTATAAAAGATTTAAACAAGATTTTTTTTTATTATATATTAAAAAATAACAATACTAAAATTTCTATGGAAAGGAATTTTACCAACAAATAAATTCATATAAAAATTATTCTTAAATGTATTTTATTAACACTTTTGTTTGCAATAAGTCTAGAAGTAAGTAAAAAAATATATAAAGTACAAAATATAAGCGATAAGATAACAATGTTTTTTTTTTAATTATGACTTATGACAAATTTCAAAAGTCAGCAACAACTTCAACACATTAAACTAATATTTGAAATTTGTGTCTTCCTTAAATGTGTTCAAAACGATGGTGAGCCATATCTGCTAAAAATGGCAAAGCAGCAAACTTAAATGACAGCTAAAATAATCTTGCCTCTACTAGTCGCAGTAGTTAAAACAAATCAAATATAAATCTTAACAAAAATTATATGTACCAAAATAATTACACCGATTCCGAGAAATTTAACCAGTTTCGTGCGTGTATGTAAATATGTATGTGTGTGAATTGAGATTCTTGAAAACTTTTCTAATGCAATATAATTATCAAGCTTTAAAAAAAATAATTGATCACCTGCACACTATACTAATATTAAAAGCTTACATGCAGACATATCGCTCATTTACTACAACAACGGCATAACTCAAAAAAACAGCTTTGCAAAAAACGTTTTTAAAATTTTGCAATTTACACAACTTAATGGGAAAAGAAAATGTTATTTGTCTTTGAAAAATTGAGTATACAAGATATTTTTTTTGGTTGATTGCAAATTATTAACTAAAAAAATGGAATTTTTTAAAGCTATGACGTTGTTGAAGTAATCAAGCGATATATGTAAATATTTATGAGTATCAATTTATTATCTATTAAGTATAATCACTCAGCCAAAAAGTTTTCGATTTCCATAGCGTTTAAAGTTACTTTATACTAGGAATATAGTAACTTTATTTTGTTATTATTCTTTGTTCGTAAAAAATTATACATCCTTAAATAATCTGTATTGAGAAAATCAATCAAAATTATTCTCAAGTCAAGCATCTGCGCTAAACGTACGTCTACTTGTGCTTCTTAAAGTTTATACTTTTGTTTAATTTCTTCAATCGTGCGATATTCGGAAACATTTTAATTTTTGAGATATGTACTAATTTATAACATTTATCATATACGTATCACATATACAGTGAAGTCGCGGTAATTTGAATGATTTAAAACCCAACAGTGTTCATTCGAACGAATTTGTTCACAGTTACGATTTGAAAAATGTTAAACTATTTTTTTCAATTTTAAACTTATTAGTAAAGTATTTGAAAAATTTTATTTGCGTTAAAAATATTTTTTGAAGAATTCAAATCATTTGTGCGTGCAGCCGCTACAACAACAAATATATGACAGTTAAAAATAAAAAGGGTGTCTTAAAGCCAGCAACAAACAATTTTGAATTTCTAATGTAATATACGAGTACATACATACATACAATTATATTTATATAGACACTTGAAATTCGCAAAGTTAGTGTGTTTCTATGCAGACTACAACAATTACCAAATAAAATTTAAAAAATCAAAAGTAAAATGCATTTTATCAGTTAATGTAATTTTTGCAATGTGATTTTGATTACTTGCTGTATCTTGGAAACCATAAGAGGTAAACTCTTGAAATTTTCAAAAACGCTAAACTTAAAAAATTCTGAAAAAATCGCCAAGAACGGAAAAAATCACTAAAACCAACAAAAAAGCGCTGAAATTAAAAAAATTGCATAAAAACGAACATAATTGTCAAAAATGAAAAAGGGCCAAAACTAAAAAAGTCCAAAAAAATCTCAAATATCTAAGAAGCACCAAAATTAAGAAAAAGTGCCAAAACTAAAAAAATTTCCAAAACCGAAAAAAGTTTTTTGAATACTTAATTTAAAAAAAAAAGATTAAATGAAGTAGAAAATTGCCAAACCAAAACTTGAAATAAAAAGTCATTTTCAAATACGTATATGTATATTGTCTATTACATTTTTATTTTTTATTTCATGTAAAAGATATTTAACATTATATTATATATGAATAACACAAAATAAAATTTTTTATAGTACATGTGTAAAGTATTGAAGACGATGTTTATCACATTATAGAAAATAAAGGAATATTTAACCAATTTGTATCCAGTTTGTCTTCTTTAAAAGTGGCCACTCTTCGAATAATGCCAATAAACTAGTTGTTCTCTGATAAACATACTTATGATCTTCTTAATATAAAAGATTTGTAGAACTTCATTTAAGAACCCAACATTGTATTTAATCCAGTTATTGATCGCTGCTATTTGCTTTTCATTTAAATGAAGGTAGAAGAGACCTGAAAATGAAACTGAACAAATAATAAAAGTATTAATAGAAATATAGACAGTTTTTATTTAATATAGCCTTCATATGAAAGTTTTTAATAGTTATACTATATAAGTCGGCTGCTGCTCGTGCAAAAAATTCATGAAAAAAAATATTTTATGAAAAAAATTTAATCGTCTATTTTTTAATTTCTTATGAAAAAATTTAATCACCTACTGCTCGTCCATTTCATATTCAAAAAATTAAATAGGCTATATATCGTCTATTTTTCATGCCGAAAATTAAATGGACTATATATACAAAGTTTAATGGACTATATACATCGTCCATTTTTAAATTTTTTATGAAAAAATATAATATACGTCGCCTATTGCTCGTGCAAAAAATTTAATGGACTATACATTATCCATTTTTCATGAAAAAAAAATTTTTTGAAAAAAATTTCATGGGTTATACATCGTCTATTTTTCAATTATTTATGGAAAAATTTAATGGACTATAAATCGTCCATTTCATATTCAAAAAATTAAATGGGCTATACATCGTATATTTTTCATGCCAAAAATTAAATGGACTATACATACAAAGTTTAATGGACTATATACATCGTCAATTTTTAAATTTTTTTTGAAAAAATATAATGGACTATAATTCGTTCATTTCGCATGCGAAAAATTGAAAGGACTATATACGTCGCCTATTGCGCGTGCAAAAAATTTAATGGACTATACATCATCCATTTTTCAAGAAAAAAGTTTTTTTTCATAAAAAAAAAATTTTTTTTTTAAAAATTTAATGGGCTATACATCGTCAATTTTTAAATTTTTTATGAAAAAATTTAATTGACTATAAATCGTCCATTTCGTATTAAAAAAATTAAATAGGCTATACATCATCCATTTTTCATGCCAAAAATTAAATGGACTATACATCGTCTATTTATAAATTATTTATGAATAAATTTAATGAACTATAAATCATCCAATTCGTATTCAAAAATTTAAATAGGCTTTACATCGTCTATTTTTCATGCCAAAAATTAAATGGACTATACATACAAAGTTTAATGGTTTTTATGAAAAAATTTAATGGACTATAATACGTTCATTTCGTATGCCAAAAATTTAATGGACTATATACGCCGCCTACTGCTAGTGCAAAAAATTTAATGGACTATACATCATCCATTTTTCATGCAAAAAAATTTTTTATGAAAAAAATTTAATTAGCTATATATCGTCTATTTTTAAATTTTTTATGAAAAAATTTAATGGATTAAATCGTCCATTTCATACTAAAAAAATTAAATAGGCTATACATCGTCTATTTATTATGCCAAAAATTAAATGGACAATACATAAAAAGTTTAATGGACTATATACATCGTTAATTTTTAAATTTTTTATGAAAAAATATAATAGACTATAATTCGTACATTTCGTATGCGAAAAATTTAATGGACTATATACGCCGCCTACTGCTCGTGCAAAAAATTTAATGGGCTATACATCATCCATTTTTCAAGAAAAAAATTTTTTATGAAAAAAATTTAATGGGCTATACATCGTCCATTTCGTATTAAAAAAATTGAATAGGCTATATCTACATCGTATATTTTTCATGAAAAAAATTAAATGGACTATACAAACAAAGTTTAATGGACTATATACATCGTCCATTTTTAAATATTTTATGAAAATATACAAAGGATTATAATTCGTTCATTTCGTATGCGAAAAATTTAATGGACTACATACGTCGGCTAATGCTGGCGGAAAAAATTTAATGGACTATACATCATCCATTTTTCATGCAAAAAAAAATTTTATGAAAAAAAATTTAATGGGCTATACATCGTCTATTTTTCAATTTTTATGAAAAAATTTAATGGATTATAAATCGTCCATTTCGTATTCAAAAAATTAAATAGGCTATACATCATCTATTTTTCATGTCAAGAATTAAATGGACTATACATACAAAGTTTAATGGACTATATACATCGTCCATTTTTAAATTTCTTATAAAAAATTAAATTGACTATAATTCGTCCATTTCGTATGTAAAAACTTAAGTGGGCTATGTACGTCGTCTTCTTTTCGTGCAAAGAATTTAATCGTCTTTTTTTTATTTTTTATAAAAAATTTAATCGACTATAAATCGTCCGATTCGTATGAAAAATTTTATAGACTATACATCGTCTATTTTTCACACAAAAAATTAAACGGACTGGCTATATATACAAAACTTAATGGACTATACATCGTCCATTTTTTAAAATTTTATAAAAAATCAAATTGATTATAATTCGTCCATTTCGTGTGTAAAAACTTAAGTGGGCTATGTACGTCGTCTTCTTTTCGTGCAAAGAATTTAATAAACTATACATCATCCATTTTTCATGAAAAAAAATTTTTTATGAAAAAAATTTAATGGGCTATACATCGTCTTTTTTTAAATTTTTTATAAAAAAATTTTATCGACTATAAATCGTCCGATTCGTATGCAACAAATTATATAGACTATACATCGTCTATTTTTCATGCAAAAAATTAAATGGACTGGCTATATATACAAAATTTAGTGGACTATATATCGTCCATTTTTAATATTTTTATAAAAAATTAAATTGACTATAATTCGTCCATTTCGTATATAAAAACTTAAGTGGACTATATATGTACGTCGGCTTCTTTTCGTGCAAAGAATTCAATAAACTACACATCATCCATTTTTCATGCAAAAAATTTTTTTATGAAAAAAATTTAATGGGCTATACATTGTCTTTTTTTCAATTTTTTATAAAAAAATTTTATCGACTATAAATCGTCCGATTCGTATGCAACAAATTATATAGACTATACATCGTCTATTTTTCATGAAAAAATTAAATGGACTGGCTATATATACAAAATTTAATGGACTATACATCGTCCATTTTTAAAATTTTTATAAAAAATTAAATTGACTATAATTCGTCCATTTCGTATGTAAAAACTTAAGTGGACTATATACGTCGTCTTCTTTTCGTGCAAAGAATTTAATAAACCATACATCATCCATTTTTCATGAAAAAAAATTTTTTATGAAAAAAATTTAATTTAATCGTCTTTTTTTAAATTTTTTATGAAAAAATTTTATCGACTATAAATCGTCCGATTCGTATGCAACAAATTATATAGACTATACATCGTCTATTTTTCATGCAAAAAATTAAATGGACTGGCTATATATACAAAATTTAGTGGACTATATATCGTCCATTTTTAATATTTTTATAAAAAATTAAATTGACTATAATTCGTCCATTTCGTATATAAAAACTTAAGTGGACTATATATGTACGTCGGCTTCTTTTCGTGCAAAGAATTTAATAAACTATACATCATTCATTTTTCATGCAAAAAATTTTTTTATGAAAAAAATTTAATGGACTATACATCGTCTTTTTTTCAATTTTTTATGAAAAAATTTTTTCGACTATAGATCGTCCGATTCGTATGGAAAAAATTATATAGACTATACATCGTATATTTTTCATGCAAAAAATTAAATGGACTGGCTATATATACAAAATTTAATGGACTATATATATATATATATATATATATATCGTCCATTTTTAAAATTTTTATAAAAAATTAAATTGACTATAATTCGTCCATTTCGTATGTAAAAACTTAAGTGGACTATATACGTCGTCTTCTTTTCGTGCAGAGAATTTAATAAACTATACATCATCCATTTTTCATGCAAAAAAAATTTTTATGAGAAAAATTTAATGGGCTATACATCATCTTTTTTTAAATTTTTTATAAAAAATTTTACCGACTATAGATCGTCCGATTCGTATGCAAACAATTATATAGACTATACATCGTCTATTTTTCATGCAAAAAATTAAATGGACTGGCTATATATACAAAATTTAATGGACTATACATCGTCCATTTTTAAAATTTTTATAAAAAATTAAATTGACTATAATTCGTACATTTCGTATGTAAAAACTTCAGCGGACTATATACGTCGTCTTCTATTCGTGCAAAGAATTTAATAAACCATACATCATCCATTTTTCAAGAAAAAAAATTTTTTTGAAAAAAATTTAATGGGCTATACATCGTCTTTTTTCAATTTTTTATAAAAAAATTTAATCGACTATAAATCGTCCGATTCGTATGCAAACAATTATATAGACTATACATCGTCTATTTTTCATGCAAAAAAATTAAATGGACTGGCTATATATACAAAATTTAATGGACTATACATCGTCCATTTTTAAAATTTTTATAAAAAATTAAATTGACTATAATTCGTCCATTTCGTATGTAAAAACTTAAGTGGACTATATACGTCGTCTTCTTTTCGTGCAAAGAATTTAATAAACTATACATCATCCATTTTTCATGCAAAAAATTTTTTTATGAAAAAAATTTAATGGGCTATACATCGTCTTTTTTTCAATTTCTTATGAAAAAATTTTATCGACTATAAATCGTCCGATTCGTATGCAACAAATTTTATAGACTATACATCGTCTATTTTTCATGCAAAAAATTAAATGGACTGGCTATATATACAAAATTTAATGGACTATACATCGTCCATTTTTTAAATTTTTATAAAAAATTAAATTGACTATAATTTGTGCATTTCGTATGTAAAAACTTAAGTGGACTATATATGTACGTCGTCTTCTTTTCGTGCAAAGAATTTAATAAACTATTTATACATCATCCATTTTTCATGCAAAAAATTTTTTTATGAAAAAAATTTAATGTGCTATACATCGTCTTTTTTTAAATTTTTATAGAAAATTTTTATCGACTATAAATCGACCGATTCGTATGCAAACAATTATATAGACTATACATCGTCTATTTTTCATGCAAAAAATTAAATGGACTGGCTATATATACAAAATTTAATGGACTATATATCGTCCATTTTTAATATTTTTATAAAAAATGAAATTGACTATAATTCGTCCATTTCGTATATAAAAACTTAAGTAGACTATATACGTCGTCTTCTTTTCGTGCAAAGAATTCAATAAACTATACATCATCCATTTTTCATGCAAAAAATTTTTTTATGAAAAAAATTTAATGGGCTATACATTGTTTTTTTTCAATTTTTTATAAAAAATTTTATCGACTATAAATCGTCCGATTCGTATGCAACAAATTATATAGACTATACATCGTATATTTTTCATGCAAAAAATTAAATGGACTGGCTATATATACAACATTTAATGGACTATACATCGTCCATTTTTAAAATTTTTATAAAAAATTAAATTGACTATAATTCGTCCATTTCGTATGTAAAAACTTAAGTGGACTATATATGTCGTCTTCTTTTCGTGCAAAGAATTTAATAAACCATACATCATCCATTTTTCATGAAAAAAAATTTTTTATGAAAAAAATTTTATTTAATCGTCTTTTTTTCAATTTTTTATGAAAAAATTTTATCGACTATAAATCGTAAGATTCGTATGCAAACAATTATATAGACTATACATCGTCTATTTTTCATGCAAAAAATTAAATGGACTAGCTATATACGACGTATATAGTCTTCTTTTCGTGCAAACAATTTCATAAACTATACATCATCCATTTTTCATGCAAAAAATTTTTTTATGAGAAAAATTTAATGGACTATACATCGTCTTTTTTTAAATTTTTTATGAAAAAATTTTATCGACTATAAATCATCCGATTCGTATGCAAACAATTATATAGACTATACATCGTCTATTTTTCATGCAAAAAATTAAACGGACTGGCTATATATACAAAATTTAATGGACTATACATCGTCCATTTTTAAAATTTTTATAAAAAATTAAATTGACTATAATTCGTCCATTTCGTATGTAAAAACTTAAGTGGACTATATACGTCGTCTTCTTTTCGTGCAAAGAATTTCATAAACTATACATCATCCATTTTTCATGCAAAAAAATTTTTTATAAGAAAAATTTAATGGACTATACATCGTCTTTTTTTAAATTTTTTATGAAAAAATTTTATCGACTATAGATCGTCCGATTCATATGAAAACAATTATATAGACTATACCTCGTCTATTTTTCATGCAAAAAATTAAATGGACTGGCTATATATACAAAATTTAATGGACTATACATTGTCCATTTTTAAAATTTTTATAAAAAATTAAATTAACTATAATTCGTCCATTTCGTATGTAAAAACTTAAGTGACTATATTCGTCGTATTCTTTTCGTGCAAAGAATTTAATAAACCATACATCATCCATTTTTCATGAAAAAATTTTTTATGAAAAAAATTTAATGGACTATTTATTATACATCGTCTTTTTTCAATTTTTTATGAAAGAATTTAATCGACTATAAATCGTCCGAATCGTATGCAAACAATTATATAGACTATACATCGTCTATTTTTCATGCAAAAAATTAAATGGACTGGCTATATATACAAAATTTAATTTATACATCGTCCATTTTTAAAATTTTTATAAAAAATTAAATTGACTATAATTCGTCCATTTCGTATGTAAAAACTTAAGTGACTATATTCGTCGTATTCTTTTCGTGCAAAGAATTTAATAAAGTATACATCATCCATTTTTCAAGAAAAAAAATTTTTTATGAAAAAAGTTTAATGGGCTATACATCGTCTTTTTTTAAATTTTTTATAAAAAAAAATTTATCGACTATAAATCGTCCGATTTGTATGCAAATATTTTATAGACTATACATCGTCTATTTTTCATGCAAAAAATTAAATGGCCTGGCTATATATACAAAATTTAATGGACTATACATCGTCCATTTTTAAAATTTTTATAAAAAATTAAATTGGCTATAATTCGTCCATTTCGTATGTAAAAACTTACGTGGACTATATATGTACGTCGTCTTCTTTTCGTGCAAAGAATTTAATAAATTATTTATACATCATCCATTTTTCATGCAAAAAATTTTTTTATGAAAAAAATTTAGTTTTTTTAAATTTTTTATAAAAAAATTTTATCGACTATAGATCATCCGATTCGTATGCAAACAATTATATAGACTATACATCGTCTATTTTTCATGCAAAAAATTAAATGTACTGGCTATATATACAAAATTTAATGGACTATACATCATCCATTTTTTAAATTTTTATAAAAAATTAAATTGACTATAATTCGTCCATTTCGTATGTAAAAACTTAAGTGGACTATATACATCGTCTTCTTTTCGTGCAAAGAATTTAATAAACTATACATCATCCATTTTTCATGCAAAAAAATTTTTTATGAAAAAAATTTAATGGACTATACATCGTCTTTTTTTAAATTTTTTATGAAAAAATTTTATCGACTATAAATCGTCCGATTCGTATGCAAACAATTATATAGACTATACATCGTCTATTTTTCATGCAAAAAATTAAATGGACTGGCTATATATACAAAATTTAATGAACTATACATCGTTCATTTTTAAAATTTTTATAAAAAAATTAAATTAACTATAATTCGTCCATTTCGTATGTAAAAACTTAAGTAGACTATATACGTCGTCTTTTTTTCATGCAAATAATTTAATAAACTATACAACATCCATTTTTCATGCAAAAAAATTTTTTTATGAATAAAATTTAATGGACTATACATCGTCTTTTTTTCAATTTTTTACAAAAAAATTTTATCGACTATAAATCGTCCGATTCGTATGCAACAAATTTTATAGACTATACATCGTCTATTTTTCATGCAAAAAATTAAATGGACTGGCTATATATACAAAATTTAATGGACTATACATCGTCCATTTTTAAAATTTTTATAAAAAATTAAATTGACTACAGTTCGTCCATTTCGTATATAAAAACTTAAGTGGACTATATACGTCGTCTTCTTTTCGTGCAAAGAATTTAATAAACTATACATATTCCGTTTTTCATGCAAAAAATTTTTTTATGAAAAAAATTTAATGAACTATACATCGTCTTTTTTTAAATTTTTTATGAAAAAATTTTATCGACTATAAATCGTCCGAATTGTATACAAATAATTATATAGACTATACATCGTCTATTTTTCATGCAAAAAATTAAATGGACGAGCTATATATACAAAATTTAATGGACTATACATCGTCTATTTTTAAAATTTTTATAAAAAATTAAATTGACTATAATTCGTCCATTTCGTATGTAAAAACTTAAGTGGGCTATATACGTCATCTTCTTTTCGTGCAAAAATTTTAATAAACTATACATCATCCATTTTTCATGCAAAAAAATTTTTGATGAAAAAAATTTAATGGACTATACATCGTCTTTTTTTAAATTTTTTATGAAAAAATTTAATCGACTATAAATCGTCCGATTCGTATGCAAACAATTATATAGACTATACATCGTCTATTTTTCATACAAAAAATTAAATGGACTGGCTATATATACAAAATTTAATGGACTATACATCGTCCATTTTTAAAATTTTTATAAAAAATTAAATTGACTATAATTCGTCCATTTCGTATGTAAAAACTTAAGTGGACTATATACGTCGTCTTCTTTTCGTGCAAAGAATTTAATAAACCATACATCATCCATTTTTCATGAAAAAAAATTTTTTATGAAAAAAAATTAATGGGCTATACATCGTTTTTTTTCAAATTTTCATGAAAAAATTTAATCGACTATAAATCGTCCGATTCGTATGCAAACAATTATATAGACTATACATCGTCTATTTTTCATGCAAAAAATTAAATGGACTGGCTATATATACAAAATTTAATGGACTATACATTGTCCATTTTTAAAATTTTTATAAAAAATTAAATTGACTATAATTCGTCCATATCGTATGTAAAAACTTAAGTGGACTATATACGTCGTCTTCTTTTCGTACAAAGAATTTAATAAACTAAACATCATCCATTTTTCATGCAAAAAAATTTTTTATGAAAAAAATTTAATGGACTATACATCGTTTTTTTTAAATTTTTTATGAAAAAATTTAATCGACTATAAATCGTCCGATTGATATGCAAACAATTATATAGACTATACATCGTCTATTTTTCATGCAAAAAATTAAATGGCCTGGCTATATATACAAAATTTAATGGACTATACATCGTCCATTTTTAAAATTTTTATAAAAAATTAAATTGACTATAATTCGTCCATTTCGTATGTAAAAACTTACGTGGACTATATATGTACGTCGTCTTCTTTTCGTGCAAAGAATTTAAGAAATTATTTATACATCATCCATTTTTCATGCAAAAAATTTTTTTATGAAAAAAATTTAATTTTTTTAAATTTTTTATAAAAAAATTTTATCGACTATAGATCGTCCGATTCGTATGCAAACAATTATATGGACTATACTCGTCTATTTTTCATGCAAAAAATTAAATGGACTGGCTATATATACAAAATTTAATGAACTATACATCGTTCATTTTTAAAATTTTTATAAAAAAATTAAATTAACTATAATTCGTCCATTTCGTATGTAAAAACTTAAGTAGACTATATACGTCGTCTTCTTTTCATGCAAATAATTTAATAAACTATACAACATCCATTTTTCATGCAAAAAAATTTTTTTATGAATAAAATTTAATGGACTATACATCGTCTTTTTTTCAATTTTTTACAAAAAAATTTTATCGACTATAAATCGTCCGATTCGTATGCAACAAATTTTATAGACTATACATCGTCTATTTTTCATGCAAAAAATTAAATGGACTGGCTATATATACAAAATTTAATGGACTATACATCGTCCATTTTTTAAATTTTTATAAAAAATTAAATTGACTATAATTCGTCCATTTCGTATGTAAAAACTTAAGTGGACTATATACATCGTCTTCTTTTCGTGCAAAGAATTTAATAAACTATACATCATCCATTTTTCATGCAAAAAAATTTTTTATGAAAAAAATTTAATGGACTATAAATCGTCCGATTCGTATGCAAACAATTATATAGACTATACATCGTCTATTTTTCATGCAAAAAATTAAATGAACTGGCTATATATACAAAATTTAATGAACTATACATCGTTCATTTTTAAAATTTTTATAAAAAAATTAAATTAACTATAATTCGTCCATTTCGTATGTAAAAACTTAAGTAGACTATATACGTCGTCTTCTTTTCATGCAAATAATTTAATAAACTATACAACATCCATTTTTCATGCAAAAAAATTTTTTTATGAATAAAATTTAATGGACTATACATCGTCTTTTTTTCAATTTTTTACAAAAAAATTTTATCGACTATAAATCGTCCGATTCGTATGCAACAAATTTTATAGACTATACATCGTCTATTTTTCATGCAAAAAATTAAATGGACTGGCTATATATACAAAACTTAATGGACTATACATCGTCCATTTTTAAAATTTTTATAAAAAATTAAATTGACTACAGTTCGTCCATTTCGTATATAAAAACTTAAGTGGACTATATACGTCGTCTTCTTTTCGTGCAAAGAATTTAATAAACTATACATATTCCGTTTTTCATGCAAAAAATTTTTTTATGAAAAAAATTTAATGAACTATACATCGTCTTTTTTTAAATTTTTTATGAAAAAATTTTATCGACTATAAATCGTCCGATTCGTATGCAAACAATTATATAGACTATACATCGTCTATTTTTCATGCAAAAAATTAAATGGACTGGCTATATATACAAAATTTAATGAACTATACATCGTTCATTTTTAAAATTTTTATAAAAAAATTAAATTAACTATAATTCGTCCATTTCGTATGTAAAAACTTTAGTAGACTATATACGTCGTCTTCTTTTCATGCAAATAATTTAATAAACTATACAACATCCATTTTTCATGCAAAAAAATTTTTTTATGAATAAAATTTAATGGACTATACATCGTCTTTTTTTCAATTTTTTACAAAAAAATTTTATCGACTATAAATCGTCCGATTCGTATGCAACAAATTTTATAGACTATACATCGTCTATTTTTCATGCAAAAAATTAAATGGACTGGCTATATATACAAAATTTAATGGACTATACATCGTCCATTTTTAAAATTTTTATAAAAAATTAAATTGACTACAGTTCGTCCATTTCGTATATAAAAACTTAAGTGGACTATATACGTCGTCTTCTTTTCGTGCAAAGAATTTAATAAACTATACATATTCCGTTTTTCATGCAAAAAATTTTTTTATGAAAAAAATTTAATGAAATATACATCGTCTTTTTTTAAATTTTTTATGAAAAAATTTTATCGACTATAAATCGTCCGATTCGTATGTAAAAACTTAAGTGGGCTATATACGTCGTCTTCTTTTCGTGCAAAAATTTTAATAAACTATACATCATCCATTTTTCATGCAAAAAAATTTTTGATGAAAAAAATTTAATGGACTATACATCGTCTTTTTTTAAATTTTTATGAAAAAATTTAATCGACTATAAATCGTCCGATTCGTATGCAAACAATTATATAGACTATACATCGTCTATTTTTCATGCAAAAAATTAAATGGACGAGCTATATATACAAAATTTAATGGACTATACATCGTCTATTTTTAAAATTTTTATAAAAAATTAAATTGACTATAATTCGTCCATTTCGTATGTAAAAACTTAAGTGGGCTATATACGTCGTCTTCTTTTCGTGCAAAAATTTTAATAAACTATACATCATCCATTTTTCATGCAAAAAAATTTTTGATGAAAAAAATTTAATGGACTATACATCGTCTTTTTTTAAATTTTTTATGAAAAAATTTAATCGACTATAAATCGTCCGATTCGTATGCAAACAATTATATAGACTATACATCGTCTATTTTTCATACAAAAAATTAAATGGACTGGCTATATATACAAAATTTAATGGACTATACATCGTCCATTTTTAAAATTTTTATAAAAAATTAAATTGACTATAATTCGTCCATTTCGTATGTAAAAACTTAAGTGGACTATATACGTCGTCTTCTTTTCGTGCAAAGAATTTAATAAACCATACATCATCCATTTTTCATGAAAAAAAAATTTTTATGAAAAAAAATTAATGGGCTATACATCGTTTTTTTCAATTTTTCATGAAAAAATTTAATCGACTATAAATCGTCCGATTCGTATGCAAACAATTATATAGACTATACATCGTCTATTTTTCATGCAAAAAATTAAATGGACTGGCTATATATACAAAATTTAATGGATTATACATCGTCCATTTTTTAAATTTTTATAAAAAATTAAATTGACTATAATTCATCCATTTCGTATGTAAAAACTTAAGAGGACTATATACGTCGACTTTTTTTCGTGCAAAGAATTTAATAAACCATACATCATCCATTTTTCATGAAAAAAATTTTTTATGAAAAAAAATTAATGGGCTATACATCGTTTTTTTTTTTCAATTTTTTATGAAAAAATTTAATCGACTATAAATCGTCCGATTCGTATGCAAACAATTATATAGACTATACATCGTCTATTTTTCATGCAAAAAATTAAATGGACTGGCTATATATACAAAATTTAATGGACTATACATTGTCCATTTTTAAAATTTTTATAAAAAATTAAATTGACTATAATTCGTCCATATCGTATGTAAAAACTTAAGTGGACTATATACGTCGTCTTCTTTTCGTACAAAGAATTTAATAAACTAAACATCATCCATTTTTCATGCAAAAAAATTTTTTATGAAAAAAATTTAATGGACTATACATCGTTTTTTTTTTCAATTTTTTATGAAAAAATTTAATCGACTATAAATCGTCCGATTCGTATGCAAACAATTATATAGACTATACATCGTCTATTTTTCATGCAAAAAATTAAATGGACTGGCTATATAAACAAAATTTAATGGACTATACATCGTCCATTTTGAAAATTTTTATAAAAAATTAAATTGACTACAGTTCGTCCATTTCGTATATAAGAACTTAAGTGGACTATATACGTCGTCTTCTTTTCGTGCAAAGAATTTAATAAACCATACATCATCCATTTTTCATGAAAAAAAATTTTTATGAAAAAAAATTTAATGGACTATACATCGTCTTTTTTTCAATTTTTTATGAAAAAATTTAATCGACTATAAATCGTCCGATTCGTATGCAAACAATTATATAGACTATACATCGTCTATTTTTCATGTAAAAAATTAAATGGACTGGCTATATATACAAAATTTAATGGACTATACATCGTCCATTTTTAAAGTTTTTATAAAAAATTAAATTTACTATAATTCGTCCATTTCGTATGTAAAACTTAAGTGGACTATATACGTCGTCTTCTTTTCGTGCAAAGAATTTAATAAACTATACATCATCAGTTTTTCATGCAAAAAAATTTTTTATGAAAAAAATTTAATGGACTATACATCGTCTTTTTTAAATTTTTTATGGAAAAATTTAATCGACTATAAATCGTCCGATTCGTATGCAAACAATTATATAGACTATACATCGTCTATTTTTCATGCAAAAAATTAAATGGACTGGCTATATATACAATATTTAATGGACTATACATCGTCCATTTTTAAAATTTTTATAAAAAATTAAATTGACTATAATTCGTCCATTTCGTATATAAAAACTTAAGTGGACTATATACGTCGTCTTCTTTTCGTGCAAAGAATTTAATATACCATACATCATCCATTTTTCATGAAAAAAAAATTTTTATGAAAAAAAAAATTAATGGGCTATACATCGTTTTTTTCCAATTTTTTATGAAAAAATTTAATCGACTATAAATCGTCCGATTCGTATGCAAACAATTATATAGACTATACATCGTCTATTTTTCATGCAAAAAATTAAATGGACTGGCTATATATACAAAATTTAATGGACTATACATCGTCCATTTTTAAAATTTTTATAAAAAATTAAATTGACTATAATTCGTCCATTTCGTATGTAAAAACTTAAGTGGACTATACACGTCGTCTTCTTTTCGTGCAAAGAATTTAATAAACATACATCATCCATTTTTCATGAAAAAAACTTTTTTATGAAAAAAAATTAATGGGCTATACATCGTTTTTTTTTCAATTTTTTATGAAAAAATTTAATCGACTATAAATCGTCCGATTCGTATGCAAACAATTATATAGACTATACTCGTACATCGTCTATTTTTCATGCAAAAAATTAAATGGACTGGCTATATATACAAAATTTAATGGACTATACATCGTCCATTTTTAAAATTTTTATAAAAAATTAAATTGACTACAGTTCGTCCATTTCGTATATAAAAACTTAAGTGGACTATACACGTCGTCTTCTTTTCGTGCAAAGAATTTAATAAACTATACATCATCCATTTTTCATGCAAAAAAATTTTTTATGAGAAAAATTTAATGGACTATACATCGTCTTTTTTTAAATTTTTTATGAAAAAATTTTATCGACTATAAATCGACCGATTCGTATGCAAACAATTATATAGACTATACATCGTCTATTTTTCATGCAAAAAATTAAATGGACTGGCTATATATACAAAATTTAATGGACTATACATCGTCCATTTTTAAAATTTTTATAAAAAATTAAATTGACTATAATTCGTCCATATCGTATGTAAAAACTTAAGTGGACTATATACGTCGTCTTCTTTTCGTGCAAAGAATTTAATAAACCATACATCATCCATTTTTCATGAAAAAAAATTTTTTATGAAAAAAAATTTAATGGACTATACATCGTCCTTTTTCAATTATTTATGAAAAAATTTAATCGACTATAAATCGCCCGATTCGTATGCAAACAATTATATAGACTATACATCGTCTATTTTTCATACAAAAAATTAAATGGACTGGCTATATATACAAAATTTAATGGACTATACATCGTCCATTTTTTAAATTTTTATAAAAAATTAAATTGACTATAATTCGTCCACTTCGTATGTAAAAACTTAAGTGGACTGTATACGTCGTCTTCTTTTCGTGCAAAGAATTTAATAAACCATACATCATCCATTTTTCATGAAAAAAAATTTTTTATGAAAAAAAAATTAATGGGCTATACATCGTTTTTTTTTTTAATTTTTTATGAAAAAATTTAATCGACTATAAATCGTCCGATTGGTATGCAAACAATTATATAGACTATACATCGTCTATTTTTCATGCAAAAAATTAAATGGACTGGCTATATATACAAAATTTAATGGACTATACATCGTCCATTTTTAAAATTTTTATAAAAAATTAAATTGACTATAATTCGTCCATATCGTATGTAAAAACTTAAGTGGACTATATACGTCGTCTTCTTTTCGTACAAAGAATTTAATAAACTAAACATCATCCATTTTTCATGCAAAAAAATTTTTTATGAAAAAAATTTAATGGACTAAACATCGTCTTTTTTTCAATTTTTTATGAAAAAATTTAATCGACTATAAATCATCCGATTCGTATGCAAGCAATTATATAGACTATACATCGTCTATTTTTAAACTTAAGTAGACTATATACGTCGTCTTCTTTTCATGCAAATAATTTAATAAACTATACAACATCCATTTTTCATGCAAAAAAATTTTTTTATGAATAAAATTTAATGGACTATACATCGTCTTTTTTTCAATTTTTTACAAAAAAATTTTATCGACTATAAATCGTCCGATTCGTATGCAACAAATTTTATAGACTATACATCGTCTATTTTTCATGCAAAAAATTAAATGGACTGGCTATATATACAAAACTTAATGGACTATACATCGTCCATTTTTAAAATTTTTATAAAAAATTAAATTGACTACAGTTCGTCCATTTCGTATATAAAAACTTAAGTGGACTATATACGTCGTCTTCTTTTCGTGCAAAGAATTTAATAAACTATACATATTCCGTTTTTCATGCAAAAAATTTTTTTATGAAAAAAATTTAATGAACTATACATCGTCTTTTTTTAAATTTTTTATGAAAAAATTTTATCGACTATAAATCGTCCGATTCGTATGCAAACAATTATATAGACTATACATCGTCTATTTTTCATGCAAAAAATTAAATGGACTGGCTATATATACAAAATTTAATGAACTATACATCGTTCATTTTTAAAATTTTTATAAAAAAATTAAATTAACTATAATTCGTCCATTTCGTATGTAAAAACTTTAGTAGACTATATACGTCGTCTTCTTTTCATGCAAATAATTTAATAAACTATACAACATCCATTTTTCATGCAAAAAAATTTTTTTATGAATAAAATTTAATGGACTATACATCGTCTTTTTTTCAATTTTTTACAAAAAAATTTTATCGACTATAAATCGTCCGATTCGTATGCAACAAATTTTATAGACTATACATCGTCTATTTTTCATGCAAAAAATTAAATGGACTGGCTATATATACAAAATTTAATGGACTATACATCGTCCATTTTTAAAATTTTTATAAAAAATTAAATTGACTACAGTTCGTCCATTTCGTATATAAAAACTTAAGTGGACTATATACGTCGTCTTCTTTTCGTGCAAAGAATTTAATAAACTATACATATTCCGTTTTTCATGCAAAAAATTTTTTTATGAAAAAAATTTAATGAAATATACATCGTCTTTTTTTAAATTTTTTATGAAAAAATTTTATCGACTATAAATCGTCCGATTCGTATGTAAAAACTTAAGTGGGCTATATACGTCGTCTTCTTTTCGTGCAAAAATTTTAATAAACTATACATCATCCATTTTTCATGCAAAAAAATTTTTGATGAAAAAAATTTAATGGACTATACATCGTCTTTTTTTAAATTTTTATGAAAAAATTTAATCGACTATAAATCGTCCGATTCGTATGCAAACAATTATATAGACTATACATCGTCTATTTTTCATGCAAAAAATTAAATGGACGAGCTATATATACAAAATTTAATGGACTATACATCGTCTATTTTTAAAATTTTTATAAAAAATTAAATTGACTATAATTCGTCCATTTCGTATGTAAAAACTTAAGTGGGCTATATACGTCGTCTTCTTTTCGTGCAAAAATTTTAATAAACTATACATCATCCATTTTTCATGCAAAAAAATTTTTGATGAAAAAAATTTAATGGACTATACATCGTCTTTTTTTAAATTTTTTATGAAAAAATTTAATCGACTATAAATCGTCCGATTCGTATGCAAACAATTATATAGACTATACATCGTCTATTTTTCATACAAAAAATTAAATGGACTGGCTATATATACAAAATTTAATGGACTATACATCGTCCATTTTTAAAATTTTTATAAAAAATTAAATTGACTATAATTCGTCCATTTCGTATGTAAAAACTTAAGTGGACTATATACGTCGTCTTCTTTTCGTGCAAAGAATTTAATAAACCATACATCATCCATTTTTCATGAAAAAAAAATTTTTATGAAAAAAAATTAATGGGCTATACATCGTTTTTTTCAATTTTTCATGAAAAAATTTAATCGACTATAAATCGTCCGATTCGTATGCAAACAATTATATAGACTATACATCGTCTATTTTTCATGCAAAAAATTAAATGGACTGGCTATATATACAAAATTTAATGGATTATACATCGTCCATTTTTTAAATTTTTATAAAAAATTAAATTGACTATAATTCATCCATTTCGTATGTAAAAACTTAAGAGGACTATATACGTCGACTTCTTTTCGTGCAAAGAATTTAATAAACCATACATCATCCATTTTTCATGAAAAAAATTTTTTATGAAAAAAAATTAATGGGCTATACATCGTTTTTTTTTTTCAATTTTTTATGAAAAAATTTAATCGACTATAAATCGTCCGATTCGTATGCAAACAATTATATAGACTATACATCGTCTATTTTTCATGCAAAAAATTAAATGGACTGGCTATATATACAAAATTTAATGGACTATACATTGTCCATTTTTAAAATTTTTATAAAAAATTAAATTGACTATAATTCGTCCATATCGTATGTAAAAACTTAAGTGGACTATATACGTCGTCTTCTTTTCGTACAAAGAATTTAATAAACTAAACATCATCCATTTTTCATGCAAAAAAATTTTTTATGAAAAAAATTTAATGGACTATACATCGTTTTTTTTTTCAATTTTTTATGAAAAAATTTAATCGACTATAAATCGTCCGATTCGTATGCAAACAATTATATAGACTATACATCGTCTATTTTTCATGCAAAAAATTAAATGGACTGGCTATATAAACAAAATTTAATGGACTATACATCGTCCATTTTGAAAATTTTTATAAAAAATTAAATTGACTACAGTTCGTCCATTTCGTATATAAGAACTTAAGTGGACTATATACGTCGTCTTCTTTTCGTGCAAAGAATTTAATAAACCATACATCATCCATTTTTCATGAAAAAAAATTTTTATGAAAAAAAATTTAATGGACTATACATCGTCTTTTTTTCAATTTTTTATGAAAAAATTTAATCGACTATAAATCGTCCGATTCGTATGCAAACAATTATATAGACTATACATCGTCTATTTTTCATGTAAAAAATTAAATGGACTGGCTATATATACAAAATTTAATGGACTATACATCGTCCATTTTTAAAGTTTTTATAAAAAATTAAATTTACTATAATTCGTCCATTTCGTATGTAAAACTTAAGTGGACTATATACGTCGTCTTCTTTTCGTGCAAAGAATTTAATAAACTATACATCATCAGTTTTTCATGCAAAAAAATTTTTTATGAAAAAAATTTAATGGACTATACATCGTCTTTTTTAAATTTTTTATGGAAAAATTTAATCGACTATAAATCGTCCGATTCGTATGCAAACAATTATATAGACTATACATCGTCTATTTTTCATGCAAAAAATTAAATGGACTGGCTATATATACAATATTTAATGGACTATACATCGTCCATTTTTAAAATTTTTATAAAAAATTAAATTGACTATAATTCGTCCATTTCGTATATAAAAACTTAAGTGGACTATATACGTCGTCTTCTTTTCGTGCAAAGAATTTAATATACCATACATCATCCATTTTTCATGAAAAAAAAATTTTTATGAAAAAAAATTAATGGGCTATACATCGTTTTTTTCCAATTTTTTATGAAAAAATTTAATCGACTATAAATCGTCCGATTCGTATGCAAACAATTATATAGACTATACATCGTCTATTTTTCATGCAAAAAATTAAATGGACTGGCTATATATACAAAATTTAATGGACTATACATCGTCCATTTTTAAAATTTTTATAAAAAATTAAATTGACTATAATTCGTCCATTTCGTATGTAAAAACTTAAGTGGACTATACACGTCGTCTTCTTTTCGTGCAAAGAATTTAATAAACATACATCATCCATTTTTCATGAAAAAAACTTTTTTATGAAAAAAAATTAATGGGCTATACATCGTTTTTTTTTCAATTTTTTATGAAAAAATTTAATCGACTATAAATCGTCCGATTCGTATGCAAACAATTATATAGACTATACTCGTACATCGTCTATTTTTCATGCAAAAAATTAAATGGACTGGCTATATATACAAAATTTAATGGACTATACATCGTCCATTTTTAAAATTTTTATAAAAAATTAAATTGACTACAGTTCGTCCATTTCGTATATAAAAACTTAAGTGGACTATACACGTCGTCTTCTTTTCGTGCAAAGAATTTAATAAACTATACATCATCCATTTTTCATGCAAAAAAATTTTTTATGAGAAAAATTTAATGGACTATACATCGTCTTTTTTTAAATTTTTTATGAAAAAATTTTATCGACTATAAATCGACCGATTCGTATGCAAACAATTATATAGACTATACATCGTCTATTTTTCATGCAAAAAATTAAATGGACTGGCTATATATACAAAATTTAATGGACTATACATCGTCCATTTTTAAAATTTTTATAAAAAATTAAATTGACTATAATTCGTCCATATCGTATGTAAAAACTTAAGTGGACTATATACGTCGTCTTCTTTTCGTGCAAAGAATTTAATAAACCATACATCATCCATTTTTCATGAAAAAAAATTTTTTATGAAAAAAAATTTAATGGACTATACATCGTCCTTTTTCAATTATTTATGAAAAAATTTAATCGACTATAAATCGCCCGATTCGTATGCAAACAATTATATAGACTATACATCGTCTATTTTTCATACAAAAAATTAAATGGACTGGCTATATATACAAAATTTAATGGACTATACATCGTCCATTTTTTAAATTTTTATAAAAAATTAAATTGACTATAATTCGTCCACTTCGTATGTAAAAACTTAAGTGGACTGTATACGTCGTCTTCTTTTCGTGCAAAGAATTTAATAAACCATACATCATCCATTTTTCATGAAAAAAAATTTTTTATGAAAAAAAAATTAATGGGCTATACATCGTTTTTTTTTTTAATTTTTTATGAAAAAATTTAATCGACTATAAATCGTCCGATTGGTATGCAAACAATTATATAGACTATACATCGTCTATTTTTCATGCAAAAAATTAAATGGACTGGCTATATATACAAAATTTAATGGACTATACATCGTCCATTTTTAAAATTTTTATAAAAAATTAAATTGACTATAATTCGTCCATATCGTATGTAAAAACTTAAGTGGACTATATACGTCGTCTTCTTTTCGTACAAAGAATTTAATAAACTAAACATCATCCATTTTTCATGCAAAAAAATTTTTTATGAAAAAAATTTAATGGACTAAACATCGTCTTTTTTTCAATTTTTTATGAAAAAATTTAATCGACTATAAATCATCCGATTCGTATGCAAGCAATTATATAGACTATACATCGTCTATTTTTCATGTAAAAAATTAAATGGACTGGCTATATATACAAAATTTAATGGACTATACATCGTCCATTTTTAAAATTTTTATAAAAAAATTTACTATAATTCGTCCATTTCGTATGTAAAAGCTTAAGTGGACTATACGTCGTCTTCTTTTCGTGCAAAGAATTTACTAAACTATACATCATCCATTTTTCATGGAAAAAAATTTTTTATGAAAAAAATTTAATGGACTATACATCGTCTTTTTTCAATTTTTTATGAAAAAATTTAATCGTCTATAAATCGTCCGATTCGTATGCAAACAATTATATAGACTATACATCGTCTATTTTTATGCAAAAAATTAAATGGACTGGCTATATATACAAAATTTAATGGACTATACATCGTCCATTTTTAAAATTTTTATAAAAAATTAAATTAACTATAATTCATCAATTTCGTATGTAAAAACTTAAGTGGACTATATACGTCGTCTTCTTTTCGTGCAAAGAATTTAATAAACCATACATCATCCATTTTTCATGAAAAAAAATTTTTTATGAAAAAAAATTTAATGGGCTATATACATCGTCTTTTTTTCAATTGTTTATGAAAAAATTTAATCGACTATAAATCGTCCGATTCGTATGCAAACAATTATATAGACTATACATCGTCTATTTTTCATGCAAAAAATTAAATGGACTGGCTATATATACAAAATTTAATGGACTATACATCGTCCATTTTGAAAATTTTTATAAAAAATTAAATTGACTACAGTTCGTCCATTTCGTATATAAAAACTTAACTGGACTATACACGTCGTCTTCTTTTCGTGCAAAGAATTTAATAAACTATACATATTCCATTTTTCATGCAAAAAAATTTTTTATGAAAAAAATTTAATGGACTATACATCGTCTTTTTTCAATTATTTATGAAAAAATTTAATCGTGGGGACAATTTTGTTTTGAGCAGTTTTTCGAAAAGCTTTGACATTGTAGATAGTAGACTTATTGGCCTATATGACTTAGCCTTTGTTATATCTTTGCCCGGCTTTGGAATCATTTTAACCTTGGCAAGTTTCCAGTTGTGTGGATAATACTCCAGTCGTAAAATAGCATTAAATATGAATAACAGGATTCTCATTGCAATACGAGGCAAGTTCATCAGCATCTGATTACTAATTCCATCAATACCCGGAGCTTTCTTCGGGTTGAGTTCGGCAATTAATTTTTGTAAATCACGCGTCTTAAACTTTATGTGTTGAGGGGGTAGAGCGACTATATTCGGCAAATCAGCAACACCAGTACATATATTTGGCGTAAAAACGGATTTTAAGTGCTCAGCAAATATTTTACCTTTTTCAGTATCGCTTCTTGCCCAACCTCCGGTAGATGTGCGTAGAGGTGGCTTATACTCAACGGGTGTTTTAAGCTTTCTGGCAGCGCGCCACAAGGAGTAATTAGACGCCGGTGTAACATCAAGACCCTCCAGATAATTTTTAAGAGATGCAATTTTTTCAGATGCAAGCAACTCTTGGATTCGTTTAGTGCACTCTTTAAATCTGATTTTATTTTGTGGTGATCTGTGCTGTTGCCATTCCCTTCTAGCACTTCTTTTTTCACGTACGAGACGTTCAATGTCTGTAGAATAAATTTTATTAAACCCAATCTGCGGATGGGAGATAGTGGCATGTTCAGCAGCCTGTTTAATATTCTCGCTGAGATTGGCAATGTTCGATTCAATATCATCGGGTGTTCTAAGCGTAATATTTTCCGTACAATGACTGCTGAGATATTTTTTGAACCCCAGCCAATTTACACGATTGATCATCTTCACATATGGGTCAGGTAAGTTACTTCTTAATGGGCTACAAATTGTGATGATCGTCGGGGAGTGATCGGACGAGAGATCAAGAGAAGCTTGAACTTGAATTAAATCCCTAGAGATATTTTTTATGACGCCAAAATCTATAACATCCGGAATTTTTTGTATGTCAGTAGGCCAATAAGTGGGCTCCCCACTCGAAATGACATCCAAGCCCATTTTTGAAATAGTGTTGAACAATGCTCGACCTCTGGGTGTAACAAGGCGCGAACCCCAGAACGTATGTTTCGCATTGTAGTCTCCAGCTGCTACAAAACAAGGTCCAAGAGATTTGTAGAAATCCTCATATTGATTCTCAGTGATTGAAAATCTGGGAGGGGAGTAAATTGATGATATAACGAAATTTGAACAAAAACTTTCAATGCCAATATTTGTTGCTTGTAGGTATTCTTCACAAATGTTATCCAGAACATAGTGCTTGAGTCTTGACTTTATTAGAATTGCTGATCCACCGCAAGCCCTTCCTCTAGGGTCCCTTGTATCATATATAGTGTAGCCATAAATTTTAAAAAGACTTCTCGAAGTCAAATGAGTCTCAGATACTAACATTATATCAATATTTTTTTCCGTGAGGAAGTGCTCAAGTTCATTTTTATGTTGGCGAATGCCGTTTGCGTTCCAGAAACATATTGTTAACGTGTTCATGGCTTATTAAGTATTGTTTGAAGCAGAGTATTCTGCATTCGCAACATTTCTTGCATCATGGTAGTCATATTTGTTGTAAAATTGTTTATAGTTTGCACAAGATTTTCAATAGTGGCTTCAAGGCGATTATAATTAAAGTTTGAGTGTGTATTTGTAGAATTATTTTGCGGTGAAACATTTTGTGTCGGAATAGAACTAGCCTTAGCAGCATCTGCATACGATACACGAGAAGTAACTGGTTGGCTCATTTGCTGAAAAGTGGCAGAGTAAACGTTTGCTGATTGAGCTGGAGCTAATTTAGGTTTTTGCACCATAGTCTTCTTTACAAGAGAGTACACACGACAACCTCTGTAGTTAGCGGTGTGATTACCTCCACAATTACTGCATTTTTTATCACTTTGATCTTTTGGTTTGTTGCAGCTAGCGGTGCCGTGTAATTCGCCGCACACAACACAAACAGAGGGTAAATTGCAGTATGTTTTTGTATGGCCATATTCTTGGCAATTATGGCACTGTACAGGACCTGAACGCTTATGTGGCTCTTCAACTGTGATTTTTCGGTACAAGAGGTATTTTAAATTATAAATTGGATGCGTCTCATTTTTTTTCAATTTTATATCATTAGGTTCTAGTTCAACACGAAATATGGGTTGGGGAATCTTTTCTCTATTTATTATATTGGACACATTTTTTACCTTGAACCCCTGGAGGACGAGTGCATCTTTTATTTCTTCGAGAACAACATAAGAATCTTTGCCCTTCAATACGATCTGCATGCCTTTAGCGCTCTTAAGCTGGTATGTGTAGAAGCTTGTTTTACTTTTTTCAAATTCAGCAACCATTTTGCGGAAATCTTTTTCGTCATAAATTTGGATTTTAGTTTCATCGATGTTGCCACGTTTTATTGGAACAATGTGAAATTTATTCTCACCAATGACCGAAATTAATTTTTTAATAAGGGCATTTGAATTTTTTTGTCTCAAAAAGATTGGTGGCGGCTTGGATGTTTTGTTCGAGGATACCTCGGGTTTGTCGTTGTCATCTTGAAAAATTTTAAAGCGGTTTTGGCGATTAGTTGAGGCTGCGCTGTTATCCCTAGACACTTTTGGAGCAGATGAGATTTTTGAAGAATTCGGGCTTCGCCCGCGCTTTAAAATTGTAATGTATCTGTCCATTCCAACTTGTACCTTGAGTTTCGAGCCGCTGTTATCTGTAGTGATAACTTTGTTAAGTGATAAACACGAGCCTGAAGGGGATGATATTACTGACTTAAATGAAGAAGTACTGGGCAACTGTAATGTTAATGCATCATTACTATTTGGCATTGGACAAAGCGAAGTTGATCGCTGACGAAAAATTGGCGTTGCCGTTAACAAAAGATTTTCATCAGATTTATTTTTATATTTTTTTCATTCAGAGTTTCAGAACTCACAGTAAAATAAGCATTTCTGCCGTTAGAACTCACTTCAAGTTTTTCTGTATTTGAGGAATTCATACAAAGAATTCCTCAAGGGTTATTCGTTTATGTTTTTTTTTTTTATTTTCGGTATTTTTTGTTTTTGTTATTTATGATTGTTTGTTTGACTTTGAGGTATTCCTCAATATCACTTGTTTAAGTTTTTTTTGCGGTTTTTTTGTTTTTGTTATTTTTACTATGTAAAAAATATTAGCAAAGCAGAAAGCTTATTTATTAAAGACAGTATGTATGTACCTATTACGAATAATATGTACTACTAATATTTTTTTTTGTATATGTAATTTTTGTTTGTTTGGTAAGTAAGTAAAATTCCGCTATTCGACTGTTCGCTATGAAGGTACCACGAGAACTTAACTTAAGTGGACTATATACGTCGTCTTCTTTTCGTGCAAAGAATTAAATAAACCATACATCATCCATTTTTCATGAAAAAAAATTTTTCATGAAAAAAAAATTAATGGGCTATACATCGTTTTTTTTAATTTTTTATGAAAAAATTTAATCGAATATAAATCGTCCGATTCGTATGCAAACAATTATATAGACTATACATCGTCTATTTTTCATGCAAAAAATTAAATGGACTGGCTATATATACAAAATTTAATGGACTATACATCGTCCATTTTTAAAATTTTTATAAAAAATTAAATTGACTATAATTCGTCCATTTCGTATGTAAAAACTTAAGTGGACTATATACGTCGTCTTCTTTTCGTGCAAAGAATTTAATAAACCATACATCATCCATTTTTCATGAACAAAACTTTTTTATGAAAAAAAATTAATGGGCTATACATCGTTTTTTTTCAATTTTTTATGAAAAAATTTAATCGACTATAAATCGTCCGATTCGTATGCAAACAATTATATAGACTATACATCGTCTATTTTTCATGCAAAAAATTAAATGGACTGGCTATATATACAAAATTTAATGGACTATACATTGTCCATTTTTAAAATTTTTATAAAAAATTAAATTGACTATAATTCGTCCATATCGTATGTAAAAACTTAAGTGGACTATATACGTCGTCTTTTTTTCGTGCAAAGAATTTAATAAACCATACATCATCCATTTTTCATGAAAAAAAAATTTTTATGAAAAAAAAATTAATGGGCTATACATCGTTTTTTTTTCAATTTTTTATGAAAAAATTTAATCGACTATAAATCGTCCGATTCGTATGCAAACAATTATATAGACTATACATCGTCTATTTTTCATGCAAAAAATTAAATGGACTGGCTATATATACAAAATTTAATGGACTATACATTGTCCATTTTTTAAATTTTTATAAAAAATTAAATTGACTATAATTCGTCCATTTCGTATGTAAAAACTTAAGTGGACTATATACGTCGTCTTCTTTTCGTACAAAGAATTTAATAAACTAAACATCATCCATTTTTCATGCAAAAAAATTTTTTATGAAAAAAATTTAATGGACTATACATCGTCTTTTTTTCAATTTTTTATGAAAAAATTTAATCGACTATAAATCGTCCGATTCGTATGCAAACAATTATATAGACTATACATCGTCTATTTTTCATGCAAAAAATTAAATGGACTTGCTATATATACAAAATTTAATGGACTATACATTGTCCATTTTTAAAATTTTTATAAAAAATTAAATTGACTATAATTCATCCATATCGTATGTAAAAACTTAAGTGGACTATATACGTCGTCTTCTTTTCATGCAAAGAATTTAATAAACCATACATCATCCATTTTTCATGAAAAAAAAATGTTTATGAAAAAAAAATTAATGGGCTATACATCGTTTTTTTTTTAATTTTTTATGAAAAAATTTAATGGACTATAAATCGTCCGATTCGTATGCAAACAATTATATAGACTATACATCGTCTATTTTTCATGCAAAAAATTAAATGGACTGGCTATATATACAAAATTTAATGGACTATACATCGTCCATTTTTAAAATTTTTATAAAAAATTAAATTGACTACAGTTCGTCCATTTCGTATATAAAAACTTAAGTGGACTATACACGTCGTCTTCTTTTCGTGCAAAGAATTTAGTAAACTATACATCATCCATTTTTCATGCAAAAAAATTTTTTATGAAAAAAATTTAATGGACTATATATACATCGTCTTTTTTCAATTTTTTATGAAAAAATTTAATCGACTATAAATCGTCTGATTCGTATGCAAACAATTATATAGACATACATCGTCTATTTATCATGCAAAAAATTAAATGGACTGGCTATATATACAAAATTTAATGGACTATACATCGTCCATTTTTAAAATTTTTCTAAAAAATTAAATTGACTACAGTTCGTCCATTTCGTATATAAAAACTTAAGTGGACTATACACGTCGTCTTCTTTTCGTGCAAAGAATTTAGTAAACTATACATCATCCATTTTTCATGCAAAAAAATTTTTTATGAAAAAAATTTAATGGACTATATATACATCGTCTTTTTTCAATTTTTTATGAAAAAATTTTATCGACTATAAATCGACCGATTCGTATGCAAAAAATTATATAGACTATACATCGTCTATTTTTCATGCAAAAAATTAAATGGACTGGCTATATATACAAATATTAATGGACTATACATCGTCCATTTTTAAAATTTTTCTAAAAAATTAAATTGACTATAATTCGTCCATTTCGTATGTAAAAACTTAAGTGGACTATATACGTCGTCTTCTTTTCGTACAAAGAATTTAATAAACCATACATCATCCATTTTTCATGAAAAAAAATTTTTATGAAAAAAAATTAATGGGCTATACATCGTTTTTTTTTTTCAATTTTTTATGAAAAAATTTAATCGACTATAAATCGTCCGATTCGTATGCAAACAATTATATAGACTATACATCGTCTATTTTTCATGCAAAAAATTAAATGGACTGGCTATATATATAAAATTTAATGGACTATACATTGTCCATTTTTAAAATTTTTATAAAAAATTAAATTGACTATAATTCGTCCATATCGTATGTAAAAACTTAAGTGGACTATATACGTCGTCTTCTTTTCGTACAAAGAATTTAATAAACTAAACATCATCCATTTTTCATGCAAAAAAATTTTTTATGAAAAAAATTTAATGGACTATACATCGTTTTTTTTTCAATTTTTTATGAAAAAATTTAATCGACTATAAATCGACCGATTCGTATGCAAACAATTATATAGACTATACATCGTCTATTTTTCATGCAAAAAATTAAATGGACTGGCTATATATACAAAATTTAATGGACTATATATACATCGTCCATTTTTAAAATTTTTATAAAAAATTAAATTGACTATAATTCGTACATTTCGTATGTAAAAACTTAAGTGGACTATATACGTCGTCTTCTTTTCGTGCAAAGAATTTAATAAACCATACATCATCCATTTTTCATGAAAAAAAATTTTTTATGAAAAAAAAATTAATGGGCTATACATCGTTTTTTTTTAAATTTTTTATAAAAAATTTAATCGACTATAAATTGTCCGATTCGTATGCAAACAATTATATAGACTATACATCGTCTAGTTTTTATGCAAAAAATTAAATGGACTGGCTATATATACAAAATTTAATGGACTATACATTGTCCATTTTTAAAATTTTTATAAAAAATTAAATTGACTATAATTCGTCCATATCGTATGTAAAAACTTAAGTGGACTATATACGTCGTCTTCTTTTCGTACAAAGAATTTAATAAACTAAACATCATCCATTTTTCATGCAAAAAAATTTTTTATGAAAAAAATTTAATGGACTATACATCGTTTTTTTTTCAATTTTTTATGAAAAAATTTAATCGACTATAAATCGTCCGATTCGTATGCAAACAATTATATAGACTATACATCGTCTATTTTTCATGCAAAAAATTAAATGGACTGGCTATATATACAAAATTTAATGGACTATACATCGTCCATTTTGAAAATTTTTATAAAAAATTAAATTGACTACAGTTCGTCCATTTCGTATATAAAAACTTAAGTGGACTATACACGTCGTCTTCTTTTCGTGCAAAGAATTTAATAAACTATACATATTCCATTTTTCATGCAAAAAAATTTTTTATGAAAAAAATTTAATGGACTATACATCGTCTTTTTTAAATTTTTTATGGAAAAATTTAATCGACTATAAATCGTCCGATTCGTATGCAAACAATTATATAGACTATACTCGTACATCGTCTATTTTTCATGCAAAAAATTAAATGGACTGGCTATATATACAAAATTTAATGGACTATACATTGTCCATTTTTAAAATTTTTATAAAAAATTAAATTGACTATAATTCGTCCATATCGTATATAAAAACTTAAGTGGACTATATACGTCGTCTTCTTTTCGTGCAAAGAATTTAATATACCATACATCATCCATTTTTCATGAAAAAAAATTTTTTATGAAAAAAAAATTAATGGGCTATACATCGTTTTTTTTTAATTTTTTATGAAAAAATTTAATCGAATATAAATCGTCCGATTCATATGCAAACAATTATATAGACTATACATCGTCTATTTTTCATGCAAAAAATTAAATGGACTGGCTATATATACAAAATTTAATGGACTATACATTGTCCATTTTTAAAATTTTTATAAAAAATTAAATTGACTATAATTCGTCCATATCGTATGTAAAAACTTAAGTGGACTATATACATCGTCTTCTTTTCGTACAAAGAATTTAATAAACTAAACATCATCCATTTTTCATGCAAAAAAATTTTTTATGAAAAAAATTTAATGGACTATACATCGTTTTTTTTCAATTTTTTATGAAAAAATTTAATCGACTATAAATCGTCCGATTCGTATGCAAACAATTATATAGACTATACATCGTCTATTTTTCATGCAAAAAATTAAATGGACTGGCTATATATACAAAATTTAATGGACTATACATCGTCCATTTTGAAAATTTTTATAAAAAATTAAATTGACTACAGTTCGTCCATTTCGTATATAAAAACTTAAGTGGACTATACACGTCGTCTTCTTTTCGTGCAAAGAATTTAATAAACTATACATATTCCATTTTTCATGCAAAAAAATTTTTTATGAAAAAAATTTAATGGACTATACATCGTCTTTTTTAAATTTTTTATGGAAAAATTTAATCGACTATAAATCGTCCGATTCGTATGCAAACAATTATATAGACTATACATCGTCTATTTTTCATGCAAAAAATTAAATGGACTGGCTATATATACAAAATTTAATGGACTATACATTGTCCATTTTTAAAATTTTTATAAAAAATAAAATGGACTATAATTCGTCCATATCGTATATAAAAACTTAAGTGGACTATATACGTCGTCTTCTTTTCGTGCAAAGAATTTAATATACCATACATCATCCATTTTTCATGAAAAAAAATTTTTTATGAAAAAAAAATTAATGGGCTATACATCGTTTTTTTTTAATTTTTTATGAAAAAATTTAATCGACTATAAATCGTCCGATTCGTATGCAAACAATTATATAGACTATACATCGTCTATTCCTCATGCAAAAAATTAAATGGACTGGCTATATATACAAAATTTAATGGACTATACATTGTCCATTTTTAAAATTTTTATAAAAAATTAAATTGACTATAATTCGTCCATATCGTATGTAAAAACTTAAGTGGACTATATACGTCGTCTTCTTTTCGTACAAAGAATTTAATATACCATACATCATCCATTTTTCATGAAAAAAAATTTTTTATGAAAAAAAAATTAATGGGCTATACATCGTTTTTTTTTAATTTTTTATGAAAAAATTTAATCGACTATAAATCGTCCGATTCGTATGCAAACAATTATATAGACTATACATCGTCTATTCCTCATGCAAAAAATTAAATGGACTGGCTATATATACAAAATTTAATGGACTATACATCGTCCATTTTTAAAATTTTTATAAAAAATTAAATTGACTATAATTCGTCCATTTCGAATGTAAAAACTTAAGTGGACTATATACTTCGTCTTCTTTTCGTGCAAAGAGTTTAATAAACCAAACATCATCCATTTTTCATGAAAAAAAATTTTTTATGAAAAAAAAATTAATGGGCTATATACATCGTCTTTTTTTCAATTATTTATGAAAAAATTTAATCGACTATAAATCGTCCGATTCGTATGCAAACAATTATATAGACTATACATCGTCTATTTTTCATGCAAAAAATTAAATGGACTGGCTATATATACAAAATTTAATGGACTATACATCGTCCATTTTTAAAATTTTTATAAAAAATTAAATTGTCTATAATTCGTCCATTTCGTATGTAAAAGCTTAAGTGGACTATACGTCGTCTTCTTTTCGTGCAAAGAATTTAATAAACTATACATCATCCATTTTTCATGAAAAAAATTTTTTTATGAAAAAAATTTAATGGACCCATCGTCTTTTTTTAAATTTTTTATGAAAAAATTTTATCGACTATAAGTCGTCCGATTCGTATGCAAACAATTATATAGACTATACATCGTCTATTTTTCGTGCAAAAAATTAAATGAACTGGCTATATATAAAAAATTCAATGGACTATACATCATCTATTTTGAAAATTTTTATAAAAAATTAAATTGACTACAGTTCGTCCATTTCGTATATAAAAACTTAAGTGGACTATATACGTCGTCTTCTTTTCGTGCAAAGAATTTAATAAACTATACATATTCCATTTTTCATGCAAAAAATTTTTTTATGAAAAAAATTTAATGGACTATACATCGTTTTTTTTCAATTTTTTATGAAAAAATTTAATCGACTATAAATCGTCCGATTCGTATGCAAACAATTATATAGACTATACATCGTCTATTTTTCATGTAAAAAATTAAATGGACTGGCTATATATACAAAATTTAAATTTTTATAAAAAATTAAATTTACTATAATTCATCCAATTCGTATGTAAAAACTTAAGTGGACTATATACGTCGTCTTCTTTTCGTGCAAAGAATTTAATAAACCATACATCATCCATTTTTCATGAAAAAAAATTTTTAATGAGAAAAAATTTAATGGGCTATATACATCGTCTTTTTTTCAATTGTTTATGAAAAAATTTAATTGACTATAAATCGTCCGATTCGTATGCAAACAATTATATAGACTATACATCGTCTATTTTTCATGCAAAAAATTAAATGGACTGGCTATATATACAAAATTTAATGGACTATACATCGTCCATTTTAAAAATTTTTATAAAAAATTAAATTGACTACAGTTCGTCCATTTCGTATATAAAAACTTAAGTGGACTATACACATCGTCTTCTTTTCGTGCAAAGAATTTAATAAACTATAGATCATCCATTTTTCATGCAAAAAAATTTTTTATGAAAAAAATTTAATGGACTATACATCGTCTTTTTTCAATTTTTTATTAAAAAATACTATCGACTATAAGTCGTCCGATTCGTATGCAAACAATTATATAGACTATACATCGTCTATTTTTCGTGCAAAAAATTAAATGGACTGGCTATATATAAAAAATTCAATGGACTATACATCATCTATTTTGAAAATATTTATAAAAAATTAAATTCACTACAGTTCGTCCATTTCGTATATAAAAACTTAAGTGGACTATATACGTCGTCTTCTTTTCGTGCAAAGAATTTAATAAACTATACATATTCCATTTTTCATGGAAAAAATTTTTTTATGAAAAAAATTTAATGGACTATACATCGTTTTTTTAAATTTTTTATGAAAAAATTTAATCGACTATAAATCGTCCGATTCGTATGCAAACAATTATATAGACTATACATCGTCTATTTTTCATGTAAAAAATTAAATGGACTGGCTATATATACAAAATTTAATGGACTATACATCGTCCATTTTTTAAATTTTTATAAAAAATTAAATTTACTATAATTCATCCATTTCGTATGTAAAAACTTAAGTGGACTATATACGTCGTCTTCTTTTCGTGCAAAGAATTTAATAAACCATACATCATCCATTTTTCATGAAAAAAAATTTTAATGAAAAAAATTTAATGGACTATACATCGTTTTTTTCAATTATTTATGAAAAAATTTAATCGACTATAAATCGTCCGATTCGTATGCAAACAATTATATAGACTATACATCGTCTATTTTTCATGCAAAAAATTAAATGGACTGGCTATATATACAAAATTTAATGGACTATACATCGTCCATTTTTAAAATTTTTATAAAAAATTAAATTGTCTAATTCGTCCATTTCGTATGTAAAAGCTTAAGTGGACTATACGTCGTCTTCTTTTCGTGCAAAGAATTTAGTAAACTATACATCATCCATTTTTCATGAAAAAAATTTTTTTATGAAAAAAATTTAATGGACCCATCGTCTTTTTTTAAATTTTTTATGAAAAAATTTTATCGACTATAAGTCGTCCGATTCGTATGCAAACAATTATATAGACTATACATCGTCTATTTTTCGTGCAAAAAATTAAATGGACTGGCTATATATAAAAAATTCAATGGACTATACATCATCTATTTTGAAAATTTTTATAAAAAATTAAATTGACTACAGTTCGTCCATTTCGTATATAAAAACTTAAGTGGACTATATACGTCGTCTTCTTTTCGTGCAAAGAATTTAATAAACTATACATATTCCATTTTTCATGCAAAATATTTTTATGAAAAAAATTTAATGGACTATACATCGTTTTTTTTTCAATTTTTTATGAAAACATTTAATCGACTATAAATCGTCCGATTCGTATGCAAACAATTATATAGACTATACATCGTCTATTTTTCATGTAAAAAATTAAATGGACTGGCTATATATACAAAATTTAATGGACTATACATCGTCCATTTTTTAAATTTTTATAAAAAATTAAATTTACTATAATTCATCCAATTCGTATGTAAAAACTTAAGTGGACTATATACGTCGTCTTCTTTTCGTGCAAAGAATTTAATAAACCATACATCATCCATTTTTCTTGAAAAAAAATTTTTAATGAGAAAAAATTTAATGGGCTATATACATCGTCTTTTTTTCAATTGTTTATGAAAAAATTTAATTGACTATAAATCGTCCGATTCGTATGCAAACAATTATATAGACTATACATGTTCGTCCATTTCGTATATAAAAACTTAAGTGGACTATATACGTCGTCTTCTTTTCGTGCAAAGAATTTAATAAACTATACATATTCCATTTTTCATGCAAAAAATTTTTTTATGAAAAAAATTTAATGGACTATACATCGTTTTTTTCAATTTTTTATGAAAAAATTTAATCGACTATAAATCGTCCGATTCGTATGCAAACAATTATATAGACTATACATCGTCTATTTTTCATGTAAAAAATTAAATGGACTGGCTATATATACAAAATTTAATGGACTATACATCGTCCATTTTTTAAATTTTTATAAAAAATTAAATTTACTATAATTCATCCATTTCGTATGTAAAAACTTAAGTGGACTATATACGTCGTCTTCTTTTCGTGCAAAGAATTTAATAAACAATACATCATCCATTTTTCATGAAAAAAAATTTTAATGAAAAAGAAATTAATGGGCTATATACATCGTCTTTTTTTCAATTGTTTATGAAAAAATTTAATCGACTATAAATCGTCCGATTCGTATGCAAACAATTATATAGACTATACATCGTCTATTTTTCATGCAAAAAATTAAATGGACTGGCTATATATACAAAATTTAATGGACTATACATCGTCCATTTTAAAAATTTTTATAAAAAATTAAATTGACTACAGTTCGTCCATTTCGTATATAAAAACTTAAGTGGACTATACACATCGTCTTCTTTTCGTGCAAAGAAATTAATAAACTATAGATCATCCATTTTTCATGCAAAAAAATTTTTTATGAAAAAAATTTAATGGACTATACATCGTCTTTTTTCAATTTTTTATTAAAAAATACTATCGACTATAAATCGTCCGATTCGTATGCAAACAATTATATGTTTTATACATCGTCTATTTTTCATGCAAAAAATTAAATGGACTGGCTATATATACAAAATTTAATGGACTAAACATCGTCCATTTTTAAAATTTTATAAAAATTAAATTGACTATAATTCGTCCATTTCGTATATAAGATCTTAAGTGGGCTATATACGTCGTCTTCTTTTCGTGCAAAGAATTTAATAAACCATACATCATCCATTTTTCATGAAAAAAAATTTTTATGAAAAAAAAATTAATGGACTATGCATCGTCTTTTTTTCAATTTTTTATGAAAAAATTTAATCGACTATAAATCGTCCGATTCGTATGCAAACAATTATATAGACTATACATCGTCTATTTTTCATACAAAAAATTAAATGGACTGGCTATATATACAAAATTTAATGGACTATACATCGTCCATTTTTAAAATTTTTATAAAAAATTAAATTGACTATAATTCGTCCATTTCGTATGTAAAAACTTAAGTGGACTATATACGTCGTCTTCTTTTCGTGCAAAGAATTTAATAAACTATACATCATCCATTTTTCATGCAAAAAAATTTTTTATGAGAAAAATTTAATGGACTATACATCGTCTTTTTTTCAATTTTTTATGAAAAAATTTTATCGACTATAAATCGACCGATTCGTATGCAAACAATTATATAGACTATACATCGTCTATTTCTCATGCAAAAAATTAAATGGACTGGCAATATATACAAAATTTAATGGACTATACATTGTCCATTTTTAAAATTTTTATAAAAAATTAAATTGACTATAATTCGTCCATTTCGTATGTAAAAACTTAAGTGGACTATATACGTCGTCTCCTTTTCGTGCAAAGAATTTAATAAACCATACATCATCCATTTTTCATGAAAAAAAATTTTTATGAAAAAAAAATTAATGGACTATATAAAAACTTAAGTGGACTATATACGTCGTCTTCTTTTCGTGCAAAGAATTTAATAAACTATACATATTCCATTTTTCATGGAAAAAATTTTTTTATGAAAAAAATTTAATGGGCTATACATCGTCTTTTTTTAAATCTTTTATGAAAAAATTTAATCGACTATAAATCGTCCGATTCGTATGCAAACAATTATATAGACTATACATCGTCTATTTTTCATGTAAAAAATTAAATGGACTGGCTATATATACAAAATTTAATGGACTATACATCGTCCATTTTTAAAATTTTTATAAAAAATTAAATTGACTATAATTCGTCCATTTCGTATGTAAAACTTAAGTGGACTATATACGTCGTCTTCTTTTCGTGCAAAGAATTTAATAAACCATACATCATCCATTTTTCATGAAAAAAAATTTTTATGAAAAAAAAATTAATGGACTATGCATCGTCTTTTTTTCAATTTTTTATGAAAAAATTTAATCGACTATAAATCGTAAGATTCGTATGCAAACAATTATATAGACTATACATCGTCTATTTTTCATGCAAAAAAATTAAATGGACTGGCTATATATGCAAAATTTAATGGACTATACATCGTCCATTTTTAAAATTTTTATAAAAAATTAAATTGACTACAGTTCGTCCATTTCGTATATAAAAACTTAAGTGGACTTATACGTCGTCTTCTTTTCGTGCAAAGAATTTAATAAACTATACATCATCCATTTTTCATGCAAAAAAATTTTTTATGAAAAAAATTTAAGGGACTATACATCGTCTTTTTTTCAATTTTTTATGGAAAAATTTAATCGACTATAAATTGTCCGATTCGTATGCAAACAATTATATAGACTATACTCGTACATCGTCTATTTTTCATGCAAAAAATTAAATGGACTGGCTATATATACAAAATTTAATGGACTATACATCGTCCATTTTTAAAATTTTTATAAAAAATTAAATTGACTATAATTCGTCCATTTCGTACGTAAAAACTTAAGTGGACTATGTACGTCGTCTTCTTTTCGTGCAAAGAATTTAATAAACCATACATCATCCATTTTTCATGCAAAAAAATTATTTATGAAAAAAATTTAATGGGCTATACATCGTCTTTTTTTAAATCTTTTATGAAAAAATTTAATCGACTATAAATCGTCCGATTTGTATGCAAACAATTATATAGACTATACATCGGCTATTTTTCATTCCAAAAATTAAATGGACTGGATATTTATACAAAATTTAATAAACTATACATCGTCCATTTTTTAAATTTTTATAAAAAATTAAATTGACTATAATTCGTCCATTTCGTATGTAAAAACTTAAGTGGACTATATACGTCGTCCTCTTTTCGTGCAAAGAATTTAATAAACCATGAAAAAAATTTAATGGGCTATACATCGTCTTTTTTCAATTTTTTATAAAAAAATTTTATCGACTATAAATCGCAAGATTCGTATGCAAACAATTATATAGACTATACATCGTCTATTTTTCATGCAAAAAAATTAAATGGACTGGCTATATATACAAAATTTAATGGACTATACATCGTCCATTTTTAAAATTTTTATAAAAAATTAAATTGACTACAGTTCGTCCATTTCGTATATAAAAACTTAAGTGGACTTAGACGTCGTCTTCTTTTCGTGCAAAGAATTTAATAAACTATACATCATCCATTTTTCATGCAAAAAAATTTCTTATGAAAAAAATTTAAGGGACTATACATCGTCTTTTTTTTCAATTTTTTATGGAAAAATTTAATCGACTATAAATTGTCCGATTCGTATGCAAACAATTATATAGACTATACTCGTACATCGTCTATTTTTCATGCAAAAAATTAAATGGACTGGCTATATATACAAAATTTAATGGACTATACATCGTCCATTTTTAAAATTTTTATAAAAAATTAAATTGACTATAATTCGTCCATTTCGTACGTAAAAACTTAAGTGGACTATGTACGTCGTCTTCTTTTCGTGCAAAGAATTTAATAAACCATACATCATCCATTTTTCATGCAAAAAAATTATTTATGAAAAAAATTTAATGGGCTATACATCGTCTTTTTTTAAATCTTTTATGAAAAAATTTAATCGACTATAAATCGTCCGATTTGTATGCAAACAATTATATAGACTATACATCGGCTATTTTTCATTCCAAAAATTAAATGGACTGGATATTTATACAAAATTTAATAAACTATACATCGTCCATTTTTTAAATTTTTATAAAAAATTAAATTGACTATAATTCGTCCATTTCGTATGTAAAAACTTAAGTGGACTATATACGTCGTCCTCTTTTCGTGCAAAGAATTTAATAAACCATGAAAAAAATTTAATGGGCTATACATCGTCTTTTTTCAATTTTTTATAAAAAAATTTTATCGACTATAAATCGTCCGATTCGTATGCAAACAATTATATAGACTATACATCGTCTTTTTTTCATGCAAAAAATTAAATCGACTGGCTATATATACAAAATTTAATGGACTATACATCGTCCATTTTTAAAATTTTTATAAAAAATTAAATTGACTATAATTCGTCCGTTTCGTATGTAAAAACTTAAGTGGACTATATACGTCGTCTTCTTTTCGTGCAAAGAATTTAATAAACTATACATCATCCATTTTTCATGCAAAAAAATTTTTTATGAAAAAAATTTAATTTTTTAATATTAATATTTTTTTAAATTTTTTATAAAAAAATTTTATCGACTATAAATTGTCCGATGCGTATGCAAACAATTATATAGACTATACATCGTCTATTTTTCATGCAAAAAATTAAATGGACTGGCTATATATACAAAATTTAATGGACTATACTTCGTCCATTTTTAAAATTTTTATAAAATATTAAATTGACTACAGTTTGTCCATTTCGTATATAAAAACTTAAGTGGACTATATACGTCGTCTTCTTTTCGTGCAAAGAATTTAATAAACTATACATCATCCATTTTTCATGCAAAAAATTTTTTTATAAAAAAAATTTAATGGGCTATATATATCGTCTTTTTTCAATTTTTTATAAAAAAAAATTTTATCGACTATAAATCGTCCGATTCATATGCAAACAATTATATAGACTATACATCGTTTTTTTTTCATGCAAAAAATTAAATGGACTGGCTATATAAACAAAATTTAATGGACTATACATCGTCCATTTTTAAAATTTTTATAAAAAATTAAATTGACTATAATTCGTCCATTTCGTACGTAAAAACTTAAGTGGACTATGTACGTCGTCTTCTTTTCGTGCAAAGAATTTAATAAACCATACATAGTCCATTTTTTAAATTTTTATAAAAAATTAAATTGACTATAATTCGTCCATTTCGTATGTAAAAACTTAAGTGGACTATATGCGTCGTCTTCTTTTCGTGCAAAGAATTTAATAAACCATACATCATCCATTTTACATGAAAAAAATTTTTTATGAAAAAAATTTAATGGGCTATACATCGTCTTTTTTCAATTTTTTATGAAAAAATTTTAACGACTATAAATCGTCCGATTCGTATGCAAACAATTATATAGACTATACATCGTCTATTTTTCATGCAAAAAATTAAATGGACTGGCTATATATACAAAATTTAATGGACTATACTTCGTCCATTCTTAAAATTTTTATAAAATATTAAATTGACTACAGTTCGTCCATTTCGTATATAAAAACTTAAGTGGACTACATACGTCGTCTTCTTTTCGTGCAAAGAATTTAATAAACTATACATCATCCATTTTTCATGCAAAAAATTTTTTTATAAAAAAAATTTAATGGGCTATACATCGTCTTTTTTCAATTTTTTATAAAAAAAATTTTATCGACTATAAATCGTCCGATTCATATGCAAACAATTATATAGACTATACATCTTTTTTTTTTCATGCAAAAAATTAAATGGACTGGCTATATAAACAAAATTTAATGGACTATACATCGTCCATTTTTAAAATTTTTATAAAAAATTAAATTGACTATAATTCGTCCATTTCGTATGTAAAAACTTAAGTGGACTATACGTCGTCTTCTTTTCGTGCAAAGAATTTAGTAAACTATACATCATCCATTTTTCATGCAACAAAATTTTTTATGAAAAAAATTTAATGGACTATACATCGTCTTTTTTCAATTTTTTATGAAAAAATATAATCGACTATAAATCGTCCATTTTTAAAATTTTTATAAAAAATTAAATTGACTATAATTCGTCCATTTCGTATGTAAAAACTTAAGTGGACTATACGTCGTCTTCTTTTCGTGCAAAGAATTTAATAAACTATACATCATTAATTTTTCATGCAAAAAAATTTTTTATGAAAAAATTTAATCGACTATAAATCGTCCGATTCGTATGCAAACAATTATATTGACTATACATCGCCTATTTTTCATGCAAAAAATTAAATGGACTGGCTATATATACAAAATTTAATGGACTATACATCGTCCATTTTTAAAATTTTTATAAAAATTAAATTGACTATAATTCGTCCATTTCGTATGTAAAAACTTAAGTGGACTATATACGTCGTCTTCTTTTCGTGCAAAGAATTTAATAGGCTATACATCATCCATTTTTCATGCAAAAAATTTTTTTATGAAAAAAATTTAATGGGCTATACATCGTCTTTTTTTCAATTTTTTATAAAAAAGTTTTATCGCTTATAAATCATCCGATTCGTATGCAAACAATTATATAGACTATACATCGTCTATTTTTCATGCAAAAAATTAAATGGACTGGCTATATATACAAAATTTAATGGACTATACATCGTCCATTTTTAAAATTTTTATAAAAAATTAAATTGACTATAATTCGTCCATTTCGTATGTAAAAACTTAAGTGGACTATATACGTCATCTTCTTTTCGTGCAAAGAATTTAATAGACTATACATCATCCATTTTTCATGCAAAAAAATTTTTTATGAAAAAAATTTAATGGACTTTTTCAATTTTTTATGAAAAAATTTTATCGACTATAAATCATCCGATTCGTATGCAAACAATTATATAGACTATACATCGTCTATTTTTCATGCAAAAAATTAAATGGACTGGCTATATATACAAAATTTAATAGACTATACATCGTCCATTTTTTAAATTTTTATAAAAAATTAAATTGACTATAAATCGTCCATTTCGTATGTAAAAACTTAAGTGGACTATATACGTCGTCTTCTTTTCGTGCATAGAATTTAATAAACTATACATCATCCATTTTTCATGCAAAAATATTTTTCATGAAAAACATTTAATGGATTATACATCGTATTTTTTCAATTTTTTACGATATACATCGTCTATTTTTAAATTTTTTATGAAAAAATTTAATGGACAATAAATCGACCATTTCGTATTCAAAAAATGAAATAGGCTATACATCGTCTATTTTTCATTCCAAAAATTAAATTGACTATACATAAAAAGTTTAATGGACTGTTTACATCGTCCATTTTTAAATTTTTTATGAAAAAATATAATGGACTATAATTCGTTTATTTCGTATGCGAAAAATCAAATGGACTATGTACGTCGCCTGTTGCTCGTGCGAAAAATTTAATGGACTATACATCATCCATTTCTCATGCAAAAAAAATTTCATGAAAAAAATTTAATGGGCTATAATACATGGTCTATTTTTCAATTTTTTATGAAAAAATTTAATTGACTAATTTCAATTTCTTTACATCGTCTATTTTTAAATTTTTATGAAAAAATTTAATGAAAATTTTATAAAAAATTTAAATCGTCTATTTTAAAATTTTTTATGAAAAAATTTAATGGACTATAAATCGTCCATTTCGTATTCAAAAAATTAAATAGGCTATACATCGTATATTTTAAATGCCATAAATTAAATGGACTATACATACAAAGTTTAATGGACTATATACATTGTCCATTTTTAATTTTTTTATGAAAAAATATGATGGGCTATAATTTGTTGATGTCGTATGCGAAAAATTAAATGAACTATATGCGTCGCCTATTGCCCTTGCAAAAAATTTAATGGGCTATATACGTCGCCTATTTTTCGTGCAAAATAATTAATGGACTAAACATCATTCATGCTAAAAATTTGTTTACAAAAAAAAATTTAATGGGCTATATATAAATCGTCTATTTTTAAATTTTTTATGAAAAAATATAATGGACTATAAATCGTCCATTTCGTATTCAAAAAATTATATAGATTATACATCGTCTATGTCATTTTGTATGCGAAAAACTAAATGCACTATATACGTCACCTACTTTTGTTGCAAGAATTTAGTGGACTAACTAAACATCATCCATTTTTCATACAAAAAAAAATTTTATGAAAAAAATTTAATGGACTAGTATACATTGTCTATTTTAAAATTTTTTATGAAAAAATTTAATGGAAATAATTTTTTTTTACAAAAATAATTATTTCATGAAAAAAAATAATTTACTATACATTGTTAATTTTTTATGCAAAATATTAAACGAACGATTTATCGTCTATTTTTCGTGCTTAAAATGAGATGGGCTACATATTGTCCATTTTTCATAAAATCAATTATTTCATGCAAAAAAATATAATGGACTAATAATTTCAGAAAAAAATTATTGCATGCTAAAAATACAATGGACTATACATCGTCCATTTTTCAGAAATAAAATTATTTCATGCAAAAAATATAATAAACTATACACGTTGATTTTGAATGCAAAATATTAAACGGGCGATTTATTGTTTATTTTTCGTGCTTAAAATGAAATGGCCTATATATTGTCCATTTTCCATTAAAAAAATTATTTTATGCAATTTTTCGTGCATTAAAAAAATTATTTCATGCAAAAAATGTAATGGACTGATAATGGGCTATACATTGTCCATTTTTTATAAAACAAAAATATTTCTTGCAAAAATGGAGTATACATCGTCCATTTTTCATAAATAAAATTATTTCATGGAAAAAATATAATGGACTATACGTCATCCATTTTTTTACAAAAATAATTATTTCATGCAAAAAATATAATGGACTATACATTTTTAATTTTTTATGCAAAATATTAAACGTGCTTAAAATATTTCGTGCTTAAAATTAAATGGGCTATACATTGTCCATTTTTTCATAAAAACAATGATTTCATGCAAAAAATATAATGGACTAATAATCGGCTATACATTGTTAATTTTTTATAAAAAAAATTATTTCTTGCAAGAAATATAATGGACTATACATCGTCCATTTGTCATAAATAGAACTATTTCATGCAAAATTTATAATGGACTACACATTGTCCATTTTTCACAACAACAACTAATACTTCGTTAATATTTTATGCAAAATATTAAACGGACGATTTGTCGTTTATTTTTCGTGCTTAAAATATTTTTTTATATGTTCGTATGCATATGTATGCATGGATATTTTTTTGCATGTTTGTATTAATATATTTTCATTACCATAAATATGACATTGTGTCCTTGTGTTAGATATCCTGAGGCCACAATTTCTATAATTTTTCAAGTTTAACTTCGTATACGTGAACAAACAACAGTCAGAGAACAACGAATACAATTTTGTTTACCTGACATAAAAATATTCTGTTTACATGGCAAATAATGATTTTTTTTACACTTATCTTATTTTTATTTTAAATATGTTGCTCTTGTGTGATGATAAAGAAGATGAAATAAGTTAAGCTTCAGTTCAATTACTAAAAGAAATGTTTATCGTACGTGGTATTAAATATATATTTTTTAACTTCTTTACAATATCTGCTTATATAATAAATTTACAAATGTTGTCTAGTTATTGAATGTTTGGCACAATATTGTATGTTTTTAGATGTATTTATATTGAAATCATTTAATATAGATTTTAATCATTACTTCGAACTAATTACGTGCCTAGCAAACGTTTTTAACAATAGACATCTAAAAATAAGTATTTCAAAGTGAAAATTTTATATTTTTGTATGTTTCACTTTTCAATTCAAAGAAATGTGTATCTTTAGATTACAAGGGTGGTCGCAAACTGATACGTCAATAAACTAGATTTCCATGCTGATAAAAATAAAAATAATATGAAATATAAATTGATAAACATTAGCAATTTAATAAATCGAAAGTTATTTGCCTAAGGAAAAACCAAACAAGACATTCCCTTAGAAGAGAAAAATTTGAAATAAAAATTGACGACAACAATGTTCTTTAGAATACAGACATCAGATCTTATCTTTACACGCAGTGGAGTTCACCTATAACGAACTCTGACGGAGTTGCCTCGTTATCGACGAAGTTCATTATTAGCGGATTAAGTAAAAAAACATAAACAAAATAATGCAGTTTATATTTAAAAAAAATAAGTTCGGCATTTCTGTAACTGTAATTAAATGGTGTTTTTTTTAGAGTGTCACAACTTTGAGTTGGCATCACTGCTTTATTTGACCACCCATTTAACAGTTGCTAATTGCTTTTTGTTTAGTTTGCTTTGAAGTTTCATTATGAATCGACTTACACCATTGCAACGCGTGCAAATTGTTAAAATTTTTAAAATTTTAAAAAATTAAAAAATTTTATTTTCCAATGAAGACCATTTCTAGTTGAATGGGTACGTAAATGAGCAGAATGGTAGAATTTAGAATGAGGAGAATCCACAAGCTTTTGTCGAAAAACCATTATATCTACAGAAAATGACTGTTTGGTGCGCTTTATGGGCTGACTCCGCCAGCCCATATGGTCAGAATGTTACTGTCAATGGTGAACGGTATAAGAACATGATTCGCAATTTTTTCCTACCTCAATCACGTGGCATTAATCTTGCTCGAAAGAAACTTTTGATGAAAAAATAATTTCACGTAATGGCCCAATTAATTGGCCTCCAAAGTGATTTAACTCCATTGGATTATTTTCTTTAGGACTATGGCAAGTCACTTCTCTATGTCAATAAACCACAAACAATTGAACACCAGGAAATCAACATTCGAGGAAATACGCCCGCAAATGCTGCGAAAAGTGTTTGAAACTTGGTGTTCTCGATTGCTCCATCTACGCGCCAGCCGTGGCGGCCATATGGTAGAAATCATATTTAAACATTAATTTCATTCAATTTTCTTTCCAATAAAGCATTTCATTGATATTTAAAACATATTGCCTTGTTTTACTATTATTTAAACTTATGTCACTCTATAAAAAACAACCTTTTATATCGTACTATAACCGCCAAGAAAAGCTTAAGCGACATAATTTTCGAACTTAATTTTTTTACTCAAATTGGCATTTGGTTTCCAAACTTAATAATGAGCCAAGATCGCTCTAGTTGTATTAATTTGTAGGAAATTTAATTTTAAAACTGGTTTGACCAGTTTGTTATACGCAATAATACGTTGATAAAGGTGTTCGTTATAACCGAACTCCACTGTATAATAAAACTGTTACAAGGCCGTATCTGAACACAACACAACTTTGGAAAATTTTGTAAAGAAAAATGTTTGGGAATATGTGAAGCGGTGTGTGCTTATGTGTTTCCCCTCTATCTTGTGCCAAAATCACTGGAAAGGAAGTTTTCTTTTTCCTCCACATAAGCCTGCCTGTCTGAACGTGGGTAAACAATATGATATTAAATAATATTGAGGAGTATTTGAACAGTTTGAATCGCTTAATAACAATTAAATAATAATCGTATTTAAGTGTTTTATCACGGCATAAACAAATTTCTGATTTAAATATAGAATTTCATTTATGTGGGTGTTCTAAAATTAATTGTTTATATTTATAAGGAACTAAATGAAATATGTTTATCAAATGCACTTTAAAATAATTATGTATTCCGTATCTCAAGTACATCTAAAATTAGACAATTGAAATATGAAATCTGATTTTATTTTAGTTTTTTTTATATTTTTATATCGTTGATAGCTTATAATTCCATAATATTAGACACCTACTCGGCGACCATTTATCGCCACTCTCATCTCAACACAACCCATAGACAAGTTAATTATTCTACTGTTTATTACTTCTATTATCACATTCTCGTTACTGCAGCTTATCAACGAAATTTAAACTTGTGAGAGAAACATGTGAGTACATGTATGTGTATGTGTACATATGTATATATGTATATGTGAACATACATATGCATATATCCCAGCAAAACAAGGAATGTAGAGATAAAAGAGTTAATTCATTAGTTCTATTTAAAAAGCACCATATCTCCGTTGAGGTAAAAAGTGCTTGATTTTAACAATATCGTGAGCAGCGATGCCAACTTGGTGCTTTTTGCACTGTTTTTAGTGCTTTTGGAAGACTCAGAACACCAAATTTTGAGCGTTAGTGCCAAACTAAGAAAAAGCACTAAGTAGTGCTCTTAAGAAATTTGTGTATTTCTTAAAATTGCTTTAATAAACTTGGTGTACATATTTACTTTTTCAGTGTAAAGCATACCTTTTTTTATTGTTATATATTTCACTAAAGATGATACTGGTATTATTGCCGAAATAGATAATAGCTTAGAAAATATTTAAGAGTATTAACTCGTTTTTCAAAATTAAATTTAAATCTCAAAATTAAATTTTGATGTGCTTTCAGAGCCAAAAAAAAGTTGGCATCACTGATGGTGGGAATGAAACGTACCTGATTATTATTTCTTTTTTTCAAGGAATATGTTATTTAAAATAAAACAAAAATTTTCCGAACCACATATGTGACTTTAATGCAGACTCTTCTTTTTATTTCCGTAAGACCCAAAACTTATTTTATTTCACTTATTCTTAAAAAATATGGAAATGATTAAACAAGTTGCTATTCTAAGTCAAGCCCATGATTCTATTTGACAAACATTTTTGCTAGCAATTTAATACAATATTTTGTATATAATTAGCTAGCTAGAAGTTCCTTCTCTGGAATAGCATTTTAACACAAAAGAGATAGAAAAAAATTAGCAAGCAAAGCTTAATAAGCTTTTTGCGAGTTCAAAAACTAATTTTTATATAATTAGCTAACCAGAATTTCCTTCCCTGGAATAGCATTTGTGCTAAAGAGATAGAAAAAAATTAGTAAGCAAAGCTTAATAAGCTTTTTGCGAGTTCAAAAACTAATAACTTTATTAAAATTCAGGCTGTTTTTAAAAATCCGTTCAAAAAAAATAGTGCCTTAAGAAATGTGAATTTTATTTTGAACTCCTTTAATAATTATAGTATAAACTAAAAATAAATAAATTCTAAGCATATGGTGGAAAATTAAATAGAATAGTATGAGTAGAATCGAATAAATATGATTGCTTTTTAAATACGAGTATGTTTGTTTGAGGCTTTTAAGCTAATTCTGTTAGTATTATGTGATTCTCAATAAAGTTTTATGAGTGTTACTATATACACACACGAAGTTTATTAGCTAAATTCGAAATTTTTTGCGTTGAAGTATACTCATAAGTTCCATAAGCGGGAACGAACTGCATATAGGCAATGCTTAACCAAAAAAGTAAGCAAAAAAAATTTCAATAAATGATATAGATAATGATAAAGTTTATTATTCCGTGTATAATTGCCGCAAATCCATAAGGCAAATGTATAATCTGGGTGCTTATGAATTTGAAAGTCGAATAAGCTTCGCAGGGACATCTCCATCTGTCTGTAAATTAAATCTATTTTCTGAAGCCACAGAAAAGCTAAAAAATTTGGTCGACTGATGTATTAGAATTTTATCTTCTAACTAGATTGGTATGGAAACTGAGCAAAATATTTAAGATGATTCCAGGGCTGGTAAATTGAACTTTTTGTTACATAAAATTAAATACGTACTAGGACTAATTTATTCTTTCTTTAATAATTAAACATATTTCACATATTTCTTAAAAATTTTGCTGTTTACACGAGTTTAAAGCATTTTGAAGAGCAAATTTGAAGAAAATTTCAATCCTGTAAATTTAGCTTAACTTGTTAAAGGTTACCTCAAATAACTTTATGAGTTAAGAAATTTTTTAAGAAAATTTGTTGTTTACACGAGTTTAAAGCATTTTGAAGAGCAATTTTGAAGAAAATTTCAATCGTGTAAATTTAGCTTTAGATTGAGGTGCAAAACTCTCAAAGGCAACACGCCAAAGCTTGATCGCACTTAACTAATAATTGCGATGATGATACGAGAGCTGTTCTTCAGGCCACAGGTCCTCTACCAATCACTCTTATTTTTTGATTGTGATTTTTTTTGCTGGGATGCATACATAGTATAGTATGCACAGGTTATATTCAAAATAAAGTAATTGCAAAAGCAAAAAGGTAATAAAATAATTACTGGTATCATAAACAAAATAAAAAAACTTAAATCTAAATAAGTACAAATATGAGATTTAAAATTTTCAAAACACTATTGTCAATTCTATTAAGAGCATCTTCATACATAGAAAGTTTAATACATTCAAAAAGAATTAAAGTTTACTAAAAAATTCCATTTTTGTTTTTCTTTTCAGGTAAGATGAACTATTAAAAAAATGTAAGTTAAAGATTTAAATTTTAATTTTAAATAGCTTATCAAACTTCAGATTCGGACAAAACCTTTTTTACTAATTTATTTAAAAAACCTCTTGTTTTCTTGTGAGATCGGAATATAAAATACATGCAACACCTGTTTAAATTGAAATTTAAAAAATACAAATTATTACAGAGCAAGTATTCTAGCATCCAAATTTGGAAGGAAAAAAGTTTGGAAATGAATGATTTTAAATTTTTTGATTTTTCTATATCCTTTTATTTAGTTTCACCTGTCCCGTTGTCTGTCTGTAATCAAATACTGCAAATTAAATTTGATCCTTTTCCCGGTTTCTGATTGAGCTGAAATTTTGCATACATGTATAAATCGGATGACAATGCAATATTATTACAACATAGAGCTGATCTGATGATGGCGGATATTATTTTTGGATAACTATTTAACTTTTTAGTTAATTTTATTAATAAATAATAAAAGCTTGTTCAAAAAAAAAAAGGTTTTTTCTGTAGTCTTGTTGGTTTTCAGCTTTGAAAAAAAATTAGGGTCTTATTTAGTAAAACGAAATGCTAGGCGTTGAAAAATTTTATATAAAAAAAATATAAATTAGAAAAACAAAATACATAAAAAATTTATTAACGCTAAGCGTTGCGTTTTACAAAATAAGGTGCTTATATTCGTTGCAGTCTTGTAAAAGCAAACCTAAACAAGCAAAACAAAAATATTTTTCTTCTAAATTTGGATTCTAGAACACATGCTACTATTAATTTGTATTTTCGAAAAAATTTTCTCCAACTCACAAGAAAACATGGGATCCAGAACATAGACCTAAATTTTGTATGTGTTTGGCTTTTGTAATCTAAATTTTTCCCATATAATAATGAAACCCTATATTATTTTTAATACCCAAACATGAACTCTGCCCTATTTTTATTGACTTTGGGCAGCACCGAATTTGTATTCTGAAATTTTTCATAAACTTTTCTGCATAATGCAATTCATACCAAGCCGGCCTCAAAACTAGCAGTGCTAACAAAGAACACACCACAAATTTTGGGAAAAGCTTTCCTTATTTTTCAACATAATTTTCGTTAAGTTGGATTTACTTTTTTTTCCTAATGATATTAAATAGTTTCGATACTCTGTTCATAGTCTAAAATGTCTATCTCTATTCTTTTAAGTTTTAAAATAGAAAATAATTCGAGGGAACTAAATCTGGCAAATAAAGTGCGCGATGAAACAATTTAATTTAATTTAACTTATTTCATCGCTGCAATAAATTAGCATAATACTCGCAGTCAATTGTTTTTGTTCTTTTGAAGATAATAAAAATTACGCCACGCCCATGAAAAAAAAAACCGACGTCATGACCCTTTGCCTGTGGATGAAACTATCTTCACCTTCCTTGAGCACGATTTTCCCATTCCAGTTCGATGATTTGACTGTTCCTTTTTCTTGGATGTGACCCATGTCAAATCCATGGTTACGAATTGACGCAAACACTACGCCTTATTGCGGTGAAAAATCGCCAAACACTATTTGTAAACATCTTCACGATGTTTCCTTTATTAGAGTGCGCAGCTCCCATTTTTCACAGCATTTTCATCTTGAAATTTTCGGTTAATATGCAATGTATAGCAGTCGTTGAAATGTTTATCATTTCAGCTAACTCACGCACCTTCAGCCTACGATCAGCCAATAGAACTTGTGGATTCCCTTAACTTCGTTTCCGGCGAGGACAGCAAAATTAGTCGAGCACTACGCTGCTCGTCATGGCGGCTAGTACTGCCTCGTTGAAACTCTTCCACCTAATATTCTAAATATCCCCTATATATTCAGAGATATTCAACTTCGAAGTTGAGGCAAATTTAAAATTTTTGTGTTTTAAAAATTCTTAAAAAATTAATGTACCACACTAGACCATTTTTAACCGATTTCAAAAAAATGATTACCTCAATTCGTCTGAATTTTTAACCGACTTCAAAAAAAGGAGGAAGCTAACAATTCGTCTCCATTTTTTTTTTAATTGTGTTACTTCATAACTCGGTACATTTTAGACCGGTTTTTAAAATATTTTTGTTGTCTGAGAGGGTATAGCTTCCTATTGGTCCCATTATAAAAAAAGTGGGCGGATATACGCCCATAATTTTTTTTTATATAATTTTATGATATTCTACTTATTTGATTGCTGCGAAGCCTATAAAACACCTTTAGTTCTTGTAATTACACAATTTAAAAATTAAAAAAAGGGGAAGAGTTACGCCCATTACAATTTATTATAATATTTCACGTGGTTCTGCTTAACCGATTTTTACAAAACTTACCACACAAATTGAGCTCTACAAAAGACAAAATCTTTTATTAAAAAAATGGGCTGAGTCATGCCCATTAAAATTTAATATTTTATTTTACGATTACTTTACCGACTTTTACAAAACTTAACACACACTCTAGGCCCTAAAAGACACACAATCCTGCATTTACAAAATGAGCGGAGGCACGCTCATCAAAATTAAATTTTTTATTTCACGTACTTCTTCTTCTCCTATCAGATATTTCCATTGAATACGGTTTTTTTTGGCAGAATTAATTATTTTTTTTTTTTAAACATTGATACTTCATAACTCGGTAAATTTTGGACCGATTGTAAAAACTGTTTTTTTTGTCTGAGAGGATATAGCTTCGCATTGGTCCCATTGAAAATTAAATGGGCGGGGATACTCCAAAAAAATTTTTATTTAAATTTATGATAGTTTACTTATTTGATTGCTGTGAAACCTATTAAACATCTTTGATTGTTAAAATTACACAATCTGCAAGTTGAAAAAATAGGCGTTGCTACGCCCATTAATATTTACTATAATGTTTCACGTGGTTCTACTTAACCGATTTTTACGAAACTCCATAAAAAATGGTCGGAGTCAGAATCTTGCTTTTAAAAGTCGAGCAGAGGCACGCCCATTAAAACTTAATTTTATATTTCACTTCTTTTTATCTTGTTCTATCAGATTATTATATTGAAGTCGGTTTTTTTGACAGAATTATTTGTACATCAACATTTTTTTTTAATATATTTCAAAGAAACTGAGTGCGTGATCATTGAAATTGATATAAAAATTTGGATTTTATTCACATTTTTGTGAGAGATCTGAATCATTTTCGTTGGAATATATTTAGTTTCACGTTGTATTACTTTTTGTTAGTTTAAAAGAGAGTGCGTAGACTGCTTGAATTAAACTCGCTCGCAAACGAATTCAATTCGAGCGAGTTTTATTTTTTGTATTGAAAAGAGCTACTCTTGTCTGCTCGCGAATTAAAAAAATAAAACTCGCGAGCGCATTTAATTTTTGAGAATCGAGAATAGGACTCGCGAGAAGAATTCAAAGTTTAAGAGTCAAAAATAAAACTCGACTCACGAGTCGAGTTAAATAGAATTATTCGCGAGTTTTCATAATTTTGTTTACACAAATTCTGTTTTCCATAGGTCGCAATGTTGAAATTATACTTTATTACTGACAGGTAAGCATTTGCATAACTTTTCATGAACCAGAAGCCTTAAAACATTTAAAAAATACCTCATGACATGAAAGTAAGAACATACATATATTTTTATATATGTATGTATATGCATTTGTAAGTACCATACTTTTCAAATTCGCATATAAATACATATACTTTTTGGAATACACAAAAAAAAGTTTTGTTTTAATAACTACTCGTTTTGAATTCACTTATGCCCGTTTTGCACTCTTTAAAAATTTCTGCTTACGAGTTTTAAAACAAAACTTACGAGTACAAATTTTAAAGCGAGTCATTTAATGCTTACGAGTCAAGCACAAAAGGACTACGAGTCTTATAAAATTTGTGCTCGCGAGTTCTAATTTTGAGCTCGCGAGCACAAATTTTAAAACGAGCGAGTTAATAAAACTTGTTCTCGCGAGCAGAATTTTTCCCTACCGTGGTTTAAAATACTAGTTCTTAGTTTTTATATAAATTTATTATTTTTTACCTCAAATTCTATATTAAATCACTGGAACTAGTGGACTGATTAAAGATGATGTTGTTGTGGAATTTCGAATTTCCTTTTTTTTTGTTTTTTGCCAAATAGAGCAAACTCTTGCCAAGTTATGCTAACTTGCACAACATGCGTTAATTTCTTAGATAACGCTATATCTCGAAAACTGTAGCTGATAAAAAAAAACTGATTCAGTTTTCCCAAATGAGCAAACTTGCAGTTCTCGGCAGTGAATAAATTTATTGAAATTTGCCCAGTGAGTGTTAGTTATAGAAATACAGTTGCAGCTCCCTTAAGCAAAGTTAAGTTACTATAAACTCAACGTCTACACAACACCACTTATTCATGTAAAAGTAGACATTGAGAATTATAATTTATTTAATATATTATTATGATAATTAAAAGGGGCTAGAAAAATTCTCTATAATTTTCAACTGAAATCAGTTGGTAGCGTCTGACAGTCTTAAACGCAAGACAACACGACAATTTTCCGTAACCAAACTGGAATTAAAAACCAATTTGAAAAAAGTGGAAAATTAATTTTAATACAAATAAAATACGTATGTTTATTTTAAAAATTGCATAAAAAAAATTAATTAACTACTCGTAGTAACACAACTAACAGTTGCGTGTTTGATACAAAATTTTTCCATCAATAAAATATTTAAATTTTCCGCAGTTTATTGGTGTGTGTTTGAGTTTGAGTTGTTCTGTATCTATTTAATTGTTTTTTAATCTTTAAACCTTAAAAAAAAGAGCTTAAGGAAGCCAAGCCATTAAATAGCATGAGCTGATGTGAATGGTGACTAAAATATATTTAGTGCGTTTTCGTGTCATTTGTGTATTGTGTCATTTTCAAATATTTTTTTCATATTGTGACAACCTGCAATTTACTTAATTTGAGTTGTAGGGACTTTTTTTCTTCTCTTAAAGTGTGGAGTGTAAAAAGCATGTAGTATGCAAATTAATTTATTTTTAACATGTTTAATATAAAAAAATATATATAAATTGTTGCATAAAAAGATAAAAAGTTTACTGTATAACGAGCGTTTGCGGCAAGAGATTCATAACTAAAAAAAATACTTTTCTAAGTTTATATAACAAAATTAGTTGTCCCGACAGCCTAGTGGGTAGTGTTCTAGGCTATCTCAGGGCGAAGTTTGTGGGTTCGATTCCCATCAAAAGCTCTGGTCTGCTTCACTACAACGAGTGAAGCCAGGCCTTCGTTACCAAGCTCCTGAAAACAAGCAACTATGTATATAATTTGTAATTTTATTTGTAAAAATTAAATCATATAATCGTTGTTTTATATTGTGTTAAAACTTTAGACAAATATTTTGTATACTCACCTGTTGAGAGGGATATTTTAAATTTATTTTAACTTTAAGTTGTTAGTACATAAATTCAAAACATTTTTTTGCCTTATGACTTTCTTGCAGCAAAGGCTCTATATGTATGCACATATTTTAACATATTTTCATAAAGTTGATGTGGCCTATTTTTGTGTTGAAAAAGAATATTAGAAAAAGTTTAATTTAAATTGTAGCTGATTATTTATGCATATATACAGAGATAAGAATGGGTATGTTTTATTTAATTTTTATTCTTACACTCTTACCAAAATTTTGATATGCTATTTATGTATGTATGTATGTAATTTTAAAAACATTTCTTTGCCGTTGCCTGTTGAAATATTTTTTTTAAATATACATAAATAAATAATGTAAAAAGTGAAGCATTAAACACATAGACCACAGCAGGCTACATAGCTACACGACTACAAGTGCCGCTGGCAACAAATGTTGCCTATTAGCCAGCTACTTAATTATTTTAAAGACGGCAGCAGCACCATAAATTTATATTTCAGTGGTGCCGCTTTCAAATATTTCACATTTGTAAAAATAAAATAGGTTATTCAAAAATATAAAAACAATTCAGTTTATTTCGTTATATTTTTTGGCGATTTTTACTATTTATAGGTTTAGTAATTTCTTCAATAGTTTTAGCAATTTTTCTCTAACCTGCGATTTTTTCCAATATTTTTATATTTTCAATGACTTTCGCGATTTCTAATAAATTTTAGGACTTGCTTCCGATTTTGCAATTTTTCGCAAATTTTTGCAAACTTCGTGATAAAAGCGACTTTTAGCATGCTTTCAGCCTTAGCCGATTTTTAAACAATATTGGACTTTGTTATTACCTCGCTGTTAGTACGAGTAAGTTTTTGCGAATTTTCGCCATACCGCGATTTTTACCGAATTTTTCGCATTGCTTACAGTTTTAGCAATTTTTAATCCCTATTATGGCTTGTTTAAAATTTTGTACATTTTCGCAATTTTTTGCATAGTTCGCGAAAAAAAAAGCGATTTTTTCATGTTTTAGTTGCCTACGAGTTTTGCCGATTTTTCAACAATATATTAGACTTTTTTATCATCCCGCCCTTAATACGTTTCTGCAGATTTTCGTAATTTTCGCCATTTTTGCCGAATTTTTCGTATTCCTTAAAGTTTTAGCGATTTTGAATCAATATTATGGCTTGTTTAAAATTTTGCAAATTTCCGCGATTTTTGCAAAGTTCGCAATAAAAGTTTTGAATATTATTACACATTATTAGACTTTGTTATCATACCGCTGTTAGTACCGTGTTGCTTTTTTTTCTTAATTTTCGCAAATTTTTTGCATTCCTTTCAGTTTTAGGGATTTTTAATCAATATTATGGGTTTTTTTAAATTTTGCAACTTTTCGCGAATTATAACTTTTTTCGCTTTGCAAAAATATATTACTTTTGTAATTAACATTAAAATTTTATAATTTTGTTTTTTAGCCCGTTGCCTTGTTGCCATCAAAATAATCATTCTCATATAAGCATTTGCATGGTGTAATTATACAAAAATACGGCAACCATAGCTGTGTAAAGAACCGAAGAATGTCAAAAACACAAAAGTAATTGTACCAAAACCAAAACAAAATCGAAATTTTTGACATTCTTCAGCTACAAAGCATATAGAGCAAAAAATTATCAGCTGAAGTAGCGCTGCCACCTAGTTAGATACACCTTGAGCATTTGTATTCTATTTTTGACATTTTGTTGTCGGTAGGTTGCTGTGGCTTACACGAAACAAATACATTAACTTCAAAATAAAATTAAATCAACTATAAAGAAAAAGCAACAAAAATTAAAAATAATTTAATTCTTGTTAAATAAAGTATTTAAGCCGGGTCCACAAGTCTGTAGATTTTTTTTTAATTTTCCTGCTCTTAAACGAAAAGGCAGCGCTGCTTCTGTCATTAGGCAACAATCAGTTGATTCTTGTCAACAAGTTTAAGAAGCTGCGTCATTTAGTTTGTGTTCGACAGCTGTTGAATGAAGTGAGTTTTTGTGACACCCAAGTACCGAACTTCAATCGGCTTCTTATACAAATGATTACCCACACACGGTGGACTGTACTACATTAAATTTATTGTTACTCTGGAAGGGCATGGTTACGCCTATTATTTTAAATGTGATATAATATCACAAAAGAAACTAATATGCCTGTGCTAACTTTCGTAGCAATAGTTTCTAATTTAAAATAAACTTATCTAAAGCTGAACATAGTGAACAAATTTAATAATTTTATCTATGTGCATATATTCATTTAATTGTTTGTTCACATGTCTGTATAAATACATTAGTAAATATGATATTTCTAAGTAGCTGAATGGAAACGTTATGCATTAAACACTTTTGTTTGCTTTTATAATTATTTATATACTATTTTCATTTATGTACGTTTGAATTTGAATGTGTTAACAGTAGCACAAACAATAAAAAGTTGAATATCATTATTATCAGCAACCACTTCACTTAGCGCAAACTGCCCTGTCGTTTTTTTATATTTTAGTGTATTGCCGTGCTTTTATTAAATACCCTTATATTCCGCTTTTAGAAAAGCACAAAAAATATAAAAACAATTTTTGCTATTTATGCAATTTAAAATAGGTTTTTGGATAAAGTTTCAGTTTCTTAGCAGACAAATAATTGTGTATGGCTGTATGCACAAGAGATATTGGAGATGGAATCAAGATCAGTAACTCGCAAGCCATACCACAATTGTGGACAACAAAATCACACACACATGCTTATGCTCTTGTGCGTACCCTGCTACTAACGCGACGCTTGACTCTTAGTCGTCACTAAGAAAGCGACGAATGAAGTTGTGCCCGCAAGTATGAATTTTTTCTTGGTTTTTTGCTTAGGTTTTTTGAGCACACGGAACGAAATTGAGGTTCAAATTTAATAAAAAAATTTTAAAGCCAAAAAATAAAAAATAATTATTGAAGCTAAAAAATATTTTGTGATAAAAACTTCTTTTGGCAATAAGCAATGCATGAAACATTTAAATATAATAGGGAAGATAGTTTAAAAGGGCATTTTAACAGTTTTCACAGCGCTGCGAATAAATTTAATTTGGAATTTATACACTACGTTGTTGAATGGATTATTAGCTTTTTACTTTTTACTTAGGTTTTTATTAAATTGCTTATTTACAAAAAATATTCAAACAATGAATAACCACAGCATGTATTTTAAATTACAAAACTTTTCTTCAAGTGTAACTTTATTTTACTCTCATTTTTCTCACCAATACAAACATATTTTATTCTGCGGATCATTGATCTATAAAAGGACTAACATGTTTTGTTTTGTCTTTTTACCAAAGCAAAAGCAAAATCCATTAATTTGAAGGCCTTCCAGAATCTCTGGCGAAAGAAGTAAGAACAGAAGGCCTACCCCGCAATGACAAAGTGGGTAAAAAAGATATGAGCAGGCCTTGTACATCCAAAATAAAGAGTACAGAGATCTTCTAGAAGGCATCCTTACTTCTTCTTTTCTCCGCTGGGAACTTGCAACTGAAACACTGAGCCACTCACTCAGAAGATCTAAGGTCGTGCAATCTAGTGGAACTATGCACGACTTGAATATGTATGTATATGTGACGCGCAAAATAGAAAGGGACCTAAGGATAAAAACCGGTTTTGTTCAGGAGAGCCATTTTTAAGATTTAAATACGTGTATCTTTGGTGTACCACCACTGAGCGTTTTGGTGTTGGTCTCATTTGAAAGCGACGCATCTCATGACGTCAGGAACGTGTTGGTCAATCTTGAAAACGCGCGTAGGTCGTCCCTACCTCTTGTTTTGTGTAGTTGGTTTTTACTGTTTTCTACCTGCTTCCATGAGTTTGATATCAATTTTGCTCGCGTTTTTTCGAATCCAGGTTTATTTTCTTAAATTATTAATTGTGAATTATAATAAATACTCATTTATAATTCTTTTAAATCGTGAATATCACTCTGTTCGTACGAAAATTTTTTCACATAACCTTAGAATCGTCGACTTCAATTTCATAAAACGCGCATATCTCTGGGAGGGAACACTTTTGGAGCATGGGATCGGTCTCATTCGATGCTCAGATGTTGTCCACATCAAAAAAAAAAAGTGAAAATTTATTTTTTTACCCTTAGGTCCCTTTCTCTATGCGCTGTCGCATATATCAAATTTTGTTGCAAAAACAAATGACAAAATTAATTGAAAAATTTTTCTAGATTTTTTTTTTGTAAATAATTAAATGAATATGTTTTTGGTTAACTAGTAAATATTAAAATTTAATATTTATACTAAAAACCGCCTTTTAAATCGTAAATTAATATTTTTCATTCGGTATACTTATGTTTTTTATATTTTTCCAACAAAGTAATTAAATAACGAATGTGTAGCAAAGTTGTACATATTTTTTCAACTGATTTTATGTGCAATAAATTCTAAACAAAGAAACATAAAGTGACATAAATTACATTACATTGTTATGGCTGTAAATTAACTCAATTTACACATTAATTTTACGCATATACATACCAACACAAATAACGACGCCACACACTCCGCCCATGTGTAGATATGAAGGTAGCAAGTGTGCGGTTACGTGTGATGTTAGAAAATATGTGAAACCTTATCACACAATAAGCCGAGTTGTCTTAAATTCCCTCAGAGATTTATCAGAACACTCCACACTTTTTTGCTACTTCACAGAGTGGGATGGCTTCATATAAATTTGGGCTAAAACTATAGGCAGTAGTCCTTAAGTCATACCCAGTTATCCCCACTTTGGAAGAAAATTGTAATAATACAACCAAATTTATTACAGCAAGCATTATATTGAATAAATTAAGAAAAGATATAATTTGAATATCCTCTAGATGTCAACGCACATATTACAGTACATTTTTTTGACATCCCAAGTATGACATTTTTAAAGCGAATTTAGCCGAATATGTGAATATGAATGTAAATCTTGTAAAAGCATTTTTTCATAGAGGAATATTCATGTAAGGTATATTCGCCTCAAATCGTTTTGACAAAGTCATACTTGGCATGTGAAAAACATTTACTGAAAAATATGCATTGACATCTAAGTGATATTCAAATTTTAAGCAGCCAAAAAATAGTTACTTGGTTTATTGAGTTTACCTGATATCGATTGGCCTTAATAGAATTCTAGGGATTTTTCCTACATTAACATAATTCTTATGACCTTTCATGGAGTATTTGCTTGGTACCACGTAAGGCAAATTCATATAATTTATACTCAGCTCAATTCGCTTTGAAAAATTTATATTTTTGCTGTCAAGAAAATGTACTGTAAAATGTGTTTTGACATTCAACGTGACTTTAAATTACAAGCGGCGAAAATAGTCATCTGAGCAGTTGAGAGCAGACCACCTTATATGGATTCGCCGTGGTACCAAAGAAGAATGACACCAAGTCATATTCATATAATGTCTACTCAGCTCAATTCGCTTTGAACAATTTATATCCCTAATGTCAAAAAAAAGTTTACTGAAAAATCAGTGCATATTCGAATTAAAAGGGGTGAAAATAGTTACCTCGATTCGCCTTGAACAACACCTTTGAAATGAGCATTTTGTAAAAAAAAATCTACCCCAATTTAAATTAGCCCAAAGTTGTAATTAAGTCATCTGAGCTGTTGAGACCACCTTATATGGATTCGCCCTGGTACCAAAGAAGAATAACACCAAGTCATATTCATATAAGTTATACTCAGCTCAATATGCTTTAAAGACTTTATAATTTTAATTTAAAAAAATTACTGAAAAATCAGTATTGACATCTAACCTATATTCAAACTATAAGCGACGAAAGTAGTCAGCTGATCGGTTGGGACCACCTTGCTGTCGGGTTTTTAATTTTTTAAATTAATTTGTTATTAGTTCTAATGTTGGTTAATGCTGAAAATGTGGAAAATTATAATAATGTGCTTAAAGTTTTTTTTTTTGGATATCATTGAATCGCATTCAATATTAATCCAAAATGAATTAATTAATTATTCTGTGTTGTTTAACTACCCTGCAGGAAATGGAACTGACACAAGACTAGGCACGTGATCGGTCTCCAAGTGGTAGGGATCAGTACGAAACGGACCACTCTCTTTTACATTAGCCTAGGTTGAGGCTAATTGATACTTTGTATGCATCTTGTGACTAATGTAAGTATCTTGTCACTAAACTATCCCATAGGAACCTACCTATTCGGTGTAGAATAATATAAACTATATATAAATGTCATTCCGACATTTAACATTAACAATGAGCATTTTAAAATTTTTTTATTGTTACAACTGCAATGACATTTTATTTTTAATCAGAAATTTTTTTGATTTTCGGACCGACAACCCCCTGCATGACAGGCTTGCACACTATCCACTCGACCACAGGGCCACTTATATTTCAAAACAGTGGTGTCAAAAATAAAACTATAGTTGTATGTGTGAGAAAAGTTGTCTCATTCGTCTCTGAAGTACATAGGAAAAAATAAATATTTGGAAGAAATGCAGTTTAGTAAAGCAGCCAAAAATAAATAAAAAGGAGCCTATGTGATAGAAAATTAAAAAATAAGATGAAAAAATTAGATAAAAAAGTTGGCGGCGACCCATATTTTTCAAGTTATCGGGCTCTGAACTTTTTATAGGAAACTGAAAAATCTCAAAAAAAAGAATTTTTAAATAGCTTATCAGATAGTAATGTGAAAAATAAGAAAAAAAACTTAATCAAAAAAATTTGCTGCAGGCCATATTTCCCGAGTTATTGGTCTTTAAAGTTTAAATAGAAAGTGCAGTTTAGTAAAAATGCTCCAAAAAAAGTAAAAATGTCTTTTAAATACATATTAATTTCTTTCCTTAAACGTTTTACAACATTAAATATCACGAAAAGCATTGGTGATCATAGAATATTTTTCGCATACCACTTCTTTTCTTTCACTGCATCTGCAAACAAATTAATACACCCGCTACGCATGTGTTCACGTCGCTGTCTCTTCGACGACTAAATGAAAGAGAATAAGAATGTGTGTGATTTTACCTACCACAATTGTGCTATGAAACCAAAAGCATAAATACCTGTTACCTGGAACGGGACTGGTTCCATAGTCATATTGGAGGGAACAATTAACATTATATTAACATATTAAAGTTCCTGCATTCAACCGCATCGAACATGTTCAGTGCCGCTTACTACAATACTAGACCGAGTCCCAATTAAATTGATTCAAGATCAAGGCGATATGTCTTTTTTCACCATACTTTAGTCCGTACTTTTGGTAACACTCGCATTTTCTGAAGTCATAGGACGAGTACGTTTGAATCAGTTGCCACCAAATTTTCTGCAGGATAATAACATATATACTCTCTAATTGATACTTTTATAGAAAATATTATATTAGGATTGTTCGTGCATACTTCTAGAATTTCTTGGCGCACAAAAGTGCCGCGGCTCAGTGATTGCGAATCACTGATATAAGGTATACTCCGCTAAATTCGCCTTGAAACATTTTTACTTTTAATGTCAAAAAATGTGGCCTGAAAAATCATCTAACGTAAATTAAAATTACAAGAGGCAAAAATAGTCAGCTGATCGGTTGGGAGCAACTAGTTTGGATTCGCCTTGAATAACACATTGGATAGGAATATTTTGTTGTTAAAAAAAAGTATTCAAACCCAAACTAAATTAGCCCAAAATTTTAATTTTGTATTATAATAATTCAAATTGATATTTTTAAATTCAATGTTAAACACCCTCCTCAAATTATATTCAAATGCAAGTACATTATATTACATAAGGCAAATTTTTGTTGCCGTACGTTCTTTGAATATTAATTCATATTCATATGTATGTATGTATGTAACTAAAGGTTTATGTTTTAAAAGTTAAACAGTATAACTTGAAACACAAACTGTTCTTCAATAGATACAGAAATTTGTACAGAAATATTCTGTATATGACTAAACCCTGCAGGCAATGTATTTATTTTGACCTTATTGGAAAAGTAATACAAGCCAAACAAATAAAGTTAAAACAGCCTAGTTTGACCGTATTCAAAAAAATATATATGTATTTTACAAACAATTCTTTAAACTTATTTACAGCAAAAAAAAAAAAACATGTGCTTAGAGACACATAAAAAAGAAGAAAAAAATATAATCCTATAAAAAAGGTTGAAGAACCCAGCAAAAAATTTCAAAAAAAGTAATCGGGTTTAGAATTAAGCATTTTTGGCGGAAGCTGTTCCTTACTGGATTACCAGTTGAATGATTTTAACAAGGCGTGAGACTAAAATAATCGATTCTTGAGAAGTACTTACTTTTTTTTTTTATTTGGCAACCTGTTCACGTAATCTATTTAATCTAAAAACAATTATTCTCCTCATTTAGCAACTTTTACTTAATTGTTTTTTTTAATTTTTGGTAATGTGTTTTGTAAGCGAGTAATGAAATTTGGTAATCAGAAGAGTAAGTCATTATATGGCAAGTACTTCTGATGGTAATGTGTAATTTTTTGCTGGGAAGTAGCCTCAATAGCATGACCCAAAAAAAAAATACCCATGGAGAAATACATATGTTTATATACTTGTATATAAATATGTATGTCTATGAGTATATGTGTTCATATAAATAGGTGTGTATGTACAATATACGAGTACATACAATATAAACTTGTTTGTTTATATGTACATGTATGGTTGTTTTTACTTAAACGTACAAAATGTAGGACTCCTACTTTTGTGTAAAAAAAAACAAATAAAAGCTTTCGGAAGGCATGCATATTTAAAATTAATTATAATTAAATTAAAAAAGCTGGCAACAGCCATTTTCACGCTTGAAAAATAAATGTATCGCATAAATATCCTCATCAAAAATACCTTGTACATCTAATGTTAGGGAAGGATGTTATAGGACCATGTTCTATATGTATTTGTTGAACTGTTTGTTAGAAATGGAGCAACTGCCTTTGCAGGAGAGTGAGTTGTAGTAGCTGGTCTGTTTAACTTGTGAAAACTTTCTAAAATTGTTTTTCTCATGATGTTTTATACAACAAGCCAATTTGACTTTTAATAAAAATACCAAAACAAAAAAATTTGTTCTCTTCATCCCAAGACGATAATAATTGTTTGTGTGTGTTATAAATTGTTTTTCAAAACGAGGCTGGAACATTCAAAAAGCTTATATCGAATTAGTTTATTTGGAAATGCTACGATTTACAGAAATGAAAAATTAAATTGTGTAAAAGTTAAATTATCGAAGGACAGTTCTATGCAAATGTTACTTTTTTGAAAGCGATAAAAGCATAAGTCGACTTAAGACAAAATCGAGTTATATATGTATGCTACAAAATTCTAAGACACGACAAATTAATACTTAAAACTACCAGCCTTATTTATAAAACTTATTAAAGCTTTATAAGGGGTTTATGAAATTACCAACAAAGTCTATAATTTTAAGCCGATTTTCATTTAGCTTATTTTATTCTTAAAGCATTTGCTTTTTTAATGATCAAAAATTTAATATTTTGCAGTTTTTAATTTTTTATAAGCTTTTAGAAGAAAAAAAAATTAAAATTTTTATAAAAAAAAATTTATTTTTCAATTTTATTTTACTAATAACTAACTAAAGTCAATAGTTTGGTCAACGTCTGACACTGCCGCGTGAAAATATTAGGTAGGCTCATAAAAAAAAATTTTGACATGATGGAATTTTTTTAATAATTTTGCTGAAGCTTAACCAGTACCTAATACCTATCCGAATTGCCTATTAACTTCTTAAGGGAAAGACCACCGTGGGTTTTGTTAAATTAAAAGTCTTAATAGGAGCACATTTTTATCTGTTTAAATTTAACTAAAGGTCATTAGCATTTGTTTGATTATAGAATTAATTAAATAAAGAAAATGATAATAATAACATCCCAAAACTTGTTTAGAGAGCCTTAATTAAATACAAGAGATAAAATTTCTTTCATTAGGTGAAAGAATAAATTGTCACTGTCTCAGCTTAATTTGTTATGAATGTATGTATGTACTCGTATATGTATGTGTGTATGTATGTACATATATAAGCTAAGAAAAATGTATAAACACATTACACAACAGCACATGAGTTACACAGGTCTGAACATTATGTTTGAACAGGATGTTTGTATAAGGATAAGACCAAACGGAAATTGACTTTATGGTCAATGGTTACAAAAATTGTCCGTACACACACACTTACACACACACACACTCACCCACACACACACACACCTCCCCATATTTTCATGTGCAAAAGTACTTGGGTTAATGAAAGTAAAAGAAAAAATAAGACTATTAAGATTTTGTATACTAGAGTATTTTACAAAGGCTGTCGAAAAACTTAGAGTTGCTAATGTTTTTGTAGAAAATTATAATTATTGGTATAATTACTATTTAAAAATTTATTGTACAATTAAAATTACAACAAACTAAGCAAACAACATTAGTATCATTTATAGGCTTAGGTTAGGTTAGGTTAGGTTAGCAGGCCGCTGGCAAGGAAAGTCAAAAATTAGAGTCCAGCTCACTTGGATCCATTATAATGATCCCTTTGTGCTACCTGTAAGTTGAAAAGAAAATAGATAGAGAGAGAGAGAGAGTGGGAACAGGATGAGAAGGGTAGAAGTAGAAAAGATGTAATAGTTATTTCAGGTGGTGAGATACCAGCCACTATTCCTAATATAAAGGCTCAAGTTTTTTAGCTAGATTTCCGATAACTCGGATAAGGAGGATATTCTGCCAAGGAGGTGCAGAGCGTGTGACAAGGACAAAGGAGATGCAGGATACTTTCCTCCTCTTCCTCGTCATTGTAAATGTAGCAGTAGTCATTATACGGGAGACCCATACGTTTAGCATGGGTTCCGAAGACACAGTGATCGGTCAACGTGGCCACGAGGTTCCTCAAGTGCTTCCTATTGAAGTTCATGAAATTTTTTGTTTTATGGGAGCTTAGGCGAGGCCAGAGGGTTCTCACTATTGCACAGGTGGGCCCATTGCGCCATATGTTTTGAGCTAATTCCAGAAAGGTAACATCGAAACGTCTTCTCCCAGTAGGTTGCCCTCTTTGCCAGGTCATCCGCAACTATGTTTCCTGAAATAGTGCCGTATCCACTCACCCAGTTTAGTGAAATGTTTGAGTGCTGCGCAAGTCCATCCAGGGCTTTGCGACATTCTTCAAGAAGAAAGGATGTGGTGTAAACACTTATGAAAGGCTTAATAGCAGATTTGCTGTCAGTTATAAATTATATTATAAAATGTTAATAATTTATATACGAATTTATGTTTGTTTGTTTCTTTATCTGTTTTAATTACACTACAGTTTGTATTTTGAGGAAGCCAAATTACGTGTAATAATTCTTCAGGAACATCTAACACCAAAGAAAGGAAACAAAATTCTATTTTCGAAATCAGCCACAACTTCATCGGCAGCGTTCTTGTATTTGGTTGATTGTGTCTGGGGTGTGCAAATTTAAGCTTTATATACTCGTACCCAGTAAAAAGAGCTTCCAAAAAAGTCAATAAGAAGCTGAACTTGTGATCCGAAAATAGTGCTACTTTGGATAACTTCTAATGGTTCTTATATAGAGTTATTATTGCAAAAAGTTCTCTTTTTTTATCCTTATTAAGAAAATTTGATGTCATGTTCATGATGTTGGGTAAATCTGATTTTTCGTATGTTTTTTTTGTTTTTTTTCAGAATTTTAAATGAATATATTTTTAATAAATAAAAATCTAATACTTCATGACATTGATTTAATTTTCTAAAAGATCAAGACATATCGTAAGTATTTGCGAAAACTAAAAATGATCTCCAATTTTGCGTAAGTGAAATAGCTTCTTATTTAATTATCTGGATGTGTTAATGATCGATTCCTGAAAACACAAAAATACACATACATATACATATTGGTATTTTGGAAGTAAAGAACAAGTATTTCCTGAATAATTACTTCCAATTTATTCACTGGGTACATATTTATATTTCTGTGCAAATGGAGTATGTCTTTTAAATACTAAAAATAAAAAATATAGTCATGAAAATTAGAGTTAAATAATTTTTTCATAATAAACACAAAACACAATAGCGGCTGTACCACACGCAAATTATACCATACTCAAGGCTATTGACGGCTTTTCCAGACATAAGGTATACTTTGCAAAGTCTCCTTCACAAACTGAAGACTTTGCAAAGTATAGAAAACATGGTTGTGCCTTTATGACAGTAAAGTCTTCGTATAGAAAAAATTTTTGCTTTTAGGACAGCACACTGTTGTCATAGAAAAGATGGCTGACTGTGTGACTGCTGACGGTATGACAGCACTTTGTTTTTCTAGAAAACAGGGTTCACTGTGTGAAGGCACACTGATCGTATAAAAAACTGGTAGACTGTGTCACAGCTATTTTTATTCACAGAAAATTTTACTGTATCACAACACGTTTTTTTTTAAGAAAACAGCATACTATTCCTAACACAAATTGGACTAAGTCACAGCACACTTTTCTTACACATACGTCCATTGTGTCACAGCTAGAGATGCTAATCGGGACAGGTTTTTTAAAATCCCGGGCTTCGGGATTTAGTGATGGAGTCTCGAAATCCCGAACCGGGACCCCGGGATTTTCGGGACTTAAAAAATCCCGAAAAAATTGTGCACAAATGTGCGTCTTTATAGTAATTATAATATTTTAATTTAACAATTAATTTTTTTTTGCATATTTTAAAGGTACTTATATAACTCAGACATTTAGTTGCAAATTTTAATTGAAAAGTGCAATGTATGTACACATTTTACCTAGAAAAGAAAACGCCATATATCTGTGGCAATAAAAAATAATGGCTTAAGTCGAAATGTCTTCTTTCGAGATATTAAGGTTTTTTGTGTCTAAATTGTGTTTAGTTTTTATATAAAATTTTTAGCACAGAAAAAGACGCACATTTACTTGGAACAAAACTGTTAATTTTATAAAAAAAAAGAGAACGTTTTATTCAGGGGTGTCATAGAAACCAATCTTATCGGAATTGGATTAGAAACCGACAAAAAAAATACTTTGGTGTCATGAAATCCAATGTTGTCGGATTTTTGTTCAAACTATGTCTAGTGTCGGTTTTAGGTGTCATAGAAACCAATGTTATCGCTTTGTTATTGGATATAAACCAAGCAGCTTACAGCTGTCTTTTTTTTAATTGAAAATAAATAAAAAGGCTAAAAGCTCCATTTTTCATATCTTTTTTTCAACAGTTTGATTTTTAGCGAATATTCAACCAAATTAAAGTTGGTAATTTGATATATGATCTAGGATTTTTTCGCGAATTTGCGATTTTTCGCGTTATTTCCGAGTTTATAACATTTTTAACAGTTTTGAAGACTTATAATCAATTTTAAGGCTTGTTTCCCATTTTGCAACTTCTCGCGAATTTTCGCAATGAGCGCGATAAAATCGAGTTTTTGCCAGTATCCTGTTTCTTAACAGTTTTCGCTATTAGACTTTGCTATTATTCAGCTGTTAGCAAGTTTTTGCGAATTTTTTCCATTTTCGCGTTTTGTACAGATTTTTTTAGCATTATTTAGAATTATAGCCCTTTTTAATAAAATTATGGCTTGTTTAAAATTTTGCAATTTTTCGCAAATTTCTGTTATTTTTGCAAAAGATGTAATTTTTTCCAAAGTTTTTGGATTTCTTCATTCATTTTTACTTAAAAGCTTAACATTTAAAATTTTTGCAAGATTTTGCTTTTCGTAGTATTTTGCTTTTTCTCTCACAGTTTTAGCTAGTTTAAGCAATTTTAGTTTATTGATTGCTTCCAATATTGCGTGATTTATTCCAAATTTCACCCTTATTAGAGTTAAAGAATATTTGCATAAGAATATTTTAGCGTAAATACCATAATTGACAAAATTTTCAAACAAAAACTTGCATTAGAAGCCGTAAACAAATGAACAAAAACATAACAAATCTGATTCGAACATCGAACATATTTATATTCAAAAATAACAAAACCGACTTGTTTTCATGACACCAAATGAATCCAATATTGGTTTACAAAACCGATAACCAGCAAAACCGACTTGGATTCTATGACAACCCCGATTAGTTTATTTATATTCGTTGTTTTTTAGTTAAGGTGTTATGAAAAAATCCATTGGCAGAAAAATAAAAACTAAAGTGAACTTAAGCTATTATATTGAAATGCAAAATAATTTGTTTTGATAGTAAGTCGCTTTAGATTAAATTGAAAATTACGGAAAACATGAGATAATGTATAGATATTTTTAAATAAGTTCTTAAATTAAGTTAAAGTTAAATATAAGTTTTTTTTATGAGGAATATTTTGAATGGGCTGTAAGTTATTGAACTTAAATGTATACAACTTTTAATGCTCAAACATTTTCATATTAATAAAGCTACCTTAAAAAAAGATTAAGTTGAGTTAAGATGTTATGGCTTATGTATTATTTTCCATGAAGACTTAAGCTAAAATATAAATGCGTATAATTTTAATATTAATGACATTTTGAAATTGAAATTTAGCTGAGTGATAGATCTTGAAGAAGAGAATAAGAATATGTAATAAAATGAAAAAGCACTTATGTCAACTTAATCCATTATTATTTATTGCCACAGATATATACCATTTAATATTATCTACGAAAATATTTATTCAAAGCAAATTTTTTATTTTAACAAGGAGTTTCTAATAATTTTTAATATAGAAGATGACCGCCAAAAACATTATTTATGCTAAAAATCGGGATTCAGATAATCCCGAAAATCCCGGGCTTTAAAATTAAAAAATCCCGGGCTCCGGGATTTGCATAGTCCCGAAAAGCCCGGGATTTCCGGGCTCGGGATTTCCCGTTTAGCATCTCTAGTCACAGCACACTTCTATTGCGCTTTCAATACAATATTTCTATTCCATTTAGTCCGATAAAATGCATTGACCTAATGACTTTCGATATCTACTCTAGTAATTGCTGTTAATACACTTGCACAATTTTATGCACTTTAAGCGATTAGAATTTATATTCTATTGTTAGACTCATACGTTTACACAATTCACGTAAAGTGTTTTTGAGCGTCTGACAAGCACACAACCTTCAGTGAAAGCAAAAAAAAAAAATGCAACAATAATAAAATAAAACCAATTGCAGCGACATCCAATAATGACCCCGCAGACAAGCACAGGACATCCAAACTCAATGGTGGATTGGATCCAACAAAGCTGGGAAAATGGGAGGAAAAAATAGAAACACCACCACACACATCATTTTATAAACAGGACCTTAAAGTATTTAGATGTATTACAGATACAAAGTTCATTAATAAGGTATATTTAAATTCAGTTCAATATAAAACATTTAGAAATGTAATTTATGTTTAGCAGTTCGATTAAAAGCAAATATAATTTTAGACAAACAGTTTTAGGTAATACTGGACCTTCAATATCAATAATATTATTAAGATTATTGATTATTAGCCAAATTGCTTCATTAGTTTTAGAATCAGCTGTAGCTATAAGGTAATCTTAGGTATTTGCTGCTCTTAGAACTTTAGGTTACACGTTATGTCCAGTACAGCTCAGTAAATTGTAAAAAAGAATCAAGAAAAAATTTAATGAAAAAAACTGATCGACTCACCGGAATTAACAAATTAATTGGAACTCACTAAGTACATAAAATTGCTTTACGATTATTCAACAACTAAACAATAATTCACTCTTTTATATATCTGGTTTTAAAACCAACAAAAAAATGCATTAATGTTAACAATTTAAACCAAACAAAACAAGAATGCAAGCAACAGTAATCATGTTAGCAGACGTTAAGCATATAAAATATATGTATGTATGTATTTTATAGTTAACGTTCGAATATGTAGCAGCATATCTAGGCATAACTGCCAAAAAAAATTAACAGACACGTTTTTTGGACCGATTACGAGTATCTACGGTCGTAAATAATTGATTTTCATCAAAAAATGGAGATGGAAAAGTATGTCGCTTAAGCTTTTTTGGCGATTATGGCAGGATATAATACAAAAAAAATTCTATATATCGATTTTTTAATGTTTTCTGGCAGCCAACGTGTCCTACAAAAATGAAGTAATATCAATAAAAAATAAGAGATTTGCTTAATTTTAAAAAATTATTCTTGCATATGGCACACTAAATCATAAAGAGTCACAACTCAAAAAATTGCAAATGCTGAGTATTTGCCAAGAACTGTTGATACTCTACAAATGACGCAAGTATGTGACATAAAAACAAGCATAATGGTATTTTATATTCTTTAAGAAGAGTACATTGCAAAAGAAATTGTTGAAGTCGTTATAGATTTCTTCAGTTAACTGGTTTATAAAAAAGTAAAAGTACTTTTATAATTTTGAGTTGTGACTCTTTGTGATTTAGTGTGCGATATATGTATATTCTTTAATTTTTATTCAGTTATTTCCTTCTCCTGTAAAATATGGAAAATTCGAGTTACGCCTTTCTTATATTAAGCCATCGATATACGCGTTATATATAGATATTTTTACCAATTTTCGCTAAGACTTTTTTAAAAAAGTACTTCTGCTTAAAGAATGCTCTATGCTAATGCTGTTATATGACACGTGATATATAATAACTTTCAGCTATTACTCTTGCTTTCAAAAATACGACTATTTTAATGATTGTGTCCGTATGTATGTATCAAAGAATGACAAAAGTATCGCTTTAAGTACACTTTGAGTATTGGCCGTCAAACAACTATGAATGCGTATAGCTTAAAAAATGCTATAAAACTGAATAATAATAATAATAATAATAATAATACAACTAAAATTAATAGACTGTATGAAGTACAATCACACGCATGAGTATAAAAATATTCTGACTCTTAATGGGCTACATCGCGCATATACAGGGCTATTTTATTTACGCAAACACATACACGTAAAGCATATTTTCAAACAGCCACACACACACACACACATTTTACATTCCATTCTATACACACAAATGTATATGGTGGTGAATGATAAATAAGTATCCCGAGTATCAGCGTATTTTTTTTCCAATTAAATATCCATAGCCTGAATATAAACATACTTAGACTATAAGTATATGAGAGAGTCAATGAGCTTGATACGGGTCTACCTTTTCATTTTTAGTTGTAGCATTTTTTAGTTTATCGCATAATAAAGTAGAAATGCTCTTGTATGTTGGTCTCGGACTTACTTATAATTGCTTGAGAGAAAATATGTGAGCGTACGAACTGTTTGCGCTACAATTGTGATTATATGCAGTTACTAAAATTAAGACTATATACTTAAGAAGTTTTTTTTAATACTCATTGTCATTCCCTGGTATGTATGGGTTTTTTAGTGTATGTGTGTATGATTGTAAACGTCATATAATTTTAAGAATAACTTAGCCGACCTGAACAAATTTTAAAACATTCTAAATAAATTCACCTCCCTTGCGTGATATAATGAACCGATTCTCTACCCAGATTTTGAGAATTTTCGTAAGTAAAGTTTTCGAAAAAAATGTTAATGGACCTTGTTTTGAGCGAGTGTCGTGTCTCGACTACGACTACAATAATTTTGTATTAGATTAAAGAGAAAATATTGCAATGTTTTTTATTCTAGTACAAAATCGTTGTAATCGAAGTCGTAATACGACACTCGTAATAAGGCCCAATAAATTTTAAACCACTAAACAGATCGATCTTAAATTCAATGCTGCTCTTAAACTAAAAAGACATCGCTGACTACTGCAAATTTAATTCGCGAGATCGCGAGATTTCGTTACAGAAAATTTTCGAAAAAAAAAGGGCTTGCTTCTAATAAGACCAAATGCTCTAGTCCGTATAATGCCGTAAACTTCATCTAAATAATAATACCGTAAAGTTGATCTAGCTCGAGAGACATTCTTATCTAAAGTTAAAAAAATTCTTTATCCAAAAATCTATAGATTTTTCATCGTTTTGGGACTAAAATTTGTGAAAAGTTCCAGGAATGGAACTTTTGATTGTAATATATTGAAAAAATTTCGGTTTTAGCTTCTTCCTATACTTAAGGAAAATTATTAATCTCCTGTAAATAACGGCTTTGATACTTTATTTTGCATATTTAAACAAATTCCTATTCTCTATTGTAACTATTTCTTAAACGTGGTTTTCTCTTCTGCTGTAAAATTTTCGAAATTTTAGATAGGGCCATTTCCATTTTTTGTAACGATATGTAGATATGCGTGTACACATAAAGATATGTACATGCAACTCTTTGTGACTTTATGATATTTAACAAAAAAAATAAAAATAAACTAGGTCAATGCAAAATCGCAGTAAAGTTCGAGTTTGTAATACAACTACAAACCACCACAACCAGCGCAACCCTCACAGTTCATTCTAAATGTTGCAACTGAATAAAGCGCTGCACCACTTTGGCGTACTGATGCTGTTGCTGTTGCTGTTGCTGTTGCTGTTGCTGTTGCTGTTGGTCTTGTTATTGTAACACAGTGGCTGTTGTTAATTGTTCATTACTTATAAATGGTTTTGTGTTTGTGTTTATTTTATTTTGGTTTCTGTATTTTGTTTTAAATATTTTATGGGCATAAAATGTGCGACTTGTTTTCCAACCGCACAAATTTTATGCAGCGCTGGGAGTAAACTAACTCTCACGATCATTACCGTACGTTGATATACAATTCGGGATATGGTAACTTGAATTATGAGAAATACAAGTTAATTAACTCAAATTAGAGAAATCAGAGTTTATATCAGAATTTACCTTCTTGCATCGAACTTTTGCACATTCCTAATTTTTAGGGAAAAAAGTGACTTTATTGTTAATCAACATTCACTCCAGTAAGGTGAGTGGTGCCCATCTTTAGTTGCAAATAGCCCCTATTTCAAGTATAATAACCACATAGTTATTATTTTTTTTTTTTGTTTTGTTTTCATATTTCAAATTGCTTAAATCGTCATTTCAAAAGTTGTAACTATCAAGCTATGAAAAAATCCTCACTGAGATCTATCAAAGAAATTTAAAACTAAAACAAAAATACATACATATATTCCTATTTATGACAATTGTCCACCGAAATCTTGGGCTGCCAATGGCCCACAGTCTACTGAAGAACTCAAAGATGGTACTCATGAAGTTATCGAGGAAAACACTTTACTACCTCGTACATCAAAGACATAAAAAGGCCCTAACTCGTTATTTTTTTTTTTTTAATTCAAGTTTTTTGTATATTTCGGGAGAAGAAGATCTAATGTATCGAAAAATGTAAAAATTTTGATTTTAAAAAAGTAATAAGTTAAGCCCTTTCTATATTAATAAGGATAACGGTATGTATTTACAAATTTTCAATAGTTAAGTAAAGATTGTGAATTTTGACATTAATGTTCTAATTTAGCTAAGTTGACTTTATAGGCAGTTGTATATACACACATACATACATATATATATATATAGTTATATATTAGATCCTTTAGTTCCTATAAGGAACTTATGGCCTCTATTTCTTAAGGTTTCAGCAATCAGATGGTTTAAAATGAGCAACTGATTGGGCTACCGCATTCGATCCTGGAACTGGGGCTGCCAGCGTGGCCTCCAAGAGGACTGGCTTAGAAACCTTATATCACCTTTGATTAGCGCGCCGCTTGTTACAAGATCCGACGCCATTACATGCGGAACAGTCCCTGACAATAGGTTGCTATTGGCTATGTGAAGGCAGCAATTACTCGCCTTGACGTTCCAAGTATTGTTGGCACTCAGAATTTGTTAGGAGACCGTTGCCACCCGGAAAACATTTGAGACTCACCACTCGGAACCGTTGATTGTCCGCGACTGCCTTAGCAGCTACTCCGCATACCTACGGAGCTTTCATCTGTCCGCAACCTGTGGACGTGTCCTGTAACATTCAGCTCTGCTTCCTTTCGGCCGGGTTTATAGTTGTTCGGAAGTAGATTGGAGGAAGGGTTCATTCCAAAAATTCATTGCCCTTTACATAAAACACCTTTTTCCTCTGTGCTGAAGTGTACAATAATATTGTATATAATAATGTCTACACTTGTAACAGGGCGTTTACAGCCTGCTACGTATGTACTTATGTATGTGTGTGTACGTACATCTTTGCATGTAACTTAAATAAAATAAAAATTTATACGTTCATTATTTTATTTATTTATGTATATTTTTCAAAATTCTTTTTTTTTTCTTTTTTGTTAACATTTTAGTACCCACTTCTGTTTTAACACAAATGCTTTTTACATTTTTTTTTCTTTTATATAAACATGCATATTTATGTATTTACGTACATACTTATGTATGCAATACACTGTTTGTAAGTTGAAAGTTTTTAGTAAAATTGTAAAAAAAAAATTAAAAAGAAAATAAAAATAGCATGAACAATATAATTTATTCATTGTTTATTATTCAAACTTGTGGAGGGAATTAAAATGTTCAAAGGGGAATGTACAATGTGTAACTGCACATGCGGAAAATATACTCGTATATTCGGGTTTACTATTCCACAACTGTAGTCCAAAAGGGCTGCTTCACACCTAATTCAAATCAGTATATACAATTTTAGTTTTAATAATAACGTTTCCTTACCTTATTCAGTAAATATTAAGCAAAGAGAAGAAGTTAAGACAATTCCTTAACAAAAATCCTGCAATACCCAAAATGCCCTATTCCAGTTCTCTTTTACTAGAAGCTTAACGCGAATTCTCTTTGCTTGCAAAATTTTTGCAGAATATTATTATTTAAAATGCTGCGTTTTCCTTTCGTTCTAGAAATACACTTTATGCTTGTTCTTTACTAATTATGCACAATGGCAAGACTGTTGTAAGCTTAGAGATGGTAAAATTGAGCTTTCATTACAAAAAAGCTTTCAGCAAATTTAAATAAGATGAATCAAAACAATTCACATATTCCATTTACATCAACTGACAACACACACAGTGGACCAAACACAAAAGAACGCTGATGATCAAGGTTTAGTGGCCTTCGGAAACAGCTAGTTGTTCCATTCAACTATGTGTTATTAGTCAGAATACTTACAACTAACTTTGGTGTTATTTTTTCGTTAATAATTATCACATGTAATTTGGCTTACAAAACGATACGAACATTAGCCTGTTCAAATCATAAATATAGAAACAAATGATGTTCGAACAATAATAATTAAAACTAACCAATTTTCATATTTTATTGTTGTTTTCAATATAAATTTGCAGTCTGAAATTTTCTTTCCATATCGTAAAATAGACCATTAAAAGCTTTAAATTGACACAATAGAATGTTAATTTAAATTTCTGTTTCTTGATTAGAGAAATATTCATTTCTGTGTAAGTCTCCTTATAAAGCAAGATTCCACAAATTAAACAAAAAAATCTTATTTGATTGTACGTTATACACTCAAAAAAAAATTAACTAAAACTTTGGAAAATTTTCTAAATTTGAATAAATAAAGTTGTCGTATGGCGCCAAATTTTACTAAATTTCTAGTTTATCAATAAACTATTCTATAGTAATTATATTTTCTTATTTAAGTAAAATTTTTCTAAAATTAAGTAAAATTTTCCCATACAATTTGGAGCTTTGCAAAAAATGTTTTTCATCTTTCATTTCAAATTTGGTAAATTTTCCAATTTTTTTTTGCTTTTAATTATGGTGCTTATTTTTATTTTTAATTAAATTTTATATCACATGATATGTTATTTATTATATCTTCATATTATATTCTTAATTAATTCACCATACATACATATTAATTCCTTAAGAGGAGCCAAGTATTGAACCAGCAACCTTCTGACTGATAGGCAAGCACTCTAACCAATTGCTTAACAAGGCAGCCTGAATAAGTTTTGAAATTATTGAGTTTGAAAATTTTATTTTATTTACAAAAAAAAAATATATATATATATATAAGTTCAAATATTCCTCGAAAATATGAAAAATTTACTTCGATTTTTGCTAAATGCAAATTAATAATAAATTCTATAATTCAAAGAAAAAATACTTAAAACTGGTAAATATTTTTCTAAAGTTTAGAATACATTTTTACATATTTTAAGTAAGTCAAATTTCATGAACTAATCAGGAGTATTTCATTTTCTAAAATTTATTTTTTGGTTTAAGACGCAATTGACTAGTCCTTAGTATAAAATTTCGTTCAGTTTATAACCATTTTCCTACTCTCAGTACATATTTCCTTTAAGTCAATAAAAATTTCCTTAAATGTAAGAAATTTGTTTTGTATTCTTATGAACTATTTTTGAAGATATGAACTTTTTACTCATATTAAGTAATTTTTACTAGATTTTTGTAAAAATTTACTTAAACTTAGAAAAAATTACTTAAACTTAGAAATTTTTTTTACTTGAATTTAGGGAAAAAAATTTATGAATAACAGTACATGTCTTTTTTTTTAGTGTAGTTTCCATCTAAAGTTAGTGACTTTTTATTTATCATTAATACACCCACCTGAATCATTTACCTGCAATAATCATAATGCCTCTCCGAAACCCAAACCATTCATCAATCTCCTTGGTACTTTTTTTTATTAAATTTTTGTTGCACAATTGTATCAGAACGGCCAAAAAGTAAAACTTTTAAAATTATTTCTCTTTCATATTGAAAAAAAAAAATGAAAAGTAACAGATGGAACACGAAATAAAAAATAAGTCTAGAAAAAGTTATTTTCTTTTAACTTTCTTGTATTTTGCCAACTCAGCAAAACAAAAAACAAATACTCGTATATAAAATGAGAAGTTGTTATTTCATTTGTAAATTTTAATTAAGATTTAATTGTCGCTGACCTTTCATTGTCACAACCTTGGGCTGTTGTGTGCTCAGGAGTTTGTTAATTACATTTCAAATATTATTTTAGAAATGATAATTATTATTTTGGTAAAAGTTAAATGAGTTGAAAAATGTAAAATACCTTTCGTTGTCAGACACATTTGAGTCAAATATTGTATATGTGTTATTTCAGTGAATGCTCTTAACGTTTTGTGGATGGATTATTCTTTGTGATAAAAGTTTATTTGATGCGCTATAAAAAGTAGTCATAAAAATTAAAATGTTAAATGTTTTTATCAGGGCAAATTTTAAAGAAATAAATATTAAAGAACCAGTGTCTTTTCTGTAATATATGTATGAAATTTTAAATAAGTTAATGATACCAGAATTAATAGATTTTTATGTCAACAAAAAAAAAACTACATATATAAGTTTAAGAATGAGATTACCTTGAGAAAGTTTTTGCAAAAATATATGAGTTGTATTTTAAAGTCCACTTTATATATTTATATTTTATATATTACAAAAAAGAAACTGTTTTTTAAGATCACTTCTTTCAAAAAAAAAAAACATGGTATTAAAATCTTCTTTTCATCAATTTCGCTTGTAAGCATGTTCCAGCTTGTCGCCTCTAAAGTACTACTTATCCGATTTTCATTAGTAAAGTGTAAATCGATTTCTTACTGCGCTGGTATGGTTACCAACTACATTTTTTCTCTCTTAAATTCAAAATGGTGGACATAGGATAGCGTGACGTCAGAGACCAAATGCAAAATGAATTGCGATTGGCATTAGATTAAAGAGCATAACAATAAGATTCTAAGGACACATAAAAAATTCAAAATGGCAGATATGTTGCAATACAATTGCAGAAACTTAAAATAGAAAATTATCCAAATCTCTCGAAATGAGCATCATACTTATGTAAGAGCATTAATATGAATGTCATTATCGATATACATAACAAATTCAAAATGGCGGAAGTGGAAGAGTTTAAGGTCAAAAAGAATTACAAATATTAAAAATTATTAAAAGAGAAACCATATCCTGTATCGAGACCAGAGAATGACAAAAGTATGGTTTTAAAAACTCTTTGAGTATTGGCGGTTATACAACTATGAATGCGTGCAGCTAAAAATAAAAACCTTGCGAATTAATTTTAAAACGAATACATATACGTACATATGTATATATGCATATTTTAAATTACATAGCACAAACAACTATAACTAAAATGTATAGACTGTGTGAGGTACAGTCAAACGCTTGAGTATAAAAATACTCTGACTATTAATCAGCTACAAATGGGTATATGCAGGGCTATTTTATTTACACATACACATAAAGCATATTCTCAAACAACTACACGTACAACAACACATTTTCTTCCATTCCATTTTATTTACTCAAATGTATGTATGTATATGGAGGCGAAAGGTGAATAAATATCCCGAGTATTAAGTTTTTTTGTCCCACTAGATATCCATAACCTGATTATAAACATATTCAGTCTGTAAGTATAAGAGGCAGTTAATGCACTTGATACTCATATGCTTTTTTAGCTTTAGTCCTAGCGTATTTGAGTTGTTTTACATAAACGAATTATAGATGCTCTTGTATGTTGAAATCGGCTACAGTCCTAGTTGTGCTACAATTATAATTATACGCAGTTACTAAAATTAAGACTGTTATTATGTATGCATATATATATTTTTTTTTTTTTTTTTTGAGTACTTACAATTGTCTAATCGAGCCCACATTTCCCATCTGTGCATTATCATCGAACAAGTCACGCACGTGTTAAATTCCTACAGGAAAAAGCATTGTATAATTCGTCAGTGAAACTGGTGGGATAATCAATATTGTTTTAGTATTGACACTTCCTACACTGATATAAAAATCCAAAAATTTATATTCACACTCACTTCGAAACATTGTGCAGGGAGCATAAACTTTCATAATTATTTTCCAAGGACAATCAAAATTATACTTTTAATGTAGGAGATTAAAAAAGCTCATCCGCATAATTTTTATTGTCCTTTTATATTTTATTTTCTCTCTCAAATATTAATTTGTTCAGGGTCTTTAGTTCAGTTTGGCGCCATTACTCATTTGTGCCCTTAAAATCTATTACAAAAATAGTTACAATTACAAACAAACAAACAAAAAAGAATTACGCACAAACTCATCTTCCACTTCGTTTGGAATTATTTCACCATATATATCATTGATTTATTTGTTTCCTTAAAGCACAAAGTTTTCATGACTAGATGTATAAATCTTAAATCTCAAGCACAAATAAGAAAATAGAAAAATAGCCAATAACTTTAACATATTTCTTTAAAGATTTATGTGTGTCATTGATGCAATTCTGTTCAACTGTCACATTTGGGTTTTAAATGACGACACTCGTTTAAAGTTCTTTCAATATACAATAAGATCATAAAACCATAAGATAAAATGTGACGACATTCTTTTTCATTTATTACACTCAATGTATGAAATAACAAAAACAAATTGTGAAAGAATAATCAACGACATATAAAGGACAACTTTCTTTATTAAATTTTTTTATTTTGATTAGTAGAATCAATCCTGCCATTTTAACACTTTTAATGCTGGACTAGGAAAGTTTCTTTCTTCTTAGGCAGATGAGCAAAAACGAAAACTGCTACTTAGATACTTTTTCACAAATACCTTTATTATGGGAGCGGTCCCAAAACTGACCAATCTAAGAAAGAAAACACAATGAACTTACGACAAATTTTCTTTATTTCTTAGCACAATTTCTTTTTACCTTCGATACACTTTTCCCAGCGATGTTCAATAGCTTCGCAGAAAAAATTATAACAGATTTTTTTAACAATTATGTTTTTAAAACTGACATTGATGGTGAATAAAGAAAAAATGCGTTTTTCATTAACTTAAATTTTTTCAAATTTGATTTTACGAATCCTGTGGTAATTCCTATAACAGTAAAAATATTTGGGCATTCAAACACTAATAGCTAATAAATCAGTGAATGTTTAAATATAGTTTGAGTTAATTTTCATTAAAAATTAAAATGTGTTTAAATACACTTTCATTTTTTCAGTGGTTAATTAAAGTTATTATCAAATTAAGTTGAAAGTACGGTAGCACTACAATATTATGGAAAGCTTTCCAAAAAACAGCTGTTCAATATAAACAAGAAAGTTGATTTATCAATTTGCAGAAAAGTGAAATAGCAAAAAACACATTTTATGATACAAAAAGAGCATCAGAATGCATTTTTCTATTTATATATTTCATGATATGAAAATATGTGTTACATTTGTTGTACATTTGCGAAAATTAAACGAAATTCATTTTAATATGACCACATGATGTTCATGTACGTACCTTCAAAAAACACACACATGCACAAAACATATGGTGTGTTTGTAAAATTTAAACAACACTTAAATCTACAGTGTTGGCTGTTTAAGTTTGATTTAATTGTGCAGTGAGAAACAAATTTTTGTGTTTAAATAAGATTTAAAAATAAAACACAAATAATCATTGACTGATTTATTAGCCCTAATATTAAGTTTCGTAGGGTAATTAAATTGTAATTAATTTCAAATTCTATTTAACTATGAAATTGTTTTTTTTTTTCAGTGCATATTTAAATAATACTTAAACGTTCCAACTTTGCATATTTAAATTCTATTTAAGTTTTAAGACCATACCATATGATTTTGTGTGCGTGTTTGTTGAAAACATTTACAGGACATCATGTGGTCGTATTAAAAAGAATTTTGTCTAATTTTCATAAATATATAACACAATATACAAAACATAGTTTCATATCATGCAATAAATAAATAGAAAAAAAAAGAATTGAATAAAATTAGTTTTTATGCAATTTTAATTTTCTACGTTTGGATAACCTAACTTCCTTATTTATCTTTGGATAGCTTTCCATTAAACTTTTTTTGTGGCCTTTTGTTCCAGCAGCAACCCTAGGACATATATATGTATATATTTAAATAACATTTGGCAATTTTTTGGTGCTGCTGTAATTTCAATGTAATGTAATAAGAACTTGAGGGTGGTGTTGGCTGAAGTAATTAGCACGTTGGCTACAAAACTGAAGGTCCTGTGTTCGAGCCCAGTATGTAACAGTCATTACAAATAACAACACTTCACATTTTTCTGATGTATCAGTAGTTGTAGGAAAGTGACTGGTAACTGAACTATACCGACTTCAGCAGATAATAATCCTAACGTAACATCAGAGCGCTCTCCTTCGTTATGTAGCAAAATCCAATAAAATAGCTACTAAACACAGTTTTAAAAAAATGTAATACGCCTCACTTAACACCAGAGGCGCTGCAACACTGCATTATTAAAAACGTGAAAAAACAGAGCTGTAAAATAATGAAGCTTTCCTCTATCTCTTCCTTCAACACCTGTCTCTTTATCACTATCCCTTTCCTTAAAAAGTAGGTAACACCTTGTAATAGTAGTAAGCATTTATTGCCTGAAATTATTTCTCTTTAAAAATGAAATAAGAACTTTAATTAACCTTTAAGAAAATTAAATCGTATTTAAATACAATTTAAATAAAAATTGCTTAAGTATTAAGTTAGAAATTAGGGAGTAGTGTCATAATGTTTTAAATTATTTTAACATAATTATTTTTGCTTTTGTTTTTTTTTTGCAAAAATATTAAAACATTATGACATTATACCACCTAATACTACCATTTGAATACCCCAATTATTTGATTTTTGAATTTAGTAATTGAATAGAAAATAAAGTGGTTTTTGTGTTCGACTGTCTACCTGCTTAAAATAGCCGTCAACTGCAGCCATCCCCTCTTTATTCTTGACAAATCATTTACCACCGAACCAATTTTTTAAATATGGAAACAGAAAATAGTTTGGGGGAGCTAAGTCTGGCGAATTAGTTGCATGATGAAGCATGAAGCATAATGAATTCGAACTTTGATTCATTGATTTTGGTCATCACAATAGTGTATATGTGAGCTGGTGCATTGCCTTTTCTTACTTGCTTTTATCACTCAAATACTGAAATAATTTAGCAGAGTGTTGGCCATTCAAAAAATATTATCCTACGCGCATCTACAAAAAAAACAGACTCCCTAATCTTGCTCTAGATGGAACAGTCTTTGCTTTCTTTGAACACGATTCACCCATTCCAGTCCACTAATATGTCTCAGCTATGATAACGAAACTCATATTTTTTGCTGTGAAATATCGACAGACGCTTTATTGAAACTTCTTCGTGACGCTGTTTTTAGTCATTTGTGAGCAAACGAGTCACTCATCTTGAGCACAGCTCTCTCTCTCATCTTCAAATTTTCCGTCAATATGCGACGTGCAGCACTTTTCGAAATGCCTATAATTCTAGCTAGCTAAGGCATCTTCAGCCAATAACATTTTGTCGATCTTCTTAACCGTTTCAGCCGTGAGTATCTAATGTAGTCAAACACTACGGTGTTCATCTTGCCAGCTCGTACAGCTTCGTTTAAACTCTGCTAACCAATATTTTATAGTCGTAAGCGAATCTGGCTTGGCCTTAAGATGGGTTGGACTAAGACTTTTCAAATAAAAGTATTGAATAGCACACAATACAATACAAATTACTAAGAGCCAATTTCACCAACTTATTTAAATATCAATTCATATTTAAAAGTCATTTTTGCATACAAAAATTAATGAAAATCGACATTTAAATATCAATTGATATTAAAATAGAGTTGGTGAAATTGGCCCTAAGATCGCTCAAAAACAAAGAGCAGAGAACAGAAAGAACAGATGGCCCTCCTTCGTCAGTATTGTGTATCAGAATCATCGGTGAAATAAAATGGCTATTAAACACAGCTTAAAAATTTAATACACCTCATTCACCACCAGAGGAGCTGCAACACTGCATGCAAATACGCGTGCAAAAAAAGCAGAGTTGTAAAAGAATAAAGCTTTCCTCTATTTCTTCCTGTCCCTGCCGTGTCTTCTCTATCACTATCCCTTCCCTATCAAACTCTCTCACTATCTTCTCTTCACCACACAGGTACCACAAAGGGATCATTGTATTAAACCCAAGTGAGCTGGACTCTAAATTTCACCCTTCCTTACCAGCAGCCTGCTAACCTAACCTAACCTAACCTAACGTCAAATACGAAAACCAGCAAATTTTGTGGCAGTGTAGGGATCTCTTAAGCATAAAGTTCTGAAATTAAACAAAAATATATATGTATCTATTTGAATATAAAAAATTCTTTTTTGCTATTCGTGCGTTTTGTGCAGTTTCGTGTTGAGACAATTTTTGCGTGCGTGTAAGTACATGTTGGATGTCTTGGTATTCGTATTCGGGTCGTGCCGTGTTGGAAAACTTCGACACGCTTCCATCCCTACAACTTATTCAGTTAAATAAGTGCATTGTTTGAATTTTTTTAAATTCGTAATCTTAAGACGTCTTATTAATATATAAAATCTAAAGTTTTTATAAATCTGCTTATACATCTTCAAGTAAATTTTATTTCGAGCGCACTTAAAGCAAAATCGACAAAATTTAACCAATATTTGACAAAGCTACAGCATATTTAGTGAAAATATCTGAATTTAAATTTTCATTAAACATATTTTTGCATGGAGTGTAAACAATATATCGCTCATTTATTCAAAGAACTTCATAACTAAAAAAATTTATTTTTTGAGTTAATGATGTAGAATTAATTCTCATATCGTTCTTCATATTGTGGACATACCAATATCTTGTTTACTCGACTCTTGGGAGAAAAATAAAATTTTCATTTTCCATTAATTTGTGTGTATATTTAAAACTTAAAATTCGTTTTCTGGCAAACTGTTTTTTTTAGTTATGACGTTCTTTGAGTAAATGAGCGATATATTGTGTATAAAGTATAAGATCTTTTAATGTTGGCTACATACTTGTAGTCCATACAAAAATATTTACTAACGAATCGATGACAAAAATAATAAAATGTTCTCAACTGGATAAACACACACATATATACATACATACATACGAGTATTTTATATCCGTCTCCGTACGACGCCCAAAAACTAAACGTACAATTGCATATTTTCGTTTTCCCTAGTTATGACTTATTTATTTAAGATACAACTTTAGAATATTGTAAACGAGTATATGTGTGTAATAAAAGTTATGGAGGGAACTCGTCAGACCTTACTTATTCCCCTAAAAGCAATAAAAAAAGGCTATAAAAATATATACAAGGACATACTCGTATTGATGTGTATTAGAGACCTGCGTAAATAGTCTTGAAATGTAAATACGTCTTGTTTTTTAAATATATTCTCGTGGCTGTAGAACAGACTCGGGCGTTTCTTGGCACAATTGTGAAGAGAATATTCACAAGTATTCTTACCCTCTTTAATTTAGTCGTCGATGAGACAGCGATGAATGCACATCAGGCGGGTGCTTACATATTTTTTTATATTTTTTTCAAGAATATTTGTCCAGCAAACATACGTGTTTCATTTCAAATTGATGATGATATGCGAAAATTATTTTGTTATAAATAATGCATTTGGTAACATGCAATGCCTTTTATGTTATCAAAGCTTAAGGAAAAAAAAGGAATATGTCATTAAAAGACATTGTTTAATTCAATAAATGAATAAGGTTAAACTATTTTGTTTAACCTGTTTGGGTTATCTTCAAGGCGATTCACCAGGAAGATTTATTGATGCAACTCAAGCACTTGAAACTTGGTTGCGTGGAGATGGTTAAATCACTTTTGGTAAAACAACTTTGTTTCTTTGCAAAAATGTAATTGAACAAATGTTTTATTTAACTTTCTTTCTTATATACTAACTTATTGATATGTCATTAAAATTTTCTACTATTAATTGTATTGCTTAATAAAATTGAGGTCATAAAATTTTGCTTTATTAAGCGTATTGCTTAAGTACAAGTTCATTGTACAAAAAACAACCATTTATGCATGATTGCAAGTTTGCAATTATGTATTTATGACCCAATTTTGATATTCTTATGCAGAGTAATTATAAACAGTGTCTTATTTCTTTTGTTTAATTTTGAAGTGCAATGAACGGTTTAAAATAATGATAAGTTTGTTTAATTGTGAGGTGCAATGAACTACAGGAGAAGTGAAGTTTAAAATATAGGTCAGTGGTTTTTTTTTTTGTTTTTCTTTTTGTGAAAGTATGAACATGCACCCCCCCGTTGAGGCTATGCTCAACAATTAACTACAATTATGTCATTAATAAAGTGCTTACTACTTAGATTTACAGTTGAATAAAAATTAACTATTATTTGTTTTTACAATTTGGTTACGATAAAGGCAATGACTTTATAGTTATGCAAAACTAAGTAAAATATAAAAAATATGTAATAAAACTATTAAATTTATTATTATGTTTTCAAACATGTACGCTGAACTTCTGTCGTGGAGCTGGTGAAGGTGTTGTTGCTGGTTGTGGGTTACACCCAGATGATTGTGATCTTTCTGTGATTTGAGCGATGTTTGATTTCTTGCGTTTTATAGCTCTTACTATGATCCATATGATCGCCACTACGCTGATGATTAGTGCTACATATGAGACAGTTCTCTCATGGTTTGATGGATGATGAATTTGGAAATGTGAACTGTTCATAGCCTCTAATTTCTGTTGTAAAGATGTTAATTTGATGAGATGTACTGCTATTTCGTCTGGCACAAATGACTGGTTGGTTTTGTTGATATGGTTGATGTGCGACAGGGGTTGATATGCTAGTTCTGATATGTTGCCAAGGCTCGTGTAAGATGAGACAGTTTTAGTTATGATTGATTGCTGGCCGGACATTTGGATGAAATCATGTTTAAGGATACAGTCTGGATTGATAGTTAACAAGCCGGACCCTAGTAGACTTATTGGTATAATTTCTTTTCCACAAACCGCTGTGGCATGTGTGGAGGCTCGTGATGAATATATCCATTTGTTTTTATGAGTTAGAGGTGTCCAGGTTACATTAGTTGGAAGCTTTCTCAAAATGCAATGTGGTACGGTGATATTGTTGAATAAGTTGATTTCGCAAGAGCAAATTTCTGCACCAAAGTTATATTGGAGTTGTACATCGTAGCATATAAATACCTCGTTGCCAATTACGTCACAGCCTTTCAGTTGTGTTGATGATAATGGAAAGTAGTGCCGTTGAAATGAGTTTATTGCTATTGTCGGACTGCATGTGTCTATGACTAGCATAGTGTTGTTTATGGGGGTCGGAACGGGAATTAAGTTGTAAAGCTTAAACTTTTCATGGTCTATTAAGGGTAAAGTTATGCTGAACACTACATGATCCTGAGTGAGACCGCCTTTTATTTTCATAAGTTTGTAAAATTCGAGCAAGTCATCTTCAGGGACTGGTAACTCTAATGACTGTGGTATATGTGCTCGAACTTTTTGTATTTCAATTTCCAATTGAATTGGAGTCAACAGCAATGGATTAATTTTCCCATGATGAGTGTCGGTCAACGCGTTCAGAATGCAAGTTTGCATTCGTTGGAGATAGTTTGCAATGAATGAGAGTTTTGTTACACCCATACTGAACATGTGTGCAAGCTTAAGTTGTGTTATTTCCTCTGCTAGTGTCTCTTCAGTTTTCGCGATTTCATTTATTTTTAACAGAAGATGGTCAAATTTAAATTTAGTGTCTGTTAGACTTTCTTTGACAATGTTCATGGTTGAATTAATAACGGAGGTGTGGTCTTTTATGAGGCGAAGCATATATGAATCGTTTTCTTGTAGTTGAGTTATTGTTGTTGACATTTTTTCTGCATATTCAGAGTCTAGTATCCCAAACAATGAATGAGCAACATTTCCAACGAAGTCTATAGCACCTCGTTTTTGACGTGGTTTGTATAGTAATTTATTATCAAGTCTCAAATCCGCTTCAACATGTCGAAGATGTTCTATTGTACTATAACACGATGCATTGTATTCCATCTTCGCACACAGTCGGCTCAAGGAGCTCGTTCCATTTCCTAAAAACGCTGTGTCAGCCCAGTACGCCGATAAGTCATAGTAAACGACCAGATTCCACTGACTTGCAGATATATACGTTGAGCCTACTTCTTCGAAATGAATGCCCAACTTGGAACCGAAGCGATCATTCTCAATTGGTGCTCCCAAAATAATTGGGAATATGAGCATTAGTGTCAACAGTGTGACGCCTAAATTATTTCCGAGTAATTTTGGACGTTTGCTCTTAGGCTCAGTGATTTCATCTTTGTTGTCGATTTCATTGAATTTATCATTCGGTTTGTTGTCATCTTCTGTTTCTTCTAGACTGGCCTTAGGGAGTGGTGCCAGGTAATGGACCGCTCTTTTAAGGACTCCTGAAGCGGTTTTGACGTCTGCCACTCTAACTATGTTGTCCTCCCCCTTATAGATTTTAATCACACGTCCTAAAGGCCATTTCATTACGGGGCAATTATCTTCCTTAAGAATGACGATGGTTCCGGGTTTTAGAGATTTCGATTGCTCCTTCCATTTGTTGCGATATTGCAATTCGTTCAGATAGTCTCGTGACCACCTTTCCCAGAAGTTGTGTTTGAGACTGGACACTAGTTTCCACCGAGTCGCCAAGTTTGTTTTCGTTGATGTGGCCTGTGCATCTACTTGTGCCATTAGCGGTTCCCGAATCAGGAAATGTCCTGGAGTTAACGCACCGAAGTCATTGGGGTCGTTTGACATGGGTGAAATAGGTCTGGAGTTGAGAATCGCTTCTATTTCGATAATCAGTGTTTCTAGTTCTTCGTAAGTTAAGGAAGCACTAGCTAAACTCCTGATTAAAAGGTGTTTTGCAGATTTTACTGCCGCCTCCCAAAGGCCTCCAAAATGAGGTGCTCGAGGTGGTATGAACCTGAATTGTATATTCTTTTTGCTGCATGCATTTTCTATTGCTTCTTTTGCTTCGCTTGTAAAAATTGCGGGTATTAGTTCAGACAATTTATTTTTTGCGCCTACAAAGTTCGTTGCATTATCGCAATATAGGTTTTGGCAATGTCCTCGTCGGCCAACAAACCGTTTGATGGCTCCTATAAATGCGTCAGTGGTTAGATCGCTTACCAGCTCTAAATGAACTGCCTTCGTAGAGAAGCTACAAAATATGGCAATATACGCCTTGTGTGGTCGTTTTCCTCTCACCTTGTAGTGAACTGTCATTGGACCACGGTAGTCTACTCCAGAATTAATGAACGGCCTAGCTGGTGTTACCCGTGTGGAGGGCAGATTGCCCATAATTTGGTGAAATAGGGCGGGCTTAGCTTTACTGCATATTGTGCAGCGATGAATCGCTGCTCTTGCCATAATCTTACCTTTTATTGGCCAAAATCGTTGTCTCACTATTCCTAAGAGGGTTTGTGCACCACAATGCTTGTTGTCCTTATGTATCATTTCAAATATAAGCTTAGCGATTGGATCATTGTAAGGAAGAAGCAGCTGATGTTTGGAATCGTATTCCAATGATGAGGCTTCCAGTCGACCTCCCACACGTATCAAACCCTCACCGTCCAAAAATGGTGAAAGGTTCGACAAATTGCTGGTTCCTCGCAACACTTTGTATTTAGCAAGCTGTTGAATTTCTTCTTTGAAATCTGATGCCTGTATTTGCTTGATGATCAACATTAGTGCATTTTGTAGTTCCTTTGTAGATAGGGATTTTTGATGTTGTCTAGACCCATTCCGTTTGGTATTGGTTACAAATCGTAAAATGTATCCAACAATGTGTTGAAGACGCCAGAATGAATTCTTATGATTTATTTTATAGATGAAATCGGGTTCTGTTGAAGTCATCACTAATGCTTGCTTTTCCTTTCTCTCTAAATTTGTTGGGTGGGCAAGGTTCGGCCTGAATTTAGGTGGCCAGCTTGTTTCTTGGCCGTGTAAAAATATGGGACCATAGAACCATAAAGAGCAATCTTTCAGGTGCCTGGGTGCAAGTCCTCGAGATAAGATGTCTGCGGGATTACATTTTGTGCTGACGTGCCGCCATTGTTCTGGTCTAGTATTTTCTAGGATGGTTGAAATTCGATTGGCAACAAACGTGTTGAGAGACGCTGATGAGTTTATCCAAGACAGCACAATTTCCGAATCAGTCCACAACCAAACTTGGCTTGTAAACTGAAGATCAGCTATTATTCTTGTAGCTAGTTGTGCTCCAAGTACAGCTGCGCATAGCTCCAATCGTGGAATGGATTGAGCTTTGATTGGGGCTACTCGGGACTTCGCACAAAGGATTTGTGACATGACTGTTCCATGTTTCATGGTAGATCGAAGATAAGCCACTGCACCGTAAGCCTTTTCTGATGCATCTGTAAATATGTGCAATTGTACAGATTCTGTGATTCCACCTTTGAAAATGTGTCTTGATATTTTTAGCGTTTTCAGTTCATTCAGGTCTGCGCGGAAAGTAATCCACTTGGTATGCATGAATTCGGGTAGAGCTTGGTCCCAATCGAGTTTTAGCTTCCACAACTCTTGTATGAATATTTTTGCAGTAACAGTGATAGGAGACAGAAGACCCAATGGATCGAAAATTCGTGCGAGATCCGATGTCACAGTCCGTTTAGTTACTCTTTTATTATCAATAATATTCACCTTTATGCTTAGTTGATCTTCTTTCGGCAGCCACGTAAGTCCTAATGTACTGATGGAATCTGATTTGCTGCTCTCGAAGTCCAAATTCAGTTCCAGATCATCTTTTGGAACATTTTTGAGCAGTTGGGGGTGATTGGCACACCATTTTCGCAAATTGAAGCCACTTTGCTTCATGATCTGCTGAAGTTGTTCTTGCACCTGAATTGCGGTGTATAAGTTATCGCTTCCGCCTAGTCCATCATCTACATAGAAGTTTTCTTTTAGAAACTGTGATGCCAGAGGATACTGTCTGGCATTTTCCTTTGCCAATTCTTGTAGGCATTTAGTTGCCAAATAGGGAGCTGCTCTTGTTCCATAGGTTACAGTGTTCAGTTGATAGTATGAGAGTGGTTCTGAAACATCTGTCCGCCAAATTATCATTTGAAAACGGCGGTCCTCAGGAGATACCAAGACTTGCCGATACATCTTTTCTACATCTGTGGAGAATACGAATTTAGGAAGTCGAAACCTTAATAAAATTGAAAATAGTTCACTCTGTACTATTGGTCCTGTATACATCAAATCATTTAAAGAGTGCCCTGATGTTGTTTTGGCTGAAGCATCGAATACTACCCTCAATTTGGTTGTGGAGCTGTTCGGTTTTAGAACGCAATGATGTGGGATAAAATAGTTTGGTGAGCGAATAGAAGTTGATGATATCTTCGTCATGTGTTTCATATTTTCGTATTCATCCATGAATTTTTGATATTGACTCCTCAATTCGGGATTTTTCTGCAGTCGATGTTCTAACGACAAGAAACGATTTAGAGCGATTTTGTAAGAGTCACCGAGGATTTCAGGATCTTGGTGGAACGGGATCTTTACAACAAAACGATTTTCATTGTTCCGCGTTGTATGATGTACAAACAACTCTTCACATTTTCTTTCTGCTAGTGACAGCGCCCTTTCAGTTGACTTAAGTTCATCCAGTTCCCACAGTCTTGCAATGGAAGCTTCAAGGCTGTCATTAGTTGTGGATACTCCGCATATAAGCTGTGTAGGATTTTTTATTTCTATTTTTCCAGAAACTATCCATCCAAGCACAGTATTCTGGAGGGTTGGTAGTTGTGGAGATAATTCGATTTGTCCAACTGAAAGTAGTTGAAGAAAGTGTTCAGCGCCCAATAAAATGTCGATTTTGTCCGGTCGGTTGAAATGTGGATCAGCTAGTACCAAGTTTTTGGGTAATGGCCAGTCATTTATGTTGATGAATTGTGCCGGCTGGGGAGAAATAATACGCGGAAGGACAAATGCTTCGAGTTGTGTTGTAAATCCATTAATTCTAGAATGCAGTGCTATGTTAACTCGATGCTGTGTTTTAGTGGTGGTGCTGCCTATTCCACTAATGTTTGCTGATGACGGCTGCATTGGGATACCAAGTCGTTTGACTAGACGCTCAGTGATACAGTTTACCTGGGATCCTGAGTCAAGTAATGCGCGGCATTCAATTTCTGATGAATCAGTTTTGAGTTTAACTACTGCAGTGCCAAGGATCACAGCTGATGACAAATGTTGACTTGCTGTGGTTAAAGAAGTAGCTTTTGATTTGGTTGAGCACCCTGGTGTAGCAGGATAAGTCGTAGCTTCTACAATGGTTGTTGCAGAGGATGATGCTGCCTGTGGTTTTTCTTCATTTAATTGTTTTGATGGGTAGTTCTTGTTTTCTAGATGCAATAGCGAGTTATGTTTCTTATTGCATTTTGTGCAACCCCTTGAGGTACATTGTTTTGAAGAATGACCAGATTTCAGGCAGTTTACACATAACTTTTGTTTTTGGATGAAATTTAAGCGCTCGTATGGCTTGAGTTGTTGAAATCGTTGGCAACGATATAGCTGGTGAGGACCTATTTTACAAAGCACGCACGAAGGCTCAATTGATTTAGATGGTGCAGCTGTTGCACATATCTTCGAAGATGGCTTTTCTTTTTGGCCCATTGCCTCCATTGATTGAAATCGAGTTTCCAGAAAAGCTAGGAAGTGTTTGATTTTCTGTAGCTGTTTTGGATTTGTGATTGATCTTTCATATTGGTTATGAGTGTTTCGATCCAGTTTCTTTACGAGGAGGTGCAATAGCATGGGGTCCCAGGATGTAGTGTCGACTCCAAGATTTTGCAATGCATGCAGACATTCCTGAGTTGTGTCATGCAGTTGCTTGATTGACCCAATTGTTGGTCCAACTGCAGGTTGTTCGATCAGCTGCTGTATTAATGATGCGACCAAAATTCGTCTATTGTCGTATCGATCTTTTAGCATTTCCCAGGCTGTCTCATAATTTTCTGCAGTCGCTGAAAGGTGACTTATGAGCCTTTCAGCTTCTCCTGCTACATTAGCCTTCAGGTACCACATTTTTTGGACCGCAGGAATCCGCTGATTGCCTACAAGTTGCAGAAATAAGTCATAGAAGGTCCTCCATTTGAGGTAGTCGCCGTCAAACCTAGGAATTGTTATCTTAGGCAGTGGTACTCCAATAGGCTGATCATATGGAGTCGGTGGATCGGGAGCCACTTGGGAAGCCTTCTTAAAATTTTCAAATATCCTTGCTTCTAAGGTAGTGTATGCAGTCATGTTGTATCCTTCTTGAACCGGATCATGACTAGTTTCCCATATGGTGAAATGTAGGTTCTGGATTTGGTCCCATAATTTTTCTTTCAGCTTCATATTCTCGGCTGTCGGATCCATTGTGAGCAATCGCTCTAGAAACCCCATCATTACACCTTGCCTTCTTATTAAAGCGATAGTTGCAGATGTCTTACATCCTACCTCACCAGCGGGTTTGATTATTGGTGTGGGTTTGTCGGCGATTGGTTGTTGAACTGCCTCTCCTGTAGATGATTTCATTTTGGACGGTGAGGGTTTGTCGGCGATTGGTTGTTGAACTGCCTCTCCTGTAGATGATTTCATCAGAGCTGTCTCAAAAATATCCTTGTATTTGTCGACAAGCTCTGAGATGTTTTTGTAGTAATCTTTAGCAAAGTAGTCGTGGTCTAACGGAATTTGGTCGAGGCAACGGATTTTGCTGTCCGTGGTCTCAAATTCCGACCAAGCGCTATCTAGCCTTTTGAGTCGTTCCTCATAGTAAACAACAGTTTTCCTGATAGCTGAGTCCTTTTTAAAATTGCGGACTATAGTTTCGATCAAGTCACCTGCTGCCAGCTGTGATTCTATCAGCTTGTTGAAAGTATCCATATTTGGTTTCTCAGGAGTAACGATTTGAGTTGTTGAGTCTTCTAGCTGCCTGAAGGGAAATGCTCCAGTGTAGAAATTTGTTGATAAATATTGATCCTAGCTGCCTGAAGAGAATGTTCCAGTGTAGGAAGTTTACGATGTATGTTAATCCTAGCTGCCTGAGAGGAGTGATTTCAGTGTAGGAAACTTCAAAGACGAATATTGATCCTGTGTCAGATCACGTCGGGGTCACCAATGTTTAGTTCAATAAATGAATAAGGTTAAACTATTTTGTTTAACCTGTTTGGGTTATCTTCAAGGCGATTCACCAGGAAGATTTATTGATGCAACTCAAGCACTTGAAACTTGGTTGCGTGGAGATGGTTAAATCACTTTTGGTAAAACAACTTTGTTTCTTTGCAAAAATGTAATTGAACAAATGTTTTATTTAACTTTCTTTCTTATATACTAACTTATTGATATGTCATTAAAATTTTCTACTATTAATTGTATTGCTTAATAAAATTGAGGTCATAAAATTTTGCTTTATTAAGCGTATTGCTTAAGTACAAGTTCATTGTACAAAAAACAACCATTTATGCATGATTGCAAGTTTGCAATTATGTATTTATGACCCAATTTTGATATTCTTATGCAGAGTAATTATAAACAGTGTCTTATTTCTTTTGTTTAATTTTGAAGTGCAATGAACGGTTTAAAATAATGATAAGTTTGTTTAATTGTGAGGTGCAATGAACTACAGGAGAAGTGAAGTTTAAAATATAGGTCAGTGGTTTTTTTTTTTTGTTTTTCTTTTTGTGAAAGTATGAACAGACATTATGATGCTTTTCATAGTAATATGAATAAGTTTAATGGCAAGGAAAGGGAAAATTTTAAATAAAAATCAAAAATATTTTTAATATGTTTCCCATCTGAAAATGATCTTCCATGCTTGTTATTTTCCATATTGTACGTTTATGTGTTTAAGGGAGGTTTTTTTTTAAGCAAGCGCACACAACTAATGTAAATGCATGTGAACGTTTGTTTGTGTACAGAAAAATAAAAGAGCATACACACAACGTGTGTGTATGTACATGCATGACGCTTGTATATGCGCCCATGCGTAGAAAGAAGCAAGCATCACAAATTTTTCAGTCACGAAGTACTTTCTTCTTTACTCCTATACTTGCAATAACTGAAACAAGTTCTTGCAAACAGTGTTGCTTAGCGTTTGTTTTAGAAGACTTCGCTGTAGTAAAGCATTTGAAAAATCCCTCATGTCTTGAAAGTTCTTATAAATGGTCTTGTGCAGGACTTTAATGTGTATTAAATAAATATCTGGAAAAGTTAATGCAACTTAAATACATATTTCCAGTCACAAGCAAACATACAAACGTTGGCTCTCGTATACTTAAACGTTCACAAAATAAATGTTTGCATTTAAGAATAAATTATAATTCGATATTAACGGCCTGTCCCACGATGTCACCAGAAATCGTTCAATCGACAACTTGTTTTGCAAACAACAACAAATTTTCTCATATTATTGTTGTTTGCAATACAAGTTGTCGATCGAACGAATTCTGGTGACATTGTGGGACAGGCCATAAATGAAATTTAGAAACATTACTTAAACTTTAACAGGCCTTCTTTCTATTTATATTAACGTTTAAATTGATGATGTTGCGAGCAAAAGGTTTCGAAAATATCTATTGATTGCTGTCTAACCTAAAAATTACCAAATCATTAAAAATTGATACTTCACTGTTCAACCGAAAATATAGTGAAATTGCTTATAGAGTATCTAACTTTAGCTAAATTTAGGACAGCCGAGCACGGTTATAACTAACTGGCAAAAAAGCCTAATTCACCTGTTTGTAAGTTTTCTCCTGTATTATTGGAAGTTGTGGCTTGAACGTGCTATTTTATATGCAGCAGTCTTTTTAGCTTCAAAAAAAATTATTTTTACTACATAACGAATTTAAAAATGTATTTGTTGATGGTGTTTATAGAGAAATAAATAATTGAGAATTACAATACTACAATCACAGTAGGCTAAGAAAAACAACAAATAATATTATTCAGCGTTTCATCGCCTAAGAATTGTTTTAGCCCATACGCCACAAAGTCGGAGTGGAGAAAAACGACAAAGAAGGTTTACATGAAATTTTCTCAAAATATACCCGACGGATTTTTTCGACTTATATTTTGAAGAAATATATAAATTTTTGTGAACTTTCATGAATGAAGTTAGAAGTTAATATTACTTTATTGTAAAAGTAAAAATACGTTTTGTGCCGCATGCAACACTTTTCTGCATTTATTTTCAAAAAGTAGCTTTTTGTGCTCTATACGTATACTTTACTGCTGTGTATTGTTCTTGAAGGCTGTCCAGAGAAATAAGTCGACTAAGAAGCCGCTGCCGTAATATTTTAACTATCGATCCGCTTACAAAACTTACAAACAAAACACTTACACAAGAAAAACAAGTAATTGAAGTGTATCTATATATATAAAACAGGATGTGTATATGTATGTAACGTATGGACTCCAAAACGGCTGGGCCAATTTTGATGAAATTTTCAGGGAATCTTCAGAATATTGAGGCGGGGACACTGTAAAGTCTGATTTTGTATTTTCAGTCTGCAGGCGGAGAGGCGTGGCACCACCAATGCCATATATATATAATTAATTTTTTTGCTGGGAGGGGAGGGGTAGCGAAGCACACCGGTTTAAGCTAGTTTAATATATATAATGAAACTAAATAATTTCTCTTGAACTCAAACATGCATAATTGAGGTTTCTTTTATTTTATTTTAGTGTTTAATAAGTTTATATTAAAACATGCTATCGGCGGCTGCGTCTAGTTATGATGTTTTTTGCTTAACAGCCGACGTTGAATTTTTCTTACGGCACCTTCTTTTTTATTATTTATTTCTTATTTATTGTATAAAGAATCTGACACAATCGCCAAAATACTTAATACTTATTAAACCTAAAAATAGTGGATATGGAGCAAATGAATATCTAATATCTTAATATCTCAGAAATCGTAATAATTTTCGTGAAACGCGGTTTTGATTCAGAAAGGGGGTATTCAAAATATGTATAACTAATTTTTTTTTTAGAATTGTCGGTGGAGCAAAACTATTCTGGGGCGACGATGTGTTGCCAATTTGGTTTTTCTACTAAGTTTAATGTATTTAAAGGCGAAAATGAAAAACAAAATTTATGAAATATTTATTTCTATCAGCCTGTATTTATATTGAAAAAATAACAAATTTTCTAATCTTACTGTTGTTTGCAACACAAGCTGTAGATCGAACGATTTCTGCTGACATCGTGGGACAGGCCGTTTATTTTTATTTACGCGTGTCAAAGTGAATACGAATTTAAACAATTTATTTGTTAATTTCATTAAATTTATGAAGCACAGTGTAAATCCTAAAAGTGTTCTGCTGAGAAACTGTTAAATCAAAAATTAGCAGTTTTTTCTCCTAAATTTCCTAATTTAAGCGTCATATTTTTTAAATGTTCAACTCCCAAAAACATTCATATATCTTCTTTGTAATAATTTATATACAAAACAAAATTTCTTGAAGGCTAAAGGTACGGTCACACTTGACAAACATTTGCCCAAAAAAGCGTAACCAGCAAATACTAATGAGAAATCTTTTGCTTCAAACACGTGTTTATTAAGTTAATTAGTTTCGTATTTAACAAATACGCAAAGTTAAAGAATACAATATAATTGGAAACTATTGAACTTAATAAACACGCGTCTGAATCAAAAGATTTCTCATTAGTATTTGCTGGTTACGCTTTTTTGGGCAAATGTTTGTCAAGTGTGACCGTACCTTTAGTAAATGACAGTACAAAGAAAAAAACAGTCTCATGGCCAAGGACAGACACATGTCTACAAATAATTTGAAGTGAAAAAAAATCACAAAATTTATGAGAATGTATTATAAGCTTTAAGGAAGCAAAATGATTTTATTTAAGTATGTACTATGTACATAGAAATATTTTAAAATCAATTAAAATACAATTTATGCTCTTATTTAGTGGAACTTAAATATCCTTAACAAAAAATAATTGCTTTTTGTTTTAATTACCAACATGCATACTGATTGTATCAGCATTTGCTTTCAATACTCGTATTTTCCAACAATTTATGCCCAGTATTTAATAACGTATAAAACGAATATATAGGAAATACTCTCGTATAAAACCAAAGGCAATACTTTTTAATTAGTTTGGTCTGCCAACCATATAAGCTAAAATTACAAAAATTGTGCTCATTGTGCTCGCAAAAACCAAATAAAAGAAGTCGGCAATTTAATTAGATTTTTGGGCAAATAATGGAAGAACAAAATTGCACAAAAATTATCAGGTCAATCATTTTTAAATAACGTTCAACATAAAAATGGTTCACATGCATAAAAGCGGGGAAAAATTCATGGGAGATTCAAGATAGCATTTTTTCCTTCGAGGGGAATAAAAATTTCATGTGAACAAAAATTCAACTTGTTTTATTTACGATAGGTGTGATTAAATTAAGATAAATGAAAATAAAAATGTCTTGGTTTTGTTTTATTTTTAACCGACTTACAGTTAACAATTCGTCTCACTTTTTTAGGTGTGTATCTTCATAACCCAGTAAATTTTAGACCGCTTATAAAAATTTTTTTGTTGTCTAAGAGGGTATAGCTTCCCATTGGTCCTATTGTAAGAAAAAGTCGGCGGGGACACGCCCACAATTTTTTTAAATATAATTTTATGATATTCTACTGCGATACCTATAAAACACCTTTGGTTCTTGTAATTACACAATTTGAAAGTAAAAAAAAATGGGCGGAATCACGCCCACAACCGATTTTTACGAAACTTACCACACACCTTGAGCTCTAAAATAGACACAATCTGCTTTTTATAAAAATGGGCGGAGTCACGCCCATTAAAGTTAAATACTATATTTCACAAGCTTCTATTTCACCGTTTTTTACGAAACTTGGCGCACACCCTAAACTTAAATAAAGGCACAATCTTGCGTTCAAAAAAGTGGGCACAGCCACGCCTATTAAATTTTAGTATAACATTTTACGTGCTTTTACCTGAGCAAAAATCGGTTCTACTCAACCGATTTTTACGAAACTTACCACACACCTTGAGCTCTAAAATAGACACAATCTGCTTTTTATAAAAATGGGCGGAGCCACGCCCATTAAAGTTAAATACTATATTTCACAAGCTTCTATTTCACCGTTTTTTACGAAACTTGGCGCACACCCTAAACTTAAATAAAGGCACAATCTTGCGTTCAAAAAAGTGGGCACAGCCACGCCTATTAAATTTTAGTATAACATTTTACGTGCTTTTACCTGAGCAATATTTACGAAACTTGGCACACACCTTGAACTCTTAAAAATACACACTCTTGTTTAATAAAAAAATAGGCGTAGCCACGCCCCATAAAATTTAATAATATATTTCACGGGCTTTCACTTAATCGATCTTTACGAAACTTGGCACACACCTTGAACTCTTAAAAATACACACTGTTGTTTTTTAAAAAGTGGGCATAGCCACGCCTCATAAAATTTAATACTATATTTCACGTGATTTTACTTAATCGATTTTTACGAAACTTGGCACCCACCCTGAGCTTTAAAAAATAGTCAAGTATGTGTTAAAAAGGAGGCGGGGCTACACCCATGTAAGTTTAGTATTAAATTAAATGGTATTCTGCTTATTGAAAGTATGCACTAAAAAGGTAAAAATAAAACTTTTTAAAAAAATTGAACCGACTTCAAAAATAAGCACTAAAAAGTTAAAAATAATATAGATCTAGTTAAATAAAATATTTTTTTATATGCTACCTATAGTGCTGTTTGAAGTTGGTGCCAGTAATACTGGTACTAAACACATAGGAACATGCCCGGTAAAAAAAATTGCAAGTACTTTTTATGTACATATGTATATGTATATGTATGTATATGTAAATATGTATGTATGTATGTATGTGCTTAGTCACCAATTTCAAACAGCACTATAGGTAACATATAAAAAAATATTTTATTTAACTAGATCTATATTATTTTAAGCTTTTTAGTGCTTACTTTTGAAGATGGTTTAATTTTTTTTTAAGTTCTATTAATAATATCCTTAAATAAAATATTTCCGAACACAAAATAAAAGTATTCTCATAAAAACCTAAAGTAGATACCAAAACTATATTTCAGTATTTGCAAAATATGTATATGTATAAAATTCCGTGAAATTCCTTAATTTTATTATTTTGGGCATCATTTCATGCGTCTTGTTTGCTTAAACGCTTAAAGGAAAGTTAAGTCATAACCAGTCATTATTCCCTCCAGTTATTTGAATGGTAATAGCATATTTTACAATTAAAATGAAAATTATTAATTTAGTGGAAACAACTTTAAATAAAAAAGAAAATATGCATGTATTAAAAAAATGTTGTCTTATAAAAAAGTTTGCCATTCTGATAGAAAACAAAAATAACATCATCACGCAGAAGCTATTGCAGACTTGGCTCGTTGTGCTTCGATTGGAGACTCTGTTTTTGTTTTTGGAGATTTCAACATGCCATCCGTTACCTGGAGATATCTGCAGGATGATAAATACTTTGTTCAAACAAATCAGTGTTCAATCTACGATGATTGTTTAAACGTCTTGTGTGATCTCAGCCTATACCAAATTAATGGCATTACTAATAACTGCGGTAGAATATTAGATCTAATTTTTGTTAATGACGTATCTGATTGCTTCATTAAGCGTTCATCACCCATCACTACTCCTGAAGATGCTTACCATCCCACAACTGAATTGATCTTCTCAATTCCTAATAAACCCGTTGAGCAAACGTCAATTACAAATCAAAAAATATACTCGTTCAAACATACTAATTACGATATGTTAACTCAGCTGCTTATTGAAACAGACTGGCACAACATATTAGGATGCTATAATGAAGTTGATCAGATGTGCAATGCCTTCTATAATAAATTGTATTCTTTTATTGATTTATGTGTTCCAAAATCTATACCTAGGCAAAGAACTGGTCCACCTTGGAACAATAAACGTTTGGCTCAAGCTAAAAACAAAAAAAAAACAAATACTATAGAAAATACAAACAATCTGGCTCCTCTGTTGACTACTTAAGATACTCTACTAGTCGCGCTTTTTACTCCTTGCTTAATAAATCGTGTTACACCAACTATATAAATACAATGAAATACAATTTTAAATACAATCCAAAATCGTTTTATAAATTTGTTAACTCTAAGAAAAAAACAAATAACTTCCCTTCTACTCTGAAGTTTCAACAAACGGAATCCAGGGACGATAATATCATAAGTAATTTATTTGCAGATTTTTTCTCTACAACTTATTCAAATGCATCCTATGACGTATCGCGTAATTATCCATTCAAAGTATGTGCCAACCTAGCAACATCTATTTCATTTACTGACATTCCAACAATCTCTAAGGAATTAAAAAGTTCTAAGTTTTCGTTTACCTCTGGTCCTGATAAAATACCAAGCAACATTTGAATCAACTGCGCGGAATCTATTGCTTTCCCTTTAGCACTATTATTTAATACCTCTATCAAATATGGTACATTTCCGAGTGCATGGAAAACCTCGTTTATTATTCCACTGTTTAAATCAGGAAATAAAGCTGATATTGCAAATTATCGCGGTATTGCAAAACTGAGTGTTATTCCAAAAGTTTTTGAAAAAATCATTACAGAGAGTTTATGTTATCAAGTTGCAAATTTGATTTCCCCCTATCAACACGGGTTTCAAAAAAGATGTTCCACAACTACAAATCTTCTTCATCTTACGACTGTTGTTTATCGTGGATTTCTGCAACAAAAACAAACTGATGTAATATATACTGACTTCAGTAAGGCCTTTGATAAAGTTAATCATAGGCTTTTGATAACTAAACTACATTTACTGGGTTTTACGGATATTTGTACTAAATGGATTTATTCATATCTAAGCAATAGAAAACAAATCGTTTGTTTAATAATGCATTTTCTAGATGCATTGATGTTCTTTCTGGAGTTCCTCAGGGAAGTCACCTTGGCCCACTTCTTTTTACATTGTTCATCAACGATTTACCTGATGTTTTTCTTTCATCCAACGTTTTGATGTACGCTGATGATGTAAAACTTTTTCTCTGTTACCGTCAAAAATATGAGCAACAACTTCTACAAAATGACTTAAATTCGTTTATCATGTGGTGCAAAATAAATCTCATGGAACTCAACTTAAAGAAATGCAAATATATGCGTTTTGTTCGTAATTGTCCCATAGCTGCTTATTACTTTGTTGAAAACTATCAGCTAGAGTTTGTCTCAATTTTATTTCTCATATAAATATGACGGCAAACAAGGCTAGAGGACTACTTGGTTTCATAAAACGATGGGCTAAAGAGTTTAATGATCCATACATTACGAAAAACCTGTATACTTCGCTCGTAAGGCCTGTACTGGAGTATGGATCGGTAATATGGGACCCTATCTACAATAAACATTCTGACACTATTGAATCAGTGCAAAAACAGTTTCTGATTTACTGTCTTCGTGGACTAAACTTTAATCCTAGAAATATGCCACCTTATTCTGCAAGGCTTGCTCTAATCAAGCTACCATCCCTTAAAAGCCGCCGAATTGTGCTAAACATCTCGTTTCTTCTCAATATAATTAATGGCAACGTATGCTCTGGGTTTTTAATTACCAACCTAAATTTTAATGTTCCTCAACGCCCTTCACGTCATCTAATTCCTTTATCGGTTATATTTGTTAGAGCTAACTATGCTAATGCTGATCCACTGAGAAGGATGTGTAACGATTTCAACAAATTTTATAAATTCATTGATTATTCATTCTGCAATCCCCTTTTGCTATCAAAAATAGTCTATTAATACATTTAAACTCGTAACTTATTGTAACTTATATTTTTGTAAATTATTTTAATTTTTGTTCAATATTATGTAATATAGATATGTATGTATATTATTTTGTTAACATATGTAGGTATTTATTTGTTAATTTAAAATGTCTGTAAGGATTACTATTCCATAGACAAATAAATAAATAAATAAATAAATAATGAACCCATATACTCCTGCAGCACTTTTCTTTGTAGTTGAGTGTAATTTTCGTTCATCATAATATCACGTATGCTTGTTTGGGAGACAACATCAATTATATTGCTTCTATTAAATAATTCAAAACGACTATAAAAGTATTTATTATTAATATGTATGTACTCGTATTTTTAAGTTTCCATTCCACTGTATAAAAATTCAATAAAAGACGTGTACTAAAATGGGTCATAAAAATATCACGCTACGTATGAGCAATAAAAAATGTATTATACATATAAGTATTTACTCGCAGTACATGCTCTAGCGTGACTTATGATTCATAAGGTATGGGATAACAAACAAACAAATATAACTCATACGTACAATGCACTAATACGGGTATTTAACGAAACATACATACACTTAAGTATGTACATATGTATGTAGAAATGTACATACACACATAAATAGATAAATATGCTAAAGTCTTTTTATTTATTATTCTTACCTTTTTCATTTCAGTCGCGTCGACAATCAGTCAGCTTTACCGCCATACCACCTGGTGTTTTAGCCAATGACAGTCGTAACAATTCCACCGATGACATACAAATCGCTTTAGCTCCTCACATACAAACGTATTTGAGTCAAACTGGTCGTCGTCATTCCTGCTGCAGCGTCATGCTACCCGTCGCCTTTGAACGTGCCGCCACCAATTCTTGGCTAGATCCTAAATTCGATTCAGCCGTCTTGGAGGGCCAATATCAGACCAGTGTATTCCCACATGTGCGCATGAGATACAGGTAAGTTGAAGAAATTTACTCGTAATATTGAACGATTGTGATGTGTTTAAATTGCGAAATTTCCGTTTTATAACACTTAACCACAGGCAAACATTATTATTATTATTGTTATTGATAAAAGTGAAATAAAACTGCCATCAAAAACATTGTTGCATACTTTAATAAGACATGACATTTGAACTCTAAGTCACAATGGCAAAAAATAAAAGAGCCATAAACAAAATATAACATAATACGAAGTCGTAAGCAAGCTTAAGCTTAAGGATTATGAGAATAGAATATTAGCACCATTAATAAGTGCGTTCGAGAACTCAAAAATTTGTACAAATTTGTACTATTTTTTACTGGATTGCGTTCGCGTACACAAGTCCATTAAATGAGAGGGAGAATTGAGAGTGTAAAATGACAGTTAATTTACTGAGTAAATGCAAATTTTTACTGGACAAATTTTTGCCAGTAAAATCCAGTAAAATGAAACCATATGTTTTTAAATATAAACAAACAAAAGCAAAGGAAAACAAAAATTTTTGTTTTGTGATGAAATTTCAAAAATAACAAAAAACAATTGTATTAAGTTATAAACAATATGACGTTTATTTAAGTTTGATGCCAGAAAAGTATTAGGGGACGTTATGTATTCCACGCGAAATTAAAACGTGCGGAATTTTTATAGAATTGTTGGAAATATGTATGTATGTATGTATGTATGTATTTAAAACAACAATTTCCGAACGATGTATTTTCACGTGGAATGCAGAACATAATCGATTGTTTTTAAACGTGAATAAAGTTAATATATATTTATAGTTAAATTTTTGTTTATACATATCGTCGGCAGGTTACTGGTTAACCGCATGGAACATTTAAAAAAATTTACTTATTGTACTTTTCTTAAATTTGTTTTCAGTTTTTCGATATCTTGAATATATTAGGGTATATAAAGTTATTATCCCCTTTTATATTTCTCTTAATAAATGCACACGTTGGACCTACTTGAAAGGAAGTGAACAATATTGTTGTCATGATTGGTATAAGCGGCAACAAAAATGTGTGTCTTTTTCTGCACAGCCCAATCACTTTTCATGTTGAGCGTAAAAACCATAGAAACTTTAACGGGCTGACCCGCGAATTCGACAAAATAAGAAAATTTATTGTCGACATCGTGAAGAAAATATTCTATGGTGTATTTTTATACAACAAATGAAAAAACATTAATCGATTTTCTCAAAAACATAAAATTTTTCCATGCGGCTGGTCAGTAACTACCCAGCAAAAAAATTCTGTTTTGGAAGCACTAACAACTGAGGGAAGCAATGTGTTGTTTACTGGATTACAAAAGCTTTGAAAGCTGCTTCTGAAAAGCACTAACATAACGCAGGCTCTCTAACGAAATAAAGAACAAAAGTAAAAAAAATTGCAAGCAATACAATATTATTGCCTCTGTGAAGCAATAATATTTTGGAAGTTGAATTCATGCGCAACCACAATTGATTCTCTAACATTGTCTCCCTTACAAAAACGCTTTAGAAGTAGTAATTTGAGCTGGGTACCCGACGATATCTACATATATATGTATAGTTTTGTATATTCCCTGCAGATAATGCGACTAGTCCATACATGCATGTAAATACTCCAAAGAGGAGTAGGAATACTCCAAAACTACTCCAAATGTATGAAAAAAGGAGGTTGATGTCCTAGGGTTGGACTAAATGGTCCAACTTTGCATTACATCGGACTAACCCCAACACTGCTCCATATAGAATAGTTGTAGACTACGATCATAATCGTTTAAACACGAATACTTATTGTGCAGCATTGAATGCTTGTGTGAAAACGATATGATCCATGATTGAATTACATGGGACCATGTTGTAACTAGTCTGTTTCATCTAGATTGGTCCACGTATTACAATATTATATGCAGAGTTTTTTTTCATATACATACATACATACATATGTATGTATAATTTTTTTAGCGCCAAAATTGTCGAATCAGCTGTTGTATAAATTTTACTGGATTTTACAATTTTTGCGTTCGCGTACTTTTATTTGCAAACTTTTTTATTGAGAGTAATTTCCTTAAATTACTCAGTATTTACTCAGTTACTGGATTTTACTGGAAAAGTACTAAAACGCACCTAATATCTTATCAGCATAACTCATACATTGAGTAATGTTGGCCGCGTATTGAGTACAAATGGCGATTTTTGAGAGCCCCAGCTTGATCCTTGGCCAGATCCAGCCTCATCAGCGTTAAGCTATGTACAGACGGTTGTCAGATCTTACAATACTGCCAGTAAAATGTGCTCAAAATTTCTTACAACCGTCATTGTAAGAGAATTTTTTCTATGGGCAACACTGCACACGCTGTATTTTAAAGAAAATAATATATAATAAAGTATATGGAGCCAAAATCATTGCAATTGCTTCTTTATGGTCCATAATAATTTATATTTTCACTTTTTACATTTAACACTACCACAAACTATTGATATTTAACAATTTCTAACAAGTGCTTTGAGTCTGGCAACGCATAACAACATATCTGACACTTTTTGCATATGACAACCGTGTGAACTGACAATTTTTCGAATGGTGATTTTTTCAGATGAATTTATTGTCATACAACTGTCTGGCAATAAATTGTTAGATTTTCTGACAAATTTAAAACAACCGTGTTAACTGGCAATCTAGCTTGTGCTGGTAGTTTTTGATTGCCAGTACACTGTCAGCACATTGCCAGATCTGACAATATTGTAAGATATGACAATCGTCTGTACATAGCTTTAGTGTCCTTGCAAATGTATATCACTGTCAATAATATGTATAGCTTTAAATTATCGGCGCAGTTAATTAACTAATAAAATGGCTTTTTATTTTAATGCCGCTACTTAACACGAGAGGCACTGCAACGATGCTTAAACTATTAGTTTCAGAGTTGTAAAATCTAGTTAAACTTAAGTAGTGCCCGCACGAAAGCCTTCGTGTGCGACTCAAAGTTGCACTTTAGTTTTTGGCAGTTAAATGATAAACTAATATTAAAATGCAGCGTTTCAGGTTTTTGTGTGTTTGAAATTTAAAAATACAACACGAGTTCGTTGGCTATTGATTAGTGTAGTTTGTTTGTCGAGCAAAAAACTTAAACTTAAAAAAAGAGAACATTAGAAATTATTAATATTAATGCTTGTGTTGCACGCAGTAAAATATGTATCCAATGCAATTCAGGTTGGTAATCACTCGTTCGTGATGTAAAATGTAGGAATAATTTTTAATCGAACAATCGAAAACACAAAATGCAATTTAAATTATATTCAGCACAAATTTTGTGTTATTTAAAGACAGAAAGCGCTTGTTGGAAGACCCTTTAACTTGTAAACAACTTTTAAAATAAAAATTTGATGATATTTTAGAGTTTTAAATTAAAACTAAATTACCTTGAATGTGAAACATGCAAAGTTCCTTGCACGAATGATCATATGATATTTAAGTGCCCATTTTTTTATTCATACAGAAGAAAATCTCAGCTTTTCAACAGATTTGACAACATTAGAAATATTTTAAAAACCAAAGACTTCTAAATATATATGTAGTAATCTATGACTCTTTATTAGGGATGCATGGATTACCCTTTGAAATGCTTATACCGACACAATTTCTGAAAAGAAAAAAAACTATTAAAATTCACCCTAAACTGGCACTTCACCTAACTAAATTTAATCAAAGTTATCACAATCCTTATAAACAATTGAAGGTTAGGCGCGAATAACGTTTTAAGTGACAAAATAATAATTTTCAGGAGAGCCCAAAAACGTATTTTAAAGCAAGATTGGTTTTTTCATTTAATTTTTTTTAGCTTATCGAAAATAATGATAATTAGCATTAACTATGCTTTTTGTATCTCTGCTACATTTATCAATTATTTTCGACAATTTCGTTTGCATGATTTTATTAGTTACTTACAAAGTTTTCCACCGGCTGACTGATTGTATTTTGACGGCGATAGGGTGCATACTTTTGGATGGTTTGATGTTTGAACAACGCAAGAGAGTTATGTTAGTGGTAATCTGTGAAAAAACTGGTTTTTTTAAAAATGTCTTTTACAACGTTATTCGCGGCTGTGCTTCAATTATACATAATTATTCCCTTACCACTCTACACTTATCATCAACCAAAAACATCATCCTCAATCAACATACATACGTATCTAACTCTTGCGATACATACATACATATCGTTCTTCAACACATGTACATATCTATCCTCAGCGACTGGATTCAGACCCTGGAAATATAAGTCTTCTTCAGGCTTCTCCAACAATTGAACTTCATATTTCAAAACTAAAAAATTTAATTGCCTTATTTTCTATTTATTTGCAGATTTACTCTCTCGTATATATTACTGTGTTCGGTTGCCTGGTTTCTGTACTTTCTTGTAGATGGCGGGTCTGAAGACTTTTGGCGTCCGATATCGAGTTCCTTTTCTCTACTCTCACTTATAACAATCATGGCCATGTGTTTCACCCATTGGGACATGTATCGCGCCAATCGTATTGCCACATCCGCAATTACGGCTCTTATCTTATGTGCCACATCCTTGATATTTCTAACGTACACAGGACGAGCATTTAGTCCACTAGGTCATTTTGCAATTTGTTTGGAAATTGTTCTGCTCATTTATACCGCTCTACCAATGACATTGTGGCTGAGTGCGGCGATAGCCATTACGTATACAATAATCTTTGAAGCGGTAACACACATTGTGGTGGCCGGTAATGCTGTACACGGTGCCACTGCTGAATTTAGCTATAAAATTTTAATTCTAAGAATATTGTGTCACTTTTGTGTGCATTTGGTGGGCTTGCATGTTTTGGTAATGAATGTGGTACGTATGCGTGGCACTTTTATGAAGGTTGGACAAAATTTGCTAGTGAGAAGGCAATTGGAAATGGAGAAGCAATTAAAAGAGAAAATGATCCATTCGGTGATGCCGCCAAAAGTAGCTGACATGTTGTTGAATGAAGGTGGCATTGAAGGCAATAACGATGGCTTTGGAACGCCGGAGTGTCATTATATGCGGCCTCGGCCCTCAAATGATGTCAAGTCTTTATTTCGACCTTTTCACATGCACAGTATGGAAAATGTTAGTATTTTATTTGCTGATATTGTGGGCTTTACACGTATGTCTTCAACGAAAACCGCCGAACAGTTGGTGGAAATTTTAAATGATCTCTTTGAAAGATTCGATGATTTGTGTACTTTGAATGGCTGCGAGAAAATCTCCACACTAGGTGATTGCTACTACTGTGTATCGGGCTGCCCAGAGCCTAGGCCAGATCATGCGATTTGTTGTGTGGAAATGGGCTTGGGCATGATCGATGCCATGCGTTGTTTTGATGCTCAACGTCACGAAGGTGTCAAAATGCGTGTTGGCGTTCATACTGGCACCGTTTTATGTGGTATAGTGGGGACAAGAAGGGTGAAGTTTGATGTTTGGAGTAATGATGTCTCATTGGCAAACAAGTAAGTTCCATTAAATAACTACTTAAATATATACATACATACATTACATACATTACACACATTACACACACACGTAATTCGCTTAGTGCTCAAACGAAATTTTTTTATTAGAATGGAATCTTCTGGTAAACCTGAACAAGTTCACATATCTGAGGAGACGGCTAGTTTTTTGGGTGAAGCTTATTACTTAGATGAAGGCGAGGAAGTTTTCGGTAAGATTTAAACATAAATTTTAATAAAGATAAATTGCCAATTGAGCATAATTCATATATATATATATATATATCACAGGTCACCGCACATTCTTTGTTGTGGGTCGTCGAAAAGACGTCTCGCGCGCCAACAGTCTGTGCCCCAGCGTGCATGCTAATAATTCGTCATCTAGTCACTTGCAGCTACCCGGAGTGCCAGGACAAGGCAATTCGTTATCGCAAAGTGCAACAAACATCTCTGCTGTACAGCCCAACGTTCCGCCCGCTTCTCCAGTTGGCCAACTATCGTCATCCTTAAATCCTTCTCCAGTGCTCTCAATAAGACCAAGACTGACCTCCTTAAGCATGAAACTACGTAAAAAGTCACAATCTCGGGACGCGGATGTAGAACGGGGCATGATACATACCGCAGCTGCTGGTATACCACCCGTTGTAATATGCCGAGAACGACCAAAAATTATAATAACAACGAAAAGCTTGCCAGGAAGCCTGGATTCTGAAAATGAGCCCGAGCAGCCGAATAGCGAAAATCAAGAAGTCAACAAAAATGGAAAATCTCCCAATTTAGTAGCAGCAAACAGCCGACCAAAAATAAGACTAAAAGTATGGAAAGTTCCCAGATTCTTGAAAAAACTGGAAGATATTGCAAAAACAGACGAGAAGTCCACCATAACCGATGTAAGCATAAGTTTGATGCATGCTCTACCAAAGACTCCCAATGGAAACGAAGAGAATGTAGCCTTTATAGAGCCCAATGGTTATCAACAACAACTGCCGATAAAGGTGTTGGAAAACAACAAACCAAATACGAATATGTTGGATATACCCCATAAACCGATGCTACACCACGTGGCTACATCTACGGGTATAAGTGCTAGTGCTAATCGTTCTCCGGATACCAGTTGTTGTTCACCTGGTCAATACTCCATGTTTGACGACATAATCGATATTAGATCATATATAAGTCAGTCCCGCAGTGATATCTCTCCATTTGGAAGATCTGGAAGCTATCGATCACAGTGCGGAAAGAGTGGACAATCAGAAACATCACCATTACCTCGAGTAAGAGCTTCCACTTTAACGGTAGCAAAGGAGGAAGGAGTTAACAACAATAACCCTACACAACCGCTAATAGTACCTGGTGCATCAAGTGCACATCAGCCCACACACTCCCGCAACTCAAGCATATGGCCGGACGGCTTAAGTATATGTCCTTCAGCCACTTCGCGAAAAGATTCTGGAATCAAAAGCAACTCCCGCAGATCTTCAATACAGCAGCAAATATATGCACTCAATCAAACCGCCATTAGCACACATCGTGTGTCCGGCTATTTTACCAGTTCAACTTCCAGCATTTCCAACATAGGAGATCTGCAAAATATACCCAATGTGCCACTACCTGCAACAATAATGCCACCGCCTCCGCCTCAAGGGTTTTCCGCTGTTCAAGTTGTGGACCCACTTGCCGCTTGTCTACAGCAGCTGCGCAAGCAATCGGACCTCCAACTGATACGTTGTGTGCGCGATAATGCAAAATCTCAAAGGAGTTATCTAGTCAAACCTCCTCTGAGAAAATTTAGTCTGTATTTCAAATCCTGCCAAATGGAAAAAGACTTTCGCTCAAAAGCCCACAGATTTGGCAATGAAAACGAAACGGAGGGTCCCCCCACACTAGCCACCCCTAGATACAATACCTACATTGATATTTTTGTCGGTTTGGCTGTTTATTTGTGTATATCGTTGTCGCTTTTCCTAATGACACCCAATACTGTTACTCCCAGCTTTCGACTCTGGGTGTCACTCTTTGCTTTTTTTACTGCCATAAAATTGTTTGCTTTATTTCTATTCACTCGTCAAATGTGCCGTCGGCACTCGATACAACAAACGAGAACGAAAGTTGCCAGCAACGATAACGAATCGTGTGCCGATCGCATATTTGAGGCCATTTCCAGTTGGTATCCTTGGCACATATGTTTGACAGTATTAATGGCCATGCCGGTCATATTGATTATTGCAAATTTCTTACTGTTGGATCTCAATGAATTGGAGGCATTCGAGTATCATTATGGCTTTCTGATATTCGTTTGCATCGTCCACTTCTGCAATTTTACCCAATTGAATTGCTGGATGCGAAATATTCTAGCATTTTTGGCTGCACTTTGTTTTGTTGGCATTGCCGTTTCCCAGTTATTGGTCTATTCAAATCGAAATGATGCCTCCGAGGCAATAACTGTACCCAGTACTACCCATTTGCCCAATCTGGGCAAAGATGTGGTAAATTTTATTATCGAAGAAATTAAATGGTTTCAAGACTATCACGTCGAAATCTATTTGGACTTATTCCTTATTTTGGTATTAGTCTGGTTTCTTAATAGAGAATTTGAGATTGGCTATCGTCTGACATTTTATGGCAATGCTGTTGCCAATCAAGATAAAGTACGAGTCCAAAATATGAAAAATCAAGCTGACATGCTGCTGCATAACATTATACCCAAACATGTGGCCGAGCATTTAAAAAATACCGCCAAGTATTCTGAAAATCATCATAACGTTGGTATTATTTTTGCCTCCATTGTCAACTTTAACGAAATGTATGACGAAAGCTATTTGGGGGGCAAAGAATATCTGCGTGTCCTGAATGAGTTAATTGGTGATTTTGATGAACTTTTATCAAGGCCAGAGTTCAAAAGCGTAGAGAAAATAAAAACAATCGGTTCCACTTTTATGGCAGCTAGTGGCTTAGATCCAAATCATCGTGGTGGTGGAAATGAACATCTCTATGCTCTTATGGAGTTTTCCCTAGCCATGCAAGGTGTGGTGGATGCCTTCAATAAAGATTTATTAGAATTCAATTTAATATTGCGCATTGGTTTTAATGTGGGCGATGTAACGGCCGGTGTTATAGGCACTAGTAAGCTGCATTATGACATATGGGGTGATGCCGTCAATGTCGCATCACGTATGGACTCTACTGGTGTTTCAAATCGCATACAAGTCGGTAAGGATTGCTTGCCTTTCCTGGAAACCAAATATGAGTTCGAGCCTCGCGGCAGTGTTTATGTTAAGGGCAAAGATAATATGGAAGTATTTTTGTTTACTAGAGGGAAAGCGGATCGGTTGGGCGATGACGAAGAAAATGAAGTGAACAAGAGTAATATAATGGAAAACGGTAAGCATAATGGCAGTGTTAGCTAGATGTAAAGGAAATTGGATGATTTAGATACACATGATGATGTGTTCAAGAGAATTTAAATTGTCAAGTGTGAAACAAAAGAGATAAATAGAAAATTATAAAAAATATACTCTTTTGTTCCTTCAGAGAAGGTTGAGTTCTCCGTCTTGCCGCTTACAGAAAACGAAAACAGTGAAATGCTTGTAAAGAAATTAGTGTGTGCAAAGTGCGAAGGGATTTGGACAGTTGAGAAATTTATTTTATTTAATCTAAAAGCAAAGCTTAGTTTTCACATAAAAGCTACATACATATATAAAACCCTTAATAGTAATGAAAATTATACTTGTGTATACCGAAATCGAAAATAACTTAACTTATGCGAATAAAATTCGAACTCAAAAACGATTCCTGTTTCGTTTTTTACACATATTGCACTTTTTGCTTATAATTTAAACACCTGAAAAAAATATATTTTCTCTTAATTTTACAAATATCTTACGAGTATTATTTTAAGTTTCCCTTGGCGGGGAGGAAGATATAGATAGATATTTTGTGGTTTCATATACCAGCACAACAATAATAAAAAAACAAAGCAAAAAGTACTTGTCAAACTTTTTATTGACTTGCCATTAAGCATATTTTTATGTAACTATTTTTCATCACTAATAAATCAAATTAAACGCCATATCTTGCGTTCATTATTTAGCCAAGTACTTGCCCTTGATTTACGGCACTTGGAACAAGTGTTTTTCTGAACTAAAGAATAGACTTTATGTGCAACGCACATATGTATGTATGTATATAGAAAAAGATTGACGCTAACTACAAAGGACCATATTTGTTAATAATTTTTGCAAAAATACAAAACATTTTTTTTTACAAAAGAAACACGAACAATCCTAAAATTTTTTTAAAAATCTTGCCTTTTTTTAAATTTTCAATAACTTTACTTGTTTAGAATCTAAAAGAAACTTAAAACTTAACCATGAATATTAAAAGAATAGTAATAACAGTGTTTTATATGTCTTGTATTTAAATGTACTTTTAAAAAGCAAAATTTACCATAACAAAATTGTTATAAAGAAAACTATAAATTTATTAGATAATTTTATAAGAGATTAAGGGCCTAATTCATAAAAAATATTTTGATTTTATAAAAGGTTTATTAACCAAATTTCCATAGAAAACTTGTTTCATAAATCTCTTATTAAACAGAAATATTTTTTATGAATAAGGCAATAAAAAAATATTTTATATGTGAACATTTGAAAATTTTTGACACTATTTAAATCGCTTTAAAAAGGCCGCGGTGTAGTTATGCCAGGTGACTGCTTAAGAAATTGTTCTACAACAGCCCGTCAAAGCTACAATGACAATTAATTTAAAAATCAATAAATTTGCCCACACACTTCCAATATAATTGTGCAATTTTTCGTATTTCACAATAATATCGCTAATATGTATGTCATATTTGAAGGTGGCACAATATATTGACAGGCATCAAAATACTCGTACTTTTGATTTTTATTGTGCAATCAAAATAAGTGCAATATACTGTGAAATGTGTTTGCAACATTGTACAATATTTTTTCCGCAAAGGTGACGCCAATCATTAAAGAAAGAAACTTATCAGAATTAATTATATTATTATCTTCTAATATTATAAATGTGAAAGTTTGTATATTTGGATTTTTAAATGGATGGTTATAGGTTATGTTTACATTTTATTTTGAGCAACTTGTGCCATATTATATTGGAATATATTGTGCCACTTATTGCATAGTATAGAACAAAATGTAAATAATATGATGAATAACATATACCATAGTATTGAATAATGGATGAGCTGCTTAATGGTTTTTATGAGAACTCTTAAGCTTGCGAGACTTGTTTTATGAAGTCAATTTGAAAGAGAAAGCCAAACATGAAAATTACTCAGATTATTTGAAGAAGTTGTTTTTTTATTCAAATGCAGAATTGCAAAACTGAAGTTTACAAGTCAAAGTTGTTGGGCAAACCTAAAAGGATTGTGTAAATAAATTTCCATAAAATTTTTGACAATGGCTGCTTTCCGTGTTTGATGCAAATCGTATTGCGGAAGTGTAAAAGCAAAATAAAATAGCTTTTTTCAGTTTGCAAGACTTTTGAACGTTTTCATGAGAACCCTTATTATTTAGAATTATCGAGTAATTCGATATATTTATATATATTTTGTCAAATACATATATGCATAAGTATTTAAGCTTATAAATTAAATATTTTAAAAAAGGCTAAAACGACTTTAATAGTGTTAAATAACAACAAGTAACAAGTTTTCACAGATATGAAGTATTTTTTTTAAGAAAGCAAATGTTATCAATTTTAAAGCTCAAAAAAAATTAAAAATTAAAGCACATGAAACGAACTCAAGTTATAAACTGTTTTAAAAGTAAAAACGTATGTTTAAAGAGAAACTAACCATTGAATTATTAATATTTATTTATAAAAATAGAGATACATACATATATTATACACATACAAATTTACAATAAAAAGAAAATATTTATTACCACATTTAGATAAAAAGCATTTGATATACTTTTCAAAACTATAAACCTGTTAAAAAATTTTAATTTTCTATTAAAAAAAACAATGTTAATAAATACTTCAATGGTCTTAATTAAAAAAAAACATAAATAAAACCAGTGACATGACTTAATATTATTAACACAAATTCAATAAACTCTAATAACGCCGAAAAATTTTTATGTAATACTATATTTTTTAATATTTTCTTTCTTGTGTAAATATTTATTTGTTAAGGCTATATTTTTAAATTTAATAACAAAAAAAAACTGTAAACTATTTTTATTTACTAAATATTTTATTAAACGTTAAGTTTTTTCATTGTTAATATTAATTTTTTTATATTTATAAATAAATGACAGGAAAATAAATTCATATTTATTTGTAATTGTTAGCAATTAGCCAAAAAATAATATATGTATATATACGAACACACATACATGCATAAATATACATATATATGTGTATATATGTGTGAGTATATTAAATTATGTATGTATTAAAATAAATTATGTATTAATAAAAAATATTTTTAGTAATTTATAAAAAATCGAAAATATTAAAATATGCATAATAAATATTTATTTACATGTCTGAAACTATAAATTAAATCAAACGAAAATTACAGAAAAAACATATTACAAAAGAGTAATAAAATCAGTCAAATATAATAAATACATAATTTGAGTGTTAATAACAAAACAAAATACTTGAAATTTTATTTCGACTTGCATTATATGAAAGGTAAGTTTAAATCAATTAGTTTCTGAGTGAGCCAACTGGCAACGAACTATCAAATTTCTCAAAGACAAAGAGGCCGAGGCAGTCCATCGAAAAAAAAAATAAGTTTAATACTGAATTTTCTTAATTTATGTGTTTTCGTGTATGTGTCTTAAGTCTTTGCTATTTATGTACATCTCATGAGGCACGAAACTCACAAAAGACTTAAGACACACACTCGATTTTCACAGAAATTCACTCGAATTAAATTTTAATGGCGATTTTCGGATTCAGCTGGTGGAATTCGTACGTATAGGGTTTTCCGGCCATTTTGGGCCACGGATTTCCGAGATAAATGCAAAAAACATAAAAATCGTCAAAATTCATAAATTATCAGCTTCTATCTTAAGTCTTTCATATATAGCATAAGGGATCTGTTGTATGCAAGGTGTGAAAGACTTAAGACACATGCAGCAATTTCTAAAATTTGAGTAGAAATTTTTGCCAACTTGAAGTCTAAATAATCAAAAGCCTTAAAGTATGCAGTGATATTTTCTTATTAGTTAATAATATTGAAGAAGTTGCTTGGTGTTTAAGTCTTTTGATTTTAAATATGAATAATTCTGGTATTTTGCTGTAAAGATAAAATTGCTAGAAGGTCCTTTTTAAAAATTAACGAGATTTTGGGTTTTGTTATATTTTGACAAATATTTATGGCAAGTAACAATATTTTTAACCGCCAACTAAAGTTCAATATTATATTGATGTCCTTGAAACTTTGCTTACATACCTTTTGGATTATTGCAGTGAAACAAAATCATGTCCATTAAATTTAACTTTATGTTTTATGTACTTCAATGCAACTGATTCTTATATAACTCTTAGCATGCTTGAATCTCATTTAATGAAAAAATAACGTGTGTTAAAATTCTAAGATAATATTTCACATATTTTGATTTAAACCATTTTTACGATGGCAATGGCACAAACTTCTGTTCCTAGAAGTGGCAAGGCATGCCAATTAAAATTTATTTTAATATTTTGTGTACTTCTACCTAACTGATTCTTGCTAAGCTTTGCCCACACAAGGTCTTGAAATGACACAATCTCTCATATAGCAAATTGTAGGCCAAACACTTAAAAAAAAGGAGTCAGATCACCACAAAAACATAAATGTAAAAATATGGCCAAGTTTCTCTTCCAAAATGTTAGCCATTAAAAGTACTGAGGCTGGCTTTACATCTGGATTGGCATCTGTCCAAAAAAGCGTAACTACTAATTACTAATGAAAAACTGTTTGATTCAGACACTCTATTTGGTGACTCGGCATAATGCCATAGCCATTACCATAGAAACCAATTGAATTTTAGTTTATGGCTATGGCGTTATGGCGAGTCACCAAATACAGTGTTGCCCGTTAGTTTGGTTCAAACTGCTGTTTTCTATGGTTATGGTTATGGCACGTCTGCCTGCACCTTTAATGTTAGAATATGGCTCAAAACAGTACAAAAAGCTGCAGCAAATTAAATTTGTTAAAATTGCTAAATTAAACAGTAGTCCGCTTAACTGGATTAGGTTAGTTTAGGTTAGCAGGCCGCTGGTGTAGAAATCAAGAACCTAGGGTCCAGCTCACTTGGATTCAATATAATGATCACTTTGTGCTACCTGTAAGTTGAAAGTATTAGAAGAAAGGGGGATAGGGAATAAAGGGGAAGATATAGATGAAATGTTTCTTGAGAATAAAAGAGAATAAAAGAAAAGAGAAGTGGGTCAGGAAAGGGTCTGTGTATGCACATGCCATGGAGAGGGTTAACGACCATACCAGGGGGTCTACTCTGTAATGCGATTCGAAAGAAAATGCTTTCGAATTTACATGTTATAGACATACAAATTCCAAAGCTTTTTCTTTCATTTCGAATTACACAGTAGACCCCCAGCTGCTGCTCCTAATGTACAGACATAGGTTTCTTAGTCCTATTTCCGATAACTTGGACAGGCTATTGAAGCATATTCTGCCAAGGAAGCGCAGACAGAGATCCTCCAAAGCGGTGCAGAAGCAGAGGAGATGCGAAATGCTTTCCTCCTCTTCCTCATTATTGCAGCTGTCACAGTAATCATTATACGGGAGACCCATACGTTTAGCGTGGGTTTCGAATGTACAGTGGCCTGTAAGTGTGTCCACGTGATTCCTCAAGTGCTTCCTGGTAAAGCTAATGAGGTTTTTAGTTCAGTTGATACATAGGCGAGGCCAGAGGTTCCTCGATATAACGCAGGTAGACTCATTGCGCCATTTGTCTTCAGGTAAATTGAGAAAGGCAGAATCGAAGCGTCTCCAGCAGGATGAGAGAGGGAGCCACAGAGATTGTCAATATCGACTACTCTGAGTAGGGTTGCCTCTTTGCCAGGTCATCCGCAGCTATGTTGCCTAAATTAGTCCCGCGTCCACGCACCCAATATAGTGTGATGGATGAGTGCTGCGCAAGCTTATCCAGAAGTGATGTGGAGTACACACCTGCGAGGGACTTGATTGCAGATTGGCTGTCCGTTATTATATGGATATTTCTATTATGTATCCGATAAAAACTTAGCCATTGTGTTGCTCTTTTAATGGTGGATATCTCTGACTGTATTGTGCTACACATTCGTCTGTTAGTCTGAAGGACATTTCAATTCCGAATTCTGGAATTCGTTTTTAGCCGTCCGTGAAAACCTGCACGGCTCTATCCATAGAGGAGAACCATTCTGTCAATGAAATACTAAATTTAATATAGAAGTAGGGTTAGGGAGTACAGTAGTCAATGAGTTCAGGTATGCTGTTAATTGTATTTAGAATACTAGCATGACCACATGGTCTGTAGTTCCATGAGCCTATTGCGTTTAGTCTAACGCCCTTATGAAGGGCGTGAATCTAAGGGCACCTGTTATCCTAAATGCCATTTTGCGAAGAATTCCTTATATACTTGACTGATTCCCCGCTGATTATAGTGATTTCCACCAGACTGAGATTCCGTAAAATAGGATTGCTTTTATGACCATCTCTAGTATCTAACTTTTAACTTTAGGGTTAATTCCCCAAGTAGAGCCGATTGCCTTCCTACAGACGTAAATTGCCATAGAGGCTTTCGCTACTCTCGCCTGAAGATTTTCTCTCCAAGAAAGTTTACTGTCAAGGACAATGCCTAGATAGTTGGCACTATCCGACAGGGTTGAGGTAGTGCCATTCAATCTTAGGTGATTGAAGTGGGGGACTTTGTATATGCTGGTAAAGAGTACTAGTTCTGTTTTGGTTGGGTTGACACTGAGGCCGCTCCTAGAGCACCAAGCATTAACCTCATTTAGAGCAGTTTTCAGCCTTTGTGATAACGTATCTATGTGAAATCCTGATATTGCTATCGCTCCATCATCTACGTATGCAACGGTTCTAAAATTCAAGGATTCCAATTTCCTGAGCTGATTGTTGACCGTCGCATTACACAATAGTGGTGACAGCACACCACCCTGAGGCGTACCTCGGCGGGCCTGCCACAGGAACGGCTATGGTGGAAGTGGTACTTCTGCATAGTAGCAAATTTTCTACGAGTTGATAAATCTCTCGGTCAACACCCAGCTCTCTAAGAGACTAAAAGATTGCCGTTGGATTAATATTATTAAAGGCACCTTCAATGTTCATGAAGGCTGCCATGGTGTAGTTTTTATGCTTGATTTTAACTGGATTACGAGTATAATTTTTTAATGACCAAGTAGGTAATTTTCTTAGGCATTAAAATTGTTGAAAGATCAACTACTATTATTTTAATATCTCCAAATTGTGCACTAAAACCAAAAGAGCTGCTGCCACTATCGTATTAAAGTTTTTCTTTATACCAATAAAAATATTTAATTTAATGAAAGACTAAAATTTGTTCAATAAATTTAATCACTTAGAAAATTAATGGAAAACACTGTATAAGAGAGAAACATACATACATATGTATATGTAAGTATTCAAAATACTTAATTGATATTTATTTCGCTTCATACCAATGTATACTTAATAATAATGTGTAAATTACAACTTAATTTATTTTCTCTATAATATCAAAAGGACAATTATTTACATGATTCCACATTCGAAATACTCGTACACACGTTTTCAATACACAAAACGAAAAAGTATTTTTATAAAGGACATTATTACAACTGAAATACTAGGAATTGCATACATATGTATTTATGTATGTATATATGTACATATGTATGTATATATGTAACTAATTTTACAATAATCAAGAGTCACTTAAAATATCTTTTAAAATCGAACTAGAATTACGTGAAGGGGAAAAATCATCTAACACCGTAGAATTAAGAAGTAAAGGTTGAATAGGCACAGAAGTAGGATAAGTAGCTGAGCCACCACTGACCGTCATCGAAGGGTTAACAATATTCGAAGAACGTCTAGAAGCTGGCGAGGCTGCAGTAGTAGCACTTGCTGCTGCAGATGTGTGAGTTATGTTTAATAAATTGGGCAATTGTTGTGGTTGCGGTTGAGACTCTTGCTCTAGGAAGTGCACAAAAGCTCGAACCAAATTGTCTTTGGAATGAGCACCTTTCGAAGGAAAATAAAAACCACAAATTTTAAAATTAGTTACAAAGCAATTAAGATTACACTTGTTGATTTACCTGGCGAGCCTCCTCCACCGCCCAGCAGTGTGCCCAACCATCCGCCTTGCTGCTTATTGAGACCCACTTTGTCTGTTTCAGTTTGATTAAAGTCCAACAGAGATGATATCATTCTTAGAATTTGATGTTTATCGTTTGGATTACCACTGACCACATAGCCAATCAACAAGCTTTTAATTAAACTCTTTTCGATTTTATCCGCTTGACTGCACTCCGTAGCAGATAAATTCTTTTCCAGCTGCAAATTTTGTTGCTTCAAAGATTCCACTGCATAAAAAAAAGGGAAGACAAGCAAAACATTTCAAATTTTATGTGGAAATATAATTGCAAAACGTTAATTATTCAATCACACTCTTTACACATCTCACACAAGCACTGGAGGAACTTTTTCGGTTAAACAAGGGAATTGTGGCGATTTTATTTCATCTAGTTGTAAGTATGACATAAGTACTGGTTAGTATTTCAGAAAAATGTCTTAAGCAAACATATTCAACACCAGTACCTAATGTAATACTCTACCAGACAAAATTATACACTTTTTTTTATTATTACATACAATTATAAATTTTCGTTTTAGGGCCCTAACAAAGTTGCTTCAATTTATCCAATTAACAAAAAACAAAAAGTAAACTAATAAAAAAAATCATGCTTGAAATTTATTTGAAAGAAGAAAAAAAAACAAAAGGACAACACAATTTATAGTTATAAAAAAATATAATTAAAAAAAATAACAGACAAATATTGTAAAAAAAAATATATAATAATGAAGTTAAGATGCAATGTCAAATAATCTCCACATGCAACGTGATTCCAAATTTTGTAAATCATCACATTACATAATGAGATTTATTGAAAGTTTGCATAGAGTTTATTTTGTTTGGTTCTGGTTTTGTTTGTATTGATTGTATAGATAGTAAAACTGTAACTAGAAAAATTAAATTTACAACAAAATTCAACAATGAACGCAAATTAGTCGAAGTGAATAAGGATATATGATACAACAAATATATACAAAAGTAAAGTGAAATAAAATGATAAGCTAGCAGATATAAATATGTATGCATATACAAAAGTAAAATAAAAAATAAAAAGTTATATGTATGTATAGATATAAGATAAAAATATAACTTACTAATTAATGGCAAGAAAAAAATATGTAGCCTGGAAAAAAATTAATTTGTTATTAAACAGAAGTTGTGATATCTTGTGAAATAAATCGTGTCGCATCAAGTGTACTCGTAATTTTTTGGATTTACTTTTCTACTAGTTACACTGTAAGAAAAATTCAAACTTAAAAGAAAAAATTTTCAAATACTTTTTTTTTCAAATAAAAATATTTGCATTAATGTTCTACTGTAATTCTTTCAATACAGCAAGCTCGAAATTCAACTTTAACATCAGAAATTATTCTAAACTTAAACTAAGTTTAAAGATCAATTTAACCTTCTTCACATTTGCATTTAAGTTGCAAGACGTGTTTAAATGACAAAATAAAATTCTATTATAAGTCTCTGAATACACTAAAGTTCGCCAAAATAAAACCAAAGAAATTGGCTTACAGAATGCTATAATATAATACACAGACAATTATATATAAACACTTGAAAATTGCAAAATTAGTGAGTTTTTATGCAGACTACACCAATTAACACTGAAGTTTAAAAAAATCAAAATTAAAGGGCATTCTATCAGTTAGTGTAACTTTGACTATGTAGTTTTGACAACTTGCTGTATCTTGGAAACCGTAAGAGGCAAACTCTTGAAATTTTCAAAAACACTTTAACTTAAAAATCCCAAAATTAAAAATAGCAAAAACAAAAATATTTCCAAAAACCGGAAAAATCGTTAAAACAAAAAAACTCCAAAAGTAAAAAAAAAACATTGGCGCGTAGTCATAGTCAAAACAAAAGTACACTTTAAGAAGTTAAAACCAGTATTACCATACAAAATACTGGTTTTAATTTCTTAAAGTGTACTCTGTTTTGACTATGACTACGCCCCATTAAAACTAAAATAAAGTCAAAAACCGAAAAAATCGCCAAAACTAAAAAAAAGTAAAAAAAACCAAAAACACTCAAAAACGAAAAACGTGCCAAAACAAAAAAAAGGACCAAAACTAAAAAATCGCCAAAAACCTTAAAATGTTTACTGGGTACTCAAAATTTGTTAAAAATATCTACATCAGGTAAGATCTTCAGCATTGGCTAAAGTAGTTAGCACGTTGACTACAAAACCGAAGGTGCTGGGGTCGAGCCCAGTCTCCGACACGCATTTTTCTAATGCGAATTAGTGTCCTTTTATATCAGTTGTTGTAGGAAAGTTCAAGTGATAGAGGTATAGAAACTGGTCACTGAACTACAACAGCTTCAGCGGATGCTAATCCTTATAACCAATAAAATGGCTACTAAACACAGCTTCAAACATTTAATATTCCTCATTGACACCAGAGTCGCTGCAAAACTGCATTATTAGAAACGTGGAAAACAGGAGAGTTGTAAAAAAAATTAAGCTGTTCTCTATCTCTTCCTTCACCGCCTGTCTTATCTATCACTATCTCTTTTCTAGAAGAAGGTAACACCCAGTACTAGTAGTAGTAGGCATTCATTGCCTGAGTGTTACTTCTCTTTAAAAAAAAAAAAGATTATGTACTCGTATGTAGTGTCCGTATGTGAGTCATAGCCGAACTTTACTAAATTTTTTTTTTTTAATTTTAATAAAAATTCCAAATTGAAAACATCAGCTTAACTACACTTTCTCTAGATTCATGTGAAGTTTTTGTGTTACTGTTTCATAATACGAATTTTGCCTTCGACACTCAATGCAACTCAGAATTCCCTCGTTTGACGGCTTTTTAACGCTTTAGTTAGTATTTATTTTTTAGTTCGGTTGGCTATTAAGAGTGTCAGTTTTATTTTGTTAGCTTTGATTTTTCATGTTTCACTATAATAATGTTTTAAGTTTGTTTGGTTCTGCACTTATCATATTTTTTATTAGCGCTATGCTCTTTATGCCACGACACAGGAGCTAGGACGTGATTTTTGTAATAAAAATAATTGACACTATTACAATTATAAATTTATGTTTTGTTTTAATTTCTTTGTACTCAAAAGCAGAGTACGAAAATAAACGAAACAAAATTTATGATTTCTTTGTTTCGTTCGTGAAACAAAACAATGAGAACGATTTCTCAATTTGTTTTTGCACATGATCACAAACAATACATTAACTTAATCGACGCTGCTAGAAAATAAAATAACGGGAAATAAATATTTCCTATTATTTTCTATTACTATTTGCGGCGAATTTGACATCATCATGTTATATAATTTTATTGCACTGTTTAACACATGACATTTTTTTATATAGCTAAACAGGCTAGCTCTAACCGGTTGTCCTAAGACACCTCTCTTCTTTTTTAACCCCCGACCAAAAAAAGAGGTGTTATAAGTTTGTAGTGTGTGTCTGTGTATCCACGTCAAGGCCAAACGGCTGGACCGATTTTGAATTAGTTTTTTCTGTTTGAAAGGTGACTTGATTGAGAAGCTTCTTAGCTATGTTTTAAGATATCACATCTTTTCTAGATATATTCGGGGGTTTTTAAAATTTTTCATTCTTGTTATTATTATTAATATTTTTATGCTAATTCTTTCATATTTTGGTTTTATAGAAATTTGAAATGTTAAAATATCTTTTTTTCTTTTCTATTTTAAAATACAATTGACATCAACATTTTTGCATAAGTATTTAATTACTTAAAAGTGCAATAACTTCAAATGAAAATAACAAAAATTAAAAATTTTAAAAACCCCAAATATATCTAGAAAAGATGTGATATCTTCTAAACGGCTGGACAGTTTTTCTTAAAACATAGCTAAGAACCTTCTCGATCAAGCCACCTTTCAAACATAAAAAAACTAAATCAAAATCGGTCCAGCCGTTTGGCCTTTACGTGGACTCGTACACACAGATACACAGACATACACTACAAACTTATAACACCCCTTTTTTGGTCGGGGGTTAATGAAAAAAGAAAATTATTGATTGAGTTGGTTTTAAACTAATGCCCTAATTCGGTTCGACGATTGTATCGTCTTGTCTATGAATGAAAAAAAGCCGCAGTTGTGATTCTTTAAAACAATTATTATATATTGTCTTTGCTAGAAGGTTCGTATATTTGCCTTATGATTTTGTTCCAAACATTATATCCTCCAACACATATTTTTTCATATATTTTTCAAACTATTCTATAGTTAGTTAATTTAATTTTTATATTTTAAAAACATGGTAATAATATTATTATTTTTCATTATCAAAGACAGCAACCATTTTTGAAGAAAATAATTTTTTTAATTCAAAAACAGGAACTCAAAAGTATTTTCAAACAACAACGTCCTAAATTTTCTTATGACCTAATTCAGCAATAATAATGATAATGAAAAATATAAATATTATTGCCATGTTTTTAAAACATAAAAATTCAATTAAAGTATTATAAACTTGACAATATGTCGAATAATAAATTTCTTAAATGTTAAATTTAGATTTTATTTTTCATTTTGCCTTATAATTACTTTTATTGTTATCCAAAGGATTTCTAATTGTATAAAGGTGTAGAAAAATAGAATGGATTCATATCGAATATAAATTATTTGCTGGGTTTTGTATAAGTTACTAAGCCTACTATGCTTATTTTTCTTTTGTGATTTTCAAAAATATTATTATTTGTGAATTCTCAAATAGTTTTTGAAAGTCTGTACATAAGATAAGAGGTTTGTGACTGTTCAAAATGTGTGGTTGAAGTCTACTGACGATTTGTTACAGCAACAATGAAATGCATATAGACATCGCTGAACTACCAGCAAATAAATTTCAAATTATACAATGGTTTGAAAAATACATGAAAAAAATATGTGTTGGATATAATGTTTGGAACGAAATCATAAAGCAAATACACGAACCTTCTAGCATAGACAATAAATAATAAATGTTTTAAAGAATCAAAACTGCTTCATTTTTTCGTCCATAGACAAGACGACACAATCGTCGAGCAGAATTAGGGCATTAGTCCTCGTCCATACAGTGAAACATTTGTAGCGAAGCATTTTTGATTTCTCTTTTGGAACTGCATTCGTGTCCACACTGTGCAGTTTTTGTTTTGCTGCTTAATACATTTTCTCATATATTTCTCATGAGAATGAGGCGAGAATAACGTACTCGACATGAAACAAAGTAACCTTTTCCATTCCTCTTTCCCCGTTCATCAACAAAATCAAATCAATTAGGGCATTAAATTTTTAATAATTTTTCATATTAAAAAATTATTAAAGGTATTCATTTCAGTTTTTTTTGGTTGGAAAAATGGAAAAATGTAATTTTTTTTACAACAAACACAGGTAAAAAAATTCACCAAAAGTTGAAATTTTAAATTCAACTTTGTTGTAAAAAAATTACATTTTTCCAACAGAAAAAAACTGAAATGAATACCTTTATTATTCATTGCTCAACGAAATTTTCAATGCACACAATATACATATATTTGAAATTCGATTTTCGATGTTCAATAGCCAAGAAATTTTGAAAATCGAATGCAACTCATAATAACGGCCGTAGTAAAAACAATAATAGAATTTCCAGCTCTGGCCTTATATTTCATAAAAAAGTATTTATAAAAATGGATCAGGGTTTTACTATGGATAAATGTATTATCAAGCAAAAGCAAGAGTTATGAATACTTATGAATACTTCGACTTTACATATTTTTAAATTCCCACAGACAGATGTGCGAGTAAATTTGTTAAAGGTGTGCATAAATTAAATTTTAAGAAAGGAGTTGCTGGTGAAAATTGTAAATATATTTGAATTAAATAAGAACAATATAAAATTATTAGAAGTTAGTTGTGAAAAAAATAGAAGAAAAAAAACTCATAAACATTAAACTTATTGAAATAAATTATAAAATAATATAACATAAAAATCAAAATAAATTGCAACTTTTGCTCTAAATACTCTAGCTATTGATTGATTGGTTGTAGTGAAAATATATTTTTGATAACAATTTTGCATTTTTTTTTTTTTGTTTTTTTTTTTTTTTTTTTGATAATAAATGGTGTTATAAATCAATTCAGAAAAATTAATACCAACTGAAATTCCGAGGGTAACAAATGAAATAAATCCCAGAATTACCAGCTGATATTTATTTTTAGGAATTACAAATAAGATGATGTACATATTTTATTTGATTTTTTCAATAAAGTGGTAAAGTAATTAATTAGCGTTAAAAAAAAGTGGAGTTTTATGAAACGACTTTAAAAAATTCACACTAACAGCCTTTTTTATAATACATATGTATCTTCTATTATTATTTTTTTTTCATTCAGAAGCATTTGTGCCAACATTATATGCATTTTCAATTGGGGGGAAAAAATGTTAGTCGTGTTGATGATTTCGATTTACCTTGCCACAAATTAAAGTTTGTTAGTTTTCTTAATGACTTAAAATAGAATTATTTACATTTACAATTCGTGATGTAGTGTACATATTTGTTAATTTATGTATATTATATTTTTTCTAGATTTAACTTACCTTCTTCCCTTAATACGTTAATAGTTTGCTGGCTGGCTTCCAATTGATCGGAAAGTCTTGAGGCAGCATTTAGGCCTTGATTAGCATCGGTCAATTGTTGCTGCAATTGTTGAATTTCCAATTGCAATTGTGCTACCACGTCCAAATTGCTCTGCAATTCTTTTCGTATACGCAGGGTAGCCAATTTAATTTCATTTTCTTTGTCTAGAAAGCAGATATAAATTGAATTTATACATTAATATACCTGAAACGCAAACCGTCTTAACTTAATAAAATATTTCATAATTGGAGCGGTTTACATTTCAATTGAGTTTTTCTTCTTATATAAACTATTTTACCATTCTGAAACTGTTCTAATGCACATTGTAAATTGGTTAGAGCCGCTTGATTTTTCGATTCTCTATCTTCAGCCAGCGTAAGCTTATGAACTAGTTCATCACGTTGCTGCACCACCAGTGCATATTGGGCCTGCAGTGTTTCGGCATGCTGATTAGCCCGTATGCTGCGGAGAAGTAAAAAGCATTTTCAGTTAACATCATATTTTTATTTAACACTTGCATACATACAAGTACATACATACATACATATGTACATATTTATATATGTATGTATGCATGTATGTAAATCAAAGTAACGTTGGGTAATAAAATTAAAAAGAAACCATTTAAAAAAAGTAACACCTTAAAAATTAATATTAGTTCCAGCACTATTGTAAACTTCTATTGTATGATAAGGTTTTATTTGGGGTTTGTTTTATGTTTTTTTTTGTGTAAAACAACTGAAACAAATGCACTAAGTTTAGAATTTGAATTTGTTTCAATTCTTTAGAAAGAAAAATTGAAATATTTTAGTTATGGCCGCCAATATGGCGTCATTATTTAAACAATATTTTATTTTTATTTTATAGTCCCTGTGCTTATAAGCAGCAACACAAAGTAATTTTTTTACTATTTGCTTAATTTAAGTATTTTTCAGCAATTGGATGATAATATGTACGAGTATGTACATATGTATGTATGTATTTCTAATATTTTCGTCTAGTTGTTTTTCTTATTTGTTCGCTCGTTAAATTCGTTTCATTTATTTGTTCTCTTTTTGCACAGGTGTTTTGTATTTCTCATTAAAATTAAAAGTAATTTCTTTGAGTTATGGTTGTTAATTAACTTGGTGTACCGATAAGTATGTAAAGTGAAACAAGAATAGATGTGCTTGCTTTCTGTCAACTGTAAATCAGTGGAAAGAAAAACATTATTTGCATTAACAAATAAAAGCTTTGGCATTAGTGACTTCAAAATAACCAATAATTTATTTCAACTTCCCACTATATGAACCCTGCAGGAAATGGAACTGCCACAAGACTAGCCACGTGACCGATCCCCAAGTGATAGGCACCAGTCCGAGTTTTTACACTTGCTATGAAGTGGACCAGTCACTTTTCCATGGGGATGGCCTAGCATGGGGTTAATTGATACTTTGTATCACTGAACTATCTTATAGGGACCTATTCCGTGTAGAATAATATAAATTATATATAAATGTCATTCCGACATTTATGTAACTGTAACAACGCAAACTTTAACTTTTTTTTATTATTTTTATTTGTCAGTAAAAAAAATGTTTTATATGCGAACTATCAGCCTACGGCATGGCAGATTTATACACTACCTACCCGATCATAGGTGCACTCATATTTCAAAAGTATAAATACGTACCAGTTAAGCTTAGGTTAATATCTAAGCATAGTTACGGGACTTGTTCCACAGTGACTTGGCAGTCTATATATATTGATTCATTGTTTAACCTTCATAGTGAACAGATGTCCCAGCGAAGTTTCTCTTATATTTACATATATACAAACTCAACAAAAGGGTTAGGGTGGCGTTGGCTGAAGTAGTTAGCACGTTGACTACAAAACCGAAGGTCCTGGGTTCAATCCCTGTATCCGACAGTCATTAAATAACAACACCATTCATTTTTCTGATGTGCATTAGTGTCCCTTTGTGTCAGTTGTTGTAGGAAAGTTCAAGTGATGAAGGCATAGTCACTGGTCACTGAACTATACCGACTTCAGCAGATACTAATCCTAATGTAACATCAGAGCGCCCTCCTTCGTTGTGTAGCAAAAATCATCGGCGAAGTAAAATAATCAATAAAATGGCTACAAGACACAGCTTCAGAAAATTAATACCCCTCATTTAACATCAGAGGCGCTGCAACACTGCATTATTAAAAACGTGCAAAAAAGCAGAGTTGTAAAAGAATGAAGCTTTGCTCTATCTCTTCCTTCACCACCTGTCTTCTCTCCCACTATCCCTTTCCTAAAAGAAGGTAACACCTAGTAATAGTAGTAGGCATTAAAAGCCTGAGTGTTACTTCTCTTTAAAAAAAAAAAAAAAAAAAAAATATTTGTAATACATAGTACATGTACCAGAGGGGTCTTTCTTATATAGACATACTTAACCAAAAAAAATATTCGTAATACATACACGCGTAATATTAGTAATAGTACCCTATTGAACTATGGATGAAGTTATGGAGAATAAAAGTGACGTGAAAGTAAATAAAAGTGAAGTGAAGTATGTTCAGGTAACATTTACCATATGAAGAGAGAGAGAGAGTTGTTCCTCAACATTCACAAGTGAAATACCTTGCTATACATACACCTTGATCGACGGCTTACATGGAAACATGACTCTAAGCTAACACAAAAGGATCTTAAATTAACTCAGATACATTTGCTGATTGGTTGAAATTAAATCCTCTGTCTAGATCAGAGACCCCCAAACGTGACTGAGCGCTTTTGTGCGTATGTGTATGTTCTTTCTGCTTTTTATGCGTATTTGTTGTTCTTTTTGCAGTTCGAGTCAAATGAACAACAACGAAACAGCCCAACACACAACATCACACACACTTTGTCCAAAGTAGCTGACGTACAGCAACGAAACAGCCAAACACACAACATCACACATACTTTTTACGAAGTACACGTGTGTCACCACAACGTCGACTGCGCAAGCCTATGGGCTTGCAAATGAAATTTTGCATGGCTTTGGTCTAGATGTTCAACTTTTAATATACGGGCCTGTTCTGAAAATCACGGTGGTTTAAATCACGGTGATTCCAAAAACAAACTATTAATAACTCACTTGTTAATGGACTTTTATTGTATTATATGTTTTTGTCATGTATAATAGAATATTTTATTCCAACTTCCATTGGTATTAATCGAGAAATTTACAAAAGCTGTGATTTAGCTATTATAAATTTGTTGAAATCACCGTGATTTGCAGAACAGGCCCAATACTTTTGAAACCTTTATGGTGCTACGGAATTTAGTTACGGGTAACCTGACCAGACATCCCGCTTTTGCAATTTTCAATCTCTTATTAGTTTTTTATTAAAATGTAAGTGATAAAAATTCAATCCAAATAGTTTCAAAATTATCACTGCATTATTTTCTGTCGGAATCGTTGGAATTTCAAGTTTGTGCTTGTATGGATTTATAACCCTTGACAAAAAGCTTGCGCTTTAACAGAGCTCTGTTAAGCTTTAATGCACTTCGAAAGGACTTTTGCAGTAAATGAGGCAACCGAGACGGAAAAAAGTAGTGCAAATTTATTGACAAGGTGCTCCTTCTTCTTTATTGTTTCCCATGAATCTATTTCTGAATTTGACATAGACTCTGAAGAGTCAATGCTGGTGGATAATATTGGTCATAGATTCATGTCCAAGTCTAAAAACGTATGTACATACTCAGAATTTCTTGAAGTTCGAGTTTTCAGGAGTTCTTCAAAAAACTTTAAATTTGCCCTACCTACATTAGAGTGGCCGTTATTTATTTTGTTAGGGGGTCCGGACGCACCCCCTAAAACACAACTTATCGCTATGAAATTTGTTTGTATTTTTTTTACATAAAACTGAACCGATTTGGGGGTGAGAATAAAAGAAATCAACAAAAAAAAATCCTCCATACAACTAACGGCCACTCTAACCTACATATAGTAAAATTTTTTAACGTTAGAAACTGTGAAAACTGTGTATCTTAAGTACATCCCGCTTTCTCAAATATATTTATTTTTAAATCCCGCTTTTTGAGGATATATTTTTCAAAATTCCGCTTTTTGATGGGTCATGTCCCGCTTTTTGCCGCATCTGGCCACGTTAGCTATTAAAGTCCTACACAAGACCATTTATAAGAACTTTCAAGAAATGAGAGATTTTTCAAATGCTTTAAGGTTGTAACGACGAAAGTCGGGTGACCCTCGTTTTAGCCGTACAACCTTGAGAATGTCACCACATTTATGGGCCAAGCACCCGAAACCAATTTATTTTTCTTGTAATCAAAGTAATTTGTATTAATTATTACAATTGCATAATATCATTAATATTATCCCACATATTATTTTTGTTATAATAATAACATTATATTATTTAGTTAGTCAATAATTTAGACGTACTCAGATGAGCAAACATATTCATTTGGAGTCGCCATCTATATGTAAATTATTGTACTATTGCAAATAATTTGAAATTTTTAAACAACCATTATTTAGTAAGTTACGCTTTATGACAACTAAGTAATAGCAGATATTTTTGGGTATATAAGGAAGAATCTTATTATCAAATGGGGAGTCTGCTGCTAGCTGTCAGCAAGGTAAGAACACAAAGTTGAACGTGGTGTTACACATCCATCAGCATTGTACTTGCCTCTAAACACATCTAGTGGACAGACTTATAATAACACAACTAGTGTAGAATATTTGTCGCAGCTGTAGGTTGTGTGGTGTTACACATCCCGCCTGCACCTGTTATCGCTCTCCACGAGCACACCGCTCCTTCTGAGCAATTCCGTCGCGTTCTCACACGCGCAGTTTGTAGGTTGTGTGGTGTTACACATCCCACCTACATCTGTGTGCTAGTGACTGCGCTCCTCACGAGCACGCGTAATACCGCTCCCTCTGAGCATTTGTTTCTCGCGTTCTCACACGCGCAGCCTGTAGGTTGTGTGGTGTTACACATCCCGCCTGCATCTGCGTGCACAGTGACTGCGCTCTACACGAGCATACGTTTTACCGCTCCCTCTGAGCATTTGTTTCTCGCGTTCTCACACGCGCAGCCCACAGGTTGTGTGGTGTTACACATCCCGCCTGCAGCTGTGTGCTAGTGAATGCGCTCTCCACGAGCTCTGTCTTTCTGACCGCGCTCATTAGTCATTTGAGTTGTCATTTAAAATGATAAATTTAATTTTGTAATTTAAAAGTAAATAAATATTCGGCATTGAATTGACTTCGTGTTTTACTCTCTCATGGTCTCAAAAATCAATAAATTTTTGTAGACGAATCCTGGACATCGCTGAGTTTTACCCCAGCCTACGAAACTTCGTTACAATGGCGCCCGAGCAGGGACCCTGAGAGTATAAATAATTAGAAAAAGAACATTCCTTATCGCCATTTTTTTTTGTGAAATTACTAACTAAAAATTAAGCGAATAAAAAAATTAAAAAAAAAAATATATAAATATCGACTAAAAATAATAAAATAATTAATGAAAATAAAAAGATAAAACAAAATTTAAGAACCTAAAGAAAAGTGAAAAATAACTTGCGACAAAAGCAGCGCATAAAGAAAAGGAACATAAAGTAAAATAATTTTTTTTTTATACGCGATCAGCAACAATAAGAAAATATTAAAACTGTGTGAAAAAAAGGAATATTAGTAAATTAAGAACAGTAATCATAAAAACATAAAAAAAAATTTATTGAAAACAGATCTTGTAAACTGTGTTACACATTAAATCAGAAATTTAAAACAATTTTCCAAACGAGATTTGAACATTGGATTCTAAAATATGAAATATTGAATTAGAAAGTTAAATCGGTGTTGAGCACGGAATATAAAACAAAGATAAACATCAATTAAAACTAAAAGTTATTTTTTTTTTAAACAATAAATTAAAACAAAAAGAAAAAAAGAATATATATCCGGGTAAAATATTAAATTAAAATATTTTTAAACGGTGGCACAGACTATTTAAAATAAAATTAACGCGATAACATTGAATTTAAATTTAAATTAATTCTTGATAAAAACTATAAGTAAGCGGTAATAGAAACTAATCAAAAATAAAGAGCAATAAAAAAATAATAAAATAAAAGTAAACTTAAACGTTGATAACATACCGCCGGGAAAAACCATATATAGACTTTTAGCAAATAAAAAAAATTAAAACACAAAATGAAAAGAAAGGAGGGAGAAAAGACAATAGATTCCAGTGCAGCTGTCACTCAGGCGTCCACGCACAACCAGATTGCGTCAAGATTCACCTTAATTGAACATGTGAGGAAATGGGGCATACTGTACGATGGAGGCAGTGATCCATTAGCCTTTATCGACCGAGTGGAAGAACTGGCCGAAATATATGCAGTATCATTGGACCAATTGCCAATAATCATGCCAGTATTTCTACAACATCAGGCTCTAGTGTGGTACCGATGCAATAACGAGCATTGGCAGGTATGGGATACATTTAAAACAAGTTTCTTAGAATTTTTTCTTTCCGCTAGATACTTAGAGCAACTTGACGATGAGATTCGTGCCAGAAAGCAGCAACCCCAAGAACCGTTTAAAACTTACGTCCTGGCAATACAAAATTTGATGCGGCACTCGCAGTTGACTAAAGAACAACAGCTCCAACAAATCTTTAAAAATTCTTGGGCAAAATATCAGTTGTATATCAAACGAAAAGATTTCTCCTCGTTAACTGAATTAATCCGCCTGGCAGAAGATCTGGAAGCCATATCTCCACTAGATACGCTACCCAGAGTAGAAAGCTTACGTGCGACAGTCGCTAGTGACAACGCCCGGCAGAATTGGTGCCAGCGCCCGGAACACTTCAACCATTCTCTACACAAGGATCTTCTACCCGACAATCGTGGATCAGGAAATACCCACGGGTCATCAACGAAAATTAGAGGCTTCGAAACTCCACAGAAGTCACATCAAACTGCCACCAGTATAATACGTCTACTCAGTGCAAAATCGCCAATAGAATCCACCAGCAACTCCACGAATGAACTCAAAAATCACATCTGGACAAATTACTCCATTAACCCACACAACTCTGCAGCAAGCAAGACGACGAAAAATAAAAATCGTTGTCAGCGCAACCCATCACCTTCGTGGGTAGAGATATCACCGAGATCTGTCCAGCTACTACAGCCTTGGTACATCACACCAAAACGGGTCCCGTGGCGGCGTACATCCCAAAGTCCGCCCACACTACCATTCACCACGTTCTCCCCATGTGTGTTCATACCAACAACATCCGACAAAGCATCATTCCCCGTGGACTCACCAAAAAGCAGTTCAGTCCCACGACACATGCAAACCGGAAACAGCCACGAGTTACCGCTGGAACTCCAAGAACGAATTAATCATCTACAAGAAAAAAGATCAACGCGCCAGCGACATCGTTTTCAGCAACGTATTCGAGAGACAGTGTACAGAGTCCAGATAAGCCGTTTTGGAAGCGTCAAAGTCGTCATCCAGCCGCAACAATAGTTCCTCACCCGAAGAAAGGGGGGACTGTAACGACGAAAGTCGGGTGACCCTCGTTTTAGCCGTACAACCTTGAGAATGTCACCACATTTATGGGCCAAGCACCCGAAACCAATTTATTTTTCTTGTAATCAAAGTAATTTGTATTAATTATTACAATTGCATAATATCATTAATATTATCCCACATATTATTTTTGTTATAATAATAACATTATATTATTTAGTTAGTCAATAATTTAGACGTACTCAGATGAGCAAACATATTCATTTGGAGTCGCCATCTATATGTAAATTATTGTACTATTGCAAATAATTTGAAATTTTTAAACAACCATTATTTAGTAAGTTACGCTTTATGACAACTAAGTAATAGCAGATATTTTTGGGTATATAAGGAAGAATCTTATTATCAAATGGGGAGTCTGCTGCTAGCTGTCAGCAAGGTAAGAACACAAAGTTGAACGTGGTGTTACACATCCATCAGCATTGTACTTGCCTCTAAACACATCTAGTGGACAGACTTATAATAACACAACTAGTGTAGAATATTTGTCGCAGCTGTAGGTTGTGTGGTGTTACACATCCCGCCTGCACCTGTTATCGCTCTCCACGAGCACACCGCTCCTTCTGAGCAATTCCGTCGCGTTCTCACACGCGCAGTTTGTAGGTTGTGTGGTGTTACACATCCCACCTACATCTGTGTGCTAGTGACTGCGCTCCTCACGAGCACGCGTAATACCGCTCCCTCTGAGCATTTGTTTCTCGCGTTCTCACACGCGCAGCCTGTAGGTTGTGTGGTGTTACACATCCCGCCTGCATCTGCGTGCACAGTGACTGCGCTCTACACGAGCATACGTTTTATCGCTCCTAATTATTTTTGTTGTTGTTCTGGCGTTCCCACACGCGCAGCCCGTAGGTTGTGTGGTGTTACACATCCCGCCTGCAGCTGTGTGGTAGTGACTGCGCTCTGCACGAGCTCTTTCTTTCTGACCGCGCTCATTAGTCATTTGAGTTGTCATTTAGATTGATAGGTTTAATGTTGTAATTTGGAAATAAATAAATATTCGGCATTGAATTGACTTCGTGTTTTACTCTCTCATGGTCTCAAAAATCAATAAATTTTTGTAGACGAATCCTGGACATCGCTGAGTTTTACCCCAGCCTACGAAACTTCGTTACAATGGCGCCCGAGCATTATAACGAAGTTTCGTAGGCTGGGGTAAAACTCAGCGATGTCCAGGATTCGTCTACAAAAATTTATTGATTTTTGAGACCATGAGAGAGTAAAACACGAAGTCAATTCAATGCCGAATATTTATTTACTTTTAAATTACAAAATTAAATTTATCATTTTAAATGACAACTCAAATGACTAATGAGCGCGGTCAGAAAGACAGAGCTCGTGGAGAGCGCATTCACTAGCACACAGCTGCAGGCGGGATGTGTAACACCACACAACCTGTAGGCTGCGCGTGTGAGAACGCGAGAAACAAATGCTCAGAGGGAGCGGTAAAACGTATGCTCGTGTAGAGCGCAGTCACTGTGCACGCAGATGCAGGCGGGATGTGTAACACCACACAACCTACAGGCTGCGCGTGTGAGAACGCGAGAAAGAAATGCGCAGAGGGAGCGGTATTACGCGTGCTCGTGAGGAGCGCAGTCACTAGCACACAGATGTAGGTGGGATGTGTAACACCACACAACCTACAAACTGCGCGTGTGAGAACGCGACGGAATTGCTCAGAAGGAGCGGTGTGCTCGTGGAGAGCGATAACAGGTGCAGGCGGGATGTGTAACACCACACAACCTACAGCTGCGACAAATATTCTACACTAGTTGTGTTATTATAAGTCTGTCCACTAGATGTGTTTAGAGGCAAGTACAATGCTGATGGATGTGTAACACCACGTTCAACTTTGTGTTCTTACCTTGCTGACAGCTAGCAGCAGACTCTCCTTTTGATAATAAGATTCTTCCTTATATACCCAAAAATATCTGCTATTACTCAGTTGTCGTAAAGCGTAACACTAAATAATGGTTGTTTAAAAATGTCAACTTATTTGCAATAGTACAATAATTTACATATAGATGGCGACTCCATCTAAAAAAATGCGTTAGTTTCAAATTGATGTTTCAATAACAAATGAATATGTTTGCTCATCTGAGTACATCTAAATTATTGACTAACTAAATAATATAATGTTATTATTATAACAAAAATAATATGTGGGGTAATATTAATGATATTATGCAATTGTAATAGTTAATACAAATTACTTTGATTTAAATAAAAATAAATTGGTTTCGGGTGCTTGGCCCATAAATGTGGTGACATTCTCTAGGTTGTACGACTAAAACGAGGGTCACCCGACTTTCGTCGTTACAGTCCCCCCTTTCTTCGGGTGAGGAACTATTGTTGCGGCAGGATGACGACTTTGACGTTTCCAGAACGGCTTATCTGGACTCTGTACATTGTCTCTCGAATACGTTGCTGAAAACGATGTCGCTGGCGCGTTGATCTTTTTTCTTGTAGATGATTAATTCGTTCTTGGAGTTCCAGCGGTAACTCGTGGCTGTTTCCGGTTTGCATGTGTCGTGGGACTGAACTGCTTTTTGGTGAGTCCACGGGGAATGATGCTTTGTCGGATGTTGTTGGTATGAACACACATGGGGAGAACGTGGTGAATGGTAGTGTGGGCGGACTTTGGGATGTACGCCGCCACGGGACCCGTTTTGGTGTGATGTACCAAGGCTGTAGTAGCTGGACAGATCTCGGTGATATCTCTACCCACGAAGGTGATGGGTTGCGCTGACAACGATTTTTATTTTTCGTCGTCTTGCTTGCTGCAGAGTTGTGTGGGTTAATGGAGTAATTTGTCCAGATGTGATTTTTGAGTTCATTCGTGGAGTTGCTGGTGGATTCTATTGGCGATTTTGCACTGAGTAGACGTATTATACTGGTGGCAGTTTGATGTGACTTCTGTGGAGTTTCGAAGCCTCTAATTTTCGTTGATGACCCGTGGGTATTTCCTGATCCACGATTGTCGGGTAGAAGATCCTTGTGTAGAGAATGGTTGAAGTGTTCCGGGCGCTGGCACCAATTCTGCCGGGCGTTGTCACTAGCGACTGTCGCACGTAAGCTTTCTACTCTGGGTAGCGTATCTAGTGGAGATATGGCTTCCAGATCTTCTGCCAGGCGGATTAATTCAGTTAACGAGGAGAAATCTTTTCGTTTGATATACAACTGATATTTTGCCCAAGAATTTTTAAAGATTTGTTGGAGCTGTTGTTCTTTAGTCAACTGCGAGTGCCGCATCAAATTTTGTATTGCCAGGACGTAAGTTTTAAACGGTTCTTGGGGTTGCTGCTTTCTGGCACGAATCTCATCGTCAAGTTGCTCTAAGTATCTAGCGGAAAGAAAAAATTCTAAGAAACTTGTTTTAAATGTATCCCATACCTGCCAATGCTCGTTATTGCATCGGTACCACACTAGAGCCTGATGTTGTAGAAATACTGGCATGATTATTGGCAATTGGTCCAATGAAAAAAAATATATTAAAACACAAAACGAAAATTAGAGGCTTCGAAACTCCACAGAAGTCACATCAAACTGCCACCAGTATAATACGTCTACTCAGTGCAAAATCGCCAATAGAATCCACCAGCAACTCCACGAATGAACTCAAAAATCACATCTGGACAAATTACTCCATTAACCCACACAACTCTGCAGCAAGCAAGACGACGAAAAATAAAAATCGTTGTCAGCGCAACCCATCACCTTCGTGGGTAGAGATATCACCGAGATCTGTCCAGCTACTACAGCCTTGGTACATCACACCAAAACGGGTCCCGTGGCGGCGTACATCCCAAAGTCCGCCCACACTACCATTCACCACGTTCTCCCCATGTGTGTTCATACCAACAACATCCGACAAAGCATCATTCCCCGTGGACTCACCAAAAAGCAGTTCAGTCCCACGACACATGCAAACCGGAAACAGCCACGAGTTACCGCTGGAACTCCAAGAACGAATTAATCATCTACAAGAAAAAAGATCAACGCGCCAGCGACATCGTTTTCAGCAACGTATTCGAGAGACAGTGTACAGAGTCCAGATAAGCCGTTTTGGAAGCGTCAAAGTCGTCATCCAGCCGCAACAATAGTTCCTCACCCGAAGAAAGGGGGGACTGTAACGACGAAAGTCGGGTGACCCTCGTTTTAGCCGTACAACCTTGAGAATGTCACCACATTTATGGGCCAAGCACCCGAAACCAATTTATTTTTCTTGTAATCAAAGTAATTTGTATTAATTATTACAATTGCATAATATCATTAATATTATCCCACATATTATTTTTGTTATAATAATAACATTATATTATTTAGTTAGTCAATAATTTAGACGTACTCAGATGAGCAAACATATTCATTTGGAGTCGCCATCTATATGTAAATTATTGTACTATTGCAAATAATTTGAAATTTTTAAACAACCATTATTTAGTAAGTTACGCTTTACGACAACTGAGTAATAGCAGATATTTTTGGGTATATAAGGAAGAATCTTATTATCAAAAGGGGAGTCTGCTGCTAGCTGTCAGCAAGGTAAGAACACAAAGTTGAACGTGGTGTTACACATCCATCAGCATTGTACTTGCCTCTAAACACATCTAGTGGACAGACTTATAATAGCACAACTAGTGTAGAACATTTGTCGCAGCTGTAGGTTGTGTGGTGTTACACATCCCGCCTACACCTGTTATCGCTCTCCACGAGCACACCGCTCCTTCTGAGCAATTCCGTCGCGTTCTCACACGCGCAGTTTGTAGGTTGTGTGGTGTTACACATCCCACCTACATCTGTGTGCTAGTGACTGCGCTCCTCACGAGCACGCGTAATACCGCTCCCTCTGAGCATTTGTTTCTCGCGTTCTCACACGCGCAGCCTGTAGGTTGTGTGGTGTTACACATCCCGCCTGCATCTGCGTGCACAGTGACTGCGCTCTACACGAGCATACGTTTTATCGCTCCTAATTATTTTTGTTGTTGTTCTGGCGTTCCCACACGCGCAGCCCGTAGGTTGTGTGGTGTTACACATCCCGCCTGCAGCTGTGTGGTAGTGACTGCGCTCTGCACGAGCTCTTTCTTTCTGACCGCGCTCATTAGTCATTTGAGTTGTCATTTAGATTGATAGGTTTAATGTTGTAATTTGGAAATAAATAAATATTCGGCATTGAATTGACTTCGTGTTTTACTCTCTCATGGTCTCAAAAATCAATAAATTTTTGTAGACGAATCCTGGACATCGCTGAGTTTTACCCCAGCCTACGAAACTTCGTTACAAGGTGGGGGTACATACCACGGGTTACGCGGGAACGCTTTTCTGGCTTGTTAAACGTTTAACGGTATACAAATGGAAAGTTACACCAGTTAGCCAGTGTGTTGCTCTTTTAATGGCAGATATCTCTGCCTACAATATGCTAAGAGAAACTCAAGGAGATTTCAGTTCCGAATTCTGCATTCCCATTCAGCTTCCTCACCCCCCCCCCACGCCCCTTCTTGAACCACAGTGTATCGGATGAAGGAAATTTTACCAAATCTATAGCTTAGCGGGAAGTTTCAGGGATGGTCTACAAGGTCAACCGATTCCCATATGTTTTACTATAACATCTGCTTTATAAAAAATCTTCAAAACATTAACAAAGAATATCGAAACTAATCGAACTACTTTTCTGCAACCTTTAGTTATTTGATCGCAATCTAAATTAATAATTGTTTGATTACTTTAAAATTCTGTTAAGCGCCATCAATTCGCAATCATGCGAATTTGCAAACAGTTTAATTTAATTAATTAATTGGCCCTTTAACTAAAAGTGTCTTTGTATTAGTTTAATTATTCTTTTTCGAACTTTAGTTGTTTCTTTATATAATTCGATTAGGCTAAAGTTCGTATCGCTGAACAGTTTGTAATGAATGCTCAAGTTTGCCATTGTCGTTTGTTATTTACTAATTATTCACATGTCAGTTAAAATGTTTGTCTTAAGTAGATCAAAAATAAGCAAATTAACTGACATGTGCATAATTAGTAAAGAAGAAACGACAATGGCAAGACTTTTGTAAATTTAGAGATGGTAAAACTGAGCCTTCATTACAAAAAAACTTTCAGCAAATTGTAATACCATGAATCAAAGCAATTCACATATTCCATTTTCACTGAGTAGATAAAGCAGAAAAAATCTACACCAACTGACACCACACACAGTGGACCAAACACAATGAACGCTGACAATGAAGGTGTGGCGACCTTCGAAAACATCTAGTTGTTCCGTTCTGCTAGTGTTTGTCAGAATATTTATAATTCACTTTGGTGTTATTTGTTACTTAAATATTATCACATCGTGCCATAACTGCCAAAAAAGTTTAAGCGAGATAACTTTCCAGCTTAATTTTTTAACGAAAATGGAATATTTACGATCGTAGATAAACGCTTTTCGTCAAAAAATTAAGTTCAAAAAATATGTCGCTTAAGCTTTTTTGGCGGTTACGGCTTTAGTCTTAGCCTTTAGCCTTATCAAATTATATATAAAAGTAACTTATTTCTGATTATTGCGATGTATGTATATATAAAATAAATAACCACACACCTTGCTGATGTATACGCATTACTTGACTTATTTACTTCATCCTCCAGCACTATCATTCTGGCCTTTGTCTCTTGGAATTTTTTTTGCAATTCAACCATTTCTTCGGTATGCATATCCTCGCTTTCCAACAGATGAGCACGCAAACGTTCCAAGTCTTTGCGGAGCGTAGCATTCTGCTCCATGACGTCGGCATTCTCTTGCTGCAACAGTTTTTGATTTGTCTGCTCGGTAAGGAGATTTGTCGTTAATATATCTGATTTTTCTTTGAGGAAATTAATTTGATCTTGTTGTTTTTCCTGCTCTTTCTTCAGCTCAGTAATTGTTGACTCTCGCAAAGGACACTTATCACAGGGTTTATCAGCATATTGCTGCTGTTGTTGCACTAACGGGGTGAGCCGTTCAATTTCCATATAGTATTGTGTATTTTCGGCATGTTTTTGTTGTAAAGCTTTAATCAACTCTTGCTTTTCATATGTTAAGGCTTCTAGGGATTTTTGCAGATCAGCCGTGGAAAGAAGTTGTGATTCCAGCTCAGCAATTCGAGCTAAATAGTTGACATTTTCTTTAGTGTCGGCTGAAGACTGGCTGGAAGTAGTTTCCTTAAAAAGTTCCAGTTCACTAAGTGTAGCTTCAAGTTTCTTTTGTAGCATAACATTTTCCGTTTTCAGCTCCTCCAATTCACTGGGACTAATTTTCTCAGCCAATAATTTGTCCAAGTTTTGTTGCATGTCTTCTTGCTGTTCTTTTTGCATCTTAATTTCCATTAGAAGCTCTTCAATTTTGTGTTGTTTTAAAGCCAATTGTTCTTCCAACAATAGTTTGCTATCCACCAACTCTTCTGCCTCCTGCAGATAGGACTGTAAAGTTTTTATTTCCTGTTTAAGGCTTTCTATCACAATGTTCTTAGCGTTTAACTCTTGTTTGTATTGTTCTGCCTGAGCAGTTGCTTGCTCTAAGCTATTTTGAAGCGTCTCACAATTTAGTTGATTTGACTCTAAAGATTTGACTTTTTCATCTAGTTGGTCTGCTAATAGTTGTTGCTCTCTCAAAAGTTTATCAACATCATCTTTCTTTTGTATTGTATCCAAAAGTTGTTCCTTCTGCTTTTGTATGGCCGCTACTAGATCAGCATGATCTTTGGCCAAAGTACTCAGCTGCTTTTCTAAACTTTCACATTTTTCTTGATATATTCTTAGGGCTTGTGAATCTTCTTGTTTTTCTTCATTGCTCGCATTAACGTCATTCATTTTCAGCAGTAAATTGCATTTTTCTAATTCTAAAGTTTCAACTTGTAGATTTAAATCCTTTTCCTTTACATTTAAGGCCTCACATAACTGTTGAGATGTTCTCAGTTTATCATTTAACAATTGATTTTCTTTTTCCAACTCTTCGATCTTTTCGTTAAGTCCCACGTACTCTTGCTCCAAAGAGCGATTCAGATTATTACACTCTTCCAGCTGTGTTTCCAGCTGTACAATATTTTCTTCGTTATTTTCGGATATTGTTTCCAATTTATTGCGTTTGTAGTTTTCTAATTCGTTTAACAATATTTCATTGTTTTTCATTAGTTCATCACATTGTAAAATATATTGGGAGATATCGGCTTCTAAAGTTTTTTTCTCATGCTCCCATACTAATTTGTTGTCTTGTAGTTCCATCATTTCTGCTGTCGTATGGGCCAATTCCCTTTCGGTTGTTTCTAATTTTTGCAATTTATCTCTCAAATATCGATATAGTTTTTCTATGTCATCGTTGTTTACTTCTTTAATGTTATCTGTTGTAATTTCTTTCATTAGAGATTTAAGCTTTTCCAGGGAAAAGTTGTTATCCTCGTCATCATCATCCAAATCGGTAATACACTGTTTCTCATCGGCAATGGCGCGAGAGAAATTGGCGTCTGTCAGCCTATTTAACTCTGACTTTAAGTGGTCATTATCTTCTTTTAGCAGTTTAAGCTTTTTCTCCAACTCGTTGCTGTTCGTGAGCGTCTCAGTTTCACATTCGGCATTCAGCTGCAATTGTTGATTCTGATAAGTAAGATTTTGCACTTTCTGCTCTAAATCATTTACTCTTTGTTGAAACGATTTTAAGGATTGCAGCTCGATTTGTAAAGCTTCTTTTTCCTGCTCTGAGATGAGTAGACGCTTTTCCAATTCCAGAGACTTTTTAACTGTTTTTTCCATTTCATCTAACTCTTGGGCATTTTTTAGTTTTTCTTCCCTTAAAGCTTTTAATTGCTCTTGAACTATTACTGATTCAGCAGCCTTTTCCTTAAGTTCATTTATTTTAAATTGTTGATCTTCTAAGTCGATAAGAGACATGCGCAACTTTTCGGCCAAATCATCATTTTCCGTCTGTAAGGCTTTAACAGACTCTTTGTAAACATTTACTGAAAGATCTTTTTCCATTTCACGATCTTGCAGTTTTAACGAGAGACTGCCATTCTCTAAAGTCAACTCAGAAACACGATTTTCCAATTCAACGATTTTATCTTTAAGCTCTTCTTTGGTAAGGGGCGTGGATGGGCCGGTAGATGAAGCATCTTGTTCTCGTACAACAATGAATTCATCTTCACTTTGTTTGCCGGTAGAACTAGCAGATGATTCAGAAGTATTTTTACCTTTCAACACTTTCAATTCCTCTAATTCTTTAGAGATTATGTCAATTTTTTTATTTAAATCAACTTTTACTTCTTCAGCTTCTAGGGTAATCTCTTTAATTCTTTGCAGTAGTTCCGTATTATCCACAGACTTCTTTTCCAAGAGAGCCTGCAAATCAGCCATTTCTTCCAAACACCGCTTCATTTCCTGTTCCCCTGCTTCCAACTTTTCTTTTATCTCTGCATTTAATTGCTTCATAGACTGATATTCTTGCTCCATATTTTCAGCTTGCTTTTTATATTTCACAATTTCAAGTTCAGACTCGACGAACTTTTGCTCTTGATCTTTCTTCAAAGCTTGATTTTCCTTTGACACTTTTGCCAACTTTTCTTGCAGGTCAGTCTTTAGCTCCAACATATTTTGCATGGCCAAATTATGTTGAGCATCCAATTCTTCTAGGGAACTATTCAAATGCTTATTTTCCTCATCTAGCTGTTGGATTCGCTTCTGTAACTCCGCACTTTGCGCCGAGAATCCACCGCCCAGACGATGTATTTTCGTTTTCGTATTTTTAGATGATGTTGATGATGATGATGGTCCCAAGGGAATTTCCTCCATGGTAATATTGACAATTTCATTGCTGTTTCCACTCGACGTCTCCGAGCTGTGGTCATTGTCGGTTTTATTATTCTCTGGTTCCCAGCACCAACTGTCCTCCAAATTTGATACATTGTTATCGGTAGGCTAAAAGTAGTTACAACAAAAATATAATAATGAATTTAAAAATCTTCTAAATTTACATAAAGCATGTCTTCTCATAATGTACTTAAAATTATTTTAAATGTGTTTTTACTACTTTGACTAATAAAAACTTGACAAAAAAAATTCAAACAAGATTGAAAATAGTTTTATTTTATTGTTAAACGTGCAGCAGCTATTAAACTTTTTTTTTTTGTTCTGAAATCAATGCAATGGCTGGCAGGCAGGCAGGCAGTCGGCGCAAACAAGTGTGAAATATTTTCAATTATATTTTCTTGCTTTCTGGAAGTCGTTTACATAAAATGCCAGTTTCCAATCAATCATTTATATATATTTTTTTTTAGATAATATGTGATAATTTAATTTCAAACTATTATTATCTTTTTGTTCGATATGGTGTACTCACATTACTGCGTTTATGTTGGTAATTTATTAGTATTTAAAATTTGAACAATTAGCAGTTGAGTTTGAAAGTTTGAAGTTTTTATTTATTTAAATACAAGTAGCAAACTCTCTAGATCTGAACTGTTATGAAGTTAATCAATTTCTATATTAAGATTGGGAAAATAAACATCAGTTAAGTCAGCTTACTTCGAAAATTGGCTGAAGCGGAGTGCAATGTGAAATTAATTATCGTTCGTAGCGGAAAACCTAAGATCTTTTATAAGACTTGCAGGCCTCCAAGGACTTTTCTGCGGATACAATAGCAAAGACTCTTAGAACCTTAGATTTTTTTACATACATATTTATAATTATTATTTATTTCTTGTTAAAAATTTAAGGCAAAACCCAATCTCACAAAATAGAGAAAAAAAAATTATGTGGTTTTAAACACTTGTGCTGCAAATGGAAAACAAAACTATAATTTAACAATATGAACTTGTAATATCTAAAATAAATTATAATCGTAAAAGCAAACTTGTGGTTTTAAAAACCTATTTTTTAAATTAAAGTCGTTAAAAAGTATATGCCTTAATATTTATTACTTTATAATAAATTAAAAAATATATGCATGTATATTTTTAGCTACTACGGGTATTAAATCTGAGCCACACAACATTTTATTTTAAATGATATTCAATTAAAAGAAACAAAAATTAAATAAATAAGCACTTGTTCCTCTAAACGGTGGTCTACTCAAAATTTTCCAATTCTTAATTTTAAAAGTCTTACAATCGGTTTCTCTAGTCTTTGGAAAAAAAAACAGTTGTATCCTTATTTATGATATCAGACTATATGAATATAAAAACATTTTTTTGTCTCTGCTCAAATTTTGTAAATTTTTAGTTGCTTCCTCCAACCTGCTAAGCTAACCTAACTTTTTAGAAATAAAAAATAACTTTTATGACTCGGAACAATTTAATTATACTAGAATCACCCGGTGGTCTAAATTGGACCACTTGACACGTAGTATGTCTTTATTTATTATAAACATGTGTGTAAAAATAAAAACAAAGAAGAAACTTGTATTTTTTAAAGCAAATTTAAATTTTACAACTTTTGAGCCGAGAGTTTTTAATCTACGCAGAAATACCTTTTAATTCATATATGTTCTACTAATATTGCTAAACGATAAGATACTTAAACGTGTACTTTTGTTGAAAAACGGAAAAAATTTGACAATAGCGAATTAACTTCATTTGAACTAAAAAATATTAGGCCTATTCTCGTAAACGCAGGACTGCATATGCACAGTATTATGTACATCGCGTTCGGAAATGCAAATAATAACAACACAATTTATTCGAGTCAATGTAAAACATAAAAATGTGTTATTCAATGGCTGAGTAAATATTCAATTTGTCATGCTCCTGCGTAAATCACACATGCTCAGGACATACCACAATTGTGGAAACTAAATCATACACATGAATCACACACATTACATCGTGTGTAAATATCTGTGATGTGATACTACCCAGCTAGCTTTTCAATCACAGAAGAGTCTATTGTGAATCGTATGCACAGCATTTACAATCTTAAGTGAGCTTATATTTTAATCGTGGAAGATGCTTCGCACGGGAGAAACTGTTACCGAAGACGATTCTTGTACAAGAGCCCCAGAAGGCGCTTTTATTCGTCGTAGATGAAATCATTTAAGATTTATCTAGAGATTATCTTACAACTCTTTTTTGAAGAACATTGAGAATCGTATGAGGCTCTTCAACGTTAATCTTATATGAGTCATTGGGAGAGTTCTACAAGAATCATTCGATAATGATTTATTAGGGAAGTTAAATATGAAAAAAAAACTAATTAAATTTTTTTAGTACTTACTTATTAATAAAAAAACTTTCTTTATTAATTGATTAAAGACTATTTTATGTACATATCTATGTAGATGCAGTCTACGAGTACATATATAGAAAATTTATGATTACTATGTTGAAATTTGCTTTTTAAATCGTCTATCGCTTCTATCTTTGGCGTGCACAAAATCGTGCTGCAAGAACTTTGAACGACAAAGTTCTATGAAAAATTCAATTAATTGAAAGAATTATATTATTTTAAAAGCTTTAATAAATATTTGATGTAAAATGCCACACACATTAAATTAATATGTACTTCACTTTAATATATCTTTAATTATTATAAAAAATTAAAACTCACTTAAAACAACGGACGACATTCTTACGAGTATTCAAAACTCAAATGAAAGCGAAGTAATGAAGAAAAAAATAACAATCTTTAACAGTAAATATGAAAATAAAAAAGAACAAACATATTTTAGATAAATGTATCGTCGATTAAATATTGCAAGATTTTATAAGAGAGAGAGTTACGTAACTTTTCACAATATATGGTTAAGAGTTAACGTGAACTTTAACTGCAAGTTCTTCATACAAAACTTGCCGTTAAAGTCTCTGTTAAACTACAATCAATATCACTCTACAAATAATTAGCAGAAGATTCGCTTAGGAGTTGTATATTAAACACCATTGCCTATTTAACAGCTCTTGGCTAGCTGGGTATTTTTCTGGTAGGTATTGTCCAGTACAACAACAATCTGCTTTTGAAATTTTCCAAAACACTGCCAAGATCTTGAGTTACGGGTACAAGACTGGGGTTTCCAACCCCTATTCTCTTATCAACCTGTAACTAATACCGGTCATACACTACACAAGTTCACTGCACAAGTCTGGCACTGTACAGTGCGTTTGTGTAGCGTTGGGGGGTGGTTGTGCTATTTACGCAGTGATATTTGGTCAAGTGTACGTTGCAAACGTTCAGTTCGTGATTTTTTAAGAGTACACAACAAGAAATGAGCGCAGAACAACTATTCTGGACAAAATTCCTAGAATTATACAAAGAATCACCAGCATTATAGCGAATTAAAATAAAAAATGCACAGTTTATTTGTATAGTGTGTGTCACAAGCTTAGTTTACGCAGTGCTAGACTTGAGCACTGAACTTGTGTGGTGTATGGCCGGCGTAAGTTGAATATCAACAGATTTTAAATTTAGAAAAAAGATATTTAGATCTTTTGAACGTTATATATGTATCTTATTTCGGCAAATTTTAGATATACATATCGCACTTACTCAACAAGAGGGTATTAACTCAAAATTTTAAAATTATCAGTAGAGATGAAAAACTGTTTGTGGTTACATTAACAATTTACTTATTTTTAACTTAAATAAAGGTTCAAATCAAAATAATACCTTTTTTATGAAAATATACGCTACATTTCTATGTCCACTTTTATATTAACTCAAAATGATACCCTTTTTGGTGATATAATGGTAGTCAGCCGGTTTTCTTTTTTTTTTTTTTTGCATAAGGAATAATACTTTTTATGATTTTAATATAGTAGATCAGGAGTAAAACGCGGGGTTATGTTAAAAAAAATACATTAAAAATTTACTACCTTATTAAATAATTTATTAGAAGACTTCTTCTTAAAAAAAATTGCCTGCATAATGGTTTTCGTGTTCTATTTATGCGTTTTCTGTATATTTAAGCTTCCATCATGATGAAAGTACAAATAAAAAAAATAAAAATAGGTGAACACATAGTAGGAAATTTGTACAACAGTGGTCGCTAAACTTTTTTCCTTGAGAGCCACATTTTTCTCGTTAAAGATGATTTTTCGATGAAAATTAGATTCCGTTTCCAACTGCTTCATTTTTATCATTTGCTACATCCGTCCAGAATGATTTGGCATATCATCGGCCTTGTTCTGTAAATTGAACCGATTCATGCGATTTGCAAAATTAATAATCCTCCTAACTCCTAGCGGAGTTAGTTTTCTAAAATACGAGTAGTAGGATTTCGAATCGACTCGATTTACAGAGCAGAGCCGAATAATCAATAAATGACAACTAATTTGACAGATGTAGTATCAACGTTATGTCCACTGTCAAGTGTTAAAGTTTAGAACTCTCTGCTGAGAGGCGCTTTATTCTAGACCAGATATCTTCAAAACCGCATACATGTGCAAGTGCTCTCGCAATAATGAAGAGAGCAATAAGAGATAATTTTTGTTTTTATTTAATGTGGGCTATCTGGGGCACCACTTTATTCTCAGACTATTCATATGGGCCGGTTGTGTAGTCGTATTTTACTAGACAATGGATTTTTTTATATATACATATATATATTGGTTCCTTTGGCTGCTTATAAGAAGAATAGGACATCAATGGATTTTTTTTTTAGTTTTCAAGATTTTCTATTTGTAGAGCTTGTAATATCATATCTAAAATTAAGTTATTATATATTATTTTAAATACATCAAATGTGCCATTATTCTCTTTTTGAACAGGAGAAATTTACTCGAATTAGAGTTTTACATATACATATATCATAAATATGTCTTGGCATATTTATGAGTACTTTAGTACTCAGCCTGAACAGCTGATCGAGTAGAGCTATGCCGATTATACTATAATGCAAATTTAAATTTTATTTAACAAAATAAAGAAACATTATATATAAATACGTTAAATATATTTATACGTACGCGTCTTGAAGATGCAAATTTGTAAACTCATCTGGGTTTTATTTCACTTTTTCAGAAATAGTTTTGAACTTATCCAACCCGATACCAGAGAGGCATGATTTCGAAAGTACGAGTGAAAATCAAAACATTTATGCGAATACACACACGCAGGCGGTACATTTTTTTTTTAATTGCTAATAAGTGTGGTTAACATTTAAAAGACCATTTTTGCGTTTTTCTTTTTTTATGAATACTAATGGAATTTAAATATGGGTTATTTGTTTTCCTTCATGTTGTGTTAACAAAATTTATTTACGTAGCCTGCTTTGTGCGACATTATTCTGCACAATGGCCTGTGACGAACTACATTCTCAATGGTCATCCATTAGTTAGGTTAGTTTATTACCCACTTTTTTTTATATAATTCTGCTTTGTAGTTTTTCAATCAGTATGTTGTATTTGTTGGATGCTTCAATGGTTTTGTTAAATACTCGTATATACATATGTATATATACGTTAAAACCAGCAACAGCAACAGAAATACACACGATTCGTAATGTATCGTATGATGTGCTCATGGCTGTGACATGAGTTAAGTGCAACAAAAATATGCTTTGACACGCATGCTGTCCAAATTGCAGCAGTTTTAATTTGTGTTTTTTATTTGAAAAAAAAAAACACAAACGTCTACAAATCATTATAAATGCTGGAATATTTATGACTGAGAAAATATTTGCACTTATGCAAAGTTTTAAGTAACTGTTGTATAAGGTTGTAAGTGTTAAGTGCGATAGTAGTAACGCGTAACAAATTGTTAATGTAGAAATTTAAAGAAGAAAGTGCAAAAAAGGAAAACTTTCATACATATATTTACAAATATAAATTGGACAAATTTAAAGTTATGCAGTGAATAGGCTTAAAAAACACATTTATAATACCTTATGCGATAATTTTGTAAAAAAAAATGTTTGTAATTTTGTAAACTGTAAAATAGGCCCTTATTCAGTTTTTCAAAAAGTCCATTCACAAGAATAAATTTCGTTATTAAAATTTGCTGTTTAAGAATGTAGCATTCCATGGTTAAAAATGCACTAGACTCAGCGAGCAATCAGTCCCGTATGGAGGAGGTTCTCCGAAAAATGGCACTCATAATATCCGGTGCTCTTAGATCCATGCCGACCAAGGCGGTCTTCGCCTTCTAGTGGACTTAATGGCTAAGGAGTTAGCACATGGAACCTCAGATCATGGGGACATGCTGGTTAGCATTCTGAATACAGTTAACAATATACCTGTAGTGCGATTCACTAACTTTTTTTTAACGATAATCGCATGGTTAAAATTATTATAACGAAAATTTATTGAATTTGCTATTCAGTAACATTTATTGTAGGTTAAAGTCAGCTGTGTCGCTATTGAGCGACAATAATTTATGTGCTCTTAATTTGTTGTGTTACAAATGGCTTTTGAATATTTGAGATATGAGACCTTGGAGCTCCTAAAAATAAACGCAACTACATTTAGAACTTTTTTATAAACTGTTTTTATTTACACTCGCCTCATTCATTGGCACATTCTCAGCAACACATACGTCTCCTTCAATGTACAGGATCTCAATGAGTGATATTACTTTTACTTCAAGCTCTGTGTTTATGGATCTTACCGTCTGCCATTGCTCCATTATTGTCTTGAACATTCCACCGATGTTATTTGTAGTCTCGGCCAATTGAATCCACTTATTTCTACACTCCACTTTTCCAAGGAGCTTTTGGAACCTGCCTGCTGCCAGTCCAGGATTTTCTTGTTTTTTTTTTTTTGTTTTGCTTGTTTTCTTCGTTTATTTTAACATTTCATAGACAGAGATGCCACAAGACATTAACAAAAATCCAAAGAAAATATCAGCTGTGTACTATCGTTAAGAAAAAGTTAAGGAATCACATAATCGTTATTGCAAGCGATTACAAGTGTGTAAACAAAAATTACGATTGTCGGATCGTTAAAAGTTATTGAATCGCGCTACTGATCTTATTGACTATTTTACTCACAAACGCTACTTCAATAGGAATTTTCGAATTTAGTTGACAGAAGGGTTTTTCCCACTGGATGGAACCGTACAGGTTTTCATGGACGGCTCAAGATGGGAGAGGGAGTTTGTGAGGAACTGAAATCCCCTTTAGACTACCGGACGAATGTAATATATTACAGGCAGAGATATCTGGCATTAAAAGAGCAATACACTGACTGGTTAAGGTTTTATCGGATATCGAATAGAGTTATCCATATCATATCACATGTCTATATACCACACCTTTTCTTGGGACTATATATATACTAGTATATATATACATATATCTATATATATATATATATATAGGCAACATAGTTGTGGATGGCTTGGCAAAGAGGAGAACCCTACTCAGGGAAGTTAAAATCGATTACATCTGTGTGCTACCACTCCCATCCTGCTGGAGACGCTTCTACGTTTCCTTTCGTGAATCATTTCAAGACAAGTGGCGCATTGAACCCACCTGCGCTATAGCGCTTGAAGAAATCTCTTGGCCACACTGACCGGTTAATGCGCTTTCGGAATTCATGCTAAACGTATGGATCTTCCGTGCAATGAATGAATACTACTTCAGTTGCAATAATGAAGAGGAGGAGGAGGAAAGTATTTTGCATATCATCTGTCTGTGTCCTGTTGTGGAGAATCGCCGTCTGCATTTCCTTGGCAGATTGCCCTACAGTTGCCTATCCGGGTTATCGCTAATGAGACTGCCTGTACATTAGGAACAGCGGCTGGTATGGCGTGCGCACACACATGACCCATTCTCAATCCACTCTCACCACTAGCAACTAATATCTCTCTTAATATATTACATTCCATTTTACATCTATCTTTTCGCCGTTCTCCTCCTCTACGCCTTATCTTCTCTATTTTCTTCCAATTTTACAGGCAGCACAAAGAAATCATTATATTGGACCCAAGTGGGCTGAACTCTTCATTTTCTTTTATCCTTACCAGCAACCTGCTAACCTAACCTAACCATAGTTAAAATGTTCCAAGTTTGTACTAAGTTTGTGCAAATTTTAAGTTGTGGGAAAGATCAGGAAAGCGACAAAAAATTATTTCGGTGTCTCTCTTAGTGTTCACTATTTTTATTGTAAAAACTTATTTTTTTTTAATTTAAAACAAACTTAAGTGAAAAAATTACATTACTCTAGGAAAATATAAGGCCTAGATAGAGCACAATTTTGTTAACGAAATCATGAACTCGAAATTATTCGTCTCTCTTTTTGGTTTATTTATTTATCTCTCTCTAACCTGACAACACCGTTTATGGGCATTTTAATCGCAATATTATAAAAGTTGCAATTGTTTTTCAATTTAATTTGACTTGAAAATTCAATTTAAAATTTTTACACCTAACTAAGTATTTAATATATGAGTAAATTTATTAAAAGTAATTTTCTAGTTACATGAACACAAAAACACAAAAAAAAAGTTATTAAATTCTTTGAAACGGAGAAGTCAATAAATAATTTAATTTAAAATCTGTCTATAAAACGAAACAATCCTTTTCGTTATAAATATTTATCAATTCCACTTTTTACTTTTATTAAATATAAAATCGTTGTGGTAACAAGTAAAATATTAAGTGTTTTTTTTTTGTATTTTAAGATATTCTAATTTAAAAAGCTTTTTAAAAATCTTTTTATAATTGAATTTTAGTATGTGTAGTACGTTATGCCTGTATGGTTTCTTCTAACAATTTAATTTTAATATTTCATAAACTCGCGACTATTGGAAATGCATTTAAGTGATTCCCACAATCAAGTTTCTGTGCTTAACATAGAGTTTTCAAAAGAAAATTGTAATAAATATGTATAATTAAATTATTGTTACTGGGAAAAATAAAAAAATAAGCCGATTTGTAATAACAACGTTTAAATTTAAATAAACTGTATGTACTCGTATTAGGTTTGTATTTAGTGCAAAGTAAAAAAGTTTCAATACGAAGGGGACGGACTGCATATTTTAAACTTTTGAACTGGAAGCAAATTGTAATAAATATAATATCTGCATATGTACATACAAATGTATTTATATATGCATCAGAGAACAGCAATGAGTAGTGAAACAGTGAGTAGAATTGAATCATGACTTGTAATATCTTGTACTTATGCGCACTCATACTTATTGCAATGTTGTCTATGAATTATATTCACTCGAAAGTTTGAAGTGCACATCAAACTCATACTTAGCAACATTTATGACGTTGTTGATTTCGACTCTCCTTAACTCAATGTCTATGGACGATGCAAAATAAGTATTATAATTCACAATGCGAACTTCGCATACCAACATTAAAGTTCTCATTATGAGGTTATGTGTTTCTCTGTTGCTTTTTTTTTTTTGTTTCTTTTTGCACGGATTGAAAAGCAACGCTATTTGGTACTACTGCAAGGCTGTCCAAACTGGCATCAGAGTGCCGAACATCAATCGGCTTATTATACAAATGAATACACATATGCGAATACATTACTAGAGATCGACCGAAGGCGTTTTTTTTTGCCGAAGCCGAAGCCGAACTTCGGCTAAAATCCTAAACTTCGGCCAAAACCGAAGCCGAATGTTTTAAATTTTAAAAATGATACTTGTTTTATATGAATTAAGAAAAAAGTTTGCTTTTTTGAGATCACTGAAATAGCTGTAATATCTATTGGATACATAACAAGAAAAATAAAACTATTTTGCAATTTCTAGATTGCTTTTTCATATGATCACTCACAAGAACGTCCAAGTAAAAGAAAATAGAAAGCAACAGGGTTGTATTTCAAAGCAACCCTTTCAAAACGTTAAACACAATACAAACTGTCGGCGAGCAACGACCAAAAATAATGTTATTTTTCAAGCTTGGAATGAAAAATATTCGGCTTCGGCTAATCGGCCGATTTTTGCCATAGGCCGAATGTTGGCCGATTACCAATTTTTGGCCGAAGGCCGAAGCCGAAGCCGATTAATCGGTCGAACTCTATACATTACTCTCTACCAGTGTTACCATATGTGAAGATTTATCTTATTTTTGAAGCTTTTAGACATATTAAAAAGACTAAAAGATTTCTTAGCTAAAAACAAGGTTTTGGTACTTTAAGTATATTATTGACGTTTCTTTTCACTAAACTACTTACATATTTTCTTATTTGCTTTGCAAATATCTTAAACATATTCTGTGCAGTAAACATTTTGTGTTACTTAGCTTTATGTTAGCTATGTTTGTTAGTTCACTGAAAGCAAAATAAATTTTAATTGAATTTGATTTCGAAAAAATCAAGGTATATTTATATACTTTCGAATAAAATCACAAAAAAATACTTTTAATGAAGAAATAAGATTTTTTTTGTCGACTTGAAGATTTTTGAAAATTAAATATGGCAACACTGCTCTCTATGTTCTCTCAGTGGCCAGCCATGGTTTAATGACTAAACTTTTAAATAATTATACATGCATGAGTTGAGTGAGCTGAATCAATTTGAGTAGTAGAAGTATTTTCTTGAATTTAGAAATCAAACTAAGGTGATTTATGAGTGTGAGTGTGGTATGACTATGATGTCGACGTCGCATTCATATTTATTTCAACCAATACTTATAAATCCATGTCATTGTGAGTATGCGTAAATCAAAGTAGTTGAGTTTAAATGATGTCTACTCACTTATATTTAAAATTTCATAAGTCAGTATGAATAGCGAAAAAACGATTCATTGCCGATCACTGATATGCATGTACTTAAGCAAAGGCTACTGACATGTGTGCGGTGAGCAATTGAAAATATTAAGCTTTTTTAAGTACACCAGAACTTTTTTTATTTTTAACCGACTTCAAAAAAATGAGGAGGTTAACAATTCGTCTCTATTTTATTTTTTAGGTGTGTATCTTCATAACACATTACATTTTAGACCGATTGTAAAAAATTTTTTGTTGTCTGAGATGGTATAGCATTCCATTGGTGCCATTGTAAAAAAAAAAGTCGGCTGGGACACGCCCACAATTTTTTTTAATATAATTTTATGATATTCTACTGCGATACCTATAAAACATCTTTGGTTCTTGTAATTACACAATTTGAAAGTAAAAAAAATGGGCGGAATCACGCCCATTTAAATTTATTATAATATTTCACGCGGTTCTACTTAACCGATTTTTACGAAACTTGAGCTTTAAAATAGACACAATCTGCTTTTTAGAAAAATGGGCGGAGTTACACCCATTAAAATTTAATACTATATTTCAAGCTTCTATTTCACCGATTTTTACGAAACTAGGCACACACCCTAAGCTTAAATAGATCTTGCGATCAAAAAATTGGCCGGGGCACGCCTATTAAATTTTAGTATAACATTTCACGTGCTTTTCCTTAAGCAATATTTACGAAACTTGGCACACACCACCTTGAACTCTTAAAAATACACAATCTTGTTTTAAAAAAGTGAGCATAGCCACGCCCCATAATATTTAATACTATATTTCACGTGCTTTTACTTTTATTAAATGTACTTCTGCTTATCAAAAGTATGCACTAAAAAGGTAAAAATAAAACTTAAAAAAAAATTAAACCGACTTCAAAAATAAGCACTAAAACGCTAAAAATAATGTAGATCGAGTTGAATAAAATATTTTTACATATGTTACCTATAGTGCTGTTTGAAGTTGGTGCCAGTAATACTGGTACTAAACACATAGGAACATGCCCGGTAAAAAAATTGCAAGTACTTTTGATGTACATACATATACATATGTATGTATATGTATGTATGTGCTTAGTTATCAATATTGCTGGCACCAACTTCAAACAGCACTATAGGTAACATATATAAAAATATTTTATTTAACTAGATCTATATTATTTTTAGCGTTTTTGTGCTTATTTTTGAACTCAGTTTAATTTTTTTTAAGTTTTATTCGGTACCCACTCCTATAATCTCAAACATTATTATTTTGATTTTTTGAACTTCATTTTCTTCTGAGTGGGGTGTATTTATATCATACAGATCTAAGTACAAGATTAATACATATTTATTTCACTTGGATGTTATTCCGTAACAAGATAAAATAACCGAATAAAGTTATAAAAAATAGATATTAAAATTTTTATGTTCAAGTAGTATACTATACATACTAGTGATGTAACGAATGTCAATTTTTGATATTCGCGAATACGAATACGAATATTTGAAACGATATTCGCGAATACGAATGCGAATACGAATATAATGTATGAAATATATGGACATTAAATTGGTGTTCTATTTACGTCTGCAATATGAAATATTAAAAAATTTTTATGAAAAAGGACTTCATACTTCTGTTGACGTACTTTAAAGTTAATAAAAACTACCCAAAATTTTAATAATCGTCATTAATTAATATTTGAAACTGATAAAGAGCACAAATTTCTATAAAAAATTTTGTGGATTTGTACAAACTAATATTTTTAGCCTTTTATTTAAATTTCGATTTATGCATTTATTTATTTAATTTCTTTGGAAAAAAAATTCATCTAAAAATGGCCGAATATGCGACAATTCGAATACGAATACGAATATTCGTGCGTCACTAATGCATACATAGATACATAAACCACTAAACATACATAAGACAAATTTCAAAGTTAACTATATTGCCCACAAATACCGGGACCCCTTATCTTTGTAAGCGAACCAAATTCTCTTTCCCGTTTGTTCTTTCTTCGTATTTTTTGAGTCGTCAAGTGTTTATTTTTTGTTATATTTTTAGGTCATATTTGTATCACTTTATCTAATCGCATTTTGTTTATTTAACTGAAATTTTTTATCATACTCTTGTTTTAACCAAGTGATGCATGAGCAATTGTCATTGTCAGCGGTATAATTGTAAATATTACTCGTGTTATCATCATTACCAGCATTGTTGGACTTGTTATCGTTCGATTAAGACGAGCAAACACATGTGTTTTAATTTCATTTAATTTTTTTTTTTGGAAGTTTAATGCCACGAGTACAATTCATATCTTTGACAAAATGGCTCGGTTTATGGTGACTAATAATGATTGTACGTTCTACAAATATTTGTTGGTTAATCAAGTGTTTTAATTGGGAGGGAGAATTGTTAAAAGAATTTACATATGTGCAGTCATAATGAAGTCTACAACATATTACCACAATTTGTTATTATTATATTTTTTTTTCATATGTATGCATATTGTATATATATACATACATACATACATACAATACCTATTAAGTTAAAAGAGAATCATTTGTTCCAAGGTTCTAAGTAAATTAAGATAAAGAACATTATTGTGTACACATAAAAACAATTTAAAATACAGCAAATAATATTTCTACCGCTACAACAGGACAAACTGTTTGTCTTTAAGTCATGGACACCATGTTTACATTAAATTTTATTAGGGTTTTTTTTTTTTTTCAAAAAATTCTTATAATTTAACAAGGGGTTTAAAATTGAATTAAATTTAAAAAAATGCTGCGTGAGCATGTTTTCACTCGAGAGCGAAACGATTTGTTAAGGCTCGTATATTGTACGTGCGTATAACAGAAAAACAATGAGTACTCGAAAAAATATACCTAAGTAAGTAAGTCCTAATTTACACTAAGCAAGTTTGTCGGAGAGAGAGAGACGAGGGGAACATAAACGTTTATTTTCCCCTCGTCTCTCTCCCCTAAAAAACTAATCAGCTTAGCAATAATACTTGCTGAGTGTAAATTAGGACTAAATAGCCTTAATTTTAGTAACTGCACATAATCCTAATTGTAGCGCAAGAAAATTCGTACGCTCACATATTTTCTCTCAACCTGCTATGACTACAGCCAATTCCAACATACAAGAGCATCTCTACTTCGTTTGTACAAAAAACTAAAGTACGCTACAACTAAAATTAAAAAAGCACATGCGTATCAAACGCATTACCTCTCTTTCATACTTACAGGCTGAGTATATTGCTACTAAGGCTATGGATATTTATCAGATAAATAAAAATACGCTGATACTCGGGATATTTATTCATCATTAGCCACCGTATACATATATTTATTATGTATATAAAATGGAATGGAAAATGTGCTTTTTGGCTGTTTGGAAAACAAGCTTTATGTGTGTGTAAGTATATGCGCATATGTAATCGATTAGTAGTCAGAGTATTTTTATACTCATGGGTATGTTTGTAGCTGACACATTCTATAAATTTTAGTTAAAATTGTTTTTGCTGTGTACGAAGTCGGATCAATAAGTCCGTGACTTTTCGAACTTCCCTCGCAGTTAGATGAAATGCAACACTGTTCCCATCAAGTATCCCATGTTAACAGAATACTGTAAAATTTTGAGCAAGTGTCGTCATTTAATTTGCGTTTAACGGATGTTCAAAACATGCAACCTAGTGTATTTTTCTAAAAATGATAAAAGTGAATTTCGAGAGCTCATTAAACATTATTTTTTGCGAAGAAAAAAACGTCAATCAAACCAAAGAAAAGCTCGATAAATACTATTACTATACTATGCACCATCGATTTCAATGGTAAAAAGTGGTTTACTGACTTTCGTTGTGGTCGCACAAGTACAAATGACGCTGAGATCAGTACACCCGAAAATGTCGAGTAAAATCCACGATATGGTGTTGGCCTATCGAAGAGTAAAAGTGCGTGAGCTTGTTGATGCCATAGGCATTTCATATGGCAGTGTGGTTTCGATTTTAAATGATCAGCTGGGTTTAAGAAAGTTGTCCGCAAGATGGGTGCCGCGTTTGCTCACAGTTTCCATGACAAAAATCCATGATTCCATGACTTATTGATCCACCCTCGTAATTTAAAAATATGTATTAAACATAGTTGTGGGATGTTTATAGTTATACGAGGGCTACTATTTATATTTCGGCAATAGCAAATAATAACAAACATTTTTAAATGAAAATGGTCTTATTGTTTTTCGAAATAGTCTCCTCGATGATCAATACACTTTTGCATTCGTTCAAACCATTTGTCATAGCAGTTTTCCCATTTCTCTTGAGACACCACCAAAACATGGGCTTTGAACGCTTCAACTGATTCTTCGGCGCTCGTAAATAGTTGACCACGGCGTTTATCTTTGATATTCGGGTACAAGAAGAAGTCATTGTGTGTCAAGTCAGGACTGTACGGAGGATGAGTCACCAATTCGATATTTTGCGTGCTCAAAAATTCACTTGTCTACGTTGCGCAAGAAGAACAATGGCCACAAGACCCATTCGGCCGAAGAAACAGGCAACCATTTGCTTCGATTTCTCTTTTGTTTCCGGCTCATGAGCATATATATTCATGATTCTTCACCTATCACGATTTTATACATATCTTTTGAAGCACTACGGTTGAACTTTTTTATCATTTCCTTACACCACTTGAGGTGAGCCTTTTTTGAGCGATTGATGAATTATGGGGTATCCAGCGAGAAAAAAATTGATTCACAACTAAGTGTTCATGCAAAATCGAATGTATTGAGGTGAAAGCAAGGATGCCTCTATCTAATAATATGTCACATGACGATCTTGCATTATCAGTTCAGGCACTGCATCGATGTTTTGTGGCACAATAACTGATTTTGAACTACCTTCACGGAATTCGTCGGCGACGGAACTACGATCACGATTGAATTCACTATACCACCGATATACTGAGTTCATCAACACATTCAAAATTTTAAACTTTATTATGGTATTGCCAGATTTTAGCTATCGACATTACGTCGGTTGGTTATTGGTTTGCGGCACTGTATATTCAAAATACAATATGTCTGCAGCAAACCAATAACCAACCGACGTTTAGTGTTGCCTGTGTACTCAAAAAGGTGTGTGAATTGGATATATTGCAGTTGTTTGGTTTTAGTTTTGGAAAAGTTTATCTATAAAAAAAATGTTGATACTCAAATTCTAAGTATTTCCATAACTATACTATATATAAACTAGTTTTTAATATTGCTTTTAAATGACTCACTACTTGTTGTAAATAGATAATTGTCTATCTAATTGTAAGTTCTAAGTACATACATATGGATGTACGTATGTATGTTATATGCTTATTAGCTCTTAACGTTATAAAAATCAGTAGTTAAATTTATTTAATATTAATTATAAAATATTCCCATTTGTAAAATTACATTCACTATTTTAATAATAAATCATATTTTTATAGTCACAGACTGCTATTTAAATATGTTTCTATACAGGCGTCAAACTATCAACAGTGTCTTCAATTATTAGATTTAATTGTTGTAAAGACAAATTTTAATTAGATACAAAAAAAATACTTTGAAGCAGCAGCTAAGTTATGTTAGAAATATCGCACACTAAATCATAAGCAGTCACAACTAAAAAAAAACTCCAGATGTGCAGGAATGGCAAAAAACTGTTGATACTCGTAGTTATTGTGCAAATGACGCAAGTACATATCGATGGTCGTATTTTTTACGAAATAGAATTTTTCAGTGATTCCAATACATTTCACACATATACACCTCGTTACAAAAATTTATTGCAATAGAGTAAAAAATAACACTTTTACAAGCAGTTGTACAAAGCAGTTGTACAGTTTCTATTATGTTTTTACCTTCTCCTGTAAAGTTACAATTATTTGAGTTAGGGCCTTTCAACTTGAGACCAACGACATTTAACATAAAAAAAGGTACAGTGGTATTTTATATTGTTCCAGAAGCCTGTATTGGAAAATACATTTTTGTGGTTGTTAAAAATTTGTTCAGTGAACTGTTTCATTAATAACAAAAAATAAAAAAATTTAAAAACCCTCGATATATGTACCTAGAAAAGATGTGATATCTTCTAAATGGCTAAACCGATTTTCTTCAAACATAGTTAAGAACCTTCTCGATCAAGTCACATTTCAAACAAAAAAATTAAAATCAGTCCAGCCGTTTGGGCTCTACGTGGACACGGACAGACACACAGATACACAGATAGATAATTTTGAGTTGTGACTGTTTATGATTTAGTAACCGTGTACATGTATACTCGTACATATATATATATATATATATATATATATTCACATCAATAATATTTCGGTTAAAGTGAATATTTAACTTTGAAGGATATACTCCTTCTCCTAATTGAATGATAAATCAGTTTTTCTTAACATAAAAATATTGCTCTGGTTCACGTTTAAAATGGAAAATCTCACACTGTCCACATTTATATTTATTGAATTTTCGACTAAAGCCTTTTGATGTTCTTCATTTATATACAAAAAAAAAATATACAAGCGGATCAGAATGACAAAATTATTGTTTTAAGTACTCTTTAAGTATTGGCCGTTAAACGACTATGAATGCGTACAGCCTAAAATAAAAAACACGCTCATATGCAAAAACACACTCATTAATTTTAAACCGAATACGTATAACTATAAACATCAAACAACTACGTTTATACACATTTTTTTTAATTGCACAGCACAAACAACTATAACTAAAATGTATAGATTCTGTGAGCTAAAATCATATGCATTAGTATAAAAATCTTCTGATTATTAGTCGGCTACACATGCGTATATACAGGGCTATTTTGTTTACGCATACACATAAAGCTTATTTTCAAATAGCCACACACACCCACACATTTTCCATTCCCTTTTATACATGCAAATGCATTCCAATGACAACTAAATATCCCGAGTATCATGCATATACATATCTTTTTGTCCGATTAACTACCCATAGCTTGCGTATAAATACTATAGAGTCAATCCGCTTAATACGCATGTGCTCTTTTATTTTTAGTTGCAGTATATTTTAGTTTTTTGCATAAACGAAGCAGAAATGCTCTTGTGTGTTGAAATCAGCTATAGCCCTAGTTGCTTGAGAGAAAATATGTGAGCGTACGAATTGTTTGCACTATAATAAGAATGAGGAAAAAATGCTTAAGCCATATTTTACTGTTTTATATGATTCGATGTTTAGAAATATATTTATTTTGCAGTTAAATAGGGAAATGGTGTACACTATAATTATCGGATTTAATTTTAAACGTACTAAAGTACAAGTTAAATTAAGCTATTATTCTATATAAGATTATAATTTAAAAAAAAGATAAGCAGAAAGTCATTGCGCCATAGCTTCCCGAAAAATCAATAAAATAATTGAGATTTCTCAAGTGAAAAAGAAGAGTATAATAGGCCAAATTAAATTTTTCTACTTGTTCATTATTTTATTTTGTATAAACTGCTTTTCATGCATTTCAACTAGTTTCAAAAACAATCAACAAATTTTAATACGTTTTTTCTGATTTTTTTTTATATACAACGCATGAAAACTAAGCAAGTTTTTAACTCCCCTGCAGGAAATGGAACTAACACAAGACTAGTCACGTGATCGGTCTTTAAGTGATACGGACCAGTCCGAGTTCCAACACTTCCTATGAAGCGGACCAGTGACTTTTACATGGGGATGGATAGTATGGGGTTAATTAATACTTTGTATACGCCTTTTGACTTGTCACTGAACTATCCCACAGGAACCTATTTGGTGTAGAATAATATAAATTATTTAAAAATGTCATTCCGACACTTACGGCCTGGCCCACGATGTCACGTGAAATCGTTCGATCGACAACTTGTATTGCAAACAATAACAAATTTTCTAAAGTTATTGTTGTTTGCAATACAAGTTGCCGATCGAACGATGTCTAGTGACATCGTGGGCCAGGCCGTTAATTGTAACAATGAAAACTTATAATTGTGCATGACAGACTTGCACACTACCCACTCGACCACAGAGGCACCCATATTTCAAAAGTATAAACACCTGTTAAACTTAGATTAACATCTAAGTATAGTTACGGGACTTGTTCCAGACTGACTTGGCGGTATCATTGGAGGGAACAATGTATTCAACCACATCGAACCTGATCAGTGTCGTTTACTATAATATTAGACCAAGTGCCAATTAAATTGACAAAGGATCAAGACAATAAATCACGATGATGATGAATATGTAACCATTTAGAGGATATGTCCTTTTTTCACTATACACAACTCCCTACTTTTCGTAACACTATCATTTTCTCAAGTCATTGTTACCAAATTTTCTGCAGGGTATATATAAATGTCATTCCGACATTTATGTACATATGTATGTACTCATAACTGTAACAGTGAAAACTTGCACTTTTTTATTATTTTTATTTTTCAGTTAAATTTTTTATTAACTTTCAGCTTTTGATTCATAAATATTAATTTTAACCTTTTAATTACAAAATATCGCATAGCGAATGAAAGCATAAAATGAAAATATTTACGTGAAATTAATGCCACTACGAAATAAAAATTATAGAAGACACAGGGCTAGATGTGAGCTAGAGGTTAGAATTCGCAATTATCTTCCATCTCATGACACCTCTGTGTGCTTTGTGTTCCACATTACCCACTCGACCATAGGGGCACTCATATTTCAAAAGTATAAATATGTACAAGTTAAGCTTAGGTTAATATCTAAGTATAGTTACGAGACCTGTTCCAGAGTGACTTGACGATCCACTTATATCGATTCATTGTCTTTCCTAGCCAAGTCTTTCTTATACATATACCAAACCAAAAAAAAATAATAAAAAATATTCGTAGTACATAATACATGCCCCAGCGGAGTCTTTCTTATATAGACAAACTAAACAAAAAAATATTCGTAATACATATAGTATATTATATTCGTAATAGTGCCCTATTGAACTATGGATGAACTAATGGAAAATAAAAGTAAACGAACAAAAATATGTTGAGGTAAAATTTATTTACCCTATGAAGAAAGAGATAATTGTTCCTCTAGCAAAAATTTAATCTTCAGTCTAGATTGTAAACTTTTAATATACTTTTGAAACCATTATGATGCTACGAAATTCAGCTACGGGTAACTTGACCACATATCCCGCTATTGAAATTTTCAATATCTTATTCGATTTTTATTAAAATGTAACTGATACAAATTCATGAAGAGTTTTAAAATTATCACTGCATTATTTTCTGTCGCACTCGGCGTAATTTGAAGTTTGTGCTTGTATAGATTTATAAGCCTTGACACAAACCTTGTGCTTTAACAGAGCTTTATTAGTGTCATAACAGAGCTCTGCTAAGCTATAATGCATTTCGAAAGTGCTTTTCCAGTAAATGAGGCAACCCAGACGGAAAAAAGTAATGCTGCTCCTTTATTATGAATCTATTTCTGAAAAGCAAGAATTTCAACTAGATACTCGTATTGCCAAGTTTTCAGCTTGGCATTTTCTGAAGGATGCGCACTTTTTTTAGTCAATGCTGTCATAGATATTGGTCATAGATTAATATCCAAGTGGTTCTCTAAAAACGTGCATACTCAGAATTTCTTGAAGTTCGAGCTTTCAGGAGTTCTGCAAAAAACTTTAAATTTACCCTACCTGTATTAAAATTTTCTAATGTTAGAAACTGTGTAAACTGTGTATCTTAAGAACATACGAAACTGTATCTAAAATATATTTATTTTTAAATCCCAGTTTTTGATGGATCATATCCCGCTTTCAGCTTCCAATGTAGGAAAATCCAAAGAAAAAAAACCAGATATTTATATTATTTGATAGGTCATGGACTCATCTACAATACTAGAACGAGTTATAACAAAGCATGTGTGATTTCTGTTGAAGCTTTTTAGCTTTTAAGATGTTTAGTAATTCTCAATTACTTTATGGTAGATTTTATATAATTCCAATTTTTTTTTTTCAAGAATTTGGTTGGACATTTTATGATAAATTGGCACTAGCATTAACATAATGCAGCGTATAGAAAGTATTAAACAACATAGTTACCTTAATATAGAAACCGCCTAACTTATTATTTTTTATTTTTTTTTTTGGAAATCGAGATTTTTTAACACTCCCATTTTCTTAAGTCCTACGACAAGTACGCTTGGTTCAATTGTCACCAAATTTTCTGCAGGGAATTGTTATGTGATGGATTTCAAACGTTTGTTTTGTAACTTCTTTAATGAAAATACCCATTTTAAGTTATTGCCAGAAATCTATAACTCACTGAGCTGGTAATAGGGAAAACAAAAAATTTTAATTGGAAAAGGGAGAAATTTCACGCGGAATTTTATTCATGATTGCCCTGATTGCGTACTTCCACCTCAACATGAATTTGAAAATTATTATATATGGGTATTTCCATAGAAAAATTATCACTTACTTATGGTATGCACAAGAGGAAATCATTTAAATTATGTAAATGTAAAAGAGTATGATGTGACAGAAAAATAAATTTATAATCATATAAAAAAAGAGTGTTTACATGGTATTTCGAAGTTTATAAAATATTTTGATGGAAAACCAAAAAGAAAATAAACTTATTATATAAAACAATTAAATAACAACTAAACTCATTCATGCATGCTATGTGATAAATTTTTCATTAACATATTCTCAGTTTGCTTATTTAATTTTATAACTTTGTATATGAAATTGTTTCTAAACTTTAACACTGACCTGAATGATATTTTCCATAAGATAAATATTTTAAATTATATATTTAGTACGTACACATGCACATATGTGTTGTATGTATGTATGTATTTTTTTTTTTTTTTGTTTTGTTGCTGCTGCAACAATTATGAACTGGCGAGTGTGTTTTGCAACTCGCATTTAAGGTTTTTACAATGGCAAGCAAACTGGTGTTTGACTTAGCGTCACCACTGTCTTAAATTGTTAAATGCTGCTTGAAACTGGCTGAATTGTACGAGAACTTGACTTTAATGCATGTGACCTCTTACATCTTAAATGTTGCTAAATAATTAAACTTCCTTTTGTTTTTTTATTATTAGCAAGTTTTCATATTTTTTAATATTTGTGAAAAAAAAAATTAACGAGTAATAAAAATGCAGAGAGAGAAAGGGAGAAACAAAGAGGATAGATATTAGAGGGCGTTCATAGATATTGTTTTGATAAATTAAAATGATTAGCAATAATAAACTCAAAAAAACTGCATTAGAGACTAACTATGTATCTGATTCTAGTTTAATTAAACAGAAAAAAGTAATCACTATTTTCAATTAAAAATTTAATTGATTTAATTAAAAATTAAACAAATTCAATTACAAAATTTGTTTGCAGCTACTTAACAATTTAATTGATGTTATTCAAAATTTGATTGAAGCAATTCAAAAATTTAATTAATTCAATTAATTCAAGTGCAATAATTTAATAGATATTCTTAATTTGTTTGAAAATGCAAAATCCAATTAAATTTTAGCTGATACATACTGAGGGCTAATTTCAACAACTCTATTTAAATATCAATTCATATTTAAATATTGATTTTCATTTACTTTTGTATGGAAAAATTACTTTTAAATATGAATTGATATTCAAATAAGTTGGCAAAATTGGCTCTAACAAATAAATATTTAATAAAAATTTTATTTTAATTTCTTATCTTTATAATTCGTAGGGAAACAACATTTTTGTAACACCTTTTACGCCGGTACCACTGCACCGATTTTTAAAAAATGTATAAGGTTTTAAAGGTTTTTCTGCACAGATGTGCACAATCTATATTTTATTGAAATCGGTTTAATATTTTGGGAGCTATAAGCGTTTAAAATTGCTACTACTACATGCAAACATAGTACACAGGTATTTATTAGCTTATTACACTTAAACTAGAAACAGAACATTAGTGTGTGTGTGTGTGTGTGTGTATGTTTATGTGCTTTGTGTCTATGTGTGTGTGTATGGGTGTGTATGGGTGTGTATGTGTGTGTGTTTGTAGTATTTTCTCTTGCTATTATAAATTTTTTCTCTTATTTATTATTGTATGAAAGACATAACTAATACTTAAAGGAAGAGAGGCTGTGTTTTAATGAATTTTTTATTACATTTAGATAATTTTTCTATGAATCTTAATAAAATTATTTGCATCTAGAATCTGGATTCTAGAATACGGACGATTGTGTCGTCTACTAGTTTTTATTAAACGAGTGTAAAAATGAAAACAAATTTAAAAAAGTTTGTTTGTTGTTGGTTAAGCACGTTTAGATGCATTTCGTTGCTGCTTAAGCAATTTATCACTAGTAGAGTTGTGTCGCTCACGAACATACTAGTTCAGTAGAACGATTCACTCCACTGAAAAATTTAAAATAAAATACATTTCAAACTCATTTTAAATTTTATGAATATGAGGGAAAATATTTACAGCCTTATTTATACAAATTATTAAGACTTTAAAAAGGCGTTTTAAGAAAAATTTTGTATGAAAATTTGTTTTAAGAACCCTTTATGAAGCCTTAATAAGTTTCATAAATAAGGCTGTTAATATAAATATAGGAAGTTATTACGTTTTATAAATTGAAAACGATTTTAATTTATAAAACGTTTAACAAACAGATTTCCATTGAATTTTTTTTGTTGCAAACTAACATTATTTTTAATGCAGCAGTTATTTTGCAATTTTTGGAAGTGATTAGAATATTTTTTTTGGATATACTACCAATTTAATTATTTGCTTATTTATTTTTTGTAAGTTAAGCTAGCACAGAAAAAATTATCACTCAAATTCAAACATAAAATTATCTGAATCAAATTAATGAAAATGAATTAATTAATCAAATTAATTTCTTCAATTTAGGCTCTACAAAGATATTTTTAAATTTAACTGCAAACATGTTTAATAATTTGTTTGAAAAAAAAAATTTTTTTTTAATTAATAAATTTGTTTATGCAAGCAAATTTTTTTAATGAAATTAATAAAATAAATCAAAAAAATAATTTATCTGTAAAGTATGCCATTTCTTAATTTCAATAGAAACCTTCTTTAAGCAATCTTGTGATTTTTTTCTATACGAAAAAAAAACAATTTACTCGAAGAAAAAATAAAAAATATTTACTGAAACTAATTTTTATTTCAAAATTATTGAAACAATTTTGGGAATAATTTTTGCTGCAAGTCTATAAACATTTTGTTGGTGATTAAGCCAACTCATCAATAGATCTTTCAAACCGTATTTTTATAAACTTAAAATCTTGTATGATTATATAATATTCTTCTAAAATTAAATTATATAAATAATTTGTGTTTTGTAAGACCTTGAACAAAAAATTGCCTGCCTGGCATGCTTTTCCAAAAATACCACAAATTAAATTAAAACAAAGAACAATATTTTTTTTTGTACTTTTAAAAAACATTTTACCTTCTTTGTTGGCTCAAGGTTTTTTACAAATTACATACATATTTTTCATATATTTTTTTTTTGATAAGCATGCAAAACTTTAAGATTTTTTCAACGTGGTTGATGAGTTGGCATAAACAACAACAAAATGCGTATAGACTAACTTATGCTTAGCGACAACTTAAAAATCGTGAAAAAAGTTTTAAAAATTCTAATGATAACTTATCTTATTTGATACTAATCCTTTCTATTAAAAAATTTCTCATCAAGTTTAGTAAAAAAAATTAAATTAATTAATAATTCTAATTAAATTAATTTTACTTAATGTAATCTAGTTTTTTTTTAGTGCTGCATACAATATGTTTCCACAATTTTATAATAATTTTCAACTTGATCACCTGAAGAGGTCATTTTAAACTCACCTTTTTAATGTATTTTTTAAAAGTATGTTATTTCCTTCAATACTTTTTGCAATTTTAAAATTCAAACATTTATTAGCAGCACAAAATTTATTTCCTTCTTTTCTGTTGTCTTGTAGAGTATTTGTCAATAAAAATAAAATATATTTTTTTAATATATTAAAATAAATTAAAAAGTTTTATTTTTTTTACAATTAACAGCACATGTAATTCACCTTACGCAAGGGGTTTTTTCGATATTTTTTTATTAGTAATATAGTATGTATAAGAAATGTTGTTGCAGTTGTTTTTCTCTTCTTGATAATTATAATTAAGTATGTATGTACATATATAATATATACATATAACACTGGGTAACACTTGAATAAATAATAAATTCTATATATTGTTTTTAAGAAGAAGAAAATTACTTTAACTGAGCCGTTGAAATTTTTGTTAAATCAGCAGCTTCTTTTAATTTTTTTTTTTTTTTTTTTGAGACTTAAGTGCTAACCCGTGAAATAAATAAAGCAACAACAACGCCTTTTACGCCAGCACTTTTAAAATGGTGTCAAATAACCGTAAAATAAAGCAAACAAAAAAGTGTTTATTTTAAGGGGAATGAATATTTGCGTAAAAAGGTTTTTTTTTATCCATAAACTCTTTTTCAGAACACGAATTTTTTTTATAAAGTCTGACTTTGAAAGATAAATTAAAAAGTAAAAAAAAAGAAACGCGCGCTTAAAGTTTACGTTTATGTTGTTAGCGTTGCCTCTTGTGATCGACGAATGACAAAACTAACCTGTAGCTTAACTCTAACAACCCCGCTACGAAGGCATTTTTACTTTGCCCGTATTGTAAAACATATAATTCATATCAGAAAATAATATTCTTCCAGTATATCACTACTAATCTATAGAAAGAGAGAGAGACACATACACACACACACATGCTAGAACTCAGCCAAGCCCAGCAAACATAAATTCTTAATTAAATATAAACAGTTTTAAAATTCAAACAGATTTTGAAGTTAGAAATTTTAAGTTATATACACAGTGAAAACAGTGCCTACTAAATACCTCATAAAATAGAACAAAATTAATAAGATATCACTATTGTTTTTCCTCAATAAGAAAATCTTATTAATTTCATAGGGAAAACCTTTTTAAAAAAAATCAAGAAGAAATCTTCTAGTTTTTATTAGGTTATCTTATTGATTTTTTCAATAAGATTTTCTTCTTGTTTTTATTAGGCGATCTCATAAAAAATAAAAAAAAATGCGTCTTTATTCTCTGTACTTATGTATTTTAATTTAAATTCTATACCATATACATATGCATGTATGTATGTAGTATACTGTAGATGTTATTTATTTATACATACATACATACACATTATGTTATATTCGTAACTAACTTACTCACCAAGTATTGAACCAGCAAACTTCTGACTGACAGACAAGCACTCTAACAAATATGCTAATAAGCAGCCTGAATAAAAATTTAAATTATTGTGCAAACATTCTTATACAGAAATGAAAAAGATCAAGAAAAAAATTGTCTGTATGTCTATTTATAGAAACGAAATAACAAGACACCTCATAAAATCAAGAGGATTTCCTTATTAAAAAAGTCAATAAGATGCTTTACACATAATCATATAGGAACCTACTAAAATCAAGAAGAAAACCTTATTGAAAAAATCAATAAGATAGCCTAATAAAATTAAGAAGAAAACCATTTTAAAAAATTAATAAGGCAACCTAATAAAATCAATAAGAAATCCCTATAGGTTACATTTTATAAGAAAACCTAATAGAATCAAGAAGTTTTTCTCTATGGATTGTTTTTTTTTTTAGTAAAAAAAAGTTGTGAATAATAAGATTTCTTCTTGATTTTATGTGTTTTTTTTTTCTTGATAAAATTAATAAGATTCTTCCACAGGTAGAAGAAAGTATTGATTTTTATACGGACGGCTCCAAAACATAGGAAGGTGTGGGCTATGGGGTCTGCTCAAGGGCTTTAGGTCTTCGTATTGCAAGGCGACTTCCGGATCACTGCAGTGTCTTTCAGGCAGAGATCCTTGCTATAAGAGAAGTTGCGAATTGGTTGAGAGTGAATGTCACTTCAACGACTTTGATTAACATTAACAATCTCCGCTTCTAAGAACAACAAGAGCCCTCGACTGCCGATCATCTCTAAATGAGATGGCAGAGCAGTTTGATATTAGGATCATCTGGATCCCGGGGCATAGAAGCTTCCAGGGAACTCTAGGGCTGACGAGCTTGCTAGAATTGGGACAACCTTACAGGTTCCACCGGATTTGGAATGTGTAGGTCTACCCCTACTCTCTTGCAAACTCAGACTTAGGCGCAAGACAGAGGACGAAACAAATAGAAGGTGAGTCACTAGAAATGATTGCGTGATCACAAGGCAGTTATGGGCTCACCTAAATAGAAAAGGTACGGATTACCTAATTTCGAAGAATAGGAAACAAATCTCGATTCTAGTATCCGTGTTAACCGGACACTGTCTCATAAGTAGCCATGCACAAAGGCTAAGGGTTGAACACAACGACTTTTGCCGTAGCTGTCAAGATATCGATGAAGAGGAAAGCATAGAACATTTTCTTTGTCACTGTCCTGGACTTGCAGGAAAGAGAATGGCCACAATGGGCGCTCTTGAATTCAGGGAACTTTCTGACATTGCTAGTGTTGAACTTCAACGTATTAGTAGCTTTACACTGAGCTCTGGATAGTGCGACGGTGGGGACTCCGCATAAGCAGAGTCTCCGTAATATCACAATGTACCAAAACGGTCTAAGTGAGTCCGGCTTTCTGACTGCCACCCCTACCTAACCTAACCTACCACATAAAAACAATAAGGAATCTCTATGAAAAAATCTTCGCTTCTTTCTGCTGGGATACCCCTTAGCCTAAAAACATAGAGAAAATCTTCTTGATTCTATGAGGCAGTTTTTTCTCTGTGTAACACGTCAATAATCAATTTCAAGGATTTTTTTTAGAAACAATTGCCCAATTCACAAGCTTGCATTAACGTCGTATGCGTTGTCTAATCGTCTAATTATACAATATTGTATTTTTGTTGTTGCTAATTTTGATACAAAAGTGAGTTTTATAAGTTTTTCAAATAATTGTATTGAGAGTAGTCTTGCCAGACCCAAGCATTGAAAAATTTTTAAATTGAAGGAAAAAATTCTTGATTTAAAAAAACAGCTTGACAATAATTTAAAATATTTTTAAAACAATAATAAATAACTCAATGGTTTTTACCAAAAATTATATTTAATTTAAAAAACAGTTGCAAGGCTATATACAGGCAAGTCCCGGTATAACGAACGATATAATGTCAGGCCCATTCGTTATACCGAAAAATTAGTTATATCGCAAAGTTTTTTTAAGTGTTATTTTAACTTTTGTTACTGTAGACATGATACAGTACAATAAAAAGAATGAGGGAAATTTCTTTTTGAAATAAATTACCAAATTACAAACTAACGGTACCACATATGTATGTGTCTAGTTTTGTTGAGATATATTCAATGGATCACGAGATGTGGGATAAAGATCATGATGGGCCATAGTTAGGGCAACATTATGTTCAGGAAAAATGCTGTGCTATTTATTTTGCACAAAAATGGTAACATAAAGTTTTTCCGAAAAATGCCACATTTAAAAGTTATGGTGCCAAAAGTGTCCATAGTGAGGACAGGTTATTTTTTGGGTGAAAAGGGCAATGCGCATAGCCGGTTTGCACGCTATCACTGTAATTTTTACACACATGTGATTTTTTATGGCCAGTCTATCAGAAAATGGAACTACTTTCGCCATCCCATACATTAAAATCAATTAATTTTAACTGTATTTATATTCGCACAAAAAAACAATTATTTTGTGCTAGAAATACAAGATAAAAATCCTATTTTACCTCCAGAGTTACTTATTATAACTAGGTTAGATGAGGAAGGGTATGCCCTAGATACTTTCACCCAAAGACCATATGGGGTGCATTGTTATGGTTTTAGATTCATTTATGAAGAGTTGCAAGCAAATACATTTTTATTATTAAAAAAAAAATACAGTTTTTGTTGAAAAACTACTCGTATCATTTTCAAATTTTAAATATTCAAAGATAATTTGATCACTATTAATTTGTGATCACACTAAGATGTTTGCTGGGTGCTCAAGTACTCACTCTTTCTCACATGCATACATATTTACATGTACTCGTATTTGAAAATTGTTGTCGCTCATATGCAAATTGTTTTAGTGGTGTTCGTTAGTGCAATACTAGTAAAAATTCTATTTTAAATATGTACATATGTGTGTGTTTGCTTTAATTTCTAGTATCCAACGGGTGTTTTTTTTTGCACTTAACACCCATTTAATATTACATGTATTTGAAACTTCAATTCCACTGTACTTCTAAATTGAAAATACTCTAATATTTAGTATCTATTTAGTTCTCATTTATTTGGAATTCTTTATTAAAGTATAGCTTTTTTTTTTTGTTTTGGTGCAGTATAATTGATTTATCAGGATCCTTTCAGCTACGAATTTCTCAATAAGGGAGAAAGAAATAATTTTTTATTTGAAGGAATGCCTTTGTTGTATAAAAAATAGTACCATTCATTAATAACTTCTACAGGTAAAGCGTATGCTATATAAAATTTTCTATCATCACTTCTTCACGATCGGTATAGGATTGTTAGCAAACGCGTTTGGTTTAGTTTAATACCCTCTTTCCACACGCAAAGTTTACTTTGTAAAGTCTTAATTCAGCTTTGTGAAAGACAGAGGTAGTAGTACAGAATCTTTCTGTCTTTCTCCCAGCTGAATTAAGACTTTGCAAAGTAAACTTTCCGTGTGGAAAAGGGGTGTAACTATAAAAAAAAAAATAATAATTCGCAAGATATTTAAAACATTGACTGGACTATTTCTTGAAGTAACGATATCAATTATTAAATTGCAGAAAGATATTCGCAGCTGACTGGTTATTAGTGAAGCCACTTCATGGAGGCTGCGGTTCACTATTTTGGGAAGAGGGAGTTCAACACGGTGGTAAGTTGCTTACTATTTGGGCTAGTGCTTATGACTATTCTGTATTTGCAATTACCAACAGATATCTAACAAATATATTTAGTTGTAGATGCTGATAAAGTTGTCTCGTATTCTAATTAGAATCCAGCTATTTGTTGTTAATGCCATATAACGACTGGAGTATTATCCATCCACTGGAAGCTTGCCAAGGTCTAAGTAATTCCAAAGCTGGGCAAAGATCTTACCAAGGCTGAGTCATATAGGCCAATAATAAGTTTACTATCAACAATGTCAAATCTTTTCGAAAAGCTGCTCATGCCTAAATTGTAACCAATTTGATTTTAGAAGTCAGCATAGCACAGTTGAACAAAAGAAGTATTTATTGTTCTGCCCTCTTTATTGATGTTTCTAAGGCATTTGTTAAAGTGTGGCATAATTTTAAAATTGAAGACATATCTACCAATAAACATTTTAAAGCTTTTGAAAGGTTACATTCTTGGCCGCAAGTTCACTGTTGTAGAAGGAGACTTCATGAGTGTGCCCGTATCTATCTCATTCGGTGTGTCGCAGGAGATTCTACTGGGGCCAGTTTTGTATTTGATATATACATATGTACTTGTGATAAGTCTCTGAGCAGTACTATCCATATATACTATGATACAGCTTGCCTTAGTGTGCACGAAAACCCTAACGATGCATCTAATTAGCTGCAGAAACATATTACCCAGCTGGAGCTATGGTTGAACTTATGGAGAATAAGAAGAGATACCTGCTCGCCCATTCGAATCAGTAATCAACACCACATTGTCTCAAAACTAACACAAATGAAACTTAAACTAACTCAGATACATTGCCCGATTGGTAGGAATTCTACGGAATTCAGCTCTTTTCTGATGTGCATTAGTGTCCTTTGCATCAGTTGTTGTGGAAAATGTTCTAGTGATGTAGGCATAAGGCATTGGTCACTAAAACTACACCGACTTCAGCGGATGCTAATCCTAATGTAACATCAGATCGCCCTACTTCGTCGATATTGTATAGCAGAATCATTGCCGAAGTAAAATAAGCCATTAAATAGCTACTAAGAACAGCTTCAAAAATTTAATACGCCTCATTTGACACCAGAGGCGCTGCAACTGCATTATTAAAAAAAAGCGAAGAAAAAAGCAGAGTTGTAAGAGAATAAAGCTTTTATATATCCCTTCCTTCACCACTTATCTTCTCTACCACTATCCCTTTCCTAACCCTCTCTCTCACTATTTTCTCTTCAGCTCACAGGTAGCAAAAAGGGATCATTGTATTGCATCCAAGTAAGCTGGACTCTAAATTTCACCCTTCCTTACCAGCAGCCTACTAACCTGACCTAACCTAACTTTCTCAAATCACGCTGCAGTTTGCTTTCAATAACTGTGATACAAATTACTGACGCAAACTAAAAGACGCAACTTGTTCAAATTTTGACAGGAGTCAAATGACAGCTGCCTGCTGACAGCAGCAGATTTGCCTTTTCAGTTAAGAAAAATTATAAATTGAAATGTCATCCTCAAAATAAAATTGTCAAATTCTTGTCCATGTATCAATAAATTGAGTGATATCAGTGTTCACGATGATTTTATTGTTTATTTGTTCACATATATGAAAATAAGCTACCTATGGCAAATTTAGAGGAGTTAATTGTGTGTCAATTTCTACAGGATAAAACCCTGAACATGATTCTCATTTAAAAATGCAATTCTTGTTAATATAACTTTATCAGAAGTGAAATACATATACAAGATACATACAAACTTATTAAGACTTTGGAAGCAAGGAAAAACTATTTCTTCTTTTTTTTTTTGCTGGATATTAAAGTAATGCATAACTTATTGCTTACCTTTATAGTTTTCAGACATTGCGTTTGGTATTACTGTGTATGTGTGTATGTGTGCACAACTATTTCGAAATGCATACTAGGGATGTAACGAATACCAGTTTAGCGAATGCGAATGCGAATGCGAAAACGAATAATACATTTTAATTTTTGCGAAAGCGAATGCGAATGCGAAATCGAATGCAAATATTACAATACGTTAAAAAAATCACATGAAAATAAATTTATCTAAGATCATGAAGTTGTGTTGTATACATAGATTTACTTGAGTCTTGAATTCAGCAAATATTTATTAATTTATTAGAAATAAAAATTGTTAAACTGAAAGAAATGAAATCATATTAAAATAAGTATAGATAATAATTAAAAATAAATTTACAAAATGTTAGGCAATCAACCCATTCGTACTTTGGCCCTAAGTTCAATATTTCCTGTAAAATGCTATCAAAATACATATTAAGAAAAATTGGAATGAATTGTTCATGAACATTTTTTCCAGAAGTAGTACTCTCTTCATCTTGGGAAAAACATATGAAATATATCTGCAACATTTTAAGTTTTCATGCGAAATAATATGAGTGCCACTTGTTTCGCAAAAAATTTACAACAAAGAAGGATGAGTTAATATTTTTGCATTTAAAATTTTTTGAACGAAGTACAGTTTTTTCTTTTTCAAAAACTGGAAAATATTTCCAATATTTATGTCTTTAGTATTCGCTTTAAATATTCGCATACATTTTAGCGAATGCAAATAGCAAAAGTAAGCGAATTATTTGCGAATGCGATAGCGAATGCGAACATTCGTTACGTCCCTAATGCATACATGTACATAGCAGCACACATATGTATGTATGTGTTCACTTGTATGTGGAAGTACAACCTTTCCATTCATTGAAAATATCGCTGAGTTTATCTGATCGGTTAAAAATCGTTGATTGTGGTCAGTCCTACGAAAGTCGTATTTATTTTTATACTTTTCTTAAAACATACAAACATACATAATTATAATTCTAAGAATATTATAAATAAACAATTGTAAACATAAAATTATTTGTGGTAACAAGGCACCTTATCAAAATATATAAATATAAAACGGTTGTGCAATTTATGTATAACAGAAATCAGCCCAGTAACACATAAAGAACATGTGAATACATACTCGTATCTAGACATACATACATACACACATACATACACACACACACACACACACATGTACATATGCACATATGCATGACAATATAAAAATTAACACATTTTTAAAGTAATAATGGGTTCATAATTATGTTTTATGTATTCAATTGGGACTATTAGTCACTTAAAAATATTTTAAATATTGGTAATAATATGTACTCTACTTGTACAAGTTGTTAATATAAACTTTATAAATACATACCTATGTATGTATGTATGTATGTATGTATTGTATTTCTAGTACAGTTATCTTAATATATTGTAGTAAACATACAAATTTAATATGGAAATGTGTAGGTATAAAGACAGAACTTCAGTTTTCAATCGTTATCTCAAACTTAATGTTTTTGACCCTTGCAAAAAGCATTAGTCCTTACACTCCAATATTTTTCTTGTTGTTGTTTGTTTTTCCTTCATTTGTTTACTTTAAACTCACATCAACGTCATAACTCGAAAAAAAACTTGCCTTATAGAAAACGTGCTTAAGGTTAATGTTGAAGTAACATATAATATTCTTCTTAAGAGGTGAGTAAACAATATAGGTACATATTTATATGAAATATTCTCACAATATAAAGAACGATATATAGAGATTAATTTTGTATTGTATATATATGTATTTATATATGTATGTATATACGTATGTATGTATGTATGTACGAGTACATATAACACAAAAAATGATTTTATGTGTCAATAACCCTCAAGGTATATCAATGAAGTTTCTAAAATAAAAAGAGTTTTGCCACGTCTCAAAATACAGCACTTTTTAGAGCCATTAGAGCTATGCTCTTTATGCCACGACACAGGAGCTAGCAAGTGGTTTTCGTGACAAAAATAATCGACACTATTACAGCTACATATATATTAATTTTTGTTTTAATTTATTTGTGCTTAAAAGAAGAGTACGAAAATAAAATAAACAAAATGTTTGATTTTGTTTTGATTCGTTTTTTTGAAACGTTTTGAAATATTTGCCGCGAATTCGACATCATCATATAATATAATTTTATTGCATTATTATTTAACACATGAAATTTGTTTTATACAGCTAAGCAGCATAGCTCTAACCGGATATCCTCTCTCTTTTTTTTTTTTTTTTGTTCTTTAATAAAGTCCGATCCCATCATACAATACCTTTCATTCTAGGAGGTAACTGGAAAAACTTTATTTTTTTGTATGGAACCCGACCCTTTTTACCCGACTGCGCAACGCAAAGAAGGGTATTGTGTTTATCAGCCTATGTATGCATGTATGTATGTATGTGGGTTCCTTTGCTGCAGTATATAAACCGAACGCGTGGAACGATTTTGATGATTATTACATCAATCGATTTTACTTAATCCTGGGTGACACTAAAGTAGTAAAAATTCAATATGGCAGCCAACAGACGCCATTTTGTATATACAAAAAATGATGGGTATCATTCGGCAGGTATTTTATCTTTTTTTTTCATTTCGAATGATCATTTAGGATATTTAATGGTTCAAAGTTTATCGCTGTTGGGTTTTTTTGATTTTTTAATTACAGGCAAATCTCGGTATAACGAATCTCGCTTTAACGAAAATCCAATTTAACGAATGTCCAAATATTTTACATTATCAACCTTATATAGCGAATAATATCCTAATTTTATACTGGCTATAACGAATGATAAAGAAAAAATTGCAAAATAAAAAACAAAAACTTAATATAAGTATGTACATACTAACGTTGCATGGGATTAGTTATGAAATAAAGCAAAATATTGCAAAGTCATGAGGGGTAGGCAACCAATGGCCACAATAGCTACGGAAGGATAAGAAGTACCTATTAAAGTCCTGCACAAGACTATTTATAAGACCTTTCAAGACATGCGACATTTTTTAAACGCTTTACTACAGCGAAATATTCTAAAACAAACGCTAAAAAACACTGTTGGCAAGACAAATAACTCAAAAAAAATCTTGCCAACAGTGTTGTTTAGCGTTTGTTTGTTTTAGAATATTTCGCTGTAGTAAAGCGTTTAAAAAATGTCGCATGTCTTGAAAGGTCTTATAAATGGTCTTGTGCTGGTCAATAGTACCTATGTATGTATATGCAGCAGCGCACATAATACGAATTAAATTTCAGAAAAAGGTATGAATAATGATATGAAGATTGACTCGGAATTATTAACTCAAAAATCACATTTTTTTAGTTTTTACGTTGTTATAGTTAATGAGCGATATCTCTGCGTACAATTTTAACCTAATTAGCACCGACTTCGATTATCACTGGAGGTAATACATACATACGTACATACATGTCTGTATTAATATTTTATTTATTTAAAATGAAATTATTTGCCAATTCCATATAAATTTCCAATCGAACGTTAACTTTCAATTTTGTGAAACAGGCTCTAAAAGTTTTATCGCCGTATTCAAAAATAATAATTTTGGCTCACAAAGGGTTTACAAAACAAATTTTTATGGAAATTTATATGTTAAAGGTTTTGTGAACCTAAATTATTTTTTTCTGAATAAGGCTTTTCTTTAGTGCATATTTGTGAAGTCGGTTTAATTTTTTATTATTTTTTTATTTTTTATTCTTTTTTTATTTTTTTTTTATTTTTTTTTAATTTTTATTTTTTATTTTTTTTTAATTTTTATTTTTTATTTTTTTTTAATTTTTATTTTTTTTTAATTTTTATTTATTATAAAGTTTTGGCAACTCTTATTGGATTTTCAAAATAAAGTAATAACGTACAGAGTCAAAGTTATATACATACATATATACATATGTACATGCATACATACATATACAAGAAAGGTACTACATTTAAGAACTTATCAGTTAAAAAAAAGGTAAATAAAAAGCAAAATAAGAACAAACACAAATGGGAAATAAAACACACACATTGACAATTCTGTTGAATTCGATAGAAGCAAAAATAAACAAATGAAATAAATTCAACAACAAAATTAAGGTACATACATACATATTAATGTATTTGATCAAAATAAAAAGTCAACAACAAAACACCGGCTTTAATATTAAAGCAATTCGATACATAATCACACATACAAATGTTTAGCCAATGATAGGAGATCCCCGATGTATATTCGTGTAAATGAGTGCTACACATGTTTGTGCATGAATGTATTGTAGGTACACGTACAGACATTTGTGTATTCATGTATATCAGGGCTGGAAAATTAAATTTTCTGTGATCCAAAGCATAAAAGAATATAGTTAAATTTTAATATTTTTCTTACCAAATAGATGACGATGACAATTTTACTGGAATGCAAACAATTTTACGAGTACTTAATTTTTAGTACATTTACTTAAATTATATAGTATATTAGAGCGACTCGAATTGTATGGAAGAGAAAAAATTGCTTTTGTTACTCCTCTGAAAATAAAGCTTGATATGTTTTATGATGATTCCCAAGATATTTTTGTTCTTGCGTTGACCATCCGTGAGCTGGACCATTTTTAAAAAAGGTATTTTTTCAGTTTTTCGAATTTTTTTGTACTTTGCTCCAAGACGACATAAATAAAATTTGGTATCATCGAAAAGAGTTTTTGAAGCAGCATCCAATGGTATATAAAACTTGACCACCTGCGACCTACTAATTGAGATATTTAACTACGAGTAAATACATATTTTCGTTTCGGGTTTTCATAAAAATTCTACGTAGTTTGCGACAGCTGAATCATTAACAAATTTAAAAATTTTGCTCAGAGTTTTGTTAAATTTGTAAAAAAAAAAAAAAGGGAAAAATATTGAACTGAAATTATGTTATTGACTTTATTTATTAATTTATCAAACACGCTAGGACGAAAAAACCCCGTTTGGGAGTGTTAAAAAGCCCTAAATCTAGCGCGAAACGCGCTTAATTGGTATCACTGGCTGATAGCAATTTTAAAAACTCAATCGAAAAATCAGAAGGAGATTTTCGGGCGCACAGACATTTGGAAACAAATTCATACAACTATAAAATAAATATAAAAAATTTACGTTAAAAAAAAGAATATAAGCTAAATTCGAATTGAGCAAAAAATAATGCGGGATATGTTTTGTTTTACAATCTATTGTGTTCATAAGTGAATTTTGTGTGATATTAATTAATACTTTTTAATGAATGAATGATTTAAAAGCAATGAAGATCATTAAAAAATACAAAATGTTTTTTTATCCTTTTGGCCAGAAGGCAATAAACTAGTCTAGTAGCAGGAGGGTAGCAGGTTCGATTCCTGCCAGATACTTTGGGTGTTTCAGAACGGAAGGTAGCTTCGCAGCTTGTGTTTGTATTTACAAAAAAATTATTTAAAAAACTCAAAAATACTTGTTTTGTAAAATATTTTTTATTAAAACTGTGTGCATTGAAATTGATTATTGAGGGGTAAAGCTGGGTTCCTAGCATGTCACTACTGCTAATGCAGATCATTAGGGTACGTTTACTTTGATTTATTTCTAATGACAACCAAGACTACTACGCAACATTTTTGTGTGCCAAATAAATCTCAAACTTGCCCATCCCTGGTATATTTTCTACGGTAATTTAATGTCTTTAACGTAGTTTAATCTCTTTTTTCGTTCTCTAACTACACACAACACATGCAATTGTTCAAAAATGTCTCCATACATACATTCATACAGTGTATTGTATCGTTAAAAGTTAAACAAAGATAACCATTACCAATAAATAAAAGTCATAGACGTATACAATTTTATACGTTTTTCATTAAAAAAAATATTATAAATACAATACCTAAAACATAAGAATTCCCAGCATACCAAATGACTCGTAAAAAATATTATAATAAGCTTACATGAGCTTTAAAAAGGATTGAAAATATATAAATATTGTATATTGAAAAATGTTATCGTAACAATTGTAGAAAAATCGTAATAATATTACTATATGCAATTGTGAAATAATCTTACGAAAATAATATTGTATTAACTTTTGTGTAGAAAAGCTTATTTTTCGCAATATATTTTATAAGCTTTTTTATACATATATGTAATTGCTTCACAAGCAATTGCTCAATTCACAACCTATTGTAGGAGTCGTAGTTCTTACATGAGTTGTTGGTAATTTCAATAGAAACATTGTTTATAAGCAAATGTTTACAGAGAAATTACCAACAACGTTTGTACGAACTACGACTCCCACAATAGGTTGTGAATTGAGCAATTATTTTTTAAAAGCTTATTCCAAGTTGTATTGAAGTTTGATTACAGTGTGGTATGTTAGGTTATTAATGTTTGCTAAATATTTAATTGTATTAGTATCCATACGAGTACTTAAATTCAACTAGAGAATGTATAAGTGAGAATAATTTATCAAAATTCATAAAATACATAATTAAAATAAATTTATATATACATATATAGGTACTTATGTATTTGAATTAAACTGTCTTATTTATTTTAGACAAGAAATGTACACTCGTGTATGTTAAAGTTTTCATACATAACAGACAATTTTAGATAGCACAAGTAATATAATTCTTGTTATCATTAGGGCTTGGAATAGAAAAGACACGTTTACATTCCCAACATTTTGATATTCACATATTTGTATGTATGAAATGTATGTACATAGTTATGTATGTATGAAAGTTTGCACACAAATTTGGCATTACTAATAAAAATTGTTGTTTTCGATCAAACCCAGTAAAAAAAATTGGAAGTTATTCTAAAGGAACTACATTTTCATTGCTTCCAAAAAATCGATATTTTTAACTTGCCGATAGTTAGCAGAAAACCAAGTAGAAGTTTATTTTAGTCATACAAAACCTTGTAATTCCTCTCTAGTTTTAGAAATTACTCACCAGAATTTTTAAAAAATCGATTTTTTTGAAGAAACTTATGAACTAATTTTGGTCTAAAATTTTTAAGTTATTTGCTTAAATTTACATGAAAATACTGTTTCGCGTTTAAACTCCTATAAAAAGAAACTAATTATTACAATAGGTAATTATTAACCATTTTTCTTAGATGAAAATATTATCATAGAACACAAAAAAGGACATTTTTGTTAAAATCGCTTCCAATTCGGTGACCAATCATCGAAAAAGAGAACTTCTTGCAATGACAACCCTATGTAAAAATCATTAGATCGGATCGAAATTTGCACTACTTCCAGATCGTAAACTCTACATTTTCATGACTTTTTTGGAGTGTCTTTTTTTACTGGGAACTAATTCACAAATAAAAAAATTTGAAAAATAATATTTTCCTTATACGACTATATAAGAAGAAAACTTATCAACAAAAAACATCCATTTGCGATAGCATTTTTGGAAGAATTTGTACTTAAAATATGTAATGCATTGATTGCTTCTAACAGCTTTTAGTGCTTCTAAGGTTCAAATTCGCACTTTATAGTTAACTAAAGTTCGTGGTTTAACTAAGGATTTTTCTTATCAATGTCATTGGTTAAACCACCTTCATTAGTTAACTAAAAACTGTGAATTTGAGAATAAGTGTCGAATATATTTTTTGCTGGGATATTGTGCAATCGAGGTCATATGAATAATGTCCGAGATAATTAAAAACATTCCAGTTGTTATAGATATTTTTAAATTTTTGATATTAAATTTATGTAATAGTAAATAAGATTTAGTGACTTACATATATATTAAGTTTCCATCTTCCTGCATATTAATTTTAGTTATTCAATTATTATTTTCTTTTTCTACATAAAAACCTTTAATTAAAAAATTACACACCGGCAACTCTCGCAAAGATAATCCAATAAGATCTTTGGAAATTATCCGAATTCGGATTTTATTTCGTGCTTGAAAGTTATACAACCAGTCTTATTCTGAATAACATCTCCCAGGAAGTTTATTCCCTATTCCCTTTCAGTTAAAATAAAAAAAAACTGGACACAAAATAACTGACTTCGACGATTCGAAGTTCTCCCTCAAATTTTAATTTTTAGCTCAATCTGTTTAGGATAATTGGAGTTGATTAAAAAAAATATTCCGTGGGAATTGTTGTTGCCTTGGAAATATTTAGAATTGGGCTGAATAGCAATAGTGAAAGAAACTATGGCTTAAATTAAAATTAAATTATATTTTTGATGGGCGGGAATTACTTACAATGACAAGGTTAAAATAGGAGTAATTAGACATAATCCGTATCCTTTAATTTAAGATATAAAACTTTAAAATTGACCGGTTAGAGAAGTAGTTATGATAGATTTAAAACGCGTTTTAAGTTTTTTGTGGTTTTTGAGTTTGCTTGTGAATAAATTGATGCATGGACCGTCTGGAATTTCCTACATCAAAATCTTTCAATTTAGGCACATGCTTATCAATTCTTGAACAGACTATTTCAATATGAATACTTCAATAGATGCTTATTTGCATCAAAAATTCTAGCCGAATTCGTAAATAATAAAGAAATGCTGCATTTTTACTAACCTTAAATAAGTTCAGGTGTTTTTTGTTTGCTATCAAATCTTGCAAAGAATTAAAATTCCCTAAATCTACTTCGAACAGGTTTTTCCACGACATGAAGGAAACTTTAATTAAAATGTAATTGCAGCATAACACAATGTAGCAATGTGGCAAAGTAAGATAAATTATCTTCAGTTTCCATATACATACATACATACATGCATGCATGCACACATACATATACATACATACGTACATATGTACATGTTTAGTAAAGCGTCATTTTTTAGAGTGCCACAACTTTGAGTTGGCATCACTGCTTTATTTGAGCACCCATTTAACAGCTGATAGTTGTTTTTTGTTCAGTTTGCTTTGAAATTTCGATTATGAATCGACTTATACCAGAGCAACGCGTGCAAATTGTTGAAATTTTTAATCAAAATAATTGTTCTATTCGTCAAACTCATTGTACACTTCTTACATTTTATGGCGTACATAATCGTGCTTCAGAGCGGCTAATTCGAAAAACAATAGATCGTTTTCGGACCACATTTGCTGTTATTGATAATGTGCATCCAGTGAGATGCACTGAAGAAGCTGTAGCCGCTGTACAGGAAAGTATTGAAGATGATCCGAATCAATCAATTCGTCGCCGTTCTCAGCAACTGGGGTTGTGTCCTTCCACTTAATGGAAGATTTTACGAAAGGATCTTGGCTTAAAAACTTTCAAGATACAACTTGTGCAGGACTTAAAGCCAAACGACCATCGTTTGCGCCGCCAATTCGGCGAATGGGCTGAAGCACAAATTGATATTGATTTTGAATTTCCATTCAAAATTTTATTTTCCATTTAAGCCCATTTCTGGTAGAGTGGGTACGTAAATTAGCAGAATTGTCGCATTTGGAGAGGAGGAGAATACACAAGCTTTTGTCGAAACACCATTACACCCACAGAAAATTACTGCTTCAAAAAAACGATAATGGTCAGAATGTTACTGTCAATGGTGAACGGTATAGGAACAGGATGCGAAAATTTTTCGTACCTCAATTACGTGGCATTCAACTTGCTGATATGTGGTTTCAACAGGACGGAGCCATATGACACGCAGCGGGCGCTACAATTGATTTACGCAAAGAAACTTTTGATGAAAAAAATAATTTCACGTAATCGCCCAATTAATTGGCCACCAAGACCGTGAGATTTAACCCCATTGGATTATTTTCTTTAAGGTTATGTTAAGTGACCTGCCTACGTAGATAAACCACAAACAATTGAACACCTGGAAATCAACATTCGAAAAGTTATCGGCGAAATACGGCCGCAAATGCTGCAAAAACTTGTTGAAAATTGGTGTTCCAGATTGCGCCTTCTATGCACCATCCGTGGCGGCCACATGGCAGAAATCATATTTTAACATTAATTTCATAAAATTTTCTTTCCCATCAGGCCCGTTTCATTGATATTAAAAATATATTTGCTTGTTTTATTATGATTTAAACTTGTGTCACTCTGTAAATAAAACACCCTTTATTATATTTACTGATAAATATTTTTGCTGTCACAGTCTTGAAAAATACTGACAATGCATTTTTTTTTTGTTCATAATCATAACAAAAACAAAAATTTAATTCTACTGCATGTCCAAGTACAAAGGCTGACCATCATTGCCTTTAGATATATTATTATTATTATTTTTATTTTGGATTAAATGCATCTAACTAGTAAATAAAACCTATTAGTTTCGCATGTACATACTTACACACATATTACATGATGAGAATTGTTTATATTTGAAACATTTAATCACAGCCTTAGTTGGCAGCAACAGCAAAAACACTAAAACTAGTAAAAAAAAATTGTTTGTTGCCAGATTAACAATCAATAGTTTGATCAACCATTCAACCACAAATAAACATCTATTGTAAAAACATGAGAACAGCTATACATACTCGTACATACGTACGTGCATACACACATATAAATTAAATTGCTTCCGTTTTATACGAACATGTTCTTTTTTTTTATAAAAATATTCATTTTAATGCAATTAAAACTACACAGACTAGTACATAACTAGTAGAGGGTTTAATCTCTTTACTTTGACATGCTAATACAAGTTGTTGTACACCTGTTGCATTAAGTTTTTTTTTTTTTTAATATTAATATTTTTATTTCTATAAATATTTTTAACAATTAGTTAGTTTTCCAAGTTTGCAATAAAACATGTAAGCACATACATACATACATACATATGTAAGCAACTATGTGCATATTATTTTTAAGAAATTGTAGTGAACATTTTTCGGTGAGAAGTTGAAATCCTTTCAGTCATAATTAAACCAATAACACTGTCTCTCTCAATACTCTGAGAAGTTGGTCAAAGTCTCGCGAATATCAAAGATAAACTGCGTGGTCAACGATTTACGAGCGTCGAAGAGGAATGGAAAAACTGCTATGACAAATGGCTTGAACGAATGGAAAAGTGTATTGATCATCAAGAGGAATATTTCAATACAACAATAAAGCCACTTTCATTTCAAAATTTTTGTTGTTATTTGCTATTCCCGAAATATAAATAGTAGCCCTCGTCTCAGAAACATTCTCATTTTAAAACTATTTTTTAAATGCAAAATTTTTGAGGCGAAATCCCAAAATTCTTGTTTTGTGAGTGTTTTTTTTTTTACTGCAAGTTTATAGATGACAAGTAAAAATTCTCTTCTGCCTAATGTCCTAATTCAGTAAGAAGATTTAGGACGTTTTTGTTTGAAAATGCTTCTGAGTTCTTGTCTTTGAAGTCTCTAAAATTGTTGTTGTCTTTGACAACGAAAAATATAAATATTATTGCCATGTTTTTAAAACATAAAAATTCAACTAAAGTATTATAAAGGGTCCGCCAGATAACTTTTTTTTTTGAAAATGCTATAAAAAACATCGAGTGTAGCTTCGGTTGTGTGGCACGTAGCGCCGTCCTGTTGAAAACAAATTTTTGTGAACAAAAATTCGTTCAACATGGCCCGATAACGATCGCCATTGACTGTAACGGCCACTCCTTGCTCATTCGAAAAAAAAATGGCCCAATTATGCCTCTGGACCAAAATCTGCACCAAACAGTGACTCCTTTTGCGGGCGGGTTTTCTGTGCCCCAAATGCGACAATTGTGCTTGTTTACATACCCGCCAAGATCAAAATGAGCTTCATCTGAAAAGATGATTTGTTTGGCAAAATCGGCATCTTCTGTAAGTCGATCGCAGGCCCACTTAGCGAAGCGTTGTTCAAGAGTACACACAACCATATTCGTTCAGCGGAAGGATAAAACTAATTATCTGTCAAATCAGACATGAGCTAAGTGTTACTTACCATTTACGAAATAAGCACTAGTTGAAAAAAAAACGTTAGATGGAGGACCCTTTACAATAGTTTAGAACCAAATCATAAAGCAAATCATAAACACGAACCTTCTAGCAAAGACAATAAATAATAATCGTTTTAAAGAAACTGCTTCTTTTTTTGTCCATAGACAAGACGATACATCCGTCGAACAGAATTAGGGCATAATTATATTGAAAAGCACTCAAATTTGTTTTTATTTTCAATATAATTAGACAGACGAGATTTTTTACTTGTCTTCTATAAACTGGCAGTTAGTGTATATTAATGTGAAGTTCCCACAATGCAAGCAAGCGAATTGTCTAGAAATATACAAGTAAAACACTCAAAATTTTTGAGTGATTCCTATACAAATTTTGTAGACAAGTCGCTTGCATGCATTATGGAAACTAAACATTAGCGTCTGAGTACGAGTATTACTTCTCTTAAAAAATAAAAATAAAACATAGATAATAATAAATTTAATAAAATTTTAAAATATTTTTAATTTAAAATTTTTTGAGAAAAATTTTAAGTGCGTACTTTTACTCAACCGATTCCTACAAAATTTTGCTCATATGATGAAACATCATCCATCGGCAATTAAAATTTAAGATAATATGACACGTGCATCTTATCAACAGGTTCTTAGGAAACTTTGCGTCTTTATATTGACACGATATTCATGTATTTCTTTCTATTCATCCGATTCCTACGAAGCATACACATATTAAGCTCTGGCCAAGGCGAATTCAGTATCAGGACGCCTCTTCAGCCCGGCTGATAATCAACTGTTGATGCCAAATTGAGCAATTTGAAACAAAATGTCAAAGTTTGCATAGACATCCTCTGACAGATTGGTAATTGTCGCACAGCAAACTCCAGGTTGTTTTTTCTGTAGTTGTATTGTTGTAGGAAAGAGGTCACCTTATACTGAATTCGCATTGGGCTCTCGCTACACACAGAGAAAAAAATACGAATGTAAAATCAACATGCAAAAAGGTTGATTCAAACTCCTTCAGATCACATTAAATTTACAAGAAATAATATGTTGTTTGAGTGTGTTGGTGTTTATTTGCTTTGTTCATACCCTGAAGGAAACGTGGGGTTAAGTGTACCCAAGCCACCACGTTTGTCAACTATTTTGGTGACATTGTCAACGGAGCGTCTACATTAATTTAATATTGTTTTAATATTGTATCTGAAAACATTTTTTCAGATACACACAACGATGCTTCTTCTTAATGTTTTATTGGTTTGTTGAAAATAAAAGTGGCGTCAAACAAAATTTAAGTGTTTATAAAAATTAGCTTAAGAAATCAAATTAAAAGGTTAATAAAGATGTATTGAATAATAATTAAAAAACATTTATATAAAAGAAATTACAAAAAAAAAAATAATAATAAATAAAATAACAATCCATATTGTATAAAAATAGAAAACTAAAAAAATTTCCAGTGAAAGTGCTAATTATGGAACCTTTTTTGTCCCTGTGGAAGATTTTGTGCTATCAGTTAAGGACTTGTCACACTTTCAGATCCATACTTAAGTAATCAGTATAATTTTACTATTGACATTTCCTGCAGGTGGTGACAGCGTCCATAGTAAATCAGTACAATTTCACTACGGACATTTCCCACAATGTGGTGATATCGTCAATAGTACTGGTAAGTCAGTACAATCTCACTACTGACATTTTCGCCATATGGTCCCACAAGAACTACCTAGTCAGTATTGACGAAGTCTACTGGTAGATTTCATAGGACAAGCCTGTGTTAAATGTCAAAAGTAGATAACATTAGTTGTGGTATAATTTGTCAGTAGTACTGGTGACATGGCCAATAGATAATGAGTATAATTTTACTATTGACATTTCCTGCAGGGTAGCTGCAATACACTTTTGTGCTTAGTTGTGTAGGTTGTTTTTGTATTGTTGTTGTTTTGTTGATGTTTGTAAACAGTCGACAAACTGCTGCTGGCTGGTAGGCAGTGTACTAGTCTTGCAGTCGAAGGATCGCAGGTGCGAATCCTTCAGTCAAGTCAAAGTATTTTGTATTTTTTTTTAACTAAAACCTTTGAAGTGAAAGCATTTTGTTTTTTTTTAACTAAAACTAAAACTTTTCAAATAAATTGTATGTTAAATGATAAATGAAATAATGTTAAATTACAATTTCATTCAAGATGGTACGTATTAGTGTGTATCTTAAGAATATTTATAGTTGTTGTGGCTGCAGGGGTAAGCACGTTGACTACCACGCGATGAGTTCCGAGTTCAAATCTTGGGGAAGCCAATTTAGTTCATATAAAAAAATTTCTGATTAAATTAAGTTCATGTTGTTCCAACTTGAAATAACTTTGATTCTTCATTTTGATTTTAACAGTACGTAAATGTTAAATCAACATGAAATAAAGTTATTTCAAAAGGAAAAATTTTCTTTGACAATTATTATAAATCATGTTAGATTAATATGAAACACATATGAAGCAAAATCATTGCTGAAAAATATTAGATTAACCTTGTTTAAGTAGATTTTACGTTGAAATTTTTCTGTGTGTATGATATATGTTTACGATAAGGAAATTGTGATACAAGAATTATGATCAGTGTTGCCAGGTTATTTTTCAACCATTTTAACAAATTCAATACAAATGAGTAGTAAAAAGACAAAAATAAAACAATTTAATTGTAACTAAACAAAATATTACACTGCACAATAGTGGTTTTGATGTTTAAATAAAAATAGCCGATCATTATGTATTTGTATCTCCTTTTTATAATGGCGTCATAAGTTTTTCCCTATCAGCTTTAGCTTTAAAGATATAGTGACATTTAGTATTTACATAATTTGCACCACTTTTTGTATTATTCCCTTAATATTTCACGAATGGTGCTCCAAACTTAAAAATACTTTCTGGATTATTAATCTATACAAAAATTTCTTTCATTTAGATAGATTCACATTTATGAGTATATCAGAATATCTTACTATTGTTGTTAGGATGTTAAAAATTGTGTGTTTTAAGTTTAGTCCTTAAACATTTGTTGATTTTAATTTTTTTAACTTAATATAACTAATCTTTGTGTATTTTTATTCGCTGATTGCGAAAATAGCTTAATTACTTTTCTAGCCCTTCTAGTTTCAGAGATATTGTGCGTTACATAAAAAATACTTCAACTGCCAGTTTATAGAAACCATGTAAAAATGCTCGTCTGCCTATTTATACTGAAAACAAAAACAAAATTTGAGTGCATTCTATAAACTGCCATCCAAGAAAAAAAACTATTTTTCATAACTATTCTTAATGGGAATAAAAGTACAGTTGAAATATGTTCTCTTCCTTAAAATTTTATTTCAAACTTGAATGACAAACTTTCATAATCCTTTTTCCCCCTGCCTGATGACACTTTCATAAAAATTATAAAAATTGCCCACCTCTGAAAAATCTTTGAGTTAGATCGCCTTACACTAAATGAAACTTGTAATACTCGTTGTATGTACATACTATATAAAAAAATTTCATAAATCTTTATCACGTTTTTTTACACCCTGGGAATTAGAGCTAAGTATGTAAGTCTTTGCAAGATCTTTTTTATTTTTCTATTCTATTTGATTTTAGATTTGTATTTGTTCATCACATCACACATGTACATATCGTACATAAGTTTGTGTTGAAATATACTTTTGACACCAAAGTGCTAAATACTCATACAGAGTAAGAAATGTACTCGTATATGCATACCATCTGTATGTACATATGTATTTATAACAAAAAAAAAAGAATTTTGAAAGATCTTTGTTTTTTAAAGCGTGTACATCGAGTTTACTTTCCATGATGGTAGTGAGCGTTCCTTATTAATTTTTGTAGACGTGTTAAGATGTGTGACGTCGTTATGTACTCTACTTGCATTGAAAATTATATTGGTAAACTGAAACAAGAAGCGTCGGTCGGAGACCCCATTTTGTGGAGTAGAGTACAGTAGAATATCGAAAAAGTTAAGGCCCAACTATAATATGAATAAGCAAACTTAAGCAACTGTGCGATTACATATAATGCGTATGTGTGCAACTATAATGTACGTAAGCAAACTTTTCGTCAAGTTTCGTCAAATGTCATTTGCTTAAGCAAAGTGCCAAACTGAACGCACATTCCGTACGGAAATAACTGTTTGTGTATTTTTATGTCAAATAAATAGCAGCAGAAAATATTCATTGCTTTTAAATATTTTATTATTATTTTTCATGTTAATTAAACTCATTAAATAAAGAAAAACTTTTATTTTTGCTTATTGTTTTACAATATACATACATGTTTATATACGTATATTCACAGTTGTACTTTTTAGTACGCAAAACAAATAAAACATGTAATAAAGTGATATTGATATAATTATTTATGAATTTTTAACAAATAAGAACATTCCAACATTGAGTGAATTGAATTAATTTAGGAGTTATGAAAAGAAACAAAATTACTGCAAAACTATAAGCAATACCTTTATGTGCATATATGGCTAAAGAATGCTTAAGTTCGTGTAAGTATATTGTAGCCACCTGAAAGTCACATCTATAGTGCTTAAGCATTTGACAGGCTTATCGTTGAGTTCTGGCATTAGCTTAAGCCAGCTTATGCATATTATAGTTGGGCCTTTAACCAAAATGTTCCAAGGGTAACTTTTCTAGGCGATTTTCAAAGTTGAAAAAAATACAGTAATAAACATAGGACTTTTCGGAAATAACTCACTAAACGCATTTAAATTATTCAGTTTTTTAGTGTTTTAACGCAATTGGTTTTAATAAAAGTTGTTTTTAATGTTAAAACCAACTGTTAAAACCTGGTTTTACCATACAAATTGTTTTTGTTAAATCCAATTTAAAACCATTTCTGAATTGGTTTTATTTTAGTTTTATGAAATGCAACCCTGTTTTCGCTGTGGTGAATTCAGTGCTGCCAAGTTAAAATGACCGGCAGCAGCTGATAATGTATATGCCAGTGAATAACAAGAGATGTCGCTTGAAAGATTTTCACCTTAAAAATAGATGCAGCAGCAACAATAAGTAAAAAATTATGGAAAAATAAGATTTTTTTGGAAGGAAAACAATAAAAATATTTTCATTGACCTCTGAAAAGTGAAAATAAACAATATGACATGTATTTTGTGGTTTATTTGTGCATTTTTTATATACAATAACTTGATTTCCAAGCACTTCTTCACATTGTATTACTAGTTCCATAATTTTAAAATATTAATTTACAAAATATGAAATAATTTCCATTTTAGAGCGCATTGTAAAGTTTCTTATGCCCTAATTCAGTAAGAAGAATTAGGACGTTTTTGTTTGAAAATGCTTCTGAGTTCTTGTCTTTGAAGTCTCTAAATTATTTTCTTCAAAAATGGTTGTTGTATTTGACAATGAAAAATATAAATATTATTGCCATGTTCTTAAAACTTAAAAATTCAATTAAATTATTATACAATAGTTTGAAAAATATATGAAAAAATATGTGTTGGATATAATGTTTAGAACAAAATCATAAAGCAAATACACGAACCTTCTAGCATAGACAATAAGTAATAATCGTTTTAAAGAATCAAAACTGCTTTTTTTTTCGTCCATAGACAAGACGATACATTCGTCGAACAGAATTAGGGCATTAGCTTTTCATACAAACAAAAGCAGTTGTACAGTTTGTCAAATAAGTGTTATAAAAAGCAGAAAAAAATACAACAACAAACACACGCATTTCTGCAGGAGATTTATTTTATTTTGATTTAAGTTATTAGACAGTCTGTGAGTTAAAACCTGAATTTAACAAACTTGCAGTGTGAATGTCAAATCAGCTGTTTATGGTTTTAACTTGCAGTGTGAAAACACTATTTATCATGACGAAAAAGAAACTTAAGCTATGTACAGACGATTGTCAGGTCTTATAATATTGTTAAATATGGCAATGTACTGGCAATCAAAAATTGCCAGTGCAAGGTAGATTGTCAGTCACACGGTTGTATCAATTTTGTCAGAAAATCTTAAAATTTATTGCCAGACGGTTGTATGACAATAAATTCATGTCACAAAATTGTCAGTTCATACGGTTGTCATATGCAAACATTGTCAGATCTGTTGTGCTCTGCCAGACGCAAAGCATTTGTTACAATTAAATCATTAAATATCAATTGTGATTATGATTGTGTTAAATGTAAAAAGTGAAAATATAAATTATATATTTTTTTTAAATCAAGCGTGTGCAGTGTTGTCCATGCAAAGAATTCTCTTACAATGACGCATACATCTGACAATATTAAAATGTCTGACAAATATCTGCCAAAAATTTTACAATGAGTTCACACGATTGTGAGATGTCTGACAATTTGTTGTCAGCTGCTGGTCTTGCAATGAACTGATAATGCTCCTTTTTCTTGCCACGATGTCAGATAAAATTGTCAATTCACACGTTTGTAAGAAATCTTTAACACATTTTACTAACAATATTGTAAGATCTGACAACGTCTGTACATAGCTTTAGATTTAATTTGTACCGGGTGTTGTTAAATTTGCAGTAACTCTTGACCATTTTAGTATACTGAAAATTAATACATACATATTCACACTTATCAGGAGTAATATTTCACGTGAAATATCCTCCCTTTCCATAAAATTGTGATCGCCTCTTTGCTTATTGCTTGCCTTTTATTCTCTGTAATGGCGATTAATTTTTGCCGAGTGGTTTCAAGAAGCAGACGAGACTAGTTTGTTTTTTTTTTTCTTTTTGTGTAATAGCTCTCGTCCATTCTTGTGCGCATATTGACAAGATCTGCCACCTGTTTTTCATCGTTATCATTTTCATTGTCATTTCATCAAAATATTGATGCTTTCAACAGCTTTAAAGAAGCTTACTTATTATCGGACCTTGTTTAAATTTTCAGTGACGATATTAACAATTGAACTTCTCAACCTGTGTCCTCGTAAACAGTATGTATTTGATTCAATAAATTTATAAGGAACGGAATGCCGCCTTCACTATCGTGCTGATCATCATCTGACTATTTTATTTTATTCCACGCTCTTATAAGGATAGCTTGTGGCAGTAAAATTTTCTTAAGCTTATATAATTTCACTTTTAAGAGCTGCACGTGAGCGTTGAAATTCGGTTAACTTTTTTTTCGAGATTCTACTGTATATGTATATGTATATGTATGTACGAATGTATGTCTGTGCATACTTTTGGAGTGAGTTAAGCAAATATGCATACGTTTGTATATTCAACGTGGTACAATCTTTGGTTGTGTATATGTACAATTGTAGATGGATGTTCCCTGTCGGAGAATGTGTGGTTGACTACAAAAATAGTTAACTTATAGTTAACTTTTCTTAAGTTGAGAACGTAATCGAATTTGATGAGAGCCAACAAATTTATTCTCAGCTACTTTAAAACTCATTTCAGTTTTATATTAACACTAGCTTAACCCGGTGTGCTCCGCTACCTCTCCTCTCCCCGCAAAAAAAAATATATACATATATATATATATGTATATGTATATAGCATTGGTGGTGCAATATGAAAATTGGATTTTGCCACACCCCTCCGCCCGCAGACCGAAAATCAAAAATCAGACTTCACAGTGTCACCCGCCTGACTACCAAGTGATTTAAAAAAGTCAACTTTAAGTTAGCTGAAAGTAGTGCAGAGTGAGACAATTGACCACCGCCTAGGACATCGCAATGTTAAAATAGTCAGTTGATTACATTGCAAAAGTAAAAGTCAGTCAGTACTAGTTGCGAAATAGTTAGTTTAAAGTTAGTTTAAAGCTAGTCATATTTCCGACAGGGTTGATACACATGCATATGTATATATGTATATACATACATATGCACTTATTTGTATCTTTTTCCTGAGGATTTCTTAAGTTATCCAAAATGTTGTATGTGTTACATTTATTATACCCTTTACCAACAAAAATGGTAAAAGGGTATATATAGGTTTGTCATTCCGTTTGTAATTTCTATAATATCAATAAGCGACCCATAAAATATATATATTCTGGATCCTTATGTATAGGGAAGACGAATAAGCGATGTCGGTCTGTCCGTCTGTCTGTACGTGAAATCGGTTTTCCGAAGCTCCCAGAAAAGCTAGAGACTTCGTTCTTGGACTGGTGAGTCAGAAATTTTCCAAAATAGATTGGTATTGAAATTCAGCAAAATCGAGCAGACGATTGCAGAGCTGGAAAACGTAAACTTCATTTTGCCATATAAAAGTAACTACCGAAAACAAATTTTTATTTTTTTTTAATAAATGAACTTATTTTACACTTCAGTACGACTAAAATTGGTATTTTAAATTAAAAAAATATAAAAAAAATTAAAAAGACGTTTCCAGGGTTGGAAAACTTTAACTTTTTGTGTTATGTAAATTTAACGATGTCTAAAACTATATTAGTATTTTCTCGAGAACCGTAAGAGCTACAGACCTGAAATTTGGACACAGTGTGTAGACCTTTGGCCGCTACAACAACAAATACATGAGAATTGGAATTTAAAGGGTGTTCCAAAACGAGCAACGAAAAATTTTAAAATCCCATGTAATATACATACAATTGTATGTATATACACTTGAAATTTGTAAGGTTAGTGTATTTTTATACAGACTACAAAAATTAACACTAAAATTTCCAAAAATTTACTTGCTGTATCTTGGAAACCGTGAGAGCAAAACTCTTGAAATTTTCAAAAACGGTAAAACTAAAAAAACAAAAAATTATAAAATCGCCAAACCGAAAAAAATCGCCAAAACGAAAAAAGCACCAAATTACCAAAAAAAATTCTAAGACTAAAATAAATCGCATAAAACGGAAAAATTGCTAAAATGAAAAAAAAAATCGCCAAAATGAAAGAAAATCGCCAAAATGAAAAAAATCGCCAAAATGAAAAAAATCGCCAAAACGAAAAAAAAACCTAAAAAACAGAAAAAATCGCCAAAATGAAAAAAAATCGCCAAAATGAAAAAAATCGCGAAAACGAAAAAAAACCTAAAAACAGAATAAACAGAAAAAATCGCCAAAATGAAAAAAAACGCCAAAATGAAAAAATCGCCAAAACGAAAAAAAACCCCAAAAAACAGAAAAAAATCGCCAAAATGGAAAAAACCAAAAAAAAAAAAAGAAAAAAATCGCCTAAATAAAAAAAACCCAAAAACAGAAAAAAATCGCCAAAAGGAAAAAAAAATCGTCAAAATGAGAAAAATCGCCAAAATGAAGAAAAGCCCAACAACAGAAAAAAAATCGCCAAAAAGAAAAAAAAACCTCCAAAAACAGAAAAAAACGCCAAAACGAGAAAAAAGTGACAAAACTGAAAAAATCGTTTAAACTGAAAAAAACTTCAAAAAAGCAAAAGAGCCTACCTTTCGTGCGCGAGTCAAAGTCGCACTTTACTAAATTTTTTAATATTAAAGAAATTAAATGAAACTAACGGCCTGGCCGATCGAAAACTTGTATTGCAAACAACAACAAATTTTCTAAAGTTATTGTTGTTTGCAATACAAGTTGTCGATCGAACGATTTCTAGTGACATCGTGGGCCAGGCCGGAAAACTTTCCTTATTTCGTTTTAGCTTTGTTCACTTAACATATTTTATGTATTTTTTAAAAAACTAGATTGGTATCAATAATTAGAAAAATCCAAAATTATGACTCCAGGGTTGGAAAACTCACACTTTTGTGTTATGTAAAATTAAATAGGTCTAAAATTTTTTTTCTTTTTCTTTATAAATTGAATATATTTTATGCTTCTGAAAGAAAAGTTTGGCGTATGAAATTTGAAAAATGAAAATTACAGCTCCAAACATGGAAACTTTAAAAAAATGATAAATTTTTTCACAAAACAAATATGTATGTATGTGTCTGTATACTATATATATGAACGTACGTTGGTAAAGGGTATATAAGATTCGGCACAGACGAATATAGCACTCTTACTTGTTTACATATAATATTGTATAACATTTTATTTAACAACGTTTGCGCTCGTATGGACGAGTGCAAATACAAATTGGAAAAATTTAAGTAAAAATGTATTTTCTTCTTCTATACATATTTATTTCAAATCAGCAGTTCATTAGCATCTTTCTTTTTTTATAGGAATATGTTAATATTTATTTAGCTTTTTGTATATGGCTTTGTACGGGGTATTTCTGTTTTTTTTTTATTTTTGGATACTGTGCTAGTTTTTTATGTTAATAATTTTCTTTCTTAAAAAGTATTTTTGTTTCGCTTTTTATACACAAACATACATATATTGTTTTGTTTTTATTTATGTACTTATATATTTCTTTTTATCTAATTTGGATTTTAAATGAATCACGGAACTGTAAGTAGAACTTACCTAAACATAAATACTACATTCAAAAGTGTTTACTCGTAGTTGTAACAACATAAAGAATGTCCATTTAAATGAGTGGAGAGGTCGAAATTTTTAAACCCACTTGCCCTAATATTCTTTAAGAAATGGAATATAATTTTCAAATGTACATAGCGTAGCATTAAAATGCTAATAACGCGGACAGAGATTGGGAAACCTTTTATAGTCAGAAAAATGCTTGGTTTTGGAATTCGATAGCTAGAATTTTTTTTCTTTTGCAAATTCAAGCCGAAATTTAAGCTCACGGATGGAGCATCTACGGTGTTGCAACCGACAGCATTTACATGAAATAATCTTTAAAAACTAAATGACTAGCATTTATCTTTCGCCCCAAATAAATAATTCATTCACTTTTGCAAATTTGCTGTTTTTTCCAATTTTCAAATCCCAAACGGTTAAAAAATCACTTTTTACAATTCAGTGCTCTTTGTACTCAAATTTTTATTCACGACTCACTCGTTCGCAAGCAAACAAAGAAAAAAATTTAAATCTAGAACAATTTGTTTCTTTCAGTGTAGGAACTGGTCACGTGACTGGTAAAATACTTTTGGGTTACTACGAAACGTTCCAGTCACTTGTATATATATGTCTGTAGCCTAGGAGAGTGTGAAATCGACACTTCTGTTCCAGTTGGTTACCTGCCACTTTCTGCAATGTTTGATTCCACATTAAAAAGTATTTTAAGTCAACTTGCGTTTTAAAGATGACGCCTTTACTACTTCAGGCACGTTACTTTCATGAGTAACCTTCTCGTCCTTGTGCAGTGTCAGTTATTAGAATATTTTGGAAAAATTTAAATCGATTTAAGTAACACTTCTATTTTATTTTCACCAATATCGCTACGTAACCACTCCTATTTTTCGCAAATAGCAGTACGAGTCAAAATTTATAAAAGAAATTTCTGAAGTATTGTTTTTATATATTTTCATTTTCTACAACCAACCTCACTTCTCAATGAACTGTCAAAATCGAATTCTAAAACATCACACTGCTCGTGTTTAAGTTTGACTTATACAAACTGCTTAGGTTTTTTTTTGACAGCAAAAGACGCTTCGCACAGCTAATTAACAACAACAAAAAGTTGGAAGTCATTCTGAAGAAACTACATTTTCATTGCTTCCAAAAATCAATATTTTTAATTTGCCGATAGTTAGCAGAAAACCAAGTAGTCATACAAAACCTTGTAATTCCTACATCGTTTTAGAAAATACTGTGATCTTACACAGAGAAAAAACTGCCTCATAGAATCAAGAAGATTTTCTCTATGAACCGTTTTTAGGCTAAGGGGTATTCCAGCAGAAAGAAGCGAAGATTTTTTCATAGAGATTCCTTATTGTTTTTATGTGGTAAATCTTATTAATTTTATCAAGAAGAACACCACATAAAATCAAGAAGAAATCTTATTATTCACAACTTTTTTACTCAATTTCCGTTACTTTTGGCCCCAAAAAAAAAAAACAATCCATAGAGAAAAACTTCTTGATTCTATTAGGTTTTCTTATAAATTGTAAACTATAGGGATTTCTTATTTATTTTATTAAGTTGCCTTCTTGAGTTTGTTAAAAAGGGTTTCTTCTTGATCTTATTAGGTTGCCTTATTGATTTTTTCAATAAGGTTTTTTTTCTTGATTTTAGTAGGTTCCTATATGGTTATGTGTAAAGCATCTTATTGATTTTTTTAATAAGAAAATCTTCTTCATTTTATGAGGTGTCTTGTTATTTCGTTTCTATAAATAGACATACAGACAATTTTTTTCATGATCTTTTTCATTTTTGTATAAGACTGTTTGCACAACAATTTCAATGGTTGTTCAGGCTGCTTGTTAGCATATTGGTTAGAGTGCTTTACTATCAGGTAGAAGTCTGCTGGTTGAATACTTGGCGAGCAAGTTAGTTAAGAATATAACATTATGTGTATGTATGTATAAATAAATAACATCTACAATATACTACATACATACATACATATGGTATACAATTTAAATGAAAATACATAAGTACAGAGAATAAAGACGCAATTTTTTTTTTTTTTTTATTGAAAAAATCAATAAGACAACCTCATAAAAACTACAAGATTTCTTCTTGATTTTTTCAAAAAGGTTTTCTCTATGAAATTAATAAGATTTCCTTATTGAAAAAAAAACCATAGGGATTTCTTATTAATTTTGTTCTATTTTATGAGGTATTTAGTAGGCACTATTTTCTCTGTGTGAGCGTACCACAGTAGACCTCCAAAACAAACTCCAACATACGGGCTTAAGAATAAACAGCGGCAAAAAAAAAATCACTCAGTGTGGGAACAGATGCGCCATGTCAATAACTATAGGGGAAGAAATATATAGATATACTCCTCATTTTTGCTACCTGGGTTGTGAGATTGATGCAGATGTAGATGGCAGAATAAATAAGGCAAGAGCGGCCTATGGTATGTTAGCACCAGTATGGCAAAGCAATAAAATCAGTTTGCGTACCAAACTACGAATTTTTGAAGCTAATATAAAATCGGTGCTGTTATATGGATGCACAACATGGAAAGTAACCAGTAGCATCACACATCGCCTGCAAACCTTCGTCAACCGCTGCCTTAGAAGAATACTTCTTATATTCTGGCCACAAACAATTTCAAATGCCGAAATATTGTCGAAATCAAATTAAGTAGCTCTGTCAGTAGAAATTCGTAAACGTAAGTGGCAGTGGATTTGGCATACGCTACGACGTAACGATAATAACGTGGCTTAACAAGCTATCCGTTGGAACCCCTTTCATCAGGCAGGCCGACAAGCTTGAAGGCCACGTATAACATGGCTACGCTCCACTGAAAGCGAAATGAACACCCTTGGGGTTTCATGGAACGAATTAAGATTAACCGCACAAAATCGGGTTCGATAGCGAGCGGCTGTTATTGACGTCCTATGCTCTAATGGTAGTTAAAGGAACTTATATATTTAGAAAATACTCATCACAATTTAAAAAAATCGATTTTTTAAAGAAATTTATGAACTAATTTTGGTCTAAAATTTAAAAAGTTATTTGCTTAAATTTACATGAAAACAATGTTTTATGTTTAAATTCGTATAAAAAGAAACGAATTGTAAAAATAGGTAACTTTTTACCATTTTTTCCTAGATGAAAACGTTATCATAGAACACAATAAAGGAATTTTTTCTTAAAATCGCTTCCAATTCGGTGACTAGGCATCGAAAAAAAGAACTTCTTGCAATAACAATCCTATGTAAAAATAATTAGAAATGATCGAAATTTGCACTACTTCTGGATCGCAAACTCTACATTTTCATGACTTCTTTGGAGAGTCTTTTTTACTTGTTAGGTAATGCAGTGCAGCCCGTTGAAGCAGCTCTTTCGCCTTATCAGCTTGACGACTTCTGGTATGCAGAAAAAATAAATGACTACCTTGCAAAATCATTTGAATTTTAAGCAACAAACAACTTACATACACTAATCTTAATGACTCGCTGAACAAACCCATTACAAAAACACAAAAAACATACACTCACTAATAAGATATGTTTGTACCATGACATATTGAAGCAAAGACCCCTACAGTTTCAAAAGACAACCATACCAATCAATGGAGATATTGCATAAACTATCCTAAATATGATCTGTCCCTTCACCTTTGCTCAGCATTGATTTTTATTATTTTTATTATCTCAAATTGCATCTTACAGGTCATGTTAGTGGATACAACCAACTCTAACAAAAACCCATGTACTTACACGTATGATACGAGTATGACAATGAAAATTATCAATTGGAACAAATCTCTAAAATCTACATGCATACGAGTATATACAACATCAGTGAAACATGAAAATTTATAATGAAGTGGATGAATGCATTTAACACACTTAAAAACATAACTCTAATCGAAAATAAATATTGTTTAATTGACCAATTTAACAGCGATGATTAGAAGTTAGTCTAAAATTCATCAAATTTTATTATTATGCATTGAATGTTAAATACAATTTTACATTTTTATGAGACATGTGATCGTGAGCAACTGTTTTCTCACGTTTGTGCAATATCCAGAATAAAAACCTATTAACTATAGTGGATTCACACACGGCAGTTTTACAGTGGAAGATAAACAGTGAGCTCGGCGACCTCGACTATGCAGACGACCTGGTGTTGCTGGTCACCAATAAGAATGACATCAGGATCAAAATATGTCCTGCGAATCAACGCAAATAAAACTAAATGCATGATTGTTAAATGCAACAAAATACCAATATTTACATTAAACAATGCGCCAATACAAAAATTTGACAAATTCTGCTACTTAGGTGGTATAATAACTCCAGACGGTGGTGCGCAGAGTATATAGATTCGCGCATACAAAAGGTCAAATCAACGTTTTACAGCCTTCGAAATATATGGAATTCGAACGCACTCTCGCCTAAAACAAACATTTATACGAGTATTTACAACTCCTGCGTGAAAAGCAGGAAAACATGGCCGGTTACGGAAGCAATCAAAAATAAGATACAAACATTTACAAACAGATGTCTGCATTATATTTTAAAAATATTTTGGCCTAGAATTGCTTCCAATGATCAACTGCTGCAAATCGCCGGTGAGGAGAACATCTATATACAAATAAGAAGAAGAAAATTACAAATGGCTCGGGCACACAGTAAGAAAGCCATAAAACTAAATCTGCCAATAACCACTTAAGTGGAATCCCCAAAGATCGAGGAAATAGGGAAGACCAAAAATAGTTTGGAGGCGCACAATTTAGAAGGTATAGCAACAGACAGACATACATATGTACATGGAGATTCTACTAGGATGTGCAAAAATGTAAACAAAAAACATATGATATAGCAGAGCTGCCAATAGTGAAACTTAATTGTTTGATAGGGTTACCATTCTTTGCTCATATTAAGAACTTCAGTTAAACAATGCACTGTGAATATGAAGTATTAGTTAAACATTAGTTATCATTTTAGTTCACTAATAATTAACTAATGACTGTAAATTTGGCAGTAAGATACACAAAGGTTAGTTGTCCCTGACTATGATCAGGCATTTTGCTGATGTACTTCGAGCTTTCTTATCCTACACTCCTTAAGAAGCTTACAATTGGCAATTGAGGGGTTTAACCAAACAAGAAGAATTCTACTATACAGTAAAACACTATGGAACACAGTCGGTACGCGTTCTACCAAAGAATACCCCACCAATCACCGGATGTAGCGCACAGTGGGATTTTGGTGTCAAAACCTCTATTTTTCGACCATTCGATTTCAAAAATCGAACGCTGCAGTTTTGAACAGAAATGTTTATACAAGACGTGCGCCTTTATGGTTTTTTAGAAAAATTCTACTTCATTTTTGAAATATATAAGTAAGGCTTATGCAGTTCAGTGGTCGGTATACTTACATATATACAATTTTCTTGATAATATTATCTGACTTTAAGATATGTGCCAAGGCAAATTCATACCAGATGGTCTCGATTTGCAACTTTTAATATTGGCCTTGTGCATTTGTTAGTGTAAAATTTCCTGCTGTCAGAAAATTTCCGAATGTTTTGCTTTGACTTGACACAAGGGAAATTTACAGCTGAGCACCATATGCTGAATCGAGTTCACCTGGTGTAAATTCGCCTGATATATGCATAAAATTTCTTATAATTAAAAAAATATAAGAACATCACAAAACGTAAAGAAGATATAATATGCCCAAATTTATAAGCTTATAAAAATTAACTTACTTATTTTTGGTATTCAATGGTAAAAAAATAATGCAGCTCCACTTTCCCCCAGCTATTCTTTCAATAAAATAATGGGTGAATATGTCTTCTTTTGATTAAAGAAAAATAATGATCGGAAATTTCCGAAATTATAGGTATAGGAAAGATGACCGATTTAGATGACATTTTATTTAGTTTTTCACTTTAGTCAATATAATGCTCACTCCTAACTTTCAACGATCTATGATCACTCCTTGTGGTTTTTGCTCAAAAATGTATGAAGCCATCCCACTGTGCAGCCTCCTGAAAGTTAGAACGAAGACCAGTATCGTCTTTTGGTCACTAGAAATATACTCCCTACCACATCATCTATTAAAAGCCCAGAGGCGTATAAGCTGGTATGGTATGCCAGTGACCGTAGTATCATTAATAAGACATTAGTTAGACCTAAAAATTCACTCAGATATTCTTCCTTTCTATCGCCTTTTGAACTTAGAGCACCCTTATCAGACATGTACCAAAGCAACTTGTTTTAATAAATATGTGGAGTTTTGTTCCTCTGTTGCTTCAGAGATTGGGTAGTAGCCAAATTACCCAGACTTGGGTCTGCAGGTATTGTCACATCCATTATCTCAAAGAGGTACCCTTGTGAAGAAGAAAAAAATGGCTATACATATAGCTTAAAGTAATGCAGCTGCTTAATACCAGAGGCGCTGCAACAATGCAATAAAAATTAACAAAACGCACGCAAGCAGAGTTGTAAAACGATAATTTTTTTTATATGACTTAGACCACTTTCATAATTAAGGGCACATATTGTTAGTAGGCATATTAATTGTCTGAGTGTCTCTTCGAGTGATGCCAACTCCTGGGTCATCAAAAGCACTATGAGCATATAAAAAAGGTTAAAAATGGGTAAAAATTAAAAAACTTGCGGGTAAAAAACACTAAGCTAAATACGAGTATTATCTGTTATTTATAACTAAATATTCACTGTTTTATTTATGTTTTATATAAATAAGTCTTTATTTTCTGTTTGGCTATGACATATTAAATGACTATACCGGAAAGTTATTTTAAAATGCATAGTGCCTTTAACGCATATTTTGCTGGTCTAAGCCACCTTTCCAACGCTCGATAATTTTTCCAAGCTTCTTCTATATTTTTGTTTTTACATCTTAAAGAAAACCATAATATGTAAGTTAAGGAAATACAAATAAGGAAAAAATCACCAAAAAATACCCGAAAAGCACGAAAATTGCAACGCTGGTCTCTTATATTCAATCCCCTTATTGTGAATGGCGTCGTCGATGTCACATCAACACGACAGCAAATATGGTCAATTGTCTATTCTTTATCTGCAACAATTTGATCCTATTGACGATCTCTTACTAATCTTTAGTCTTTGTAAATTAATGGAGCATGTTGATAGTATTCAATTGTTGTCGACAAAGAGTAGACAAGTAAAAGTTTTTACTGTCGTCTTGATGTGACGTCGACAACGCTCTTGACAATAAGGGGGAATAAAAACCAGAAAAAAATTATTTAAAACATATTTATATATAGATACATATGTTACGTACTTTAGGTATTCGAGGACGGTGCCAAGAACGTTGGTAACTAAACTCGTAAATATGTAAATTCGGGCAATAGTGTTTGGTAACACATATTATAATGATTTACTTAAGAAACACTTCATTTGATTGCAATTATAAATTTATTTAACACAAATCGAAATCTGGCAGCAAGGTTAGTAAAAATTTAAAGGGATTCCCTTTAACTCAAAGGGAAAGAAACAAAACCGAAGTTGGGCCAATATAGGCATATATATACATATATATACATATGCATGTACATATTTGTATGTATACACAGTTTACACACATACATATATGTATGTTTATTGATATTGAGTGAACTATGATTAAACAAATGCAGTGCAGCAATAATGATGATCAATGATGATCAGTAAAGCATAGAAAATACAAAATAAATTGAAAAATGTTAAACAAATACAAGTGTATGACAACTAACGATCAAATGATCTACTTATATTATTTAGGCCAATTTACAAAAACAAATATTTAACTAAAAAGATAAATACAACAGAAATATTTACTATACTCAAATGTGTTTTTACTAACTAATAATAAATATCAAAATGTTGAAAAACACTTTAGTCTGCTCAAAAACGTCCAATAGTTTCAAATGTTTGCATACACATACACAAAATTATAAAACCGGAAATACGCCATGTTATTACATATTATTTATTATTTGCTCACCAACATATTTTCAAAGTTCTAAATTGAAATGTGCTCTTGTAACAATTTATTAAAATTATTACATGAAAAATGAAGTATTGATTATGATCTTCTAATTATTTGGTATTTAGAGGCAGACGTGGCCAAATGAAATTCAAACACATAAATTGGCCGCGTTTAAAACACACACGATATACAGACATACTTATTTATGTATGTATGTCAGTATAATACAGTGTTGCCAGAAGGAGAGAATAATTGCTACATTTAGATATATTTTGCCAATCAAAGATGTCGGAAAGATGTTTTAACTTCAAAAAAAAACCTTTAGATATTATTTTTTCAAATTGCACTTTGTTTTACAAAAAAAAAATTTTTTTAAACAAATTTTTTAAAATAAATTAAATTTTAAAATTGGCTGTGGCAAAAAATAATAGTAACAAACCAAAAACAGTTTGTCTTAAGTAGAACAAAAATAAGCAAATTAACTAACATGTGCATAATTAGTAAAGAACAAACCACAATGGCAAGACTGTTGTAAATTTAGAAATGGTAAAATTCAGCTTTCATTATAAAAAAAAAAAACTTTCGGCAAATTGAATACGATGATTCAAAACAATTCACATATTCCATTTGCAATAATGCCTGAGTATATAAAGCTGAAATCTACATCAACTGACACCACACACAATGGAACAAGCACAAATAATGCTGATGATGAAAGTGGCCTTCGAAAACAGCTAGTTGTTCCGTTCTACTACGTGTTTGTCAGAATATTTACAATTAACTTTGGTGTTATTTGTTCATTAATAATTATCACTTGTAATTTGGCTTACAAAGCGATACGAACTTTAGCCTGATCAAATTATAAATATAGAAACAAATGAAATTCGAACAATAATAACTAAAATTTAAAAAAAATAACTAAATCGAAGTTTAGCTTTCGTCAAAAAAAATGCATCCAAAGTAAGGATTTTATTTGTCTTATTACACGCAAATGCAAATTTCGTAGCAAAAAAAAAAAATTAAATAAATTGAGCCACATAAAATATTAAATTTTCATTATCGGCAAAACAATAGAAACAACGTGGAGAGAACTATTGTACAAAAAATTCAGGATGTTATAGATTTTGTCGTCATGAAAAATATCTTTAGGAATTTAATTCATGGTAAAAACTATCTAGAGTCTCGATGTCACGGCAGCATCTAATTAATCTGTAGAATTTAAACCACCGTCCGGAGATTGGGCAAGAAGCGATACTGAAAAAGGTAATAAGTTTGCTGAGCAATTAAAATCCGCCCTATGCTTCAGTGGGAGTTAAAGAAACATATCTATATATTTAAAATCCGTATTTACCCCCAAACAAATGTACTGGTGTTTTTGATTTGCCGAGTGTAGGTTGCTCTACCACCCCGGGTTCAAGTTATAAGAGGAACATTTGAAGAAAAGCTGAATTGTTCTGCTCTCTTTATAGATGTTTCTCACGCATTTGATAAAGTGTGGCATGGCCTAATACAGTGTCCCGCAAAATAAAATATCTTTGTAGTGGTGAGAAAAATGAGAGTAAAATATATTTACACTTGAAGAAAACATTTTTGTAATTTAAGATACATGCTGTGGTTATTCATTGTTTGACTATTTTTGGTTAATAAGCAATTTAATAAAAACTTAAGTATATTATAAAAAATAATAGTCCATTCAACAATGTATTCTACAAATTCCAAATTAAATTTATTCGCAGCGCTGTGAAAGCTATTAAAATGGCTTTTTAAATTATCTTTCCTATTATTTTTCAGTGCTTCATAGCATAAAATGCATTACATATTGCTAAAAGCATTTTTTATCACAAAATATTTCTTAGCTTACATAATTATTTTTTTTGCTTTAGAAATTATTAAATTTGAACTTAAATTTCGTTCCGTGTGCTCAAAAAATCTAAACAAAAAACCAGGAAAAACTTAATACATGCGTGCACAACTTCATTCGTCGCTTGTTCAGTGACGACTAAATGAAAGAGCATAAGCATGTATGTGATTTTCATCTGCACAATTGTGCTATGGCTTGCGGGTTACTGGCCTAATATTAAAATTGAAAACATATCTAGCTATAAACGTCCTAAAGCTTTTGGGAAGTTACATTCTTGCCTTAGTATGCACGAAAACCCTGCAGGAACATATTACCCAGCTTGACCTTTGGTTGAAGTCATGGAGAATAAAAGTAAAGGAACAAAAAGTGTGTTCAGGTAACATTTACTTTAAGAAGAGATACTTGTTCGTCCATTCAAATCATATCAATCAATTTGGTCTTCAACATTCACGGGTAAAGTACCTTGATGGCCAGCTTACATGGGAACAACACAGATACATTGGTTGATTGGTAGAAATTGAAGCCCCAGTCTAGATTGTAAACTTTTAACATACAAGTCACTTTTGAAACCTATATAGTGCTACGGAATTCAGTTATGGGTTGCTGCTTCAGCTTTCAATGTTGAAAAAAATCCATTTGTGACTGCTGAAATTGCAAAATACGCAGACAAATATTTAACAAAACTCGAGTCACATCCTAATCCAATTGCTCGTAATATCTTGAACTTTACTGAACAGATTCGCATAAAAAATAGGTACACTTGGGCTCTAATATGCAGCACTCCAGATGAAACTTCTTGAAAATATGCTTGCGCTTAATGCGAAATTTATGTATTATATTATTAACTACTATTACTAATGTTATATCAGACACTGTTCGGGCCTAATAATTATATCTAGACTTAGGATTTGACATCCGGTTTTAACTATGCTGCTTAGCTTTATAAAACAAAATTAATATGTCTTAAATAACAATGCAATAAAATTATATTATATGATGATGTCAAATTCGCCGCAAATATTTCAAAACGTTTCCATTTATTTCCCATTATTCTCTTTTCTAGCGGCGTATTGTTTGTGGCCGGCGGCATCTATTAAGCGGCTTACAGCCAATCGGCTGTATTTTCTGGTTTGGGCAAAAGCCATACAAAAACAAATTGAGCAATCCTTCTCACTGTTTTTGTTTCACTCGCTTCAAAGAACGAAACGAATCAAAATCAAACAAGTCGTTTCCAAGGCTGTCAGATAAGGCGATTTCTCGCCAAACGTGGCGATTTTTCAACTTGTTTGGCGTCTAAATTTTTGGTTTGGATAAATAAATTTTGTTGGCGATTTTTGTGGCTATTTTTTAACATAATTGAAACTCAAAATTTTTGCAAAATTAGTTTGTTGAAGGAGTAGTGTAAAAAAATTAATCCTACTAAAACTCGTCTGCAAGAAATAAAATCGGCTTGAGTTCGATGATTTTTCTTATATTAATTATATTAATTAATTAATTTTGAATTTGGATTAGAAAAACTTGTAAAAAATTATATTTGGCGACTTTATTTCTATTTTTGGCGATTTTCTGCTAAATTTCTTCGCGATTTTTAAAATCAATTTGGCGAAATAGGCCAGAAAATATCTCGCAACCCTGGTTGTTTCGATTATTTTCGTACTCTGGTTTTAAGTACTGTAATAGTGTCGATTATTTTTGATACGAAAATCACATTCTAGCTCCTGTGTCATAAAATAAATAGCATAGCTATAATAATATATGCATTAAAAAAAAAAAACAAATATTGCATTAAAAAAAAATTAGCTGGCAACACTGGTAAGATGATTTAAAACTATTTATCAATTTAATAAGAGAATTCGGGAAAATTTAAATTATTAAAATATTTTGGCTTAGTTTTCCTTGTCCGTTCCCCTTTTGCTGAAAAAAAAACTACAACTTCATATCCATGCAAATATTTTATTTTTTTTTTTTGCAAAATCTTTTGAGGAATATACATCCATATGCAAGTTTTATGGTTCTTCAATAAAATTTAAAGGCATACAAAACATTGTTTGGGCCTAGTGCTATAAAAAAAACTTAACGTAAAAATTAACTTCGTATTGTTTTTGCCAATTATTCGATTAATTTTATTAAAAAATGCAATAAGGGAACTCTTTTTATTCAAAAAAAAACCAACAGTGTATAATTTTAAACACGTTTTACGGCCCTTTTCACAATGTACAATTAAAAGCTAACAGAGACTTTAACTGCAAGTTTTGTGTGAAGAACTGTCAGTTAAAGTTCACGTTAACTCTTAACCATACATTGTGAAAAGGGACGTTAGTTGTATTAATTTTGTCATTACAACCAACATCGTTTTCAAAGTCGATATTTCGTCAAGCGTAAAATTTTTAAACATTTTTTCTTTCTTTTTAAAAATATTTACTTGCAACACAAACTGACATACATACATACATACATGTTCACATACTATACTATATACACACTTTTGTGCATTTTACAATGGGAAACTACATGGAAAATATTCATTTATAGCAAAAGATAACAATAATAATTGCAATTAAATTACAATAAAACAATCTTTAAACGACAAAATTGCTAAAAATATGACTGACATGCACATGAAAATTAAAAAAAGATTATTACAAATTTTATATAAAAACAAAACATTTTAAAATATTACGTATATTTTCTATAAACATTGCAAAACTTGGTCAAACTTTGACAATTGAAAAAAAAGTTGCATTGGTCACAATTTATACCAATTTAGCAGCTAAACTTGATAGGGTCTAAATAATTTTGAGAACAGCTTAACAAAACATTTTTTTGCTTTTCCTAATAATTTATTAATTATTTAATAATACAAATTAACGTTTTTGCTACCCATGCACGTGCATGCATGCATACATATGTATGTACGTATGTTAGCATGTGTGTGCATACATACTATATTATAAAAGTAACGACAAGGTCTCAATATGGCCTGCTTAAAAAGTAACATATTGACCTAAATTTAATCATAATATGATCTTTATAATATGTTATAATTATGTTGGAATTGTTAGCAATCTGCTATATTAGAAGGAAGCTTTAAATCGAGTGATTTTGAATCGCTTGGTTTGCAATAACGAGTTCTTCCGCTTTTTTGAACATGACTTGAAAAAATTATACATTTCAGGTCGTTGAGGATCAATTGGCTAATACTGGCATAAAATCTAGCAGATTTTAATTAAAATCTTTATGAATATCTATACCGTTTACACCAACTTTTTTTTTAAGATTTCTTATCCAAAACAAAACCCATTAAATGAAAAATTTCCAAAACTACAATCAAATAACTGCTCTGCAGCCAATTCACACACCTTTTTAAGTAGGCCGTAGCTAATTCAATCATCTTTTTTATAAGTATGTTGTACAGAGTAGTAAAAAAAATAAAAATATTAGATTTTTATAAGATTTCCTACAAATCTACTGACAAAATACATTTATTTTTGTATGGGAAATCTAGTAAAAAGTAGCAAGGTTTAGCTCGAAATTTAGTAAGATCTACATTTCGAGGCAATGTAAATGCCCTATAAGTCAATTCGTTACATAAATTTAAATACTGGACATATTATTGAATAAATATTTCGACTAATAACAAAATTTTTTTATTGATTTTTATAGCTTGCTATTTGTTAAAACTTAAAATAAATAAAACATAATCGCTAGATTTAAGTCGATTCGATTTACAGAACAGGGCCACCTAATAAAATTAATTCTTTGAAATTTTTTGTTAACCCACAAATATGATTGTATTATTACAAGAGCTGAATTTGTTTTCAAAGTTTCGTAGGAATCGGTTGTGTAAAAGTACATAAACTTTATCAGAACATTTTAATGGGCGACGTCCTGCGCGAAGAAGGATACAAGGATATAGCTTTCAGTTCAGGGTGATCAGATAGTGGACAGTCGGGACACAGTGGCTACACTAACTGATAGCAACAACGCCAGTGCTCGAGCAGCTCATTGAGTCATAATCCTCCCACCCCCCCCCCTTCGCTCCACCGACCATTCCATGGAGCTACACAGAGAAAACAGTGCCTACTAAATACCTCATAAAATAGAACAAAATTAATAAGAAATCTCTATGGTTTTTTTCAATAAGGAAATCTTATTAATTTCATAGGGAAAACCTTTTTGAAAAAATCAAGAAGAAATCTTCTAGTTGTTATTAGGTTATCTTATTGATTTTTTCAACAAGGTTTTCTTCTTGTTTTTATTAGGCGACCTCATAAAAAATAAAAAAATGCGTCTTTATTCTCTGTACTTATGTATTTTCATTTAAATTCTATACCATATACATATGTATGTATGTATGTATGTAGTATATTGTAGATGTTATTTATTTGTACATACATATACATTATGTTATATTCTTAACTAACTTACTCACCAAATATTCAACCAGCAAACTTCTGACTGATAGACAAGCACTCTAACCAATATGCTAACAAGCAGCCTGAATAACCATTGAAATAATTGTGCAAACATGCTTATACAAAAACGAAAAATATCATGAAAAAAATTTTCTGTATGTCTATTTATAGATATGAAATAACAAGACACCTCATAAAATCAAGAAGATTTCCTTATTAAAAAAATCAATAAGATGCTTTACACATAATCATATAGGAATTTACTAAAATCAAGATGAAACCCTTATTGAAAAAATCAATAAGGCAACCTAATAAAATCAAGAGGAAAACCTTTTTAAAAATTCAAGAAGGCGACCTAATAAAATCAATAAGAAATCCCTATAGTTTACAATTTATAAGAAAACCTAATAGAATCAAGAAGTTTTTCTCTATGGATTGTTTTTTTTTTTGGTGTGGATAATAAGATTTCGTCTTGATTTTATGTGGTTTTCTTCTTGATAAAATTAATAAGATTTACCACATAAAATTAATAAGGAATCTCTCAGCTTCTTTCTGCTGGGATACCAATTAGCCTAAAAGCGTTTCATAGAGAAAATCTTCTTGATTCTATGAGGCAGTTTTTTCTCTGTGTAAGGAGCTGTGGTTCTCTACATACAAAATTATGTTGTTAAAAGATGTATATGAAGTGTGTGCAAAGTTTTCTAGAAATCGATTAACCAGAAGTATGTAAAGAGAACTCAATATTAATGTGCGTGACCTCTCCCGCTTTTCGAAATGTCAGATTGTGTCACTTAACTTTACACACGCCCTAGACAATGTGTGCGCAAATTAATTTGTTTGTGGAAGTGATTCTTATCTTTAAATTTAAATAAAACAAAGTGTGTGTGATACATCATCGAAATTCTACTTCGTTTGAAAGGTTTATCGCTGCCAGTTTCTTATTATCTGAGCCATTTCAGTTTTTATTTCCAATTTAAATATTTTCATTCTATTGCGAAAAAGAATTTTGTAAATTTTATATTATACAAAATTGTTTCACTAAAGCACGTTGACATAAATTTAAAATAAATATATAAAATAATACTATTAAGCACACACACACAAATATTTATTTTTAGACATGGTTGCATGTACATATGTACATTAGGGTGCCCCTTAGTAAAAAATTTGGATTTTATCTGGTCTCATCCCCCGAACTGGTGACAATAGGCACTAAGGTCTTACAACCTACATATTTTGCTTAACTAACAACAATCAACCTTTTTTAATTTGCAGATTTTAATTTCTAATTTTTTATTATTTTATTATTTTTATTTATTATTACATACATATGTAAGTACATACATATATACATATACATATTTATATTAAATTATGTACATAAAAAAGAAAAAAAATTATGATATACAAATTTTGATACTTGTAGGGTGCTTTTATTCAATTCTTCTCAATATGAGACTAGGGGAAAACTTTTTAAAGTAACATACATATGTATGTATGTTGTAAACTTCATGACAAACAATTTTCTCTTGCACTATTTTGTTGTAAAATGAATATCTTTCAAGTTACAAATTGTAACAAAAGAAAAATAAGCGAATGAAATATAAGCGAAACTTGTACAAAAAATTTATTTATATCGAATAAAAATTATTTGCTGGTCTTTGTACAGATTTCTAACTCTACTACGCTTCCCACCAAAAAAGTTTGATTACTAGAATGCAAACAAGTGTATGTACTCTCCAGTCCATTTGACTGAATAACCTATTATTTTTGTTTGAGAAGTTCAAAAAGTATGCGGTACCCTATACTTTTTGCCTACAAATAACCAAAAAATTAATAGGTTACTGATTGCCTAAAAGTATTCAAAATTTAATGGGTTATTTTTTGCTTACAAATATGCAAAATTTGGTAGATTACTTTTTGCCTAAATTTTTTTTTTTTTTTTTTTGATAAAAATACACAGATTTTTGTAACATAAATATAAAACTTGTACCTTTTCTTTAATTTTACAAAGAAAGTATGTATATGAATATGTATTTATATTCGAATATGAGAAAAATTTTTCTCTAGATATATTTCATTATTAACTGGAAAGTACTACAATAAGTACTTTCACGCAATGATATAAATAAGTTGTTATTTTATTCATTAAAGGACAGTCATTATTATACACATTAAATAAGTATGTAAATAAGTACCACTCATTACTTTGTAAGCCATTACAAAATCTTGAAAATTTTTTGCTGGGTTATTTTCATTTTGTGCTTTTCAAAAACATTATTTGTGAATTCTCCAATCATTTTTTGAAAGTCTGTGCATAAGATAAGATGTTTGTGGCTGTTCAAAATGTGTGGTTGAAGTCTACTGACGATTTGTTAAAGCTACAATGAAATGCATACAGATAATGCTTAACCACCAGCAAAAAATTTCACTATGTTTTTCTATTTTTATATTTTTTTCTAAGATTCATATTATTAGTGTTGTTACATAACTAAATATGTTAATAATTTCTTTAAAAAAAACATCTAATTTTATTAATTTCCTTAGAACTTTTTCTAATGTAAACTCAAAATGTTTGAAAAGAATCAAAAGTAATCTTTGAAAGTAGTTGGATTATTTTTTTAATTACTTTCGATTATTTTGGATTATTTTATTGTAATTTTAAGTAATTCAGATTACTTTTAGATTATTAGTAATCGAAATCAATTAGTAATCGTGCGAAACTGAATATAATCGTCATTTAATCATTACTTCACCTTTCAAAATAAAGTAATCATTACGATTACTAATCATTACTTAACAGCTATGGTTACAATACATTTAAGACAAATTCTCAGAGAAATTGGGTTTTCCCCGAAATTCAGTGGACTTGAGGCACGCCTTAATCTTTACCAATTAACTATAAATTTTGCATATCGTATTTTCTTGAATATTGTTACCAATTGGGGGGGATGAGAGTTCAAAATGAAAAAAAATGTACATACATACCCTGCAGAAAATGCGAATAGTGAAATTGTAGTGATTTACTAGTGACATTGTCAGTAGTACTACTGACCAGGTGTACCATAGCCAATGTAATTATCTATTGACATTTAACATTACCTTGTCATTGAAAATCCACCACTAGACTGTAGCAATACTGACTAAGTAGTTCTTTTGGGACCACATGGAGACATCGGCACCAAAGATTCACTAGTAAATTTTAGGGTCTCTAGTCTACAATATCGATATTTCCTCGCTCGATGTCAATAGTAAAATTGTAGTGATTTACTAGTGACATTGTCAATAGTACAACTGAATAGATGTACCGCAGCCAATGTAATTGCCTGCCTATTGACATATACATAACATAGGGTTGTCATTGAAAATCTACCAGTAGACTTTAGCACTATTCTTTTACGACCATATGGAGATATTCGAACTAAAGAATCAGTAGTACATTTTAGTGACCCTCGTCTACAATTATATAAGGGTTGGGGCAACAAACTTAAATACATACATACATACATACATACATATGTACGTAAGTTTTTAACATTATTGCATAGCATAATAAAAAAGAAAAACAAACTATTGACGCGTTCATTGACAATGTCACCAGAAATACACTAGAACTGTTGTCTCTAACGTATCTATACTCACGCATAAAAGAAAAATTGTCGACATTTCAACTAGTGCAATTGTCGCTAGGGAAAAGAGTGTTGACATAGAGACATATGCCACTAGGCTGACTAGAGGGTAGATACATATGTATATGTATGTATGTATGTATGTGTGTAGATACAACATTTGCTTTAACACCAACCTTCATTTAATTACCAAACGTACAAAAGTACTTGCTTAAAGTATCTGACTGCGGTAATTAAAGAAAATATTCAAAACAGTTTTTTGTTTGTGCTTTTTATTTTCATTTTTCCCCATTTAATGCATAATATATTGTAATTTTGTTTGCAAGTTAGTAACATATTTTTTTTTCGTAGCACTTTGTCAAATACGAATATGCAGGTATGTACTCGTATGCATGAAGTAACTATTTAATGTGTCACAATATAACTTTGTAGTTATATGTAGATCTGAGAGTGTAAAGTACGTACGTGTCGATTTCAATACAAAATTTCTATACCTTTAAATTACTCGTCTACATGGTACTTACATTTTTGTTAGCAAGAAAATTGTATTGTTTGTTTTTTTTTTTTTTTTTCTTTAATAATGAGTCTAAAATACATACCTATGTATGTTTCATGTATTAGAAATGAGAAGAAAAAAAAACAAAAGTTAAATACACTTGTGTTTTATTATTTAGCTGAAAAACAAAAGTAACGAAATAAATGAAAAATAAACAGATATGGAAAAATATGGGTAAGGTAAATTATGAATAATGCTACAATTGTTAGAAGACACAATTTTTATTAACCAAATCCGATCCATGCCCACAAAACTATGTATTTTACTTGAAAACTTTATATATAAAATTTATGAAAAATGCAGTAGTTTCAATTAATTTTCGTATGATAAAAAACAAAATTTGTCTAAAAAATAACAATTTGTTCATATCGTTATATAAAATCAAAAAGGGCGTAATTTTACAGAAGCAAAAAAAAACATTATAATTAGAAGCGTATTCTCACTTGTACTTTTACTCTCACCGTTGTTGTGTCACTTTCACTGTTTTGAGTAAATGCATTCTCGTTAATTACATCATATCAATCAAAATGACGATTTTTAATTTTTTGTTATTACGATTTTTTTTTATTTTATATTACGAATATCTCAGCCCTCTTAACGTTGTCTTACCACAATTAATTTATTTTTTTACCCTGGTTGTTTTGTCTACGCTTATCTATCTTATATTCAAATTTCATCAAAATTAGTTACATATTTTTTGAGTGACAGTAATTCTCTCTATGTCGAGCGTATTCACGTTAAACTGGCTTTGTTGTTGTTTTGTATACGGAAACTATTGCTTTAATAGACTTCTTCTAAAAAGATAATTATTATTTTCTGAGTATAGGGGGGGTTTAGAGCTTCTGTACCTCCAAAACAAAATTAATTGAACATGTATGCTTTTTATTGATGTTCGACTTTAGTTTCTTCTGTGTAACATTTACGGTCGGGCCGACGATGTCCACAGAAAACCTACGGTCGACAACTTACATATATTGAAAGCAATAATAAAATAAGAAAAATTTGATTTTGTTTTCAAAATTTTCTGTCCACATCGTGTGCCAGGGTGTTAATTTTTTATTTTTCCAATATCGTCAGAAGTTCGGGAAAAAACAGGCAAAATTGACCTCTATGAAAGACCAGTAGAAGCTAAATAGTCTCAAAAAGTTAACAAAATGTTAACATATGTATATACTTTCAGAGATATTTCCTTTCTACTGATAATCCTTAGCAAGAGCTATCCCACGATGTCACCAGAAATCGTTCGATCGACAACTTGTATTACAAACAACAATAGCATTTGAAAATTTCCTGTTGTTGTTTTCAAGATAAGTATTCGATCGAACGATTTCTGGTGAAATCGTGTGAATCAAACCTAAATAAAATGGCGGCAACGCTTTGCTATTGGAAAAACCAGGGACAATTAGTGAGATCCCATTGTGTTCTCTGGTAGCACACGAGACACAATTACAATAACTCCATAGGTCTCACTGCTTCGTCGTATAGCTAGTTCAACTCTATCTCTGCCAAAATATCCAGTTAAGCACCTGGATTCACTAACTTTTATTAGGATAATCGTATAGCTATAATTAATATAACGAAATTTTATCGACTTTGCTCTCCAGAAGCACATTTAACGATATTCGCTGTCGAATATGCCAAGACACGTTCAGAATATATTGATATGTTAACAAAAGTTGTTCGGATTTACCGTAGGTACAACTTTGCCACATATTGTTAGCAAAAATTTAGGAATCCCTTTAAGTTAAGAAAGAAAACTAAAAAAAAATTGTTTCCTTAATTTTTGTACAAAAAAGTGCACGAAGAAATAATTTTTTTGGCATAAAATGTTAGCAAGGTTTGCTTTGTAGACATTGCTATATATAGCTAAGCGCTATTACTGAATTAGCTGTTGGCCAAAAACTGATGACACCATTTTTTGGAGGTGCACTGATTTTCGAAATCTTTGGATGTCAATAAAAAGAAAATTGGTCACCAAAATCACCAAAATAGGTATAGGGTTTTATAGGTTTAGTATTACTATCGAACCTATACTGAGACTTTTGGAAAAACACATGGTCCTGGTTTTTCCAAAAGTCTCAATTTTTTGCATAGTGTAACTCGGAATATATGGGTCGCAGCCAATTTTTTTTTTTCTTATTTTTAAATTTTCTATCAAATAAGCTATTAAGTTTTTTTCTCTTTACAGTTTCCTATAAAAAGTTCAGAGCCTCATAATGCTAGGAACACAATTGGGACGAACGACGAATTTCGTCCACGTCGACGAATTCGTCGATATGAGTTCGCTGCGTAAATTCGTCGTGTGAAGCACAACAACGACGAATTTACGCAGCAAATTCCTCTCTTATATTTGATAAAGTTGACTGTTTTGTGTACAAAAACAGAGAGTGAGAGAGAGAAAATTGTTTTTTCGTCGTTCGCCGGCGTACAAATTAAGCCGAAGGTCCATACCATCCGTTCTTTGCATAAGCGTGGTATGCGTTTCTGTACATTCTCTCCGATTATAAATTCAAGTTACATGCAATACGTCTTATACGCAAGCATTTTTGTTGTTTTAATACAAAAAGAGAAAAAATTTAAATTCGCCCCACGAACATTTGCCAATAAAAGAGAGCATGATGCATGCGACGGATACAAAAGTAGAAAGTAAACCTACTTTATCAGTCTTATGCGTCTATACGTTCTTTGCGTTTTGTTCTGTAACTTGCCACATACAATTACCTTGATTATACTTTTTGACAAATGCATGAAACGCAACTACCCATTGAACGGATGGTATGGACCTTCGGAAATAAACCTATCTCAGAATTCGTCAGCACGTCGAATTTCGTTGTACGGTGGTGTTGTGTTCATTTTCATATGCACACATGTGTTTTATTTTTTATGACGAAAGCTCGCACCGAAAAATTCGTCGTTCGTCCCAGTTGTGTTCCTAGCATAACTCGAATAATATGGGTCGCCGCCAACTTTTTTATTTCATGTTTTTATCTTATTTTTTAATTTTCTATCACATAGGCTCCTTTTTATTTTATTTTTTTTTTGTGCTGCTTCGCTTAACTACACTCTTTGTACATCAGTAACCAGCGTGACCGTTTGACCGACTAAAGTGGCAAATTGCCACTTTTTCGACTGCCTTGCCACTTTTTTTCTCCCTTTTTTAGAGTGAATTATATAAAAATACATTGAAAATAAAAAGTTTAATGTAGTTATCTCGTTTTTTTTTTAATTTTGTCTCTTTTTTTATAAATTCCCTTTTGATGCCACTTTTTGAAAAATGTCATCCGTCACCCTGTCAATAACGAATGAGACAACTTTTCTCACACAAAAAACTATATGCGACCCGGTCTATGAAAAGGTGGCTTATGACTCAAAATCAACTGGTAAAGATAAATCAGCTGTGAAAGATAAACAATGCATTTCGTCAGTTTCTCGGTAGTTGGTGTCTTTTGAGTCATAAGCCACCTTTTCATAGACCGGGTCACATATACTGACCGAGAAGGTGCTTCACGACAACCCAAAAATGCTTTAGTTTTGCGAACTTTGACCGCAAAATTTTCACAATTTTTGAAGTGAATTTTAACAATTTCAATGCTTTGTCGAAGCGTGTATGGTTATATTTTTTGCAAGGGCGTAGTTTTTACTTGTCATCTGTCAAGCAGTTACAGCGGCAACTGTTGAAGTGTCGGACTATTAAAAATTACACGTCTTATTGGAACACCTTTTACTTGCATTCGTTGTCAAAAAATCGGTAAATTGACTAGATTTATAACTTTTTTTGTGATAGAAATTTAGTTTTGCAGAATTATAAATAAAAGCTACATACCCATACTTTTAAAAAATCGAGAAATTAATATGTGCTCTTAATATAGTGTATCATAAAGTAGGCGCCTTAATACATATCGTTACCCTAATATAGAAAAGCCCTGTTTCATTATTTTTTTTAAATCTAGGTTTTTGTATAATTCGATAGAAGAAGTCTGATGTATCGAAAAATGCTTTCTATATTAAGGTAACGATATGAAATTTTTGTTTCAGAATATTTTAATGAAAACATGAATTTTGAAGCAAAATACTAATGTTATCACTTTCGTTAAGGCTATTTGGAAACGAAAAAGGGGCTACAGCGAAGCTGAAACACAGATTCCAAGGCTAAAATAGGAAAATACATACATACATAAATATAATCTAAATTGTTTGCCGAAAAAGCTAACTTGGCAACGTTGACTCCCATAGTGGTAGGGTGTACAGTAAATATTATATTTCCAAGCATAAAAAAATTGCATGTATTGACACAATCTTTGCATTTCTATTAGATGTCCATTCAAACGTAAATTGCCTAACTAATAATCATTTAGTTACAAAGAAAATACGAGTACATACTTATTTTCACAACAAAATAAAAATGTTATTTGGTAAAACACATAACAAAAAATAACTTAACTTACCTTATGATTATTTTTTTAATGAGTTTTTCTTATCTCTATTGTAACGATGTCTTACTTCCGCCAACACACAAGCTTGAGCAAATATTTAAATTCGAGTTTCGATAAACAAATTTTCCATTTAAATTCTTAACACGTTTGGAAACAACACAGTTTTGCACTTGCATTTGGGTCAAAATTAAATGTAAAATAGTCATTAATACAAAAAAAAAAGAACAGAATCAAACAATTTATGTAACACTTTATGCTGGTACAGTATGACAGAATGAATAAAAAGAATACAAATGAATGTAATCTACCCAGTGATCCCACTTATATACCCAAGCTCTTCAAAGTGTAAAAAAAAAAGAAATTTGTACTTGCATAAAGTTTTAATATGACAAACCACCCATATATTTTTTACCAGGTGATAGATAGATGTTATGGTAACACAATAGGGAGACTTAACGGATAGATAGCTGGAAAACGATAGATAAGATCAATCAATATTCACTGAGGGAGATAAAAATCTTGCTGTAACGGAGGACATGATTTGCATTTGTAAATAATGAAATTTTGTTATAATGGTAAAAAAAAGACAACTATAGCAAGAATCAAAAGTGGTAAGCAGAATATAGACGTTAATTAGGGTGGGTTTTAGTGATAATAAAATGTGTTTTATCAATATTATTTAAGATAAAATAAATAAAAATAAATGAGGACGCGGCTTGTAAAAATTAACAGCCCAAATATGTACATTAGGGTGGCCGTTATTTTTTTTTTCCACCCCCAAAACGGTTCAGTTTTAAGGTAAAAAAATTCCAATAAGATTTCATACGGATAAGTTGTGTTTTAGGTGGTGCGTCCAGCCCTCAAAGTTGGCCCTCAATGTAATTTTTTTATCTTTTTTTTAGTTTTCTTTTGACTATATATATATATATATATATATACATATATATATGTATGAAATAATTTAATATATACATATGTATAAGCTCTTATTGTACATCCTTAAAATAAAAAATTTCCATATAAATATAATTTTGTTGCATACAATTTAAGGTATTTTGTTGGTTATTTTCCTGATTATATTATTTTCTAAAATATTAATTTTAGCAAAAAACTTTCTTTAAAACTAATGTTGTTAACTTGAAGAGCTAAAGGATTGCCATATGTCATATTCTTGTAAAATGAGTTTTTAAAAAGATAGTCATATGCAAAAAATTACATTGAAAAAAGGGCTTGAAGGCCATTTTTGAGGGCCGGACGCACCCCCTAAAACACAACTTATCGGTATGTAATTTTTTTGTATTTTTTTTTTAACATAAAACTGAACCGATTTAGAGTAGAAGAAATCGGGAAAAAAAGTTATCCATACAATTAACGGCCACTCTAATGTACACAGTATGTACGTATTAGGGGTGTTCGATAATTCCAGATTTTTATTATAGTAATATGTAAACTAGATACGTCCAGTAAGTTCAGTAATTTCAATTCTTACCGAAAGAATAGAAGTAGAAAGCAAAAGCAAAGTAACATAAAGCCACTACAATAATACTTACATGTACATATGTACCGATGGTACATCGAATAAGTAAAAATAATTAATGTGATGATCGTAGAAGATAAGTAAGAATAGTTAAACATACTTAGGTAGAGTGATATAACTTCGTGCTAACCTAAATAGAAAATGGAAAAACAGAAAATGAATAGTGGTACTTACAAATGTATTTACCAAAGGTAAATCAATAATTGCATACACAATCAATTCTCATATTCCATTTCAAAGAAAATTTAAGTTAAATAGATGATGTTAATAATAATCTCTACCCCAGTAGATAGACATGGGTGCTGATGAAGTGCGTGGCTGCATAGAAAAATATCGGTATTTCCCCCAGCTAATAAAGTTTATTTTAATTTTTCTTCTCTTTAGAAACTCACATTAATTAATAAAAATATTTCATTCGGTGAGAATTGAAATTACTGAACTTAAGCCTGATTAAGAAATTATTTCTGATTAAAATTCACTACAGTTCAATTAAATTTAAAAAATGTATCACTTAATCAATATATTTAATTTAATTTTTAACCCCCGACCAAAAAAAAAGGGGTGTTATAAGTTTGTAGTGTGTGTCTGTGTATCTGTGTATCTGTGTGTCTGTCCGTGTCCACGTACAGCCCAAACGGCTGGACCGATTTTAATTTAGTTTTTTCTGTCTGAAAGGTTACTTGATCGAGAAGGTTCTTAACTATGTTTAAAGAAAATCGGTCGCCAGAAGATATCACATCTTTTCTAGCAATATCGGGTGTTTTTAATTTTTGTTATTTTTTATCCAAAGCACTCTTTCAGTTGAAAAAGAAGACAGTTTTAAGAAATTGTTAAGAAATTTATTTCTCCTTAAAGTGTCATTAATATGAACAAGTTATTAATGTCGTGCAATCACACTCTGAATGCCGTGATGTATGAAAGAACTCTCATTTAGTCAATATAAAAATTGCTGTTTTTTTTTGAGATAACACTTCGATTAAAAATTAGCTCATTATCAAATTAATGGTTTCGTCAGAAATAGGTTTAAAAAATTTCCTGCAATAGCAAGCCCGTGTTAAAGTTATTGGAAACAATCCCATCATAAAATCAAATTTTAATGATTTAGGATGAAAATAGACCTTAGCAACATTTAGAGCACACAACATCGCATACGATGTGTAATAAAAGAATCCATTCATTAAATATCTCAGAGTACTGATGGCATAATTCTAGCAGATTTGCAAGAGAACATTGACATTCTGAGACCGTGGCTCTTAAAAATTTCCATAGCCTGTCCGCAAATCTACCGAAACTGCATTACATTGGCGGTATTCGATTTCTGATGCAAATGCTCTGGCGTAAGTGCAAATGCAAAATATCTTAGCTTTCCTTTGGAATGTGTGTTTATTTTTTTTTTTTTTGTTGTTGGATTTTAAAGAAAAACTACGATATTTTGCATTAACAGTTACACAAGACCAATTGCATCAAACACGGAATACCGCAATTGTGTAGTTATTCACATAAAAAAATGCGTCAATCGTTGATACCATGGGACAATTGGAGATTGATCCCACAGTCGGCGGTAACAAAATGAATTAAGGTCCAATAAAACTAATGATGAGTACACATCTGGCATTTCTTTTGTTGTCATGTTGAGGTGCCATTTTCAAATTGTGTACAACGCCGTTCACGTTATGGTTTTTATATGGAAAGCAATGCCACATATTGAAAAATATTGGAAATGAAAAACGGTGCCACTAGCAGACACAATTGCGATGTCACAAAATGCCATACCGTGTACTCGGCTTAGGGAGTTTTTAATTGGTTTTCTTTTATTTTTTTTTTGGGCTCGTAAGAATTCAGAATGGTGCTAGAACTCTGGTTGGAAGTGAGTAGCGTTGGCTGGGGTAGTTAGCACGTTGACTACAAAACCGAAGGCGCTAGATTCGAGCCCGGTCTCCGACAGTCATTAAATAACAACACCACGCATTTTTCTGACGTGCATTTGTGTATCAGTTGTTGTAGGAAAGCTCAAGTGATGAAGGCATAGTCACTGACTGGTCACTAAGTTATACCGACTTCAGCAGATGCTAATCCTAATGTAACATCAGAGTGCTCTCCTTCGTCGGGCGATGTTAATAACGGCTACTAAACACAGCTTTGAAAATTTAATACGCCTCATTGACACCAGAGGCGCTGCAACACTGCACTATTAGAAACGTGCAAAAAGCACCATCTGTCTTCTCTATTACTATACATTTCCTAAGGAAGGTAATGCCTAGTAATAGTAGTAGGCATTTATTGGGTGAGTGTTACTTCTCTTTTTTTAAAAAAGGACTAACGCTAAAACTATCCACTAGTGACACATACACATCTTGGCATTATTTTGGATAATAAACTAAACTAGAATATTGAATATTCAAGATATTCAATTTTAAACCGATAACGCCATAACTGCACTATATCTTTGCAAAAATGCAATTGATCTTAACTGGGGTATTATCCGCAAAAACGTAACTTGACACCACACACAGTGAACCAAACACAAAATAAAACTGATGATGAAGGTTTAGTGGCCTTCGAAAACAGATAGTTGTTCCGTTCAACTATGTGTTAGTCAGAATATTTACAACTAACTTTAGTGTTATTTGTTCATTAATAATTATCACATGTAATTTGGCTTACAAAGCGATACGAACTTTAGCCTGTTCAAATCATAAATACAGAAACAGATGAAGTTCGAACAATAACAATTAAAAGTATACTGATTTATGATCAAACTAATTTTGGTGGCCAGCTCTCGAGGCAAAAAATCACCTGCATTCATATGAGTATGAATCGGTTTACTATACTTACCCGGTTGCAAGCTTATATATTTTCGCGAAAGAAGTAGCAGCGAACACAGCTATACGTCTAAAACCCATAAAAGGTTGGAAATATAACAATTATGACCATAAAAGTATTCTTAGTACATACTATCAATATAGGAAACTTAATAGATTATGCACTATCGGAACATATCTTCGATCCATGTTTTGTGACGAGCATGTCTGATCGATCGGTATATGAAAATGGTCTACTTCTTCCAGAAAATACCACTACTCTAAATCATTTGTGCGGTGTATACTCAGATTAGTTAAACTTAAAACCAGCCTGCAAAATACCAAACTACTGCAGTACTATCAAAGCGCCGGATTTACGGCTAGTAAGATAGCTGCGCAGTAAGTTCAGTACCATTCGATAACCGGTACATAAATCCAAAATTTTTACTGACAGCAAAGGGGCAATTATGTGTACATCACATCAAAAACTAAAGAATTCTGGGTGATTTTAGGAAAGTCAAACGAGACACTCGCCGTTTAACCTTAGGCCGTGTTTACATCTGTGTGCCATGTGCCCAAAAAAGCGTAACCACTAATTACTAATGAAAAACCGTTTGATTCAGCCATGTACATATATACATATATACATACATACATATGCATGTATACTGTTATTGTTTATGGATTTTATTAAACTAATTAACATTTCAAACTATGACACACACACACACACTATGTAGTAAATTCATAAATACATATGACGTGTATATACATACATAGCACGTTGCTGTACAGTTGAGCGCAAAATGTATTTTCAAATCGATAAACTTTCGATAAAGTTTAATTTAATCAAAATGTGCTATTCTCTGAATTAAATAACGAATATACAATAAATATTTCATGACAGGTAAATGTGAGTTTGTAAAAAGAGATAAAAATATATCATTTTTTATCTCGTACAAGTGTGCAATAAATATACAATAAAACAGAGCAAGCAATAAGAAGGTAAAATGATAAAACATATTTACATACACACATACATACATACATACATACATACATACATACATACATACATACATAGGAAACAGATATAAAGTAAAAAAAAAACTACAAGCAGTTACGAAATGGAAGCGATTAGGCCACATTTTAAGAACATAGTTATTCACTTGGCATTATTTCGAAGACAGAGGTGGCAAAGAATTAATTGTTTAATTTATGTTAGTGTTATATTTGGGGGTACTATATTTGCATTATTCCACTTTTTTCACTTGTTGATATAGAAAGAAAGGAGAAGGCAATAGATTGACTAAGATTGCCGAAAATTCTCTGAAAATCTATAGGATTGCCATTTTTTTTACACAGCTTTCTTCTCTTCATACAGCCTTACATAGAAAAATAATGAAACTGATAAAACTTAATTAGAGAACATATAACTTTTTTTCTTAATTATTCCATTTTATTTGTAAACAAACAATATTTAGTAATGTAGAAACCAAGTCACATTCATTTCCAGGTAACATCAGGATTACAAAAACAATGAAAAAATACAACAATGAAAAAAACAACATGGCATAAGAATATAGAAACAAATATAGTTCGAAAAATAATAATTAAATTAACTAACATGGGTTTTAGTTTATTCAAAACTTCAAAAATAGAATTTGTTTAACATAATAATAATAATAATAAAAATTATTCACATAAATTTGAAAACACTTCACCACGGCAGCTTCCACTAACAAAATTTGGAACGTTTAGAACTTTTCACAATAGTTTAATAGTTTTTTAATATTTTTAAATTTGTTTTCAAGGAATTTTTTTAATAAAATATTTTTCATATTGAAATTTTTCAATTTTTTTTTTAATTTCTCTTTCGTAAACAATTTTTGAAGTTTCGGATGAACTTTAATTTGAAAAAAAAAATAGCTCAGCTGCATTTCTGCTACTACCTTGTGAATGTGCCTTGGTAGAAACTGATTTTACAAAATTGAGAGCTTTTTTTTGAATATTGCAACATAAATTTAATTTTTTTTCTTCTTTTTTGGTAAAGTTTCGATGAGCTATAGACTTTTGGACTTTTCAAATCTTTCAAGTCTTAAGCTACATATCGTCACCTTAAATGCAAACGGACGTAACTACACTTTTATATTTTTTACTGGAGAAATAAAAAACGTTTCAAAATCAATAATAATAAAGTGTTATTGAACATTTTCTGCGAAATTTACTTGTAGTATGGATACTTATATGTTTTTAACCATTTATTTCCTTTTTATATATATTTAAGTTTTTATGTTAGTTACGTTTTTTGCAATAAAAAATAGATTCATTCGTAATTACATACTTCCGTTTCAATTTCTTTAATAAAGTCATCATTTTTGATCGCAGAGGCCTAAATATTTCCGTGAACATGTAGTTTGATCAAATGGACCATAATCAATCAAAAACTCGATTTTGAATTTTTGTGTAGTTACGTCCGTTTGCATTTAAGGTGACGATATGTAGTTATAATTTGTTGTTGAAAAAATACCAACAATATAACAAGGAATTTCCCCTACCCAAAAGTTAGGGGATCCTAATATATTACGTGTGTTATTACGAAGCGGAGATACCGTTTTATCACCGAAAATTAATTCGAAAATTTTATATCAGCGTTAAATCAAATTAATTAAGACCAACAATAATAATGTTAGAACTCAAATACAAGTATATTTTGAAATATGAGAAGATAAGTTATAAGTTGCTGAGAAGAGAAGGTAAGGTGAAGGGACAGGTAGATAGTAGCATTGTTGCAGCGCATCTGGTGTTAAGTGAGCGTATTACTTTAAGCTATGTAGCCAATTTATTAGTTATTTTACTTCGCCGACGATTAATTGCTACAAATATCGACGAAGAAGGATGCTGCGATATACATTAGCAAAGACACTATCGCTATTGATATGACTGTACTGTATGACTGTGTACAAAAAGCACACAGCGAATGAGACCACAAAGTATAAAATGAAAATACATCTGAGCACCTGGAGATTTGTACAAAATTAAAGGGAGGAATTTGTTGTGTTGAATTAAAAAAAAAAATTTGTTCAAAAGATTTTTAATATTAAAAAAAAAATTATTAAAATTTGTTTTCAAACGATTACAGACTTCATTTTAAGCATTTTCATTCACAAATATTAATTTTTACCATTTATTTACAAAAATCATACATGATAATGGCTATAAGTTTTATTTTAAAAATTACGTTTTGATCATTATTTCTTGAGTTTTATTTATTCCTGAGAAAACCACAGTTATTTTGTGAGTTTTATTTATTCCTCGCGAAACAACAATTACTTTTTGATTTTTATTTTAAATTTTTTAAGTAAATTTTTAAACTTTAGAAAGTGTCTTTTTGCATTAAAATTTAATTTATCGCCAGAGTGTGTAAAAAAAACTCTTATATGTTAAATTGAAATTATTTTTAAATAATTTAAATTTTTTTGAACAAAAAAATAAAAAGCAAAAAATATATGTTATTTCGTGAAGAACAAATGAAACTCAAGAAATAACTGTTACTTTCTGAGGAATAAATAAAAATCAAAAAATAATCGGTTAAGTTGAGTTTTTTAATAATAATAAAACAAATAAAAATTAATGCATATATGGGTAGTCCATGTAACATGGAGTATATTGGTGTATTCCTTGTGCGCGTAGAGCACTTCTCTATTAGTGTGATTTTTATCAGTTTAAATTTGGAAAAAATAATCGTTATTTGCGACCCCTGATAAAGTGTAAATAATGTGTCTTGATAGTTTTTTTGTCAAACGTATTAAGTTATTTTTCATTTTTGTTTAAATTTTAAATTGCTCTATCCCCATCTTTAAAAATTTTATACTATGTGCCGATATTAAAGTGAGTTTTGTGTGTTAAAGCAACAGGAAATAGAATACGACAAAATAAATACTACAATGTATGTACAATGTACATTGTATATAGTACTTGCATAATGAGTTGTTAATCAACTAAGAAATGTTTAACAAATAATATTTATGTTTTAAGTTCAAACAATGCAATATTTAATTTTTTCAAATTGTTAAAAACAATAACTACTTTTTAGTTCTTATAATAAATCAATAGTATACAAAATAATTGAAACTTTCAATTATGTTCGGCATACTGGAATAACAAGCATTATTTTTAACTTAACAAGATTTTATAAAGTTGTAATACTTTGTACATAATTTGATGATAATCGGTATTTTATTTGACTGAAGTTTTACCACTTAGAGGCCAACTTGTATTGCATTCAGAATTTGAATTCCCCAAGAAATATATTTCACTTAGAGCAACTGTACCTCAACATTAAAAACAAATCCATACATACAATTTATGTATTTTACCAATTTATATTATTATCTTTTGATAAGGAAAATGCATTCGACTGCAGAGACAATAAAACTACATGAAAGCTTTATATACATACATATGTACATATACATACATATGCACATATGTGTACATGCATGTTGTATATGTGTGCATATTGGTGTTGGCATTCGAATAATAACACTGCGCAACAGTGAAAAATCCGCACGGTTCTGACAGTATAGGTTCGATAGTACTACTGAAGGTTAGTAAACCTCTGTACCCGGTTTGGCGATTTTGGGGACCAAAGACTTCGAAAATCAGGGCACCCTCAAAAAATGGTGTCATTAATTTTTGGCCAACAGCTAATTCAGAATTAGTGACAGCGCTTAACTATACATACATATATATAACAATAATGTAGCTAAGAGTCTACCTAGAAAATCTTGCTCGCATCTTATGCCAAAAAAATATTTCTTCGTGGACTTTTTTTGTGCAAAAATTAAGGGAAAAAATTTTTTTTTCAATTTTTTCAGAATAACTTAAGGACACTCCTAAATTTTCGCTAACAATATTTGGCAAAGTTGTACCTACGGCAAAGCCGAACAACTTTTGTGAACATATCAATATAAGCTGAACGTGTCTGATGAAGTCACCTTTATCAAACTCGATCCAGCCGTTTGGTCTGTACGTGGACTCGGATAGACACACACTACAAACTTATAACACCCCTTTTTTTGGTCGGGGATTAAAAAACATTTTTTTTAAATGTTTCGAACGAATGATCAGGGATTCTATTCTGTAATTAGAAACGAAAGAAAATACTTTCGAGCTTGTATGATAATTACATGCAAAATCCGAAAGCATTTTTTTCGAATTACAGAGTAAATCCCCAGATTTTAGTCATTGTTTGTCATTTAGTTATGGGCAATAATCAACATTTCTTTTTGTGGTTAAGAGCTGGTAAGATTTTGAACTTGATCACTTTTTAGGAAAAATGGTTTTGTAAAACTTTTATTTACGAAATCTACCTAACCAAGCAATTCACTCAACATATTTCCAATGTAGCGAAGTTATGAGACTTTACATACATACATACATACATACATACATACATACATACATACATACATACATACATACATACATACATACATACATACATACATACATACATACATACATACATACATACATACATACATACATACAAACTTGATTGCGAAAATTACGATAATCGTCTCCCTGAACCTCAAAACGTCGAAAAATGTGTTAAAAAAAATCGATATTTGAACATTGGTGTAAAATCAGTTACTTTCATTAGCGGGAAGTTGAAAATGTTTCCAACATTTATTGTTCTAATAATAACTCTAAACATTAATTTTGCCCAACTAATTCAGTGTTACGTTGAGTTTGTGCTTAAAATCTATGTTATGGTTCATATTATTTTTAAAACTATCACCAGCTTTTTTTAGTTTAGTAAGTCCTAATTTACACTATATAAGTCTTATTGCTAAGCTGATTAGTTTGTTAGGAGAGTCGAGGGAAAAAGAAACGTTTCTGATCCCCTCGTCTCTCTCTCTCTCTCTCCCTCAAATTAATCAGATTAGCAATAAGAATTGCATAGTATAAACTAGGACTCTGAACATATAATTAATTTTTTAGCTAAATAGCCCTTTACGGAAAAAATATTGCGGAAATTTACTTTTTGCTTTGCATAACATTCAATAAAAATTGTGTATAACCACGGCTGATCAACAAAAATAAAATTAAGTGCGTCCCTCGATCTTAACTTTCACATAATGCAAATAATAAGACAAAAAGCACGATGTCGCCAACGTTCGACTTGTCGCACACTTACATTCTAAACAAAAACAAATTTTAATATTTTGTTGTTGTTTCAAATGTAAGTGTGCGACAAGTCGAACGTTGGCGATATCGTGGGTCAGGCCTAATATTTTAATTGATTACGTGATAGTATTTTACATATTGATGACTATTATGATGGCATTTAAAAATACTTTGTATGTAACCACAATATTATATTTCAGATACAAAGAAAAATAAGCTTACCGTCTTTGAAGTACGTCCACTATTAGCGCCACCACTGGCAATGTTGCATCCTCCTCCAGAATCACTAATTTGATTTTGTAAAGTTTCAATTTGTTTGCGAAGCGATAGAATCTGTAATAAAAATCAGCATAATTTTTAATTAAAGTATTTTTTAATTCATTGAGTAAATTTAGTCAGGTCTGTGATCGATTGATCGATACAAATTGAATATGTATTCAATAAATTTCATATTTTGGAACATACATATTACTTTCGACAGGTTTAAAGCATAATTTTAGGCGTTCAGCACTAAAGAAGAAGACTTATATAAGACTTGTAAATCGCTTTGGTCGAATGGCCATTTGGCCACCATTTTTTATAATTGCACGTAATTTATGGTTCTTAACTTTTTTGAGCTTCGAATATTTGATAATTATCAAATTATCAAGCAATTGCTTTACTCAGTTGATCCGCAACCATAAAATATCAAGACCTCAAACTTTTCATTTTCTTCAGAAAATTAAGTATCGAGATTATTACATTGTAACAATTCGAATACCTAGTAATAATTAATGATGTAAGACTTTAACACATCAACATTAGATTGCATTATATAATATGTATGTATGTATGTATGTACACACTTTTATTAGACGAAACCACAAACTTTAACAACTATTAAAGCAAATAATAACCGCAATGCAGACATACATACTTATGTACATAATATCTAAATATGTATTTATATAAATGCTTTTAACTTAAGCATACATAGAATACCTTAGAATACCTTAGAATATAAAGGCCCAACTATTTTATTTTTTTCCGAGATTTTTACATTTTTCGATACATTAGATGTTCTTCTATCGAAATATAAAAAAAAACTCGATTTAAAAAATAATGAGTTAGGGCCTTTCTATATTAAGGTAAACATATATTTGTGTGTCATCTCTGTATATCTGCATGTAAATTGCATGCATTTAAGGAAATTTTCCCTGTAAAGTACATACGTACGATTGTTTATGAATAAGGATGTTTTATAATTGGCTTAAATGTAACATCGTTTTTAATATAATCGATAAAGTGGAAACCAAGAGATAGAGACGACCATCTTTCAACAGTATGTCTGGATCAACTTTAATAGCATATTAACAGTTTGTCATTTTGCTGTGATATATTATTGAATTTTAACAGGCCAATTCTTAAAAATCGAATTTTCCACATACATATACTAGATATCGTTGGGTGTATATTTTTGTTGCTGCATATGTTACATACTTACATATGTATGTATGTATGTATGTATGTATCGCTCCATCCCAAACTTACCTCAATGTCTTTTTCTGAACATAACTTATCCAAATCTTCTTTGTCTTTTTGTGTATCGGCTAAAAGGTGTATTGCCGTTCTACCATCAACTGTTGGAGTTGCACTGCGGTATTCGGTATCACCTGGACCAGCAGTTTCTTCCAGAATCTCTTGGGCCAATGTCGTCAATTGACCCTTAATCGTATTGAGACTGTTGTTTAACCAAGACATTTCGAAAATTAAGTTAAAGTAATTTTGCACATTTAATTAAAGTTTTTGTAATTGTTTTTATATATAATTGTAGGAATTTTATTAACGAAAATATTTAAAAACTTTTCACTTCTTTTTTCGGGGATGATGACAACTTGGCAAAATAGAATTTTGTCTTGTATTTATTGTTATGATTTTGTTGTTGTTTCAAACTGTCAAGAACAGCTGTTAAAAAACACGGCGGCTGATTTTCAACTCTTAGTAAAATATCAGCCGCCATTAATACACTGTAAAAAAATTATTTTTTTGGACATTGGCTTAGAACGTCGTTAGCTCTACATATCACACACTAACACAGTCACATCTCAAAAAATTTCAGATGCCGAGTAGTTGCAAAGAACTGTCGATACAATAAAAAAAGCATAACGGTATTTAATATTCTTCAAGAAGACTGTATTGCAAAAGAAATTGTTGGTAATAACTTGGTCATTTCTAATATTAAATGTTCAAAATTTTGCACACTTATGTGTTATGACATAGGGAATAATAATCCATAAAAAACACAATTTTGAAACTTTTGCAGATAGGTTATTAGGCCTTTGTTATGACGATATGTATATGTCGTCACCTTATATGCAAACGGACGTAACTGCACAAAAATTCGATATTGAGTTTTTGATTGATTAGGATTCATTTTATCAAACTACATGTTCACGCAAATATTTAGACCACTGCGATGATAAATTACGACTTTATTAAACAAATTCAAAAGGACGTAATTACGAATTCATCTACATATATCTTATTGCAAAGAACGTAACTAACATAAAAGCTTAAATATATATAAAAAGGAAATACAGTGGAGGCTCAAAAAAGTTAAGTAGTTTGTTTTGGGGGTGATGAACTTTTCCGAAATCTTAACTTTTCCGTAGTATGAAAAATTCAAGAGGTTGTATGTGTATTTGACAACCTTTTTTGCTTCCCTGCTGCTAACATTGTTGCAATCAGAACAAAACAAATTCTACGACTAATTTCTTTTACAACCAACTGATGAGAGCAACTACATTATGCATATAAAATTCACAAAAAAAAATATATATAACGGTAACGGTTTTATTTTTGCATGTATACAGGCGTATATGACTCACTATATATATAAATATGTATTGAGGATTTACATAGAAAAGTTGAGATCATCTTAGAAAGAGAAAAAAACTATATATAAAAAAATTGTCTCAGAAAAGTTGAGAATTACTTAACTTTTTGGAGTCACCAATGGTGAATAAAAGCTGCTTAACTTTTCCATATACTTAACTTTTCTATGACTTAACTTTTTCGAGCCTCCACTGTAAATGGTTAAACACATGTAAGTATCCATACTAAAAGTAAATTTCGAAGAAAATTTTCAAGAATACTTTAATGATTTTGAAACGTTTTTTGTTTCTCCTGTAAAAAATATAAAAGTGTAGTTACGACCGTTTGCAAGTTTTTCGAAGTTTTTTTAAGTTTTTCGAAAATATTCAAATAAAATCCCAATTGTTTTAATAGTATTACCTATTCCCAATGATCAATTAATCCGTCGGGAATTTGTTATAAGGCATAGATAGATACATATCAATGGTCTTAAGTAGAAAGGGCCTTACTCGTATTTTTTACGAAATTGAGTTTTTGAGTGATTCCAATACATTTCACACAAATACACCTCGTTCCAAAAATTTATTGCAATAGTGTAAAATATAACGATTTACAAGCAGTTGTACAAAGAAGTTTGTATAAGCAGTTGTGCTGTTTCTATTCAGGGCTATCATGAATAAAATTCCACGTGAAATTTTTCCCAGGGAAAAATTCCAACTAATAGCAAATAATAGGGAAAACAAAAAATTCTAATTGGAAAAGGGAGAAATTTCACGCGAAATTTTATTCATTATAGCCGTGATTATATTTTTACCTTCTCCTGTAAAGTTACAATTATTTGAGTTAGAGCCTTTCTACTTGTGACCAACGATATATTTTTAATTTCACAAATTATTTTAACTCGGTTTAGCTTCTTTTTTTTAATTAGTAAATTTTTCTCGATAATTTGACATTCAGATTAACTGTGTATTTTATTACATTTTCAATGAAATTTGTTTATAAACTATACAGATACATACATATTAACAAATTTCTGAATTTGTAAAAAATTATATTTAATGATTTTATACATCAGTATATGTATATAAAAACATTATCATTAGAAAGGTCTTGCTTGAGAACTAAAACCTAAGCCTACGCCCCTCATAGTATGGGTTACCTGACGAGCTACTTCATACTGGTGTTCCATAGTGGAAAACATAGCTTCGCGGGATTTAACATCTGGTTTATTCGAAGAAGTGTTGGATGATGGTGACTTCATTTCACTTTCCTTTGGTGAAGTATTGGAATCACTACCATTGCCAGTTGCATTCTTAATACCCATAAGACGCATGAACTTAGACGCAACTTTGCCATCCTGATCTTGAGAGAATTGGGCGTGACCCCATTTAGAAGCAGAGTCTTCCACTTTCTTGGCACCCCATATAAGCTTCCGTTTTTGCATTTGTTCAACATACTTATTGGGATTAATAACATTGGGATTATAATAACTGGGTAATTGCACCGCACCAGTTGCTGTGTTTGAGCCAGCTGCCACGCTGGCCACAGGTACTGTAGCGACATTAGGATGTTTAGGAGCATTTTCACTAAGTGGCAGGGACAAAAGAGCTTCAAAATTACGAGCGGTAGGTAATTTTTTCTCAGAAATTTGTGACTCTGCCTCTGGACGTTTAATTTGGCTGAGGTGTTCACCTGGTACCGTTCTATGGTTTAAAGCTTTAGTTGATTCAAAATTAGGTGCAATTGAATGGTCACCTGAGTGCGAACGAGAACGTGATCTAGATCTGGATCGCGAGTGGCGTTTGCGATCACGTCTGCTACTACCGTCTTCCCTACGTTCGCTATATTTATTATTGCTTTTGCTTTGATGGGATGATAAAGGAGAATTTGAACGCCTGGGGCGATATGCATTTGAACGATCGTCAGTATAGGAACGTTGTGTTCTGCGATCATCACTGCGACGATCATTTTTACGGTCGTCACCATTATCGTAATTACGCCTGTCAGTAAATTCTTTTCTACGGTGATCGATATAAGGCCCTCCAGCTCCACCACGCCTCTCTTCATTTGCTGCTCGCCTTTCATCATTAAAACGATCATCATATTCCTTTCTATTGTCGTAGCGTGATTTTGAAGTGTTGATACGATCTTTGCTATTTGTGGCGTTGCCCGCTTTTCTTTCATCATAGCGAGTGTATCTTTTATCGTCTTTATAGTGGTCATTGTCATCGCGTCTGTACTCTCTTTTGCTTTCTCTATAACGTTTGTGATCGTCGACCTAAAACGAAAGAACTTTTTTAAGTAAATTATAAATAAGATAACCACAATTTGAAAAATATTTTATGGCAACTTCTGTACAACCATTCATTCAAATCGATGCTATTTTTTTGCATTTCGTACTATTTTACAAAATTAAAAAAAAATACCTTTTTGTAATCATATTTTTGATTATAATCATAATCTCTATCGTCATCTTTAACATCTCTATTGTTTCTCAAGTCCCTGCTGTCTTTCTTATCTCTTTGATCTCTTGAGTTATCAGACCTTCTACTGCTTTTATATTTATCCTGCAATAGAAATGTTAGTGCAAAAATATTGAAAATGTTAATAACTCTAATTTTAAAGCATTTATTTAGTTTGTATAATATAATAAAATATCTTGAATAAAACTCTTGCTTTTTTAATTTAATCTATACTATTAGTAAAGTACTTAAGATCAAACAAAACAGAATATACAAATTTAGTTTTACTCCTTTACCTTTGTTTAAAATATATATATTTATATATAATAATTTTACATACTTAAATTAAATTTAAAAAAAAGTGTTTTTTATGTTAAAAAAACGAGCTCCTGTAAGAGAATTTTATGAAGTGTTGTTAGTTATTAAAATTAATTATACTCACGTTTCAACGCTGCTTTATTCAATTCAAAGAATCTCCTACATATTATTTTAGCGATTTTAATAGGGACGTAGAGGAGTTGCTCAGGCAACTTATATGTATATAATGCCTGTTTGTGATACTTTTTCAATCATATTCTAACTCTTTCTACACATAGAGCTGGGATGTTGTAACAACGTTCGGTAGTTTTTTGAAACTTTTTAGGTTGTTTTTTGGTTAAAAACTTTAGGTTTGTATTTTTTGGTTTATACAATATAATAACAAAAGTTGATATTTAATTAATAATGTAAAAAATGAGTAAAACTAAATATAACAACAATAGAAATGAGTTCATTTTAAATAAATTACACATATACCTAGCCGAAATATTTTCTCACTTATAAAGACTAAAGATTGATATATGGATTAGAGGAGTGTCTGAACAAAATTATTATTAAATCAGAAAACTATATTATCTCATACCAACTTAACAAGAGAAATTTCAAAATATCTTTTTTAATTAGTTATTAATTTATTGAAGAAATTTTTGTTGAAAAATTCTATCATATTTTTCCAAAGACCACGAGACAACCAGAGAGAAAAAAAAGACGACATATTATCAGATGTAATGTAAGAAGATAGATAGATACATATCGCTCATTTACTCAAACAACGTTATAACTAAAAAACGAGTTTGAAGTTTTCAATTTTCACACAACTTAATGGAAAAAGAACATTTTAATTTTCTCTAATTCTGCATCATTAACTCGAAAATTCCATTTTTTGAATTATGACATTATTTAATTAAATGAGCGATATGTATATGTACTCACGAACCGTACATTTTATTGTTCGCAATTATTTTATACATACATATCGATGGTCTCAAACAGAAAGGACCTAACTTTTTTTTACAAAATTTAGCTTTTCAGTGATTCGAACACATTTCACACAAATACACCACCTCCGAAAAATATATTAAAATAGTGTAAAAAATAAATATTTTACAAGCAGTTGTTAAAATCAGTTTTAGTTTTTATTATGTAAAATTGAAATTATTCGAGTTAGGGTCTTTCTCTTAAGACCAACGATATAATATAGTCCATAGCGCTCATTTACTTCAATAGTGTCACAACTCACAAAAACCAGTTTTGCAGAAAACGCGTTAAGTTTTCAATTTGCATACAACTCAATGAAGACATGAAAAAATACTCTTCACTCAGGAGGTGATGGTACAAACTAGCAAATTTTTACACAAGATAAAATACAAAATGCCGCATTATTCTGCATAATTAACTCATGACGATATGTATGTATGCAAACGGACGTAACTACACAAAAATTCGAAATCGAGTTTTGATTGATTATGGTTCATTTTATCAAACTATATGTTCACGCAGTTATTTAGAACTGTGCGATCAAAAATTACGACTTTATTAAAGAAATTCAAACGGACGTAATTACTAATTCATCTATTTTTTTATTGCAAAGAACGTAACTAGCATTAAAGCTTAAATATATATAAAAAGGAAATAAATGGTTAAAAATATATATGCAAGTATCCATACTACAAGTATATTTCGAAGAAAATTTTCACGAACACTTTATTATTATTGATTTTGAAACGGTTTTTGTGTCTCCTGTAAAAAATATAAAAGTGTAGTTACGTCCGTTTGCATTTAAGGTGACGATATATACTATGATAGAATAATATAAAGGTAAAGCCTTCTCTTTTCGTCGCTATATTAACCATCTGACGTTTATGAATATTGTTTTTTTAATATCAAAAATAATGCTACTGAATTGCGAAATCCGAGCGTTTTGGTAATTTTTTTACTTTATTTTTTAATTTAAAAATTAAGAAAAAAGTTCTGATACAAAGATTTTAACTGAGCTGCATATATTACAATAGTTGCACTACTAAAAAAGGACTCAATGTTCAACCACCTGCTGTGTGCGATAAAGAATTAGGCGGTCTAACAAATAAGTGTTTAGTTTTTCGAGTAAGTGGTTGTGAATATTGGCCTACACAAATTGAAATTGCACTCCTCACATTATTGTTCATATTTTTTCAAAAGTTCATACAAATACATATCTTGTATACTCAACTCTTGACGGAAAAATAAAATTGTCTTTTTCTGTAAATTGAAAACTTTAAACTCGTTTTATGGAAAACTGTTTTTTTTAGTTATGCCGCTATTTCAGTATATGTTTGGGAGTTTTTGTTTGGAATAATAGGAGTGTAATTCTGTTTTTCTTGCTTTTGAGTTATCGGTTCGAATAAGAGGAAAACATTAACATATTCGTTTTATTTTCTTTATAATTAAACGATTGAAGAATGATTTAGATTATCTGAAAAAAATTCAGTACACAATAAATTCCATTCCATGTACAAACATACGTACTTGCAAGAAGCTTTAAATATTAATGTAGAAATATTGTTCAGAGAAATATGCAACTTAAACAAATTCCTTATGTATCGAAATCTGGTTCTATTTTATAAAGTTACTTAATATTCTTGAAAAAATATATCCAGATTTGAATTTCATTGATATCACAATTTTAGAGCTGAAAATATAATTGTGCTACATGCATAATAAATCATTTATTTTAAAAAATTATAAATTTTAGATGCTATTTATAAGTCCACATTTATGTCGAAATTTTAGGTCTGCAATCCCAATTTATTAATTTATTTTTTTATTTACAGTACGACCACATGAGCAATTTGTTGTACCTTAACACAAGCAATAACCCCGGCAGAGCGATGACGTCAAATTTCTTGTGTTCAACAATGTATTTAGAGGTTGTGAACAGTATATTCAAATATATTTGGTTTTTATGCATATATACACTTAAATTATCAATAAATAGATATTTTTCTAATTGTAAATTGAACTTTTATTTGTTTTATGTAGTTACTTTTACTTTTTTGTTAAAAAAAAAATTATTATTATTTAATTTTGACAGCATGTGTTAAGAGATTATTGCTCAGCAATATATTTTAACATTTGTTACTGAATATATATTTGAACACATATTCATACGGTCCACACGCTAATATCTTGTATCGGCAATCGAATTTGACAGTTGCCACGGCAACAATTGCCAAGATTATTGCTCGTATGGACGGCTAGTTATTAAATTCATAAGTAATGCATTTGTCGTCATGGCCAATAAACGTAATTATTCGCTGAGATAATGAAAAATAATTTGTATTAGTGGATAAACAAGCAATAAGAGATCAATACAACCATCCAACCTCCCTAATTTTAACAAAAAACATAAACATAATCAAATGATGAGTAGGAAAAAGAGCTCCAAATGCGTGAATATGAAGTACGAAAAACATACATATGTACATATGTATGCAAGTTTTTAATGAAAAAATTCAAGGAGTTTCCTACTGAAAGAGAAAGGCAATACAAAAGAACATAATGCTCTTGGTAAGAATTTCGACATATGATTTTATTTCCATCAATTCTTACAATTTCTTAGTTTAAATCATGATATTATTGTATCATGGTTTAAATTAAAGAGTCGAGTTATTAGATATTCTTTACCCGATCCTTTTCGCATTGTCAAGCTCCAAATGAACAGTAAAAAAATTAAGGATTATTCTTTCCTCCACGGAAAAACATGAGCCGTGACCAAATGACAATGCGCATAACGGAATAATCTAAGTATATCGAAATATCATACAAAACGCATACGCATCTAACTTATTTATAATTTTAAAATCACCGTTATGATTGAATTCCAACATCTGTTCTAATATTTATCTATTGCAATACCTATTTTCTTAATATGTGCACATGTATACATATTTACATGTATTGGCACATGCATATATCTGTGGCAAAAAGGAAAATGAGCTTAGGTCGAGATAAGCTGTTTTTGAGTTAGCGGGATCCCTGTAATCTCCATATTCAAAAGTACCCCTGAGCGCTTTTTAAAAAGTTATAGCGCAAGGACTTCCAATTTCCAAATCAAATGTTTTATTTACAGTGTGTAGAAAGAAATTTTCTTAAAGAAATTTAAGTGAATACCTACCGAATTTCCTAATTTAATATATTATCATGTAGGTATGTTCTGGCTTCCACATCGTTTTCACATGTTTTCTTGTGAGTTCGGATGTTTAAACACATGATACGTCTGTTTAAGTTGAAATTAGAAAATACAAATTAATAGTGTGTGTTATATCATCCGAATTTAGAAGACAATTTGGAAATTGACGATTTCAAACTTTTAGATTTTGAGCAAAAAAACTCGTATTCTTTTCACAATACTGTTAAAAGTGATCTACTGCAAAACAGTAAAATATGAATTTAGCACATTTTTCTTATTGCCACAGATATATTTTCTGATATGAGCAAAAAATTGGCTATTTTATCACAGGAAGCAATTTATCATATGTATGTATGTATATAGGTACATATAAGTAATTTTATAATAAATATTTGCATCATTACCTCGTTGTAGTTAACATTTCCACTTTTAAAACGTTCACTTCCAGAGCCCCGACTTTTTCGGTAAGAAGTATCATCATCGCAACTTCCAGTTTTCGAAGGTTCATAAGAGCGTTTGAAAGAGCCACTCGTTTCATTAGCAGTTCGTCCAGAGCTAGTAGCACTGCCGCTACCACGTTCTCGTATAGCCTAAAGGAATTTGGCAACTATTCAGAAACAGCAAATAAGGTGTTATTGGAACGTACAAACTAAATTTATAACTAAATTTTTATAATCTTTTTTATAATTTTGAACAAATTTCCCTTCATAAAAATTTTAATTAGCAATTTTTTTCTCTATACTAGGGATAGTTTCCCAGCTGTCAGCCATCTTTTTTTCCTCGGTTTCAACTATATCTTTAGTACCTTAATTCAACCAGGTAGTTACTAATTGCATAATTACCACTTTTGTATAGGGATAATCATCCTGGTCATCCTCACTACTATAGTTTACGAGACTTTCCATTTTGAAATTTTTTGAAATAAGATATTTTTGAGGAGCGACAAACTTATCCTTGATTTTGTTTTATATTGATTTTTTAATATATGAACGGTTGATAAATTTAGTAGTATGAATTAGAGAAATATTTTGTAACAGTGCTGCCGTCTTCGTCAAAAAAAGCATGGTCGCATACACAAAACATATCGTCGCCTCAGTATTGGCTTGGCCCATACGCCACAAAGTCGGAGTGGAGAAAAACTACAAATATATTTTGCATGCAGTTTTCTCAAAATATACGTGAAGGATTTCTTTTATATTTGTGTCACTACTTCCGACACATTCAAGAATATTTAAATTTTTGTGAACTTTCATAAATGAAGTTAGAAGTTGAACTTTATTGAAAAAGTAAAAATACGTTTTGTGTCGCATACGTAATTTATTTTCTAAATGTAGCTTTTTGTGCTCCATACGTATAATTTACTGCTGCTAATTAAGAATTTTGTTGTTTTACTTACATATTTTTCTTGCTGCCCAAAGAAATAAGTCAATCGCTTAACGCCAACCAAGAAGCCGCAGCCGTAATATTTTTAACTATCGATCCGATTACACACTTGTACAAGATGAACAAGTAATTGAAGTTTATTTAATATATGAATGAAATTAAATGATTTCAGTTATACTCAAACATGCATAATTAAGTTTCTTTTATTTTATTTTTTAAGTAGCTTATATTAAAACATGAAATCGGGGGCTGCATTTGGGTGATGATGTTTTTGCTTGACAGTCACCGTTGAATTTTTCTAATAGAAATGAAGCAAAACAAAAGTTAAATTTACTTCGTACGTTTTTGTATAAAGAATTTGACGCAATCGCCAAACAGTGGCGTGTACAGCAAAACAATATATACTTATTATACTTATTGAACCTATAATTGGTGGATGTGGAGCAAATTGAATGCTTAAAATTTCAGAACCCATAATAAAGTTCATGGTCCTGATTCACACTCGTCAGGTCTGAGTCGTCAAGTCTTGAGTTTTTAGGAGAGAGAGGAAAAGAGAATGGAAAGGGGTACAGACTTGACCGTACCAGTCAAGCTTGCTTTTTCGTTTTGTTTTGTCATTCGTAATACTCTATTTGATGAGACTTAATGAGTTGACTTGATGGTGTGTATCATGATACAATTATACAGGTAACCGCAAATCGACAACAAATTTACAGCAAATAAAACAACAGGGCTTTTTGTTGCTAGTTTCTGGTGCCAACTGTCATAGAGCAATGAAAGATAAACAGCGTGTGTGTGTGTGTTGTAAAACATAAACAACATTTGGCAGAGTGCACCACGAAACAAGCAAAACAGCTGGCGCTTCGCGGGTACCTGTATAATTGTATCATGGTGTGTATGAATGGAAATGCAGGTTCAAAAGAAAATTGAGCAAAAACTGATCAGGTAAACCTGATGTGTGTGAATCAGTACATGACTCATTTATTTACGAATGGTGGGTGGAGCAAAACTATTCTGGGGCGACGATATGTTAAACTTAAATTGTAGCAATTCCCAAAAGAAACATTAAAAATTATATTTATTTACTATTTATGAAGAATATAAGAATGTAAACAAGGCAAATTCATTTCCAGGTAATATCAGGATTACAAAAACAATGAAAAAATACAACAATGAAAAAAACAACATGGGCTGTAGTTCATCCAAAACTTCAAACATATAATTTCTTTAACATAATAATAATAAAAATTATTCACATAAATATGAAAATATTTCTCCACGGCAGCTACCACTAACAAAATTTGCAACGTTTAGCACTTTTCACAATTTTTTTTAATAGTTTTTTCATATTTTTAGATTTGTTTTCACAGAATTTTTTTAATAACATATTTTTCATATTGAAATTTTTTTACATTTTCTTTTAATTTCTCTTTCGTAAAAAAATTTTGAAGTTTCGGATGAACTTTAATTTGAAAAAAAAATAGCTCAGCTGCATTTCCGCTACTACCTTGTGAATGTGCCTTGAATGTAAATATAAAATAAATTTATAAAATATATGAAATGGTGCGAGGAACGAGAAGATTAGCGCTCGATAAAAATCAAATATTATGTATCACCCTTATTCTAATTGTCGACATCGACGTCAATTAGAATAAGGGGAATTTTTATATAAAAATTCCCAATTTTGAGGATATTGAACTTTCATTCAAAAGTCTTGGGCACTTGGCTACCTTAGAAATAATTTGTTTACGAACAGCTGTGAAATGCGCCAAATATTTTCTCATTATTCCTCAACTTGAAAAAATACGTATTCTAGCGAAGTTAAATTTCAAACACTGCATAAACTTAATAAAAAAATAGTGTAAAACCATGTCCCAGAATGATGACTACTTATTTGCATTAGAAATGCAACGGCGCATTAACGCTGAACCTGGTGAAGGCGACAGTGATATTGAGGAAATCGATTTTAAAAAGCCCCCCAAGAAACTACATATAAAACGTAGTAATCCGCATTCTAATTTAGATGAAGATTTCTTAAATCGTACTCAAAATCTAGTACATCCACAGTGGGAAACCCTGGATCCCACTCCAGATATATTTGCTCTTTTCGGACAATTTGATGGAAAATTTTTCCAAAGTCGGTTGAAGTGTGTTACACTAGAATGGAGCAAACGTATGTACAGCTGTGCGGGAATATGTTATTCGCGTCGAAATCGCTATGGTATGGACATAACAATACGTTTAAGCCAGCCACTACTTGTTTTAAGGCCCAGGAAAGATTTGGTAGAAACAATGTTGCATGAAATGATACATGCATATTGCTTTGTTTTGAACATACGTGAGGGAAATGGTGGTCACGGCCCAAATTTTAAAAAAATTATGGCTGGCATTAATAAAGTGGCCGGTACAAACATAACCGTCTATCATACCTTTCACGATGAAGTGCAAATATATAAGCAGCACTGGTGGCGTTGTAATGGCATATGTCAGGATCGCTCACCCTTCTTTGGATATGTAAAGCGAACTTCAAATCGAGCTCCGGGACCAAATGACCAATGGTGGGCAAACCATATGCAAAATTGTGGTGGTACATTTATGAAAATAAAGGAACCTGAAAAGAAGAGAATTGGGAAAAACACTAGAGATAAGGAAAATGATAACAAGAAAAAGAAAAAGACCTGTGTTCCAGCTGGCAGTGATCTACGTAAGTTTTTTACACCACAAATTAAGAGTACAACCCCATCCACGACAGGTTCAAATATAAAAGGTTTTGATAATTTTAACATTGGCTTTAAAGGTTCGTGCATACACATTGAAATTTTGAAACGTAACCCGCCGCTCTAAGACGACACTTTTACGACTTTCCTTTTAGGACCCGTAAAAACTAATGGTGGAGGTACTATGTTACTAAACCCAAAAACTAAATCAGCTACCAATGTTAGTAACGCAACGAAATCACCCTCTACACAATCGATTGCCAAAGCTTTCCCACCGTCCTCATACCCGGGCATGTCGACAGATCCTTTCAATGTTGGAACACCTAGCACGTCGCCATTGAGAAATCACTCTATCAGTAGGACCTCCACAGCTATTGTTCCACCTGGTGGTAATTTGCGCAATGTAAAGGGTCTTAAAGACTTGGAAAATTCAGGTTCTGGCAACGGTATTGGTAAAAAGAATGCTACAACACCTGGTCGTAACGATTGGGGTTACGGTAGTTCATTGACAAACTCATCAGGGCATGGTGGAACTAATAACATGGCTCTATCGCCAGGTATTGACAAAAGTGTTGATCGACAACATTTAAGAGAATTGTGGTCTAAACGGTTTTGTAACAATGGAGCTAACGCTCCGGTTGATAAAAGTATTGGGTTTGTGGGGAAGAGAAAAGATGATCATGAACAACAAGGTGAGTTTATTGATTAGAACCTGTGAAATAAAGCCAAAGTTAAAATTATTTTTACCTTAACTGAAAGTCAAAATAACAAAAATTAAAAATTTTAAAAAACCTCCAAATATGCAGAAAATATGTGATATCTTTTAAGCGGGTAGACCGATTTTTTTGAAACAGCTAAGAAGACTCTCGATCAAGTCACCTTTCAAAAAGAAAAAACTAAATTAAAATTGATCCAGCCGTTTGCTCTGTACGTGGAATCGTACAGACACACAGATACACACTACAAACTTATAAAACCCCTTTTTTGGTCGGGGGTTAATAAAGAAATATATCTGACAATAAAGAAAAATTTCGAAGTTATATTTTATAGAGCGTCGTTCTACACGATTTAACTATTATATTAAGTTTGAAACATATCAAAGTAAAAGTCAAATTAATCTCTTATTCCGCATGAGATTATAAGTCGAAAAAAGTAAGCAGCAAGTCATTGCACTATAACTTCCAGAATATTCGTACAAAATAATTCAGATTTTGCCCAAGGTTACTTTTGAATATGAAGATTACAGTGGCGCCATTAACTTAAAATAAATTAATTTGGACTTAAGCACTCTTTGCTTTTTGACACAGATATATTATCAACTATTTATTATTATTTAATAATTTGAGCCTAATAAGTATATAAAAAACTTTATAAATGTGATATTTTCATTAAGATTTAAATGCACTCAATCCCAAAAAAAGTTGCTGTATATTAACCAAACATGCTTAATTTTAGCTATTAAATTTTTATTAAAAATATGAATTAACATGGCATTGCTTATTGAGATTGAGAACTTTGAAGAACAAAGTGAAATGAGAATTTTATATTTATTCTTTTATTTTATTTACATTAATCTAAGACTTTAAGAATAGAACTCTTTTTATAATCCGCGACTGTTACTAAAAATCGAAAATTGGTTTATTAATATGTATCTATTTAAATGCTTTTAAGGCAATTCCAAACGTAGACGTATATCAAATGATGCGGTACCCTCTTCAACCATAGGCTATAAGGCCGATGAAAATGCATCGAATACCGCAAAGGAGTGGGTCATTTTAGACGATGATGTAATGCTGCAGGAGCAACCGGATAAAGTCATAACGCTATCATCTGACGAAGACGAAGATAGCGATAGTTCAGATTCGGAACAAATTACCAAGCCTAAAATTAATCGAAATATGACTTTAGATCAGCGCCAATCTATGATCAAAAAAGAAATAATAGATGAATCTATTGACTTATGCGACGATGATATAGAATTAATCGATGATGAGTACGATGATAATGAAGGTAGAAATTTAAATTTTGCTGTTGCCGCAGAACTGGCCGATACTAGTATTATCGATGAATTCTTTGGAGAAGATATATTAATGGATGAATTTAAAAGAGAAAACGATTGCCAGCCATCTTCATCTCGTTATACATTTGATGATAGCAATGATATAATAACATGTCCCATATGTCTGGAAAAGATGACGAGAGCTGTACTTTCGGAACATTTGAATGGCTGTACTGGTATTGCAGTTAAGATTTTACCGCCTAAAAAAACTATGAAGAAACTATCAGCTATATCAAAAGAGGCTAGACCCAAAAAGCAGACTCGTCCTTCTCGTAAATCAACTAAAGATATTTTAAGAAACGCTGGGTATCCAGAAGATGTTTTAGACCAAATTGCCTCTGCTAGCAGTATGGAGGAAGATGAAGAAGAGTTAGAATTTTTACGTAGAGGAGGAATAAAACGATCACCTAATTCAAAAAAATCAACAACAACCACAGTAGATTTAAATTCCTCTTCGGAGGATGAAAATTCTCGCCTCTTTCGCCAACGCAGTATATATAAAACGACACGGCAATGTCCATGTTGTGCACACGAAGTAGAAGAAACAGAAATGAATGATCATTTAGATGAGTGTTTAAGTAAATAAGAACCTTAATTTTTAGCTTAAAATTGGCTTCTTTAAAACTGTTGTCCACTGCTTGTTTTTGTTTACAATATACTATTATTTGTTGTAATAATTGGTAATGTCACTTTTGTACTTTTTTTGAATCTATACAACAAACTAATTGCTTCTGTTTACTTTACTTAATAAATAATAAAAATAATTTAATTTACGAATCTGAGATGTACGAATAATGGTGTAATTTTTGTATTTAAAAAATATGTAGGTGGTACTAAAAGTATGCATAAAAGTTGTTAAAAAAATTATCTTTAAAATACAAAAATAAAAAATGCCGAAACAAGGCTGAATGTACTAAAAAGAGCGAAATAAATAAACATGTAAAAAAATTAAAAGCCTGACTGAAAAAAAAAGAAAATTAAAATAAACAGTTCGGTTTAATGCGGGTCATTTAAGTTAGGCTTTCAGACCCTAATATAGTCTGTTAAACCGAACTAGAGTTTACTTCGTTTACTCATAATATAGTCTGCTAAACTGATGTAGAGCTTACTTTGTTTACTGTTTATTTCAATCTTATTTTCGGTTTTGCAGTCAGGATTTTAATTTTTTTACATATTTATTTGGCTCATTTTGGTGCATTATATTTAAATTATATTTTTTGCATCCGGGTTTATTTTTTTTATTAGATTATAAATACGATATGTGAATGTAGGTACCTAAAACGAGTTTTTGCATCACTTTTGCAATTAAAGTATTGATACTAAGTTTCAAAATTTTTACCATTATGATGAAAATATTTTCCTTAGTTAGCCAGTTAGCAACAACTTTTAAAACTAATCTATTGTTTATGGTAATTAATTAATTATATATTTGTATTGTTTGTTTTTGTAATTTCCTTTATTATGATGCCCTACTCGAGAGTCTTATTTAATCTGCCTTATCGTAGTTGGCGTATTTCAAATACGACTACGACTGTTTGGTAATATATTAAAGAAAAACTGTTGAAGTCTTCTTTAATCTATTACCAAACAGTCGCAGGCGTATTTGAAATACGTCAACCACGATAAGGCAGAATATTTTTTAATTATTGCATTTCAACAACGATACCTTAACTGACAAAATCCTTGGCAGTCGGATAAAAATCAATTGAGTTGCTTTGATTTTAAAATTACGCTGTACTTTCAAACAAAGAATTATTTGGATGAAAGAAAAGCAATAATTTATAAATTGGTTGTTCTATTTTATTGAAATTGCCATTATAAATATGCTTTTCGCTTCAAATGTCCTCCTGGGATTTTGTTTAGAATTTGTATTTCCCAAACTTAGGATTGCGAGAAAATGCCAATATTTTTTTTTTGTAATTGCAGTATACGCGAATGTCATTTTGGTTGTATGTATATCATTACGAAGAAGTTTAATTTTTCTAATGGTTTCATAATAAAAACATTGGTGCAATAAAATATTTCGTTTTACATACATGTATGTAGGTACATTTATATTATAAAAATTGTAAATATGCTAAATGCATATGTAAAAAAGATCATATTTAGCTACGCCAAACACATCACGATTCGTTCAAGTTTTTACTCCATTTCTATAAGATATTGCCAAAATATTTTATTTTCTTACGTCCCAAGTATTCAATTCTCATAAGAGGTTCCCATTGCACAATCATGGCATCTAAATAGGGTAAGAGTATGCGTCCTGACATTGATATTTCGTTAACACGACAAAAACTTTCCACATAAACGAGCTTTGTTTTAGATCTTCGTGCTAGTTTCGATAAAAATCCTGCTATACAGAAAGGAACGCATGTTCCAGGTCCATTACACAATATCAAGCGGGGCTTTTCTTTAAACACTAACCAAAAACTCCAAACCAGGGCATAGAGAAACGTAAAAACTGTAGTAAACCAACTTTGTCCGACCTCACGTGCTCGTGGTATGTATATAAAATCGTCCTCGCTCACGTCCTGGTTCAATTCATTCATTGTTAATAATAGTTTATCCTTTGTAGTTTTATCTGTGTTTGCCACAAGAAATTTCATAGGTTTATAGTTATTCCGGTCCACTGTCTTTTGGAACAACCCACGTAGAATAATGCACATTTCAGCTGTATGTCCTCCAGATCCAAGAATGCACCAAACCGGATTGATGTCCATGTTCACAAGATTTATGTTATTGAATTTTTTCTCTGACGTCAAAACATAAGTTAATGCATTTGCATTACTATTTGATTTATTAAAAGATTTTGTTTGTTTTTAATGCATTTTTAATGTGTCATAGCAGGGTTAAGCTAACAGCGGTGGATTTTACTACTTCTTATCAGATGTTTAAAAGTGCTGTCAACATTAGAGTAAGAACGTCGTTTCTATTTGTTTCGTAGCAAGCTCTATTTATCCCGATTGCTTAAACTGACCCAAGTCCTATAAATAGGTCTTTAACTGATCATGGAAGTAGATATCACTCTCAAAAAATAAAAAACAAACATTTAGCTGAAGCCACATAGCTGTCAGACAGTTATGTTGATAAAAATGACTTCAAACTGTATATGGGCATTTCCACAGCAATGTGAACTTTTTGTAGCGTTCGACACCAAACAAATATGCTGGTTTTTTCAAAGAAACAAAAACTTTTTTTTACTTCTTTATATATTTTTGTAGGTCTTCAGAAGCTCTACGTTTAGTAAAATTTCAAGAAAAATCGAGTGACGTTGTTCAGAAATAAAAGGTACATTGCTTGTTGTCGCACGCGACAAAAAAGTGGAATATCTCGGAGAAATGCCCATATGTATATATCGTTACCTTAAATACAAACGGACGTAACTACACTTCAATTTTTTACAGGAGAAACGAAAAACGTTCCACAATCAATAATAATAAAGTGTTCTTGAAAACTTTCTTCGAAATCTACTTGTAGTATGGATACTTATATGTTTTTAACCATTTCCCTCCTTTTTTGTATATATTTAAGCTTCTATATTATTTATGTTCCTTGCAATAAAAAATGGATGCATTCTTAATTACGTCCGTTTAAATTTCTGTAATAAAGTCGTCATTTTTGATCGCAAATGTCTAAATATTTGCGTGAACATGTGTTTACGTCCGTTTGCATTTAAGGTGACGATATGTTAATACTACTGAGGTAGTTTACACGTGACTAATTTTTAAGCCGCACAATTTTTGTTTTTTTAAGAACACACGAGATTAATTCATCCCGAATAAAAATGTATACGTATACACAGCTTTGTGTGTGTTAGTGTTTTTCGCATTCATTTAACATTTGCAGTTTTTTAAGTTGTGTGTGTATTGGTTTTGTGCTGCTAATGCGGGGTTGTAGCTGGTTGAAAAATTATGCCAAACACAAAACTCCTCTCTTTGCATCTCTCACCGACAAACTGGCATGTTATGCCAGCACAATTAATCCCGTGTAAATCAGCGCACTGCATACATTTTATCTGTCAAATTTCATATGAAAACTATGAGTCTTTGAAATTACTTCTACGGTGTTGTAACAGCACCCACCCCACCACTTGTACAACAACAAAGAATATGAACACACACAACCATGATGAAATATGAAATTTCATCATGCACACAACCAGTATATGTACAATATAATCGTATCAATTGATGAGTAACGTGGGGGTTGATAAAGCCCAAAAAAATATTTACTTTTTCAATAATTAAAATTTTTACAAATATGAGTAGCATTTTTTATAGTGATCCAGAGTTAGTCATCGGTCTCAATAAACAGATCATATTTGTAAATCCAGATGATTTGCAAATATTCAAAGACATTACTTTGCCAGAGGATTTAATAGAATGTGGACTGAAAACAAAGAACGTGGTACACGATGGAGAACAAGAAGAGGAAACAAAGCAGAAACAGCAACCCTTAATGAAAGAGGTACCAACTCTTCAACACATGAAAATGTCGCCCAATCACCGGTTGCTTGCGGTAACAACTTCTGGACAAAAGGGCTTATTATTGTATGACCTAAGACCAGAACATGCTCAACTTATATCGGTACGATCACTTGCAAGAGCTTCTTCCGCTTTGGTTTTTAGTAGTGATTCAAAACGCTTACTTGTTACTGACAAATCTGGCGATTGTTATGAATATGATTGTGAGCAGTACGAGGCCATTCCCAAATTGCTATTTGGTCACTTAAGTGTTGTCTATGATGTATTATGGTCAAGTGATGAAAAGTTTATTATCACTTGCGACAGAGATGACAAAATACGAGTTACAAATTACCCAGCAACATACGATGTATACAGCTATTGCTTGGGTCATAAGGAGTTTGTATCCGGAATAGAACTTTTAAGTGATGACGTACTTGTATCAATATCTGGCGACAAAACAATGAAACTGTGGAATTTTAAGGAAGGCAAAGAAATAAATAGTGTGGTATTACCGGCCCCAAGCATTAAATTTGCTGTGAAGAGGTTAGGTGGAGCAAAATTTGAAATTGCAGTTTTACTTCACCAACCCAATGAATGTGTGGCTACATATATTTTGACGAACACCGAAGATCAGTGGAATTTTGCAGCTCCGCAATTGCTAACTTTCAATGATACCATTTGCTGCAATTTGTGCTACGCTCAGGATAGATTATTTGTTATAGGAGTTCAAAATGAACATTTCGTTATTAGAGTTAGTGAAAATAGTTCTATGCCGCCATTAAATTGGATACAAATGGTTGATGAGCAATTTAAGATGTATACGTGGACACCAGAGGAAGTCTCGACGTGGTTTAAAAAGAAGTACGACAATGTAAGTGAATATTTGGAGCGTAAAAAGCGCCGCATAGAAGAGAAATTAAAATGAATTATGATTCATGAACGAGAAACATAATTTGAGAAAAACATTTATTTGAATAGGTTTATATAAGATTATTGTTCAAATAAAGTTGATCAAATTAAATAGGTTTGTAATCTAATTTGCTTTCCAATTTTTTGTTGTCAGAAACTTTTCGTACAGCTTTCATGAAGTCTTCTTGAATAACATATTCACGCTCGGCTCTAAAAATATAGAATAAATAAAAAATTAGTGCATGAATATAAAAATGAGAAAACATTTTAACCCTTATCTTACCTTATTGCAAAAAGGCCAGCTTCTGTGCAAACATTGCGTAAATCAGCTCCATTGAAGTTATCAGAAAGCTTGACGCAGGCTTCATAATCGATTTCTCCATGTTTTGCGATTTTCGATGCATGAATTTTCAAGATTTCCATACTGAAATATATGAAAACAACAACGAGCTAAGATATGTATGTACACACATATTTTACGATAAGATGCTTGAGTAAATATGTACATAAACTACATACATACATATGTACATGTAACGCACAACATAATATGTAATAGGAAGTTAAAAAAAGTTGTGTCTTACCGCGCTTGTTCATTTGGCAATGGAATTTCAATTTTTCTATCAAGGCGTCCTGGACGCAATAGAGCAGGGTCCAGTGTATCGGGACGGTTTGTGGCCATTATAATTTTTACTTGTCCCAAAGCATCAAAGCCGTCCATTTGATTTAGCAATTCCATAAGCGTACGTTGGATTTCACGATCCGCTGATGTGCCTTCAGAAAAGCGTCTGCCACCAATGGCATCAATTTCGTCCATAAATATTATACATGGTTGATGATCCCGAGCATAGTTAAACATTTCACGAATTAATCGCGCCGATTCACCAATGTACTTATCCACAATAGCAGAAGAAACAACTTTCAAGAAGTTTGCATCCAATTGGGAGGCAACAGCACGAGCAAGTAGTGTCTTACCGGTACCAGGTGGACCATAGAGTAGGCAGCCTTTTGGAGGTGTTATTCCCACACGTAGAAAAAGTTCCGGATTAAATAAAGGCAATTCAATGACTTCACGTAGTTCACGAATTTGTTCGGATAGACCACCAATAGCAGAATACGTAACGTCACCAGGATCTTCGTGCGACATATTGTAAACTAAGGGATCCACTTCACGTGGCAAATAACGCATAATTGTGAGAGTAGTCATATCCAAAGCTACGCGTGTGCCAGATTTCAATTTAGTTTTGTCCAATTGACGACGACACCCCACAACATAACGCGGACCATTTGTAGCTTTAACAATAACTATAAAAAATTGGTTGCGAAATGATATACGTATATTTTTCAAGAATTTTATATTCTACTTACATTTGTCTTCCGTTAGTTGCTTCAAAACTTCACCAACTATTTGACCTACACTCTGCAACGCTTTTAAGTCGTTTTCCGATTTATCGTACTGTTTTGTGAGCTCCTTGATTTCTTCGCGTTCTTAAAATTTTACAAATAAATATTTTTTCCTGGTTCTAATTTCCAATTTATTTCACTTACTTTCTTTAAGTCTTGATTCAACTTCTTTATGCTCCAACAATTTCTTTCGATAATCGAAGAGAGCTTTCTCGCGGACGCCATCAGCAGGAGTAGTACCGGCAGTCATTATTCCTATTTAAAATTCTTCCTTTAAATATATTCCAAAATTTAGTTTTTTTGTAAACTTCGTGAATTTGCAAAAATCGCCTTGTCAAATATGCTTCTTCTTTAACATAAAAATAGCACATTCACTGTAGGAAGCGTTCGGAGTACGAACATGAAGTACTGCCAGATCAATTATATCACAGCAAAAGAAATGAAGTTATGAGGAATTGTAGAGATATATATATAAGATGATAAATGGAATATTTTTTATTATCAAGTTAATGTTATAACAGTCGAAGAAAGAAATATATTAGCAAGAAATATTGTAATAATAAGCTATAAACAATTGAGTTTTATGTTCAGCTAGGAAGGCTGGTGTTGTAATACACCACCCCTAGGAGAAAGCTATCATAATTGCAAACTTCCTCCCTCATTTGTTACTACTGCATATTTTGGGATTCTAAAAATCCCGATCTGGCATTCCTAACGCTTAATTTTGTGGGAAATTAAAAAAGAATGTGGAATATGTGTGGTTTGTATCTACAAGTCCATATGTAATTATATTTTTTTTGTCATTTAGATTCTTGATTGTATTGTAAGGTGTCTACGTGTGTTATTGCCCGCGATAAAAAGAAAATCTTCCACAATGGCTGCACTTTTGAAAGCTTCCAGAGTAATGGGTTCAATCGGTCAAACCCGTTCCTTAAGCTCAAAGTTTAATGATGTCGTAATAGTATCTGCTGCCCGTACTCCAATGGGAAGTTTTCAATCACAATTGGCTCCTCTTTCTGCTACGCAATTGGGTGCAGTAGCTATTGAAGCAGCCGTAAAAAGAGCAGGCATAAGCAAGGATGATGTGGAAGAAGTTTATATGGGAAATGTAGTGTCTGCCGGTTTAGGACAAGCACCTGCCAGGCAAGCAGCTATTTTTGCCGGTTTGCCTAAGAACGTCTGTTGCACAACCATCAATAAGGTGTGTTCTTCAGGTATGAAATCTGTGATGATTGCCAGTCAGTCCTTAATGTTAGGCCAAGCTGATATTGCTGTTGTCGGTGGTATGGAATCCATGTCAAATGTTCCTTACTATTTGAAACGCGGCCAAACTCCCTATGGAGGTGTTAATTTAACTGATGGCATTGTTCTTGATGGTTTATGGGATGTCTACAATAAATTCCATATGGGCAACTGTGCGGAGAATACTGCAAAAAAAATGGGCATTACTCGACAAGATCAAGATGATTTCGCGATCAGTTCTTATAAGCGATCTGCTCAGGCATGGTCTGAGAAGGTATTTGAAGCTGAAATTGCTCCCGTAACCATACAGCAAAAACGTAAACCAGATGTTATTGTTGCTGAAGATGAAGAATACAAACGTGTAAACTTCGATAAATTTGGCAAATTATCAACAGTTTTCCAAAAAGAAAATGGTACCGTAACCGCTGGCAATGCATCCACCCTAAATGATGGTGGTTCTGCTTTAGTTTTAATGACTGCTAATAAAGCAAATCAAATGAATTTGAAACCTCTGGCTCGTGTTGTAGCATTCCAGGATGCTGAAACCGATCCCATTGATTTTCCTATCGCACCTGCATTAGCTGTACCCAGACTTTTAGAGAAGGCTGGTATCAAAAAGGAAGATGTATCCATGTGGGAAATAAATGAAGCATTCTCATTGGTTGTTGTTGCTAATATGCGTAAAATGGATGTTGATCCCAGCAAAATAAATGTTCATGGTGGCGCAGTTTCACTAGGTCATCCAATTGGTATGTCCGGTGCTCGATTGATTACGCATTTGTCTCACGCTCTCAAGAGTGGTCAATACGGTTGTGCTTCCATTTGTAATGGTGGCGGTGGTGCTTCGTCGATTTTGTTACAAAAGTTTTAAATAATGATATGAAATATTGGAATACAAGTGTGCCTTCTACCAGTCTTGCATTTAATATATTTTGCTGGAATTTTTAATTAAATATATATGAACATACATACATATACGAACAAATGTATCTATTATACAATTTTTTAGAATGTTAATCGTCTGTTGTTTAAATGTGTTTTTATAGACTTTTATTTCAATAAATTTAAGCATAATTTTGTTAAAGTTGCTTGTTTTTTATTCGAGATAAGACGATTATATAATATATACATAATATATACATACATAATATGTATTATGTATGTATAATATGTATTATGTATGTATATATGTACATATGTTTAATGAATTTATAATTTTTTCTGCAGTGGTATATTGGGTATGGGGTTTATGCGGCCCCATGAAGCCTTTGCTGATAATGTTAGGACAAATTTTAAACTCAATTCTAAGAATATTCAAAAATTTTACATTTAAAGTAAATAAAAAAAATGTTACTCTCATTAAAATTCTGTATAGCTATTTTAGTTTTTATTTATTACCTTATATGTATGTATATTGCTATAAAAAAAACAGATTTTTAAAACGTTTCTGCAACAACATATTTTATTGTATAGAAATATTTTCTTATACGAATCTTAACTACTCAACGCCACAGCTCAACGCTGTATCACAAAAATGTTTGAAGCTCTGCTAGATAAACAAGTTTTTTTTTTGCATATATTACATATGTATATGTATATATAAAATATCCCAGCAAACGTATGTACACAACTGTTGAAAATATATCGCTCATTTACTTCAATAGTGTCACAACTCAAAAAAATTAGTTTTGCAGAAAACGCAAATAACGAATAGATTTGAGAATTGTGATTGGTACCAAAACATTCGTGTTTATTGGGATATGTACACATACTGCGGAAGTATTTATGTGCATATCGTCACCTAAAATGCAAGAAGCCGTAAGTGCACTTTTTACTTTTTTATAGGAGAAGCAAAAAACCTTATAAATTTAAGACTATTTATTTGTTAGGTGCCAAGTTGAATAATGAATAAAATCCGTAGTTTTGAACATATGTATGTGAGTAAAATTATAAGCAAAGATGTACATGTTTTGGTTAATCACATCATAATCAATCTAAAAGTCTATTTTGAATTTTTTTGGTTGTTACGACCTTTTGGATGTTAGGTGACGAACAATATTTTTTAGTTTTTAATCTTTTGGATTAAATATTTAAATACTTATGTACATACATAGTATGTACATACTTACATATCGAAGTACTATGTTCTAAAAATCACATGGTAAAATTTAACTCGCGTGGTTTTAGAGTTACAAGTGTTATATCTGCTCTCAGGCTTTTGTGATTTTAACTTTTTGTTTAAGGAAAACACATCACAAAAATTCGAAAAATTTTGTGCGAAGAACGCATGTTTTGTAATTTCAAATCACTTTCACAAAGTATGATTTTCAGAACAGGGCCATTTCTCAAAACTTACAAGTGTTTTAATACAAGTGGAATTGAATGGCACAACTTCTTTTTATCGCCTTGCTATTGATACACAAACATACATAAGTATGTATATATGTATCTATGCCCATATAGTTAGCTAAAATGTAAAAAGGCGTAATTAACAGAAATATAATTTTACAGGAAAGCAAAAAACTAAAAAAAAAGGACCAATTTGTAGTTAAGTCCCCTTTTTTTTTGTTAATAAAAGTGTAACTTTTGATCGCAGAAGTGTAATATTTTGTCAAGACATGTAGTTTAATGGCATTCATAATAATCAATGAAAAGTTATGCCTTTTTGCATTTTAGCTAACGATATATAAATATGTATGTACGTGTAAATAGATATAGATTTTGTATATTAATATTATTATTGTCTAAAGAGATTTTCTGTGTGATGGAAATTTATCGCTTTCAATTCGCGCCGATTCAAAAAAAATTCCGCTGAAAGATAACTTATTCATGTTCTTTATTTTTTTAATTTAAATTCTATTCCACTATATCGTGCGATTTATAGAAATATAGTTTTGTGTAGTCGCGCGATTTGAACTCCATCGAATTCCATCAAATACCAGTTTACCTCTAATTTTTGAGACTATAACGTAAAGTTTTTACTTACTTTAGGATTTTTTTCCCATTAAACACTTTTACACGAATTTATTTTACGATTTATTTATTTTTTTATACAATACAATAAGTTGAAAATTTTAAATTATCCATGTAAGTTCTGAGTGGACGAAATAAAACTGCGGCTGTGATTCTTTAAAACAATTATTATTTATTGTCTATGCTAGAAGGTTCGTGTATTTGCTTTATTATACCCAACACATATTTTTTCATATATTTTTCAAACTATTGTATAATACTTTAATTTAATTTTTATGTTTTAAAAACATGGCAATAATATTTTTATTTTTCATTATCAAAGACAACAACCATTTTTGAAGAAAATAGTTTAGAGAATTAAAAAAAAAAGAACTCAAAAGTATTTTCAAACAAAAACGTCCTATTTTTTCATATATTTTTAAATTAATTTTTATGTTTTAAAAACGTGGAAATAATATTTTTATTTTTAATTATCAAGGACAACAACCATTTTTGAAGAAAATAATTTGGAGAATTCAAAAACAAGAACTCAAAAGTATTTTCAAACGAAAACGTTCTAAATCTTCTTACTGAATTACGGCATGAATGTTTAGTATATGGATGTAATAATACGGTGCACATATTTGGGTGGTATCTTAGAAGCTTGCGATTACATACATATGCATGTACATATGTATGTATGTACACACATACATATCGTTTCGTAACCGCCAAAAAAGCTTAAGCGCCATAATATTCGAACTTAATTTTTTCACCAAAATCAATTATTTCCGATAGTAAACAATCGATTTTCGCCAGAAAAAACGAGGTCACTTAAAGCCGTTATGGCTCGATATATTGAGGACAATTGTTTTTTTTTTTTAATATTAAAATATATACATACATACATATGTAAATATGTACATGCATATGCTTTAAAGTAAATTCTTTAAAATGTACAGAATGATGCCATGTTAATTCTTTGTGATAATAACTCAACCAAAAATATTAAAAAGGATATTATATATAATATTGATACAATAAAAAAGAATCCAATGAGTTGGTTAAGATCAACCATCAGAGTAGTTTCGTAAGAAAGTGGTGGGCCCTTCTGTTTAGAGATCTGATAATCGAAATAAGTCCATTCCCTCCATTTGCTTTGGAGGCCAGCTTGCTGGAATCTCAAAATGTAAGTATTAAAACTATCCACCAAATAGGAATGTTTTGCCAAATAAAAGCCGATTTGTTGATCATTTACATTGATGGGTAATACCTGTAAAACATCATCCACCGGCAGTATTTCAATATCATAATAAAATGCAAAATCTGATATAGATATGGCAGCATAATTGAAATCTCGATAGAGTTCTAGATAAAACAATGGCTCCATTTCATTTGCAGTATATAAAGAAACAATGGGCAATGTTTTGTCCTGAACTTGTGGAATATTTCCAATAAAATGCACTGACATTTCGGTGCAGACAGCCACATAACCTTCGGCCACAAGACCTTCTATTGCGGTGGGAGGAAATTTGTACAAGTGTGTGCGAAAGAGAAAAAATAACAACGACTGATAGACGGAACGTAAAAAGAATGAACTCAAAAGTACTGTCATAAAAAATATCCTTTTTGATGAATATCGCGGCACATTTTTAACCGACATACCTAAAAATATTTCAATTATCACGAAGTTACGAGTTCTATGCTGGCGCTTGTTCAGTAGAATGATTAAACCATAAAATAAAACTATTAAAATCCACGTAATAGTATCGAATGGAAATGTAAATATACTCAAGGACTTGTATTTATTTTGTTTACGCAGAATTACTGCTACCAAGGACAAATAGTAGGTGACATAACTGGGTGTAGCCACTGTATCCCTTGCGGCTGTGCGTCGAAAGTAGCCTACGGTTATGTTGGTTTCCAGATTTTTCAACTGAAATTGAATAAGAATAATAAAAAAATGTTTTTTTTTTAAATCAGGAAAATATAACCTGTATTTTAAATTGTATGATATATGGCAGGGTTGGGCATGTAAGTATTTTTTGAAGGGCCAAATTGGTGATGTCAAAGATATTATATTAGGACAAATGGACTATAGGAAATTTTCCACCTTTTTTTGCCCAAAACTAAAAAATTTAATGTTGAAAATTCGCATTTATTTTTGTTCTAATATACATACATATGTGCATATCTAAAACAAAACAGACTAAACGTCTCTGTTTACATTTTACCGCCACGTTACTTGGCCATTACATTATAATATGTGTTCTGTGCTGTTTCTAAATGAGTTAATAAGTGGGCAATGTATGCAGTGAATACAGTGCAATAAATGAAGGATAATCACTACTCGTACCTTAACCAATGTTACAACCGCAGTGACCAATGAGGTTTCCAGCTAGCTCTGGGCGGTGCATTTTACCTCAGCGGGTTCCAACCCTCCCATTGGGTACGTTGCACATAAAAATTAATGAACTCTCAAAATGAACTAACAAACAAAACTTTACAACACAAAAACAAAATCTATATATACAATAAACGCGCCATATTACAAATATTATTTAGAATGGAATGGAAAGATGTTTTGTCCCATTCATTGCCCTCCCAACCATGTCACGATTTATCCTTTTCAACTATTCTTTCGTGAACCCATGACCCACCCGACTTTTCCGACCTTAACCCATCTTCATACCATTACCTTTATCTTTCTATTCATGAGCCATTTTACTCTTTTTTTTTTTCTTTTTCAACACATTAATACATATATTTTTATTGACACAATTCCCTTAAACTAATTTTTATATACTATGCTTTTATACAAAATTTTTGACTAACAATTTTTATTTTTTTGGATTTATATATATTTTTTTTTTTTTAACAATTATTTTCCCTGACAAATTTTACAATGATATATTCTTTATTTTTTTTTTTTTTATAAATTTTCCTACTTATTACTAATATTTTACGTTTACGTTAATTGGGTTTTGTTAAAATTTTTTTTTTTTTTTTATAATTTATATTATTATACTGTGCTAACTTTATATTAATTTAACTATATTCCGTTTTGTCACGATTTTACGACCTATCCTGAAGAGCTCCCCAAGACTGATTCTATAAAATTGTGAAACAAATATTCTTTTAATTTTCTAATCTCCCTCGTATATTTTGCTGACAAAAACCAATTAACTAAAAACAAAACTTAGCCTATCCTTTAGGTTTACCTAAGACAAAAGTACTGTACAAAACTAAAACTACAAACATTTACATATACAGGCCTACTCAACTAACTTAATTTCTAGCATTTACTTTTTTTTTTGTTTAATTTTATTATTTGTTTTTAAAAAAAATTTTTTATTGGTATTTTATTTCTTTTTTTATGGCGCTCTAACTTCTTTACGCCTTGTTTTTCTTTTTCTTCACGGTTCACTTGGAATATGTGTATTCAAATATAAAAGGTTACCTGGCTGTACCGCTACCGTCTAGGATGATAGTATCCAAAATTTACCCACTTGTATTTTGGGCCTACCTTCTCCTTGCGGACTTAACTTTTGTGCTCCTTTGCTTCCTTTGTTTCAATTCTACAGCCAGCTAAATAATGAAACACATACACACATATGTACTTAACTTTTACATTAAAAAAAATATTTTCTTTTGCTTACGTTTTTTTCTTTTTATGTTTTATATTTACTTTTTTTGTTTAAAAAAAAAGTAATTATAGCAATCAATATTTTTATCACAAGTATCACTTTTTAAACTTGTTTTTTTCTTTCACAGAACAAACAGTTGGAATATATTTTTATTTTGTATATTTTATATGGTAGCGATCCTTTTATGATTTTTCAACGATTACCTCAGCTAATCATTCGTTGATCGCTTCAACCTATTTTCGCTTCCAAAGTTTTTCCAACTTTCCCAAATTTTCCAAAAAGTTTTCCCTATTTCCCTAGACTTTATTCGCGCCAATTCAGCCATCTTTTTTTTACTTCTAGAAACTTCTATGTTCACTGTTTTTTTTTTTTTTTTTATTAATATCTACCTCTAGGTCAGTCTATATATATATGTATATATTATATATGCATATAATTCGTATATATTTGAAAAATTTTAATTTTGCTACATGATTTTCTTTTTTGTGACGAATTACTTAAATAACCTATATATATATATATATATCCTCCATTTTCCTACATTCTAACCTAACTTGAATTTTCCTGTAATAGGGTCTCATCCGTGTTTTCGCATTTTTAGACGGTGGATATTTTTCATTCGCATTTAAAAAAATTTTTCAATTTTTTTTATGTTCTGTTAAACGTTTGTGAATGAAAAACTACCACTTTAGTTGCTTTACATTTACCATCCACATTTCGTACTGTATAAAACAGCAACAAAACCCAGTGTTGGCAACTGTAATATGAGTACTACACAGCTGACAGATGACAAAAAAATTAAGAACGATAAATAAAAGAAACACAGAAAAAAATATACCATTTGTACTAACATAAATTTAATACATAATAATATATATAAAAACAAACATAAAAAAAAACAAAACCAGCACAAAAATACAAAACATCTCTCGGACAATTAAAGTGAGAAGACATTTTATATTCCCCGCAACAAAACTCCGGTTGGTACTAGTGTACGCTGTAGCGAACGGTGTGCGGGATATATGGAAAACTGCGTGTCTTATGCCCAACGTGGGGAACTCCCACACCTGAGATAGAGTCTCAAAAATTTGACCGGGCACTTCACATCTTTCCATGCGGCTCTATGCTCCTCCGTTTTCACCAATCTTCCCCTAAGCTTATTTTTGCATTACGTCAACTCATTACACTGCTCCAAGTACTAGCCTACTTTCAACTTTCTCGGAAAAGAAAATTTTAGTGGCAACCCAATAAAAACCCTACTTTCTTCCTGTAATTGATTCATGGTCGATGCATTCTCGCATTTAATCGAACGCCTGCTATAATTTAGGCAAAACAATGATATGTTGATTCTTTTATATCAAGATTTAAAAATTTCATATCTTACTAACTAACGATTCATTTATTTTTCATTAAACTATGTTTTCTTATTTATTTTCATTCAGGTTTTATTTACATGGGTAACGCCTCTACTATTCCCTTTTCTTGGATTTTTGGAGTACTACTAACGTGTGTTTGAATCTACTAATTATTTTATATAAAAAAAACTAGTGATTCATATCGACGAGTTGTGTGCGATGCTTGTTTGCTTAGAGAAATTTATCACGGGAAGTATAATCTTAATTTATAAAACAAATAGAATCTCTCTTTGTGTAATCTTTCTTGACACTTTTTCCAGGATTTCTATACCTTTTTGCTGACCTAAATGTCGTTTTTAATTTTTGGATCTATATAAAAAAAATATAAAAACTGGACAACACAGGAAACATTTATATCACAGATGGAAGTCAGGTAGGTGCCTATCACTACTATTGCACTTATGTACGTATTTATGTATCACAGCCGGTATTTCAACTAATTCTAAAAAAACTAAAACTACACTTAAGCTATATCACAGATGTTGAAGTATAATTGCAAAAATAATCACTTACAATATAGGACAGCACGACAATTAATTTGTTTGTATAATTACTAACTTAAATAATCACCCTATACTATATTGCACCTGATATAAATTGCATTTGTGTTTTAAACAAATTCAATTACTTTGCTTATACTTTAATATCTTTGGAGTGATATATGCCTAATTTTGTGCCGTTTAAATTCTCTAGCTCGTACATATTATTCCCTACAGGTCGAACCACTCTACATTTCAAGAACTTCCTGCAGAATTTTGCGTTGATGTTCTTCGCAAAGTTACTTTGTACAATGTTTCGCCTGTAGACCTCCTGTCCAGGTACAAATTTTACAATTCGCGCTCTTTTATTATAATTTTCTGCACTTTTTAAATAAGCTTGGTTCATGTTTTCTTTTATTTGTTCCCTTATTGTCTCTAAATTCTCATTCGGCTTACTCACTATTCTATGGTCAGAAATTGATTGCAGTTTTCGGCCTAATTTATAATCTGACCCATTCAGGTACATGTGATAGCCGAATAATGAATAAAATGGGGTAAACCCTATAGCACTGTGTACTGAATTGCGTAAGGCACAGTCTATTTCTGATAAGTAAAGGTCCCAATCACGATGGTCCTGCTTCAAGTATGCCCTTATGGCTGCCAAAATACTTTGGTTAACCCTTTCTGATGCGTTGCTGCTAGGTTGGTACACTGGTGTTCTGATGTGTTGAATTTTGTAAGTGTTTATAAAATTCTGAAAACTTTTACCCACAAATTGAGCTCCATTATCTGTGTGAATGATTTCGGGCACACCAAACTTGTGGAATACTTCGTGCGTTAGGAATTCAATCACATTATTGGCAGTAGCTTCTCTCATTGCTTTCATAAACGTATATTTAGTGAAATGGTCTAGTACCAGGAAAATGTAACAATTTCCATTTTTCGAACGTGGATATTTTCCCAGGAAATCTAAATACAGTTTTTGGAATGGCCTTTCTGTAATTACCTGATTTCCTATTTGAGGTCGCAAGTTCTGATTCGATGATTTAATTTCTTTACATGTCTGGCAGTTTTTTATGTATGTTTTTGTCTGCGTATACATTTTTGGCCAGTAAAAAAATCTTTTTAACCTTTCCATAGTTTTTGCCACTCCTCCATGTGCTGATGTTAGGCTTGTATGGGATTTTTCTATTAAAATCGGGGTAATATTCGGTGGAATCCACATTTTCCATTGATCGTCTGATTCTCCTCCTCGATCGAAACCTGTTCTCTTAAAAACAAAACCATTTTCCACTCTTAGGTCCGGCAAACTCTGCTGATTTGTTTGAATATGCCTTATTAATTCTAAATACTCATCGCTTTGAAACTCAGTCGTTTCAAAGTCGAAGAAATCATCCCTTTCTATCTCCTCAATGATCATCTCATCCTCTGGCAACCGGGAAAGCATATCTGCCACTATGTTTTCTGATCCTTTCCTGTGCTCGATTTCAAAATCAAAGGCTTGAAGTTGTAGTGACCAGCGAGCAAGTCTTCCGTTCAAATCTTTTAACGACATGAGCCATTTCAAACTGGCATGGTCTGTGACGATCGTGAATGGCATCATTTCCACATATGGTCGGAACTTTTTTACAGCCATGACTGCCGCCAGACATTCTTTTTCTGTAGTGCTGTAATTCTTTTGGCAAGAGTTTAATTTTTGACTGTAAAAAGCTATTGGATGTTCTTCGTTCCTTTCATTCAACTGGTACAACACAGCACCTATGCCATAATCACAGGCGTCACATTGAATCCAAAATCGCTTCGAAAAATCTGGATGCCTTAATACGGGTGCGGATGTTAATGCCCTCTTTAAGTTTTCAAATGCTTCGACTGCCTCAGGTGTCATGGAAAACTTTTTTGACTTTTTCAGCGTATCAGTCAATGGTGCCGATATCGAAGCGAAATCCTTGATGAAGCGGCGGTACCACCCCGCTGTTCCTAAGAAACTGCGTACTTCTCTAGGGGATTTTGGCACTTTTATTTCCGTAATTGCCTGTACCTTTCCTGGGTCAGTTTTTAAGCTTCCTCCACCTATTACAAAACCCAAATACTTTATCTCCTGAAAACAAAATTGGGATTTTTTTAGGCCTATAGTTAGATTTGCCTTTCTCAGACATAAAGCAACTTCTTCTAATATTTTTATATGTTTTTCAAACGTGCTGGAAATCACCAAGAGGTCGTCGAGATATATAAATACATTTTCTTTAAGCTTCTGCGGAATTACCTTGTCCATCAACCTGCAAAGGCGCTGAGCCGCATTGCAGAGGCCGAAGGGCATCACGCGAAACTGGTAGAGTGGTCGACCTGCTACGGTAAAAGCTGTGTAAGGTCTGCTGTCTTCATCTAATTCTACTTGCCAAAATGCATATTTCAGATCAACACTACTAATGAAATACGTTTCGTCTATTCGGCTTAAAATTCCTTCAATATTCTGTAGAGGATAAGCGTCTTTTATTGTGATCTGATTCAGCTTTCTAGCATCGAGACAGAAACGGTTTTTTCCGGGCTTCCTAACCACAGTGGTTCTATTAGACCATGGACTTTCGCATTTCTCTATTACGTTTAATTCAAGCATTAAATCTATTTCCTTATAAACTATTTCCTGTACCGCGGGAGACAAAGGGTAATGACGATCCTTAAAAGGAATCGCTCCCTCAATCAATTTTATTGAGTGTTTTTCAAGCGATGTACGCCCCAATCCCTCTTTTTCAAAAGCAGGGAACAAATCAATTACTTTATTTAGGATTTGTTGTTGCTCTTGACTTAAATCATGAGGATTAAACTTATGGTCTTTATTTTTGAATTCCTCATAAACTTTGTTCATATCTATTTCATCCACTTGAAAAATTCCAGGGGCCAAATTAAACTCACGCCAGAAGTCTACTCCTAAATATGCCTCCTGCTCCAGATCAGGGCACAAATAAAAAGTAATCGGTTTCATTTCACTCTTATATATAACGTCTAAATCTACCTTACCAATTAATCTATGTTTTTTTCCAGCTGCAGTCGCTACCAAGGAAAATATTGGTTTAAAACTTATCCCTAACTTATCTATTAGCTCTCTGCAGCATTTTCCTAACAAACTAATCGACGCTCCTGTATCTAACAATCCATTAATTCTAATATCTTTTATAAAAATTTCAGCAAAAGCTCGGGGATCATTATTTTTATCCGCCGTTCTTATTGCCTCATTAACGCTTTTTCTAATTTTATGTTTTTCTTTAAACTTATCTCTTAACTTTAAAATCCTATTTGAAATTGGGTTATTTCTAACGTTCGCTTCATTAAATATTCTTGCCCTAACATTTTCATAATTTGCTTGCCGTTCTTCTAGGGTATATTTGTCTCGCATCTGAGGAATGAATTTATTAAAATTATTAACTATTTCTATTAAATTATTTTTCTTTTCTTTTATGGTAGGGTTGCCAGCGGGTTCTCGCTCGAGCGAAGGCTTCCCGCTGCTCCATCGCTCCGGGGACAGTTTTTTGGCCTACACTCGGTGCAATTGGGTGCCTTCACGTCTGGTTTCCCACACCTGTAGCAAAAAAGTGCTCGTTCGGATGAGGTGCAAAATTGAAATGTATGTCCGCCTTGGTGGCAATTCCAGCATATCAGTGGTTCGCGGTCGTTTAATCTTTGAGCTTTGTCTGCCCTAATTGCCGCTATTTCTTCGTGTGCTGTTGGTGGGCTACTAGAATATTCCACTTGTTGTTCGTAAATTTCATTTACGTGTCTAGGGTACCTATTTACTGGCATTGACGAGTGTGCTGTTTTTACTTCTTTCCTGCCAAATATTTTCTCGGCTTCTATACATTCTTGACGCAGTTCTTCCACTGAATTGACTGGAATTGGGTAAACTCTATTTCTTATTTCATCTCTTAAATTCTTCTTTAACATTTTTACCATTTCTTTTTCAGGTACTGATACATCCAAACGCGATCGCATTTGTGTCATGGAAAAGAAATATGCGTCTATACCTTCCCCGGGTTGTTGCCTCCTCTCAACCATATCGCTCATTAGTTCGAAGCGTGATCGGGTTGATTGGTATTGCCTAAGAAGTGCCTCCTTTAGCGTACTCCATTCAGTCACAAAGTTCGTCTGAATAAAGAGCCAATACCACTTTTCGGCCACCCCTTTGACAAACAAATGGAAATTATCTAGTACCTCATCCCACGAAACAGCATATTGCCGCTGCAACCTTTCCACTCTAAACACAAAATCCTCAACTGCCAATTTATTCGTGTTTCCGTCAAATTCCAGCCCCCATTTATCTATCCTCATCTTATGGTACCCTCTCGTACCCACTGACTCATTACTGCCCCTGGACAATCTAGGCGATAGTGCAGAATTTTCCTGCTGTGGTAGAAAATTGTGAATACTGCTGTTACTATTTCTTCCTAAATTAGGCACAATTTCTTCTCTCAGCCGTTTGTTCTCCTGTTGAGTGTGTTGTAATAACAAACTCATCTTACCCATCGTCGCTGTCAAATCCGCCATCTGCCTCCTGATATCTTTCAAGTCGGCAGACTCTTCTTGACTATTATTATTGGCCAGCGAAGTTTCCATTGGGGTTTGGGTAGGTCGGGTTGTTTCTTGTGCTCTCAACTCTTTTTCTCTCAATTCTGCACGTAATGAAGCGCTGGTAGACGGCTTTTCTATGATAATAGTTCGCGACTTATCTATTATTTGAGGCCCTAAATTATCTTCACCCGGTTCCATCTCTTTACTAAACTCTTTTATTATTCTTTGGCTTGGTGTATTTGTCTTATATGCTTTCCCGAACGCAACCGGTGTAGATCTATTTAAATCAAATTGAATCGCTCTATTTCTTTTTCTATCTTTTTTCTCTTTTGGCGATTGAGACATATCCTATTCACGGTCTAAAAGTACTCCTATCCTGTCTATTGATAAGGAACACTCTTTGGAAAAATGGAAGTAAGTAGTTGTTTAATTTTAACACTGATTTTTTTATTTTTAGGTGACTTTAATATTTTCTTTATGTATTTAATGATGTGTATGCGAATCCGTTTTTTTATTTTTAGCCTAAACTTTAAATTCCTACTAAAAAAAATTCAAAATATATATATTAATGCTTTTCTAATTTATATCCTTTTTTATATATTTGCAGGTTTTGGTATGAAAATAAGTAGCGGTGGTCAAAGTGGTCTTTTTTTTCTAAATTATTCCTAAATAATATTTGTAATATGTAAACAAACACGAAAAATACTAATTATTTCGTTAACGCATCTTCTCATACGATCATGACCCATTCTCTGCTTGACATGAGATTATGAGAATTTTCCCTATGCAGCATTTCTTGATACTACAGTCCCTGTAATTATACTAAAACGTTTTACAGGCGGCTATCAAAGATACACATACACAAAGACTATGCGTTAACTTACAACATATTTAAAATTTAACTCGACTAACAAAATAAACTAAAAACGAAAAAAAAAACAAATACAACAAAGCAATTGGAAACTTAATATACACAAGTACTTTCCAAGCCTTTGTTTCATTTTTCTTTTCGATTCTTTAGGCACACAAACTGCTTATCTCTCTTTCGACCTTTCCGCCTTTTATGTACTACCTTTTCGCATTCATAATTGCTCAAAAAGGGCTACTAATCAGCATCAGATCGCTTCGAGGAACAATTTGTTTGCTGTAAAATTTAACAAAACTCTATTGGGCTATTGCTCGTGTTTAGCTAACATACACGTTATTTCTATCGGCTGCCAATTAAGACTAACCGTTTTCTTAACAGTTGGCGCCTTTTAGCGCCAAACTGCTTTCCGGTTGGGCGCCATTTAGCGCCAAACTGTTTCCATTGGGCGCCATTTATGTTACAACCGCAGTGACCAATGAGGTTTCCAGCTAGCTCTGGGCGGTGCATTTTACCTCAGCGGGTTCCAACCCTCCCATTGGGTACGTTGCACATAAAAATTAATGAACTCTCAAAATGAACTAACAAACAAAACTTTACAACACAAAAACAAAATCTATATATACAATAAACGCGCCATATTACAAATATTATTTAGAATGGAATGGAAAGATGTTTTGTCCCATTCATTGCCCTCCCAACCATGTCACGATTTATCCTTTTCAACTATTCTTTCGTGAACCCATGACCCACCCGACTTTTCCGACCTTAACCCATCTTCATACCATTACCTTTATCTTTCTATTCATGAGCCATTTTACTCTTTTTTTTTTCTTTTTCAACACATTAATACATATATTTTTATTGACACAATTCCCTTAAACTAATTTTTATATACTATGCTTTTATACAAAATTTTTGACTAACAATTTTTATTTTTTTGGATTTATATATATTTTTTTTTTTTTAACAATTATTTTCCCTGACAAATTTTACAATGATATATTCTTTATTTTTTTTTTTTTATAAATTTTCCTACTTATTACTAATATTTTACGTTTACGTTAATTGGGTTTTGTTAAAATTTTTTTTTTTTTTTTATAATTTATATTATTATACTGTGCTAACTTTATATTAATTTAACTATATTCCGTTTTGTCACGATTTTACGACCTATCCTGAAGAGCTCCCCAAGACTGATTCTATAAAATTGTGAAACAAATATTCTTTTAATTTTCTAATCTCCCTCGTATATTTTGCTGACAAAAACCAATTAACTAAAAACAAAACTTAGCCTATCCTTTAGGTTTACCTAAGACAAAAGTACTGTACAAAACTAAAACTACAAACATTTACATATACAGGCCTACTCAACTAACTTAATTTCTAGCATTTACTTTTTTTTTTGTTTAATTTTATTATTTGTTTTTAAAAAAAATTTTTTATTGGTATTTTATTTCTTTTTTTATGGCGCTCTAACTTCTTTACGCCTTGTTTTTCTTTTTCTTCACGGTTCACTTGGAATATGTGTATTCAAATATAAAAGGTTACCTGGCTGTACCGCTACCGTCTAGGATGATAGTATCCAAAATTTACCCACTTGTATTTTGGGCCTACCTTCTCCTTGCGGACTTAACTTTTGTGCTCCTTTGCTTCCTTTGTTTCAATTCTACAGCCAGCTAAATAATGAAACACATACACACATATGTACTTAACTTTTACATTAAAAAAAATATTTTCTTTTGCTTACGTTTTTTTCTTTTTATGTTTTATATTTACTTTTTTTGTTTAAAAAAAAAGTAATTATAGCAATCAATATTTTTATCACAAGTAGCACTTTTTAAACTTGTTTTTTTCTTTCACAGAACAAACAGTTGGAATATATTTTTATTTTGTATATTTTATATGGTAGCGATCCTTTTATGATTTTTCAACGATTACCTCAGCTAATCATTCGTTGATCGCTTCAACCTATTTTCGCTTCCAAAGTTTTTCCAACTTTCCCAAATTTTCCAAAAAGTTTTCCCTATTTCCCTAGACTTTATTCGCGCCAATTCAGCCATCTTTTTTTTACTTCTAGAAACTTCTATGTTCACTGTTTTTTTTTTTTTTTTTATTAATATCTACCTCTAGGTCAGTCTATATATATATGTATATATTATATATGCATATAATTCGTATATATTTGAAAAATTTTAATTTTGCTACATGATTTTCTTTTTTGTGACGAATTACTTAAATAACCTATATATATATATATATATCCTCCATTTTCCTACATTCTAACCTAACTTGAATTTTCCTGTAATAGGGTCTCATCCGTGTTTTCGCATTTTTAGACGGTGGATATTTTTCATTCGCATTTAAAAAAATTTTTCAATTTTTTTTATGTTCTGTTAAACGTTTGTGAATGAAAAACTACCACTTTAGTTGCTTTACATTTACCATCCACATTTCGTACTGTATAAAACAGCAACAAAACCCAGTGTTGGCAACTGTAATATGAGTACTACACAGCTGACAGATGACAAAAAAATTAAGAACGATAAATAAAAGAAACACAGAAAAAAATATACCATTTGTACTAACATAAATTTAATACATAATAATATATATAAAAACAAACATAAAAAAAAACAAAACCAGCACAAAAATACAAAACATCTCTCGGACAATTAAAGTGAGAAGACATTTTATATTCCCCGCAACACCAAACATTAACATTTTAAGTCTTCACTCAACGTTAACTAGAAATTAATGCTAAAATTAGTCATTTTAAGTTACGTGTAGACCTCAAGCAAAATAATTCGATACTATCGATAGTTTTCCAACAAACTATCGAAAATATCGAATAGCGTGACTATCGATAGTTTGCCAGCTCTACTTCCGGTGCGGATTTTTTTTATAGCGAAACAGAGATATAAATGATTTTTTTTCTTGCATATATTGAATTCAGTTCTCGTTGTACCTTCATAGTGAACAGAAGTATTAGCGGAATTTCTTTTTACATACTAAACCAAAAAAAACATAAAAAAAAAAATATTTGTAGTACATAATATTTGTTGTACATTAACTTTGATAAACAAGCTATTTTTGCTTTGCTAATATTTTTTTTACATAGACAGTAATAACTAAAACAAAAAAAAAAACAAAAACAACCGTAAACAAAATAACTTAAAGTGCCCTTGAGGAATACACTTACAAAGTGCCCTTGAGGAATACTCTATATGAGTACCTCGAAAACAAATAATTGCGAAGTGAGTGATAACGGCAGAAATGCCTATCTTACTGTGAGCTCTGATGATCTTAATGATAACAATAAAAATAACAAATCTGATGATAGACTTACTGTGAGTTCTGATGATCTTAATTTAAAAAAAATAAATAAAAAACTTGATGACAGACCTTTTTTAACGGCTAAGCCAATTTTTCGTCAGCGATCAACTTCGCTTTGTCCAATGCCAAGTGATTCGTTAACATTACAGTTGCCTACTACTTCGTCATTTAAATCAGTGATATCATCCGATTCATCACTTACCCAATTAGTCACTGAAAATAAAAAAAGCCCAAAACCCAAGGTCCAAGTTGGAATGGACCGATATATTATTGTGGGAAAGCGCGGGCGAAGCCCTAATTCTACTAAAATTGCATCTGCTTCAAAGGTATCTAGGGATAACAGCGCATCATCTACTAATCGTTTTCAAATATTGCAAGATGACAACGACACACCTGATATATCCGCGAAAAGAACCTCCAAGCCGCCACCAATATATTTGAGAGAAAAAAATTCAAACGCTCTTATTAAGAAATTAATTTCGGTAATTGGTGAGAATAAATTTCACGTTGTTCCAATAAAACATGGCAATATCGATGAAACGAAAATTCAAATCTATGACGAAACTGATTTCCGCAAAATGGTTGCTGAATTTGAAAAAAGTAAAACAAGCTTCTACACATACCAGCTTAACAGCGCTAAAGGCATGCAGATCGTATTGAAGGGCAAAGATTCTTATGTTGTTCTCGAAGAAATAAAAGATGCACTCGTCCTCCAGGGGTTCAAGGTAAAAAGTGTGTCCAATATAATAAATAGAGAAAAGATTCCCCAACCCCTATTTCGTGTTGAACTTGAGCCTAATGATATAAAATTGAAAAAAAATGAGACGCATCCAATTTATAATTTAAAATACCTCTTGTACCGAAAAATCACAGTTGAAGAGCCACATAAGCGTTCAGGTCCTGTACAGTGCCATAATTGCCAAGAATATGGCCATACAAAAACATACTGCAATTTACCCTCTGTTTGTGTTGTGTGCTGCGAATTACACGGCACCGCTAGCTGCCACAAACCAAAAGATCAAAGTGATAAAAAATGTAGTAATTGTGGAGGTAATCACACCGCTAACTACAGAGGTTGTCCTGTGTACTCTTTTGTAAAGAAGACTATGGTGCAAAAACCTAAATTAGCGCCAGCTCAATCAGCAAACGTTTACTCTGCCACTTTTCAGCAAATGAGCCAACCAGTTACTTCCCGTGTATCGTATGCAGATGCTGCTAAGGCTAGTTCTATTCCGACACAAAATGTTTCACCGCAAAATAATTCTACAAATACAAACTCAAACTTTAATTATAATCGCCTTGAAGCCACTATTGAAAATCTTGTGCAAACTATAAACAATTTTACAACAAATATGACTAGCATGATGCAAGAAATGTTGTGAATGCAGAACACTCTGCTTCAAGCAATACTTAATAAGCCATGAACACGTTAACAATATGTTTCTGGAACGCAAACGGCATTCGCCAACATAAAAATTAACTTGAGCACTTCCTCACGGAAAAAAATATTGATATAATGTTAGTATCTGAGACTCATTTGACTTCGAGAAGTCTTTTTAAAATTTATGGCTACACTATATATGATACAAAGGACCCTAGAGGAAGGGCTTGCGGTGGATCAGCAATTCTAATAAAGTCAAGACTCAAGCACTATGTTCTTGATAACATTTGTGAAGAATACCTACAAGCAACAAAGATTGGCATTGAAAGTTTTTGTTCAAATTTCGTTATATCATCAATTTACTCCCCTCCCAGATTTTCAATCACTGAGAATCAATATGAGGATTTCTACAAATCTCTTGGACCTTGTTTTGTAGCAGCTGGAGACTACAATGCGAAACATACGTTCTGGGGTTCGCGCCTTGTTACACCCAGAGGTCGAGCATTGTTCAACACTATTTCAAAAATGGGCTTGGATGTCATTTCGAGTGGGGAGCCCACTTATTGGCCTACTGACATACAAAAAATTCCGGATGTTATAAAAAATATCTCTAGGGATTTAATTCAAGTTCAAGCTTCTCTTGATCTCTCGTCCGATCACTCCCCGACGATCATCACAATTTGTAGCCCATTAAGAAGTAACTTACCTGACCCATATGTGAAGATGATCAATCGTGTAAATTGGCTGGGGTTCAAAAAATATCTCAGCAGTCATTGTACGGAAAACATTACGCTTAGAACACCCAATGATATTGAATCGAACATTGCCAATCTCAGCGAGAATATTAAACAGGCTGCTGAACATGCCACTATCTCCCATCCGCAGATTGGGTTTAATAAAATTTATTCTACAGACATTGAACGTCTCGTACGTGAAAAAAGAAGGGCTAGAAGGGAATGGCAACAGCACAGATCACCACAAAATAAAATCAGATTTAAAGAGTGCACTAAACGACTCCAAGAGTTGCTTGCATCTGAAAAAATTGCATCTCTTAAAAATTATCTGGAGGGTCTTGATGTTACACCGGCGTCTAATTACTCCTTGTGGCGCGCTGCCAGAAAGCTTAAAACACCCGTTGAGTATAAGCCACCTCTACGCACATCTACCGGAGGTTGGGCAAGAAGCGATACTGAAAAAGGTAAAATATTTGCTGAGCACTTAAAATCCGTTTTTACGCCAAATATATATGTACTGGTGTTGCTGATTTGCCGAATATAGTCGCTCTACCCCCTCAACACATAAAGTTTAAGACGCGTGATTTACAAAAATTAATTGCCGAACTCAACCCGAAGAAAGCTCTGGGTATTGATGGAATTAGTAATCAGATGCTGATGAACTTGCCTCGTATTGCAATGAGAATCCTGTTATTCATATTTAATGCTATTTTACGACTGGAGTATTATCCACACAACTGGAAACTTGCCAAGGTTAAAATGATTCCAAAGCCGGGCAAAGATATAACCAAGGCTGAGTCTTATAGGCCAATAAGTCTACTATCTACAATGTCAAAGCTTTTCGAAAAACTGCTCAAAACAAAATTGTCCCCAATTCTAATTAGTAGTGGGTGCATACCAGACCATTAATTTGGTTTTAGAAGTCAGCATAGCACCATTGAACAAACTCACAGATTGGTTCAATTTATAAGAAGAACTTTTGAGGAAAAAAAGTATTGTTCTGCGCTGTTTATTGACGTTTCCCAGGCATTTGATAAAGTGTGGCATGAAGGCCTAATTTTAAAATTGAAGACTTACTTACCAATAAACATTTTAAATCTTTTGGAAAGTTACATTATTTCCCGTAAGTTCACTGTTGCGGAAGGAGACTTTAAAAGTAGGCCTGAAACAATTTCATCTGGTGTGCCACAGGGGAGTATACTGGGACCAGTTTTATATTTAATTTATACTTGTGATATGCCTGTGAGCAGTAGTATCCATACTTCTACATTTGCCGACGATACAGCCTGCCTTAGTATGCATGAAAACCCTGATGAGGCATCCCGAAAACTCCAGGAACACATTAGCCAGATGGAGCTTTGGTTAAACTTATGGAGAATCAAGGTAAATGAACAAAAGTGTGTTCAAGTAACATTTACTTTACGAAGAGATACTTGTTCCCCCATTCGGATTAACAATCAAGTTGTTTCTCAACATTCACATGTGAAATATCTTGGTATACACCTTGACCGACGACTTACATGGAAACACCATATTGACTCTAAGTTAACTCAAATGAAACTTAAATTGACTCAAATATATTGGTTAATTGGCAGAAATTCAACACTCAGCCTAGACTGCAAACTTTTGATATACAAGTCGCTTTTGAAGCCAATATGGTGCTACGGAATTCAACTGTGGGGCACTGCTCAGCTTCAAATGTAGAGAAAATTCAACGCAGGCAAAACAAAATTTTACGCATGATAACATCGGCTCCATGGTACATCAAAAATTCAAATATACATCGTGATTTGAATATGCCACTAGTGACTGAAGAAATTGCAAAATACGCAGGCAAATATCTAACAAAACTCGAGTCACATCCTAATCCGCTTGCCCGTAATATTTTGAACTTTACTGGACACATCCGCCTAAAAAAGAGGGACACAAGGGCTCTTATTCACAGCACTCCAGATGGGTCTTCCTGAAAATACTTTTAGTTTTTATATTTTTTCCTTTTGATTATCACTACTTATGTATTATATATAACTATTACTAAGCTTATGTCCGACACTGGTCGGGCCTAATTATATTTTTATATTTAAGATTTGAATACTTATTGTTAGTTCATATATGAAGATACAATAAATAAATATCATGTATTATAAAAAAAAAAAAAAAAAAAAATATATTGAAAAAATATGTAATTTAATAGAGTTTTGCATTGTTAGTTTATTCGTAGTCCTTGATTTATACTGCGATATATCATCCCAATAGGAATTTTGGGACATTTGTCCCAACCGGATTTTCCATGCAACTGCGACAATTTGTCCCATTAGTGATGAAAATATCCACAAATTCTATAATTATTTTCATGAAATAATACGAATTGGACATTTAAGCCCAGCAAAAATTCCGAATAGGACAATATATCTCAAACCAATAAAAAAAGCAAAAAAAAAAACTGTATTTACCACAAAAAAATATTTTTTTGCACACTCGAACGATAAAGCTTATTGCAAAAAAAAAAAAAGATTTAAAAAATATTTTGATTCAACACTGGTAAAATTACTCCTTTTTTATTTTAAATATAGTTAGTAAATGATGTTACCTACACTAGAACTTCTCATCAGAAAAAACCCGCTCAAAATTATTATTTCATACGTTAAAACTCTAAAGTACGTCTGGGACATTTTAAAATACAATTTAATTGCTTCAGACAGTATATAGGACTCTTAAAATTTTCTCTGGGACGTATTGTCCCAAAAGGACCGAAAGGGTTAAGGTAAACTAATAGAACTTACAGTCTTTTTTCATTTGGACTTAAAAAAATTATAGCAGGTGATAAAGCAAACAACTTTTTTTTTAATTTTTCGACAATTTTGATTCACTGTCACTTTATTAACAGCATGTTTATAGAACACGTCACAATCAAGACACGCACGAATGGCACACGCACGAATACGTAAGAATTTGCATTTGTAGAACACGTTCATTTTTTTTCGTCCGTCTTACGTCGTGTGGCGCTCTTAGCAATTTAGTGCCAAATCACAGTGCTGCCATTCTGTAAATAATTTTTATTTGTTTACATTTTGTCATATAAAATTTGTATTTTTGTCATTAAAAAAGGTAACCCTTTTTGACGGCAACATGGAAGTATTTATGTAAATGAAATTTTTTTATTTAAGAAAGAAATCTTTAGCTTTATACACATATACCAATAATGAAATAGCATAAAATGAGCTATTATCTTGCAAGAAATAAGAAAATGAGTTTTCAAAAATAATAACTGCACGGCTGTTGTCAACTTTATGCTTTAATTGCCACTTACAATAATAAAAAAACAAATAAAAATTTACTATTTGTAACAACATTCACTATTTTGCGGATATATCAATTTAATTTTATTTATTTCTTATAAAATTTGTAATTTTTTCCACCGACGAATGTAATTTTGCATTCGTGCACTTTTTTATGTTTTGACGGCAGAAAACGCGTTACACAAACCCAAACAAACTGTCACTTGTTACGTTTTTTACAAAAATCAAATGATATTCGCGTTATACAACCGTAAACTTGACACACGTCAGGTTTTATACGCGTATTTTAGACATATTGGGTTCTATAAACATGCTGTAAGTGTCTTTGATATGTTTTAAAAACATGGTAACAATGGCGCGTAGTCATAGTCAAAACAAAGTACACTTTAAGAAATTAAAACCAGTATTTTGTATGGTAATACTGGTTTTAACTTCTTAAAATGTACTTTGTTTTGACTATGACTACGCTCCAATATTTTTATTTTTCATTATCAAGGACAACAACCATTTTTGAAGAAAATAATTTGGAGAATTCGAAAGTATTTTAAAACAAAAACGCCCTAAATCTTCTTATTGAATTATGACCTTAATTAGAATTTATAAAATTGAAGAAAAAAAATTAAACATGCCCCTCTGCATACCATACAAACACAAGTCAGAAGGATTATATCTTGTAAAAGTATTACAAACTTGCTTACCATTTGCATCGGCACAGTTTCAGGAGTTTGATTTCGGTTATAAGTATTGATTGAAATCACATCTGTATCGAGTGTAAAATTCATAGCGCGACTTATGGCGGCCATAATGAATATTTCAAAACCAGACACTTGACCATTTGGCAAAAGGTTATGCGTTTTATTCATTACAAACGGCGGTACTATCCACGTGGTTAATTTTAGAGTACATCCATGTAAATTTTTTAATTTATCTGGAAACATTACTTCATTTACAAAACGTTCACCGTCAAACTTATTAATTATTTCTGGCTGTGTTTGAAAACATTGTTGATCTTTGAAAGGAAAGTATGTGTAAATTAATACTTCGCCTTTATTATTCTGTATCATAACATTGCAGTGTATCCAAAAGTTATCGAAACAATAATTGAAGATTTTTTTCATTTCGATGGGTACCAGATTATCAGTAGTTTGCAGGAAAATAAAATAATATTCCAAACTATCAGAATTTCGATTGTAATCTGCCACAGAAGTCTTCTTTAGATTTGCAAATGAGTCTATCATTATAAGGTTGCAATAACGTTTTCCCGGTAAATCAATTGTTTTGCTTTTATTGTCGAGGACTATCAACTGAACCACCATAAAACTGTAAGTGACAAATAATTTGCCCATTATATCGTGTAGCCAAAACTGGACAGGTCCTTTATCGGATGATATAGTGATGAAGAAAGCATTGGTAATGTTGCAAAACACATGTTGCATAACATATGTCAAAGCGTTTGCAACTAGCTGATTTACTTCCATTGGCTGCATTATAGTATCGACACGTTGCAGATATGCGTCTTCAAATATCGATATGTTCATGTTGAAACTGTTAATAATATAATTTCTTTTCTATCGCAGACTTAAATAGCAAAAATATTTATAAGCGTAATTGATATGAATAATTATTTTTATTTACGCGGTAATTAGCTGGGCACTGTTTCAACATTTTAAGCACAGAACATAAATGTATCGTTTAATTTATTTATTTAGTAAAATAATTAATTGTGACTACAATTAATCAATTTAGTTCTGTACTTTTGAATACGAATACAGTTGAAGAATGTAACAGATAGTTTCCACAGAAAATTTGTATAAAAACCACTTAAAAATATGAGTGCTTTCCATAAAAATTTTATATTCAAGTCGGCCTCCTGGGAATTAATATCAAAATGCGCCTGTCTTAATAAATCCTAACTTGATTTATTGAATAAAGAGATTTATGCCCTAATTCAGTAAGAAGATTTAGGACGTTTATGTTTGAAAATGCTTCTGAGTTCTTGTCTTTGAATTCTCTAAATTATTTTCTTCCAAAATGGTCTTTGTCTTTGATAATAAAAAATATAAATATAATTGCTATGTAATAGGGCATTTACATCAGCACAAAATCTAGCATATTTTGATTGAAATCTTTATGAAAATCTATACCATTTGCACCAAATTTTTTGACATTTATCAAGAGTTTTTTTATCCAAAACAAAACCCATCAACTGAATTGTTTCCAAAACTATAACCAAATAACTGCCATGTAGCCAATTCACACATTATATTAAGCAGACCGTAGCTAATTCACTCACCTTTTGTTGTACAGGGTAGTAAAGAATTAATAAAAACATTAGATTTTTATTAGATTTCCTACAAATCTACTGAAAAATTTGATTTCGTTTTGTATGGGAAATCTGGAAAAAAGCAGCTTGATTTAGCTCGAAATCCCGAAACTACTAGATTTCGAGACCGTGTAAATGTAGTATAAGAAGATTTAGGACGTTTTTGTTTGAAAATGCTTTTGAGTTCTTGTGTTTGAAGTCTCTAAATTATGCCTTAATTCAGTAAGAAGATTTAGGACATTTTTGTTTGAAAATGCTTCTGAGTTTTTGTCTTTGAAGTCTCTAAATTATTTTCTTCAAAAATGGTTATTGTCTTTGACGATGAAAAATATAAATATTATTGCCATGTTTTTAAAACATAAAAATTCAATTAAATTATTATACAATAATTTAAAAAACATATTAAAAAATATGTGTTGGATATAATGTTTAGAACAAAATCATAAAGCAAGTACACGAACCTTCTAGCATAGACAATAAATAATAATTGTTTTAAAGAATCAAAACTGCTTCTTTTTTTCGTCCGTAGACAAGACGATACATTCGTCGAACAGAATTAGGGCATTATTTTCTTTAAAAATGGTTGTGGTCTTTGATAATGAAAAATAAAAATATTATTCCCATGTTTCTAAAACATAAAAATTAAATCAAAGTATTATTTAATAGTTTGAAAAATATATATAAAAAATATGTGTTGGATATAATGTTTGGAGCAAAATCATAAAGCAAATACACGAACCTTCTAGCATAGACAATAAATAATAATTATTTTAAAGAATCAAAACTGTTTCTTTTTTTCGTCCGTAGACAAGACGATACATTCGTCGAACAGAATTAGAGCATTTTATTAATTTTTAATTAACTTCTTATTGTCCATATTAATATTTTTTTGTTTTGTTTAAATTATTGCGAAGAATTTCTATGGTAATAATAATTATTTTTAATGCAAAAAATACAGTTTATAAGTTAGTTAAAATAAAAAAAATAATATTAATTAAAACAAAAATTAATTTATTACTTACAATATAATTTTTGGCAGAGTTATCATACGGCCATGTCACAGAGTTCAATTCCGTTCGGAATCGGAATTGAATAAACCTCAAAATGTCAAGCCCTAGCCGAAGCATACCCCAGCATACCACCGCCTACCACAGTCTGGACACACCTCACAAGTTTCCGTATTTTAGTTTTCTTTTTTAGACACCATCTCCTACAGAAATGGAGTGGATCGAATTCCGATTCCGAACGGAATTGAACTCTGTGACATGGCCGATAATTTTGAAATACACATTTTAAACTATGTTCAACTGTTATCCCTCTTCATGAGTTATCAAAATCAAATTAGCTTTTTCTTGTTAAAAATGAATAAGCTTAATTCCGAATTTTAATACAAACATACATACATACATATGTACATATGTGTATATTAGTTCTTAAATAAATAATAAAAAACTATAATTAGATATAAATACATTTGTATTTTATGTACATACTATATGTACATTGTACATATATATATATGCCTGCATACATATTTAAAGTTATTTTTGTTTAGCGGAATTAATTCGACATGTGTGTTTACATAACTTTATGTCCATTTATGGCAGTTATTAATTAAGTATCCATACCGTTGAGATGGAAAACTATAACGGTCAATAGTTTGCATAGACATTTTGTAAATAAAGCCCTGACGTGTGCCTCAAACAATAAGAAAATTTGTTATAACTTGTTTGAATGTCTTTAAAATTATATGCATGTACAGTGAAGTTCGGTTTTAAGGAACACCTGCTAAAAAAACTGAATGATTAATATTTTATATAGCGAATTTTCGCTAGAGGGGAACTCTTTTTTTTAAGTAATTTAAATAAAATTGTTTGCTTTTAATGAAAAACTTCAAATTTTTGCTTGGAGTTTTAAAAAGGAGTCTTAAATTTTGCGCTAACATGTATGTAGTTTGATAAGACAAACCATAATAAATCGTTAAGCAGCTCTGGGCTGAAGAACAGCTCTCGCATCATCGTAATTATTTCTTAACTCTATATGGCGCCATGTTGCAGATATGCCACAAAATATTCAATCCTCATAAAAACCATTAAGTACAGCCAATTGTTAACTTTATTTTAATGCAATAACTTTGGTACAATATCTAGTTTCAAACTGTAAAATTCTTTCTTAATAAAAACTTTTATCTCTTACATCATAACAAGTTTCAAGTAACCCTACAATTTTATTAAATCAATGTTACCGTAGTGCAATTTTTTAAAAACTTATTTTTACCGCGTTTTATTTCAATAAATTTTGTAAATGTTCAAGTCAATTATTGTTACAATATTAACAGCAAAATTATTTATAGTTTGGAACTTTTATTCTTAATTCTTTACCCCTTTTCACGCGAATAAATTAAAATTAAAATAAAAATCCTAGAACAAAATTTTTTACTTGTGCTACGAGCTGCTAGAATTGTTGTATAATGTTTTCTACATAACCCATTATTCAGTGTCTCATAATTATAAGGTCAATTAATTTTTTTTTGTATGAAACAAAAATAAAAAATATTTTATTAAAATTTTTGGTTAAAGATGGGCAACTTTACTTAAAATTAATTTATATATTCTATTTTTCATACTACTGACGTAAGTTCTTAATAATTTTTCATTAATTTTTTCCCATTCTTCTAAAATTGCGATTTTTAATGAAGACAAGTCACCAAACTGACGGTTGTAGGCGTAAACACGTTTAAATAAAATTCCCCACATATTTTCCATGGGATTTATATTTGGAAAACATGCAGGCGAATCCCTTACAGGCAAACCCCGGTATAACGAACGATATAATGTCAGGCCCATTTGTTATACCGAAAAATGCAAGTTAACGGTATCAATTTTTTTTTTGCATTTAGATTGCTGTTGTAGATTTTTTTTAATATCTTGTTTAATATTTTTTCCTGTTCGTTATAGAGAGCACACATTTATTAAAACATTCGCTATATAAAGCAGAACTAAATGTTTGAAATATGTTCCTAGCAAAGTTTTGTTTTTTATTTCGCGATTTTTTCTTTATCGTTCGTTATATACAGTATGAAATTGGAATAATATTCGCTATATAAGGTTGTTAATGTAAAAAATTTGGACGTTCGTTATATCGGATTTTCGTTAAAGCGAGATTCGTTATACCGAGATTTGCCTGTACATTAATATTTTTTGATATAAATAAATATTTTGTGTAAAAGCTGTTTTGAATTGCCGAAATATAAATACTTTTGTGAAGTTTTGTGATAAAAAAGGCTTTAAAGTCATTTTCAGAGTTGAGACATAGTCGGTGCTTTTCATTCGACATGGCACAAACTGAAATTCCAGGAATCCATATGCTCAAAAAGCTCCCCCTTCCATAAGAGATCCACCACCAAAATTTCTTCTTTATTAGGGGCATATCTTCTGATGAAACAAAAAATGGAATTAGAATGGCCCACACGGAAATCAGGAATATTGGAGAGATTTAAGAAAGTCATCCCTAAATTTTTCTAGAAATTTTTATGATATTCTACTTATTTGATTGCTGCGAAATCTATAAAACACCTTTGGTTCTTTTAATTACACAATTTGAAAGTTGAAAAAATGGGCGGGGCTAGGCCCATTAAAATTTATTATAATATTTCAGGCAGTTCTACTTACCACAATCCATTAAAATTTAATATTTTATATTAAATGGTTCTACTTTACCGGTTTTTACAAGACTTAACATGCACCCTGAGCTCTGAAAGCTACACAATCTTGCATTTAAAAAATGGGCGGAGACACGCCCATTAAAATTTAATTTTATAGTTTACGTACTTCTTCTTATCTTCTTCAATCAGATCTTTGCATTGAAGTCGGTTTTTTTGGGCAGAAAGAATTATTTATTATATTATTCTAATGTTGTTTTATTTTATGATTTTGGGGCTTCCATTCGCCAAAGTGGCGAATAAGTCCCCATTAACATTTGCACATAAATTACATTTTCATTTCTTGTCGAAAATAAATTCACAGAACTACTTACAAAATCTGTTACTGTCGTCATCTCATATGTGCCTCAATAAAATATAAAAAATTCCGGCAATTCCTTGACAACTTTCTCGCGGTTTTTCCCGGAAAATAACGTATAAAAACACTACTTCCGATGTATGTGAAAGCATAGGTCGTGTATAGCAAGTCACAAAAACATTTTTAAAAATACTCTAAGTAACATCATGGGCATACGATCTTATAGCCCCTCTGCCCATTTTTGTTATACATAAGTAAATAAATAAATAAACTATAATCAAACAAAAACACGATTACGGATTTTTGTACGTCCATTTGTCTTTAAGGTGACGATATATGTATATGTATGAATGTTTTATAACAATTTTTATTTAAACTTATTTATAACAATTACCAAAATTCAAAAAACACCAATTAATAATGTAATGTAATGTGCTTATGTTTTGTTACTTTGTTATTTTTGCATATTTTGCTGAAAATTCATGTTTTTGCATAATTTGCTCATAAATGCATATTTTTGTCTCATATTTTGGTACAAACGCATGATTTTGTGTGATATTTTCTCATAAATGCAAATTTCAAAAAATATTTTTGACAAATTAACTATTTTTCGGACAATTTCTTTGCTTGAAAATTTGCAGAATTGTAGAACGATTGTACAAGCACACGAACCTACCAATTTTAATGGAAATTATAATCTTGATGATTTCAAGAGAAAATTGCCTGCTATTAAAGCCGAAAATAGTGAAACAATCGTAATATCATATTTAATTTTGTGTAAAAATATAATGTAAGATAAAGATATTTTTATATCTTTATTTAGTTGTATGTAAATTGAAAACTTTTCTTTCGAATAAAAGTTTTTAAAAAATGTGCATATTTTATTGTTTTAAGTGCATATTTTGAGTTTTTATGTCATATTTTAGGTGCCTAAAACACCTTTTTTAAATGAATGATGTCCTTGTCCCTGCTTATCAGTAACTAACGCCAAGTTGCAATTGATGATTTTCCGTCATCCCACTTTAAAGTTGGTTGATAAGCAGGCCGAAACTCTTATTTTTGTTTTTCTTCAATTTAAAAAAGTTTTTGTAATAATATAAACCTTTTTGACATTAATTCAAGCATGAATACTATAAACGATGTTAAAAACAAAAGTATAATCAAGAACAAAAATCCAACCAATTGATTTAAATTAACAATTAACTCGTTAGCGTATTCAGTGAAGCCGACAATTTTAACAACTTGGTAATCGTAAATAGTCCATTCCCTCCATTTATTAAGGAGTCCCCCTTGCTGTAAACGTAGGATGTACTGACCCAGGCGATCGCTATAGAATGAATGTTTAGGTAAATAGAAACAGATTTGTTGATCCTTGACATTCATGGGTAAGACCTGAAGTGCTTCACCATCTGCAAGATCCTCGCTTACATAGCGAATAGCGTATTCGACAATGGACATGGCTACCCAGCTCTCATTCCGATATAATTCAATATAACGTAATGGACTCATTTCACTTGTGCTATTTATTACTGTCAATGGTAAATTATTGTCCTTAATTTGTGGTACATAAAGAAGAAATCGTGAGGTCAATTCAGTTGCTACAGCTCTATAACCGAGTTCTACTAGGCTATCAAAAGTCAGCGGTGGGGCTTGGTAAAAGTTTGTACGAAACATATAGAAAAGTAAAGATTGATAAACGGAACGTAGAATAAATGAACTAAGAATTGTAGTCATAATATGTATTCTCGTCGATGTCCATTTGGGCAATTTAGTAATTGGTATTCCAATAACAAGCGCGTATATTCCGAAAAAACTTCCTTTCTTTTCCATATTTTTCAATACGTTTAACATACCGATTAAAAAATAAGAGATGCATGTCATGACCCACGTAGCAGTATCAAATGGAAATGTCCATATACCCATAGATTCATGATGGGCTTCCTTACGCAATATTATGGCCACCAAGGGTATGTAGTAAGTTGTGTAGGTGGGTGTGGCAATTTTATCTCTGTCGGCAGTTCGTCGAAAATAGCCCATAGTGAAGTTGGTGTCATAATTTGTTAACTGCAGTGAGATATGAAAATGTGTAGAAGTAAATGTTTAGGCTTTTTTTCTTGTTACTCGTACTTACCCTGGATAACGGCACCGTTTCTGGGGATTTCTGTTGATCATAAGTTTCTACTGTTAGCCATTCAACATTTAGGGTGAAGTTCATTTTCTGACTAACAGCAATCATTGTAAATACTTCAAACCCCGCTACCGGCACACTGGGCATTCTCTTATTTGTAGCATCTATGACAAATGGTGATGTTTCATTCCAAGTGCTTAATTTTAGAGGACACCCTTGCAGGTTACTTAGTTTATCTGGAAACATTATGTTATTTTCAAATTGTTTTTCCACATAACGATTAATCAATTCCGGTTCAGTTTTAAAGCAGTTGTTCTCCTTAAAGGGAAAGTAAGTGTAAACTAATATTTCTCCTTTTGAATTCTGTGCCATAATATTACAATCTATCCAATAGTTGTCATAACAATATTTCAAAATTTTATTCGTTTCACTGTTAAAACGCCAGTCCTGTGTTTGTAGAAATATAAAATAGTATTCGACACTATCCAACTTTCTATTATATTCAGCTATATTTGTTCTCTTTAGACTTTCAAACGAGTCCACCATTATCAAGTTACAATAACGTTTGCCTGGCACGTCTACATAAGCATTTCTAGAGTCCAAAATTACCAGTTGTACAGCGATTAAGCCCCAAGTTTTAAACACTTTTCCCATTAAATCGTGCAACCAAAATCCTGTAGCTCCGCCAGAGGTGGACAATGTAAAGAAAAAGGACTGGGAGAGATTGGCAAATACATTTTGTATAACAAACCTCAGCGCATTCGCTACACGCAAATTAATATCTTCCGATTGCATGATTGTGTTCACACGGCTAAGGTATGCGTTTTCAAATACCGACACGTTCATTTTAATATGTGAACAATTTCTGAAATAGTTCTTACAAAATTATTGCCATTTATATGATTTAAATAGGCAACTATGTACTTAGTTCAAAACTTGAATTTACTAATCAAATCACAATTTCCTAAGCAAATGCTTACGCTTACGCTTAGTTAGTTAGTAGCAGTGCTTAAATTATTATTTTCGAAATTTCCACTTTATTCATTGTGGCTAAAAAGTAGCCGTGCCATAGGAAACTTACTTAGTAAATTACCTTTAGGTACAAGTGTTTACTTTGATTTATTGATTAAAATATTTAATACTCGCCAAGTGTTAAGGTCATTTATTCTTTTAATTAAAAAAAAAGAAAAAGAAAAACACGTCAGTTTAAACAAAGAAGTGGGAAAAATATAATGCATTCATTTGTGCTATTTAAAGTAAATTTACATTACTTTGATAATGCGAGTTATCAAATATCAAAATGTCATGTCCGTGTCGCAATTGTCTCGTTTGAAATTTCAACAATATTATTCTTGTGATACAATGTAAGTACATGTACATGTAGCTTGTTCATGGATTTACATATATATAAATATTATAATACTTGGTATAATATTCCGTTTATTAGCTTACTGGAGAAAAGGTTAATGACCATTGCACAGTGATTTACAAGAAAAAAATTGGTATTAAATATATACATATGTATGTATCTTCTTAACTAGTGGTCCAGAGTAAGTACTTCTTCAGTGTTGGCCGTCAAACAACTACGAATGCGTGCAGATAAAAATAAACAAGTAAGAGTGCTATATTCGGCTGTGCCGAACCTTATATACCCTTTACCAACGTGTAGTACACAGATACATACATAAGTACATACATACATATTTGTTTTGTGATAAAATTTATACATTTTTGTTATATTTAGCTCAATTTTTAGTAAGTGACCTCTCGGGTTTTCTCGACTAAAGAATTTGCTTGAGCAAAGATCTTCCTAAAACATAAAATATGTTTGACTCAAAAAAAAAAAAAAATAATTTTTGGTTATTTTTTTATCCAATTTTTTTTTTTTAATTTGAAACCCTGGAACCATCATAAATTAAAATTTTTCTGGTCTTAATACTAATTGATATCTTTCTAAAATATAGAATATATTTAATTACCAAAGAAATAACTAGCTTTATTTAATCAGTTTTATATATAAAAAAATGTACTTTCCCAACCCTGGAATCATTCTTTTAGATTCTTTTGGTTCCTTATACCAATCTTGTTTTTTAAAAGATATATAAAATATATTAAGTAAAAATACTTGCTGAGTTTAGTTACTTTAATATCAAAAAAAGTTTACATTTTCAAGCTGTGGAGCTGTGGTTCTTCCCTACAAGAAATGAATGACCGAAACTAACACAAACGACATTTTTTCACTAATACATTTGCAATAATTTTATAGTGCATTTAAGAATGCCAGTCAATTGACTGGTCATTTGACTGGTAGCGATGACCGACACATTTACCAATTATAGTTGCTCCTTTCTAACATGTGTGTTAGAGTGGAACATCTAATGTACATAACCCAAAAGTTTTAAGACATCGCATTTTATTGTAAAATATAGAATTCGTTCGGTTTGTGAAGTGAAAATTTATAAAAGTGCTAAGAAAGTTAAGTAACAACAATACTGCATAAAAGAAATTGAAAAGTTTAATTTAATTTATACATTTATGTATTTTGTTTTTAAATTTTAGATATTTACAAAAAGAAAGGAGTTTTGGAGCTGAAAAAAGCGTGAAGAAGTCTAAATTAGTGCCACCTACGTTATTTTGGCTTGTTTTTATACCCTTTACCAACAAAAATGGTAAAAGGGTATATATAGGTTTGTCATTCCGTTTGTAATTTCTATAATATAAATAAGCGATCCATAAAATATATATATTCTGGATCCTTATGCATAGGGAAGACGAATAAGCGATGTCCGTCTGTCCGTCTGTCCGTCTGTCCGTCTGTCCGTCTGTCCGTCTGTCTGTACGTGAAATCGGTTTTCCGAAGCTCCCAGAAGAGCTAGAGACTTCGTTCTTGGACTGGTGTGTCAGAAATTTTCCAAAATAGATTGGTATTGAAATTCAGCAAAATCGGGCAGACGATTGCAGAGCTGGAAAACTTAAATTTCATTTTGCCATATAAAAGTAACTCCCGAAAACAAATTTTTATTTTTTTTAATAAATGTACATATTTTACACTTCAGTACGACTAAATTGGAATTTTAAATAAAAAAAATACAAAAAAATTAAAAAGACGTTTCCAGGGTTGGAAAACTTTAACTTTTTGTATTATGTAAAATTAACGATGTCTAAAACTATATTAGTATTTTCTCGAGAACCGTAAGAGCTAGAGACCTGAAATTTGGACACAGTATGTAGACCTTTGGCCGCTACAACAGCAAATGAGAATTGGAAATTAAAGGGTGTTCCAAAACGAGCAACGAAAAATGTTAAAATCCCATGTAATATACATACAATTATATGTATATACACCTGAAATTTGTAAGGTTAGTGTATTTTTATACAGACTACAAAAATTAACACTAAAATTTCAAAAATTTTAAATTAAAGGGTGTTCCATCAGTTAATGCAATTTTGACTATACAATTTTGACAACTTGCTGTATCTTGGAGACCGTGAGAGCAAAACTCTTGAAATTTTCAAAAACGGTAAAACTAAAAAAACAAAAAATTATAAAATCGCCAAACCGAAAAAAATCGCCAAAAGCAAGAAAAAATCGCCAAAACGAAAAAAAGCACCAAATTAAAAAAAAATTCTAAAACTAAAATAAATCGCAAAAAAACGGAAAAATTGCTAAAATGAAAAAAAATCGCCAAAACGAAAAAAAACCTAAGAAACAGAAAAAAATCGCCAAAATGAAAAAAAAAATCGCCAAAAAAAGAAAAAAACTAAAAAACAGAAAAAAATCGCCAAAATGAAAAAAAATCGCCAAAATGAAAAAAATCACCAAAACGGAAAAAACCCTAAAAAACAGAAAAAAATCGCCAAAATGAAAAAAATCGCCAAAAAAAGAAAAAACCTAAATAACAGAAAAAAAATCGCCAAAACGAAAAAATTCACCAAATTAAAAAAAAATTTCTAAGACTAAAATAAATCGCAAAAAAACGGAAAAATTGCTAAAATGAAAACAGAAATCGCCAAAATGAAAGAAAATCGCCAAAATGAAAAAAAATCGCCAAAATGAAAAAAATCACCAAAACGAAAAAAAAACCTAAAAACAGAAAAAATCGCCAAAATGATAAAAAAAAATCGCCAAAATGAAAAAAATCACCAAAACGAAAAAAACCCCAAAAAAACAGAAAAAAATCGCCAAAATGAAAAAAAAACACTAAATTAAAAGAAAATTTCTAAGACTAAAATAAATCGCAAAAAAACGAAAAAATTGCTAAAATGAAAAAAACATCGCCAAAATGAAAAGTATCGCTAAAACGAAAAAAAACCTAAAAAACAGAAAAAATCGCCAAAAAAAAGAAAAAAAATCGCCAAAACGAAAAAAAACTAAAAAACAAATATATCGCCAAAATGAAAAAAAATCGCCAAAATGAAAAAAAAAATCGCCAAAATGAAAAAAAATCACCAAAACGAAAAAAACATTAAATAAGAAAAAAATTGCCAAAATGAAAAAAATCGCCAAAATGAAAAAAATCACCAAAACGAAAAAAAAACAAAAAAATCGCGAAAAAACAGAAAAAATCGTCAAAATGAGAAAAATCTCCAAAATGAAGAAAAGCCCAACAACAGAAAAAAATCGCCAAAATGAAAAAAACCTCCAAAAACAGACAAAATCGCCAAAACGAGAAAAAAGCGACAAAACTGAAAAAATCGTTTTAAGTGAAAAAAACTTCAAAAAACCTTCCTTTCGTGCGCGATTCAAAGTCGCACTTAACTGATTTTTTTAATATTAAAGGAATTAAATGAAACTAAGTTTTTGCTTATTTCGTTCTTGCTTTCTTCACTTAACATATTTTATGTATTTTTTAAAGAACTAGATTGGTATCAATAATCAGAAAAATCCAAAATTATGACTCCAGGGTTGGAAAACTTACACTTTTTGTGTTATGTAAAATTAAATAGGTCTAAAAATTTTTTTCTTTTTCTTTATAAATTGAATATATTTTATGCTTCTGAAAGAAAAGTTTGGTGTATGAAATTTGAAAAATGAAAATTATAGCTCCAAAGATGGAAACTTTAAAAAAATGATAAATTTTTTCACAAAACAAATATGTATGTACGTGTCTGTATACTATACATATGTACGTACGTTGGTAAAGGGTATATAAGATTCGGCACAGCCGAATATAGCACTCTTACTTGTTGTTTGTTTTTATTATATATATATTACTTATTTCTCTATTTTATTAAAATAAAAAACAGTTAAAATAATATAAAAATTTTGTTTATTTATTTAAAAGTTACATTTTTCCAGTTTTTATGTAAAAATTTACTAGTAATAGGTGACCAGTTGCCTTGTAACCATTGACTAGTCATAGTTTACCAGTGCTTATGTAATCTGTGACTGGCAAAAAAGTATCAGAGTAAGCAGTTCAGATATATGTGTTTTAATTAAGTGAAATTAATGAGTTAGAGGGAGAGAAAAAATCACACGTACACAAATGTTTTGGTCATTTTTTCACCAAGCCCCTAATAAACTAACTGGAGACGGTGACCGAAGTTGTGGTCGTCGCTACTAGTCAAATGACTACTCAGTTGACTAGTAGCTTTCTTGTAGGGTTATTTTTCCAATTTTCTATACCCAACTTTTCGTTCTAAACCTTAAATTATATATATAAATTAATATATAAAAAAAAATTATAGGACCTAGTTAATTTTATATATCACAAAATGTGCAAGTTTCCCAACCCTGGAATCATAATTTAAAATTTTTCTGATTTCTTACACCAATCTTTTTCTTTTAAGAATGTAAGATATTTTAAATTTAGAGATAAAAGGGAAAAAATACTTTTATGCCCCTTTTCACAATGTCTGATTAAGAGTTAACGTGTACTTTAACTGACAGTTCTTCATACAAGACTTGGCGCTAAAGTCCATGTTAGCTATTAATTGTATATTGTGAAAAGAGCCGTTAGTAGGTTATTTTTATATAACAAAAAAGTTAAAGTTCCCAACCCTGGAAACGTCTATTTGATTTTTTTTTATTTTTTTATATTTTTTAATAAAAGTTTTATTTGTACTGATATATAAAATAAGTTTATTTAACAAAAAAATCAAAAATTTGTGTTATCTTGTTACTTTTATATGGCAAAATCAAGTTTAAGTTTTCCAGCTCTGAAAGCTTCTGCTCGATTTTGCTGATTTTCAATACCAATCTAGTATGGACCATTTCTGATAAACCAGTTTAAAACCGAAGTCTCTAGATTTTCTGGGAGCTTCGGAAAACCGATTTCACGTACACCAGACGGACGGACGGACATCACTTATTCGTCTTCCCTATTCATAAGGACCCAGAATATATATGTATATATTTTATGGGTCGCATATGAATATTATGGAAATTACGCACGGAATGACAAACCATTTTTGGTAAAGGGTAAAGGTGCATACTAGTACAAAGTATTAGTTCACCCTATCCTAGGCCATCCCCATAAAAAATTGACTGGTGCGCTTCATAGGAAGTGTTAGAACACGGACCGGTCACATGACTAGTATTGTGTCAGTTCCATTTCCTGCAGGAACATTTGAATTAAAAATGAACTGTTTTAATTTACATTAAGTTTATTACATTTTAGAAAATTTAATGGTGGGTGCCACCACGATATACGGTTTTTCTTTATTGAATCATAAAGTAATTTCAAAAAATCTTCTTTAATCTTATCACACAGCTAATTAGATTCCTAGAATTGCTTTATTGGTTTATATAAATATATTTATATATATTTAAAAAAACTGTTAGCCAAAGTAGCTAGTGCTTTTTAAATATTATATTAGTCTTATATTTATATAAGTTTTAATATCATGTAAATAAATAAATAAATAAATATTTAAAAAATTCTGGATGGATGTTATCTAGCCCTGGGGATTTCTTATTTTGGCGGTTATTAGTGGCTTTTATTACTTCGTCAGAGTCAGTTGGAATCGAAGGAATATTATTTCTGATATGACAAGCATATTCCCATAGCCTTTGTTGTTGTTGATCGGTTTTAGGAAATATCAGTGTCGAGCAGTGCTCCATTTGTCTCCAGCTGGTGATTTTTCGATATGGCTAATTCACTATTGTTGTTACGAAGAAGAGCGATACGAACTTTAGCCTAATCAAATCATTAATATAGAGAAAAAGCTTTGTTAAATAAAAGTTATATAAATATTATTATTAAAACCAATATTATTATTAAAATACCTGTTTTAAACTATTAAAGTATACTTTGTTTTGTCTATGAATATGCTTCTATGTATTAAACCTAAAATAATCAGTTTATTCGATATTCGAAAAATGTGCATCTAAAAAAACCGGTTTCAGCTATATTACAAAACCGGTTGTATCCGGGTTTTTATAATAATAAAATAAAAATTGCTTGATCTCTCTAGTACTTATATAGTGTATTATTAATTACAACACAATGTATAAATAAATATGTATATTTATAAACATGTTTTAAGTTGTTTTCCACTACTGATTATAATTAATGATTGTTGTAAAAAGTTTCCAAAAATTACTTTTTATCTATTTGAGTTAATATAATTACTAAAGTTTGAAGTAGAAAAATGCAATACATACATATATATATATCCAAAAACTTATATAAAACATGATATAAAACACCGAATTTATAAAAGAAATAAATTCATTTACAAGCGCACTTTGGATTTATACGGTTCAAAAAAAAAAAAATAAAAATATGAATCTAACGGGTATATTAAATTTCGAGTCGGCTTTAGTTAAAGGAGCACAAACGCAGTCAGAAGAAATTAATAAATTTGTTGCCTCGTCCCTCAAAGTTTTCATTGAGGAGGCTTATAAGGAAATGGCTCCATCATTTATAATAGTTTTATCATGTCGCGCTAAAAGTCCTTTGAATTTTTTTAAAAATGTGTTGCAGCTTGTATTTAACTTGGTGTATCATATGAATGTACAATTGGTTTATATTGATCGTAACAGCCCACAACGCGTTGAAGGTCCCAGAACGCATAATTTAATTTTGGTTGATTCTTATGAAGCATTTCTGTAAGTAATTTATTATGATATACATATCGCACAATAAATCATAAAGAGTCACAACTCAAAAAATTTTAGATGCTGAGTAGTTGCAAACAACTGTAGTTACTGTACAAATGACGCAAGTATGTGATATAAAAACAAGCATAACGATATTTCATATTCTTCTATTCAAGACTGTATTGCAAAAGAAATTGTTGAGGTCGTTACAGATTTCTTCAATTAACTGGTTTATAATTTTGAGTTGTGCCTCTTTATGATTTAGTGTGCGATATGTAGATATATCGCTCATTTACTTGAACAACATCATAACTCAAAAAATGTAATTTGCGAGTTAAAGATACAGAATTCATCCTCATATCGTTCTTCATATTGTGCAAAAATTTAAAATAAATATATTGTTTACTCAACTCTTGAAAACAAAGTAAAATTTTTTTTCCATTAAGTTGTGTGAAAATTGAAAACTTTAAGCTCGTTTTCTGGCAAACAACATTCTTTGAGTAAATGAGCGATATATGTACATGCATATACATACATACATACATATTGAAAATGTTCTTTATTTGAAATAAACGTTTTCCTTTAATTTTAGTGACATTGACGTAATTTCTTATACTCGCAATTATGATACCAATGAATACTATCACATTTTCCTAATGCAAGAGGATGAATATGTCTTTGATGACATGAAGTCCATTTTTAGCTACTGTTGGTCCAATCATATTGTCAATTGCAATATAGAATATCAAAATTACTTGGGAGAATTATATTTGTATACTTATTTCCCATTTAGGCCCAATATGTGCGGCAGTACTGAACCACAGCTTATTAATCAATTCATTGGTGATTCTTGGGTCAATAAAACATTTTTCCACCTAAAGGTAAAGAATTTGCATGGTTGTCCATTGGTGGCTGGGGTGCGTCATGCGCCGCCATTTTCTTCTGTAACGGTGGCTGAAGACGGCAATGTTTCGTTTAGTGGTTTCGAGGTCGATTTGATGAAGTTTTTAGCAAAAAAAATGAATTTCTTATTGGATATACGTACATCGCCCATAGATGATCGCTCATATCCGTTATATCGAGGACCTCTAAAGATGGTAAGTGAGTTGGTAATAAAAACTTATTATATTATAGCCAGTTCAGGCTACCGTGTTGTCAAGAAGTTTCATGATTTCGGCGAAATATATATTTATTTATGTGGCCTCGACGAAAGCCACAATGAACCACGCTTTTTTTGTCTTAAATATAAGAATCAACACAGAAAATCAATTAAATTCTTAATTGAAAACATTAATTGGTGAATAGTTTGTTTGGTGTATTCTTTTTCGGATATTTTTAACATTGTTTCCAATCGGTTCAAATTTCAAAATTAAAAAGTAATTAATCAAAATTCCGAAAAAAATTATTTATTTTGAGTTCAAAACATTATAAAGTTTTTAGTTTTACATCAGGCGAGCTTAAAGTTTTCAACTTACACAAAATGAAATGAAATGAAAAAACAAAATAAATTATAATTGAAATTCCTTATTTTTATTTAACGCGTAACAATATTAATGCGAATTTAAAAAAGTTTATTTGTTGTTGGTTATGCATGCGGAAATGCATTTCGTTGCTGTTTAAGAAACTGATCAGTGTACTTCCAGCGCAATTCAAAAAAGCTTACAAAACCCCAGGACTTATAAAGAAACTTTACAATTTAGTTTAACATTTGTTATGGCATAATAATTCCAAATTATTATTTTACTTATACAGTAAAATAGTTTTTTTTTTATTAAAAATACTTTTAAATTGATTATTGAGGGTTTTAGCTGGATCCTATGCACATTTCACCATTGTTAATGCAGATCATCAGTTAACCTTTACCCAAAAATTTCTTATACTATACATTATGTTAAACTTTCATTTGAAGAAACGAGAACTTCAACTAGTATCAAAGTTGAAATAAGAACTCAATAATAAATATGTTTTTTTTTTATTTTCTTACTTTACCATTGCTACATTGACTGAGTTTTCTTTCAGCTCGAATTGTAGTATAAAAAGTAATGTAAAGAAAACCAGCAAAAAATTACACATTACCATCAGAACTACTTGCCATATAATGACTTACTCTTCTGATTACCAAATTTCATTACTCGCTTAGGTTAGTCTCACTCCTTGTCAAAATCATTGAGTTGGTAATCCAGTAAGGAACAGCTTCCATCAAAAATGTCTTTTTTGAAATTTTTTGCTGGGAAATTAATGTAAAAAGCAACAACAACTATTCATTGCTTTCACAAGAATAGAGTGTTGCCACACAAGTATTTTTGACCGGGTACAGTCAAGTTAATAATTTTTTTTTTGGGAATTGTTACAATTATGTTTAATATTAAATTATTCAGAAAACTGCAAATGCAAAACTTTATCAAATAACAAAAAAAAAATATTATTCCATTTTCTTGTTATATTAATAGTGCCCATAGTGCATATTTTTGCGATGTCACGAAATTCCATAATGTGTACTCAGCATTTTGCGAAACAAAAACTTGATTTTTCACACAATATGAACAATGGTATGAGGATTAATTCTGCATAACTAACTCAAAAACTTAATTTTTTTTTTGAGTTATAGCGTTATTGAAGCAAATGAGCGATATGTACCTCAATATTGAAAGGCCCCAACTCATAATTTGTTTTAAATCGTGATTTTTTTCTTTTTCGATACATTAGAATCTAATGATTAGATGTTCTTCTATCGAAATACTCACAAGACTCGATTCCAAAAAAAAAAATTAGTTACGGCCTTTTTACATAAAGATAACGGTATGTAGTTTGAACAGAGCTCTCTTTCAACTTGAACATATTTAATAATGCTTACGAGATATCATAAATGGTAGCAATAATTAGATGTTCGATCAAACAATTAAACTTTGTTGTAAACAATAAAATAACCAAGTGAAAATTTAAAAAATTCAAAAACCCGACTGTGACCATTTTTGAATCGTTAAATATCCTAAATGGTCATTCGAAAGGAAAAGTCATAATATTATTTTCAAATAGCTGTCGAATGATACCAATTTTGATATGGTTCGCCGACTTTTTAATTTTTTTCGTATTCGCTAAATGGCCGCCATATTGAATTTTGACTACTCTCATATCTCTAGTGACAATAGGATTAAGACAAAATCTGTCTACTTGTTCGATCTATAAAGTGCTGCAAAGGAACACACGTAGAAACACACCTAGGCTGATGGACACGATACCCTTCTGTGCGTCGCGCAATTGGTTTAAAATATGAGCTTTTGAGCGTTGGCACATTTTGTTTTTACATTTTTTGAATTATCGTTATAATATCTCTTATTCTAAGGGCTAACTGGCTGCATCAATCTTTGTCTTATTTTCTAATGTAATTTAATTATAATTTCTTGTCTCAATTTTTATTAACTATTTTTAATTTTCATTAACTATTTTTTTATTGTATTTTTTAAGGTGACTGAAGGTACAGCTAATATTGTATTTGGCTTCTATAACAGAAATCCCTTTAAGGATTCTAGATATAGTAGCACATTTCCTCATTATGAAAATCACATTGTCGGAATCACCTACTTGCCTGCGCATGCATTAAGCACATACGGAACCCTGTCATTCCCTTTCGCAAGTGAAGTTTGGTATGCTGTATTTTTCACTCTGGCTATAACTATTATGGCAATAAAAGTAATGCGCAAATATCGTCCACAATCGCTGTCAACATTTTCAGTAGTGGCATGTGCTTTGGGTAATTCTGTAACACAAAAAATCGTATTGCCACATTCGGTTTTGGTATATATTATATGGTTATGGTCCAGCTTTATTATACGAACCATTTACAGCGGACTTTTCTTTTATTTGCTTCGCTATCAAATCTTGCCTTTAATGCCTTCTACCATAGAGGGAATAGTTGATAAAAATTATCGTGCCGTTATGACTCAGTTTACGTATAATGTTGTTAAGAACATAAAGATCTACGAAAAATCTAAAAATCGCACTTCTATTGTGTTTCCTGGTGGGACTGAGTCCATCGGTCTTCTACACGTAGAAAAAAGCGCAAATAAAAACCTCTATGCAGTTACCACCCTGGAATATTTGATATATTTTATGAAAAGTTACAACAAGGGTGGTTTATTCTTCATAATACATGAACACATAATGCATCAACAATTGTGTGTGGTTTTGGCAAAACATTCCTTTCTCATAGATCAATTTAATTGGGAAATAATGCGTATACGTTCTGTGGGATTGGTTGAGTTTTGGGAAAAGGAAAATATTGACTCAAGATATTTTCTTTTGCAGCAGCAGCTGTATGCGGATTCATTGTTTGTGCAAGATGACTTATGGGGCATTTATGTAATTTGCAGTGTATGTTATTTAATTGCATTTATGATATTATTAATTGAAATGTTGTCATTGAAAATAAAGTTTCTTCAAAGATTATTTAAATAAAATATAATATTATGTATATGTATAGCCAGATTTTATTTATTGCAACATAGCCATAACTCAAAAAAACTACTGGGTGGGGGGGGGGGGGGGGGTTTAAAAATATAATAACTTTTTTGCTTATATATTTTTTTCATTTTATTTTTTTGAGATTATATAAATAACACTTGGAGAATAAATAATGGAGAGATTCACAACTGAACAAAGAATCAGAATAATAAAATTTTATTATTCAAATCAGAGATAAATTATTTTAACGCAAAGAGTATATCGTCGACATTTTAACGTCAGAATTTCGCCCTCTGAAGCAATGATTCGTAGGTTCTGGGGCTCTGAAAATCCAAGAGCCATTCATCAACGCCAATTGCACCCCATTACGTGTACAACATGGCGTGGGATCGCATCTGAAAATATCATTGGGCCTTACTTCTTCTAGAATGAAGATGAAGGTGCTGTAATCGTAAATGGAGAGCGGTATCGGTTTATGATAGAAAATTTTTTACGAGAGAGCGAATAATTTCCAGAAATTCGAAAATTTTTTGGCCAGCGCAATCGCAAGATTTGGCAGCCACCCGACTATTTTCTTTGGGGTTATTTGAAGGAACGAGTGTATGTGAACAAGCCGGATACAATGCTTGAACTCAAGGCAAACATTGTTGCAGAAATTTGAACGCTACAACCACGAGACCATCAGTGCGAAGCTGAAATCGGCGGTCATTTAAGTGATGTTATTTTTCATATTTCGTATATTATATAATCGGAGAAAAAAAAATAAAAAAAATTAACAAACGAAAAAGTTATTAAACTTTTAAACCCCATGGTAAGTTTTGGCCCACCCTGTAGTTCGGCAGAAAACGAGTTAAAAGTTTTCAATTTATACACAACTTAATGGAAAAAGAAAATTTAGTTTTTCTCTCAATACACAATATGAGTAACGGCATGAGGAAAAAAAATTCGAAAAATTCATGTTTTGAGATATTACTATGTTGCAATAAAGGACCGAAATGTACATATGTATGCAATTTTTTTCATTTTTGTATACTTTTATTTAAATTTAAGAAAAGGCAACGATTTCTGCGCATTTTGGCTCCTCCGCAGAAAATTTGCTGTTAAATTATTCCAATGTACTCGTCCTATAATTTGAGAAAATGAGAGTGTTACCAAAAGCAGGGAGTAGTGTTTTTTATACCCTTTACCAAAAAAATTGTAAAAGGGTATACATATGTATATAGGTTTGTCATTCCGTGTATTATTTCCACAATATGTTTTAATAAGCGACCCATAAAGTATATATATTCTGGATCCTTATGCATAGGTAAGACGAATAAGCGATCTCCGTCTGTCCGTCTGTCTGTGCGTAAAATCGGTTTTCCGAAGCTCCCAGAAAAGCTAGAGACTTCATTCTAGGGCAAGTGTGTCAGAAATGGTCCTACAAAATCGACTACACGGTTGCAGAGCTGGAAAACTTAAACTTTATTTTGCCTTATAAAAGCAACTAGATAACAGAAATTTTTTGATTTTTTGTTAAATAAACTTATTATTTTATATTTCAGTACGAATAAAATTTGTATTAAAATAAAATAACAAAAATTAAAAATTTTTAAAACCCCCGAATTATCTAGAAAAGATTTGACATTTTCTAAACGGCTGGACCGATTTTCTTCAAACATGGTTAAGAACCATTTCGATCAAGTCGCCTTTCAAACCGAGAAAACTAAATCAAAATCCGTCCAGCCGTTTGGGCTGTAAAAAAAGAATCAAAAGTAATCCTTGGAAGTAATCGTATTATTTTTTGATTACTTTTGATTATTTTTTTAAGTAATTTTAAGTAATTCAGATTACTTTCCCATTATTAGTAATCGTAATCAATTAGCAATCGTATGAAACTGAATATAATCGTAATTCAATCATTACTTCACCTTTAAAAAAAAGTAATCAAATTTGTAATCATTACGATTACTAATCATTACTTAACAGCTATGCTTCTAAGTACGAGTATTGACATTTCTAATTATTACTTGTAAGTACTTGCCTCCAATGACATCGTCATATTAAAGTAATGAGTTAAAACGCCAAAGTTGAAGTAGTTTGTAGTTATTGTTCATTATTATTGTTAATATGCACTATAGACTTGTGTCCAACAGTTCTTTTTGAACTAGTTTGAGAGCGTTTGAATCGAAAGTTGTTTCAAACCCATTTAATTTACATTTATGTTTTTGGCCGAACTTGTGTCCAACTGAACGAACTAGTTCAAAAAGAACTGTTGGACACAAGTCTAATGCACTAGTTTTACATCAAAATTTCTGCTGTAATGCTAACATACTCATGTGTAACAAAAAAAAATAATATAAAAAAGCTCTCAAACTTATAAATATGTAGTTATATCGTGTCTTCCTCCATTCGCTGTACCAGAAATAACATAAAATCATAATCGCATGTACGAGTATGTATATCGTCACAACAAACATTATTTATTTAGTTTAAATTTAAACCACAAAATCTCACATAAAAATACCATAAACGATATAAAATACAGCCACAGACAGATTTCCACAATACCCGATAACTGGGTTAAGGTAAGCGGAGTTTTAGCTTTTACCTCATTCCCTTTTTCAACAAAGCGATTATCTAACAATTGGCTGGCCCAATAATCTATTAAGCCAAAACTTTGCAACTTTTTTAAAACGTTATCAACAGACGTTACCAAATAAGAATGTTTGGTAAAATATATACACAATTGTTGTGTAAATATTGTTTCTTTTAAAAGATGAAATACCCCATTTTTACCATGAGTCTTGACATAATAAGAAAGAAAATCTTTGGGAGTGCCGGTAACATAACGTTTACCAGGATTAGCTTCTAAAAAGGGAAATCCACCGTCATCGCTAATATTCATTATAAGAACTTTTAGTAAATTATCGCGTATAATTGGTAGCCCCGAAAAGGTATCGTTAGTGGCCACATTCACAATAAGTTTATATCCATGTTTAACCAAGTCGTCAGCAGTATCGGGGAGCGCTAAGGTTTGCTGAGTCTTAAGTAAATCATATAAGGCCCCTTGGTACATAGAGCGCAAGACCATCGTAAGCAAAATCCACATTAAGAAAATGTAACGGGCGAAATTACGTTGCGGTAGGACAAGCACATTTTGGCTCAATATAATGGCTATTATGTTCATATTTATAAAATAAACTGAACTAAAGCCATAAATAAATTTTAAAATATTTGGACGATATGATTTGAGTATATGTGGCGAGATGAGAAGAACTAGCACTAAAACCATTAGGACAATCCAAATATGGAACTGAAAGGGAAAAGCAATAATTTGCAAGCCGGACCAGGGCTGATGCAAAGACAAAACTGTAAAAACTTGCATGGTTTGATGAAATGTTGCCGAGGGACTCAAAGCAGTAGAACGCTCGAGTGTACAACGAAATGAGCCCAAACTTAAGTCAGCTGAACGCTCAGTTAACTGTGAATTAAACAAAGAATTTATTAATACAATTTATTTAAAATATTTGTTATTATGTAAATTCCGTTTATTACCATTTTTACAGCTCCCGTCAATGTACCGTCAACTTTAACTAGACCTCTTTGCTCGTTATTGGGTGGCACAATGTAGTCTATTTGAAATTTCAAGACTCTACCCAAAACATTTAATAAATAGCCTTCCATGCCTCCCAATCTCTTTGAATAGCTGCCAGGTGCTGGTAATGACAGATAAGGTGGTACATTCCACAGAGCTGCTGTTAGAGTGCAATTGTGAAAGTCTTTGAATTTATTTGGAAAAATGTCCGATGATTTTAATTCCAATAAAGATCTATTTGTGTTGACAACTTTCATTTGAGCAGTTTTGCAGCATGTTTTTGTAAAAGGAAAATATGTGTACAAAAGTATGGTCGCATTATTTTCAGTTTCAAGTAAAACAGCAACATTTACAGTGTAGTATTTCCAAAAATAATCAAATATTTCTTGTATTTCCTTCTCGGGCTCATTATTCAGGCTATAAAACATAATAATGTAGTATTCACTAAAGTCTTCTTTTATAGTTCTAAGACCAGGATCGACTTTTCTGAAAAAAAAAACAAGAGAAAAAAAATCAAAATAAATAAACTCGCGTTTAATCATTCGTTATATTTAACAAATAATCCTATTGAAATTATTATTTTTAATAATTCAGATTTCAAGCCAATGGATAAATAATAATAATTAATATTATAGACATACACAAATACATATACAAGCTTACATATTTTTTTTTTTTGCAGAACTTGCTGACCTCACACAGTGGTTTCAAATAACAAAATTTTGTCTGCCAAAATTATAGAAAAGGACTTAAGCTTTAAGAATATTGAAATTAGATCTAACTTGTTGAAATATACGGTGATGTACAAGATGTCAAAGTTGACTACCTCGTGCATGAAAAATCTTGCTGGACTTATAACTTTTTATATATCATCTGATTTCAATTAATTTAAATTTGTTTCAAAGTTTTTAAGCAGGCAAATAAAATTCATTCTATATATGTAGATATCCTTGATAGTTTTAAAGATATTTGAGTTTTAATTTTAAAATTTTGGTTTCTGGCCTCGACTTGGTTCTAGATTTCGTGCAATACGAAAATATAAAACCATATACGGAGACTACTACGTGATAAAAGACCAAAAAAAAAACCCGTATCGCCCAGTTTTCCCCCAAGTTATGCAATTTTTTTATGGGTCCCGAAAGATTTGGGGCCTCGGTGTCATTTTGTCCTTTTTACAAGAAACTGATAATTTTCTAAGGCTCATATCCTTCAAATCGTTCAAAATTTTGACTTACTTTCCGAGACAAAGTTATAGCTCTTGTTATAAAGAACAAAAATTGTGAACACATAAAATCAAAACACTACATCTTCATGATCAAAATCGCTAAAAAAACTTTAAAAAAATTAGATTTTTATTAAATTTTTTCCCCTGTTGTGTTCCATAACAAAACAATTAGTTACAAAAATTTATCTAAGATCTCAATAAACATCTTTTTTATCTAACACATACATACATACATACATGAAACATTAATTTGAACACTTACCGAAAGCTCTCAAACGAATCGACAAATATTACATTAAAATAAGCGAAACCGGGACTGTAGGATCCGTTTGGGTTTTTAAGTTTAATCTTAATATCAGACAATTCTTTTACATATTCATTTACCAACTCATTTAAGTAATATTTTGCTTTATTGTCACTAATACTTTTTGTTACTGTCATCCGAGATGTTTTATTTTGAAAGACTTCTTTAGTGAAATGTTGCAATATTGAACTCATTTTTGTTGTATTTTTAGAATTTAAATTTAAATTTAAATTTAAAGTAACGACATTTTCGAAAACTAATAGTAGGATGATAAGAAGATGAAATAAGTTGCTTATGTGAGTTAACATTTTTCAGCCGCCGCTTTGCATTTAGCGAACTTTATGTATTTTAAATGTTTGTCGTGAAATGATTGTTATCGTATGTTTTCGTCTTTTATATGAAAAAAAACCGGACTTTTTAAACGCATAATAAAAGGGGATGAGAACATTTTGGTGGTAGTTTTTTTTATATATAGACAGAGAGTTAAATGAGTGAATTGAGCGTTAATGTATGTATGTATGCAGTTTTATGCCCTAATTCAGTAAGAAGATTTAGGACGTATTTGTTTGAAAATGCTTCTGAGTTCTTGTCTTTGAAGTCTCTAAATTATTTTCTTCAAAAATGGTTGTTGTCTTTGACAATGAAAAATATAAATATTATTGCCATGTTTTTAAAACATAAAAATTCAATTAAATTATTATACAATAGTTTGAAAAATTTATGAAAAAATATGTGTTGGATATAATGTTCAGAACAAAATCATAAAGCAAATACACGAACCTTCTACCATAGACAATAAATAATAATCGTTTTAAAGAATCAAAACTGCTTCTTTTTTCCGTCCATAGACAAGACGATACATTCGTCGAACAGAATTAGGGCATTAATATAATTTAAGCAATTTTCTTTTATATGCTAAAGTTTTTTGATGAAATAATTTCTAAATCATTGATTTTTGAGGACTCTTTTTCCGAAAAGTTATTTTTGATACCCAAAGGCATAGGCGTGGTAAGGCCTTTCTTTATTCGTCGATAAGAGTTCGCTGCGTAAATTCGTCGTGTGAAGCACAACAACGACGAATTTACGCAGCGAATTCCTCTCTTATATTTGATAAAGTTGGTTGTTTTGTGTACAAAGACAGAGAGTGAGAGTGAGAAAATTGTTTTTTCGTCGTTCGTCGGCGTACAAATTAGAAATAAACCTATCTCAGAATTCGTCACGCACGACGAATTTCGTTGTACGGCGGTGTTGTGTTCATTTTCATATGTACACACGTGTTTTATTTTTTATGACGAAAGTTCGCACCGAAAAATTCGTCGTTCGTCCCAGTTGTGTTCCTAGCATTATGAATTGCACCCGATAATAAAAATTAGTTTGATTGTACTATAACGACAAAATCAGCATGGACAACAACCTGTCGCCATGTTGCTTTGCTGTCGTCAACTTAATCATTACACAGTGTGACAAATAAATACCTGCGAAGTGTTACTATTTTTCTGGTAAAAAAAACAGACATATATCGGAAATTCACTGAAACAATGTATGTATATATGATTCAAAAGGCGGTTGATATTTAAGTTAGAGGGTACGAAAAACCGTACCCGTAAAAAATTTCAAATTCAGATTGTTGTTATACTTAACAATACCTACCAGAAAAATAGTAACACTTCGCAGGTATTTCGATTTCATTAAAATTTGTCACACAGTGTTATCGGCAGCTTGCAGTGGTGAATGTGTTTACTGCTGTCGGTTAAAAGGAAGGCAAATAAATACTTGTGCACTGTTTCAAAACATATAATTATGATGCCTAAGTCTACTTATATTCCATTGTTCCAATCAATATTAAATTACAGCAATAAGATAACACATATTCCTGTGATTCCCATATTAAAATTATGAATGTGCTCTTTGAAGTTACTGTTTTCGGTATAACTAATAATTATTTTACAACCTAAATAAATTCTATTATTTCATAAGGGAAACATCACTAATGGAAAGTTTAAGCTACAATTAACAAAGAAAAGAAAACAATTAGAAATAACCCTGCAGAAAATTCGGTGACAATTGAACCAAGCGTTCTCATCCAATGACTTGAGAAAATGGGAGTGTTAACAAAAGTAGGGAGTAGTGTATGGTGAAAATGATTACATATTCACATTTTTCTTGAATTGGGACTCGTTCCAGTATTGTAGTAAACAGCACGGAACATTTTTGATGTGGCTGAATCCCGGACCTATCAAATGGTATAAATATATCATTTTTTCGTTGAATTATCTGTACATTGGAAGGTGAAGCAGTGCCCTATAGCTAACGTGGCCAGATGTGTCAAAAAGCGGGATTTTAAAGAATATATCCTCATAAAGCGGGACTTAAAAATAAATATGAAAAAGCGGTATGTACTTAAGATACACAGTTTTTACAGTTTCTAACATGAGAAAATGTTAATATATGTAAATTTAAAGTTTTTTTGAAGAACTCCTGAAGTTCAACAAATTCTGAGTATGCCCGCTTTTAGAGGACCACTTGGACATGAATCTATGACCAATACTATTCGCCAGCATTGACTCCAAAAAAGAAGTGCATATCCTTCAGAAAATGCCAAGTTAAAAACTTGGTAATCTATTCTGTAAACCGAATACGAGTAAATTTCTCGTTTTCAAAATTAATAATGATCCTGCAGACGTGTTTAAAATCATACACAATAATTTTCTTTCCAATATGATATTTGGGAGTCAATATAATAAAAAATTTAAAAAAATCTAATAAAATTTTTCTATTGTCCGAGCTAGTTTTCTAAAATCGTGCGGTTTCAAATCGATCAGTTTACAGATCAGGGTAGAATATGTAGTTCAAATTCAGAAATATATTCATGGGCAATAATAAGGGAGGAGGAGGAGGTTGAGCACCTAGTCAATAAATTTGCATTACTTTTTTCCGTCTCGGTTGCCTCATTTATTGCAAAAGTCCTTTCGAAATGCATTATAGCTTAACAGAGCTCTGTTAGGACACTAAAAGAGCTCTGTTAAAGCGCAAGATTTATGTCAACGGTTATAAATCTATACAAGCACAAACTTGAAATTCCGACGATTTCGACAGAAAATAATGCAGTGATAATTTTCAAACTCTTTATGATATGTTAATAATGAGAATTGTATTCTACAAATTAGCTGCACTACCAGCGTGACACTTCATCTAAAAACGAGTGTAACGAAGCACACAGAGAGCAATAACTACACTTAAAAAATATTTCGATTGAATTTTTATCATTTACATTTTAATAAAAATCTAATAAGAGATTGAAAATTTCAAAAGCGGGATGTCTGGTCGGTTACCTACACGGAAGTGGATTCTGTAGCACCATAAATATTTCAAAAGTATATTAAAAGTTTACCATCTAGACTGAGCATTTGATTTCAACCAATCAGCCAATGTATCTGAGTTAATTTAAGTTTCATTTATGTTAGCTGAGAGTCATGTTTCCATGTAAGCCGTCGATCAAGGTGTATGTATACCAAGGTATTATTTCACTTGTGAATGTTGAGGAACAACTCTCTCTCTCTCTCTCTTCATATGGTAAATGTTACCTGAACATACTTCACTTCACTTTTATTTACTTTCACGTCACTTTTATTCTCCATAACTTCATCCATAGTTTAATAGGGTACTATTACTAATATTACGCGTGTATGTATTACGAATATTTTTTTTTGGTTTAGTATGTCTATATAAGAAAGACCCCTCTGGTACATGTACTATGTATTACAAATATTTTTTTTTTGTTGAGTTTGTATATATGTAAATATAAGAGAAACTTCGCTGGCACATCTGTTCACTATGAAGGTTAAACAATGAATCAAATAAATAGACTGCCAAACCACTCTGGAACAAGTAACTTAACTATACTTAGATATTAATCTAATCTTAACTGGTACGCATTTATATTTTTTGGAAATATGAGTGCCGCTATGATCGGGTAGGTAGTGTGCAAGCCTGCCATGCCGTAGGTTTTTTTTACTGAAAAATAAAAATAATAAAAAAAAGTTCAAGTTTGCGTTGTGACAGTTACATAAATTTCGGAATGACATTTATATATAATTTATATTATTCTACACGGAATAGGTCTCTATAAGATAGTTAAGTGACAAAGTGCATAAGAGTAGAAAGTAGCTATTAATCCTAGGCCATCCCCATGGAAAAGTGACTGGTCCACTTCATAGGAAGTGTTAGAACTCGGACTGGTCCCTATCACTTGGGGATCGGTCACGTGGCTAGTCTTGTGTCAGTTCCATTTCCTGCAGGGAATTTATAAATAATGTTAAGATATCAATTGACTGTAGATAATAAGCGTGTTATACAAGGTTATTAAGTTTTAATGCGTTTCAGCTTTTTTAACCCCCGACCAAAAAAAAAAGGGGTGTTATAAGTTTTTTAGTGTGTGTCTGTGTATCTGTGTGTCTGTCAGACCAAACGGCTGGACCGATTTTGATTTAGTTTTTTTCTGTTTGAAAGGTGACTTGAAGAAAATCGGTCCAGCCGTTTAGAAGATATCACATCTTTTCTAGATATATCGGGGGTTTTTAAAATTTTTAATTTTTGTTATTATTCATTATATCCTTTAAAATAACTAAAAAAATATATTTAACTGTATCTCATAATAGAGAATATTTCGAAAAAAAATTTGTCTCCTTAACACAACCGATTTTTAGCTTTAAATATTTTAAAACTTGGATTTAAGCTTAAACCGATAAAATCCGGAAGTTTTTGCACCAATTACACAGTACAACAAAATAAAGGTTGTTTTGTTTTGCTTAAATAAAAATTGCTGCAGCTTTGGTTTTTGCAAACCGACAATCGTAATATTTATCCATATATTTATTCGTTTGCCATAACGATAATGTGATCTTGTAATTTCTCTTTAACGATAGTGTACCTGTGTGTTTTACTTGCCCTTTAATTGTATATCATGTGTCATCTCTGCATACAAAATATCAAATTAAGCGAAAAGCACAAAAAATAATTAAAGAAAAACTAAAAAAATTTGAGCTAGTGATTTTACTTCTTTTACTTCAACTGACAGCGAATATCGTTAAAATATATTACTGGATAAATTTTCGTCCCATTTGTTATAGCGATAGCCATCGTATTGTATGTATTTTTATCTTCTGATTACGATGGCGTCATTAGTTAGTATTTCCTATCAGTGGTGCAATTCAGTAACTTTTAACGTTCCGACAATCGTAATTTTTGTCTATACATTTTGTCGCTTGCAATAACGATTGTTTGATTCTGTAACTTCTTTTTAACGATAGTACACAGCTGATATATTCTGTTGATTTTTGTCGATAAAATTAACAGCACATAAATTATTGTCGCTTAAATAACGACACAGCTGACATTAACCTGCAGCGAATATCGCTAAAAATATAACTGCATAGCAAATTCGATAAATTTTCGTTATAATTATTTTAACGATGCGATTATCGTTGAAAAAGTTAGTGAATCGCACTACAGCTCTATTTTTAAAGATATTTCAATATTTGATATTTCCATTAATGTATTACACACTTTGTGTTATTTAATTTTAAATTTTTTTCTGTGTTGTACAGTCTAATCAGATGAGTTTTTATTATTATTTCGAATTTACTTTCATTCCGCCCCAATGTGCAATGCATGGCATATTTTGAGAATTAATTATTACACCTTTGAGTTTTTGTTTGGTGTTGAGAAAATTTCAACATGAATTTTTATGTTTTATTTCATTTGTTTACATGTTAAGTAAACAAGTCAACTAACTAAATGTAATAATAATAAATACATATAATTAGGAATTATTTAATGGTAACGAAACTAATTGCACCGCATGTTGTTGGACATGGTCACCTTAGTAAATAAACATGAATATGTAAATACTGCTAATACAGTTTTCCAAACCGATGCAACAATTGTCCATTACGTTGAAGTTCAGGAATAAATTTATTTATTTTATGGCTGAAAAATACTGTGCACGCCACGCCAATATGGGTACAATTACAATTATTTTCGAGTATGACCATGTTTACATGACAGCCATTTGTATGCGTGATGTAAGAAATGTTTAGATATTTGTATAGTTAAGCTTTTGACGTTGTCTTGGGTTTTTTGACGCGGCAAAAAAATTGTACATGTGTTGGTAGATTTCTACCCTGAAGGAAACGTGGGGTTAAGTGTACCCAAGTCAACACTTTTGTCAACTATTTTGTTGACATTGTCAACGGAGCGTCTACATATTAATATTGTTTTTGTGACAACGATGCTTCTTCTTAATGTTTTATTGGTTTGTTGAAAATAAAAGTGTCGTCAAACAAAATTTAAGTGTTTATAAAAATTAGCTTAAGAAATCATATTAAAAGGTTAATAAAGGTGTATTGAACAATAATTAAAAAAACATTTATATAAAAGAAATTACAAAAAAAAAAACAAATAAAATAATAATCCATATTGTATAAAAATAGAAAACTAAAAAATTCCAGTGAAAGTGCTAATTATGGAACCTTTTTTGACCCTGTGGAAGATTTTGTGCTATCAGTTAAGCATTTGTCACACTTTCAGATCCATACTTAAGTAATCAGTATAATTTTACTATTGACATTTCCTGCAGGTGGTGACAGCGTCCATAGTAAATCAGTACAATTTTACTACGGACATTTTCCACAATGTGGTGATATCGTCAATAGTAAGTCAGTACAATCTCACTACTGACATTTTCGCCATATGGTGCCACAAGAACTACCCAGTCAATATTGACGAAGTCTACTGGTAGATTTCGTAGGACAAGTCTGTGTTAAATGTTAAAAGTAGATAACATTAGTTGGGGTATAATTTGTCAGTAGTACTGATGACATCGTCAATAGATAATTAGTATAATTTTACTATTGACATTTCCTGCAGGGTAACTATTCGTATCTACATATGTGTATTAATACAGGTCTAAGAAATGTTTCCGCAGTTTTTTTTGAAGGGCCTTTTTTACTTAGATTAAATGAATATATTAAATTATATATGTATATTATTTATTTATTGATACATAATATACAAAGTAAATTTGCAGAATATGGTTGCACAAAAATGGACGGGATGTATAGACCGTATGTTCATGATGTTATTAACAGTATTCTTAGAAATGTTTTTGTGACTGGCTATACCCGACCTATGCCTTCACATAGGAAATAGGAACGTGGTTGTCAACGAAATTACACATTAGAACCGCAAGACAATATGGTTATTCGTGGCAATCAGTCAACCATTGCGAGCAAGACGAAAAGCTCTCGAAGGCCAAACAACACACACAAGCCTGACCGCTGTTGGTATGTACATAAATGCATCACTGCTCTGACGAGCAAACATTAATTTAAAATGCATTACAATTTTGCTGATAATATTTTTTACTACAAACTAGTGCTGGGATACTATCGATAGACTATCGATACTATCGATGGTTTTAAAATATCGAAAATATCGATAGAAAAAAATATCGACATCGATATTATTTCAAATGCAGTTTTGAAAACGTAAAAAATGTTCAACTGACATCAGCAAAATTTTTCAAAAACTGTCACCTGAAATAGCGTTCGCAATTACATACATACATATTAAAATATATACAAGACTATATACTTTCAATAAAGTGATAAAAAAACTAACTTTAACCCGATCAAAATTTTTATATTTTACTTTCTCAAGTACAAACATTCAGTCGATAGTAATATCGATAGTATCGATAGTGAAATCTGAACTATCGATAGATATCGATAGTAGAAAATGTCGATAGTATCCCAGCACTACTACAAACCATGTTTGAAGCCCCTTATTTGACATTTATAATGTGCGTTATCTACTTCAGTGAAGCAGTTTATTTAGGACATTTAAAATTCCATTTGCAGCGCAGTGATGCATTTACGTTATTCAGCACAGAGTTGCTTAACCAATGTTATATATATATGTATTATATATAATTATCCCAGTAAAAAAAATACTCCAAAAAAGTCATGAGCTTGCGATCTGGAAGTAGTGCAAATTTCGATCCAATCTAATGATTTTTACATAGGGTTGTCATTGCAAGAAGTTTTCTTTTTCGATGCCTGGTCACCGAATTGGAAGCGATTTTAGGAAAAATCTCCTTTTTTGTGTTCCATGATAATATTTTCATCTAGGAAAAATTGTAAATAGTTACCTTTGTTAACAATTCGTTTCTTTTTATACGAATTTAAGCCCAAGACAGTGTTTTCATTTAAATTTAAGTAAATAACTTTTAAGTTTTAGACTAAAATTAGTTCATAAATTTATTTAAAAAAAAAATCAATTTTTAAAAAATTCTGGTGAGTATTTTGTAAAACTTTGGAGGAATTACAAGGTTTTGTATGGTTAAAATAATTTTCCACTTGGTTCTCTGCTAACTATCGGCAAATTAAAAATATCGATTTTTTGGAAGCAATGAAAATGTAGTTCCTTTAGAATGACTTCCAATTTTTTTTACTGGGATATTATAATTAAAATGAATTATAATAAAAAAATGTATCACCAACTTTCAAGTGAAATTTTCAAGTGCAAAAAACAACAAATGTTTATATAAACTATTTTTATTATTCAACACGTTATATTTGTTGGTTTTATTTTTAATAATGATTTATAAATGTAGTGTTCAAGTTGCAACAAGTTACGTAAAACCGCCTGTACAATAATTATAATTAAAATACTAAGGGCGACAAAAATACCAAAATATATACATATTTTGAAATATCATTATGGTAAACAGCCTTAAAATTTTTATGAAATAAACCAGAATTTCAGAAAAATTTACATGCACTCCCATTGATATAACATTTACAAGCTATGAAATAAGCTGAGAAAAGCTTAAGGGGGCGAGATATGTGACCATAAAATAGTTTTCGTTTTTTGAAAGGATGCACTAAACTTAAATTTCTACTCTTTGAAAACTTTGTGCCTCTATGCAGAAGTGGTTGAGACTGTGCCCATAACAAATAATATTGCATTGCAAAGACTCCAGCGCACTAAGTTGTTCTATTTAAACTTTGCACGCACATGCGACTTCTATTGTAAAATTTTGCAATAAATGTAATGAACTGAATGAGAAAACTCGTTTACAGTGAAACGTAGAAAATTAATAGGAAAAACCAACGCAAGTCTTTATTTAAATGCTCTATAGAGAAAAAAAAAGCTTTTAAATTAAAACTTTTCTTTCATGTAAATTGTAGGACGTAACACGAGTAAATTTTAACGTTTGATTTAATACAAAGGTTATTTTCTCCTTTTAAAAGCATTGAAATCAGCTGTTTCTAAGCCATATGCACAACGTGCATAATCAGATGTCGGTGACAACAATGCTAGCTCTTACTTTGCAAAGAAAGAATAACAAATTTAAGAGCTTTCAAAGTTGTTTACCTCAAATGCAAATTTCATAGCATGTGTGTTTGCTCTAAAGGGGAAAAACCTTTTAAATTAATGCTTTTCTTTTATATAAATTATACAATGTAAAAGTTTATTTTCCCTTTTTTATAGCATTTAGATAGAGGAAAATAATAAAAGAATTTCCAAAAGTCTTCTGAATATTATAAGCTACGTACAAGCCATATGCACAATGTGCAAACTTGCACAAAAGAACTTTTGTGCTTTCACACTGACGAGAGCACAAGAGAGCCAGCCCAACAGCCAATCAGATCGGCGGCAACAATGCTTGCTCGTACTTTGCAAAGAAACAAGAACAACCCAGCAAAAAATTAAACATTACCATCAGAACTACTTGCCATATAATGACTTACTTTTCTGATTACCAAATTTCATTACTCCCTTAAAAATCACATTACCTAAAATTTATAAAAATTATGTACAAGTTGTTAAATGAGAAGAATAATTTCTTTAGATTAAATAGATTACGTGAACAATTTGCCAAATAAAAAAAATAAGTACTTCTCAAGAATCGATTATTTTAGCCTCACGCCTTGTTAAAATCATTAAGTTGGTAATCCAGTAAGGAACAGCTTTCGTATAGGGATTCAATGTATTAAGGCTCTTAAAGCTTCCGGTGAACACTAAGTGTACAAGATTAAAAAAATTTATTTTATATACATACATAATTAAATTCCTTTATATGCACACCTCTAGCAAACGAGTTTGTAATTGCCAAGACATCTATTTATATTAGTTATCCTATTCTAGGAGCTCATTAATTAAACCATACTTCTTTTAAAGGGTCACCTCTTCCTAGTAATAAATTTTCTTACCATATATTTTGCAGCCAGCCCCATTGTGCACTATCGAGAGTCGTTATAATTCTTACACATACTCTTGCAAAAACTTCCGTACGATAAACATAAAAACTTACCACGTCTTATACAACATTTTCAGTTTATTACCGACCACAAAAGCGTTAAGATGTTTTCAAGTTATCATAAATTATTATTAGTTTATACAATTTTATTTCATTCAATAAAATATGTGACTGCTAGTGATGATTGGCAAAAAAAACTTGCCATCACTCGAAACCTGTCGGAGGCCGTTGCAGAGGTTATTGATGGCCTGTTTGTCGGTAAATATGAACGAAGGGCTTTTAACTTCCATGTTAAAGTGAGGAATGCAAATGAACAATATTTGCCTGAATTTAAAATAATAATAGATGAAACAATGCTATCCCTGAATGGTCGTATTGCGATATATTTGAAAAACGGAATAGCCATACCTGCCGATAATGAAAGACATTTTTGTGTGCTGTTAGTGGATTCAGCTGAATCGTTGCAGTGAGCTTTTTTTTTCTTTTTTGATATACAGAATAATTTTTTTTTATCTCATTGATCGGAAACTAATATGTTTAACATTTTCTAATAGGTTTTTGTATTCGGATCTTCATAAATTTAAACTTGCTGTGGGAGGACGTTTTTTTATTATTCTGCAAACGTATCCCCAAGTCCATCATTACTACGACGAACTTTACGAGATTTTTCAAATGAGTTGGGAACATGGCATCAATCATGTTGATGTCCTAATATATGCTGTTGACAATGTTATTTTAATGTTTCACAGCAGGCCATTTACTCCATTTCATTGCAAGAGCGTTGCACCGATCATACACAACAAATTCATCAATGGCCGATGGCTGCATAAGGATTTTACAACGCCAAAAACAAGAAATTTATATGGTTGTCCTTTAGTTTGTGGTACTTGGGAGGAAATGCCGTACTTTGAATTGGAGCACACACAAACTAAAAACGAAAACAAATTAAATGGCTTGGAGGGAAAATTATTGGAATATTTGGCAGATATGATGAACTTTACAGTTGTAATACGTTGGTTAGATGACACGGAAATTAATCAGACTGTTTATGATGAAAAGAAAATATTTAATAAGGCAAGTAAAAACAAAAATTCTTCGAAAATGAGCTTAAACAAAACTTCTCACTTCCGACAGCTGTTCGCAACCAACACTGATTTTGTTTTTGGTGCTTTTCACAGAAAACCTGCTGCTCTTGAGGATCCTTATACATCAACAACAACTTATTACCTGGCCGACTTCTATTTTATAATTTCTGCTGAAGCCGATCCGTACGACCCATTCAAAATGCTTTCCCTGCCCTTTGAATTGGATGTGTGGATTGTATTAATTTTAATTTTTGTAAATGTGAATGTGTCTTTTTTCGTCTTCAAGTTACTAAATCGAAAAGTGTGGTCCTTAATACTGGGTAAAAAAAATCATACACCCAGCTACAATATGATTGTCGTGAGCCTGGGCGGTGCAGTGGCAAAGGATCCAAGAGTGCCATTTTCAAGATTTCTCTTAATGTCTTGGCTTTTGGCCACTTTTGTTTTGCGCACGGTTTACCAAGGCTTTATGTTTCATTATATCAAATCAGATTTGCGTAAACCACTACCGAGTTCAATAAGTGATTTGATGAGCGATGAATACCGCATTTTCATGAGGGATAACATTCATGCTGCTGTTAGGTATTTGCCTGCACTTTTTGACAAAGCAGAAGTTTTTACTATCAGTGAGCTAGAGGCTTTCGAAATCTTGGTGCACCCACAAAACTACAGACCCCATAAAGTGGCAGTTTTAACGGCCATGGAATATTTTAGTTATTACTCGTATAAACGTACAACACCAATTAGCAATGATTTATATGTGGTGCCTGAAAGATTATTCACACAACAGTTGAGCATTTATATGGAGAAGAATTCGGTGTTTTTAAAGGAATTTAATACAGTTATTAATAAGTATTTAAGTGAAGGCATGATAGATCATTGGCGCCGTCTTCTGCTCTCCAGTGATGAAAGTCGTAGAGCTAAAGATAATTTTATTCCAAGGCCTATGAAAAATTTTCACTTGTTTGCTGCTTACCGTTTATTATTTATAGGTTTATTGGCAAGCTTAATGACCTTTCTTTGCGAAATTTTCATTTCTAAAGTAAAACTTGGCAAAAGCACTAAGAAGTGAAACATAAAAATAAAATATCATATTGCATATGATTTTGGTAAGAATGCTTCACAAAATATTACATCAATTCAAAGCACTAACGCAGTTTTCATATTTTTTAATCCCATATGCCTGTTTTATATGAAAGACCTATCGATGGCAATATGCATGGAATGTAGCATCGCGCAAATGCCCATTAGGGGTTTGCTGAGCTGCACATAAGTCTGGCTGAGTTTGACCGATGCCTTACAAGTAATTTGAGCCATGTTCTATGCGAAATTTAGTTACAGTTAAACGGCTGATACCATTTGAATGATTTTAGAGATTTGAACTTTGGAAGACTTTTTCTTAAGCCCTTAAGTCACACTTACGATGTTCATATATTTAAAATTATCATATGCTCGCACATTTTGTTACATTTGTAGATTCAAATGTTTGCAACTAAATAAAGAGACCCAGTGTAGAATTTTTATTAAATCGAAAGCCCTTTACTGATGTTAAGCGCTTTTAAGCACACATTGTAAACTAATTCAAGGCTGGAATACCACGATGTTAACTTTGATGTTCTTTACAAAAATATTTGCAACTAAATAAAAAGACCCCAGTGTAGAATTTTTATTAAATCAAAAACCCTTTATTTACTAAACACTGATGTTAAGCGCTTTTAAGCACACATTGTTAACTAACTCAAATCTGGAATTCCACAATGTTAAATTCTATAATCCTTACAAACATATTTGTAACTAAATAAAGAGACCCCAGTGAAGAATTTTTATTAAATCAATAACCCTTTATTTACTAAACACTGGTGTTAAGCGCTTTTAAGCACACATTGTTAACTAATTCAATGCTGGAATACCACGATGTTAACTGTGATGTTCATTACAAAAATATTTTTAAATAAATAAAGATACTCCATTGTATAATTTTTATTAAATCAAAAACCCTTTAATTACTAAACACTGATGTTAAGCGCTTTTAAGCACACATTGCTAACATACTCAAATCTGGAATACCACAATGTTAAATTCTTTGATCTTAACAAACATATTTGTAACTAAATAAAAAGACCCCAGTGTAGAATTTTTATTAAATCAATAACCCTTTATTTCCTAAACACTAATGTTAAGCGCTCTTAAGCACACATTGTTAACTAATTCAGCGCTGGAATACCACGATGTTAACTTCGATATTCTTTACAAAAATGTTTGCAACTAAATAAAAAGACCCCAGTGTAGAATTTTTATTAAATCAAAAAGCCTTTATTTACTAAACACTGATGTTAAGCGCTTTTGAGCACACATTGTTAACTAATTCTACGCTAGAATACCACATAGAGTATTTTTCGCATAAGACTTTCTTCTTTCAGTGCATGTGTCATCGTCATCGCTGTCTCATTGGCCTTTCACACACGAGAACAATTGCGCTGGCGTAACATGCCAGTTTGTTTGTGAGAGAGGCAAAGAGAGTGGTTTTTTGGTTGGCATAATTTTTCAACCACGTACAACCCCGCATCACCAGCACAAAACCAATACACAGATAACTTAAAAAAAGCAGCAAATATCAAATGCATACAAAAAAACACTAACACACACAAAGCTATGTATACGTATACATTTTTATGCCGGATGAATTAGTCTCGTGTGTTCTCAAAAGAACAAAAATTGTGCGGCATAAAAATTAGTCTCGTGTATGAGAGGCCATTGACAATTAAATGAAAGTGAGTAAGAATGTGTGTGATTTTAGCTAGCACATGATATGCTATGAAAGTGACATCAATGTTGTAAAAACAGTTGTTGTTGTTGTTGTTTGGCTGCATAGGCTTATGTGTTTGTGTGGCTGTATATTTCTAAATAAGCTGAGGTTATTGCATTATAGTTGTCATTATGCTTTGAATGTTTACTTCAACATCCTTTTGTATTTTTAATGGTTGTGTATTTATGTTTCTTTAGTGAATAATATCTGGATAATTTTTAAAAAATTATCTGTTTTTTTTTATAAAAATATGATTATTAGGTAAGTTTACGGTATATTTACGTAACAATAGGTATTCGTTTTACAGCAAAACATTATCCACGCTAAAGTTATTCTTTGACTAGAAGCAGGTCTAATATTGTATTTACATGTTCCCCGTACATTCCCGCTTGAATTATATTAAAAATCTTGTTAATTACACCTTATTATATATTTTTATTTATAAATTAGTTTGTCATGTAACTATTTGCTTTCGTGCAAGCAAAATGGCATTTACTTTACAGAATTTAAAAGGCGAGGTAGAACATTAAACACCTTTTCACTAAATTAAAAAAAAAAGATTTTAATAATTTTTCCGCGAAATTGTTATCTTCCCTCTAATTTAATTGCAGTGAAGTATGGAGCGAAATATTTCAGATACTAAAGATCTGTATTAGTTGGTGTGGGAAAAGTTGTAGTGATGCAGGCATAAGGCACTGGTCACGAAAATTACACCGACTTCAGCGGACGCTAATGCTAATGTAACATCAGAGCGCTCTGCTTCGTCGGTATTGTGTAGCAGAATCATCGGCGAAGTAAAATAACCAATAAAATAAAATGGCTACTAAATACCATGAATCAAAGAATACAAGATTACGCACTCAGCTTTTGAAAAAAATTCTTTTTCTGCGCATGTACGTCACATCAGCCGATAAACACAAATATAATCACACAAACACGTGTATTTGGTATAGGACAATTTTGCTTACACATCAATTTCTACGTCATTTTGACGTCACACCAGCACACTCAAGTTAACAAACATGCGCAATGCATAGTCTTGTATTCTTTGATTCATGACTAAATACAGCTTCAAAATTTAATACACCAGAGGCGCTGCAACACTGCAAATAAGCGTGCAAAAAAGCAGAGTTGTAAAAGAATGAATCTTTCCTTTATCTCTTCCTTCACCATCTTCACCACTTTTATCTTCTTTATCACTATGCCTTCCCTATCACCCTTCCTCACAAAGGGATCATTGTATTGGACCCAAGAGAGCTGGACTCTACATTTCATCCTTCCTTACCAGCAGGCTGCTAACCTAACCTAACCTAATGATCAGAAAAAATATAATTTATTAGTCCTAATTTACACCATGCAAGTCTTATTGCTAAGCTGATTAGTTTTTTAGAAGAGAAAATTTATCTGTTCCCCTCGTCTCTCTCTCCCACGAACTAATCAGCTTAACAATAATACTTGCATAGTGTAGAAAAAATATCGCAATGGTGTTTTATGCTTGTGATTAAAACTTTTTTTTTTTGATATTTTCTGTCTAAACTTAAGAAACGTAATTAATAAATTATTTTCAAGAGCATTTTTAGCTTGTGTTACAAATGCAAGCATAATTTTAATATATTTCTTTTTTTTAATGCAAATTAAATAATATATTAAAACCATTAAATGGATTAAAAAAAATATTACAATTACACACACACAGTTTAGCAAAGAAAATGAATGCAGTTGAAACAAAAATTTTAAGCCTGCTGGTTCAATATTTTCAGCGGTTGATAGACGGCCGTTTTTGTTTGCAAAATATTTAAATTCTTAAAAAATTATTTGGCCAAAAAACAAAAAAAAAAAAGGACAAGTTGAAACAAACACACATCTCGCAAACGCATGTTATGAATACATTAGCGGAAATTGTGCTGGAAGCCACAGAGCCAACATTTAATTTATCCTTAATATTGGCCACGCTATGGATCATTAATAATGATTTTGCCAAATACACAACTTCAGCACTGACCATTGGACAATATGCCATCAATCAAAGGAATCGATTATATCACAATGATTTAATTAATGACATTATTAGGCGGGCCATGATATCACCGAGTATTAAGGTTTTTACACAAGCAGAACTAAAGGAAAATGAAGAATTGGACAGTGAGGAAATTATTAAAGATACAGAAACGAAAGAGTTCGTTAGAAAAAATTATAAACGTGACAAGTGCATATGGTTTGTGGACAGTTTGACATCATACAAGTATATAAATTAAAATTTAAATAATGAAACTAAGAATTGAATATTGTTAACTTTCTACTTTTTGCCAGAAACTTTGAGCTCGATTTGCTAAATCCTGACTTTTATTATCATCGTAATGGTGTTTTTCTATTAATCTATACCGGAACTGAGCCAGAACGTTTGAGTAATGTCAAGGAAATATTTCGTCGCCTCTTTATCTTGTATTGCACCAATGTTAATATTTTGTTGCTTGTTGGCAAGACTCCCTACGTTTATACGTATTTTCCATTTGCAAACAACAAATGTCATTCTTCAATGCCCGAATTTTATATGTCATTTCGTGATATTCAAAAAAACTTTTCGGCCTTCGAAACGAAAAAGCCCATTTTTCCAAGTAAAGTTAAAAATATGCATGGCTGCGAGCTGGCGGTGGTAACGTGGCAATATCCTCCATACATTATGGTTGACAAAGATCCACAAAGTGGCGAGCTAATACGTTTACATGGAGTGGAGGGCTTGCTTCTTAGTCTATTGGCCGAGCAGATGAATTTTAAAATACGTTTGAAGGCTCCTCAGCCGCCCGACCGAGGTGATGTTTATCCCAATGGTACAGCAACGGGGGCCACAAAAATGGTAAGCACATTTCGTTAGTGTTTAAACTATTTAGAGAGTGCTCAAATAAAGCAGTGATGCCAACTCAAAGTTGTGACACTCTAAAAAAACACCCTTTATAACATGTACAGAATAATAACGAAATGTATATTTTTCAAGTTATCTTTTTTCGGTTCTTTAAAAAAAAAATTAATGGTAATCAAAAGCATAAAACAGTTGCTTAGATAATTCTTGCAATTAAAAATTTTACCAGTAAAAATTTGCAAGATTTTTTTTGTCTCAATTTTTACTTTCTTTTAACGCTCTCTAACTCTCTTGGTAAATTTTTTGGGTCAATGAACATACCTAATATACATAAATCTTATTTAACCCTCTTTATTCTTTATACTTCTAATAAATGTACATATTTGCGTCTTTTTAGATAATCAATGCTGAGGCTAACATAACAATTATATCTTTAATGTACAACAGGATACGTTCAGAGGTGATGCAAGCCAGTTTTGGTTACTTGTACATACCATATGTTTTAGCTCTTCCCAGGGGCTCCGAAATGTCATCGTTTGAGCGGCTGATGAAACCATTTCGATACATAATATGGTCATGCTTCAGTTCTAGTATAATTTTTGGAATTATCTTCATATATTACATACGTTTTTTGGGCAGAACCAAGTTAATGAATTTTGTTTACGGTCATGGAAATCGTATACCATTTACAAATTTAATCGCGATATTGTTTGGTGTTGCGGTACATGGAAATATTCCAATCAGAAATTTTGCCCGCTACATATTATTAATCTTTCTGTTGTACACATTCGTATTGAGGTCTGCCTACTCCGGCGCATTATATATTCTGCTGCAGGATGGTCGTGCTAGAAATACCTTTAAAAGCCTTAACGATGTGGTGGAAAATAATTACACTATTTATGCTTTTCCCGCTGTAATTGATATTTTAAAAGTTGCTATGCCCGAAGTAAATACTCAAGTTATTGATGCTAGAAATCCTACAAATTCATTGTATGAACGTATTTCATCTTCGAGCAATGAGAAAATAGCTTTATGCTTGTTGGAATACTCAATAAGATCGTATAATCAGATGAATCCAAGTCGCCGGGTGCAGGTTTTAGATCAGCCATTATTGACCGCACCCATAGTTTTTTATATGCCACGCCACAGTTATATAAGACATCATTCAGACGATTTAATTATGCGTATTTTATCATCAGGTCTCATAAAACGCTATGAGTCCTATTATTTGTATTCCTCACGACAATCTCAACCTAAGCAAAGGGCACCTTTGAAGTTATCATTTGAAGTATTATTTGCTTTATTTTGTGTCTATGGAGTTTTGCTGGCGTTTTCATTGGCAATATTTATATTGGAACTAGCTAGTATTAAATCAGACTGGTGTAGAATTATAATTGATTTCTTGAATATTTAGTGTAAATAGAAATAAGAAAAGTAAAAAAAAAATTAGACACCATTACATACGTACATACATTAATATCGAACAATAAAGTTTTAGTTCCTTATTATGAGCAACTTTCGATCTTCGGCTGTAGCCGAAAGTACTGATCGAACGAATTTTCATTTTTGGTATTGTGACGAGTATTTGACAAAGAATGTCCTCACTGTGAATATCACTTAGGGCCATTATTACATCTTAAAGATAGTTAAAAGTAGGATTTTGTCGGACGTATAAAACGCTATTCATTATTATAAATTTAATTTAACTTACCAGGAAGGATACAATTGCCTTTCACTTAGCGCTCACTTTAGGTTAAGCTAAAATTGTACTGATGAAAAACTTTTTATACGTCCGATAAAATCCTACTGGCCCTTAGAATGATTTTTAAAATTTGCAACAACTTAACCTTAAAATAAAAATAAATTGTTTTTAATAAGCTTTCATAAAATACTTCATCGAAAGTTAAATTCTGTTCGATAGAAAATTCGTTGCTCAATGAAATTTTCGATGCTCATAATACGAATTGAACATTCGATTTTCGATGTTCGATAGCCTGCAAAGATCGGAAATAGAATGCAATTCATTATAAGGGTCTCGATTACATCTTTTAACAAATTTTACTTGACCAAAAAAATTTATCATCAGTTTTATTTCTTCAAATTAACGCCACTATTTAACAGATATAATGAAAAAAAAAATTGTATGCATGATTTTTTTAATAAACTTCTTGAATAGTCTTATTCATCGAAAAAAAAAAATAATTCCCTGGAATCAATTACTAGGTAATAGTTAGAATCGAATTGATTGAGCATAAAAAACATGCATCACAGCAAAATGTCAAGTATATAATACAAATGTTTATTACTACGTTTATACGCAGGACTTATTTGCAAATAAAACTGCAAACTGTTGCCATATTAAAAAACTATGCACGATTAACACACTATTTGCAAAGAGAATACTTGAGGCTGCAACGCTTACAAATGTGGATAAATATTGCACAAAAACATTGAATAATTACAATTGAAACAAATAATTATTTGATATTTTGTACATTTACACAATTTTTTTTTTGTCAACATAAATAAGTTTTCTATGGAAGTGCTACCAAGTTTGTGTAATTTTGCTATGCCGTATAAACAGTAAGTCAATTTATTTGCAAATATTTTTATTTGCAAATAGCGTTCGTATAAACGTAGTATATATGATGATCATTTTGATGACAGCAAGGCAAAAGGTCCAAAAGCCATTTATTCACCGATCAATTTATATCTCTAGATTTTATACGGGCAGCTCTTAGAACTGTATATTCCAACAAAATCTTGGCGATATAGAAAGTGGGAGACAGTAAACCCCTACACAAAGTAATTATTTTTCCTGTATAATTCTTCTAATTTTTTGACCTCGTTTTATTTTAATTTTCTCTAATTTTATTAAGCTTAAGGTCTCTTGATTTTAAAATTAAATTTTATATATATTTCGATATTTCGCCACTCTTTTGTGTGGCTTCTTCAGGAAATAAAAAATAATAAAACCAAAACAATTTCCTGAAGAAGCCACACAAAGGAGTGGCGAAATATCGAAATATATCGAGAGCCTATATTCAAAATACGTCAACTCAAAAAAGCTAACTTTTCAGTAGAGCGAAAAAACTAGTTATTTCGCTCATTATTGTAAAAGTTATAAATAATGTGGCTTCCATAAGATGGCTTAAATATGCTTACTAGTTTATAGGTCTGCAAAGAAAATTTTATTTTGCTCTGGCTTGCGTATTTTTTTTTTGCAATAGCATATTTTAGTCGATCAAAAAACAAATATTTTTTTAGAGTTAGCATATTTTGTCGGAACAAAAATATGATTTTTTTTAAAATATATTTATTTATTAGTTAATTTGTAAAATCTTTTACACAATACTAGATGTAAGAATTAAAAAGCTACAAGAAAAAACTTAAAGTACAATAAAAAAATAGCTTAAGCCTGACTGATATCCTCTTCAATCTCGAGGTGGTCAGCTTTGGCACTCTCTAACTCAATCTCTATTGTAACAGGCTCACTCCAAGTTTTGAATTTCCATAGCTTATATCATTGACAATAATCGGTCCATACACAATTTTTCTATTCGATTAACATTTTAAAAGCTATTTACTAATATATTAATATATTAGGTGACCATATCTCAAAAACGAGCCATAGGATATCAAAGTCATTACCTGATTCGTGTTCAGCTTGCCAAATGCATTAAAATATGAGGTAGTTTTATAATAAATTGCTAATTTGTTAAAAAGTGTTGGGAATTTACATGGGAGTTAGCATTTATTTTCACCCAAAAAAAAAATCATACTTTGAGATAGCAGAATAAAAAAAAAATTATATAAAACGAGAAAAAATAATTTTATTGGTTCGAAATTTATATTATAGATGAATATTGCACAGGCGAGCTAATTGCCATCGGAAACTCATTTTGACCAAATTTGAATTGACGTATTTTGCTGCTAAATATCTAATAGTCGTAAATCAAATTATATTAACCAACAATCAAGCATGTCACCTTCCTCCCTCAGGTGATTTTTAAAAGTGTTACAGAAATAAGGACATGAATAAAGTTCAATTCAATTTATCTGTGTGAAGTTCATTATCGCAATATATAAATATAATTTCAGCTTTTTTTTATTTGTATTATAAATGATTCACCATTCATGCGATAATTTCATTCATCTGTTTATATTCTCATTTTTAATGCCAACTTCATTATTATTTCATTTTCCATTCATCCGGTATTAATAAGAGTTTTTTTTTGTTCTTGTTCTTCGCAAGTAAATATATCGCAAGCTCAATACAAAATTGCCAAAAAAAAAAAAATATTGTAAACCAGGTGTTGAGGTTTTAGTGCAAAAAGTAATAAATAAATAAATATACTTGGAAAACATAATTTAATCAGAACCATGTGCGCAGATTTAGCAAGAGAAGGTGTAATAAAAAAAATTAAGAAGTAAAAAAAAGAGAAATTAAGAAAGTTGCACTTTGTATTGAAGATACTTATAAGTCCCAGTACAGGCATGCAATTTTTGTTGCAGCAACTTTTTATTTATTTTTAGTAAAAAAAGAGAGAGAAATATAAAATGTATATATTTCTATTTTAACACTCTCCCCCATGTTCACGATTTGGTGCATGGTGACCGATAAAATTTTTTCAAAAAGTGGCACAAAATAGGGAATTTATCAAAAAAAAAAAAAAGGGGAAACATTAAAAAAAACGAGACAACTTCACTAAACTTTTTATTTTTAATTTATTATTATATAATTCACTTTAAAGAACGGGGACAAAAAATGGCAAGGCCGTCGAAAAAGTGGCAATTTGCCACTTTATTTGGTCAAAAGGTCACGCTGAATTGGTGAAAGTCTTAACCGGTATTAAGCAACTTTGTAAGAACGTTGACATCGAAGACATGACTAAGGCACGCAAATGATCTTGTAAAACATTACAGAGGACGTTTTGAGTTCGATTGGACAAGTGGTGGAAAAGCTTGGCATATCATCTAGATTTATTGGAGTTGAGCCTATTGGAGCTCAAAGGAAAAAAATATGTTGCTGTCAAGAGATCAGCTGTTGTATCTGAATACAACTAGCATATGGGAAGAGTTGATCTCTCTGACAGGCTAATAGAGCTTTATAAAAGTGGTAAAAAAAATTACCAGGCCTTGGGAACGGCGGTAACTAAATTATGGCTTTTGCATCGCAAACATTTCAAAATCGTTGAGCCGAACACAAGGAACATACCGCTTATGAAATTTCAGATGAAAATCGCACTTGTATTACTAAATGCTGCACCATGGACCTCGAGTTCAATACACAGGAATAGAGAAAGATTTAGTGATAATAGTTTGGAACGTAAGAAAATAAGTTCAGCAATGTATTTTTTTGCCTCTAATTCCACTTCCAAACACCGTAAACTTAATTACGCTGCTCTATAAACTTTATAAAGTTAATCAGGCTCCACCATATTTGAATATGGGGAAGAAAAGGTCGATGACGCTTCTGCAAGACGGGAAGAGCCCTATCAATTGTTTTAATATTTTTTTATCATATGATAAGTAATTTATTTTATGCAGTTAGTACAAAAAAAATTCTTGAAGAATAAATAAAAAATAAAAAAGTTTGTTCCATTGCTCAATGTCATGAAATCTTTCCTCAACAGCATAAAGTTATATATATATGTATGTTCGTTCGTTCAAACAGCACAAAGTTACTTACAAGCAACTTCCAATATTTACTCACCTGATAACTCCAGAAGTAAAAAATCTTCAAACTTCTGAACTTATATCTAACAATCAAGTAAATCATGGAAAAACATTCTGGCAGTTGGTTCACGAGCGGGGCTGGAAGGATTAATAAAATTTGTGACTCTGTTAAGACTATTTCTGTGACATTAGCCATCAGAGGCACATCCGCCGTTAACACCACCTGATTGTGAAACAAATCGTTTTGAGAGTTAAACTACAATTTCAGATTTTATAAGACTAAGCCAAACCAAAAAATCAGTTTTGAGAACAACATCTTAAGTCTTGTTCTTTTTACATTTGGTGTGCGATATGTATGCAGCCCCATTTTGCTAGTCTTCGTTGAACTATTTTTCTCAGTCTGCGCACTCTTTTTGTTGTTGTTATTGTTGGTTGTATCGCCAAAGTTTATCTTTGGCTTTAACAATACAAAATGAATTAAGAGAAAAAAGTTAAAAAATGATAAACAAGACGCAAATTCAACTCATACATACTCATAAAAATGTTCATATTGTCAACGTTTAATTAGTATTCATTATTAGTCTTTTGGATGGTTTATATATATATATAAAAGTTCGTAAAGAATATGAGATATGAAAAAAAAGAAGAAGAAATAACAAGTACTCACACACACCCAGACTTTTAAAAATTAATACTATATTCATATACATACATACATATGCGCGTTAAAAATCCTTTTTTATCAATTTAAAACGGTTGCTGTTGTTACATATACACACAGCCACACACACATATACACACATAATTACATTAATGTGTATACACATGTTGTAATCGCATAGCATATAGATGTTCGTTTACGAAAAAGGTTTAGCAATAAGTAGCTCAACTTCCGACACCATACTGTCATGTTTATTATGATGATTGTCATTGTGATTGTTATTAAGATGGTTTCATTTTCACATCCGTTTTTATGACGCGCGAACACATTTCTGACATGATTGTATGTGTATTGTTCAACTTACTCCCACATCAACATGCACCCAGCAAACAATTTGTGTCGAAGTGCAGTTAACTTTTTTGTTTTGTTAATACTGAGTGGATGCAGGAGCCTCGGTATTTCATGTATGAAAATAACCTCGGTATTTCATGTATGAAAATAAATATTTTTTCTTTTTTGCTTTTTAATACTTTTATTGTTGCCCAGTGTGGCGGCTAATAATAAAAAGGTGCTGGAAAATAATATAGATGCACAAACGAATTAACATGCTTGTTTTGTAATTTTTGCATTTTACTCTTAATTTTTAAATTTCCAAGCAAATTTAGTTTTGCAAACCTTTTGAAAAGAAAAATTATTATTTTTTTTTTTCAATATCGCAGCATAACTTAGTATATCATCATTTGTGTTATTGATTTCATTTTAGAATTATCTTTGTGTATCATAAAATGTTTGCTGGGCTTATAAAAACACACACACACATACATAAATATCTGCACAAAGGCAATGTTGTTGTACTGTATTTGTATATATGTTTGTGAACATGATGCGACCTCCTGTAAACATAATTCAGTTGCTTTTGCTTTGCGAATTTACAACCAGAAGCAACCAATACACACACACACACACACACACACACACGCAAACCTATCCACGCATCCAACCTCCAGCCACTTTTCATTTCCTACACATTCATCTTCTACAAATACACTCGATGTTTCGCACATGCAGGAGCATAGTCGTCTCCTCATCAATGTGTATTGTTTTGCATTTGTCATTCACAGCCAGATATCAAATTTGGAGGCAGCAGGGACTTGGTTCTTTTCAGGTTTCTGTTGGACGTATTTAAATATGTAAATGATTTTTGTGAGTGAGTAAATGGGCATGTTTTATTTTTGTCATACAAACTGCATGATATTTGTGGTATCTTATTGTTAACCTTGTTTAAGTCCGTTTGATGAGCTTTTTAAATTGTTGTTGTTGTTGTGATTACAGCGATAAAATTAATTTGCCAATTACATATATAGAATCGCTTTAATTTGGATGAGACTTGGTAAAATGAAAATTTTTATTCCTAATAATTTTCTGTAGAAAATAGAAATGATGTTCGAACAGGATTTTTTTCCAGAAGGGATACTTTGAAGAAAGAGTGTGCTTTGAAAAAAGTTTCTTTAAAGAAAAGCACTTTTGAGAAAATGTGCGAGCTTTTGAAACATCTTAAAAGTAAATTCCCCTCAAAAAAAAAAAAAAAAAAATGAAATAATTAATGAAAAATATTTTTTCACACATTATGGGAGTAGTTGCATTCTGAAGTAATAACTAATTTACATTAATAATTTTCTCATGAAATTGATTGCATGAAACTTTTTTCACTTCTCAATAGGAGGCTTTTAGAAGATAAAAAAAAAAATTGCCAAGGATTTTTCAGATATTCATGCTACGTTATTGTTTTAAACATCACTTTCTTCTTTAGTGCTGCAATTAGCAAATAGAAAAAGTTTTGTGCAACAAATTCCATGCAATTTCATAAAATAAGTACTTTAAGGATAACAATGCAAAATACGCAGAGAATATATATTTTTAAAATATTAATATTCTAAAAACCACTGGCAGAACACTGAAAAATTAGTATATAAAGCTGAAATTTGCATAAGCTGACACTACATACAGTGGAAGAAACACAAGAACGCTGCAAACAGTATGCTGTTCCGTTATGCTAGTGTTTATCAAAATATTTATACGTTCAGACTACAACGCAATGTTAACAAAAGTTGTTCAGCTTTAGCGTACCTACAACTGTGCCAAATAATGTTGGCCAAAAATTAGGAGTCCCTGTAAGTTATTCTGAAAAAAATTAAAAATAATGTTTTTCCTTAATTTTTCACGAAGAAATAATTTTTTTTGGCTTAAAATGTTAACAAGATTTGTTTGGCAGTCTCTTAGCTACACTATAGCCATATATAGTTTATACCTATCACCAAGGCTGAAGTAGCTGTGGGTTAAAAACTGATGACAACATTTTTTGAGGACGCAATGAATTTCGAAATATTTGGACAGTGTAATTAATACACAAACAAATATGTACATACGGCCTAATTCATAAAAAAATTTTGTTCTTATAAAAGGTTTATTAATAAAATTTCCATGGAAAATTCGTTTTATAAACCTGTTATAAAAGAGAAATATTTTTTATGAATAAGGCAGATAGCTTAAATTTTCCAGCAATGGAACCGTCAAAATAAAAAAAATGCTGAACAAGGTCAACAAGTTTTAATATAAATTGCGAGTTAAAAACAAAAGACAGCTTGAATTTAGCTCTAAAAATACTGGAATATTCGGTGAGTCAGGCTTTTTGTAGCTTCATAATCGTTATGAGTTTTACAATAATATTTTGTTAAAAATTTTAATTTTTGGATTTAGGACTCTAAATGAAGACCAATTTTGGTAAAATAAATTATTTTATTTAAACTTTAAGCCTCAAATAGTGTACGAGGGCGGTTCGGAAACTTCTTAGCCTATCAATGAAAGAGAATAGTAAGTTTTTCAAAAATATTTTTATTTTTAAATATAATCTCCTGAAACTTCAATACACTTAGTCCAACGCTTTTCTAGCAATTCTATCCCTTGATTAAAATAGTTTTCCTCAAGGTCTTCAAAATAGTGGTTTACAACTGTAATTGCATCTTCATTTGAGGTAAAACGCTTGCCAGCAAGGAATTTTTTTAGATTTGGGAACAGGTAAAAGTCACTGGGAGCCAAATCAGGAGAATAAGGTTGGTGGTCAAGCAACTCGTACTTTAATTCGTTGATTTTAGCCATTGTTAAAACACTCTTGTGCGCTGGTGCGTTGTCTTGATGAAAAATTATTTTTTTGTGTTGTAAGCCAGGACGTTTTTCTCGAATTTGTACATTTAATTGATCCAAAAGGTTGCAATAGTACTCTGAATTTATTGTTTTACCCTTTTGCAGATAGTCAATCAATAAAATACCTTTGAAGTCCTAAAAAACCGTTGCCATAACCTTACCAGCCGATTGAATTGTTTTTGCCTTCTTTGGGGCACTTCCTCCAGCTTCAATCCATTGTTTGGATTGTGCTTTTGCCTCTGGAGTATAGTGGTGGATCCATGTCTCATCAACAGTTATGAAACGACGCTTAAAATCCATTTTATTTCGCTTAAAACGATCCAAACAAGCTTGAGAAATGTTCATTCTTATGCGTTTTTAGTCGACTGTTAACAAATGCGGCACCCATCTTGCAGAAAGCTTTTTCATCTGTAGTCCTTCATGCAAAATTAAATGGACTCGATCATTTGAGATGCCCATGATATTAGCTATTTTAGGCACTTTTATTCGTCGATCATTTAATACCATATCATGCACTTTGGCTACAATTTCTGTTGTTGTTGCTGTTTTTGGACGTCCACTACGTGGTTCATCTTCAATGCTTGTACGACCACGTTTAAATTTAGCAACCCAATTTTTTACTGTTGCATATGAAGGAGCACTTTCACCTAACACATTCACCATATCATTATGAATTTCTTGTCCCGATAAACCTTTTTTATGTAAATATTTAATGACACCACGCATTTCTAAATTTTCCATTGTTAAAAAATCGCGGATGCGTCTTTTGTGAACACCTGTTTCTATATGAAGGAGTTGCCAGATCGAAACAAAATTTAACATGTGTTCATAGCAGAGATGGAAGTTTCCAAAACACTTAACTTTTTTCTGTTTACACCGCGCTTTTTGTGCTAGGCTAAGAAGTTTCCGAACCACCCTCGTATCTATTGAAACTGTAGCATCTAATTCTTACCACACATTCAAAACCAACTAATTCACACACTTAAAACTCACCTCGGAAATCGTCTAGCAAATACACAAACATTTACATTAAATTCTCACATACTTGAACTCACCAGATATGCAATGTATTTATTAAACATTCCTCCCCCACTGGCAACATCTAATTCTTACCACACATTCAAAAATCACCTCAGACATCTTCTAACAAATACAACAACCTTAAACCCCTCAAAATATGCAAGATATTACAACTATATCATTCATCCAGAGATGGAAGTTCAGCTAACTCAAAAATTAAAGAAAACACTGGGAAGTGTGTGCTCTAGTGCTCTTTTCGACGTTGCTCTGACGTGAGCGGTTATGTGTAGACTTTTAAAATCCAAACCAAATCGTTTAAAGATATTCTAATTGGTTCAGAATTACGCAAAAGTAGTCTTTACATATTTATCGAAAAATATTAAAACAAAACAGTTGTTTAAAATTTTTTTTAAAATTTAAAAAAAAAATTTTTTTAACAGTTGTGTTAAAATAAAAAAAATATTTATTGTAAATACTCTTTAAGCTGAACAACAAAATGAGCTATGTGTAGTTTTTGAGGCAATTCCGCTATACATAGCAAATCTACAATTATTTAAGATTTATTTTACGAAATACTTGTATAAATGCTAAATATGTTTCAATATAGCGTTGCAGTTTGCAAAAAATATTGAAAGGTTTCGATATAAAACAGTTTTTTGCTCTCCTGAAAACTTGCTAAAAAACACATAACGTTTGGTATGAAAACCGTGAGTTTGAAAACCCAAATTTATCACACGGAAGAGAAATTTCATATTCATCCACCCTTATATTTCTTTTCAATCCCCAAATTTTGCTTAGTCGCAGAAATGAAATTATTTTAACAATCATTTACTCTAAATTCATACAAAGATTTAAATTTATTAGCTATATATGGATTTCAGTTGAAAGTTTGGTAGAAATTGTTTATCTATGTATATAAAAATAAAATTAATTATATGTTGACTTTTACATTCTGTATTTAAGATATTACATAATACTTGAATCTTAATTAAAACTTAATCTAAGTAAATTAATAGTATAGAAAAATCACAGTTTTTTTTTTGTATCAATTGTACAATAAGAAAATATTTGACTCCTTATGTTTGCCTACAACAATCCCAGTGAGCAGATTAATGCCAGCCAAATAGCTGACAGCAAGCTGAGATAGTAATGCTTTCTGGAAGCACTATTACTACCAATTTCGTTATTCAATGGTGCAGAAGTAGAACTATTATTCATGTCTTGTTCAACTTTATCACTGGTATCGTTCTCATCAGGCATATAGTCATGGCATGTTGGGAAATTCTTTGGAACTGGCATCATTTCATCATTTTCACCCACTTTGAGAATTAAGGCCATGCCTATTTCGGCATGAAATTCTATGTGGCAATGGAAAAGCCAAAAACCAGGATTATAAGCTTCAAATCGTATGATAGTATAGCCACCATCGGGTATGGTGACGGTGTCCTTGACCGGTGGTCTGACTAGATTACGTTTGAGGAGATTATAGCGATCAAGCTGTTTTATCTGAAATTAGTAAATGATATACGTTATTATAATGTAAAGATATATAACACGATTTTCACTCACCATTTCTACTGTCACATTACTGCCCAATCTCTCCAGGCCTACTACGCGAAAGGCGTTGCCATGCAAATGGAATGGATGATTGGCATCGTAAGTAAAACCTTCATCGATGACAATTAATTCGACTATGGAGTTAAGAGGCACCTGCAGTACATGATGACATTTACAGAACTCTTTACGGCAATCAATACCCTGCTGCACCAAGCTGGTTTCATTGCAAAACATGGCATCGGTTACCATATCACGCGAAGGCAATAAGGCCATGGGAGGAAATTTAAACGATATATGATTGAGCTGTGGTATGAACACTCTATTGTTATTGGAAATATTAGCATTCACGCCATAGTATTCGCTGTGGTGAAATTCTGGATGATCTTTACGATAGAAGTCGTAAAAGACAAAAAATTTATAATCAGCAACTGGTTTCAAAGCATCTCGATCAATGCCCGGTACCTTGTCATAAGAGGGCAATGCATTGATCTCAGCTATTGTTAGGGACTCAACCTGGCCGGGACCCTGGTTCATAGCATTTAACTCAATTCCATTCGGTTCATGCTGATAACCCAAATCTTGAGCAGGTTCCTCCTCTGGTGCACCATCATAACGCAATATGGCAACTTGAAAGGCTGAGGTAAATCTTTGATCGCAGTCCATTAAACCTTTTAATCTTATCCAATAGTTTCCCACAGGCTGGTCAGCATTTACCACAAAGTCAAAGCGTTCTCCGGCATAGGTTATGATGGAGCCCACATCTACAGCTTCAAAGTCAAAACCATCTGAATTGAAGGCTGTTAAAGTATGATTGTCTATAGAAATCTTAATGGGGCAGTTAAGAAACTCGGCATTTATTGCCCGAAAACGGTAGCGAAAGCCATGCTTGACTTTGTACGTCTGTAGTGGTATAAAGTGCAATGGAGGAACATTTGGATCTAGCGAACGTTTACTGCGATTCAAGTCTGTTGCATTGGTCGGGACAGCCTTCAAATTAGTTTTAGATTGTTCTCTTTTGTCAATTGTTTTCGATGAACTTTCCTGATCCAATTGAAAAACTTTACCAGGCGAAGAAATCTCATTTTGTTTTAAGCGCATTTTGCTAACATTTATATCATCCAAGGGATGTAAAACGACTACATCACTTTCCCTTTCTGTAGTAGTAGTAGTAGTAGTAGTAGTAGTAGTGACAGCCTCATTTCTTATAGAGTCACTGAAGGAATTTTCTAATGCCTTATCGGGTGTGGTCGTGGAGATAGAAGGCTTCGAAGTAGTCGTTTTTGTTGTAGTGCTGTCGAGAATAGCCGTTCTAGCTTGGAGTGTCTCTTGGTTTTTAATATTATCCCAAATGGCTTTATAGTAGCGTCCTTTGCCATTAATTAGCAAATTTAAAGGCTTATTATCGCCTTTCGAATGATGATGTGAGGCAAACATGCTAATACCGGGTACATGCACCCAGTCTTGCACTATCATTAAATGCTCAGCCAAGTCAAAGTCGTACAAATGTCCATGAGGCTCTTCCGATTTAGGCTTCTTAACAATGAGCGCCCCAAATACTCCATCGCCTCTTTGCATACCCGTGTGCGAATGCCAAAAATGTGTACCGGCATTTTCTGCCTTGAAGGTGTAACGGAAAGTGGAGTGTGGTGAAATGGGACACTGGGTTATATGAGGTACTCCATCCATATAGGGCGTTTCTTTCATATGCATACCATGCCAATGTATGGTGGTACTCTCGCCCAGTAAATGGTTTTTAACATCAACCACTATTAAATCATTTTGACACACTTCTAAGCTGGGACCTGGCATCATGCGATTTACCACTGTTATGGAACGAGCAATTCCATCGGCCGCAATACAGTGAGGTCTACTGCAATCCGTTAAATTATTAGGGCAGTTGTAGCAAGCTTTTGACAAGGTCTCATACCATTCCACCACGAATGTATAGAAACAACGCTTGGGCTTTTCATTTGCTTGACAATCTCTGTTACAAGGATGTTTGCTGTAAAATTCTTTAGTCCAAATTTCTTCGCTTTCTGTATCGAATTCCTCATCGCGCAACGAACTTCTGGCTTTATTAGAAATATTACAATACTGACAACAATTATCTATATAAATAAGTTCCGTAGGGCAATTTTTGCTTAAAGGTGGACATGACTTTTTATACGTATTTATCATGGGCTGGCCATTCGGCATCAGTTGACATTCATTTAAGGTACAGTCTTTTGCATTATGCCAAGTCTGATTCACATTGTAAACTTGATCTTTGAAACGGCATTTTGTGCGCACACACTCGCCACAACACGAACCCTCTTTGGGACGTACTTCCGAGTCCTGGAAAAGTTAAGCTCGTTTAAATATTTATTCTTATTGGTATTAGGTTAATAGCAAAGCGTTTTTATACCAGGTGGTATCGATTTGTAACTCGGTATTAAGTGCATGTACATATATTTGTTAGTACAAAATTTAAAGCTGAACACCATTTCCTGAATAGAGATCACCTGGTGTAAGTTCGCCTTGGTTAATACTTACAATATCGCAATAAAAATCTCCACAACTGTCTCTTCTTATCACTTCATTTGGCTCCCCATATTTGTTCAGTTCACAGGAATGTAAGGCACAGGAATCTTTCGGTAAGATCCATATTGATCCTATTTCCTTAAATACTGTTACGCCCTTGATGCCAACAACACAGTAATCTAAAGGATTTTTCTCTAAAAAAAATATAGAAAATAGAATATATTTTATTCAATTTATTTTAAAATATATCTATAAACATTTTAATAATCTTCATAACAAATTATTCCTGGCTGTTCTGTAACTCAAGTTGATTTAAAAACGCCCGATTTAGAAAATTTTAATCCAAAAAGCGAATTTTTTTCAGACTTTTTTGTCATTTTGTCATAAATATCATATCCGAAATTAATTTGGTATGTATGATTTAAAATATATCAATAGGGCCATTATTTATTTTTGGAAAACGAGAAATTTACTCGGATTCGGTTTACAGAACATGACCTATTATTAGGGTTTTTACAACTTCCTATAGCTTAGAAATCGTAGGAGGCAAACTCTTGAAATTTTCAAAAACGCTAAAGCTAAAAAATCCCAAAATTAAAAAAATACTGAAACGAAAAATCGCTAAAATGGAAAAAAGCACTTAAATAAAATGCATCACCAAAAATAATATAAATCGCTAAAATGCAAAAAAATTATAAAAAAATCGCTAAAACTAAAAGTATGCACTGTAAGAAAACAAAAAAAAAAAAAAAATAAAAAAACAAAAATCGCAAAAAAAACCCAAAACTAAAAAATCGCCAAAACTAAAAAAGCGCCAAAACTAGAAAAACCGCTCAAACTAATAATATGTTTTGTAAAAGGGGTAAAAATATTATAAGAATTATTATAAAAATGCTATATACTATATATAATTTTGCAATATAGTTATCAGGGAGAAAACTATTTGAAAGCATATTCTTTCGACTCGAATTACAGGGCAACCCCCAGATAAATATTATAAGCTGTTGAAATGTTTCTAAAAGTACTTGTATTTATGTCTCTAGTCATTTGTAATAAATATATTTATATTTGCAAGCAATTACTGAATGTCTGACTTTCATCAGATTAATTTTTATTAACTATCCATCAATTGTTGAGATAAACCGGATCGTTCTTATAAACGTTCTTATTTCAAATGTTTGAATCAATTATAATTTTATGAAAGTAAAAGTAAACGTGATGTTATGAAATTGCACCTGGTATTCAATAAATTTAATTATAAAGTACATGCTAGTCATTTAATAGTAAGAGGATTTTAATTAATCATAGGGTTTTAATTTGCAGAATTTCGGAATTGTCTGGGGAAATAATTTTTTCCCCTTTAGCAGGAGTTTTCTTTCGCTGCCCCCTTTTTGAGGAAATACATTTACATACATACATATGTGTGTATAAATGTATGTAAAAATATTCTTATATGTACTTCATTTTTTAAAGTTGATATATGCACAGTGGGACCAATCGCAAAAATGTTTGAAATACATCTGTGATACTGATTGCAAAATAATGTTGATAAAAATCATAGGAGCGTAAATACAAATTAGGAAATGTTTTGTGTATATAGTGACTTAGAGATCATTTATACCTGCACAAAATCCAAATTTAAAATCTTTAATAAATATTAGCCCAATTCAGAATCTTGTGCAGATGATCATGCATCGTAGCATGTGCAAAATCTTATAGTATATTGATACTCACCACTAAGAATTGTTAAGTGGTGAGTATCAATATACTACACCATTTTGCACATGCTACGATGCAAGACCATTTACACAAGATTGTGACTTGGGCTAATAAGTTTTGATTATTTAATATTCTCTAAAATGGGCTTACATTTGAGCAAAATTTAATACTAGGAGATTTCGGGCAAAATCTAGTAGAAATCCCATGCAAACCAAAACCTACTCCGTCACTAGATTTTTTAAAAATATACTTATAGTGCATTCACACTGTCTCGAAATCTAGTACTTTCGAGATTTCGAGCTAAATCAATTTGCTTTTTTTTCCAGATTTCTCGTACAAAACGAAATCTAATTTTTCTCAAGATTTTTATAGGAAATCTAATGGAAATCTAATGTTTTTATTTATTCTTTACTACCCTGTTATACAACAAAAGGTGAGTGAATTAGCTGCGGTCTGCTTAAAAAAGTGTATGAATTGGCTACAATGCAGTTGTTTGGTTGTAGTTTTGGGAACAAATCAGTTGATGGGTTTTATTTTGGATGTAAAAAAAACTGGTGTAAACTGTAAAGATTTTCATAAAGGTTTTAATTAAAATTTTGTGCTGATGCAAATGCCCTATTAAAGTCTCGTAAAAATCAGTGATGCAAAATTTTTTCTATTTTTTAGTTTGTACTAAAAAGTCAGCTTGTGTACATAAAAAGGTGTGAGAATTGGCTACATTGCAGTTGTATGGTTGTAGTTTTGGAGAAATTTCAGTTAATGGGTCTTGCTTTGGATAAAAAGTCTTGATAAATGTCAAAAAAAAACTTGGTGTAAATGGTATAGATTTTCATAAAGATTTTAATTGAAATCTGCTATATTTTGTGCACTTAATTTTTGAATGATTCAGTAAATTAAACGATACTGAATTTATCATTGTATTCTTTTCTTTATAGTTCATCGTTCTTTGCATACTCTTGGCAAACGTCAGGCTGACACATATGGGTCAACAATATTCCGTATGATGATTTAAAGCTGAAAAATCAGAATCGTTCGTAATAACAAAAATAATAACAATTTTATCTTTCGTTCAATCACTTTGTACAGCAAATAAAAACGATTGATTATGAACGAAGTGAATGCACTAGTTAATTTCATCGTTCGGATCAATTAAAACGATTTAGTAAAATAAATTATTTTCCACTCTAATGACGTCTGAACCTGAAATTTTGTTCTTATTCTCAGAAGTGTGTGAGTGTAAATATTCCCAGGGGGATTCCGCGCGAAATTCAGGGGAAAGCCGGAATTAAAAGAGATTCCCTGCTTAACGCAAAAATAAGATTTATTGAAATTTCCAGTTACGTTAAGCGGTTATTGTTCACATTAAATCCGTTTGACAATTAATGATGCCATTAAAAAATATTTTTTTTTTGTTGTGAAATTGAAACGTTCTCATATTCATATGTATATATAACAACAATGACATACAGGTTAACTGAAAGCAAAAAAATAAAAAAATAATAGGAATTCCCTCATTGAACACGTAGTAGGTTTATACTCGCATTACGAATTAAAGACCCCCTCGTGCTTGGAGACTTGGAATTCACCTACAAATGACTCATGATCATATTAAATGCTAATTAAATTACTTGTATAAATTAAATGTTTAGCTCCGCGTAAATGTTGTGCTAAATATACTTGCGTGCTTATGAAAAAAATAAAATATTAAATAAAAGAAAAATAAATTAATTTTTTTTTCTTCTCTTAAGCGTTTCAATTTAAAATATTTGTTATTTAATTTATAGTGACTTTAAATAGTTGTGTATGTTTATCCGGTTATCAATTTGAATTGACAGAATAGGACTGATTTTATTATTATTATTTTTATTGTTTTAAATAAATTAGTAATAAAATTTGAGCAATATTTAATGCATATAGTGTAGCTTCGTATATACACCCAGAGAAAAAACAGCTTAAAATCAATAAAAACGATATCGAATTAATAAGAAACATTAACGAAAGTCTACACCGAAAGAATTTGGCTTCATAAGTCCAATGAAACAATTTCATTAGATTTTTTTCAGAAATCTAATGATAATTTCACAAATACAATGAAAGTTTCACGAATATTGTGAAAAATTTCATTGGAATTGCTTCGTTGGTATTCACGTTTCTTAAGAATATTTCATTGGACTTATGACAACAATATTTTCTAATTATTATTATTATTATTATTATTATTATTTCGTTGTTTCGTAGAAAATCATTGCGTTAATTACATTTTTAAATAAAATTGACGTTGTTTTCAATAAAATATTTTTGACGAAACTGGTTTCATTAATCCAACGACGTTGGTTGAATTTTAATGAATTTATTCATTGGATTAATTTCGAAATTCATAGAATTTATGAAGAAAATTCTTTCAGTGTAGTCATGTTGAAATTTTTTATTTCAATATAGGAAAATAGTAATTTACAGTATTAATTTATTAATTTTATTTATTTTTAAGTATCTCAATATATGTACATTTTCTATTATATTGAACATTATTGAATTAATGTGAGGCATTCTTATTTTTAAGTTGCAGCTTTTCCCTGAGTGTAATTGCACAAAATTTGTATTTATTTCTTAATTTAGCACGACTTTAATGCAACAGAGTTCTCAGAAAATTAGTTTAAAAATTGCAATGTACTTGAAGATATCGAATAAATTCTTTTTCTCTTAATAGATGAGCGTACAAGTCATATGTGTGAAATCTTTATACAAAATATGATCCGATAACATATCGCGCTTGTTATTCTAAAAGGGTTCAACTCAAAATCTGGCAATTTTCACTTTTTGCTAGAAAACGATTGCAAGAGAAAGAAAATGTCTCAGTAAATTGAGTATAGAGTGGTGAGTATTGGGTGAGTAGATTTATAGGATAAGTGGTTGGGGGGGGGGGAGGGACTGTAGCGTGTCACACCTACGCTACCACCAGTCCGAATAGTCATATTTAGGCCCAAAATAACTCTTCAAATTACACTGGTACACTATGTGTGTCCTCCATTAACCCGCATTGTAGTCTAACGTACTCACGCCCATGCCCGGCAAGCTAAGCCCTTCATAATTCAAAGTTGCCATTGTAGCAGGAGGTGCGTGGCTACAACTTATCAAGTTGGAATGGGACATACATTTTTGGTCATATTTAGCCACTAAAAAAGCTTTCCATTAAAAATATAGTTGAATGTAATCCTCTTTGTAATAAAAGAGTATATTTTGAGTAGAATATGTTAATTTTCAGTTGACCCCCTTTAGAGGAACAAGTGTGATATGTATATACATTTGTATGTGACGCTACTTGTTAATCTTCATCATGATAGTGAATCACGTCATTATTGACTTAATGAATTATCATTCAGTATGCAATACCGAAACTTGTGCAATTAACTTAAATGGGGGTGCTAAATATTTTTCTTGTTAAATTACATTTTTGCAGCAATAAGTATTTCATTTGTTTTGTGTGAATTATTTAAAGAACTTAAGATGAATACATTTTTTTTTCGGAGATGATTAAACAGAATTTGTGGAACATTGTAAAGTACAATCTATGAGTCGTTACAATAAGATTATTATATGTTAATTAGCCAAAATATGTAAAATTATTTTATTGTTAAGTATTTGAGGTTTTTTTTTTAAAAAAGCTATTGCGCATCAAAAAAAAAAATAAAATAACTAATGATCTAATTGATAAAATGGACGTTTGATTTAAAATGCATTAAATATATACAATGTTCTTTAAAAAATAAATGAGAAATATATGTATATAATGATGAACATTGCTAGCACACATCACAACAAACAATAAGGAAAAAGGTCTTGCTTGACAGCCTGTTTACGTAAGACGTTCACTGTGAAAATCATAGCGCTTTTACATAAAAGTAAATTTATACAAGTTTCCTTTAATCTATTGCAAAAACGCCAATATTTCCATTGTAATTCATATTTGAGGCCATCATTGCAGAAGAGGTGTAACCCAGATTAATTTATTTAAACAATTGCTCCTTTAAGTTTAACATTTATTAACGCACTAATACGGGATATATTATTATTTTACTTATTCAGTAAAATTATTTTTATTAAAAATACATTGAAATTGATTATTTTGCGTTTTTTTAGTTTTTGGCGATTTTTTCTTTTTGGCAATTTTCTTATTTTGAAATTTTTAAGTTTTAGCTGGTTTGAAAATGTCAAGAGTTTGCTTTTTAGGGTTTCCAAGGTACTTAATTAAGTTATCATTAACTGATAGAATACCCTTTAGTTTTGATTTTTTAAATTTCAGTCTGCATAAAAACACGCTAACTTTGAAAATTTCAAGTGTCTGTATATAAAAATCTCTATCGGAGAATAACATTAGGATTTCCACATGTTTCGTTTCCCGCTTTAGAACTTCCCTTTTGCCACAGATTTATAGCCTGACTTCCAAAACTTATCAATTAAAATTTTATATACATTTACGATGCCGTATTTACATCATGACAACAACATGTCGACAACTTTTCAATATGAAAAGTCTAGGTGTCATACTATTGTTCACTTACACTGAGGGAAAAAGACGTTGCAAAATCAACAACGCTTGTGCTCAATATAACACCCAGAGTTGTTACTTTTTAGAGCTATGTTCTTTATTACGCGATACAGGAGCTAGGACATGATTTTCATAACAAAAATAGTCGACACTATAATACTATTATAAATTTATTTTTGTTTTGATTTCTTTGTACTTAAAAGCAGAGTACGACAACAAACGAAACAAAATGTTTGATTTTCTTTTGTTTCGTTCTCTGAAGTGAGTGAAACAAAAATAAAAGCAATGAGAAGGATTGCTCAATTTGTTTATGTATTGTTTTTGCACCTGAGCACAAGCCCGATAATGAAGCCGATCGGCTGTTAGCTGGCTTACAATACATTACACGTGCGCAGTTAGAGAAGAACATAATGGGAAATAAATAGAAACGTTTTGAAATATTTGCGGCGAACTTGACATCAACATACATATAATATAATTTTATTGCGTTGATATTTCATACATGAAATTTATTTTATAATGCTAAAAGGCATAGCTCTAACCGCGTGTCCTAAGACGAGGTGTCTTCTGCTTCTTTTAAAACAATGGTATTTTGTAGGATGCTTACTGGTTTGCAGCACATATATTAATAATACATTATTATTGCAGCAAACCAGTACCCACCCGACGATTTGTTAGCTTGTGCTCGTACCAAGTGTACTCGTCGTAGGACTTGAGTAAATGGGAGTGTTAAAAAAAGTAGGGCGTAGTGTATGGTGAAAAGAAAATATGTCGTATAAAGGGTTACATATTCACCATTTTCGTGATGTATCTAATATATTAAAAACTGTCAAAATCTCGATTTCAAAAAAAATTAGTTAGGTGGTTTTTATATTAAGGTAAGTATGTTGTTTAACATTTTCTATACGCTGCATTACGTTAATGCTAATGCAAATTTATCAGAAAATGACCAACCAAATTCTTGAAAAAAATTGAAATTATATAAAATCTACCATAAAGTAATTGAAAATTAATAAACATCTTCAACAGACTCGTTCTAGTTATTGGAACTCGTTCTAGTAACTATTGTAGCTGAGTCCAGGACCTATCAAATAATATAAATATGTATATGTTTTTTTCTCTTTGGATTTTCTCTACATTGAAAGCTGAAAGCGTGACATGATCTATCAAAAACTGGGATTTAAAACTAAATATCTCTTAGAAAGCGGGATGTGTAATATGCACTTATACAGTTTCGTATGTAGTTAAGATACACAGTTTTCACAGTTTCTAACATAAGAAAATGTTAATACAGGCAGGGCAAATTTAAAGTTTTTTGAAGAACTCCTGAAAACTCGAACTTCAAGAAATTCTGAGTATGCACGTTTTTAGAGCACCACTTGGACATTAATCTATGACCAAAATTATCCAATAGCATTGACTTCCAAAAGTGCGTATCATTCAGAAAATGCCAAGTTGAAAACTTGGCAATACGAGTATCTAGTTCAAATTCATGCTTTTCAGAAATAGATTCATGAGCAATAATAAAGGAAAAGCATTACTTTTTTCCCATCCGGCTTGCCCCATTTACTGGAAAAGTCCTTTAGAAATGCATTATAGCTTAACAGATAATTTTAAAGCTCTTCATGACATGTTAATAATGAGAAATGTATTCTACAAATTAGCTGAGCTACGAAGCACATAGGGATTTGGATAGTTAAGCAAGAGCTACACTTAAAAAATATGTGGATTGAATTTGTATCAGTTACATTTTAATAACAATCTAATAAGAGATTGAAAATTTCAATAGCGGAATGTGTGCTCACGTTACCCGTAACTGAATTCCGTAGCACCATAAAGATTTCAAAAGTATATTAAAAGTTTATAATCTAGACTGAGGATTCAATTTCTACTAGTTAATCACCCAATGTTAAATAATGCGTTAATTTAAGCTTCATTTGTGTTCGCTAGAGTCAATGTGGTGTTTCCATGTAAGCCGTCGTTCAAGGTGTATGTAGAGGAACAAGTTGGGAACAAGTATCCCTTTCTTCATAGGCTAAATGTTACCTGAACACATTTTTGTTCGTTTACTTTTATTTTCCATTAGTTTATCCATAGTTCAATAGGACACTATTACGAATATTATATATTATATGTACTACGAATATTTTTTGTTTGTTGAGTATACGAGGGCGGTTCGGAAACTTCTTAGCCTATCAATGAAAGAGAATAGTTAGTTTTTCAAAAATATTTTTATTTTTCAATATAATCTCCTGAAACTTCAATACACTTAGTCCAACGCTTTTCTAGCAATTCTATCCCTTGATTAAAATAGTTTTCCTCAAGGTCTTCAAAATAGTGGTTTACAACTGTAATTGCATCTTCATCTGAGGTAAAACGCTTGCCAGCAAGGAATTTTTTTAGATTTGGGAACATGTAAAAGTCACTGGGAGCCAAATCAGGAGAATAAGGTGGGTGGTCAAGCAACTCGTACTTTAATTCGTTGATTTTAGCCATTGTTAAAACACTCTTGTGCGCTGGTGCGTTGTCTTGATGAAAAATTATTTTTTTGTGTTGTAAGCCAGGACGTTTTTCTCGAATTTGTACATTTAATTGATCCAAAAGGTTGCAATAGTACTCTGAATTTATTGTTTTACCCTTTTGCAGATAGTCAATCAATAAAATACATTTGAAGTCCCAAAAAACCGATGCCATAATCTTACCAGCCGATTGAATTGTTTTTGCCTTCTTTGGGGCACTTCCTCCAGCTTCAGTCCATTGTTTGGATTGTTATTTTGTCTCTGGAGTATAGTGGTGGATCCATGTCTCATCAACAGTTATGAAACGATGCTTAAAATCCATTTTATTTCGCTTAAAACGATCCAAACAAGCTTGAGAAATGTTCATTCTTATGCGTTTTTAGTCGACTGTTAACAAATGCGGCACCCATCTTGCAGAAAGCTTTTTCATCTGTAGTCCTTCATGTAAAATTAAATGGACTCGATCATTTGAGATGCCCATGATATTAGCTATTTTAGGCACTTTTATTCGTCGATCATTTAATACCATATCATGCACTTTGGCTACAATTTCTGTTGTTGTTGCTGTTTTTGGACGTCCACTACGTGGTTCATCTTCAATGCTTGTACGACCACGTTTAAATTCAGCAACCCAATTTTTTACTGTTGCATATGAAGGAGCACTTTCACCTAACACATTCACCTTTTTTATGTAAATATTTAATGACACCACGCATTTCTAATTTTTCCATTGTTAAAAAATCGCGGATGCGTCTTTTGTGAACACCTGTTTCTATATGAAGGAGTTGCCAGATTGAAACAAAATTTTACATGTCTTCATAGCAGAGATGAAAGTTTCCAAAACACTTAACTTTTTTCTGTTTATACCGCGCTTTTTGTGCTAGGCTAAGAAGTTTCCGAACCGCCCTCGTATCTGTATAAGAAAGACTCCGCTTGGGCATGTATTATGTATTACGAATATTTTTTTTTTTTTGTTTAGTATATATATAAGAAAGATTTGGCCGGGCAAGACAATGAATCGATATAAATGGAACGTCAAGTCACTTACACGTCCCGTAACTATACTTATATATTAACCTAATCTTAACAGGTGTTTATACTTTTGAAATATGAGTGCCTCTGTGGTCGAGTACGTAGTGTGCAAGCCTGTCATGCACGAGGTTGTCAGTTCGAGCCCCAAAAAATACCTGCTCAAAAATAAATTATAATTAAATTTTTAACAATAAAAATAAAAAGTTTTCATTGTTACAGTTAAGTGTTGGAATGACATTTTTAAATAATTATATTATTTTACACCGAATAGGTCACTGTGGGATAGCTTAGTGACAAGTCAAAGTTCGTATACAAAGTATCAATTAACCCCATCCTAGGCCGTCCCCATGTAAAAGTGACTGGTCCGCTTCATAGCAAGTGTTAGAACTAGGACTGGTCCCTATCACTTAAAGACCAATCACGTGACTAGTCTTATGTTATTTCCACTTCCTGCAGTGGTTATTAACGTTTGGTTATTGATATCTGTGGTTGTCAATTTGTACAAAATTGTTCTCAATACTTTCTTGCAAAATTGAAAACGCTGTGTACAGTTTTAACACAAACGTTTTTGATAAACTGTGGACAACGTATGTGATTAGTTTGAGCACTGATGGTGTAAGTTTTTCTCTGGGTGTATATATTTTGATGTCAGTTTGATTACATTTGCCATAATATGGATGACAAATATTAGATTCCTGGACGTCAGCAATGCAAAGTTGAGTTTTGCTATCAGTGTAAGGACTCTCTAGACAATAGTTTTAAGAGCACATGTTAAATGTCTAAACTTTAGACTCTCATTGTCTCAGTTGTAATTTGGCAGTAGTACTGACAAAGCTATTGGTACAGTTTTACTATTGATATTTTCTGCATGATTATGAAATTATATTTTCGATCTGGAAAATACATGTTTTGTTCAAGTGCGTGTGCCTGTATTATTGTACCATGACTTTTATTTTTGCAATTATTTGAAATACTGACTAACTAGTTTTTAAAAAACATTCCCTAAAATATAACCTTAACATTTTTGTTGTTAAATACTTACAATCAGGAAAGTATAGTCGTTGACTAAACTGCATTTTATTTACCAAACAAAAAAACAAAATATATTGTGTATGAATTACAATATTGTGTGTTACTTAAATAGAATTGTTTTGCAAAAAATTCTGTAGAATACCAAAACTAAGACTGCAGGTATAAAACACCTTAATATTTAGTTCTAAAGAAAAACGTTTGTAATATTAATGTGGCCATACAAACGTTGCCAACGAGTTGGCTATGGCATTAGCCCATTTATACGTACACTGCGTAGTATAACTATAAAGATAATGCCTAGATTTTAAACAGAAAGAGACAATATGCCTCTTAAATTAATATTTAGTTCTATTATAAGAAAAATTCAAATTATGAAACCTTTTAATTAGAAAAACTTGGAAATTTCTAGTTGTGGTTTACCACAAACTCAAATTATTTTGAAATGAATACATTAATTATTGTGACTATAGTTATGTTGCGCAGTGACTATAGTTATGTTGCGCAGTTACTTACATACGTTTTCTGACAAATCCAGCTTAGGCCAGCGTACTGAACATGTTATTTTTGGTTAAGTTATGCAATGACGGGCTAACATAAAATATTTTATTAAATTTATTCTTCTACTTTGATTAGTAAACAGTAACAACAATATTGCGTTATATGTATATTTTGGAGATATTTCATGCGCACATGCACTTTTTGTCGTTATACTAATATATTTGGAACACGAATTTAAAAATATTTATTTGCTGTTGGTTTAGTACGTCTTAGATGCATTTCATTGCTGCTAAACAACACATCATTATACTTTAACCAGAATTCAAATAAATTCAGTAAAGTGCGGCTTTGACTCCCTTATGAACGGCTCCGTAGTGCGCGTGTTTATTTTTGGCGTGTTTATTCGTTTTGGCGATTTTTTAGGTTTTTGGTATTTTTTGTTTGTTTTAGTCTTAGCGATTTTTTAGTTTTGGCTCTTTTTTCGTTTTGGCTCTTTTTTCGTTTTGGCGATTTTTTCGGTTTTTTGTTATTTTTTGCAGTTTGGCAAACTTGGTGATTGTTTTTTTTTTTATTTTATCGATTTATTTTATTTTTGGTGATATTACCCTGTTGTATTCGCTACTCTGTCCGTCTTTCCGTCTTACTGTCTGTCTATCTGTCACAGACTGTTTTCTCGAGAACCGTAAGAGCTACGAACCTGAAATGTTGACAGAATATGTAAAACTTTGGCCGCTATAACATCAAATCTATGACATGTAAGACGATTTTTCGTTTCATTTCGGAATTTTTTTATGTGTAGATTTTGTATATTCACACGATTTTTCCGTGTTGAAATTTGTATGAAAAAATATTTTTTGAAACGAATTTTCGTTATTTTTCATACAAGTTTGAAACGTATAGGGGCAATTTAAATTTCAATTCATATTTAAATGTTGATTTTTATTGTATGGAAAAATGACTTGGAAATATGAATTGATATTTAAATAGAGTTGGTGAAATTGGCCTATAGAAACGAAATTTTTTACAAAATCTGCCTATAAATTTTGGAATTTTTTATTTTTAGCGTTTTTGAAATTTCAAGAGTTTGACAGCAAGTTGTCAAAATTACATACATACTCAAAATTACATAAACTGATAAAATACCCTTTAATTTTATTTTTAAAATTGCAGTGTTAATTGGTGTAGTCTGCATAAAAATACACTAACTTTGAACATTTCAATTGTATATATCGATGGCTAAATATAAGAAAGGCGGAACTCGAATTTCCGATAACACTGAAGAAGAACTAAGAACATGCAGAAAGTGACCATAAGTCCTGAATTTTGAACTGTAACGTACTAAGCTCTTCAAAGAGGATCCAATTATACCTTGTCTCCAAGAAAACGTTGAAAACGTGATTTCGAAAAAAATTGAGATACGCCCTTTTTATATTAAGCCATCGATACATAACTTTATACATATACATATATAACATTAGCCTTTAAGTTTCAACTGTCATATGCTTGTTGTTGTAGCGTTCAAAGTTTTAAATATTCTGTGAAAATGTCAGGCTGCTCGTAGCTCTTACGTTTCTTGAGAAAACAGACAGACGGGCGGACTTCGTAGCGAAAATAATAGGGTTCCTTCTCACAATTGGTGTACGGAAAAAAATAAAAAGTAAAAAATAAAAAGTAAAAAATAAAAAATTAAAAATTAATAATTAAAAACTAAAAATAAAAAACTAAAAATTAGAAGTTAATAATTAAAAAATAAAAATTAAAATTTAAAAACTAAGATTTAAAAATTTCAAACTTTAAAAATCAAAAAATTTAAAATTAAAAATTAGAAATTAAAAATTAGAAATTAAAAATTAAAAATTTATAATTAAAAATTAAGAATTATAAATTAAAATTTAAAAATTATAATTTAAAAACTATAAATTAAAATTTATAATTTAAAAATTAAAAATTAAAAATTTTAAATTTTAAATTAAAAATTTAAAATTTTAAATTAAAAATTAATAATTAAAAACTAAAAATTAATAATTAAAAACTAAAAATTATAGTTTAAAAATTAAAAATTATAAATGAAACTTTAAAAATTAGAAAATTAAAAATTTAAAATTAAAAGCTAAAAATTAAAAATTAAGTGAAAATTAAAAACTAAAAACTAAAAATTAAAAATTACTTCCACTTTTTTAATTTGTGCGTAACAATAATTGTTGCAATTTGGTGAAATTTTCAAGATAAAAAAGTATGTCAATATTGCCTCCCCTGGTAACAACGTATATAAAGCCATGTCGCTCATTTACTTCAATAGTGTCACAACTCAAAAAAAAAAAACCAGTTTTGCAGAAAACGCGTTTTAAGTTTTCAATTTCCATACAAGTCAATGAATACATTAAAAAAATATTCTTCTCTCAGGAGGTGGTAGTAAAAGCTATTTATATGAAATTTTTACACAAGATAAAATACAAAATGCCGCATTATTCTGCATTATTAACTCAAAAAACTAATTTTTTGAGTTATGACATTATTAAAGTAAATCAGCGATATGTCGTATATGTATATGTAATATATGTATGATATATCGTTGCTGTTTTAACTAACTGACCTAACTGACATTTTGTAAATTTTTCAGGAGAGGAGCTTTCATGATTGTTTTCTACATGTATTCTTATGGAAACGTCTGAAATATGTTTACTGTTATAGGCTCGGTGGTAATGCTTACAGTCATAAAAATTGGGGACAAGGTCTATTATAACTCATTAAGTCTAATAGTGGGCTTGACTCATTTTTCAAAATGATGTCAGTGAGGTCAGTTAGTTGAAACAGCGACGATACAGTCAAATCCCGATAATTCGTAATCGCAAGGTACCGGCCATTTCTTACGAATTATAGGGGTTTTCGATTTAGCGGGGTTTCGATTTAAAATAAATACGAATTAAAGGGGGTTTTACTAAAACTATAAAAAATTAACATAAAAAACAATTGTCAAAAATAAAATACAAAATAAATAAAATAAGTGCATGAAGTAAAATAGCAAATTCATTTACTTAGCGTAAAATACGTGTAATTTTAATAGCAAACAAAAAACAATGAAATAAAAATAAAACTGACAAATTCATTTCATCATTCTTTCCATGTTTTTGTTGTTTTTATTACGAATTAATTATAAGTGGTAGTTAGCAAACAATTACGATTTATAAGAGGTAAAGAAGATTTTATTTGAAAAAAAAAATTACGAATTAGCGAGGGGACCAAAATGTATGCAAATTTTACGAATTAACGAGATTTTTTCAAGGGACCGACAGTTTATTACGAATTATCGGGATTTAAGATTTATCGGGGTACGAATTATCGGGATTTGACTGTATATGTATTTCTTATTTCGAGCTTATGATGTCAAATTTTTATCTTTGAAATGGTTTTTAAAAGGTCTAATTTTTTTTTTTAAATATAGACGTGTATACATAATTTTTTTTTCTAAAACAACAACTCAAGTTCTTTCTTAAATAAGTTTCAAACAGAATTTTTTTTATCTACCAAAAAAATTAGATTTTTGGACATGCGATGTTATTCATGAAAATCTCAGCTATAGTTAAAAACAAAATTTTTTGCAATAATTAACGGCCTGGCCCACGATGTCACGAGAAATCGTTCGATCGACAACTTGTATTGCAAACAACAACAAATTTTCTAAAGTTATTGTTGTTTGCAATACAAGTTGTCGATCGAACGATGTCTAGTGACATCGTGGGCCAGGCCGTAAAATTAAGTAGAATTTTTTCGTAGGGTTACACAAAAAGCGCTTAAAGCCAATTTTATGTGCAAATAAATACTAGGGATGTAACGAATACCAGTTTAGCGAATGCGAATGCGAAAACGAATAATACATTTTAATTTTTGCGAAAGCGAATGCGAATGCGAAAGCGAATGCAAATATTACAATACGTTAAAAAAATCACATGAAAATAAATTTATCTAAGAACATGAAGTTGTGTACTACTTGAGTCTTGAATTCAGCAAATATTTATTAATTTATTAGAAATAAAAATTGTTAAACTGAAAGATATATGAAATCATATTAAAATAAGTATAGATAATAATTAAAGATAAATTTACAAAAGGTTAGGCAATCAACCCATTCGTACTTTGGCCATAAGACCTTGTACTAAGTTCAACATTTCCTGTAAAATGCTACCAAAATACATATTAAGAAAAATTGGAATGAATTGATCATGAATTTTTTTTCAGAAGTAGTACTCTGTTCATCTTGGGAAAAACATATGAAATATATCTTCAACATTTTATGTTTTCATGCGAAATAATATGAGTGGCACTTGTTTCGCAAAAAAAGAAGGATTAGTTAATACTTTTGCATTTCAAATTTTTTTAACGAAGTAATAATGTGCCTACCATTTTTCAAAAGTTTTAAGAGACTGTCTTAAGTAGAAAATATTTTCGCGCAATTCAAAGACTGCCTTTGCTTTTTCAAAAACTGGAAAATATTTCCAATATTTTTCTTCAGTATTCGCTTTAAATATTCGCATACATTTTAGCGAATGCAAAAGCGAATGCAAATAGCAAAAGTAAGCGAATTATTTGCGAATGCGAAAGCGAATGCGAACATTCGTTACATCCCTAATAAATACTCATATGTACATATGTATGTAGTTCTTTCAGTTATTTGCACTCGCAATGTTTGATTTAAGTGACAACGACATGAACACACACACACACACACACACACAAGCACACTTTTGATTGATGGACAAACAGGCATACAGACCGACAGATGTCATTGTCTTATTCAATACAATCATTATGCATGGATAAACAATAATTAATTATTATTGTTGTTGTTTTTTTTGCGACTTTTTTTGCATTTTATTTCACAAATAATTTATTAACTAAATAAAATAAATGTGTTGAATATTTTTGTTCGTTTTCAAAGAACACATGCATGCAATTAAAACAAGCAAAAATACAAATGATTAAATACCACGTAATTATGGTTGAATCTTAAAGATAATTGCAATGTTTTTTTTAAACAAATTTAAATTAGCCATAAAAACAAAATAATTTTCAGATTTTTTCCCCTTTAAATTGTAAAAACTTAAATTTATTAATGCATGTAAATTGCAGGTAGTAAAATTGCAGCGTTTTTTTTTATCTGTGAACAATTTAAATATTTTAAAATTTTTTGTTCCAAATCATGAAAATTTAATTCTTTAAATTAATAATTTAAAAAAAAAACTGCTAAAATTTTAATCTATTAAATGACTGGGTGTAATGCATGTATAAATTTGATTTGTGCCAAAATTTATTTTGTAAAATCTATTGTTTTACAGCACGTGTTTTAGTCAAAAGCAAACACTTGATTTTCTTATGCAGTGGCGAATTAATTTTGTTCAGTTTTTTAATCAACAGAATTTTTTTTTAAGATTTATTAATTGTATCTGTCGTCAGTCGTACAACACAGTACGAGTAAAATTAATTCACACGGGTGTGGGAATTTGAATATTATTTAGTGCTGCCGTCTGCTGCTGCTTGTTATGCAAAATTTTTTTCCAATTTATTTTTATTTGTAACTACAGTAATTATCATTTTATTTATGTTAAGGCCAGTTAAGGCTAAAGTGGTCAACTTTATGTGCAGTTAGTACAAACAATTAACAAAAAATTAACAATAATTATGGAGTAATTGTTGGCATGAGAAATAGGTTTTTGTTGGTGAGCTTAACTCAAGAAAAAATTGTACTTCTTGCAAAAGGTACTTTCCCTAAAGCGAATTTATATTAAACATAAAATTCTATATAGATATTCCTAACAGCAATAGCCTTATTTATAAAAATTATTTAGGCTTTATAAAGGGTTTTCAAATCAAATTTTCATACAGAATTTTTCTTATTAAGCGATTATATAGCTTTCATACATTTCGAATAGCGAATTCTTTCAAAAACGGGATTTTTTTTTTAAATTATTTTTGAAAGGTATTTTTTCTTTGAAAAGGTACTTTTTTGAAAGTGTATTTCTTCAGAAAGTTTGTTTTAAGAAAATATGTTTTTATAAAAATGTACTTTTTGAAGAGGTTTTTTTTTTTGAAAATTGACTTTTTTGTTAAAGTACTTTTTTGAATTTTTTCAAAAACGAGCAATTTTTTTCAAAAATATTTTTTCTTAATTGTTTTAAGATTATTTTTTGAAAAAGTAGTTTTTATGAAAGTGTACTTCTGCGGAAAGTTACTTTTGTGAAAAAAAATATTTTTATAAAAATGTAATAATTTGAAGATGTTTTTTTTTAACTTTTTTGCTAAAGTACTTTTTTGAAAGGGTGCTTTGTTGAAAAATTACTTCTTTGAAGAGACACTATTTTTTTTTTTTGCAAAATTACTTCTTTGTAAAGGTACTTTATGTAAAAGTTAACCTATAAAATAAAGACTTTTTTTGGAAAAGATATTAATTGGATGGTACTTTTGTGATAAATTTTTTTTTAAAATAAGTACTTTTTCAAAAAACTGTTATTTGAGTTTTTTTTTTAATATTCATGGCAATCATGAATAAAATTCCGCGTGAAATTTTTCCCTGGGAACAATTCCAACTCATAGCAAGTAATAGGGAAAACAAAAAATTCTAATTGGAAAAGGGAGAAATTTCACGAGGAATTTTATTCATGATTGCCCTGATTACTTTTTATAAAAAGTACTTTTATTGGTACTTTTTGGAAATGTGATCTTTTTAAAAGGTTAAATTTCTTGAAAGTGACCTTTTGAAAAAATTCTTTTTTTTTTAATTTTTAAAATAAATATTTTCTTTAATAAGTTATATAAAAAATATGTACTTATGTATATAAAACCGAAAGAAAATAATTAAAAAAAAAATGATTTGTTAAAAGATATTTTTGAAAAAGTACTGTTTCGAAAAAATATTTTTTTGAAAAGGTACTTTTTTCAAAACATACTTTTTTAAAAGGTATTTTTTTAATTAGGTATTTTTTTAAAAATGTATTTGTTTGAGAAGGTATTTTTCTAATAAGATACTTTTTTAAACGGTACATTTTTTTTAAAACGGTACTTTTTTTTACAAAGGTAAGTTTTTAAAAAAGTATCTTTTTCAAAAAAACACGTTTTTTAAAAAGCACCTTTTTTCAAAAAAGTACTTATCACAATGGACTCAATTGGGTCTCCGAGTGCTTTTTTAGAAGGTACTTTTTTAAAAAGGTACTTTTTTGAAATAGTACTTTGGGAAAATTAACTTTTTTGAAAAAGTACTGATTAGAAAAAATACTTTTTGATAAGACACTCTTTTGAAAAAATTTTTTTTAGAGTACTATTTCAAGATTTTTTTTTTGAAAAGGTAGTTTTTAGAAATGCACTGTTTTTAAAAGTTTAATTTTTAAAACATTGCTTTGAAAAGTACTTTTCGAAGATGTAATCTTTTGAAAAGATGTTTTGGAGATAAAAATGCTGAAGCCAGGAGAGGTTTTTTTTAGGAGAAGCCTTGCAAAAGAGTTCTTAAGTTTTTATTTTCAGTGTCAGTGATATTTTTAATCCATGTGAATAACTTAATATATTTAATTTTTTTCAACGTTTTGTCGATAGTGTTTGTCGAATTAATTAGTATATTTTTTTAAATATACCTCTTTAAAGAGTGTCTGGAAAAAAGTATAGTCTTAAAAATATTTTATATATGTTTTTTTGGAAGGCACTTCTTTTAGTAAGAAAATAATTTCTAATAAGCAAGAGGTAAGCATTTATGCAAATTCCAATAACGAATAACTAATAATGATAATAATATAAATTTTTATCGCTATCGTTACCAAAAAAGCAAAACGTTTTATCGAACATTTCAAACGTTTTAAAGTTAAGTTAAAGTAAGTGTTTGCACAAGTAACTAACAGTTTCTTAATCAATTTTTCAATACTTTTTATTAATTTATGTGTTTGCTAAAATACTCTAGAATTTCCAAAAAACTTAATTTAAACTTTTTGTTAGCTAAGGCCTTTTGCGTTATAGTTAACGATATGTGCCAACATATGTATATGTGTATATACTTATGTAATATAGGTATGTATTAAGAATATATATTTGTTGAAATAAAAATGTACTATTAATAAATAAAACATATGTACATACACTTATACGAATTCAAATCATTAAAAAATCTCACCTGTTTTATTAACTAACGATAATATGCTTGTCATGGCGCTTTGGCCATCAGCCTGCTGCGGATGCTGGGCCAACAGCAAACCCAATAACAGAAGAACATATCTTAAGCTGTTCAACCGGTAACGACAGCCAGTATTGGTGTATTTTTGTAACGTTGGCTCCAATATGAGATCAGCTCTTAATGGTGGAATATATTGTTTGTTTAGATTTCCTTTCGACATAAACATAATTATTCTAAGCAGCACAAAAGATACAAAATTGAATGGCAATTTTTTTTTTTGCTTTTTTTTCCTGCAGAGTCTTAAAGCTGCCAAGTAGAATCAGAATAAAAAACCAGAGATAAAGATTAATTTGTTTTATTTTTAAATTAATTTTACTACAAAACTTAAAATTACTATAGTCAGTGTGTGTGTGTGTGTATGTTTGTATTTTAATATTTTAATAAATAGCTTTTAAGCCGCTGCAATGTATCGAAATTTATGGTTTCCAATTTGTACTTTGTCACGTATGTTAGTTTAAGATAAATAAACAAATACAAATGCAAACATACATACATACATACATACATACATACATACAGACATATGTACGTATATGTGCGTCACAAGTTGTGTTGTCAGATTTAATTGTTTATTTTAATAACCTGTAGATTAAAATTACTTTTGGTATGAATTTTTTAGAACAACGAAGAAAAGGCGTTAGTATGCTTATTACAAGATGTTGTTTGTAACCCATATCCGTATTAAAATTTTAATAAATAGTTTGATAGTTTTATTTGTAACTGCCAACGATTTAAAATATGAATTTAAGATTTCTATGATGACAATATCTAAATCTAAAAATATTATCTCCAAATAAAATTATTTTCTATACATAGTTTGAGAAATTTTTTTTAATCTGCACACAGAAAAATTTTTTTCCAATCAGCCCCTTAAATAAAAAAAATAATTTAAAAATTTAATTGTGTCAATTGAACTTTAAAATTAATAAAATTTTTAATAAAAAGTTTAATTGATGCGATTAAATTTTTAATTGAACTTGACTATAATGAAAATGTATAAAATAGAGTTGAATTGACTCAATTATATTTTTATAAACGAAATATATTAAACCAATTGAGGCCTCTACATACGAATTAATTGAAAAATTTCAAGATATGGTTTTACCCAATCAGAGATTGAAAATGATCGCTCTCATAGAAGCCATAGATATTTCACATGGCTCATTAATTTCAATTTTGAGTGATTTCTTGGGTATGAGAAAGCTTTCCGCAAGATATGTGCCATGTTTGCTCACAATCGACCACAAATGTAAGTAAAGTTTCCATGGAAAACATCACGAATTTCATAGGCCCCGAGTGCCTATTTCTTGCTCCGAGACTTCAAGAAATCGCTCGGCGGAAGAGATTTGACTCCAACGATGAATCAGCTTACAAACAAATCACAAAGTATACCAGAGTTGAAGAAAGTGACTTATGATAAAAGCTAAAATCCGCTGTATCGCAGGTTGTGCCAAAAAGGGATAACTGTAATATTTTGGTTATTAAGTTGTTAACAGAATAAATGAAATGAAGAAATGTACACACATACATACATATTTACAAAATTAAATGAAAGAATCATTTTTAACAGAATGTGAAAAAGATTATTGATATTAAAAAGTGATTAAAATTTGTTTACAAGTTATTCCTGATTTAAGTTTAAGCATTTTCATTGTACAATTTAAATTTTACCCTTTCACTTACAAAACTTACACAGCGAATGAGACCAGAAAGTATAAAATGAAAATACATTTGAACAAGTAAAAAATTTTACATAATTCTTTCTGCCAAAAAAAAAAACGACTTCAATGCAAAGATTTGATAGAGGAAGATAAAAAGAAGTACGTGAAATATAAAATTATATTTTAATGGGCGTGTCCCCGCCAACTTTTTTTAATGTAAGATTGTGTGTTTTTCAGAGGGCAGGGTGCGTGTGAAGTCTTGTAAAAATCGGTAAAGTACAACCACTTAAAATAAAATATTAAATTTTATTGGGTTTGACTCCGCCCACTTTTTAAGGGACAAAAACAATAAAAATTAATAGCCTGTTGCACGATGTCGACAACGTTCGACTTGTCGCACACTTACATTCAAAACAAAAACAAATTCAAAAATTTTGTTTTTGTTTCACTTGTAAGTGTGCGACAAGTCGAACGTTGTCGACATCGTGAAACAGGCCGTAAATACAATTTGATGATAATTAGAAATGTCAAAAATTTCATGACCAAACAATTGTTTGAACATTAATTTTTGTTCCAGTTGACTTATATTTATAAATCCCTAAGATAGCCAATAAATTTAAAAAATTTTGTGTATTTTTCTTTTGAAAGTCCGTACTAGCAAATGGAAATTTCTTTATGAAATTTACCAACATGAATTTCCGTAATTTTTTTTACATACAGTTTGTACGAGAACCTGAAAATCCGTATGAACTCCGTACCAGGCTTAATTTCGAAAACAGATCAATGTGAATTTTTTTTCAAAATTTAAGGGTATTTAATTTTAAATTTTCTACATTTAAAGTATCAAGAAGAGTTTTTACATTTATATTATTCTACATACGAATTTATCATATGAATAACCAACCAGTTTCCTTTCTAATGTACCTGTCAACCATGAAGGAATGATTTTTTAATGAATATATTGTTGTAAGGACGTAAGGACTATGGCAACAACTTCTATGACTTCCTTGGAACACATTCAAATCTAGAAACTAGCGAACGGTGAAAATTTCTTATTTTTATTTAAAGTTTGTCAAAATGAATACGAATATAGAAAAGTTTGTTTGGTGTTGATTAAGCACATCTAGATGCATTTCCATGCTGCCTAAGTAACAACGAAGAAATTTTTTTTAATTTGCACATATTTTTATATGTATTATGTATTTATCTATTTATTTACTTAATCGGTTTTATTAGGTTTTTTTTTCTGTGGATTTTGGATTATCTGCGGAATTTAAACATGTTGACTGTTTGAACAAGTACTTATCAGTTATTGTGTTATTTTTATTATATTTTTATGATTTTTTGACTCTCTTATCAAATCAGAATTCTTATGATCATATATTATTAATTGTTAAGATTGCGATACTTATTGCAACGCCCAAATTCTGCTTTATATACTTGACTGACGGTAATAAACTCTTATAGACAAGACGATATATTTGTGTTAATATTCAGAAATATAGCAACAATGGAGAGATCTGAAATAGTTATGGAACCATAACCATATGGCTGATATTTTTCTTATATTAGATTCTATATTAGCATTTAGAGTGGCCTCTTGCCTAGTAGGCAAAATACTAGTCTAGTAGTCGGGGGCCGTAGGTTCGATTCCTTTTGGAGATTCTGGGTGTCTCTGCAGACAAGCTAAATTAGTCCTGCAGTTTGTATTTAGTTTCAATAAAGAAAAAAAAAAATATCCTCATATAACATGTACCATGTAAACATAAATCTTAGAAACATACAACAAAAATATATACACAAACTTTACTGCCTACTAATTTTTGAGTCTTCCTGTAGTTGTAGAATTCAAGCAATCTATCATTAATTCAGATAAGTAGTTATTACCACTGAAGGGTGAACAAATGTTCAAACTGCCGTATCTAGTATACACCCTCCTCATTTTATTGACAAGATGTGATTTTTATTGCTGAATACTTATTTTTTTTATCTACTCATTGTTTATGTTATTAAATAATTTTTGAAACAATCGCTAAAGAAAATATAATTTAGTACTAATCTCAGAGATTTTAGTGTCTAGAGCTTTAAATATTTTTCAAGACTGAAGAAAAAGCTAAATTAAAAAAGTTTTTAAGGTATAGAGTTTTCATAAAATTATCACGTGTGCTTGTCTTTAAATAAAATTTTAACAAAATGTACATAGTGCATATTAGTTTTGACAGTAAAATAAAATAAAATATCTGATATACATTTTATAAATAATAATAACAAAAATACAAAAATAGATGCTTAGATAGTTTCAGTAAGATAATGTTTGTTATAATAATAATAATAATAATAATAATCTAAATAATTTGTCAGCTAGCAAATACTTGACGATAAAAGTTAGTTTCATTCTCTAATTAACTAAAACGATTAGATTAAATTAGTTTAATCGAATGTAAATTGAGTTTGGTGTTATTAATTTACAATTAGCCCTTTTAGACACGGAAAGTTTACTTTGCAAAGTCTGGGAGAAAGAGAGAAAGTGATAGTATTCCTCTTTCTGTCTTTCACAAAGCTGAACTAAGACTTTGCAAAGAAAACTTTCCGTGTCTAAAAGGAGTAAATCTTAATATTGCCATATTGAAAATATAAAGTGGTAACATTTTCCCAGTAAAGGTTCAAACAGACGTGACATAACTATAACCATAGAAAACAGCTGTTCAAACCAAACTTATGGCAAGCACTGTATTTCATTATAGGTGACTCGCCATAGCCATTACCATAGAAACCAATTGAATTATGGTTTTGTTTTGGCTATGGCAAGTCTAATTTAAGCTAAAATATCATAATGTAATCGACACACTTTTATTTCATATAAAGAAGAAGAAGACAATATAAAAATATATACTATAGAGATAATAATCTAAATAATTTGTCAGATGGTAAGTATTTGACGTCTAAGGGTAATTTTTGGGTTCACGATTAAACTTATAGTATGTTTCCATCGACTTTAAATCAAGTAGGCTTAAGTAAATCACTTCGAAGTGTTTCCACCGAGCTGGTAAGTAATTTGTTGTTCGAATTTTCGTATTAAATTTATGCATAAGGGGGCCGCAGCAGCTGTACGAGTAATGTTAATTTTATCTGCATGAAGTTGACATTTAAAATTGATTACATATTCCTTAAAGTAATTTTTTTCGAAATTGTCAATCACTATTGATGGATGACACAGGGATGGAGCGTGTAATTTTATAAGCAACACAGGGTTGCATAGACAATGGTAAATATTTTAAGTCTAAAGGATATTTTTTGGTATCAGGATAAAGTCTGTATCACTTTGTAAGCCAAAGAACATGTGGTAAATATTAATGAACAAATAACACCAAAGTTAATTGTATATATTCTGACAAACACGTAGAAGAATGGAACAACTAGCTGTTCTTTGTGTTTGCTTCACTGTGCGTGGTGTCAGTTGATGTAGATTTCTGCTTTATATACTCAGGCATGGGCCGGTGGGAAAAATTAACTTAATCTCCTAGGTTCTACATTCGTAAAACGAAATGAAAGTGAAATTTTCTCTTGGTTTGTGTTCTCAATTTCGTAAAACGTAAAATTTCATTTTCAGGTGGTGTGATTTATTTGACTTTTAATCAAGTTCAAGACTTTGATATAGATTTTTGCATTTATTTTTATTACAAGTACATAATCATATTTTTTTTGGTTTAAATATATATGCAAGTGAATTTTGGCGCAGTGAATATTTGCATAATTTTGGCCACAAAAATATCCATGGCAACACATATATGTAGGTCATCAAATTTAATTGTGTTTCAAAAGACAAACTTACGCAACGAATTCTTGAAGGCAAGTTCATCGAACTATGCGAAGTTCGCCGGTCGTCGCAATTGTGTTTTTAGCATAATATGGTATTTTTCCAAGTTGTTTGAAATATTTATTTGAAATAAACTGGGAATGAAATCGTCATGGAAAAAAAGTTTCATTACTTTTATAGAACACAGTGATATTGTCTTTGCGGAATTAAAAACGTTTTCATTTTTACTTTGTAGTGGAATGTAGAACCTGGGCGAATAACTTAATAGTAACATACCAAAAAAGTTTGTCTGAAGTAGAACAAAAATAAGCAAATTAACTAACATGTGCATAATTAGTAAGGAACAAACGTCAATGGCAAGACTGTTGTAAATTTAGAGATGGTAAAACTGAGCTTTCAATTAGGGATGTAACGAATGTTCGCATTCGCTTTCGCATTCGCAAATAATTCGCTTACTTTTGCTATTTGCATTCGCATTTGCATTCGCTAAAATGTATGCGAATATTTAAAGCGAATACTAAAGATAAAAATATTGGAAATATTTTCCAGTTTTTGAAAAAGAAAAGGCAGTGTTTGATTTGCGCTAAAATATTTTCTACTTAAGACTATTCTGTTAAAAATGGTAAGCACCATTCATTACTTCGTACAAAAAATTTGAAATGCAAAAATATTAACTAATCCTTCTTTGTTGTAAATTTTTTGCGAAACAAGTGCCACTCATATTATTTCGCATGAAAACTTAAAATGTTGAAGATATATGTACATACATATTTCAGTTTTTTCTCAAGATGAACAGAGCACTACTTCTGCAAATTTTTTAAATGATATGTATCTTGGTAGCATTTTACAGGAAATGTTGAACTTAGTACAAGGTCTTAAGGCCAAAGTACGAATGGGTTGGTTGCCTAACATTATGTAAACTTATTTTTAATTATTATCTATACTTATTTTAATATGATTTCATATATCTTTCAGTTTAACAATTTTGAATAAATATTTGCTGAATTCAAGACTCAAGTGGATCTATCTATACAACACAACTTCATGTTCTTAGACAAATTTATTTTCATGTGATTTTTTTAACGTATTGTAATATTTGCATTCGCTTTCGCATTCGCATTCGCTTTCGCAAAAATTAAAATGTATTATTCGTTTTCGCATTCGCATTCGCTAAACTGGTATTCGTTACATCCCTACTTTCAATACAAAAAATCTTTCAGCAAATTGAATACGATGAATCGAAACAATTCACATATTCCATTTGCAATAATGGTTGAGTATATAAAGCAGAAATCTACATCAACTGACATCACACCCAGTGGATTAAACACAAAGAACGCTGATGGTGAAGGTGTAGTGGCCTTCGAAAACAGCTAGTTGTTCCATTCTACTACGTGTTTGTCAGAATATTTACAAATAACTCTGGTGTTGTTTATTCATTTATAATTAACATATATAATTTGGCTTACAAAGCGATACGAACTTTAGCCTAATCAAATCATAAATATAGAAACAAATAAAGTTAGAAGGATAATAATTAAAATTAAATAAAAATTGGATTTAAGTTGGTTTTCTTAAGTTCCGTTTTTGTATATATTTTTACATTAGCGGCATGTTCCGTTATTATGTTAGAGTTTTATTATTATCATGAGTGTAATATAATATATTATATAATAAGTAACTGATATACTAACTACAGATGCATAAATCCAAAAAAAAGAAAACAAGATTGCGCATTCAGCTACACAAAATTTTTTACAGAGCTTCTACGTCATCATAACATATAATTGTATGTAACTGCAACGGTAGGAAACAGCTGATCAATATTTTGATTTTTCACATAAGAATATCGATCAGCTGTTTCCTACCGTTGCAGTTACATTCCATTACACAAATGTACTTTGTTTACAACACATACATATGCTATGTAAAACCCCTTTTATACACGCAAAGTTTTCTTTGCAAAGTCTTAATTCAGCTGTGCGAAAGACTGAGGGAGGAATACTATCTCTTTCTGTCTTTCTCCTAGCTGAATTAAGGCTCCGTGTCTAAAAGGGGTATAACGGCAGAGCGAATGCGCAATATCGGTTTTGCTGCAGATGTGTATTTAAGTTAATTTAAATTTAAGTTTTCTTCTCTTCTTTAGAAAATAAAACATTTAATTTTATAAGGATTGAAAATAATGACTTAAGCCCTATTAAGATATTAATGCTGATTTAAATTACTCCTGATAAAAAAGGTTAATAGGAAATCTCATCTTGAGCTCAAAAATAGCCCTTAACACGTTCGAGCTGAGACTATATTGATGAATGTGAAAAAAAATTAAATTTTACCACTTGAAGAGAATTAAACATGAAACAATTTCCCATTAAAAATAAAAAAGAACAAAACTTAACATATGCGGTTATTTTGGAAGGACCACATAGCAAGTTGTAAAGAATTAAATTTTAATACAATACATCTGCAATATGTATGGATACGTTAAAGCCAGTTTATAACGAATAGTCTTTTGAAGTTCCAAATAGCAGACAAGAAGTACAGGGGGTCCACTCTGTATTTCGAAATGAAAGAAAATTCTTTCGAATTTGTATGTTTTCGTTTTGAATTACAGAGTAGACCCCCAGAATTACAGTGACCAGTGTTTAGAAAATGAAAACAATAAACCAGGGTCAATAAACCAAAGGGCCAGAAATCTCATATTCTTGCCATTATCAGATTAAAGGGTAAATGAGGTAATTAAAAAAGCTTGCTGGTTTATTTCAAACTTCCTAACTAATAAGTTACTTTTGCTACTCACTTAATATGTTCGTTATACATCAGTTTTACTGTAGAACGTACTAACATATACGTATGTATTTATATATCCATAAAATTTTTTATTATTGAATTTTTTGTTTGTTGGTTATTTTTATAATTTTTTTTTTCTTTGGATTTCATAATTGTTTGTTAAAAACATCTGCTTATAGGCTTCTAAAGACTTTTATTGATTTTTAACAATAAAAAATACAATTAATTATATGGATATAAATTAAATTTTATATTTACATATTTATACGCAACGCAAATACGTACATACACATGCTTGTAAAATTGTAGATACAATTATTGGCATTTTTGTTGTTGTTTAAATCAACCAGGAACTTGTCATTAAGAGTTCAAATTAATTGGAATATATTTATGTATATAAATGATTATAATTTAATTTGACATTAATAAAGCTATAATGAATTCAATTGTCAATTGAAATTGTTTCGTTATACATAATTATTATAAAATTAAATATATGTACATTTATATTATAAAGCTAATTAAAATATCTGCTGTGAAATTGTATTTGATCCTTTAGCTCTATTTATCCATCTCTTTAACTTGTAACATATTAATATTATGAAATAAGCTATATTATATTTGTATAATAATGAAATAAAAAATTGTTCCAAACATAATTATAATAATTTAAATATTATATTAGTCTTAAACAAATTAAGTTTTATTTAAAGTCTGCTTTAGTCCAAATTTGTTGTTTCGAAATTTTATTTTAATTTACATACATACATATACATATTTCAAACACAAATAATTTTGTTTTATAATACGGTGGTAAATTTTCAACCTGCGCCTCGTTTCTGTCACAAATGTGACAGCTTTTTGAGCCGAACAAATTTGTTATCAACTTGTAAAACACAGATTGAGTGAGAGACAAAAGCTACTTGGTGATATTTCTTGTAAAATTGGACAATAAAAATTTTTAACTATGTGAGACATTTGTTTTTTAGATTTTTTAATTGAACTGTAGTGAATTTTAATCAGAAATAATTTCTTAATCAGGCTTAAGTTCAGTAATTTCAATTCTTACCGAATGAGATATTTTTCCTAATTAATGTGACCCTTCAGAAAATTTGGTGACAATTGAACCAAGCATACTCGTCGTAGGTCTTGAGAAAATTGTAGTGTTAAACAAGTAAGAGTGCTATATTCGGCTGTGCCGAATCTTATATACCCTTTACCAACGTACGTACATATATATAGTATACAGACACATACATACATATTTGTTTTGTGAAAAAATTTATCATTTTTTTAAAGTTTCCATGTTTGGAGCTGTAATTTTCATTTTTCAAATTTCATACGCCAAACTTTTCTTTCAGAAGCATAAAATATATTCAATTTATAAAGAAAAAGAAAAAAATTTTAGACCTATTTAATTTTACATAACACAAAAGTGTGAGTTTTCCAACCCTGGATTCATAATTTTGGATTTTTCTAATTATTGATACCAATCTAGTTTTTTAAAAAATACATAAAATATGTTAAGTGAACAAAGCTAAAACGAAATAAGGAAAGTTTTCCGGCCTGGCCCTGGTCACTAGAAATCGTTCGATCGACAACTTGTATTGCAAACAACAATAACTTTAGAAAATTTGTTGTTGTTTGCAATACAAGTTGTCGATCGGCCAGGCCGTTAGTTTCATTTAATTCCTTTAATATTAAAAAATTTAGTAAAGTGCGACTTTGACTCGCGCACGAAAGGTAGGGTCTTTTGCTTTTTTGAAGTTTTTTTCAGTTTAAACGATTTTTTCAGTTTTGTCGCTTTTTTCTCGTTTTGGCGTTTTTTTCTGTTTTTGGAGGTTTTTTTTCTTTTTGGCGATTTTTTTTCTGTTGGGCTTTTCTTCATTTTGGCGATTTTTCTCATTTTGACGATTTTTTTTCTTTTGGCGATTTTTTTCTGTTTTTGGGTTTTTTTATTTAGGCGATTTTTTTCTTTTTTTGGTTTTTTTTCATTTTGGCGATTTTTTTCTTTTTTTTGGGTTTTTTTTTCGTTTTGGCAATTTTTTTCATTTTGGCGTTTTTTTCATTTTGGCGATTTTTTCTGTTTTTTCTGTTTTTAAGTTTTTTTTTCGTTTTCGCGATTTTTTTCATTTTGGCGATTTTTTTTCATTTTGGCGATTTTTTCTGTTTTTTAGGTTTTTTTTTCGTTTTGGCGATTTTTTCATTTTGGCGATTTTTTTTTTCATTTGACGATTTTTTCATTTTGGCGATTTTTTTTGCCATTTTTTCTGTTTTTAGGTTTTTCTTTTCGTTTTGGCGATTTTCTTCATTTTGGCGATTTTTTTCATTTTGGCGATTTTCTTTCATTTTGGCGATTTTTTTTCATTTTAGCAATTTTTCCGTTTTATGCGATTTATTTTAGTCTCAGAAATTTTTTTTGTAATTTGGTGCTTTTTTCGTTTTGGCGATTTTTTTTTGTTTTTGGCGATTTTTTTCGGTTTGGCGATTTTATAATTTTTTGTTTTTTAGTTTTACCGTTTTTGAAAATTTCAAGAGTTTTGCTCCTACGGTTTCCAAGATACAGCAAGTTGTCAAAATTGCATAGTCAAAATTGCATTAACTGATGGAACACCCTTTAATTTAAATTTTTGCAAATTTTAGTGTTAATTTTTGTAGTCTGTATAAAAATACACTAACCTTACAAATTTCAAGTGTATATACATACATACATACAATTGTATGTATATAACATGAGATTTTAAAATTTTTCGTTGCTCGTTTTGGAACACCCTTTAATTTCCAATTCTCATGTATTTGTTGTTGTAGAGGCCAAAGGTCTACACACTGTGTCCAAATTTCAGGTCTGTAGCTCTTACGGTTCTCGAGAAAATACTAATATAGTTTTAGACATCGTTAATTTTACATAACACAAAAAGTTAAAGTTTTCCAACCCTGGAAACGTCTTTTTAATTTTTTTTATATTTTTTTAATTTAAAATACCAATTTTAGTCGTACTGAAGTGTAAAATAAGTTCATTTATTAAAAAAAAAAATTAAAATTTGTTTTCGGTAGTTACTTTTATATGGCAAAATGAAGTTTACGTTTTCCAGCTCTGCAATCGTCTGCTCGATTTTGCTGAATTTCAATACCAATCTATTTTGGAAAATTTCTGACTCACCAGTCCAAGAACGAAGTCTCTAGCTTTTCTGGGAGCTTTGGAAAACCGATTTCACGTACAGACAGACGGACAGACGGACAGACGGACAGACGGACAGACGGACAGACGGACAGACGGACAGACGGACAGACGGACAGACGGACAGACGGACATCGCTTATTCGTCTTCCCTATTCATAAGGATCCAGAATATATATATTTTATGGGTCGCTTATTGATATTATAGAAATTACAAACGGAATGACAAACCTATATATACCCTTTTACCATTTTTGTTGGTAAAGGGTATAAAAAAATTAGTTAGGTGGTTTCTATATTAAGATAACTATGTTGTTTAATATTTTCTATACGTTATTGCTAATGCAAATTTATCAGAAAATGTTCAACCAAATTCTTGAAAACAAAAAAATTGGAATTATATAAAATCTACCATAAAGTAATTGAGAATTACTAAACATCTTAAAAGCTAAAAAGCTTCAACAGACTCGTTCTAGCTATTGGGACTCATTCTAGTATCAAATAATATAAATATATGTTTTTTTTTCTTTGGATTTTCTCTACATTGGAAGCTCAAGGCGGGAAATGATCCATCAAAGACTGGTACTTAAAAATAAATATCTTTTAGAAAGCGGTGTGTGAAATATGCACTAATACAGTTTCGTATTTACTTAAGATACACAGTTTTCACAGTTTCTAACATTAGAAAATGTTAATACAGGTGGGGCAAACTCGAACTTCAAGAAATTCTGAGTATGGCAATTCGAGTATCTAGTTCAAATTCATGCTAGAAATACAATTGGCACGAACGACGAATATTTCGGTGCGAACTTTCGTCATAAGAAATAAAACTCATTTGTGCATATGAAAATGAACACAACACCCCCGTAGAACGAAATTCGTCATGTGTGACGAACTCTTAGATAGGTTTATTTCTATTTTGTACGGCGACGAACGACGAAAAAACAATTTTCTCTCTCTCTCTCTTTACATACACAACAACCAACTTTATAAATTATGAGAGCAGAATTCAGCGAATTCTTATCGACGAATTCTTCAACGTGAACGAAATTCGTCGTTTGTCCCAATTGCGTTCCTAGCATCATGCTTTTCAGAAATAGATTCATAAAAGAGGAGCATTACTTTTTTCCGTCTGGGTTGCCTCATTTACTGGAAAAGTCCTTTAGAAATGCATTATAGCTTAACAGAGCTCTGTTAAGACACTAATAAAGCTCTGTTAAAGCACAAGGTTCGTGTCAAGGCTTATAAATCTTTTCAAGCACAAACTTGAAATTAAGCCGATTCAGACAGAAAATAACGCAGTGATAATTTTAAAACTCTTCATGACATGTTAATAATGACAAATGTATTCTCCAAATTAGCTGAGCTACGAAGCACACAGGGATTTGGATAGTTAAGCAAGAACTACACTTAAAAAATATGTGGATTGAATTTGTATCAGTTACATTTTGATAACAATCTAATAAGAGATTGAAAATTTCAATAGCGGAATGTGTGCTCACGTTACCCGTAACTGAATTCCGTAGCACCATAAAGGTTTCAAAAGTATATTAAAAGTTTATAATCTAGACTGAGGATTCAATTTCTACTAGTTAATCACCCAATGTTAAATAATGCGTTAATTTAAGCTTCATTTGTGTTCGCTAGAGTCAATGTGGTGTTTCCATGTAAGCCGTTCAAGGTGTATGTAGAGGAACAAGTTGGGAACAAGTATCCCTTTCTTCATAGGGTAAATGTTACCTGAACACATTTTTGTTCGTTTATTTTTATTTTCCATTAGTTCATCCATAGTTCAATAGGGCACTATTACGAATATTATATATTATATGTACGAGTACTACGAATATTTTTGTTGTTTAGTATGTGTATATAAGAAAGACTCCGCTAGGGCATGTATTATGTATTACGAATATTTTTTTGTTTGTTTTTTTTTTGGTTTAGTATATATATAAGAAGTACTTGGCTGGGCAAGACAATGAATCGATATAAACGGACCGTCAAGTCACTCGGAAACACGTCCCGTAACTATACTTATATATTAACCTAATCTTAACAGGTGTTTATACTTTTGAAATATGAGTGCCTCTGTGGTCGAGTGGGTAGTGTGCAAGCCTGTCATGCACGAGGTTGTCGGTTCGAGTCCCAAAAAATATTTGCTCAAAAATAAATTATAATTGCATTTGTAACAATAAAAACAAAAATTATAAGTGTCGGAATGATATTTTTAAATAATTATATTATTCTACACCGAACAGCTAACTGTGGGATAGTTCAGTGACAAGTTCACGTGACTAGTCTTGTGTCAGTTCCATTTCCTGCAGGGGGATTTTTTAAGAAGAGAAGAAAAATTAAACTAGACTTTATTATTCATCATGGGTACGTGGCAAAAATATGTTCACTTGGCGGTCACTGTTCACTTGGCAATCACAGCTTTAAAATGCTGGAAAGCGAGGTCAACTGTAGAAAGCAAAAATAAAGTAACATAAAGCCACTACAATAATACTTATACATATGTATGTATCGATGGTGCATGGCATAAGTACAAATAATTAATGTGAGGATCGTAAAAGATAAGTAAAGAATAGTTAAACATAGTTAGGTAGAGTGATATAACTTCGTGCTAACCTAAATAGAAAATGGAAAAACAGAAAATGAATATTGATACTTTCAAATGTATTTACCAAAGGTAAACCAATAATTGTATACACAATCAATTCTCATATTCCATTTCATAGAAAATTTAAGTTAAATAGCTGATGTTAATAATAGTCTCTACCCCAGTAGATAAACATGAGTGCTGATGAAGTGCGTGGCTGCACAGAAAAATATCGGTATTTCCCCCAGCTAATAAAGTCTAGTTTAATTTTTCTTCTCTTCCTTAGAAATTACTGAACTTAAGCCTGATTAAGAAATTATTCTTAATTATTTCATTAATTTTTCTCAATGCGAAAACTTTCCATAAGTTACAGAAACGAGGCACTAGATGACCTTAATTGCCTAAAACCGCCATTACTAAAATTAATATTTTGCCTATATTGTTGATAAAAGAATAAAATAAACAGCCATTGGCTGTTTGTTCCCATGATGAATGTTTTAAAATTATCATTTGCTGGAAATTGCTGAAAAAAAAAAGAAATCGTAACATATATAATTTATGAACAACAATATCTTTTAATGAAATCATTGTTTTGCACTTTAAAATTTCTTAAAAAAAAATATTTACATTTCTGCTATTGTTATTAAGATAAAAATAAAAAAAAACACAAAAGAATTATTGACAATAGCTTAAGCAAAACCGTAATAAAAAAATTTTGTATTACCCGCTAATGTGGCTTTTCTTTAAGGGAATAATTGAAGAGATAAGTATCAGTTAGCTAAGTGTTGCTATATATACGTATTGTCTTAATCCCGGGAGTGTCACTAAAGATATATCAAAATTCAATATAGCGGCCAACAGATGCCATTTTGTAAATACGAAAAAAATAAAAAGTCGGCGAACTATATCATTCGACAGATACTCATATCAAATAATTTTTAGGTTTCTCTTATGATATTCCATTTCGAATGACAATTTAGGATATTTAACGCTTCAAAGTTGGTCGCAGTCGGGGTTTTTGATTTTTTTTGTATAAATACTTGCTTAAATCTATTAAAGTACAAAAGTAAAGTACAAAGCTTAGTTCAGTGGAAATATAACTAATTTTGCTAAGGGTACCCCATATTTTTTGCACTTTTCAAACAAACATTAAGGGATTGCGCTTCAAATTGTATGCACAGTTGAAACTCGATTTTATTATTGTATAATATTGTATTAAAACATTAAATCTAATTTTTTGCACGGATGTTAATAGAATTATATAAAAGGGAAGTACGGATAATAGAAGTAAAAGCACGGTTAAAGGATTGATAAAGGTCTAGAGTTGAATCTCAATTGCTGTGTTCCTTTTTGCATACTAGTAAGCTACACTGTTGCTGAGTTTTGCTTTCCTATGAGTGCGTTAATGCGAGTGAAAAATTAATAATAATCATATATATTTATTTTTATTTTTTCTCTATATATGTGCATTATGCAACAAATGAATTTCTAAATAAAGTATTTATCTCAATGAATAGATAGATACTACGTAATTCGAGACAGCCAGTCAATCACTTATGTATGTATTATATATTAAGTATTCCAAACTCATTTTTATAGGTGCCACTAACTGATGTTAAATAATTATAAATAACAATAACAACAAGTAAGACAATTCAATTCAGCTGTGCCGAATCTTATATACCCTTTACCAATGTATGTACATATATGTAGTATACAGATACATACATACATACGAATTTGTTTTGTGATAAAATTTATAATTTTCTGTTAAAGTGCAGTGTTTAGTAAGTGGCCTCTCGGTTTTTTCCGACTAAAGAATTTGCTTGAGTAAAGATCTTCCTAAAACATTAAATATGTTTAACTGAAAAATATTATTTTTGTTTATATTTTTACGCAATTTTTTTTTTCAATTTCCAACCCTAGAACCATAAGTTAAATTTTTCTTATTTGATTACGAGTACTTAATAAAATATAGAATATATATAATTACCACGGAAATGACTAGCTTTATTTAATTAGTTTTATATATCAAAAAAGTGTACTTTTCCCAACCCTGGAATCATCCTTTAAGATTTTTTTGATACTTTATACTAATCTTGTTCCTTAAAAAATATATAAAATATGTTAAGTGAACAAAGAAAAAAAGAAATAAGTAAAATACTAGTTTTATTTAGTTACTTTAATATCAAAAAAAGGTTAAATTTTCCAGCTGTGGAGCTGTGGTTTTTATTTTTCTAATTTTCTATAACGAATTTTCCAAAACAGAAAATATATATATATAAATGAAAATATAAAAAAAATTATTAGACCTATTTAATTTTATATATCACAAAAAGTGTAAGTTGCCCAACCGTGCAATCATAATTTAAAATTTTTCTGATTTCTTACACCAATCTTTTTTTTTAAGAATGTAAGATATTTTAAATTTATAGATAAAAAGGAAAAATTAGTTTTAGTAGGTTATTTTTATATAACAAAAAAATTAAAACTCCCAACCCTGGAAACGTCTTTTTGATTTTTTTAATTTTTTTTTAGATTTCTAATACAAATTTTATTCGTACTGAAGTATAAAATAAGTTTAGTTAACAAAAAAATCAAAAAATGTGTGTTATCTTGTTACTTTTATATGACAAAATCAAGTTTAAGTTTTCCAGCTCTGAAATATTCTGCTCGATTTCGCTTGATTTTCAATACCAATCTAGTTTGGACCATTTCTGATAGCTTTTCTGGGAGCTTCGGAAAACCGATTTCACGTACACCAGACATACGGACGGACATCGCTTATTCGCCTTCCCATAAGGATCCAGAATATATATATTTTATGGAAATTACACACGGAATGGCAAACCTATAAACCATAATTGGTAAAGGGTATAACAATATAAAATAAACATTTTATATACAAATAAAAACAAACAACCAAAATTTTTAAATAAAATATACATGTATGTATGTATGTGTGTGCTAGAAAAAAAAACTATGCCAGCAAAATTATGCAATTAAATGATTAAAAAAATTCAACACGCAACAAAATATTCACATATATAAATTTTTTTGTTCCATATTTTATATTTAGAAAATTAAACATAAGGCTTACACACTTTAAACAACATGTTTTATGAAAATTAACTAAAAAACCTTAAGAGATAATATATTAATACTTAAATGTGTTTAAAAAAATTGTTTGGCTTTTTTTAAGATTTAAAAATAATATTTTATTTCTTTATGTTTGGTTGTAAAATTATTTTATTTTTTATTTTTGTGATAAAATAGTGAGATTTCAAACACGTCTCTTTTGTTATCAGTTGTTCATTACACACACACACACACATACACTCAAGAATTTTATAAATTATATGGTCAGATAAAACCAAAAAAGGTGTAAGTTACATTTATAGTATTTTACAGGAGTAGCAAAAAACTATTTTATTATTAGTAAATTTTGTTCTCAGTAGTCAAAAGACACACAAACATTCGTTAAATAAATAAATATAAAATAAAAATATTGTTAAAAAATATATTAATTAATCATATCCAGCAAAAAAAAAACGATTAGTATTTTTTTAACTACACCCTTTTTGATTTTATATGACGATATATATAAAATATAAAATAAATGCCAAACAAAAAGAGTTGGCACAATTTTATCATACAATATCTTTTGTGTATTAAATGTCATGGCGAATATCAGCAGCTGACTGGCTGGTTACCTTTGAATATTTGTAAATTTCATTGACAGTTAATGTCTTGATGATGTTATTAGGTTTGTTGTTTGCTTAATGGGAATTTAGATTTTTGATCTTAGATCAAAATTTAGTTTAACTATTGTGCTAAACGAATATGCCATATATTAAAATAAAATTGGCGAGAATTATATTTGCATTAGCTTCATTAAAAATAACCCGAATAAATTTTGAAACTAAGAGACAATATAAATGTCATTAGCATAATTGTAGCTTCAGTAGACATATTCCTCGTAACTATTTAATTAGTTGAGCTGATAAGGTACAAGGGTATAACCTTTAATTTTATGTGCCTTAATTTGTCTTTTATTGCCTGTTTTCTATTTTTCATCTTCTTGCATTCGCAGTTATTTTGATTCAGTTAAACTGCTCTCAGTCACAAGAACAGTTCAAAGAAGCGGGAACTAAAGTTCTTTTAAATACTCAAAAGTATATGAAAGCATGTGAAAGATCGTGCCAAAACCGCCGAAAGGGCTTAAGCGGCATTATTTTCAAACATCATTTTTTCGCTCAAGCTTTTTTGGTAGTTATGAAACCATATTCCAAATTTGTATCATTGATGTTCGTAAAATTCAACTTATTTAAAATATTTCAAGAAAATCTTTGAAATTCAGGACATTTTCGCTCCTTTCTTGCAAGAGCTTAACTCAAAAATGTTATGTATGAAAATATTTTTAAGTTTTAAATTTCCATACAACTCAATGAGGAAATAAAAATAATTTCTTTTCTCATAAGGTGCATGTACAAGTATTTTATATGAAATATTTAAGCAAGGCCAGCTAAAAAAAATCGGAACTAGTTCCAAAGGCTCACCACTTTCATTACATACCAATCACTATAATAGGTACTGAATTTAATATTTTAAGGCTGTTGTTTATATCAAAAATTGTTCTAGAAAACCTTTTAATCACATACCTTTCAGTTATTTGGATCACTTCCGTCAGCAGAAATAGAACTACTTAGAGCTGAGTTCATCAGTGCTGTAACTAGTTGAAGGTCAGCCGCGAATAACGTTTTAAGTGACAAAATAATAGTTTTTCAGGAGAGCCAATAAACGTATTTTGAAGCAAGATTGCTTTTTTCGTTAAAATTTTTTTAGCGTATGGAAAATAATGATAACAAGCATTAGCTTTTCTTTTTGTATCTCTGCTACATTTATCAACTATTTTCGACAATTTCGTTTGCATGATTTTATTAGTTACTTACAAAGTTTTGCACTGACTGTCCGATTTGTAATTGTATTTTGACGGCGATAAGATACATAATTTTGAATGGTTTTATATTTGAACAACGCAAGGGAGTTATGTTAATGGTAATCTGTGAAAACACTGGTTTTATAAAAATTGTCTTTTACAACGTTATTCGCGGCTGTGCTTCAGTTAATGATTTGTGTTGTAATTTTTTGCTGGGAGGTTAAGTATGATGAAATGATTTTTTTCTTCATTATTTGAGATATGTCTATGTTGCAATAAAGGAGCAATATTATAATATATAAATTTATTTTAATATCCTAATTTGATCTTGTCTTTGTCTATCTTGTATGTTCCTAAATTTAATTTCATTGAGTTTCTTATGGCTTTTATCTAAAATTCTTTAAAAGTGCAGTAAACTTTTTATTAACGCAACGCACAAGGTGGGAACAAAAATACTATTATTTTGCAACTAATTTAGTTACTAAAGCTAACAAAATGATAAAAAAATGATGTGTCAAGTAACAAATCTTCTTTAGTTATTTATTAGAATCGTTTATTTTTAAAATAAAAATTACCCCTACGAGCTAAAGTTTTCCTTAGACTGCTTTCATAATTCATGAAAGAAAAAAATTACAAATATTGGAATTTGTTGGAACTAAATGACAGCAAGTTGACGTACAACTGGTATGTATGTACAGCGAAAAAAAAGAGCCTCCAAGAAAGTCAATAAGCTCGTGAACTTATGATCCGGGAGTAGTGTAAAATTTTTATAATTACTAATGATTTTTATATAAGGTTGTCATTGCAACAATTTCTCTTTAAGTAAATCGAATTTTTCGTATGGTCTTTTTTCATTTTTCTAAATTATTTTTAAATCAATTTATTTTCTTTAAATAAATTTCCAATACTTCATGACATTTGCTTTTTACTTAAAAATTTGTTTTAAGACCCCAAATATGCATGTGTTTTTTATATTTTTAGACACTTGAAAGTCTCTTCTCTATCATTATCCCTTTCCTAAAGAAGTTAACACCTAGTAATAGCAGTAGGCATATTATTCATACTACCCATTGATTTACCCCCTGTTTCTCTAAATGCAAACGATAGATTCGATCGAATATTAATATTATAAACAAAAACAAATTTCAGTCTTTTGTTTTTAATATAAATGTTCGATCGAATTTATCGTTCGCATTTAGAGAAACAGGCCCTTAATTTTTCCTACAAAATGAAGTCATATCGGAAGTGTTTGCGTATACTACAAATGGTATCCAATTTTGCATAAGTGAAATAGCTTCTTAATTTTTAATGGGGATATTGTTAATAATCGAAAAAATCACTGGGACACAAATCGAAAAGGAAAATATTCTGAAGCGTTAACAAGCTCATGTAGTATTAAAATATTAACAGCCTGTTTTTATAAAACGTTGACGAAAGAAATTTTAACGTTTTTGTAATAGATTAATGGCCTGTTTCACTATAACGAAACGAACTTTCGACTGAAAATTTATATTGAAAACAAAATCAAATTTTTATATTTTATTGTTGTTTTCAATATAAATTTTCAGTCGAAAATTTCGTTTCGTTATTGTGAAACAGGCCATAAAGGAGACTTGTATCATTTTCCTTTAATCTTTCACAAAGACCATAAAATTTTTAATACCACCGCCTTAAGACTGGTACTCTGAACAAAATTTCACGCGAAATGTTGACATAATCCATATAAAAATAGTCTACATAAAATATTTATGAAATAATGTTGCTAAAGTTGTAATCTGTTCAACTCGTGAAAAAATTATGATATGTATCTGGCAACATTTTCTTGCCATCTGTGAAATAATGTGACTGAGGTAATTTACACGAGAACAATTTCTAAGTCGCACAATTTTTGTTCTGTCGATCAATGTTACATACTTCTAATCAATAAAAACGAACATTTCATCCGAAAAATTAGTGTGGGCGAAATATATCACGCGAAGTAATCAATATTGCTGAAAAATTTTCACAACTTCGAACAGAGTACTAGGCTTTACACAAACAGGCTGCCAGAAACTTTTACCAAGCATATAAATTAACAAAAAAATAAAAAAATTACAGTATTAAGAGCTTTTAGCTGATATAAAAAATAAAAAAAAAATAGATGTGAGACATTTTTAGATTTAATTGAACTGTAGTGAATTTTTAATCAGAAATAATTTCTAGTCAGGCTTAAGTTCAGTAATTTCAATTCTTATTGAATGCAATATTTTTATTAATCAATGTGAGTTTCTAAAGAAGAGAAGAAAAATTAAACTTAGACTTTATTAGCTGGGGGAAATACCGATATTTTTCTGTGCAGATACGCACGCAGCCCCAGCTAATAAAGTCTAAGTTTAATTTTTCTTCTCTTCTTTAGAAACTCACATTGATTAATAAAAATATTGAATTCAATAAGAATTGAAATACTGAACTTAAGCCTGACTAGAAATTATTTCTGATTAAAAAAATAAATATTCAAGTAAATGTCACACCATTAAGATGAAACCAAGTTTGCTAGAAAGATTTTACTATTATAGATGTTTTATTTATATGCAGAAATTGTGTATAATCAAAACGTTTTTACCCAGATTTATAAAAATAAATTAAGTAAATCTATTATCACAATTTAAATTGCAGGCAAATATCGTTATAACGAATCTCGCTTTAATGAAAATCCAATATAACGAACGTTCAAATTTATTAAATTAACAATTATCTTAATTTTATACTGGATATAAGGACTGATAAAGAAAAAGTTAGAAAATAAAAAACAAATCCTTGCTAGCAACATATTTCTAATGATTAGTAGCGCGTTATAAAGCCAATGTCTTGATAAATGTGTGCTCTGTATAAAGAACGTCAAAAAATATTAAACAAAATCTACAGCAGCAATATAAATGCAAAAAAAAAGAGTGTGATACGTTAGTTTTTATTTGGTAGCTTATTTGAAAACAAATTGGTGTCATTATTTTTATTGCATTGCATTATGTTCACAATAATAATAATTATAACGAATTTTTCGGTATAACGAATGGTCCTAATATTATATCGTTCATTTTACCGGGATTTACCTGTAATTCTACTTTAGTATTGTTATTGTGCTGGTATAATGTCAAAAACCCCATATAAACATCTAGACAAATTATACATTCTGTATCAACATGTTTCGCAACATTAAAATGTTGCCATGCACTCTATCAAAGTTCTTGTTAAGGCTATTTACCTTTTCTTTTCTACTATTGCAAGAAAGCATGTAACAAGAATTTACAACCCAGTTACAGTTTCTTGAAAACCAGATTTTGTTGTTTTTTTAAGCAAGGACGTTTCGGAACAAAATTGTAAGAGATTGTGGTCTTATACATACATACATACATGAATATGAGTGTATGTTTGAATGTACATACATACATACCTGTTAGTCAAGAATTTATTTCCCAATAAAAAATGTTTTTTTATTTTGTCCTTTGTCTAGTTTAGAATATTTTTTTTTTAACAATTTAACACCTTTTTAAATATTTTTTTTCTTTTATACTTGTGCTGAATAAATAAGGCATCACAGCACGTTAAGGAATTTTAAATGGTTATAATTTTTTTTAATGTCATGTAATATGTATGTATGTAAGTATATAAATAATAAAATTTTTATCTAAGATTTATAGTTTCTCAAGTTCACAACTAAAAAAAATTTTTTAAAAGATAAAACCATCCTCTTACGTGGTATTATAAATTATTTTGCTTTAAAGTTGTTTAATTCATTCAGCTTTTTTTTTTGTAATTTTAACTGATTTTTTATTTGTGCAATTTCCTTAATAAAAAAAAATCCTAAAAACCGTTTTAGTTTTATTTAAAAATTGTAATACTCTACGTCCAAGTTCCGCTTGATTTGAGTTCGTTACTGATTAACGTTTAGGACGCGACTAACTGCTCAACAAGTTGGCCAAACCGTTTTACTTGGCTGTTTAGTAGAGGTACACTAGCCCAGTTAAACACAGAAAATAAAAAGAAGAAGAAGAAGTAGAAATAAATGATCGTGTTAACCAAATAGCAAAATAAAATAAAACAAAACAAAACCAACAACAACAAGCAAAAAAATAAATACTTTAAATAGCAAGCAGCAGCCTTTGTGCCAGCCAGCCAGCAGCAAGAGCAACGCATTATCAGTCTTCCAGGTACACAAAAGTAGTAGCGACAACATCAGTGACAGACACTGTTGCTGCTCATTTCAATTTTGCGCTCTGGCTGTAAACATGAAGTGATTTAAATAAAATTTTAACCTTTTAAGTGCGGTGGCATAGAAAAATGTTTACAAGTATGTTATTGAAAAAAAAAATGAAGTGTTCTATAAACGCCAGGTTGTTAAAAAAGATTCGTTTACTAAATATGAAGAGTTACATATTTATTGCTTTTGTATCATAACAAATTAGAGGTAAGCCAGCTAGAGACAAGTACATACAGTATAACCTCTCTAATCCGGACAGATATAGTTTCAGCTACTGTTCGGATTATTGGATCGTCCGTACTACAGTTAAAATAAAAATTTAACCGTAACACGTTTATGTACATCTATATAATTCACTTTTATTATCGAAAAGAAGAAAAACTACACATAAGAATTCATTTGTGTTTAATTAATTTACAGAAAACATAAAGATAAATACTTAAAGTGGTCAAAAATATTCATTTTGAAAAATAAGAATTTATTTTTTTTTGAACACACATATCATTATGTAATTTATGTGCTCTAATTTTAAATTCTTTTAAAAATAAAATTTCCTTTTCCATCTCTTTGGATGGATCTCAGCCCAATAAAAGACTATAGGGGAAAAATTACTAAACTGTCCGAAAAATAAATAGTCTGAATTAGCGAGTGTCCGGATTAGAGAGGTTGTACTGTACTTAGATTAGATGATCTAAAATCATAAAAATGTTTGAAAGACTTTTACATTTTTTTTTACACAGACAAAATTATCTTCAAATTTTTTCTGCTTCAAATAGCATTTAAAAATCTTCATGCCTGAAAGTTGTTTCTTTGTTTATTTGGGACGCTGGCTTCAAATCTCAGCTGCCAAAAAAAATGCAATTTTTTAAATACGAAAAAATAAAAATTCGGCAAAATATATCAATATTTCGACTTTTAAAATCATCTTTAGATTTCTCTAATGATTTTTCATTTCAAATGACCATTTAGGATATTTAACGGTTCAAGATTGGTCGCAGTTGGTTTTTTTGATTTTTTTTTAATTATGGTTATCTTATTTCATATAAGTTATTTTTTTCTGAGCGGCTACAGCTACCATTTGCTCCCATTGTAAAAACAAGGGGCGGTGGCTTGCTCACAATTTTTATACCCTTTACCAACAAAAATGGTAAAAGGGTATATATAGGTTTGTCATTCCGTTTGTAATTTCTATAATATCAATAAGCGACCCATATAATATATATATTCTGGATCCTTATGCATAGGGAAGACGAATAAGCGATGTCCGTCTGTCCGTCTGTCCGTCTGTCCGTCTGTCCGTCTGTCCGTCTGTCCGTCTGTCCGTCTGTCCGTCTGTCCGTCTGTCCGTCTGTCCGTCTGTCCGTCTGTCCGTCTGTCTGTACGTGAAATCGGTTTTCCGAAGCTCCCAGAAGAGCTAGAGACTTCGTTCTTGGACTGGTGTGTCAGAAATTTTCCAAAATAGATTGGTATTGAAATTCAGCAAAATCGGGCAGACGATTGCAGAGCTGGAAAACTTAAACTTCATTTTGCCATATAAAAGTAACTCCCGAAAACAAATTTTTATTTTTTTTTTAATAAATGTACATATTTTACACTTCAGTACGACTAAAATTGGAATTTTAAAATAAAGAAATACAAAAAAATTAAAAAGACGTTTCCAGGGTTGGAAAACTTTAACTTTTTGTGTTATGTAAAATTAACTATGTCTAAAACTATATTAGTATTTTCTCGAGAACCGTAAGAGCTACAGACCTGAAATTTGGACACAGTATGTAGACCTTTGGCCGCTACAACAACAAATACATGATAATTGGAAATTAAAGGGTGTTCCAAAACGAGCAACGAAAAATTTTAAAATCCCATGTAGTATATATACAATTGTATGTATATACACTTGAAATTTGTAAGGTTAGTGTATTTTTATACAGACTACAAAAATTAACACAAAAATTTAAAAAAATTTAAATTAAAGGGTGTTCCATCAGTTAATGCAATTTTGACTATGTAATTTTGACAATTTGCTGTATCTTGGAAACCGTAAGAGCAAAACTCTTGAAATTTTCAAAAACGGTAAAACTGAAAAAATAAAAAATTATAAAATCGCCAAACCGAAAAAAATCGCCAAAAACAAGAAAAAATCGCCAAAACGAAAAAAAGCACCAAATTAAAAGAAAAAATTATAAAACTAAAATAAATCGCAAAAAAACGGAAAAATGCTAAAATGAAAAAAAAATCGCCAAAACGAAAAAAAAACAGAAAAAAATCGCCAAAATGAAAAAAAAATCGCCAAAATGAAAAAAATCACCAAAACGAAAAAAAAACCCTAAAAAACAGAAAACAATCGTCAAAATGAAAAAAAATCGCCAAAACGAAAAAAACCCTAAAAAACAGAAAAAAACCCTAAAAAACAGAAAAAAATCGTCAAAATGAAAAAAAATCGCCAAAACGAAAAAAACCCTAAAAAACAGAAAAAAATCGCCAAAATGAAAAAAATCGCCAAAAAAAGAAAACAACCTAAATAACAGAAAAAAAATCGCCAAAACGAAAAAAAGCACCAAATTAAAAAAAAATTTCTAAGACTAAAATAAATCGCAAATAAATTGAAAAATTGCTAAAATGATATAAAAAATCGCCAAAATGAAAGAAAATCGCCAAAATGAAAAAAAAATCGCCAAAATGAAAAAAAATCACCAAAACGAAAACAAAACCTAAAAACAGAAAAAAATCGCCAAAATTATAAAAAAAATCGCCAAAATGAAAAAAATCACCAAAACGAAAAAAACCCAAAAAAACAGAAAAAAATCGCCAAAATGAAAAAAGCACTAAATTAAAAGAAAATTTCTAAGACTAAAATAAATCGCAAAAAAACGAAAAAATTGCTAAAATGAAAAAAAAATCGCCAAAATGAAAAATATCGCTAAAACGAAAAAAAACCTAAAAAACAGAAAAAAATCGCCAAAATGAAAAAAAATCGCCAAAAAAAAGAAAAAAAATCGCCAAAACGAAAAAAAACTAAAAAACAGAAAAAAATCGCCAAAATGAAAAAAAATCGCCAAAATGAAAAAAAAATCGCCAAAATTAAAAAAATCACCAAAACGAAAAAAAACAGAAAAAAAAGAAAAAAATTGCCAAAATGAAAAAAAATCGCCAAAATGAAAAAAAATCACCAAAACGAAAAAAAAAACAAAAAAATCGCCAAAAAAATCGCGAAAAAAACCCAAAAAAAACAGAAAAAATCGTCAAAATGAGAAAAATCTCCAAAAACAGACAAAATCGCCAAAACGAGAAAAAAGCGACAAAACTGAAAAAATCGTTTTAACTGAAAAAAACTTTAAAAAAAGCAAAAAACCTTCCTTTCGTGCGCGATTCAAAGTCGCACTTAACTGATTTTTTTAGTATTAAAGGAATTAAATGAAACTAACCCCCTGTTTCTCTAAATGCGAACGATAGATTCGATCGAATATTAATATTGGAAACAAAAACAAATTTCAGTTCTTTGTTTTTGTTTTTAATATAAATGTTCGATCGAATCTACCGTTCGCATTTAGAGAAACAGGCCCTATGTTTTTGCTTATTTCGTTCTTGCTTTTTTCACTTAACATATTTTATGCATTTTTTAAAGAACTAGATTGGTAACAATAATCAGAAAAATCCAAAATTATGACTCCAGGGTTGGAAAACTTACACTTTTTGTTTTTTTTTTCTTTTTCTTTATAAATTGAATATATTTTATGCTTCTGAAAGAAAAGTTTGGTGTATGAAATTTGAAAAATGAAAATTATAGCTCCAAAGATGGAAACTTTAAAAAAATGATAAATTTTTTCACAAAACAAATATGTATGTACGTGTCTGTATACTATATATATGTACGTACGTTGGTAAAGGGTATATAAGATTCGGCACAGCCGAATATAGCACTCTTACTTGTTTACATTTGATTTTATAAAATTATACTTATTTGATTGCTACGAAATTTACCCAACGAAACAATCTCGAAGTTGATAAAATGGGCGGAGTCACGCCCAATAAAATCTTATATCATATTTCACATGTTTCTAATTAACAGATTTTGCGCAAAACTTTACACACAGCTTGAACTTTTAAAAACAGACAATACAACATTAAACTAAGTGGGTGGAGCCACGCCTATTAAAATTTAATATTCTATTTCATGTGCCTCTGCTTTATCGATTTGAACGAAACCTTGCATATACCTTGAACATTTTAATGCAAGACACAATCTTGCATTAAAAAAAGTCGGCGGAGTTACGCCCATTAAAATTTAATGTTATATTTCACGTGCTTCTACTTGATCGATTTTTAGACACACCTTGAGCTCTGAAAAATATTTAATTTTGTGTTCAAAAAAGTGGATGGGGCTACGCCCACGAAATGTTAGTATTAAATTGTATATACTTATCCGATTCCCTTTGAACTTGGCAAAGAGTTTCGGCGCTTATATATATGTATGTGCTTCATTTATTTTGTCCCAAAAATATAATTTAAATATAAAAAACATTTGAGGAAAAAAATAAAAAGTTCTCCTTAGGATATGTTCCTAAGGTCAACTAGTTCTCTCCATGAGTCTTAATTTAAAGCAAGATTTTTAACTTGGTTCCAGGAAAGGTTTGTTTTCTCACATTCACTACGTATTGATCTTTGCCAAGTTGTTTTTGGGCGACCGGGTCTTCTATGTCCTTGCGGGTTCCATTCGAGAGCTGTCTTTGCTATGTCTCCTCTCCTTGGGGATGTCTAAGAATGTGCCCAATCCATGTCCACTTTCTGCGCATAATTTGTTATTCAACAGGGATGGAGTTTGATACAACGAGTAGTTGATTGCTTGTTACCTAATTTGGCCAGAAAATGATAATAACTTGTCTTAAACATCTGTTAACAAACGTCTGTATGTTACAGCTTTCTATCCTGATTGACACCGACTTGGAAAAGCATTATAGGTAACAGGTTTTTTAAAGTTATTTTTGAAGTCGGTTTAATTTTTTTTCCAAAAGTTTTATATTCTCTAAACTCCTGACCTACTGGGCCAGATTAAGAAGCATTATTGGCAAAGTTTAAAGATAATTTTGTTGTAAAGTTTTACAAGTTATTTTTTTTTACTAAATATAAAACAAACCCTTCTCTAAAAATGATTAAATAATATCACGTGTAGCTATATTAATTTTGTTTATAACGAAATATAAAAAAACCCTAGCAGATTTGAATTCAGGATCCCAAATGATCAAAGAAACATCTTTCAGTTCGCGGCAATGTAAAAATTTCCTGAAAGTTTTCAAATAGTGTTGCTTAACGGGCTGTTCCACAATGACGCCAGAAAACGTTCGATCGATTACTTATGTATTATGAGCAACAACAAATTTTTTATTTCATTGTTGTTTTCAGTACAAGTTGTCGATCGAACGTTTTCTGTCGACATCGTGGGACAGGCCACAACAGTTTGTTAACTGTGGCTGAGTGGTAGTGATGCTAGCCTCTCAGTCCAGAGGTCGTGGGTTCAATTCCCGCCATAGATCCTGGCTGTTTTTCGCAGACAAGCTGATCACTTCGCGGGTTTTGTTGTGTTTGTTAAAAAATAAAAAAAAAATAGAAAATAAAAAAAAAAATAAAATTAACTTAATCATATTGTTCCATATAATTTTATATGTTTGAGCTTTTTTGCAAGCTTAAGTACATAATAGCAATTATTTAACTTGAAAATTTGTTTGTGTTTCTTCTTCAATAGTTAGTAAAAAAAAATTTAATTCCCTATAATACTCGCTAGCATAGTTTATATAATTAAAATTTTCTTCTCTATCAAAATAAATAAAATGTTCGTTATTTAAATGTTATTTTATGTATAATCACAAAGGTCAACTAAGTTAAAGTTTTGATGGCATCATCTATTTCATTGCTTAAATAAACGTCCTTGAAAACGATTAGTGATGTAGCTATGCTATCTTTACTAAAACTTAACTTAAATTTCTATAAATTTTTAATTAGATAGAAAATATGAATCCATAATTAGTGATTAGCTTTTTACTAATTCCAACACAATTCTAACAATGCCATTAGAACGTTCACCAGAACCGTAGTTTGTATGGTTTGGAAAGCATATGGAGATTGAATTTCTTTTAAATTTACAGGTTTTAAATGACATTTCTATTTTAAATTATTAAAAAAATCGACTTTGTTGCTATTAAGGTACTACTAAACTAAATGTGATTTAAATGATTAAGATTTGGCAAAAAAAAAGACATTTACATGTTAATACAGACGTGACAAGGTTTCCGCTGTAACCCACTTGACCTGGAGTTCGAATTGAGCTAATGCTCACTAAAGCGAAGAAGTTTCAAAACAAAATTGTTCGATGTTTGTTTGAGAATGTAAAAAACTTCGCTAAAGCGAATTTTTCTCGATAGCTTCTCGAATGTGTGACGATAGCCTAGTGGATGTGTGCTAGCCTGTACTTCGTACCCTGCAACAGTTAAAGAATTTAAACATAAATAAGTCAAATAAATTAGAAAATAATGATAATAGTCTTAAAAAATTTTTTTATGCTGCATTTTTGCGAAATCGAAATTAGTTTGATATTGCTAGAGAACCATCGAAATCAGATGTTTTTTGAAACCAAATCGAGTGACAGGTAAACTTTCTTCGATTCATTTTTGAGTGTCATTCCTGATAGTTCGAGATATATTCCAAATCGAGATTATTAACGAAAATTTTGTTCGAGCGGGAATGTGCAGCTTCTCAGTATATTAATAAATAAATAACTTCTAAGCTAATGCTAAGATGTACTTTAATGTGTCATATCATACGTATTTTTACTGAATACTTTAAGACCTGAAAGCTCTATAGTGGGCCAAAGCTAAACGAAAGCGAATGTGGACAAATGCTCGTGTTTTACACATTCTGCAAGTTTCAAACCAATTTCAAAAGTTTTTTTTATAATTTCTACGATTACCCAATATTATTAATGAATATGAATTAATTTTAATTTACTTATTTGTTAAACCCCACATTGATAAAATTTAAAATGAGTTTAAAATGTATTTTATTTAAAAATTTTCATACAAATTTAAAATACATAGATTTCAAATACATTTTATTTTCTAATGAGTGACTGGTAGACTAGTGTACTATTGGGTTTTTTCTTACATACTGTTAATTAATAATGAAATATTTTTCTTAATAAATAACTATATTTTTGTAAGTTTTTATTAACAAATCATAATATTTTTTCTCAGGAAATAAACTGCGTTTATGTTTATGATTCGATTAGGCTAAAGTTCGTGTCGCTCTGTAAGACAAATAACCTGTGATGTCGAACTTAAAGTTTGTGTCGCTATGTTATCTTTGATCAATTTAAAGTTATAATAATTTAACAGCATTAATATACTTATATTTTATTTTGTATAGCCGAAAACAAGCTTCTTACACCAATTTATTTATTTCATTAAATATATTTTATTAAACAATTAATATTTACACTTAAATGCAAATTAAAAATGCCATGCGATTTCAATAAAAAACATTTTTAGATTCTTAAGCATCATTACGATTAAGAGGAATACAAAAAATGAAATAAAGTGAATGACGTTGTCAGCTTCCAATTAAAAGATTTATTAAAAGCTTTACTAATAAATATATTATTTACGAGTACATCGTTTGCAATCACTTAATTAGATGAAAGAAAAAAACTTTCAGTTAATGAGTACTTTGAGTTTTGTTTGAGTTTATTTTTAGCACGTTCAGTTAGTTTTTTTTAGAATTTTAATTTTATTTTTCTCTTAAACTACACTATCCGACAAGTTTAAGCTTGTAGGAAAAACTATGCGATACATAAAACTTTTCTGCAGGACAATTATTAATTGTTTGAAAACGTGAAATTTACTCGAATTCGGTTTACAGAAGAGGGCCGTATATTTGAAAAAAGTTGCATACAAAAATTTGAAATTCTTATCTCTTGAGAGAAAGATTCAATTTTATTTGTTAGTAAATTGAAAAGTTTAAACTCGTTTTCAGTAAAACAAAGTCTCTTGCGTTATGACTCTCTTGAAGCAAATATGTACAAATTGCTCATTTCCTTACCAACGTGACTGATAAAAATAATGCAATTTGTTTAGTTAATATTGCAGAACTATGTAAAAATTTCCTAAAAATATCTTTTATACTCAACTTTTGAGGAAAATTTACGGCCTGGCCCACGATGTCACGAGAAATCGTTCGATCGACAAATTGTATTACAAACAACAACAAATTTTCTAAAATTATTGTTGTTTGCAATACAAGTTGTCGATCGAACGATGCCTAGTGACATCGTGGGCCAGGCCGTTAATATTATTTATCCATTAACTTTAATGTAAATTTATAGCCGGTTTTTCGAAAACTTAAGCCTTTTCGTTTTTATGTTTCGTTAATAAAGAATAACGTTGCAAGTTTGCTTTAAAATATAAACATAATTCTAAAGCTTTCGTTTATCCATTTTCAACATAAAAAAAGCTTTTGTTTTTATAAAAGAGAAGTAACACTCAGGCAATGAATGCCTAGTATTATTACCTAGGTGTTACCTTCTTTAGGAAAGGGATAGTTATAGAAAAGACAGGTGGTGAAGGAAGAGATAGAGGAAATCTTCATCCTTTTACAACTTTTGTTTTTCACGTTTTTAATAATGCAGTGTTGCAGCGCCTCTGGTGTCAATGAGGCGTATCAAATTCTTTTGAAACTGAGCTTAGTAGCCGTTTAATTGGTTGTCTTACCTTGCAGATGATTCTGCTGTACAATACCGATGAAGGAAGACGTTCTTATGTTACATTAGAATTAGTATCCGCTGAAGTCGGTATAGTTCAGGGACCAGTGTCTATGCCTTCATCACTTGCACTTTCCTACAACAGCAGATACAAAGGGACACTTTTTTTAATGACTGTTGGATATCGGGGTTGAACCCTGGATCTGCGTTCTTGTAGTCAATGTGCTAACTATTTCAGCCAACGGTACGCTCAATAAAGAAAAACGTTGCAAATTTGCTTTTTATTAAAGCTTTCGTTTATCCCTTTTTAACATAAAAAAAATGTTTTTTCTAGAGGTATACAACTTTAAGTTGCCACGTAAATGATGTTGAAGTATCTGATTGGTTTGCACACCGAAAGAATTTTGCTTCATAAGTCCAACGAAACAATTTCATTAATTTTTTTTCACAAATCTAATGTTAATTAAACAAATCCAATGAAAATTTCATGAATATTGTGAAAGAATTTCATTGGAATTACTTCGTTGGTATTCTGGTTTCGCAAGAATATTTTATTGGATTTATGACAACAATATTTTCTAATTATTAAGAAACCTCTTTATATTTAAGTTATTTCATTCTTTTCATGACATTATTTTAATGTTTCGATGAAGTTAAAGCACTGCATTAATTACACTGTTAAATAAAATTGATGAAGTTTTCTATAAAATAGTTTTGACGAAACTGGTTTCATTAATCCAACGAAGCGTGACGTTGGTTGAATTTTAATGAATTTTTCATTAGATTAATGTCAAAAGTCATAGAATTTATGCCGAAAATTCTTTCAGTGTAGTTAAGTTAAAATTATTTTCTCAAGTTGTAACTTAAATGCATAAAATATTAAAATATTCAACTTAAAACAATAAATTGATATTTGATGTGTAGATTTTTATATGATAAAAAATCTTACAGTCTATTTGTGTTACAAAAACCTCAAAATTTCCTTTATCCTTTGTCCGCTTTTTGTTAAAACATATAAAAGTGGAATCATACAATCCAAATGTTTCGAATTAGAATATAAGATTTTTTAAATTTCACTAAAATTCTGCAACAGACCCAATGGATCTCTGAAGCATTAAAAACTATTCACCAATTAATATTTTAAATTAAGAATTAAATTTTTTCAATTCAATTTACAAAATGCTTTAACTAACAAAAACATTGAAGCGAATTCTTTATATATTTTTATTTTAGCAGGAACATAAACAAACTTGCCGGGAGAGAAAATGCAAATAAATTGGTAATATCGAAAGTTCTTCCTAACTAACTTTAATATTTTAAGATCAGGCATTTAAAATATCTCTATTAAGATGCATCCGAATGGTGCATTTTCGAAAGGGTTAATTAACATTTCTTTGAAGTGAGAGAAGATACTGGAGATACAAATATGGTTTTATTTCTTAAAGGAAATTTAATTAAAATAGGCAAAAAAAATAAAAAATAATGGTAAAAAAGCTGCCTGCTTCCTACCACATTAAATAATAAACTATTATTATTTATTTTCTTTTTTTTTTAATTAAAGGTAGATGTTCAAATTTTGTTACAAACTGAAACAAGTTGTCGATAAAAATATTGCAGAAAACAACACCAAGATAACTAACAACTTGCAAATATGTAACAAATTCATTAGATATTCTGCGAATAAAGATTGCTGAAGTTTGGTGAAAGAAATGAATAGTTGAATTGAATTATATCATTCATAATTTCAAACAGTAATAAGTATTAACATACAACTAAACTTTAAAATATTAATATACAAAAAATGAGGGCTTTTAAACAATAAGGAAATATATTCGAATTGTTAATTTCAAACTAAATATTTAGCCTCGTCAAGCTAGTCATTGGCAAGTTGTTATCACAACTTATCATAATGATGTAAGAAGCTCCTAATGTTTATTACAACAGTTAATAAGGGCTTATTAATCGCATATTTATTAATCTATAAAATTTATATGTATAGTAAATGGGTATGTATGCGTACACGTGCTGTGAGAAGTATCATTACCGAATATAAAAATTTATTATTTTTAGCTTATCAGCGCAGGTAAACGTATCAATAACAAATGCCTTTAACATACAATAAAAAAATTAATTGCTGGTAATTAAGTTGTTGACATAAGTAGTTAACTGTTCATGTTTCCAAAAGAAAAAAGAAAGATTCTTTTATTTTATGATTTTGTGAAAAAGCCTACAAGAGTGAAGTCTCGTATCATATGGTATAACAAAAGTACTTAAAGCTGAGATACAAGGTGTCATACTATAATAAAAGATATTCATAGAAATGAATTATCGGCGAAGTAAATAACTAATAATATGCCTACAAAGATTAAAATAATGCGCCTATTTAATATTATAGACTTTAAAAATTAACAGAACAACAACAGCAGAGTTCTAAAAACAAATTGAGCTTAAAATCTTGCTAAATCACCATCTGTATTCTGTTCACTATCTCTTTTCTAAAAAAGGTAACAAATATTATTAATAAGAAAAGTATTAAGGACTTGATCGTGTGTGAAAGCCCCTATTTTTTTTATAAAGAGAAGTAACAGTCAGGCAAGTTATAAATGTGGGAATAAACAGGCAACATTCGATAACAATCGAATTTTCCATACAAGCACAATAAAAATTTTATGAATTGCTTTTCACAATTTTTTTTTAAATATCTATAGGTAGACAGATCACATTTATTCTCGTTTTAGGATTACGTACACCAAAGGCGAAAAGGAAGCCTATTGCTTTCGCTACGATGTCCGTCTGTCTGTCTGTCACAGGCTATTTTCTCGAAAACCGTAATAGCTACAGACCTGAAATTGTCACAAAATATGTAAAACTTTGGCCGCTGTAACAACAATAATATGACAGTCAGAAACTAAGGGGTGTCCTAAGGCGAGCAACGAACAATTTTTAAATCCTAATGAAATATACAGACAATTATGTATACTCGTAGACCCTTGAATTTTCCAAGTAAGTGTATTTTTATGCAAACTACACTCATTACACTGAAATTAAAAAAAAAATCTAAATTAAAGGGCATTCAATCAGTTAATGTAATTTTGACAACGTGCTGTATCTTGGAAACTTTAAGAGACAAACTCTTAGAATTTTTCAAAACGCTAAATTTAAAAATCCCAAAATTTAAAAAATCGCCAAAATTAAAAAAGCACCAAAATGAAAAAAAGCACGGAAAGAAATAGTATCGCTGAAGCTGAAATAAATTGCCAAAATATGAAAAAAATCGCCAAAAAAAACCTAAGCTAAAAAACGCCAAAAATAGGAAAAAGCCGCAAGAACAAAAAAAAAAAAAACCACAAAAACTTAGAAGAATAGCCAAATTAAAATAAAGTTTACGTGGTACTAAAATTAAAAAGAAGGGAAGAAAAGTGTGTTAGGACGTCCGGTTAGAGCTATGCTGCTTAGCTGTATAAAACAAATTTCATGTGTTAAATAACAATGCTATACAATTATATTATATGATGATATAAAATTTTCTCAAAATATTTCAAAACGTTTCCATTTATTTCCCATTATTTTCTTTTCTAGAGGCATACGATTAAGTTAATGTGTTTTCTGGTTTGTCTGGCTGTATTCTCTGGCTTGTGCTCATATGCAAAAATAAATTGAGCAATCGTTCTCATTGTTTTTGTTTTTCTCGCTTAAAAGAACATAAACGATGTAGCTAAATTTTTCTTACTTTTTTTTCAAGAAAATTCTTAGCGAATACATAGTGCAATATATTGAAGTAATTTATTACAACCTTCACCATATAATAGTCGCAAACAAAATCGAAGTGATTTGAAAACATTACGGATTTGATGATCGTTTTCAAATCACAAAATTATATGCCAAGAATACCTTTTTAGCCGACTGCCAAGAAAGGTTATGTTTTTCACGCAATTATCTTATTATATATAATACAAAAACACGTTTATTTGTTATGGGTAAACTCTTCAATGCCCCAACAGATTTTCGACTTCCACCCCGCAAAATATTCGTAAAAGAATGTGCGTGTTTATATATATATATTCTAGCCCGGTAAATGCTACGCCCCTTTCAGAAATAGTGATTCGTCCGACAGATGGCGCAATTTTTAGTTTTTTTGTGTTTTTGCACCGATGTTGACAAAACTTTATATACATGCTCTATGGGGCTGAGGAGTGTTTCTGTGTAGTTTGAAGTTCGTCCGACAGATGGTGCCATATTTAGTTTTTGTTTTGTGATTTTGCACCGTAACTCAAGAACTACTGCACCGATTTAGACCAAACTTTATATACATGCTCAATGGGGCGTGAGGAGCGTTTCTGTGTAGTTTGAAGTTCGTCCGGCAGATGGGGCAATATTTAGTTTATTCGTGGGCAAAATCCAATTTTCATATTGTACCACCAATGCCATATACAACACTAATGTTTGCTTAGGGCCAGCAACGCGGACCGGGGTCAGCTAGTTTTATATATGTTTGTAATTATGGTGAAATATGATTTTCCAAATATGCCTTTGATTAGTTTTTTTGGAATTAAATTTAAGCTGTGTAAAAATTTCATATTTTCCCTTATTTTCATAAAAAATAAATTTATTTGGCAACACTAATTTTGTTGCTTCGCATACTGATTAAAAAAAATACATTTAATCATTCTCTTAGTTATTTGATAGTTGTTAGACACGTATTTAAGTTCTCTTTAAAGTTTACCGTAGTTATATTCTATTTATATTTGTTCGTTAACATCTGAGTTTTTTAATTAACAGGAACATAATAAAGTTTAAATATCTTTTTTTTTCTTGCATTCTATTGTATTTTAATTAAAAATGTGAGATATACAGATCGGCTAATAGAGTAGATTTTGATATTTGTTTAAATTTTAAAAAGAGTCATATAAAAAACCTAGTAAGATCGTGTTTTGTGTATATAATTAAAATGAAAATACATGAAGTTGAAGAAATTGTAACAAATTAAAGTTATTTTTGGAAAAAAACATCGATTTGATTACTTTTAAATTTTTTAGTTACATTACAAACAAATTTGCATGAATTTTGTGGAATAAATAAAAAACCTGAATCATTTTATGGAAATTACAGATATTATTTTCATGCACATTTCCAGAAAGACATAATGTGAGCCAACATCCAATGTGAGTTATAGTTTTGGCGCAAGAGCCGGTTCCAAAAATCGCACTATGGTAACGATTGCCTATTATTACCCAGATCAGATAAACTTGCTTGTTAACGAGGCAATAAGTTTTTTCGTATGACATGTCGCCATATTAGGTCGGCCATTTTGAATTTCATAATTCTTATAACGGATTCTTAAAAACTCCCATACACAAATTTGTCGATCATTTTCTACATTTTTCGACTTTTGGCCGCATAAAATCGGCGGTTTTGGCCGCACTGTGCGACTTCATAAAAATGTGAAATGGACTTCATAGCAATATCTCACGTGGGTCAAGTGACATCATTTTGAGCGATTGCTGGAAGGTAATGCAAACGACTCGGGCGTCTGTCCGCAAAATTATTTTAATCATTATTACTTTACTAAGGTTCAGTATGCCTTAATATTATTGACGCTGTTGGTACAAAAAATTCTTAAATTTTATTTTAAAGAAATCCAAAATCACCCTTAAATTAAAAGCCCAAATATTTTCTTAATATCTAAGGAAAAAAGAATTGCGTATATTTTTGTCCAATAAAATACTTTATCGATTTATGATAGCAACTATAAATCTTAAGTATTATGTCTATGAATGTTCTTTCTGCTCATTTTGCCTTGTAAAGTTCTAATTTTACTAACATTATCAGTTTAATAGTAGAACGAACCAACACGAACAACAGCAGCTTAGCAAGCACCACCAAAAATATTATCATTATTGCGCCAGTATCTTGCGATTTTAGTTAAGCGAAAATGTTGTGTCATAAAAAAAACGACTTTTCCCTTTAATAAAATGCATAGATTATTTGGAAGTAAAGAAAATGTGTTTCTGGTTCTTGTATATTACATTTTTATCTTTTTCTGCAAAACTTAAACTCTTAAACAAATATCTTTTGAGATCCTGCAACATTTCTGGCTGCTTCACTTTCCATTGGAGATGCTGTGGCTATTAGTCGTCGCAGTTTGGCTTATCGCATCGCCCATTACATGCTTAAATGTGATGATTATAATAAAAGACAAAATATAGCAAGAGAAAAAAGAAAATGGAGAAAAAAACGAGGAAAAGTTCAAGGAAATCTTAACTTTATATAAACAAAAAATAAGTTAAATAGTTGAAACAAAAAAAAAAAAAAAAAAATTGGGAAATCTTAAATGGCTGCCTGAAAATATATTGAATGGTTATTTAAATTTTTGAAGCATTTCTTACGACAGTTGTACATAACTATGATGGAACAAAAATTTTGTTTTATAAATGGAAAGGTTTTTCTTTTATATTTTTTTAAATAGAACAAATTAAAAAATTTTAAAAATTATGAGTGCTAAATATTTTTAAATTAATCTGGCTCTATTTTCATCACAGTCTGCAGAAAAAATATCTATAAGGAATTGGAACAAATTTTAAAAAAATTTTTTCGTACACAAAATTTAATTTAAAATCACGTTTATTTATGAATAATATTGTTCAGGTTTTTAATATTAAATAAGAGGTCCTATTATACAATTTGTTATCAAATAAAAACTCCTTATTTACTCCAACTTGATATTAATAGCTTTTAAAACTTATTGTTCAATTATTCACAGCTGGAATACCACGATGTTACATTTTCTGTGCTTTACACAATACTTGACTTTGCTGCTCTTTACGCAAAACTCAACTTGACTGACGCAGGTGAACTTAACTGACTATTAAGCAGATGCAAAGGTGAAAAGGAACCTATGGTTTTGCGTTACAATGTCCTTCTGTCCGTCTGTCCCCCCAGCCTGTTTTCTCGAGACTCGTAAAAGGACTTGAAATTTTCAAAAACTATGTAAAACTGTAGTCGCTTCAAGAATAAATGTAAAATTAAAGGGTGTTCTTAAGCGAGCAACAACAAATTTTGAAATCCTAATGTAATACAGTGAAACCTCTGATAACGAACACCTGCTATAACCGAACACCTCTAATAATAGATTTTCCATACAAAATGCACTCCCACAGCCGGACACTCCAATAGCCGGACGCGGACACTAAATTTTTAAAACTATTGTTCTAAATACCTCAGTACAGTAGCGGTGAAACACGGCAACAAGAGTTGCATTTAAATGGTAGGTATTTGTTTATTCAACTCTGATTCATATTTGTATTAGTGTCAATGATATTGGTGATTCCCCGGTTAACGCAAATGTAAATACTAATTGCAATTTATTTGAAGAAGTCGTTTGCCAAGCTCTTGTCACAAAATGGCACAGGAAAAAAATTGTTTTTATCAATTAAAAAAATAAAAATTTTAAACAATTTTGAAAAAGAAAAATTTTCGGGGCGCGAAATTAAGAAGATGTAAGGCAGTTTAAATATTGAATTTATTGCATTCCAACAAATAAAAATATTGAAAATGATTTTGAAACCCAACAGCTGAAATTGTACCAATCTAAGTTGAAGCAGTCTGTCTACTCTTAATATAATTTTGCAACTGCAATAAACTATCCCAAAATGTGTACCTCTCTCACACGGACACCTCTTATAACCAGACAAAAACACCATAACGGTGAGTGTCCGGTAATGAGAGGTTTCACTGTGGACATAAAATTATTTATAGACACTTGAAAAGTTAGTGTATTTTTATGCAGACTACAACAATTAAAATTGAAATTTAAAAAATCTAAATTAAAGGGTATTCAATCAGTTAGTGTAATTTTTACTATGTAATTTTGACAACTTGCTGTATCGTGGAAACCAAAAGAGGCAAACTCTTCAAAATTTTCAAAAATGCTGAAACTAAAAAATCCCAAAATGGGAAAAATTTCCAAAAACGACAAAAACGCCAAAAGCCGAAAAAATCGATAAAAACTAAAAAACAGCACAACTAAGAAAAAGCGCCAAAAACCGAAAAACAATTTGCTGGGTAATTTGTTAAAAACTGTCTTCTAAAGTTCGTATACTATTACATATTTAGTGTCCATATTGATGTCCTGAGGGAAAGTGGACAAAATATAGCCCAAGATCTCATTCATGAGTTAAGCTTGCATATTTGACATTATTTTAAAGTCATCATAAAGCTGCATCTGCTACATGGCATGTACTAGTAATGCATGTGCAGCCCCTAGAAACGTGTCCGCTTCGGCGACATGTGGCAGATTTGACTTTTGGCACAAAAATGCAATCATGTAGTCACCACTGCTTATATAAAAAAAATTCTCGTGACGTCATAGCCGCATACTCAATGTGGCTTTTTGCGTGTTGTGTACCATAGTTTTTAAGTCAACAGATCGGTAGTTTTAATTTGATTCTTTTTAATTAGAGTCATAAACCAGCGTAAGTATGCATTAAATCCAAAGATAGTGGCTGCGGTATAAAGAATTTTGAATTAAATTTCAGCAATATAAATTGTACTTCCCTAATACTTATGTATGTAAAACTGTGAAACGCAATCAAATAAATATAATGCCCACAATAATTATTTAGTAATTATTTAGTTTTCAACTTAATGTTAAATTTTAATATTTATATTTGTACTAAATGTTTTCAGAACATTAATCACTTTGATACATGCAGAAGCATTGTCTACAGTGGGAGACAAAATTGTTCGCACTATAATAATGATTGCTTAAATATTAAAAAATATGCGAGTATTTTTTTTGTGAAACTACTTTCGATTATGTCAAATACAAAGTGTTTTTGCATACAAATCTACTCATAATTATTTTAAAGTTCGTGTAAGTACCTTCATAAAAAAAATCATTTTTCTATGTTCTGATTATGTAGTTTGAGTATGTAATATACACAAAGACTGCCTAGACAGCCTTAACCTGTAACTATATTTTCTTAAACTTTTATCGAATTTAAAAAATTGTTGTGAGTAATTTGCATACATTTATTTTCCACATGGAACAACAGCGCCCTCTTTAAATTTTAAAGTATTGTAATATTTTTTTTTTCGCTGGCAACACTTATCTATCTGACGCGGCAACAGAATTAAGCTATTTAGAGACTGTTGTCAGATCTTACAATATTGCCAGTAAAATGTGCTCAAAATTTCTTACAACCTTGTAAACTGGCAATTTTTGTCAGACGTCGTTGCCAGAAAACTCATTGTCAGTCCATTGCAAGACTAGCAGCTGACAACAAATTGTCAGACATCTTACAATCGTGTGAACACATTTGCAAAATTATTGCCAGATATTATTGTCAGACATTTTAATATTGTCAGAAGCGTGAAGTTTCTGCATCTGACAATGGCATCATTGTAAGAGAATTCTTTCTATGGGCAACACTGTACACGCTTGATTCTAAAGAAAAAATATATAAGAAAATATATGCAGACAAAATCATTGCAATTGCTTCTTTATGGTCCACAATAATTTATATTTTCACTTTTTACATTTAACACAACCACAAACGATTCATATTTAACAATTTCTAACAACTGCTTTTAGTCTGGCAGCGCATAGCAACACATCTGAAAATTTTTGCATATACAACCGTGTGTACTGACAATTTTTCGGCTGGCGATTTTGTCAGATGAGCTTATTATCATACAACCGTCTGGCAATAAATTGTTAGATTTTCTGACAAATTTGATACAACCGTGTGAAGTGGCAAACTATCTTGTGCTGGCAATTTTTGTTAGCACATTGTCAGATCTGACAATTTTCTAAGATCTGACAATCGTCTTCGTGTAGCTTTACTTCTAATTTTCTTAAGTATGTGTAATAAAATAACTGTTGGATATAATTAAAGGAAAGTTTTATAAAATTATAGTTATGAAAATATGAGTAATATTTAATCAATCGATTTTATCTGATGAATACTTTTGTTCCTTACTGAATATATTTGTACAAACTGGTTATAAATAAGTCATAATTTTCAACATTAATGTCAGACATAAATGAAATATTTATTTTTTCCATGTTGTAGTAAAAAACAAGATATTAGAATGGTTTGAACAAATGTATATATGTATCAGAGAACAGCAGTGAGTAGTGAAAAAGTGAGTAGAGTTGAATCATGACATAATTTCTTGTACTTATGCGCACTCATACTTATTGCAATGTTGTCTATGAATCATATTCACTCGGAAGTATGAAGTGCACATCGAACTCATACTTAGCAACATTTATGACGCTGTTGATTTTGACTCTCCTTGACTCTATCTTTATGGACGATGTAATAACATATATGCATGAGTGGAATGAGTTGAATCAATGTAAGTATACTACTCCTGAAATTATAAATCAAACTGAGGTTATTTATGAGTGTGGTATGACTATGATGTCAAGTTAGCATTCATATTTATTTCAACCTATACTTATAAAACCATGTCATTGTGATTATGCGTAAATCAGAGTAGCTGAGTTTAAACTATGTCTACTCACTTATATATACAATTTTATGAGTCCGGATGAATAGCGACAAAACGATTCATTGCCGATCACTGATATGTATGTATAAAAATCATTAAAGGTATTTTCTTTGATTTTTGTTGTGTGTGTGTGTGCATGTGAATGAATCCCTGGTAAGTATAACAAAGTTACCTACAAATTAACTCATCAATGTAATTATGCAGCAATGTAAATTTTACACGCATTCTTTTTGTTTTACATGCAAACTGTGACGTTGTTGTGCATATTGATAGCGAGCAAAAATTAAAGCAAAAAGAAATATTATGAAAATTGAATTAAAAAAACATTGGCGTGACCTTAGTTAGTGAATAAGGGGGTATGCCGCAGGTCAGCTGACTATTTCAATTATTTTTTTTTTACAGAATTAAAAAAAATTATAATATTTTAAAGTACAGGAATTAATTTTTTGATTGTTTATAAAACATATTTCAATTAATATTTTGATTGAAATTTAAAAAGTTTTGAAATAATTTTTTAATGAAATCTTTGCAAAATGCTTAAATAAATTTTTAAGGCATATAACATATTTTTAATTGAAAAACTGCAAAATTTTTCTAATTAAACTATTGTTCAATTCACTAATTGCATTGTGTGGTTTATGGTTTAAAAATAGAACATATTTGTTAAAGGGTGTTTTTTGTAGAGGTATAGATCTTCGAAATAGAATAAAGCAAAGGTGAATATTTTATATTGACATGAATTTTATTTTATTCGAAAGATAGTCTTATGGAATTATAATTAAAATATGACTGCTATGGCTGGCTCGAACGTAGTCTTATCTGGATGTCCAATTTTTGATGACTTTTTCCAACCTTTGAGGCCGTATATTGGCAATAACGTGGAGAATGTTATCCCCCAAGTGGTCAATCGTTCCGGTCTTATCGGAAAGTGCGTTAAATCGCACGATCCCGAAGGCCAATTCTATGCTCAGAAATGTGAAACTATGCGCTTACCAAACGTTTGGTGAAATGACAGCTCCTGCACATCATGCTTGTTCAATTGATGAACGAAGAAGTCAGTAATCATGGCGGATAGAATGATTCAGATCTTCCACCACGTTACGTTCTACAGCAGCAATGATTTCTTTCTGTAGCACTGTACAACGTCTCTGTGGATGCGTATTATCATTTTGAGTAAACGTGGTGTGGAAACGTTTCATAGTTATTTGCATTAATTGCTCTGATAGACGATTATATTCACCGTTAACTGGACGTAGTATGCAATACGTATTTCGACCAGAACCATAATTTTTAAAATAAATTTGTACAATTTGGAAGCGTTGTTCAGGCGTCAGTCTATTCTTGTTGAAATGCTGAAGCAAACTTTCCGTAAATAACTTGACAGTTGACCAAATGGTCACCAGTTAAAAAAGTGTTGCCAGCTTGACGTTTTATACCTCCTTTACTTTATATTTAAAAGTTAGAAATTGATATTGAGATACATTTCATTTGAAAGCATGAAATTTAAGCAGGTATGGAAGATTTAATACGATGCGAAATGGTTACAAGTCTTGCGCTATAATAGTTTTGATTAAAACAATTTGAAACTTGAAATGAACTAAATATATGTGAGCCGGTCTATGAAAAGGTGGCTTATGACTTAAAAAACAACAACTATCGAGAAACTTACGAAATGCATTGTTTATCTTTAGCAGCTGATTTATCTTTAACAGCTGATTTTGAGTCATAAGCCACCTTTTCATAGACCGGTTCACATATATTAATCACTGAGATGAATATGTGTTCTGGTACTAGTTTTCACATATTTAAAAGATTTTTATAAATTAATTCAACATAGAGAATATTCGCAGACCTGGTCTCAATACAACTAGTTCAATCACACATAAAATTCAAACGTTTAATTAAAACACACTTTGTATAGAAATTATTAGCAAAAAAAAAAATACAATATTGTATAATTGTACGGTTAGACAATGGCCCTACGTTCCTCCTGGGATTTAATAGATTAAATATACTTACATACGATTATACAATGCATACGACGTTAATGAGAGCTTGTGAATTTAACATTTAATTTATAGAATGATTTTTCTAATAGTTTTTAATTTTTACCTGACTCGCCTTTTAAATATTTTCTTTGAACTCAAAAATTAATATTAATATAGTATATAATTAAAATTAATATGTCAATGCGAACCGCCTTAATCAATAACGAGAAAAATATCCCAACTCCTTGTCGCAATTGCAGCCCCACATCTCTGGTTTTTGGCACAATTACAAATAATTTGCACACAAATGAAAAGTAAATCCACAATAGCGAGAGCGAGAGTAAGTTTTGTGTTTCAGTTCAATGTTGAACAACAAACTCAACGGAAGTCGTTTAGACTTTGCAAACTTTCAACGTCCGCCATCCTCACAATGCGTTCAACAACATTCACCGTGACGCTGTGTGTGTTGCTGCTAACTCGGTCTTGTGAACAACAACAGCAGCAACAGGAGAAGGAACAACTAAAATATCATAATTTATCAATTATGCTAAATGCCATTGACTCGGATATGCCACTGTCTTTGCAAAATTCTATTGCCGCTTGCTGCAGTATAATTCGTGAATATTTTGTGCCGAGTACAAATAGTTTTATGCTCAGCACAAATATACGAGAATTGTATTTAAAAAAGCATATGAAGGATTTTTTGAATAATGTCTTGCTTAATTTGCCAATGATAAAAGTTGAAATTGAAAGTACGAGTTCAAAAGTACGTGGCCTATCATATAATCGTAAATACAATCTGATTGTAGTGGATAGCACCGAATCATTGAGGTAAATTGGTAAATTAGTAAATTAGCAAGCAATTGCCAACCGAAAAAAAAATCAATATGTTGCTTCTTTTTGGCAGACAATTAGATCCAGCAAATTTTACCAAAAAATATGATATACAGGAATATTATTTGGTTTATTTAATGCATAGTGGAAGATTTTCCGATGAAATGAAACAGCTTAATGCCATATTTGCATACTTTTGGCAAAACACTATTATTAATGTTTCGTTAGTGAAGGCAAGTAAATCCTCAATTGCAGAGGTGTACACGTATTATCCTTTCGACAGCTATTTAACTTGTAAAATGCCTCTGTTAAAAGAAATTAATGCTTTTGCCGGCAATTGGTCAAAACCTGTTAACATGACCATATATCCCGCCAAACTAACCAATTTACAGGGATGTCCCCTGGGTGTGGCAGTATGGAATACTCCGCCATATTTTAGCTACTTGGAAAACAGTAAAGGATTTTATGAAATTGCTTACTTTGAAGCTGAACTATTGGATGTGTTGGCCAAGAAATTGAATTTTTCCCTAGACTTGATGGAACCAGCAAACAATGAACAGCGCGGAAAAGTTTTCTCCAATGGAACTGTTACTGGCGCTCTAAGGATGGTAAGAAAATATGTTATAATCTAAAAACTTTTAAATTATTAATTCGATCGCACTACTGCGGTTGTATTTACATGGGTTGTATATGTCCATAAATTTTTATTAGATTAGTTAATACAGTCTGCCATTAAAATCTCTTATTAAAAAAGCATATGCTCAACTAATTACGTATAATCAATTAACAATGTTATTGAATCAATTAAAATTTTATTTAAAATTTTGATTTATTAAGAGTTTAATCAAAAAGTTTATTGTGTCAGTTAAACTTTTGTTTCAAAATTTAATTGATTCAATTAGCTTTTTTTTAAAAATTTAATTGAGTCAATTAAACTTTTACTCAATAATTTAATTAATTAAAAAGTTTAATTGATTTAGTTAAATTTTTAATAGGTTCAATTAAATTTTTAATAGATTCAATTTAATTTTTAATTGATTTTTAATAATTATTTTTTTCCGTGTCAAGTAGTAACAACATAAGTTTTTCATCCATTTAAGGACTAGATGCAAGCTAGGCTTACTTATCCTAAACAAGTCCTATTGTATATTTATATATATAAAATCGTAGTGTGTGTTTGCTCCCAACGCATGATCTGTGGAACTTTAACAGCTTTGGAGCTGAAATTTTCAACACAGGTGCGGTTTAATACCCGGTGGGTTTTTATTTTATTTTTGACCAAAAAAGTGAGCATTGTGTGGAGTAATTTGTAGTTTAAAAACTAATTGTGACAAGTGATATAATATAATACCAATTTGTGCTAAGTATCTGGACTATATATGATTACTAGATTAGTTTATTTTTCCAATTAACACCTTTATTTGAAAATCTAATTAATTAATTAAAACCAATTAAAATAAGTAAGACTGCTATATTCGGGTGTATCGAATCCTATAAAACCTTCAACGACGTACGTTTGTAAAATATATAGAGGGAAATATATATAGTAAGTGGCCTATAAGTATTTTTCCACCAAAGAATTTGATGCAAAGGTTTTATTTTCAATATTATCAATAGTTGAGCAGTTTATCATACACTCTGTATTTCAGAATTTTTTTACATTATTAATATTTTCCCTTTTTAAAATGAATGATGAGAGACTATTTAAATACGACTTGAACAGAGATTAGCACTTTCTAATCTTTTTAATCGCAATTTATACACGCACATCTGAAGTAACTTGAATATACATACAGATATAAATTAAAACTTTTCCCATACCGATACCGAAAACTGTATAAAAATAAAAAACTCTTGAGTAAAGATCTTTCTAAAATGTAAAATATGTTTAATTAAAAGGAAAAGGTAGTCATTTTCATTTAGTTGTTTTAAAAAAAATTTTAGTTTTCCAAACCCTGGAGCCATATATAGATTTTTCTGATCTTTTTAATTAATTTCTTTCTTTATAATATATAGAATATGTTTAATTACCAAAGAAAAAAATTAGTTGCTTTTTTATAGCAAAAAAAAGTTTAAATTTTTCAGCTCTGGAGATGTTTTTTTTATTTTCCAACTTTTTATGCAAAACTATTTTTTCCCAAAAAATAAAATATATTTAATTTATAAAGAAAAGAAAAACAAATTATTTGATTTAGGTACTTTTATATACCAAAAATTGTAAACTTTCCAACCCTGGACAATTCCAATTTTCTATTTGGTCATACCAATTTATTTTTTTTAAGTATAAAATATGTTTATGTTATAGAGAAAAAGAAAAAATGAGTTTTAGTTAGTAACTTTTATTTAACACAAACAAATTTTAATTTCCCAACTCTGGAAGCATCTTTTTTATTTTGATTTTGAATACCTATTTAGTTCTTACTGATATATAAAATAGGTTTATATAACAAAAAAAAATAGAAATTAGTTTTAGCTAGTTACTTTTTTATACCAAAAAAAGTTTAAATTTGCCATCTCTGAAACCGTTAATTTCGCTTTCAATCTATTTCGGATCATGTCTGACACACCACTTTAAAACCGAAGTCTCTAGCCTTTCTGTGAGCTTCGGAAAACCGATTTTGCGTATAAACAGACGGACAACGCTTACTTTCGTTTTCCCCATTCATAAGGACCCGGAATATATACACTGTATGTGTCGCTTATGAATATTGTGCAAATTACTCATGAAATGACATTTTTGGTGAAGGGTATAAAAACTTGTGCCTTATTAGTACGACAAGGATTAAATTTGTGCAGTTCTGCTTATAAATTGTGCAATAAATGTAAAATTAACTGATTCAAGCAATTGAACAACTGAGGCAAGATTGAGATATTTTCTGTATTCAGGAGTCATTCATTAGAGTTTGTAAATTTGAAAGTTAGTGCGTTAACAAATGCTAAACTAAATAGTACCAATTCCACCCCGCCCCCCCCAAAGAAAAAATAAAAAAAAAACACCAACTATTAACTTGACTACATCTGGTCGAAAAAACTCGTGCGGCAACACTCTATTCTTGCGAAAGCAATGAATAGTTAGTTGTTGTTTTTTACATTTATTTTCATAACATATTTCTTACAGAAAATGTTATTTCATTTTACAGAAAATGTTATGATAACAGAACTATAAATTTCTTATTTCTTCTTAGCTGCACGAGCACTCAGCCGATCTCAGCTTGGGCTCATTTCGCTACACTTTGGAGCGTTCGGAGTTGTTAACTGCTGCACTGCCCTACTATCAGACATATCAGATTTACAGTGTCCTGACAACGGCACAGCTTTATACATCACTGGAGGTATTAGTGTATCCTTTCGATGCCAAGACATGGATTTTTTTATTTGTAAGCATACACTTTGGCTTAATTTTAGCATTTACCATACAATATTTTTATGATCGGTCGATACTAGTGCGTATAGCAATAGGATTTCCCCGCATTAGAACGCCTATGACTAATATAATAAGCATATTTTTCGGTCAGCCTATCTTACAAATTCCTGATACTAATCTAGCCCGATTTATTATAATTTGGTGGTATATTTATGGCCTGCTCATGCGTACTGTGTATCAGTCTCTGTTATTTCAATTGCTCAAGTTAAATTTATACCACAAGCCACCTCAAACACTGCGAGAGCTCATTGAGCGCGATTGCACTTTGGTAATGACTGAGGGTACATATGATTCGGTTTATACTGTGCCAAGTATAGAGCAGGGTCTTATTCAACTTATCAAACTAAAAAATACTTCCGAACTAAGCACTTATACCTATGTTGAGTCCAATAATCATTTGCCTTGTCTGGCCGCTGCTGGTCCCAAAGATTATCTAACATATCATGTGATCAAGGAACGTAAGAGGGGTTTATTTTATGTACTACCCGAAAATATTTTTACCCAACATATAACCATGTATTTTTCAAAACATTCTTTTCTAATCACCCGTTTCAACGAATTATTCATGAGTTTGCGCAGCATGGGCCTTATAAACTTTTGGGCTCAACAAAGCTTAGACACACGATTTTTGGATAATAAGCGTGAAAATGTCTTTATGCCCATAGATGTCAGTAGTTTGGAGGGCATCTTATTGATTTATAGTGTTTTTATTTCAATAGCAGTGCTGGTATTTGTTGCTGAAATTATTTTCTATCAAATGCAAGTTTTGCTATTTGGGGTGCAGCATGAATTTGTGGATTAGAAAAGTGATACTTTTTAAAATTATGCGGGTTTTGTTATTGTTAAAATAAATAGTTATATATGTCTATAGTTTTAAGCACATCTAATTTAATTTAATTTAATTTATTCCATCTATTGTTTATATGAATTTCAAAATATGTTTTAAGCAACATCTTAACTTTAAAAATGCATATTAACTTGAAATACATCTTAATGTTAATCCAGTTTGCTAACTATTGTGGAATTTTTAATCAAAACGGATTTAGAGCTGGGGGAAAAAAGTCGTGAGATGTCTATGTCATATTAGCATTTCGTGATTTCAATCGATTGACATCAATGGATTTTATTTATTAATGCATTTACTGTAGTATTTAGTTTAACAGGAAATAATTTCTTTCTGGTTGATTGTCACATAAAATAGAAAAAAAAATATAATATATGTTGATGTGTACGAGGGTGGGTCTTTAACTCAGTGTTTTTCTTAATTTCCTGCCTCTCACTTGAAACAACAGCACTGCGCTACTGTCAAACACACAACTGTCAAATGACTCTTGTTTAAATTTGAACAAGCTGCATCATTTAGTTTGTGTTTGGCAGTCGCAACTTTTGAGAAGAAAAAAAGAAACTCATTATGTAATTTTTTTTTATACAAGTAAATAATATTTTAGCTGGGTAATCACAACACAAATGACTGATTTGCCTTGAATTTGGGTGGCGTTGGCTGAAGTAGTTAGCATGTTGACTACAAACACTAAGGTTGCGGTCTCCTACAGTAATCATATAACAACACCAAGCATTTTTCTGGTGTGCATTGGAGTCCCTTTCTATCAGTTGTTGTAGGAAAGTTCAAATAATGAAGGAAGGAATATTCACTGGTCACTGAACTATACCGACTTCAGCGGATATTAATCCTAATTTATTATCAAAGGAGCCTTCCTTCTTCGAGTATTGTGTAGCAGAATTAATAACCTGTAAAATGGCTACTATACACAGCTTTAAAAATTTAATACGCCTCTTGGACACCAGAGGCGTTGCAACACTGCATTATTAAAAAATGGCGCAAAAAAGCAGAGTTATAAAAGCTTTTCTCTATATCTTACTTCACCACCTGGGTGCTATTGGGTCAAATCCGATAGACTATATGAGGGTAGTACAGTCTTTACATATGGATCGAAAATGTGGTAAGCTACAGGGGCTGATGTCTATATCTTGGGAACGAACATTCATAGTTCTTTCAGACTGCCGAATAAATGCAGTGTTTTGCAGGCTGAGATCTTGGCGATCCTCAGGCCACAGAATTTGTGGCCAGAAATATAGCTGAAGGTGAGAAGGCAACCTTCTATGTGGACAGCCAGGTAGCGCTAAAAGCTTTGAAGGGACACAATGTCAAATCGAAACTTGTTAGTGACTGTAGGAAAGCCCTCAACTTTCTTATGGATAAATATAGTGTCAGATCTATGTTGAGTTCCTGGCCACAGCACTGGCCAGGGTTGGCATTAGATGAGGAAATGACGGACAGATCCGTAAAATTGCCGATAGGTCATTACTATAAGGAACTCAGTAATTGGGTAGAAAACAGGACCAACAGTTCATGGTGAAGTAGGGAGGATTGTATAGTCTCGATGTGTTTTTGGCCAAAACTTGACTCAGGAAGATCCAAACTGCTACTGAACATGGATAGGAAGGCGATGTAAACAGAGAAACAAGCCGTCTTAGAAAGTCGGCAGCGATGGCTTAGGAAACAATAGTCGGTGACGGCTCATAGGCCGGCTTGAGCCGGCTGACACTTACAGCTGGTTTTTATAGGGTTTTGAAACTCATTCCTACAAAAACATTCAAACACCATATAATTTTTAGCATTTAGTGTAAACTTGCAACTACTAGAAACAATTCGCCGGCTGCAATTTTGAGCCGATGCTAGCCGCATGCATCGGCGGCAGCTTGATTTTACATTGAAAGTCGGCGGCGGCTCTTGAGCCGGCTGTAAGCCGATCGGCTTGTTTCTCTGGATACGAATCATGATAGGCACGTTGACAGGTCACTGCTCGGTCAGAGCAAGAACCAGCATTTCTGAAACTGGCACTACAGTTGTGTGCGGGCATGAAGAGGAACCAAAAACCATTGAACGTATTGTCTGTCACATGAAAGCATTACTAATATCGGGAAGTGTAAGCTAGAGGACATCAGGGGCTTCATCATGGGGATTTGGTGCCTTAATGATGGATAATAGGGTCACTTCTGGCTTTAAATGGGAGGGGTAAATATCACTAGTAATAGGAAATAGCAGGGAATCACAATGGAGCCAATTGGGTCTCCGAATGAAGGTGCGGTATAGCACCACCCTTCTTAACCTAACCTAACCTACTTTACTACCTGTCTTCTTTATTACTATCCCTTTCCTAAAGAAGGTAACATCTAGTAATATTAGTAGGCATTCATTGCCTGAGTTTTACTTCTCTTAAAAAAAATGCTTATGTGTGCATAATCTTTTAAGCATAAAAATGTTTGTTGCATAGTACGAGTATAGAAAATGAAAGTTAAAATTATTAGATAATAACAAATTAGACCTGAATTTTTTCCGAGTGCAAAAAACTTTTTTTCTTAATGATTAATGCCCTTATTAAATCAGCCTTCAACTCTAATTAATATATACATACCTACAAGTTTTCTTCTTTGATTTTGAAGATACTATTTAATGTGATTAAACTATTTTTTAAGTTAAATGTAAGTAAGTAATTTAGTATAATATTATATAATTTCTAACTGAAACGAAATACTAAAGAACCACAACATCCCTTAAGGACATGACTCAATTAATGAATGTTGTACTCGTAATCAGGCAGGTACTGAAAGAGTACCTAATATTATTAAGTTTTTTTTTTGGTTTAATTAAAGTAATGAACACATTAAAACTAATAACTATAATCGTACTTGAAAATTTTAGTATAATGGTGTTAAACGAAACTAAAACAAAGAACTTCATTTCTAAATAAAACCAAATGTTAACACAAAATATTTATTTAGTCTCTTATTTAACTAAAAGCATGTATACCAAAAACTATCATCACATTATCCTACTTTTAAGTTGGCTGATATTAGAAAATGAAATAAATTCCAATTTGGCAGCTGAAGATAAAAAATTGTATGAAGCCTTGAGTTTAATAGTTCAAGAAGAGTTTCTACCGACAGCGAAGCCACTGATATTTTTCGCCAATTTTGATAAAAAATCGAAAAGTAGCTATTATCTTGCCAACGATTTGATCAATGGAGTATTGCAAAATATTTCCAATGCTACATACAAGGTCTTGTATAATTCAAAAAAGGTTTTTCTTAATGTAAAAAATAATGAACTTATTTTGCTGGATAAAGTGAAAACATTTCGGTGAGTTAAGTTAAAGCACGCGTTTTTTTTTTTTGAAATAAAAGGAATTTAAATTTTCTTTCAAGACATTTTTTTAAAAAATTGGCACTAACTGGCAACATGGACTTTTCACGCTCCATACTATTCATTTCCTCACTGACAACATTGGACTATAATGCAATGTATTTAATATTTAAAGATTTGTACAATTTGGAAATGACAACTGTGGCACTTGTTGTACGATTGGCTAATGGTGACATTGTAATGCTTTCCTATTTTCCTTTTTCGGACAAATCTTGTCGGGACTTTAAGCCAGTTATTATAAATACTTATTTAGCTGATGAGCACCGCTGGGCCAATGAGAGTTATTTCCCTTTCAAAATGACAAATTTACATGGTTGTCCGGTATATTGCTGCACTTGGAAACACCAGCCATATTTTAGTACAGAGCCAAATCCGAAGAATCCAAATATTACAGATTATGTGGGCTTAGATGCGTCTGCCTTAAAACATTTGGCTACAGCATTAAATTTTTCAATTAAAATACGTTGGATTGATGCCGTAAGGAAGGACAACTATGATGGACAAACATTAAAGTCAAAGGTAAAATTTTTTAAAATCATGTTTTCGGTTAAAGTAAATTCGTTTCAATATCGTTGATTATTTAACTTAGAATGCACAAAAACACTAAAAATTAATTACAATTTGATGAAAATTAGAAATGTCAAAAATTCCGTGACCAAACAATTGTATGGACATTAATTTTTGTTTCAGTTGACTGAAAAAAGTCTCCACTTATATTTCTAAATCCCTAAGATAGGCAATAAATTTCAAAAATTTTGTGTATTTTTCTTTTGAAAGTCCGTACTGGCAAATGGAAATTTCTTTATGAAATTTACCAACCTGAATTTCCGTAATTTTTTTTACATACAGTTTACATTGGAACCTGAAATTCCGTATGAACTCCGTACCAGACTTTATTAAGTCAGAAAATATTGTAGCATAAACGAAATCACTTTAAACTTTAGTAATTAAAAATCAAAATGCCTTTCATTAACTATACTTTTTTGATTTTTAATTTTTCCTTTTTCAAAAATTGCTGCAGGAGTGTGACTTGGCATTGGGTGGCTTCAACTACCGAAAGGAATTGGAGAGCACTGCGGGTTATTCACAAACCAGATACTTTTTATTCAGCCACATCTACATTGTCACCAATATTATCAATATTCATACAACATATCAAAAACTTGCATTTCCCTTCGATTATACAGTCTGGTTTGCGCTTGGCCTAACTTTTGCCTTCAGCTCTTTACTCATATGCACTTGTGGACGTCGACGGCAGTGGTCAGGTTATCGCAATTTTTTAATTGGTTCCGTTAACAGCACACCACACTTTCACTTGTATGCGTTGGCGGTGGGCGCTACTATGACACTGACCCAAATGCCAAAACGAAATTTTGCCCGTTTCCTACTCATTTGCTGGCTGCTTTTAACATTTGTCCTACGCATTGCCTATCAGTCGGGCATGTATCAAATGTTGCGTGACAACAGTCAATGGAATCCACCGCAAACGATTGCAAATGTATTAGAGCAAAACTATTTGATTAGCATGACACCGGAAAATCATAAGTATTTGGAAGTTTTGCCGCCCACTAAGCGAGTGAAAATATTTAATAAAACTGTATTAGAGGTATTTTCTTATATGCTGACGGCGAAGGAGCCAATAGCGTTTATAGTCCCTTACGAGTATTATGGCTACTTTGGTGTGAAGAACAGCAGTTTGTGGCAGAATTTGCATTTGGTCAGAGAACGTTTGCTAACTCAACAACTAACAATATATGTGCGTCATAATTCCTACTTAATACCTTCACTAAACACAAAATTATCCTTGGCCCACTTCTCAGGTTTCTCTGCAAATTGGGCTCGCGAAAATGTTGTGCCAATGGAAAGAGCTGTAACACACACGAATAGAGATGAAAAAAATACTAATAGAAATTCTAATAAAAATCCTTTATTAATGGAGGATTTGGGTGCGATTTTTATGATTTTGGTTTGGCTAGACGTTTTTGCAGCAGTCGTCTTTGTAATTGAACTCTTATGGCATCGTTATGGAAATCTAATAAAGAAATTGGTATACTCACAGGCAATAATTCTGAATTGAAAGAATTATATGCAGCCATTAAAAGTTAAGTTTAGCGCAACAGTAACTGTATTCTTGATCACACAGTAAAATCATAAATATAAGTCAGTTGCAATCTCTTGCAAATCTATAAACATTTCTTATCGGCACCAGTGCAGATTTGTGCCGTGTTTATTTTTATATATTACCTGTACACTTAAAGTCATTTTCTTATCCAACTTGTAGGGGTTGAGCAAAATCTATTAAACAAATTATTGATATGTGAGCATAAGCTTATCGCTGTCCGAAGCGGAGAAGGATTAAAAAATTAAAAAAAAAATATATTAAAAATGTATTAAAAAAATTTATAAAAAAGTTAATACACAAGAAAATAAAAATTATGTGCATATCGTAAGCTGGAATAGAAAAAGGTGTAACCACAAAAAATATAGCTTCACAGCCCCGTATTCTGTAACTTAAGGCTAAAGTTAAATTGGATCGCTAAAATGCTGAACAAATACAAAATGGAAAATTTTTGGCAATGATATAAAACAGTAAAATTCCGAGAGATTAGATTTCTAAGCCATTACCTTGATTTAGCAAGGTGATAATTTAATTCAAAGCCGAAAGTCGATAAATTGAAATTATAGATTTTTAGCGAGTTATAGAAGGCAAGAGATGGAAAAAAGTATAAAAAAAAACTAAACAAACTTGTAGTTAAGTCCTCTTTCGTTTTGATAATAAAAAAGTTATTTTTCATAGCAAAATTGTATAATTTTGTCAATGCATATATAATAATCAATTAAAAATCGATTTTGAATTTTTCGTTAGTTACACCTTTTTCGAATTTTACCTAACGATGTGAAGATATTTAAACAAACATTACTCACAAAAAAATTAAATGTCGCACAACAACTTTATCCATTTTTTTCTTCTAAATTGCAGATAAAATCACATATTATTCTATTAATAAAAAAGCCCTTTTTAAGTGTGTATGTATGAAGCTTTTACAATAAACGATTTTCTTAAATACAAGTGCAAATCTATTTAATGGGAAACATACGCTACGCACAGTGGCATTAAATAAAAAAAAATATGTAATAAGTGGGCCACTTTTAAATTAATTAACTGTGTGTAAATTAAAACTGAGTGTTGCCTATCTGAGGAATTTATAAATATAAGTGGAGACTTTTTTCAGTCAACTGAAACAAAAATTGTTTTGGCACGGAATTTTTGACATTTCCAATTTTTATCAAATTGTAATTAATTTTTAGTGTTTGTGTGTGTTTTAAAATCAAAAATAAATAAATTTGTGCGTATGCAAACATTATTCTACCCAAAATGCTACACGATAATTTTTTTAAGCCCAGTACGGAGTTCTTACGGAATTTCATGTTTCTAAATTTACATTTATTTCTACACGGAAAAATAATCGTGTAGCCTTTTGTGTAGAATTACATTTGCATATGCCCAAATTCGTTTATTTTTGAAGTTAGAATGCACAAAAACACTAAAAATTAATTACTATTTGATGAAAATTAGAAATGTCAAAAATTGCGTCACCAAACAATTGTGTGAACATTAATTTTTTTTTCAGTTGACTGAAAAAAGTCTCCACTTATATTTATAAATCCCTAAGATAGGCAACAAATTTAAAAATTCCGTGTACTTTTCTTTTGAAAGTCCGTACTAGCAAATGAAAATTCCTTTATGAAATTTACCAACCCGAATTTCCGTAATTTTTTTTTACATACAGTTTGTATGAGAACGTGAAATTCCGTATGAACTCCGTACCAGGCTTAAAGAGGGATTACTCGTATGTAAAAAAAATTCCCGAAAAAATTTAACATTTTTAAAAATATCTCAGATATAACAGATTTTTGTAGATACATTTTATTGTACAAAGCAAGGTGAATCGGTCAGTGTTGCGCAAAACGAAGCTCCCACGTCCTATTGATTTTAGTTTTTTTCAAGATTCTTAAATCTCTATTTAATTAAATTTGTTATAGCATATTTTCAGGAGTTTATTTATTAGTTTCTCTTGTAATAACAGTAACACATACATACAAACATATAAGCATTAACTGAATGTAAATATTTACACAGTAAGAGATGCAAGTGTGCCTGTATACATTCATGAGAACATTCCTACATACAAACATCCATTTCACTTTTTATTTACATAAAGCGCTGTGCAGTTGGGAAGCAGTAAAATATTCATAAATTTTTAAGTTAAAGCACACATATCCAACAAAAAAATTATAATTTTTTTTTTTTTTTTTTTTTTTTTTATGCATGAATTTTTATTTATTGTATCTTCATATATGAACTAACAATAAGTATTCAAATCTTAAATCTAAAAAATATAATTATGCCCGACCAATGTCGGACATAAGCTTAGTAGTAGTTATATATAATACATATGTAAGTAGTGATAATCAAAAGAAAAAAAAAAAAAAAAAAAAAAAAAAATAAATAAAAGTATTTTCAAGAAGTCCCATCTGGAGTGCTGTGAATAAGAGCCATTGTGTCCCTCTTTTTTAGGCGGATGTGTCCAGTAAAGTTCAAAATATTACGGGCAAGCGGATTAGGATGTGACTCGAGTTTTGTTAAATATTTGCCAGCGTATTTTGCAATTTCTTCAGTCACTAGTGGCATATTCAAATCACGATGTATATTTGAATTTTTGATATATCCAACAAAAAAATTATAATTATTGATTATGTGGTCATTTTTGTTTGCGGCTTGCTAAGTTAAAATACATTTCCTTACTAAGCTTACCCAGTAAAAAAACACACTCCAAAAAAGTCATGGAAATGTAGAGTTTGCGATATGGAAGTAGTGCAAATTTCGATCCGTTCTAATGATTTTTACATAGGGTTGTCATTGCAAAAAGTTCTCTTTTTCGATGCCTGATCACCGAAATGGAAGCGATTTTCAGAAAAATTTCCTTTTTTGTGTTTTAGGATAATATTTTCATCTAGGAAAAATGGTAAAAAGTTACCAATTTTAACAATTCGTTTTTTTATAAGAACTTAAACGCAAAGCAGTGTTTTCATGAAAATTTAAGTAAGTAACTTTAAAATTTTAAGCCAGTTACAGAGTTCTTACGGAATTTCAGGTTTTTAAATTTACATTTATTTCTACACGGAAAAATATTCGTGTAGCCTTTTGTGTAGAATTACATTTGCATAAGCCCAAATTCGTTTATTTTTGAAGTTAGAATGCACAAAAACACTAAAAAATAATTACAATTTGATGAAAATTAGAAATGTCAAAAATTATGTCACCAAACAATTGTTTGAACATTAATTTTTGTTTCAGTTGACTGAAAAAAGTCTCCACTTATATTTATAAACCCCTAAGAACAGTTTGTATGAGAACCTGAAATTCCGTATAAACTCCGTACCAGACTTTAAACCAAAATTAGTTAATAAATTTCTTAAAACAAGGCAATTTTTTAAAAATTCTGGTGAGTATTTTGTAAAACTTTAGAGGAATTACAAGGTTTTGTATGACTAAAATAAACTTCCACTTGGTTTTCTGCTAACTATCGGCAAATAAAAATTTCGATTTTTTGGAAGCAATGAAAATGTAGTTCCTTCAGCATGACTTCCAATTTTTTTTACTGGGTTAAGAGCTATTCCGTTGAAAATTTAATTAAACGACGCTAGATCGACCATTTCGCACACAGAGCTCTTGGGGCTCTTTTTAAAATGTTATAGAAAGTAAACTGTCATAAGTTGGCTTTAGTAACTTCTGTTCTGTTCTTAATATGAGTAATTTCGATTGTATGCAATTCCTTACATTAAACCATATTTTAAGTTTTATCCTTTATTATTTCAAACCAACCTCTATGAGCTGCTTTTATTTTGCACAACTCTATAAAAGTATCTGCTGAATGTGTGAGTTTATATTTTTCTTATACAAATAATTCGTATTTGTAAGTTTTGTTCACATCACCCTCTAACTGGGTATTGTTGGTTAAACATTTTGCTGTAGTTTTGTTATTTTCTTTTTGTTGCTTTTGTAATCAATTGTTGTTGCTGTTGTTGAATGATGGTGTAAATTTTGTTGTTCCTGTACCATTTAAAATGTTGTTAACGCAATTTTCCATTTCGATTTCCGTTGTTATTTCCGGCCTTTTTTCATTCCACAACAACACAACAACACATCCACAGATATTTGCATTCAAATACAGTTGTACATATTTTCACCAGCAGATAGACATTTGTACATCACCATTATCTGAGAGTATTTAAAAATAAAAATCACACATACATACATGCATATGCTTGTGAGAGTGTGTATGTGTAAGAAATGTAAAATTCGGCTAGTCGACTGAATTTAAATTGTATTTTCCTCCGCAAACTTCCGTTGCGCCTTCAGCTTGTTTTCAAAATTTTTATACCCTTTACCAAAAAAATGGTAAAAGGGTATATATAGGTTTGTCATTCCGTTTGTAATTTCTATAATATCAATAAGCGACACATAAAATATATATATTCTGGATCCTTATTCATAGGGAAGACGAATAAGCGATGTCCGTCTGTCCGTCTGTCCGTCTGTCCGTCTGTCCGTCTGTCCGTCTGTCCGTCTGTCCGTCTGTCCGTCTGTCCGTCTGTCCGTCTGTCCGTCTGTCCGTCTGTCCGTCTGTCCGTCTGTCTGTACGTGAAATCGGTTTTCCGAAGCTCCCAGAAAAGCTCGAGACTTCGTTCTTGGACTGGTGTGTCAGAAATTTTCCAAAATAGATTGGTATTGAAATTCAGCAAAATCGGACAGACGATTGCAGAGCTGGAAAACGTAAACTTCATTTTGCCATATAAAAGTAACTACCGAAAACAAATTTTTATTTTTTTTTAATAAATAAACTTAATTTACACATCAGTACGATTACAACTGGGGCCCGTTTCTCAAAACTACATATTACAAATCTACAAGTAAAATACACACAAAACAATAACACTTTTACAAATTTTATTGTTGTTTTGTGTGTATTTTACTTGTAGATTTGTAATTTGTAGTTTTGAGAAACGGGCCCCTGGTATTTTAAATTAAAAAAATATAAAAAAATTAAAAAAACGTTTCCAGGGTTGGAAAACTGTAACTTTTTGTGTTATGTAAAATTAACTATGTCTAAAACTATATTAGTATTTTCTCGAGAACCGTACGAGCTACAGACCTGAAATTTGGACACAGTGTGTAGACCTTTGGCCGCTACAACAACAAATACATGAGAATTGGAAATTAAAGGGTGTTCCAAAACGAGCAACGAAAAATGTTAAAATCCCATGTAATATACATACAATTATATGTGTATACACTTTTTATACAGACTACAAAAATTAACACTAAAATTTCCAAAAATTTAAATTAAAGGGTGTTCCATCAGTTAATGCACTTTTGACTATGCAATTTTGACAACTGCTGCATCTTGGAAACCATAAGAGCAAAACTCTTGAAATTTTCAAAAACGGTAAAACTAAAAATTCAAAAAATTACAAAATCGCCAAACTGAAAAAAATCGGCAAAAACAAAAAAAAAATCGCCAAAACGAAAAAAAGCACCAAATTAAAAAAAATTTCTAAGACTAAAATAAATCGCATAAAACGGAAAAATTGCTAAAATGAAAATAAAATCGCCAAAATGAAAAAAAAATCGCCAAAATGAAAAAAAATCGTCAAAATGAAAAAAATCGCCAAAATAAAAAAAAAAGCCAAAACGAAAAAAAAACCTAAAAAACAGAAAAAATCGCCAAAATGAAAAAAAAATCGCCAAAATGAAAAAAATCGCCAAAATGAAAAAAATCGCCAAAACGAAAAAAAAAACCCCAAAAAACAGAAAAAAATCGCCAAAATGAAAAAAAAAACCAAAAAAAAATCGCCAAACTGAAAAAAAAATCTCCAAACTGAAAAAAAATCTCCAAAATGAAGAAAAGCCCAAAAACAGAAAAAATCGCCAAAAAGAAAAAAACCTCCAAAAACAGAAAAAAATCGCCGAAACGAGAAAAAAGCGACAACACTGAAAAAATCGTTTAAACTGAAAAAATCTTCGAAAAAGCAAAATAGCCTGCCTTTCGTGCGCGATTCAAAGTCGCACTTTACTGAATTTTTTAATATTAAAGGAATTAAATGAAACTAAGTTTTTCCTTATTTCGTTTTTGCTTTGTTCACTTAACATATTTTATGTATTTTTTAAAGAACTAGATTGGTATCAATAATCAGAAAAATCCAAAATTATGACTAAAGGGTTGGAAAACTCACACTTTTTGTGTTATGTAAAATTAAATAGGTCTAAAAATTTTTTTCGTTTTCTTTATAAATTGAATATATTTTATGCTTCTGAAAGAAAAGTTTAGCGTATGAAATTTGAAAAATGAAAATTAAAGCTCCCAAGATGGAAACAAATATGTATGTATGTGTCTGTATACTATATATATGTATGTACGTACGTTGGTAAAGGGTATATAAGATTCGGCACAGCCGAATATAGCACTCTTACTTGTTTTTATTGTATTTAGTTTTAGAAAATTACATTGTTGCTGTTACTGTTACTGTTGTTGTGCACTTTTTTCCGATGCTTACTTTGGTGTTGTGTATTTTGGCTGTTGTTGCTTAATCCTTACAGCCATGAATGTCATGCAATCATTTTAATCCAACTAACAGCTCCAAGTGCAGCAGAGTAGTGGGAAAAAAATATAGAAAAAAGAATGTTTTATGTTTCGTTGGTATTTACATACAAATGAAAGTTTTAAATATTTAAATAGAGAATCAAGCAAATGTAGTACAGTGCATAGTTTGCAGTCTCTACGAGTTAGTTTTTAGTTTAATACGTGAAAATCTTTTGATTTGTTTGGTTGGTGGGAAAAAGTTAATTTTAGTTTAGTTGATAAACTACAATTTAATGAAAGTAGGCATTAAATTCTATGGTTTCGGAGAAAGTCCTGGAAAGCCTGTTTAGGTAGTGTGCTTTGTTTTTGTTGTCCCAGTTAAAAAGATTTTAAGGAACAACATTATTTTTATTGTTTCCAAAGTATCTATATTGAAAATGTGCAGATAATTAGTAGAAAAATGATCGAAAATTTATATATGTATGTCATAAAAATATGTGTAAATGATGCTTTTAAATAAATCGAGTTTTTACTGAAATTACATTAAAACATATTTTGAGTGAAAGTTGGCATAAAAAGAATCATGTTTGCGTAAAAGAAAAAAAAAAATGTTTTTATAGTAATGGAAAAGGATTTTTTTTCTTATTCTTAACATCACTTCCAATTCGGCAATGGCAAGCCTATATAAGAAATATTATATATGGTACAAATTTATATTATTTCTGGAGTGGAAATTTTAAATCTTTATGAAATCTTGGGAGTGTCTCATTTTACTGGAACAATACATATTCCACTGTCTTCTTGTACAATATTTTTTTCTGATCATAATTTTGCTTATTCGAAATACAGGATCATTGTTACTTTTAAGATCACTAGTAATGTGAAAAATGTGATTTTCAGAACATGCCTGATTAATAGTTTGTTTTTGAAATCATCGCGATTTTCAGAACAGGACCAAATACCTTGATAAATATATCTATCAACTCCAACTAATCAATTTTGACTAATATATCCCCCACAGCTCAGTAATCACACACTATGTACTGATATATGAGTAAAAGATGACGATTACATCTATTATAGTAAAATATAATTTTTAACCCCCGGCAAAAAAATGGGGTGTTATAAGTTTGTAGTGTGTGTCTGTGTATCTGTGTATCTGTGTCTCTGTGTATCTGTGTATATGTGTACCTGTGTATCTGTGTATCTGTGTATCTGTGTGTCTGTCCGTGTCCACGTACAGTCCAAACGGTTGGACCGATTTTGATTTGGTTTTTTCTGTTTGAAAGGTGACTTGATCGAAAAGGTTCTTAACTACTTTTAAAGCAAATCGGTCTAGGCGTTTAGAAGATATCACATCTTTTCGGGATATGTTGGGGGTTTTTAAAGTTTTTAATTTTTGTTATTATATAAGTACATATCTGTGGCAATAAGGAATAAATTCAGTAAAGTGCGACTTTGACTCGCGCACGAAGGGTTCCGTACGTTGGGCTTTGAGCATTTTTTTTAATACAGTGTTTTTTTACGTTTTTTCAGCTGAAATAATTTTTTTTTTGATTATTTTTCGCTTTTTTCTCGTTTTGGCGATTTTTTTAGTTTTGGCGATTTTTTTTTAATTTTGGGGATTTTTTTCATTTTGGCGATTTTTTTATTTTTGCTTTTTTTTTAATTTTGATTTAGAATTTTTTTTTAATTTGGTGCTTTTTTTTTGTTTTGGCGATTTTTTTTTATTTTGGCGATTTTTTTTCGGTTTGGCGATTTTATAATTTTGAGATTTTTTTGTTTTACCGTTTTTGAAAATTTCAAGAAGTTTGCTTTTACTTACGGTTTCCAAGATACAGCAAGTTATCAAAATTACATAGTCGAAATTACATTAACTGATGGTACACCCTTTAATTAAAATTTTTTAAAGTTTAGTGTTAATTGTTGTAGTCTTTATAAAAATACACTAACTTTACAAATTTCAGGTGTATATACATACAATTGTATGTATATTACATGGGATTTTATAATTTTTCGTTGCTCGTTTTGGCACACCCTTTAATTTCCAACTGTCATGTATTTGTTGTTGTAGCGGCCAAGGGTCTGCACACTGTGTCCAAATTTCAGGTCCGTAGCTCTTACGATTCTCGAGAAAATACCCTGTGACGGACAGACGGACAGACGGCCAGACGGACAGACGGACAGCGTAGCGAAAACAATAGGGTTTCTTTTCACCTTTGGTGTACGAAACCCTAAAAAGTGTTTAAGTCATATTTTACTGTTTTACAGGAGAGGAATTTCCAGAAATTTATTTCTTGTACAGTTCAATTTGGAAATTTTCCGTTAACCTTTATTTTTTTAAGCAAACATCGTTCTACACACTATAAGTTAAATATACCAAAATATAACCTAAATTTAGCTTTTATTCTAAATGAGATTAAAAGTCTAAAAAGCATAAGTCGCACGTCGTAGTGCTACAGCTTCCTGAAAAACCGTACAAATTAGTTCAGATTTTGACCAGGAGTACTTTGGAATGTGCAGATAATGGAGGTATCATTAACTCAAAATCAGCTTATGTTGAGTTAAGCACTTTTTTCTTTTTGCCTCAGAAGAAAATACGTTTTACTATTATTAAGTAAGATGTCCAAATTCAGTTAAGGCTTAAAAAAAGCATACATACTTGCATTGCATTCTAATATTTAAGTCAAAACATGTCACTGCCACCACTGAACTTATTTGCCGTATATAACAATGTTTATACAGATATACATATGTATGTATGTATGTATGTATGTTTATTTATTTTTTACTTTGTAGCCCAGCATTTTCTATCTATTTTTTCATATCAAATTTATTTCGTCAATTATAAAATAAGCATCCACTGAAATAATTTATTTCCCAAAAAATTAAGCACACAATACAACAAATAAATAAACTAAAATTTATAAAATACTTTAAATAAGAATCAATGAAAAGCATATTTTCGTCCACACAATCACCATCACATTTGTATTAATTTAAATAAATCGCCTTTGCTGACCCAAAAAACAAATATGATGTCATCAATCCTTGTGCAAAGCCAACCAATTTTTAGCATCAATTGTTGAGTCACCAAATGTTCGACCAAATGAATAAAGCTTGCCGGGTACATGTCCACCATACGATGGCACCATACCAATTGTTCGATGATAGATGGTAAATTGTTGTTGATCGATTTTAGGGCTGGAACTTGCAACACCACACATTTCGATGGGACACCATTCTTCACTTTTGCGATGATGATAATTGTTGGTGAACTCACAGAGGGCACTGTTTGTCAGCTGTTTGCTACTTTGACCGAGACGGCTCATGGTCATGGGTATGTGACCGGCGTAACCTTAATTGGAAAGGGAGGTCAATTTAAATATGTAATTGAATTTATTGCATTTAATAGATTAGCTATTATAAAATTTTTAAATGTACTTGATATACATATAAAAAAAAACAAATATAAATATTTATTAAAAAAAATTAATTAAAAAATAATTGAAATTTTAAGCCAAGGATTGCAGTCGAGACTTTGTGTACAGTGTTGTTGTAGATGTTTTTTTTATTTTATGAAAAAATTTTTACTGAAAGATGGTTTTATGGTGCAACAATAATATAACATTCATAGATATGGAAGGAGACCATGAGTTGCAAAAACACAATGATAGTTTTAACATAACCAAAACAAAAAATAAATTTCTGACGTTCCGAAGATATAGAGCAAACATAATGGCGATACCACCTAGTTAGATACGCCTTGGGTAGTTCAGGCATATTGTTTGTCCAGGACAAAGCGAAAGGCGTAGCTCTATAATAACATACATGAATATTACACGAATATATTCAATTAATACAGCAATAATAAAATAAATTCAGTAAAGTGCGACTTTGACTCGCGCACGAAGGGTTCCGTACGTTGGGCTTTGAGCATTTTTTTTAATACAGTGTTTTTTTACGTTATTTCAGCTGAAATAATTTTTTTTTTGATTATTTTTCGCTTTTTTCTCGTTTTGGCGATTTTTTTTAGTTTTGGCGACTTTTTTTTAATTTTGGGGATTTTTTTCATTTTGGCGATTTTTTTATTTTTGCTTTTTTTTTAATTTTGATTTAGAATTTTTTTTAATTTGGTGCTTTTTTTGTTTTGGCGATTTTTTTTTATTTTGGCGATTTTTTTTCGGTTTGGCAATTTTATAATTTTGAGATTTTTTTGTTTTACCGTTTTTGAAAATTTCAAGAAGTTTGCTTTTACTTACGGTTTCCAAGATACAGCAAGTTATCAAAATTACATAGTCGAAATTACATTAACTGATGGTACACCCTTTAATTAAAATTTTTTAAAGTTGAGTGTTAATTGTTGTAGTCTGTATAAAAATACACTAACTTTACAAATTTCAGGTGTATATACATACAATTGTATGTATATTACATGGGATTTTATAATTTTTCGTTGCTCGTTTTGGCACACCCTTTAATTTCCAACTCTCATGTATTTGTTGTTGTAGCGGCCAAGGGTCTACACACTGTGTCCAAATTTCAGGTCCGTAGCTCTTACGGTTCTCGAGAAAATACCCTGTGACGGACAGACGGGCAGACGGCCAGACGGACAGACGGACAGCGTAGCGAAAACAATAGGGTTTCTTTTCACCTTTGGTGTACGAAACCCTAAAAATAGAAAATTATTAATTTTCTTATAAAAATATATTTGAACTAATTTTTTTATAATTACCTGTATCTGCCAACAGCATATAAAGGGTTTTCCGAGAATATAAAAAAGGTCTTACAAAAAGGACAATTTCCGGCGATTCCCAAACAATTTCGTAAGATCCCATAAATGGGATTGTTTTTAGTATTTATTATGAATTCCAGATGTGAAATTCTCCGAATCATATTTTTCGTTCACATGGATTTTAATTTCGTATCATCTACTCCAATAAAATTAAAAACTTACTTGTTTCCACTTTTTCTAATGGACAAATCTTTGTGAGAATGATTTTCTCCATAAATTGTCAAAATATTTCACAATCGTATGAAGTTGTTTGACACGACTTGTTCACACATTCGGAAATTTATATGTGAAATTATATTTATGACAAGCCTGAATATTTTTAGAAATATTTAAGAACATATCATGTCTTAGGGCACTGCTACACGTTCAATATATATTGTGATATTTGGATCGCAATTCATTTTAATGGACTGATGGATCACGAGCGTATGCTACATGTTCAATATTTATCGCGTCAGTATTGACGTTATTTTGTGCTGTGCGGATTGTTTATTAATAATAAATTTATTACTAAGGCTTAGCCGACGAGTCCCACAACTCCGGCAATGCCTCTTAATTAAAAATAAGGTCTTTCAAAATAATTTTTTCGGTCGTTTATTCCGATTCCACTGGTAGAACCCACTTGCTTTCACTATCTTCTGCCATTACCCTTTATTAAGACTAGCTTTACACAAATGTACATAATAATCTTTTTTAATTTTTATTTGTTAAATTTTTTGCATCTCATCTTTTATTTTATTTGTTTTATTTCAGTTTTTATTAACGTATCGCGATATAATATCATGAAAATGCTACACGTTCAATATTTATCACGCGATCCACGATCTGCGATCTGGATTCCATAGTTTAGGCCTTTCTGCGATATGGATCACGATCCATCAATACTGCATGCGTTCAATATATATTGAATGTGTAGAAGTGCCCATAAGGTGGCATGATACATTTTTTGGCTCGAGCTTTGAAATTTGAGATAAAAGGCCCTACACAGGTCTATTTCAAAATGATCTGGCCCCTTCAATAACGTAAATTTCGAACAAGAACTTTCTCTGTAATATTTTTTATAATATTATTCTTTGAATAAATAGAATTATGGGGTTAGTATTTGTGCAATATTTTTTAATAATAGCGAAAAAATTAACCCACTTTTTTTCTGAAAAAAGGCGAAAAATCGACTTTCTTTAAAAATTTAATTTAAATCTTGACTGAATTGTGCATTTTATATAAATTTTTTTAATTAAACCAGATTTGACTTTCGCATTAGCAGAACAGTGGACCAAAGTTGGTAAAAAAGCCAAAATTTCAGTTTTGTTTTACTCGAATATTTCCCAAATTGTAAGTGAAAATTCATAAATGTTTCAGACCATTTTTAGCTCTTGGATAGAAAAATCCACTTTAAAAAAATCGGTTTTATCAAATCAAAGATATCAGCTTGGTATAGGTTCGAATTTTTAATTAACCCAACGTTGCGCGTTTTAGAGATTTGTGGCTCCACCCCCTTTAAAAATATATAATGAAAATTTTATATTTAAAGTTTGTGGCACGTCTTCAGATGTAGAGTGATATTTCATAACAATCGGACGGCTCGTTTAGAAACTGCAGAATTATTTCCATTTTTTTAACAAAATCCCCCACTGTGATGCGGTATAAGACTGACCTGAGCATTTGAAATCACCTAATATGAATTCGCCTTGGACAACTCTTTATCATTTTTTTAAATATAATTTACAGCATCTGGCTACTTCGATTCACTCCGGAGGAAGTTGGTTTTCGGAATAACGTGGCAAATACTTTGTGTAAGATTTCAAGAATCGAAACACCAGAGCAAAAAGTTTTTTTAACCCGTTTTTTGACATACCATGGAGGACTTTGACATCCGGCCAAAGGCTGGAAAAACATAAATATTATAGAAAGGGAAGACAGTTGTGGTCATTACTTAGATTATAAATGTCCAAGGTTTCCTCTCTATGATTATTAAATAAGAGAGTATTCAATAAGTCGCAAAAATTTGGGGACCATTCACGTAAGTTAGACTCACCTCAATTAACTTTGAAAAGTTCATATTTAGGATGTGTATAAATGATCTCAAAAATGCGTGTGACATTGGGGTGATATTCAAATTACAAGGAGCGAAAATAGTCACCTGTATCGTTGAGACCACCTGACATAGATTTGCCTTGTTGGGAGCTTTATTTCCTTTTAAGACTTTTGACAAAATGGTGGTTTACTCCATAATTCGAAACGAAAGAAAATTTTTCAAATTTCGAGGATGTCATGTGTTAATTCGAAATTTTAAAACAAATTATGATCATTAAAATATATGAATCAAAATTATGCATATTCTTTTATTCAAAAACATTTTTAAACCCCGACTAAAAAGGGGTGGTATAAGTTTGTATTGTGTGTCTGTGTATCTGTATGTCTGTCCGTGTCCACGAACAAACCAAACGGCTGAACCGATACCGAATTTAGTTTCTTTTGTTTGAAAGGTAACTTGATCGACATGGTTTTTAGCTATGTTTCAAGAAAATTCGTTCAGCCGTTTAGAAGATATCACATCTTCTCTAGATATATCGGGGGTTTTTAAAATTTTTAATTTTTGTTATTTTATATGTAAAAAATAATAGTTATTTGTGACCAAAAATAAATATTTCTCGTTTAAGTTGGTTACAATAACCAAAATAAAATATCTCTAAAATATCTAATGGTTAAAAATAACCCAATCGAAATAAAACACATTTTACAATAACCTTTTCATTTCAAATAAAAAAATAACAATTATTTTCGGTCCCTGGTAAAAATAAATAAATATTTATTATAAGTTAGCGAGTAACGCTGATTTGTAAGCTTTTTGGATGTTAGTTTTCCTCACTTCAATAGTGATGAATCTATTCAGATTTAGCAAAGCAGTAACACGAATTCACTTCATCCCAGTAAAAAAAGACACTCCAAAAAAGTCATGAAAATGTAGAGTTTGCGATCTGGAAGTAGTGTAAATTTCGATCCGATCTAATGATTTTTACATGGGGTTGTCATTTTTCGCCGCCTGGTCACCGAATTGGAAGCGATTTTAAGAAAAATGTACTTTTTTGTGTTCTATGATAATATTTTCATCTAGGAAAAATGGTAAATAGTTACATATTTTAACAATTCGTTTCTTTTTATACGAATTTAAGCCCGAAACAGTGTTTTCATTTAAATTTAAGTAAATAACTATTAAATTTTAGACTAAAATTAGTTCATAAATTTCTTTAAAAATTCGATTTTTTTTTTAAATTCTGGTGAGTATTTTTTGAAACTATGGAGAAATTACAAGGTTTTGTATGACTAAAATAAACTTCTACTTGGTTTTCTGCTAAATATTGGCAAATTAAAAATATCGATTTTTTGGAAGCAATGAAAATGTACTTCCTTTAGAATGACTTCCAATTTTATTTACTGGGATGTCAAACTCTTTCAACTATTTAATGATTTTTTTTTTGCTTAGTTGTATTAAGAAATATAACACATTTTGTAATTGTTATTCACTTACCTTGCTTAATATACTTTTCCGGATTCTTATTGTCCATAAAATGTGGCACTGTAAATTTAGAATATGGTTGCTTCTCCTCATCCTCATCATCTCTACCACAGTTGTCTATTTTCAAAGCTTGAGCTCTCGATTTAATTGGAATTAAAGGCGATCTGTAGGCTGTACTGGGTATCTGTAAATAATTTATTTCGGCAATCAATTCTTTATATGTTATATATACACCAAGATCTACCATTCTTTCTTTAAGTTTTGCATCAAACTTTCCCATTCCACTCTCTAGTACATTGCGACGCTCAAGCAAACGCTTCTCACATCTCAATAATTCCATATATGCCTCATGTTTTGCTATGCCAGCCGTTGCTGCAGCCATAAAACGTTTTCCAGTATTTGTTGCCATATTTGGCACAAAACCACTGTAGCCTGGTATAATTGGATGCTGGTAAATTGCATCGACAAAATTTGAACGTTTTTTCAATGCATTGATTTCTTGTTTAGTGGGATAGTCGATGAGATTTGCCTGTTTGGGTGGCGTTACTATGAGTTCTGGTGCATGTTTGGTACATGGATCAATAAAGAGTTGATGCGATAATTTGCCATACGTTTTGCCAGCACGAAAACGAAACTGTGGACAGTGGCCGGTGTACCTGGATAAATCGTGTTAAAAAAAAAAACAAGCAACATTAGCTGAATACATTGTTACCCTGGTATTAAGTGAGGGTCTGGAGTTATAACCATATACATATTTTTTTTTTAATTTATTCTTTAAAATACACAATAAATTTTAAGCAAATTTAATATTAAATGAAATTATTTTTTACGCTTATTAATTTTCTTTATGACATAATAATTGAAAGAAAGTATTTTAAAATAAAATAATAAAAATGTTTTTAATAAATGAAACACCCTGTTCCAGGCATATTCACACAAGGCAAGGCATATTTACATAATGTAGACTCGGGTCAAAATTTAAGGCGAATTCATATATGTGTGGTAAACAAGAAAAATTTATATAAGATATGCTCAGCTCAATTCGTTTTGAGAGATTTCTAGAATAATGTAAAAAAATTTGCTGAAAAATGTACGTTGATATATGAGGGATATTAAAGTTACAAGCGGCGAAAATAAAAGTTATATTCACACCGACGAGAGCATAACATCCATGGAGATCTGGGTGACAACAATCTAAGAGCTTTCGAATCCATTTAGCTCAAATTCATTTATCAGACTATGTGTGTTTGAACTTAGCTGGCTTAAATATTAAATTTAAATGAAGATCGCTGAAGTAAAATATATTTTAAAATATGTTAAAACAAACCGTATGTATGATATTTAGTCACTTTTATTTATTACTCATACGCAACGTGTCCTTAAATTAAAATGATGAGCGCTTCTTGCTTTAAACACACAATTTTTTGTTTTAATTTTGTTTGCTTTTTACAACTAGATTTTGTTCATGGCATAATAAAGTTTCCTGTTTTATAATGTTTGATATGCAAATAAATATGCTAAGTAATATAATACTTTTCTGCTGCAGTATATCTTATGTAAACTCACTTGTCTTCATTCTGGGCTTCTTGCAGATAACTATCTAGTAAGTTAAGGCTTATATGCAACTTTGCAAAACATAAAAGCGACAGCATGTGAGTAATTATTTAATTATTTATAAAGGGAAGCAAAGTAACTGCTTTTCTTTGTTTTTTTTTTATGTAAAGCTTTTTTGTAATACACCTTACATTAATTTTATAAAAGACTTATGGGCATTTAAACCTGCACAAATTCTAGCAGAACTTAATTAAAACCTTTATGAAAATCTATACTTTTTATATGAAGTTCTTTTTTTGAGATTTATCAAGATTTTTTTATCCAAAACAAAACCCATCAAGAGAAAAGTTGCCGAAACTGCAACCAAACAACTGCAATGTAGCCAATTCATGCACCTTTTGAAGTAAGAGGCTGATTTTTCAATATAAATTTGAAAAAAAAACACCATAAAATCTGGCATATTTTGATTAGAATCTATACCGTTTACACCAGCTTTTTTTGAAATTTTTCAAGATTTTTTTTTATCTACTACAACCAAACAACTGCATTGTAGCCAATTCACAAACTTTTTTAAGCAGACCGTAGCTAATTCACTCACCTTTTGTTGTACAGGGTAGTAAAGAATAAATAAAAACCTTAGATTTTTATTACACAGGATTTAGACGATGAAATTTATGACGTCTATTTTTCTTCATTCCCTTTTGAAGTTGCTACTAAAAATTATTTGCGTTCATACGATGATTATTTTTACATGTCTAATTTTTTTTTATTGATTTTGATTTTTATTGCTTATACATACATTTACATACCCTGTCGGAGAATGTGTGCTTGACTACAAAAATAATTAATTTAATATTATTATCTTAGAATAATATTATCATCCAGAACAAACCCAAAACTAATTCTTAAGTTGAGTACGTAATAAAATTTGATGAGAGCCAACAAATTTATTCTCAGCTACCTTGAAACTCATTTCAGTTTTATATTAACATTTTGCTGTTGTTATTTTAGATGGTACCTTAGCCGAGTGATAGCGCATTGAGTAACGTGTGATGATACATGTTCGAACCCCGGAAAATTTTTTTTAATTTACAGACTACCAGGTGATTTAAAAAAGTCAACTTTAAGTTAGCTGAAAGTAGTGCAGAGTGAGACAATTTGCCTACCGCCTAGGACATCGCAATGTTAAAATAGTCAGTTGATTACATTGAAAGTAATCCAAGTGTCAGTCAGTACTATTTGTGAAATAGTTTGTTTAAAGTTAACTTAATTTCCGACAGGGTACTTTATTAATAAAATTTTCCTTCGAAGAACACACCAATATGAGAATATTAATAATAAAACGTAACAACAGGAACACAAATTTGTGTAAAGAAAAATATGAAAAAAACCATAGAAAACAGAAATCGAGTCATATTTTCTACCCCTCTTTCTTCTCTACCCCGTTCGCTATCAAACCAAAAATGACGTCGAAAAATAGACTTCATAAAAGTCTTCGTGTGAATTAGGTGTTAGATTTCCTACAAATCTACTGGAAAACTAAATTTCTTTTTCTATGGGAACTCTGGAAACAAGCAGCTTGATTTAGTTCGAAATCTCGAAAGTGCTAGATTTCGAGACAGTGTAAGTGAACTATCAATAAATTCTACTAGATTTTTACAGAATTCAATAACGAAGTAGTTTTTTTTTGTCTGGAAAATCTACTAGATTCTGCCTTATAGAGAATTTACACAAAATCTAGCATTTTTTGATAAAAATCTTTATGAAAATCTATACCGTTTGCACCAGCTTTTTTTTTGACATTTACCAAGATATTTTTTATCCAAAACAAAACCCATCAACTGATTTGTTGTGTGCAAGGGTCACTTTCTGACTTCTTTAATATTAATTTTCATACTTTTTTTTCTCTCTAGTTACACCTCAGAGAATAGCTGACATAATATTTTTTGTAGTGGTGCGGACTGTCTGAAGGATTGTCAAGATCCCCCCCCCCCATCGGCGAGCTTCAGCCGGAGCAATCAGCCACTTGTCAGCGCCGCCAACAATCTGATGATTTTATTTATTTTTTGATAAGAATTATCAATACCAGCACCGACTACTACAAGAATGGCAACAACAAACTGCATTGTAGCCAATTCACACACTTGTTTAAGCAGACCGTAGCTAATTCACTCACCTTTTGTTGTACAGGGTAATAAAGAATAAATAAAAACCTTCGATTTTTATTAGATTTCCTACAAATCTACTGAAAAATTAGATTTCGTTTTGTATGGGAACTCTGGAAACAAGCAGCTTGATTTAGTTCGAAATCTCGAAAGTGTTAGATTTCGAGACAGTGTAAATGCACTATTAAATTTTATAAGTACTTGGTTTTGCTATAATTTAAATGCACTATTAAGATATTTCAATCATATGTGAAGAGGTTTAAATTAAGTCTTATAGGGCATGTATATTAACACAAAATCTAGCATATGTTGATTAAATTCTTTATGAAAATCTATAAAGCTTACACCAGCTTTTTTTGACATTTGTCAAGATGTTTTTTATCCACAACTGAAGAATGTCCAAAGCTACAGCCAAATAACTCTAGTGTAGCCAATTCACACACCTTTTTAAACATACTGTAGCTAATTCACTCATCTTTTTTTTAGTATGCTGTACAGGGTAGTAACAAATAAATAAATATACTAGATTTTGAATCGATTTCCTACAATTCTACTGACAAAATAGATTGTGTTTTGTATGGGAAAGCTAATAAAGAGCAGCAAGATTTAGTTCGAAATCTCGTTAGCACTAGATTTTGAGACAATGTAAATGTCCTATTAAGAAAAATTTCAGTTTATGCAACTGGCATAGATTTGCATAAAATAATTAATTGAAATCTGTTACATTTTGTGCTGGTGTAAATTCTTTAAATCTCTTAAATACAAAAAGTATATTCTCTCAATGTTAAATAAATTTCAGTGAATATCCATAATAAATATATCCTAGATTTATACGTTATTCACATTATGCACTTTTACATGAAATATCATGAAATTAATAGCATGAAACTATTTCTTTTTTTCTAACTGCATCGTTATAGAAGAGAGTTAGATATAAAAAGTTGACGTAGCATTAATCTTTGAATCATCTTTTTTTAATTTTTTACCTAATTTTCTTTTCCATTCCTATTATTAAAAAACTTAAAAATTTGCATGTAATTAATCTCTTAAAAAAAATTCATAATGTAAATTACCCAGCAAAAAACTTTGCCTACTAGAATGCAAAAAAGTGTATGTACTCCTTTTGACTGAATAACCCATTATTTTTGTTTGAGAAGTTCAAAAAGTATGCGGTACCCTATACTTTTTGCCTACAAACATACAAAAGTTAATAGATTACTGATTGCCTAAAAGTACTCAAAATTGAATGGGTTATTTTTTGCGTACAAATATGCAAAATAATATAGATTAATATTTGCTTAAACTTATTCAAAATTAATTTGCTATATTTTTTAATTTTTTTATTTTAAATGAATAAAATTTTGTAACAAATTTCTCTAGATATACATATTTCCTTATTAACTGGAAAGTACTACAATAAGTACTTTCACGTAGTGATATAAATAAGGTCTTATTTTATTCATTACATGACAGTCATTATTATGCAAATAAAATAATTAGATAAATAAGTACCACTCGTTACTTTGTAAGCCATTAAAAGAGTACTACCGATTACAAAATTTCGAAAATTTTTTGCTGGGTACATATTAGTTGTAAAATTTATCCCACATATGTACATACATAAAATACATACAAATAAATTTCACATTAATAAGCTTTATGAACGAATTCCTTATTCAGGACAACAAAACATTTGTGAGGTTTTTTATTTTTATGATAATAAAAATATTTTGAACAAAGTAACTTTAAATAAATATACTTCCTGCACTTGCATTCCTTAGAACAAACACATACAAGGACCTTAAATATCGGTTATTTAATACAAAAACGTCACAACTAAAAGAAAATCTAATGTGGCACAAAACGAACTTTAAGTTTTTATTGCCAGTTTATAATAGACATGTAAAAATTCTCGCCTGCTTGTTTATATTGAAAACAAAAATAAAGCACTGAAATTTGTTTATATTTTTAATACGAGAATTCTATATATGTGACGCGCAAAATATAAAGGGACTTAAGGGTAAAAACCGGGTTTGTTCAGGAGATCCATTTTAAAGATTTAAATACGTGTATATTTGGTGTACCATCACTGAGCGTGTTAAATATTGGTCTCATTTCAAAGCGAATCCAGGTTTATTTTCTGAAATTATTAATTGTGAATTATAATAAATACTCATTTATAATTCTTTTAAATCGTGATAATCACTCTGTTAGATGATGTCCACATCAAAAAAAAAAAAAAAAGTGAAAATTGATTTTTTTACCCTTAGGTCCCTTTCTCTATGCGGTGTCACATATAGAATTTTTCCTTGTCTTCTACAAAGTGGGAAAATTTTATTCTTCTCTTAAAAATTTAGTACACATGATATTTATTTGTATGAATTTGTATATTAATAAAAAGAATATGATTCATTTTACAATATTAACTCAAAAATTGCAAATTTTTTACTTATGATGTTGTTGTAGTAAGTGAGAGAAATACACATGCATATATACATAATTGTATGTGCATATATCAACATGTTTGTAAATATAAAAGCATTCACTCCAACATATTTGTACTATTATAAACACATTTTTGTATTTGCAGGTATTCGTGCATTCAAATTTAAATATTTGAAGCATGCAGCAGTCGTATGTATTTCCTTTATGAATTAGTTAATCATAATTTATTGAGTTTATTATAATGTAATTTATAAGGAGTTTATATTCTGAAGCTTCACATGAAGCTTGTATTTACAATTTTGCAGGTACCCAGCAAAGTAATTAGTGGTAAATTTAAAGAAAATATCAACTAAATAAAATATTGCAAGAAAGTATATTAAGTAAGCGAATTTAATAATTGGACTGTTTTCAAAAATTAAATTCATAACATAACTATTATAAAATACCTTTTGACTTATTAACTCACCGATTTCATTTATAATTTTTTTTTAATGCAGGTCAAAAGTCCTTGTGAGAAATTAAGAGGAATATATCTGTGAAAATAAATAATAATGGCTTAAGTTGCCATTAATGCTTTTTCATTTTATTTCATATTCTTATTCTCTTCTTCAAGATCTATCACTTAGCTAAATTTCAAGTATAAAATGTTATTATTAATAAAACTATATGCATTTATATTTTAACTTTCGTTAGGAAGGGTAGTGCTATACCGCACCTCCACTCGCATACCCAATTGGGTCCATTGTGATGTATTTTGACTTAAGTCTTCTTGGAAAATAATTTATAAGCCATAACATCTTAACTCAACTTATACATTTTAGGTTTCTTCCACGGCTTTCATAAATATTTTACATGGCTTTAAAAGTCACCTAACAACTCATAAAAGGGGCTATTAGACAGGCATACTTGTCTTAAGACATGTACGATGGCATACCAAGTCTCACTGTCTAATAGCATGTATACGAGTACGTTAGACATGTATGTTAGTTTTCAAAAAATTTTGAAGTATGCCGTCAGCGTTCGATAGTGTAATAGCAAAACCCAAAGTATGCCATCGTACATGTCTTAAGACAAGTATGCCTGTCTAATAGCCCTTTATGTTCACAGCTCCTAAAAGTATGCAACATATTTTGTATGTGTTTTTTCGCTTTTGATTTTTTACATAGGGCCCTGTTTCTCTAGATGCGAACAATAGATTCGATCGAAATATTTTTTCTTAGAAACAAAAACAAATTTCAGCTTTTTGTTTTTATTTAACCGACGTAAAAAAATTGATTATTATCGATTGGTCTGCATTTTTTTTGACTTCGTTACTTTCTAACTCGGCTCATATTAGACCGATTGTAAAAATTCTTTTATTGTCTGCGAGGGTATAGCTTCCCATTGGTATCATTGTAAAAAAGTTTGGCGGGGACACGCCCACAATTTTTTTATTTGATTATATGATATTCTACTTATTTGATTGCTGCGAAACCTAGCCAACAACAATTTTAAGGTTGAAAAAATGGGCGTAGTTACGCCCATCAAAACTTATGATTATATTTGAACTGGTTCTACTTAACCGATTTTTACGAAACTCATCACCTTGAGGTCAGAAATAGACATAATCTATAATAAAAAAAAAATGGGCGGATTCAAGCCCAATAAAATTTAATATTTTATTTTTAATGGCTCTACTTTACCAATTTTTAAAATTTAATTTTATATCCCATAATTATTTTTCGAAAATGTTCTTTCAGATCTTTGCATTAAGGTCGGTTTTTTTTGGCAGAATTATTCTTAATATAAATATTACATCGAATGTGTTATCTGTCTTTAGAGTATCAGGCCTATAGTAATTTTTTATAATAAAACAAAGCTGGTTTTTTACAGTCTAACGAGAACGTAGAAAATATCAATAATATTTCTTATTTACTTATTTAAAATAAGTAAAATTATTTTTCTGTTAAAGAAATTTATTATTCAACATATTGTCATAAGTTTATTTTAATTTGAAATTTATTTGCTGGTGGTTCAGCGATGTCTATATTCATTTCATTGTTGCTGTAACAAATCGTCAGTAGACTTCAATGAGAGTTCATAAATAATAATATTTTTGAAAATCACAAAAGAAAAATAAGCATAGTAATCCTAGAAACTTCATATCGAATATAAATTATTTACTGGGTTTTGTATAAGTTTCTAGGATTACTATGCTTATTTTTCTTTTGTGATTTTCAAAAATATTATTATTTATGAATTCTCAAATAGTTTTTGAAAGTCTGTACATAAGATAAGAGGTTTGTGACTGTTCAAGATGTGTGGTTGAAGTCTAGTGACGATTTGTTACAGCAACAATGAGATGTATATAGACATCGCTGAACCACCAGCAAATAAATTTCAAATTAAAATTATTTTTCAGTTTTCATTCGATATGATACAAAAGTTATGAGTGTTAAGGTGTTTTTGTACCATTTTTTTCTTTGCTGGGTATGAAAGTGTGTGGCTGTTTCAATATGCTTGTACAGCACGTATGCACATAGCTGCACACTTATGTATGTATAAATATGTGGGTATGTATGCAGGTGCAGCTGCATGTGCTTGTATTTCCTTAATAATGTTTGAATTGGACATGTCAAGGCTTCTTATTAACATTTTGTAGACGAGTGTGAACTTATTTAATAAAGTCTTATGAAATTAAGTTAATTTTAATGATACTTAATGTTTATTAGCATCTCAAGACAGCTGCAGTGGACAGTAATAATATGTCAAAACCATTACATTATTTTTCCTGCATTTGTGTTATGTTGTGAGTTGAAAAAAGTGAAAAAAAATGATTTAATAATCTAATTAAACATTTATTGTACCATATTGCGTACTTTATAAAGTTTTTATTAACTTGATGCGGATTCGGTCTGTTCAATTGAGCTTAATAATGAATCTTAAAGTAAAATTGAGCTTTCATTACAAAAAGAGCTTTCAGCAAATGATGAACTAAAACAATTCATATAATTCAATTACATTGAAAACTCAGATAAATTATTGTTTAAAACTTTGTGTTAATTTGGTGGTTTTTCCTTTAGCAAGTCTACATAAATACATTTCATTGTTGCTTAGGCACTTCAAGCACAATTCAAAAAGCTTACAACACCCGACAATATTTATAGACCAGCTTCCAATAAATTGTTGCAAATTACAAAACTACGGTTACAAAGAACAAACAAACAATATTAATCAGTATCTGATGCCTATTTTATTTTGCTGCAATTATATATTATTTTTTATTTTTTTGTAGATGTGTAGCTACCTACCAAAACAGCATAAGTGTTTAATCTAAAAAAATTAACTTGAGGTTTAATTAGTCACAGTATACTAAGAAATTTAAAAAAAAACCAAAAAATCATATTAATCAGTATCTGCTGCGTACTTTATTAAATGTTTAAAAATTATTTAAGTGCAGCATTACATTTTTATTGCTAATATATTTTGTTTTTCAAAAATTCCGATTTTTTTTTGAAGACCTCAAACTGATATTGATGCAAAATTTAACACGAGCCAGAATCTTTGAATTTTAACTACTCAGAATATTATTTTTTGCACCAGTACAAGTTTGGTTTTTAACCACTTATATATGAAAAATTCACCAATTAATTACTTATCTTTTGTTTATTATTTAAATATATAAGGACATACACTGTTCTTTATTTACAGCTAAATTATGCAATACATATGTTTATTAAACAGTTATAAAAAAAGTGAACATAGGGCATCAATAAGCGCTCTCCATCTGACTCTATTGATGGCCAATGGTTTTGTGTAATTCCAGGATATTTGGACTGATTCTAGCTCTTCTTTGGTATAGCGTATCCATTTGTCTCTTGGAAGGCCTCTTCTATGCTGCCCTTGGGAGTTTCAGTCTAAGGATAAGAGGAGACCTTCACCATTTATTCAGTGTAGTACATTCCCAGAGAAGATAAAATAATAGCCATACTGAAGATTTATTGTACCGGAGTTTGGTCAGCGTACTTCAATTAAAGCAAGGATTTCTAGTCTGTATTTTGACATCTCGTTTTGGACTTGATGAAGTCTCGATGGTTCTGAGAGAGTTTTTATGTTCCATGTTCCAATCATAAATCGGGTTTAGAATCCATAGGTCCTCATCGAAGGATTATCACTTCTTATATTGCTTGCTGATACTTCTGTACCAGAGTTATATTAAAGATGGGTGATTGATTAGGCCATCGCATCCGTACCTAGTGCTGGGGCTGTCAGAAACCCTCTAGACTAGGGTATGAGGTGCTGCAGTTATTTTCTGCGTGCAGAGTTTAGGGTTATACCGAAAATGGTTGGTCGTCAGAGCTTCGTTCGCATAACAGAGGACACCAAGTGAGGAAGACAGTTTAAGAGGATTGGCTAAGTGTACAAATATTTGAATTCGCTTCACTCTCCCATTATTATTTAGCATAAGAATAATAATAAAAATTATTTTCAGACATCAAATGAAAACTAAGCCTAAGCTATTTAACACTCGCAGCAAAGTTACCCTATCTCCATAATGTTATATTTTCGTTTGCTTCATTTGATATCTCTGAAGTTACTTATACCATAAACAAAGGCATAACAATTTTCAATATTTTTTAATGAAAAACTTTTACTTTGCCATGGCTTGTAAGCAAAATGACTAATTTTAGCTCAACTTAGTTTATTTTTTTTTTGCCCAACTTAAGAAATATAAGTTTTTAACAAATCAGTAAGTAAACGATAAATATAAAATTAATCCAAGCCTTTTAATTTTTACTAATTCGTAATGAAAAATATATTTCCATTTAAAATTTCAATCCATTTTATTCTGTTGCAATATTTCTTAATCTTTTTTATTTTTCTGTTTATTTTTCAACAATAACATCTAATCTAGAAATAAACAGCTGCAAATTAATGATCTTGCGTTAAGTGTCTGTAACATCGATTATGCTTGTTAAAGTCAGTTTACATTAAACTCAAGTGTACTGCCTCTCTAGCAATAAATCCATACCAAATGCCATCATCCTACTTCCTGCCCTCTTTTTTTGTTATATATTTATACTTAGTCTAACTACAAGTAGATGTATTTTAATCAATATGTATCTGTGTGCAATAAGTACATTTTGTTAAGTGCAGTGTAAATAAATTTAGCTTTTTCCGCTTAAATAGAAAATAGTACAAACAAAAAAAAAGGAAAGGGAGCTTAAGATAAAGGAGCAGAAACAAGAACGATGACATTTATTGTTTATCATGTTAATAGTTTAAGAATTTTATGAGCAAAAGAAACTCTTGCTAAAGATAAAATTGTTGCTGTTTAGCTGAAGAAAAAACATGACAGATGTATAAAAATTTGTGAATACTAGCGATTTAAAATTGAAGAAAATTTTATAAAAATTCTTGTTTTGATTTGGTTGATAGCTAAAAATAAAATAACGATTTGTGTTATGAGAAAGAAGAACATAGTTGTAGCAATTTAGTTATTGATAGCTTGATTAATTTAATAGTTGTATACAGTTGACAAACTAAACTAAACGAAAAATAAAATGAGCCTTTTTACTTTCACTTCTTAGTTTTCCGTAAACTATTACGATTTAGTTTAAAAAAACAACAAAAACTACTTCTGAGCTTAATTTGCTAGATTAATGCCCTAATTCAGTAAGAAGATTGAGGACGTTTTTGTTTGAAAGTGCTTCTGAGTTCTTGTCTTTGAAGTCTATAAATTATTTTCTTCAAAAATGGTTGTTGTCTTTGATAATGAAAAATATAAATATTATTGCCATGTTTTTAAAACATAAAAATTCAATTAAATTATTATACAACAGTTTGAAAAATATATGAAAAAATATGTGTTGGATATAATGTTTAGAACAAAATCATAAAGCAAATACACGAACCTTCTAGCATAGACAATAAATACTAATTGTTTTAAAGAATCAAAACTGCTTCTTTTTTTCGTCCATAGACAAGACGATACATTCGTCGAACAGAATTAGGGCATTATATTTTCTTGAATATATTTCTATTTCTCTATTTCCAATCAGTGTTTGCATTGCATCGATTATACAATTATAATTATTATAAAGTTGAAGCAACAAGAATTTGATATTTTTTATGCAATCAGAGAGAGTTGTCTGTTTTGGGCTGCCCTTAGACGTCTATTTTAAACTTGAAAACGTGTCCATCCAATAGACTAGAATAGAGTTATGTGCAGAAACAACAACGAAAGCTTATTCAACCGATTTCAGTTTATATTTTCAATTCTTTTTGCTTTTCTGGTAACAATCTTGAGGAGAAAACTATAAAAAAATTTTAATATGAAAAATTTCAATATTAAAATCATTTAGTTAAAAAATAAATCCAAGGGAAATGGTGGTGGAAAGGGGGGGTACTAAGAAGACAGCAAAATCCAGAATAAGTTTCACTTGGGTTGGTATATATTGGATATGGTTTTGTCTGAGTTTAGTTACATGTATAAAGGTACGGTCACACTTGACAAACATTTGCTTAAAAAAGCGTAACCAGCAAATACTAATGAGAAATCTTTTGCTGCAAACACGTGTTTATTAAGTTAATTAGTTTTGTATTTAACAAATACGCAAAGTTACAGAATACAATATTATTGGAAAGTATTGAACTTAATAAACACGCGTCTGAATCAAAAGATTTCTCATTACTATTTGCTGGTTACGCTTTTTTGGGCAAATGTTTGTCAAGTGTGACCATACCTTAAGGTACTAAAACAGGATTTTAAAAAATATTACGAAAGTATATCTGAAAAACATTTTGGTTTACAAGAATACAAGTCCAGTCATTATTAGCTAACGAATATAAATACACAAGCACACAAGCATTCAATACACAACAACAACAATATTTTACTTGAAGCTTATGCAGACGAAAGATATAAACAACAACTAAAATGCTTGTTCAAACCAATTGTACAAAATGCGACACGAACTTCGAGTAATAACGTGATCGAAGGCTTAAATTGAGAGGCTGTTAAATGTGCTGAGGTTTTCTAGATATTATTGATATTATACGGGAAGCTTTGTGTTAAGTATTAAGAAGGTGATACATCTGCATTCACAAGAGTGGAGTCGGTCCAATCTGGTTGAGTCTTATAAAGATCACCGAAGTCAGTATCGTCCCTGCAGAAACTTTGGTGACAATTGATCCAATCGTACTCGTCCTATAACTGGAGAAAATGTGGGTGTTATCAAAAGTACGGAGTAGTGTATGGTGAAAACCGTGATATCGTTTAAATGGTGATATATTGACCATTTTCGTGATGTATCGTCTTCATCTTGAGCCAATTTAATTTGAACTCGGTCTAGTATTGTAGCAAACGGCACTGAACATGTTCGATGTGGTCGAATACTGGACCTATCAAATAGTGTAAATATAATGTTAATTGCTCACTTCAATGTGACTCTGGAAGCAGTCCCGTAACTATACTTAAATATTAACCCAAGCTTAACTGGCATTTATACTTTTGAAATATGAGTGGCCGAGTGAATAGTGTGCCAGCCTATCATACACGAGGTTGTCGCTTCGAATTTCAAAAAATTTTCAGATTAAAAATAAAATGTCATTGCATTTGTAAGAATAAAAAAATTTATAAGCGTTAATTGTTACAGTTAAATGTCGAAATAACATTTATAAATAATTTATATTTATATTATTATACATCGAATAGGTCAATATGGGATAGTTCAGTGAGAAGTCACAAAGTGCATGCAAAGTACCAATTAATCCCATCCTAGGCCATCACCATGTAAAAGTGACTGGTCCGCTTCATAGGAAGTCTTAGAACTCGGACTGGTCCCTATCACTTGGAAACCGCTCACGTGACTAGTCTTGTGTCAGTTCCATTTCCTGCAGGGGTGGTATTCAAGCACTGAATTTTTTTAAAATTGTGTGTCTTAGAAGTTCTTAATATCTGTATTGAATAAATTAATAGTGAATTTATATTTGAGAGCAATCTAGTACTTGCAAGATTTCCTGCAAAGTCCAGTAGATTCCCCATAGAAAATCTACTAGATTTTCATCATCACTAGATTTTTTCAAAATCTACAACCATGTTTTTTTTTCAAATTTGTACTATAAAAACAGCCTCTTTATATAAAAAGGTGTGTGAATTGGCTACATATCAGGCTTTGGTTGTATTATTGGAAAATGTTCAGTTATGGGGTTTTGTTTTAGAAAAAAAATTTTTTGATACTGATAAAAAAAGCTTGATGTAAATGGTATAAATTTTCATAAATATTTGAATTAAAATATGCTGTATTATGTATGTGCAAGTGTAAATACCCTACAAGTGTCTAATTTCATAAGAATTCTATAGTATTACTTTTGATTCAATTAAAAATCTCTTAACATAAGTAACATTTTTAAAAGATAAAAATATTGCAATGATAACAAAGAAATAAACCAAATCCCATTTATTTTATTATACCCTTTACCAACAAAAATGGTAAAAGGGTATATATAGGTTTGTCATTCCGTTTGTAATTTCTATAATATCAATAAGCGACCCATATAATATATATATTCTGGATCCTTATGCATAGGGAAGACGAATAAGCGATGTCCGTCTGTCCGTCTGTCCGTCTGTCCGTCTGTCCGTCTGTCCGTCTGTCCGTCTGTCCGTCTGTCCGTCTGTCCGTCTGTCCGTCTGTCCGTCTGTCCGTCTGTCCGTCTGTCTGTACGTGAAATCGGTTTTCCGAAGCTCCCAGAAGAGCTAGAGACTTCGTTCTTGGACTGGTGTGTCAGAAATTTTCCAAAATAGATTGGTATTGAAATTCAGCAAAATCGGGCAGACGATTGCAGAGCTGGAAAACTTAAACTTCATTTTGCCATATAAAAGTAACTCCCGAAAACAAATTTTTATTTTTTTTTTAATAAATGTACATATTTTACACTTCAGTACGACTAAAATTGGAATTTTAAAATAAAGAAATACAAAAAAATTAAAAAGACGTTTCCAGGGTTGGAAAACTTTAACTTTTTGTGTTATGTAAAATTAACTATGTCTAAAACTATATTAGTATTTTCTCGAGAACCGTAAGAGCTACAGACCTGAAATTTGGACACAGTATGTAGACCTTTGGCCGCTACAACAACAAATACATGATAATTGGAAATTAAAGGGTGTTCCAAAACGAGCAACGAAAAATTTTAAAATCCCATGTAGTATATATACAATTGTATGTATATACACTTGAAATTTGTAAGGTTAGTGTATTTTTATACAGACTACAAAAATTAACACAAAAATTTAAAAAAATTTAAATTAAAGGGTGTTCCATCAGTTAATGCAATTTTGACTATGTAATTTTGACAATTTGCTGTATCTTGGAAACCGTAAGAGCAAAACTCTTGAAATTTTCAAAAACGGTAAAACTGAAAAAATAAAAAATTATAAAATCGCCAAACCGAAAAAAATCGCCAAAAACAAGAAAAAATCGCCAAAACGAAAAAAAGCACCAAATTAAAAGAAAAAATTATAAAACTAAAATAAATCGCAAAAAAACGGAAAAATGCTAAAATGAAAAAAAAATCGCCAAAACGAAAAAAAAACAGAAAAAAATCGCCAAAATGAAAAAAAAATCGCCAAAATGAAAAAAATCACCAAAACGAAAAAAAAACCCTAAAAAACAGAAAACAATCGTCAAAATGAAAAAAAATCGCCAAAACGAAAAAAACCCTAAAAAACAGAAAAAAACCCTAAAAAACAGAAAAAAATCGTCAAAATGAAAAAAAATCGCCAAAACGAAAAAAACCCTAAAAAACAGAAAAAAATCGCCAAAATGAAAAAAATCGCCAAAAAAAGAAAACAACCTAAATAACAGAAAAAAAATCGCCAAAACGAAAAAAAGCACCAAATTAAAAAAAAATTTCTAAGACTAAAATAAATCGCAAATAAATTGAAAAATTGCTAAAATGATATAAAAAATCGCCAAAATGAAAGAAAATCGCCAAAATGAAAAAAAAATCGCCAAAATGAAAAAAAATCACCAAAACGAAAACAAAACCTAAAAACAGAAAAAAATCGCCAAAATTATAAAAAAAATCGCCAAAATGAAAAAAATCACCAAAACGAAAAAAACCCAAAAAAACAGAAAAAAATCGCCAAAATGAAAAAAGCACTAAATTAAAAGAAAATTTCTAAGACTAAAATAAATCGCAAAAAAACGAAAAAATTGCTAAAATGAAAAAAAAATCGCCAAAATGAAAAATATCGCTAAAACGAAAAAAAACCTAAAAAACAGAAAAAAATCGCCAAAATGAAAAAAAATCGCCAAAAAAAAGAAAAAAAATCGCCAAAACGAAAAAAAACTAAAAAACAGAAAAAAATCGCCAAAATGAAAAAAAATCGCCAAAATGAAAAAAAAATCGCCAAAATTAAAAAAATCACCAAAACGAAAAAAAACAGAAAAAAAAGAAAAAAATTGCCAAAATGAAAAAAAATCGCCAAAATGAAAAAAAATCACCAAAACGAAAAAAAAAACAAAAAAATCGCCAAAAAAATCGCGAAAAAAACCCAAAAAAAACAGAAAAAATCGTCAAAATGAGAAAAATCTCCAAAAACAGACAAAATCGCCAAAACGAGAAAAAAGCGACAAAACTGAAAAAATCGTTTTAACTGAAAAAAACTTTAAAAAAAGCAAAAAACCTTCCTTTCGTGCGCGATTCAAAGTCGCACTTAACTGATTTTTTTAGTATTAAAGGAATTAAATGAAACTAACCCCCTGTTTCTCTAAATGCGAACGATAGATTCGATCGAATATTAATATTGGAAACAAAAACAAATTTCAGTTCTTTGTTTTTGTTTTTAATATAAATGTTCGATCGAATCTACCGTTCGCATTTAGAGAAACAGGCCCTATGTTTTTGCTTATTTCGTTCTTGCTTTTTTCACTTAACATATTTTATGCATTTTTTAAAGAACTAGATTGGTAACAATAATCAGAAAAATCCAAAATTATGACTCCAGGGTTGGAAAACTTACACTTTTTGTTTTTTTTTTCTTTTTCTTTATAAATTGAATATATTTTATGCTTCTGAAAGAAAAGTTTGGTGTATGAAATTTGAAAAATGAAAATTATAGCTCCAAAGATGGAAACTTTAAAAAAATGATAAATTTTTTCACAAAACAAATATGTATGTACGTGTCTGTATACTATATATATGTACGTACGTTGGTAAAGGGTATATAAGATTCGGCACAGCCGAATATAGCACTCTTACTTGTTTTTACTATTAAAATAATTATTTCACAAATAGAAAAGTAAAGTAATCAAAAAAATACAGTAATAAGTTATATTATGAGAGTAATTTCGCATTTCACATTTCTTTAAAAATCCATATTAAACAGCTCCTGAAGTACAAACACATGGGTGCGGATGAAGTTCCTGGCGAATTAATAAATATATTTCAATATAGAAGAATATAAAATACTAAATTTAAGCCCCACTAAGAAAATTTTTCGCAATGAATTCTATTTATTTTCACTGATAAAGTTGCCCCAATTTACCTTTAATATTTTGGGATAAATCGTTACCTGAAACGCAAAACGATGAAACTAACATTATCATAATCTTACAGAAGGAAAATATTAAGGTGTTCAATACAAATTTTTCCAATGTTATAAAGTATATAAAATCTCTAATTTTGCTTACGCAGATTTGGATTTTTTGGTGGGATTATTTTGATGAAATACCACGGAATTTATAAAAAGTCAATTTTACATTTTTTGCTAGACATGGCGTTTTGTGTTCTATGTAACGATATTATAAACTTATCATAAATATAGTGCCTTTAATTAGTTTCCTTGTAACTTCCTTGTAATCTGTAAAATTCTACTATGACATATTTTTGGGTTTAAATTTTATGTAACTGCTTCACATTTGATATTTTTTTTTTGTGACATTTTGAACTTTGGAATTGGTAAGCTTTGGTTAGGTTAGGTTAGGTTAGTAGGCTGCTGGTAAGGAAGGGTGAAATTTTAGAGTCCAGCTCACTTGGGTCCAATACAATGATCCCTTTGTGTTACCTGTTAATTGAAGAGAAGATAGTGAGATAGGGTGATAGGGAAATGATAGTGATAGAGAAGACAGGTAGTGAAGGAAGAGATAGAGGATAGAGAAAGGCTTCATTCTTTTACAACTCTGCTCCTTGCACATTTTTAATAATGCAGTGTTGCAGCGCCATCTGGTGTCAAATGAGGCGTATTAAATTTTTAAGCTGTGTTTAGTAGCCATTTTATTGATTATTTTACTTCGCCAATTATTCTGCTACACAACGAAGGAAGGCGGTCTGATGTACATTAGGATTGTTATCTGATGAAGTCGGTATAGTTTTTAGTGACCAGTGCCTTATGCCTGCATCACTAGAAGTTTTCCCACAACAACTGATACAAAGGACACTAATAGACATCAGAAAAATGCGTGGTGTTGTTATTTTTAATGACTGTCGGAGATCGCGCTCGAACCCAGGCTGCAGGTTTTTTGTAGTCAACGTGCCAACTACTTCAGATAAAGCCACCCCCTTGGTAAGCTTTGCCTATACTGTAACTTTTTGCAGCATAAGGAGCATTTATGAGTATATAAATTACTTTATGTTGGTTTGCTTCCCTTTAGGGCTGAAATATTACACAATTTTAATGAAATTATTTGCTAATTTCAAGTTAAGAAAGTATTCTTGTCTGGAGCTACGTGTCTTACGATAATGTGAGATTGGCTACAATTGCATTCCACAAATTAAAATCTATATTATAGATTTCTCACCAGTTTAAAATGGCAATAGTTCTTATATGGATTTTTGCTTATTTATGTATAAATTATATTTGTTTATCTTAGAAATAAAAACATGTTTTTTTATTGCAAAAATATTTTTAATACAAGACGACAATGATGATAATATTGTAAGACTATGAGCAGCATAAAGACTTAAGTAGAGAGTCATTATTCTCTTTCATGCCATTAGTTTTCAATGGTTTTTCAATTGAATGCTTTATCAGAAGTATAATCGCCTACACAGACAGACACACACACATACGCAATTTTGCACATACATGCACACGCCTGCACACAATTATTCTCTCTCATAGACATGCATACATTGACTATACCGAGATATAGATGAAGATGAGGAAATTGTTGTTGGTGTACACAAGACTACAGAATATTACTGAGGGATCATATGGACGATTTAAAGAAAATGTTTATACTAACGGCAGATATTTTCAAATTTGATATACTTAACGAAAAACCTGTAATTTTCTAACAAAAGTACTAATTTGTTAGCAGCAAATGGAACTTATATGCCAATAAATCGGATTTTTTTTTTTGCTGTAATCAATATTTTGTAGGACCGTGTAGCTTTTAAGCGCAATAGAAGTTGTAAAGATGAAATAAATTATTGTCATTATTTAAGTTGTGAGTTTTCTTTTTTTCCAAAAATTTTGTTCCTTTTTCCACTTTTTTGCCATCCTCCTACGACATTCTTTATTATTGTCACTTATAATGCACAGCACAAGTGCATGCAGTTTGTTTGCTTATGCAAGCATGTGGTATGCATGCATGTATTAGTGTTTTAAGATGTTAACTTTGTAGTAGAATATATAAATGTTTGCTTAATATATTTTCTGCTTCAGAAAAACTACTTCCTTTTAATATCGAATTGGTGCGAGTATGATTGTTTTCGTTTGTACATTTTTGCACTTTCAGCAATGAACATAATTTTTTATTTTAGTGTATAAAATACATACAAAATATATATTTTTAATAGGGGTGTAATAAATATTAGTTTTAGGGCTTATAAAATTAAACAGAAGCTAAAAGGTTTGTAATTTAGAAAACTTGTATAGTAAAACGGGTAAAGTTGGGCCAGCCAACCGATAGGGTGATGGTATTTAAACGGCAATTCTAGAACTTTTATTATGCTTATATATAATACTGATTGGACTTTTTGTGGCAAGAAAACATTTGTAGATATGGGAAAAAGTATCCTAGATGTCAGAGGCCAATGAAAAAATTTTTTCAAGGACAGAATTGAATATAAAGAGTGTACAAGTTTAAGGTTAGGAAGTAAATTGTCTTTAAAAACACTTTTTCTTTTTGAAATATTTAGTTTTATTGATACCAATGTAAAGTAAAAATATGGAAACTAATAATGGAATATGATGTTACTAAAATGTATACATCTAGCTGGTCAAGTCGTCCGCTCTTTTCACAAATTTTTTGCCACATTTTGCAACAAAGCCTCGCTTATCTTGTCAATGCAGCACCGAATTTAATCTTTCAGAGTGTCAGTTATTTCTGGTATGTTCAAGTAAGCCCGGTCTTTCAAATTAAAATTCACAAACTTCACAAGCAAACTTCTTTGCTCAAGAGTGTAAAGTTCTAAATAAATGTCAGCTCAATTCTTGACATTTAACAATTCGACAGCCAATTTTTACTTCTTAACCTCAAATTTTTCCTTCTTTTATATCTAAACCGTTGTGACAGTGCTTATGCTTCTTATTAGACCTGTTACACCGCCGCGCAATACAGAAAAATAAAATAAATTGGAAAGATACAGTGTTTTTGCAGACTTAAGATCATCATTGATATAGAGGGGTTTCCAATAAGAGGTTGATATGTAAAAAAAGAAAATATATTTCATGAAAATTATTGGATGATTATTTAATTGTAAAGAATAGGGTATGCTTCACTAAAACTGAACTGAATTTAAAGGGTTTTAGTTGCCTAATAAGTAGACTTGTGCCATTTAGTTTATTTCAGTGACCGGTCATTTTAGTTCATTATTTATAAATGAACTAGTTCGTTCATTTAGTTCAATCGGTCTTTTTAGTTGAATGATTTTACATCTACAATTCTACATGCATATGTATGTATGTTTGTGTGGTCTTTGGAAAAATTTAAAACACAGACTCTGTGATTAAAAAACTACGAAAGCTAATTAATTAATAATAAATTTGCTTTATAATGAGTTTATAAAACATATTTAGTGTGAAAACCTTTAAATATTTTAAAATTTTAAATATTTTTAAGTGTTTACTTGTGTTTTCTTGTTTATTGCATTTGTGGTAGTAGCCATCGATAAAAAGAACTAAATATACATGCATACATACATACATACATATGGATGAGTATAGAAGCAGGGCACACAAACAGTAAAAAAGTAAAGCAAAACGTTGAAAACATTTAGTTCATATCCTCTGTGTTAGTTCATTTTGTGTCTTAGTTCTTAGTTCAAAAATTGAACTAGTTCAAAAATTGAACTAGTGATCGTAAAACAATTGAACTAGTTCACATAGTTCAAAGTACTGAATCGTTCATTTGAACTAGTTCGTTCATGAACTACACAAGACTATTAATAATCCAATAAAACTGCCCCGCAAAAAATTCCAAAAAAGGTAATCGGGTTTGGAATTAAGCATTTTTGCTGGAAGCTCTTCCTTACTGGATTACCAACTTAATGATTTTAACAAGGCGTGAGACTAAAATAATCGATTCTTGAGAAGTACTTACTTTTTTTATTTGACAACTTGTTCATGTAATCTATTTAATCTAAAAAAATATTCTCCTCATTTAGCAAATTGTACATAGTTTTTTTAAATTTTAGGTAATGTGATTTGTAAGCGAGTAATGAAATTTGGTAATCAGAAAAGTAAGTCATTATATGGCAAGTAGTTCTGATGGTAATGTGTAATTTTTTGCTGGGTGTACGTATGAGTAATATTGATGAATAATAATATATTACTCATACGTAGTCACATGCAAGAGGGCAAATGATGAATAAATTTGATAACACGAGCTTCATCATCAAATCTTAGATTTTTAGCTGTGTGTCTTTGAAACTTCCTGAAACTCTTTGAGATCCTGAATCTATTGTGTTCCAGTGTGACCTTGACTATAGTCTAGCTTCAAGGAAAAAGGACTGAAGATGTTTAATCACAAGATTTTGGTGGTCAATTGCGATAACCTACACGAAAAATCACACGATCAGGAAACTTTTCACGCAAATAAGTCGATGGTATCGTTACTTATATGACATGTAGTGTCATACTGGTGAAAATAAAAATTTATCTATATCGATGTCTTCTAACAGTGGCCATTTACCGTAACAGTTCCTTCAGCCTCATTTTCGAAAAAGTAAGATTGGCTTTTCCGAGCCTCAAATACGACAATTTAGCTTGTTTTGAGGTATAAATAGGCCTCATTACTTCCCAGTAAAAAAAATTGGAAGTCATTCCAAAGGGAACTACATTTTCATTGCTTCCAAAAAATCGATACTTTTAATTTGCCGATAGTTTGCAGAAAACCACGTGGAAAATTATTTTAGCCATACAAAACCTTGTAATTCCTCCATAGCTTTAAAAAATACTCACCAGAATATAAAAAAATCGATTTTTTTTAACGAAATCTATGAATTAATTTTAGTCTAAAATTTAAAAGTTATTTACTTAAATTTAAATGAAAACACTGTTTCGGGCTTAAATTAAGAAACGAATTGTTAAAACAGGTAACTATTTACCATTTTTCCTAGATCAAAATATTATCATAGAATACAAAAAAGGATTTTCTTAAAATCACTTCCAATTCGGTGACCAGGCATCTTCTTCTTGCAATGACAACCCTATGTAAAAATCATTAGAACGCATCGAAATTTGCACTACTTCCGTATCGCAAACTCTATATTTTCATGACTTTTTTGGAGTGTCTTTTTTTACTGGGTTAAAATGACTTTTTAATCAAATTTCGAATCAGTTTGATGAATTTCAAAGACCCAATCAGCAAAAAAAAAAAACGTTTTTAACGGTCGGTAAGCATGAGCACTTCTTTTAATTGACCCTTGAATGCTTCAAGATTTAGGTTCTTATGTGAAATATGGGGTAAGTTCATTTGTGGAATTGAGGAGAAATGGCAAAACCTGGGGTTTTCTAAACACCTTGGTCTGCAATAGTAATACTATTTTTCTTGAGAGACTCTTTTTCGTGAGTTTGGTTCTTCACATCACTAACTTGTAGCAAAAGCTCAACTTTGTTTACTAAGTTTTGAAGGTGTTGGCAGAAAAGATGCTTTGGAAGTCACAAGTTCAGGCACTATAAAGAACAATGGATAAACAGAGCACTATAATCCAAGAGAGTGCTGGATAAAATAATCCGTCTCATTAAGGCATTATACAATGGGGTCACATGCCGTATGAGACAGTGGCCATTTACATGTTAAAAAGGGGGATAAGGCTGCGTGTCATTTCAACTGCTTTTTAACATTGTCCTCGATGACATGATGTTGCTATTGTCTTAGCATAATTGAGGAATTATGTGGGGAATAAACGGCAAACTTAGCGATCTCGATTACACAGACGACATTTGCCTCCTTGCCCATAAGTACCGACCCGTAAGTGAAATATTTGGGGTATTCAGATGCTACTCATAAATTAACACGTTTTAAAGTAATAACACGAAAAATTATAATGCTGTGAGCAACCCCTCATAATTTACAATTAAAAATATTGTACTTATTTATATTTGGGTTTTAGCACCTTTGTACATTGCTTACTCTCTCTCTCAATTCCTTTGGTAAACTCTCACGCATTTCTACATGTAGTTATGACAACAATAAACATAGCTGAGAAAGTCTTATTACTTTATGACCCGTTTGTTTGAGCCACAACAACAATTTTTTTAAACTATGTTAAAATTTTACGACATTATGACACTTAGGACACTTAAAACACTGTTGTAAATACCCCAATTATGTTATGAATACGCATAAACATCTCAAGAATAAAAATTATACGTATTAACTCCAACAACTATCAATCATTAATAGTAAGCGGAGCGCCGATTAACACCGTAGAATCATTCTGTCGGCAGTACCATAAACAAATACAAGCGGTTAAGCTGAAGTTATATGATCTTGTATAAACAAAGGCCGTGTAGCCTTTATTTCATTCGAAAAGTTATGGATATTGACCTAAATTTAGATTGACACAAAAATAAGAGTATTGAATGCGAGCATCAAGTCAATGGTGCTTTACGGCTGCAAAAAAGGAACATGGATTCGTTTGATGGACGCAGAAATCACAAAGGTAGGATACGAGTACCCATGGAGTGAAATAAAAAATCTAACCTTAGATAGAATTAGTTGGAATGATTTTGTTACAGCCCTATGTTTGGCTTAGGAACTACGGAGAGATATATACAAATAAATATATGTGTACATATACATATACTCAGAAATCTTTTTTTAGAATATAATTTCCTTCAAAGCTTACAAGTTTGTTTAAAATTTATCTTCAATTTAATTAGGAGTCTTTTGTAGGAAGCCATTTAACTTCTTATAACAGGGGTTACCTTCGGGCTAGTTATGGTCAGTCAATGCCAATTGTAAATAAAACAAAATTTATTTTATTATATTTTTAAGCACAAAACGTTTCGTTTGCTTTTTTCAAACTTCTTCAGGTGTAGTTTTTTATTTTTTAGCCCCCGACCAAAAAAGGGGTGTTATAAGTTTGTAGTGTGTGTCTGTATTTCTGTGTTTCTGTGTATCTGTGTGTCTGTCCGTGTCCACGTACAGGCCAAACGGCTGTACTGATTTTGATTTAGTTTTTGTTTGAAAGTTCACTTGATCGAGAACTGTATTTGAAGAAAATTGGTCCAGCGGCTTAAAAGATATCACATCTTTTCTAGAAATATCGGTGGTTTTTAAAATGTTTAATTTTTGTTATTAATTTATTTATTTTAAAAATAGTATTTTTAAAATAAAAGGTCAAATAAAAGTTTAAAAGATCATTTATTTATTTTAATATTTTATTTGCTTTACGCTCTACACCAGCACAAAGTGCAATAACGTGACAAGAGATGGACTTTTCTGTGGAAATGTCCATATACTTAAAAAAAACATCTATTGATAAAATTTAATGATAATGCATTTGTATTCTCTCCTTCTCTTCAAATAACACAAACACTTCTTTGAAAACTTTAATGCAAGTTAATATGAAAGAGAACGTTGAAATACAAGTATTGGTTACTTCCCTAATTTGTACCAAAAATGTTCCAACCTCAGCCATTATTTGAAACTTATACATGGATGTAAAACAGGATTGTCGTGCTGAGGAAATTATTACAGGTTTAGGTGAAAAAGTTTTGGTATTGCTTTTTGTGAGTCAATTGATTAATTTGACCGTTAAAAATATTCTTATAATAAAAGCAAAACTATTTAAATCGCATACAAATTATATAAATTTATAATAATTAATAATAAATGTGGAAACTTTTTTATATAAAATTTAATGCCCCGAAAACTCTTTAAGTATTTTCGGCATTTTAACTGAGGCAACCCTTTCAAATCAATGTTGGCTGGCATGTGTGCACATACATATTTTCTATTCAATGAGTGCTTAACTCTCTACTCGACTTCCTATGAGCAGATATGCTCATTATTCATAATATTTTGCATAAAAATGTTAAAAAGAATTGTCTAGGACTCTTATTCGATTTTATTGGAGGAGGCTGCATTGTAAAATAGAATTATCGCCTCATTTATCCAATTTTTCGTTGTTGCCTGTAATACTCGATTTGTTCTTTAGAAATTTTGCTTTCAAGTGCAATTGAAGTGCAAAATATTTCATGTTGCTTTAAATAAGTGGTTGTTATGTGTAAAAGCCTTTTACTTTATTCACATTGCAGTTATGGGGAAAAATAAGTAGACATTTTTTAAAAAACAAATGAAGTGGCCTTTAACAATAATTTTCTGTTTTTTAATTAAATGTTAAAACAAACTTCTATATCTACTTTGTATACTTTGAAGAAGACAGCTTAGCTAAGGTTTATATTAAGTAATTTTAATGATTAATTTAAAAAATAAAAGACAAACAAAAATTTTTTGTGCTAAACTTGATAAAGCCGTATCAATAAATTATGTATGGTATAAGAAAAATACGTATGCTTCTTAATTAACTATGTATGTATATTTCCATTTTAGACACCAAAAACTTAAGTCAACTTTTACTTTTGAACTCGTCATAAACAATAACATAAGCAAATAGAAATTCATATAAAAATTCTGCCAATAACAAGAATTTGTTGTGGTTGTTTAGGGCATGCAGTGATTGGACTAATATAAGCTTACATAAGATCTATAACCATTGGCATAGGTATATATTTTTTTAGGGGGGGGAGGGCTAAGGGATCTATGACTGGCGATTTCCATTGGTAATATTAAAATAAATAATTACATGCAGTTTTTAATAATTCTAGGAAGGGCAACAGCAATTCTAGGGGAGGCAATACACCCCCAAAGAATGGCCTTTCTACGTCTATGTCTATAACTAACCTGACCAGATATTCAGCCTTAGGCGAAACTTTTCATATTTCGATCCCGCCTCAAATTTCTTACCAGCTTTATAACGCTTTTTAGAGTTTTGAAACTTTCAGTCTCTTATTCCATTTTTATTGAAATGCAACTCACAAAAATGCATTCTAAATATTTTTTTCCAGTGTAATTCTTGCTTAACTAGACAAAACCATAGTGTTTCGCTACACCCCATATACGTTTTGAAATGCATAGAAACATTTTCTATATATGAAGTGGTTCAAGGTTCACTATTTTGTCATGAAATAGTCATGAAGAGTTTCTAAATTATCACTTCATTACCCTGCAGGAAATGGAACTGACACAAGACTAGTCACGTGACCGGTCACCAAGTGATAGGGACCAGTCGGAGTTCTAACACTTCCTATGAAGCGGACCAATCAATTTTATATGGGAATGGCCTAGGATGGGGTTAATTGATAATTTGTATGTACCTTGTGACTTATCACAGAACTATCCCATAGGGACCTATTCGATGTATAATAATATAAATATAAATTATTTATAAATGTATTTTCGACATTTAACTGTGACAATTAACGCTTATAAATTTTTTTATTCTTACAAATGCAATGACATTTTATTTTTAATCTTAAAATGTTTTGAAATTCGAACCGACAACCTCGTGTATGATAGGCTGGCACACTATTCACTCGGCCACTCATAAATATTTCAAAAGTATAAATGCCAGTTAAGCTTAGGTTAATATTTAAGTATAGCTACGGGACTGGTTCCAGAATCACATTGAAGTGAGCTATTAACATTATATTTGCACTATTTGATAGATCCAGTATTCGACCACATCGAACATGTTCAGTACCGTTTGCTACAATACTAGACCTAGTTCGAATTAAATTGGCTCAAGACCAGGACGATACATCACGAAAATGGTCAGTATGTCACCATTTAAACGATATGTCTTTTTTCACCATACACTACTCCGTACTTTTGATAACACCCACATTTTGTCTAGCTATAAGACGAGTACGTTTAGAACAATTGTCACCAAATTTTCTGCAGGGTAGTTGCAAAGATATTTTTTTAAATAAAAAATTTTCTCTATTTGAGAAAAGCAACGCTTACCTATCCAACCCCGACTATTTTTTATCATCGGTAGAATCATTGGAGTTTCATGTTTGTGTATATAGCAAACACAAAGATATTAAAAAAGTTTAATTTGTGGGAAGTTAAAATTGGAAATTTACAACCGTTGATCCAAACGTTGTACTTTAACAGAGCCCTGTTAGAGTGTTTACATAACTCTGTTAAACTATAGATATTCGATTAATGTCTTTCGAAAGGACTTTTGTTTCGAGAAAAAGTAGTGTAAATTTATAGACAAGGTGAAATCCTATTATTGCCCACGAATCCCTTTCTGAAAACCATGAACCAGAAATTGACAAGTTTTCAACTTGGCATTTTCTAAGGGATACGCAATTTTTTTGGAACAAGTCAATGCATGCAGATATTATTGGTCATAGAATAATGTAGTCTTCTAAGAAGGTATTTGTATACTAGACCACCCAAATTGCTGAAAGTATTTATTTTATTCGCTCCACCGGCAGTTTCTGCATTTTTCACCCTGAAAATAAACTATCTTCACTATAGTTAAGCATGCGGAGTTTTTCGGATAAATTCTATATAATCATTATAACACTTTTCCTCAACATGAATTTGCCCTAGGCTATAGGCCTACCATGGTCCTTTAATGGGATGAAACTAAGTTTTTTGGAAAACTTTTTTAACTGCTCTCGCTAAATATTGGGAAGAGATAATTATAATCCATTTTTATTATTTTATAAGGTATAATCTTTAGATTATATAGCTCCATCACATATGCATAAAAATCAACTACATAAATTTAAATATATTTATTCACCACCTCTAGATACATTGTTGAACACAAGAAATTTGACGTCATCACTCTGCCGACAAATTAATCGTTTGGTCGCAGTGTAAAACATAAGAACATTTTTCAGTCTTTTTGCAAAACAAATCAAAATGCACTTGCCACAAAAATTAAAAGTAGAACTTCTCTGCAAAAGATGTATGATGACATTCCTATTCAGTGATGAGCAAAGTTACAAAACAGCATATGTGTATGCTAACTTCTAGTTTTGATGCCAATTTAATCACAATGACGTGTGTACATATCTATGTATATCGTTACCTTAATATGGAAAGTCTCTAACTTATTATGTTTTTGAAATGAAGTATTATGTATGTATATTTCTATAGAAGAATATCTAATGTATCGAAAAATTTTAAAATTTCGATTTCAAAAAAATGATTTAGGGCCGTTCTATATTAAGGTAACGATATGTTTTTACGAAAACAGAAATATAAAATGTAAAACAACAGCATAATTATTAAGTCTAAGAAAAAACAAATGCAACGAATATACTGATGTAAATAAACACCGATATACATATGTACTCATACATATCGAGCCTTTGTTGCAAAAGAGTCATAACTCAAAAAGAAAATGTTTATGCAAAAGACGAGATTTAGGTTTTGTATTTACACATAACTTAATGGAAAACGAAAATTTTATTTTTCTGTCAAAAGTTGAGTATCCAAGTAAACAATATCACGAGTAATTCTACATTAGTAACTCGAAAATCACTTTTTTGGAGTAATGATCCTATTGCCGCAAGGGCTTGATGTACATTTGGGCGCACCAAGTACAAAAGTAATACAACTTTACAGAACAAATTAAACACGTGCTTGTTGCTTGTAAGAAAAAAAAACAAATCAAATAGATATTTTGAAAATACTAAAAGAGAGACAACATATGCTACACCACATGAGCCCTAAGCACTATAAATAGGCCTGCGTTTTACAAAAGATGGTTTCAAAAGTACTGACAAGAGACACACACATTTTATTGTTCTATGACCTAGAAGAAATCATTGCTTGTACCTTAGCTCGATTAATCTGTGAGAACTAACGCAGTTTGCAGATGCTATCCTCTCAGTCCAGAGGTCGTGGGTTCGATTTCCGTCATAGACCCTGGGTGTTTTCCGCAGACAAGCTAATCTCCTCACGGGCTGTCTTTGTGTTACTGAAAAAATATATATGTAACAAGAGGCTGTGATAATGGGCCTTACGACTACGATGATTTTGTACTAGATTAAAGAAAAAATTTTGCAATGTTCTTTAGCCTAGTACAAAAGCGTCGTAGTCGAAGTCGTAATACGATACTCGTAATAAGGCCCAATATTTTATGTAAATAAAATATCTGTTAAAATATGATATTTGCTAAATTGAAAGTATAACTAAACTAATTTTTTGAAGTCTTATAATCGTCATATAAGCCCAGGGAAGAACTGGCACAATTTTTTTTCAAACAATTGTTGAATATATAGTTCTGAACTTTATAATTTAAAAACTTGAGAGTTGTTTTAATTTGTTTTTAAAGGACCACACAAATTTTTTAATATTAAGTCAATAAAAGACTTCTTGAATTTATTTCTTCAAAAGATATAATTAGGCAAATGGTGCAAAGACTAGTTAAATGTTTTATGTTTCATTTTACTTGGCCCTAAACCCTTTCCGATTAAAGCTGAGTGAGAGCAAAATTTAAAGTTTAGACGTTGGTATTTGCATCAATTAAAATCGGCATCAGCGATTGCGCTAATTTTTTTTTTAATTTTTTGACATAACCCAACTTGGGTTTTTACGGACAGAAAAATACAACTTGTCCACTTTTGCCGCCAAGTCTTTCATTTATCCAAATTAGGAGAGCGGCTGGACCGGTCTGTAAATTTTTTTTTAAATATTCGCAATAATTTTAAGAAATAGTATTAAGGAGTATATAAGTGGCGTGTCAACTTCCATATGCAAATTTTTTTAATATCTCTGCAACTAATGCAGCAAAAAACGTGCAATTTTGTATAAGTAACGATTTTTATAATGTTAGTTGTCTAAAAAAAACTTGGTATTCGAACATAAGGGTGTAGCATCTCCCATAAAGAGAAATTAGTTACCTCGTAGGGATAACTCAGCATTGTCTGTTGGTATAAATTTTAGAATTGAACTGGTAGAACAAAGAAGCCAGGCAGTAAAAAGATAACTCCAATAACGAGAATTGTGTCATTTTATAACACAAGAGTCAAGATTGTAGCAAAAAGTGTGTCACCTCCCAAATAAATTAGATATATACTTCTTAATATCAACAGCTTGAAAGTCCGTTGATTTTGCTGATGAAAGAAAGAATCCCGATTAGATTTGACAACAAGTGAGCGTGAGAGGGAGAAAATATTCACTGAAAAAACTGTCTTGGAAACTAATAGAGTGAGAGTTTTAGGACTCTTCAATCATATAAATTGAAAAAATTCAACAATAATTTTTTCTGTTAACTTTTCCTCATGATACAATTACAGGTAATCGCGAAGCGCCAGCTGTTTTGCTTGTTTTGTGATGTGATCTGCCAAATGTTGCTTATGTCTTAGCAACACACGCGCACAGTGCCTATTAAAACTGTACTGATACAAACAAGCGTTGCAAAGCTAAAAGAAAACGCAAGTACATGTTTTCTCTTGATTTTTTGACAGTTTTCATCACAAAAGACCAATAATAATCACTGCTGTTTCATTTGTTGTAGATACGCGGCTACCTGTATTATTGTATCATGCTTTTCCTAACAATTTAGATTTTTATTTTTGTTGGCTCTCGAGTAATATTTCTGATTTTTAGTCCTCAAAGAGGCTTTGCAAGTTAGATTACACCCACAATAATATTACCTTTAAATAAGGAGCATTATTCATTTAGACCTTCAAATAACTTGGAACTTTTAGTGCAACACTGGCGCCTTGCAAACTAAAACTTATAATGTTGTGCTTCAGTACATCTCCTGCCATATCAACACATCTGTACAAATTAAAATACTACGAGTACATATGAACAAAAACAATATGTTGGTTGATGAGATGACAACTGATGTTGAGTCAGTGGTTGAAATGAAATTGCTTGACACTTTTCAGGCGCAACAATTATGTTACGTCTCCACCATATGTGCATATGTGTATGTGTATGTATGTCATTCGTAGTAGTTGCGATTGAGAAAAGCAGAAATCTGCTCGAATAAATGTATAAGTGTCAGTCAGCAGTAAATTTTTGAATAAAGTCTTAATATATGCATATTATGCATATGTCATTCGGCATCTACGGGTAGCTTTTGTAGAACACCCTACATTTTTGAAGGAATCTTATAGTAAGGCTTGTTAATTATATTTAATCCAATGTACTTAAATTTCATACAAAGCAGTTGATAACTATTATTTTTTAAGTGTGAGTGATATCAGCTGGAATCAGTTTTATTCAAATGTGATCTAACACCTTGATGAGCAAGAATTTCACTCATTATTATAGGGTATTTTTCGAAATACATAGACGTGCAGGAATATAAAAATATGTTGCTCTATAAAGAGATTTCATTGTATGCATTTTTGTCACGGCATATGTAAATGTATGTATGTCTCTCACAATTTGTTCGTTTAGAAGTTACTAAACAATGGCAGAAAGCAAAACTTCCATTATTATTATTGTGCTTGCTGTTGACTTACATACTTGTACATTTGTGTGTTGCTAGATTTGCTTTTCTGAAAATTAACTCTTATGGCCCGAAGCCTGACGTTTGACATTGTGGTTGTGGATAGAAAACACATTTGCCTACAAATTGAAAGAAGAAAGCACAAAGCAAATGCATATTATTTTGTTTAGTGTGTTCAGGTCGATTGGAAAGAGACTTTTCAGAATAAATTTTAAAAAATTGGTTTCAAACTTGTTTCGTAAAATGCACACATACATACATATACATACTTAAATTTGCCATAACTAAGATGATTTTCAGTATGATGTTTTATAAAACCCTCAGCACTTAGTATTTAATTTTATAACACTCTACAACAAAATCAAACTTTCTGTCTAATGCACCTGTTAGTGTTAGATTGGTATAGGATTCCTTTACATTTAAGCCAAAGGATGTGTTTAACACTTTAATGTAAGGTTTCTACAACTTTTCTTCGTATGCGTCTTTTTGATGTATAAACATCTATACGCTAGGAGGTAAAAATCTTTTTCACAATACAATCACAAATTTTGAGTAAGATGTTATCAAATAGGTGTGAACAAATTTTAAAGCATACTTTCAGGAGGAATTATTAATTAATTTTAATAGAAATTGCTTGTGAAGTGTAATAGTGTTGCCAATGGGTATAATTTGGTTAAAAAGTTGAAAAATATAAAATAAATAAAATATATATAAACTTTTAAATAAAATGTCAAATATTTGTTTAAAAGATATATAGCAGTCTTTATAAAGGATTTATAATATTATATTATAACATATCTTCATTACGTACTGTTGTTGCCTTACACTGAAGCTGGTGCACGACAATTGGGTAACAATCTCCATCTCATGCCAATTATTATGGATGCAGATTTTAATAGAAATTTTGCAAACCTTTTTTTTAGCGTTTTCCACTTGCATATGAGCGATTCGCCACAAACCCCCACAACTAATAATTCCACTACAATACATGCAGTTTTCCATCAGTAGAGTAAAAAATTTATATATATTATTTGAGTTACCATAAGCCAATATTAAAAAAAAATTCAGTACTAGATGTTTACACATCTCCCCTGTGATCGGACTTATATTTCTTCTTTTATTATTTTTATTTTATAGTCTACTCGTAATGTGTTTAATGCTTAAAGTACCAATTTCTACTGGGAGTCTACTGCCATAGAATAAACTTTATTTTGTTTTCAGTTACTAAATTCAAAAACTCAAATACAATTATTACTAAAATAGCACCTACACAGAATTTGTAGAGCTAAAAACCAAATTCTGAAAACCTTAGTAGAATAAAAAACAACTTTTTACGAACTTTTGCCTGATCAAATTATAAATATAGAAACAAGTTAAATTCGAACATAAATAGTTATAATTAACTTAAATTAATAGCTATGGGCCTAAGGGAAAAAATTAAGTTAATAAACTTAATAGTAGCAAAACAAAAAAGTTTGTCTTAAGTAGAACAAAAATAATTTAAATTAACAAACATGTGCATAGTTAGTAAAGAACAAACGACAATGGTAAGACTGCTGTAAATTTAGAGATGGTAACTTTGAGCCTTCATTACAAAACACATGAGCAAATTGAAATACGATGAATCAAACCAATTCACATATTCCATTTGCAATAAAGTTTCGTATATAAGGCAGAAATGTACATCAACTGACACCACACACAGTGGATCAAACACAAAAGAACGCTGATGGTGAAAGAGTAGTGGCCTTCGAAAACAGCTAGTTGTTCCGTTCTACTACGTGTTTGTCAGAATATTTACAGTTAACATTGGTGTTTGCCACAAGTAGTTTGGCTTAAAAAGCGATACGAACTTTCGCCTAATCAAATTCTAAATATAATTGTTTCTTTCTTAAAATGTGTTACTATAAATTTATCAAACCAAATAAAGAAAATAATTAAACTTAAAATCACTTTCAGAAACCTGCTTGTTAAAACAAAAATTATAATATCATTTGATAATTGTTTCAGTATACATTAATTGAATCAAACAATTTTCAATTAAACAGCTCCTTTATTGTTTAAATTTTGCAAACAGAACTTACAATGCAAAATATTTTAAATCAGTTATTGTAAAATTGTTAATTGAATACTTACACATAAATATATTTCAAAGCTGCACAAATTGCATGTTATCAGTTTGCAGATAAATAGGACTGAAATAAAGCAGCTGAAAAAAATCAATTGAAATGAAAAAAAAAATTATTCAGTTTGTGGCAAGCACTTTATTGCATGAACATGAAATTTCAATTAAGTCTTGTGACCAATTTTATTTGGTCAACTCTTACACATAGCAACAACCAACTCAGTGAACATTTTGAAACAACAAATTTGAGGCAGAATTAATTCAATTTTTTTTAACAAAATTAAAAGTCTTTAATATGTTACTTACTGGTCACATATTTCTACAGCTTTTTTTGTAAAATATTGAAGATTTATAACAAAAAAAAAGTTACAGATAAATCTAAGCAATGTGGATCACAAAAATTCCGATAACCAGCACATTGCACGTGAGCGCTTTTTGACTCACGACACGCAAGCTCACGCAGAAAAATATTTTACTTACGCACTTTCACGCACGAATGGTATTGCAAATTTTCGCGATCACGCATGCTCCTGAATAAAGTATTCCTAAGCACGCACAAGTGGTTTACAACTTATTACGATCACGCACGCTCACGAAAAAGAATATGTATAATCCAATTGGTATGTTTTTTTTTATTTAAAATTTACTTTGCACAGTGGGGCTTTTACAAAATAAATGGTAATAAATCTGTAACTTCTAAACTACTGATTGGAAATATATGAAACTTCTAACATCTGTAGAGGAGGCCTTATAACACATGTCATGACAGCCTTCTGGCTCGAGCTGAAGAGTTCATGAAGTGGGCTATAATTCGTGCGTGATTCTTAAAAATAGCTCACGCACGATCACGCACGAGTAACTTTTTTTAAGATTATTTATAAATTTGATCACGATCAAGCGTAAATCACGAAATCAAAACATTTGCACATCTCTAAAAATAACTAACTGAGAATATTTGCTAAATTACCCAAAAAATATTAAATTTTATTAAGTTTGAAATTAAAAAGGAAAATTGTGCCTTAAAAATATTACAGTCTTATTTATAAAACTTATTAAGTTTTAATAAAGGCTTTTTAAAACAAAATTTTCAAACAAAATTTTTCTTAAAAAGCATTAATAACACGGTGCTACAGTGAAAATATACTTGGAAAGTGACCTAGTGTAAGTTGTAGGCATTATTAAGTAGATCATAAATCAATTTTTAAAAGTTCGGAAACACCCCCAAATTTCGGAGTTATTCCGAAAAAACTATTTTCGGGTAGGTCCGAGTACTTATGAACACGTAACTCAGTTGATTTTAATCCGATCTTAAATTTTTGAACGCTTTATGAAAGACAAAGAATATATCTTTCCAACCGTATACATTTTATGCTATATTAATTAATTATTGGTAGTAATTTTCGTAATAACATCTGCAATTTTTTTTATTTTTTTATGTTTTTTTAAATTTGAGTTCTTTTTTTATAATTTTTTCTATAAAAGCAGATGTATTTGTATAAAAAATTTTAAATAGAATTTTATAACAAATAAAATGAACTTTAGTTTTTTAAATCGGACAATATTTGTGAAAGTTATTAAACTTTATTTAAATTTAAATAGCAGTTGATACCCCCAAGCGGAAAAAATTTAAGTGAGAATAATTTTTTTATACTGAGAGATAAATTAAATACTTTTGTTAAGTTGCAATGCTCTTTATGTTTTTGTTTTAATTTTGCCGTTAGATATTTTGACATTTATTTATTACTTGAGTGCATTATGTGAAAATTTTTTGGGAAATAAAAAAAGTGAAAATTATATTGATGTAGTAAAAGAATTTCTGGAGGCTTATGCAGAAATGGGATGCAGAATGTCCATTAAAGTTCATTTCCTAGGACAATTCAGTGATGAGCAAGGCGAACGATTTCGGAATAACTCCAAAATTTGAGGGTGTTTCCGAACTTTTAAAAATTGATTTATGATCTACTAAATAAGGTCTATAACCTACACTAGGTCCCTTTTCAAGTAAAAAAAAAGTACTCATTTGTAGCAGCGTGTAATTTGTATAATAGAGCATTTACACCAGCACAAAATGTAGCAGATTTTAATTTAAATCCTTATGAATGAAATCTAAACCATTTACACCAACTTCTTTTGGCATTTATCAAGATTTTTTATCCGAAACAAAACCTATTAACTGAAAAATTTCCAAAATTACAACCAACCAACTGAAATGTAGCCAATTCACACACCTTTTTAAGCAGACCGCAGCTAGTTCACTCATAATTTTTTATAATTATGTTGTACAGGGTGGTAAAAAGTAAATAAAAATATTAGATTTTGATTGGATTTCCTACAAATCTACTGACTAAATAGATTTTTTTTTGTATGGGAAATCTAGTAAAAAGTAATTAGATTTAGCTTGAAATCTCGTAAGTACTAGATTTTGAGATAATGTATACCCTATAAATAAGGCTCTTATTATTTCATTTTAATAAATCCTTTTTCATCATATAACTGATTATTTAAAACAAATAAAAATCTATTAATTTAAAACGAAAAAAAAAAACAAATTAAAAGTTTAAATTTCCCAACTCTGGAACCATTATTCTGTTTTTTTTTAAATATTTTGTCTTGAAGCTTTTTAAAACTCTGCAATCATGGCAAAACATGCTTTTGAATTTTAAGCTTAAAGATTTAAAAACTTTATATTTTACAATTTACAATATACTGGTACGTGTATATGTACGTATGTATGTAAAGGGTGGTTAAATTTTAAGGGCCGATGTTGATGTGAACGTCAAGTTTTTTTCAGCATTTCATTTAACATTTCTGAATTTCAAGACTAACTCAATTTGAACAATGGAAAGATACACATACAACACGCAACGCGTTAAAGTTATTCAGGCTTAGTATGAAAATGGGCGTTCAAATCAAAATGTATATCGTGCACATGATGAGGCACATTTTCATTTAAGTGGATTCGTCAATAAGCAAAACTGCCGCATTTGAGCGAATGATAGTCAAAGAGTGATTGTCGAAAAACAAATGCACCAGCAAAGAGTGACTGTTTGCTGCGGTTTATGTGCTGGCCGCATCATCGGGCCGTATTTTTTTTCCAAAATGAGGCTGGTCAGGCAGTTACTGTGAATGGCGTTCGCTATCGTGAGATGATAATGAACTTTCTATGGCCCGAGTTGGAATATATGGATGTGGACGATATGTGGTTTCAATAGGACGGTGCCACTTGCCACACAGCTAACGAAACAATGGCTTTTTTGCGCGACAAATTCAATGGGCGTGTTATCTCACGTGGTGGCGATGCCAATTGACCGTCAAGATCATGTGATTTGACACCGCTGCACTTCTTTCTTTGGGGTTATTTGAAAGAAAAGGTGCACGTCGATAATAAGCCAGCAACAATTTAAGAGCTAAAGGATGAGCTAATTCGGCACATTAATGGCATAGAGCCTCTATTATGCCTCGGCGTCCTCAAAAATTTGGACCATCGGATGGAGGTCAAAATCAACACCGGCTCTTAAAATTTTACCACCCTTTATATTTTTTTTTGGTATTTAAATAATATTTTCATACAACATACATATACTAATATGTGTATTTGCAAGCATGCATGTATGTATGAGTAACTAAAAAGAAAACACGTTCACAATCCACATCCGCATGATTTGCAAATAATAACTTCTTTATGAGCATTCGTGTACACAACCACACCAGCACCCACACACACACACACACATACACACACACAAATCTATTTGCATACACATACACTCGCACAAAACCACATCTAAATACAACATATTTTTAGTCTAGTATTCATCGGTATAAGAAACCTCAGGAAAAAGAAATCATGTATTCATTGTATTTCACCCATGTATTCAAATTGAGAGGCATGTATGTATGTATGTATGTATGTCTGAATGGATGTGTGCACGTAAGTGCTTGTGTACTCGTGTATGCATGAAGAAGGTACTCTGGCATATATTTGATTTCAATTCAGTACGAATGTTCTTTTGCATTCTTTTCCTCGTACTCGTATAAGATTTTGTTGTCAATAATAATATTGTGAATTGAACTTTTTCCCATTTTTACTGTGCAAATTTAAAGAAATGCATTTACTCATTCATCGAAAAGTTCAAGCAAAAATATACACATTAATACAAACAACCTGTAATAAAAATCGAAGAGAAAAATTTGTTTTATTTGCAAATAAAGACCAACCAAGCCCAGTATGTAAAGCAATAGCTGCTGATAACGATGAGGAATAATTTGGAAAATGAGCAACAGTTCGTCTCAATAATAGTTTATAGATTTTTTTAAACAATCCTTAAAAAAATCGACGTAAGACTGAACAGTTTTTGTGTGTGTGTGTGGAATCTTGCCCCTTTAATGTTGAATTCTTAAGATGAGCTTCCACTTCTTAAATCACCATGTCAATCGATGGCACAGAACTAGCAAAGGTAAGAGATCATGAAAATATTTCAATACCTGACTTCTTACATATTCTCGTTTATTGACACATACATACATGCATTCGTATCTGACTGGGAAAATGTGTATGTGGTTTATTCAAAGACGTGAGTGTATCTGAAAATTAAAATTTGTAGCATCCTTTCATTACATTCTCTCTTATGTTGTATTATTGTGCATTTCGGCTTGCACGGAACAAATAAGGTACAGGTACAAATTTCTGTTATGTGTGATTGCATGATTCAAACCAATACACACTCACACATACACAAGCACCTACAGAGACTTTTCTTCAAACCTGCCACACTAGTTAGTGAGAGCTGATTATCCTGTGCTGAGGATATTATTTACATAGGCTTCTTATTGTAAGAAATATATTCACGTCTTCTTTTTTCTTATATTTAATAAAAAAAAAAAATAAATAAAATAATAATAGAAATTTTAAATGAAATTGCAACTCATACACTAGATGGAATTGCAAAAAAAGTTCAAGTCAGTGTTCAATTAAAGAATACATATGCGAATAAGAATCGACAAATATGAAAAATGAAGGTAAAAGGAAAATATTTCATTAGAAACCAATCAAAACATTATAAAAATATGTAATGTAAATGCATGCAGTGAAGGAAATAGTTAAAAAAAGTTGTCTACGGTGAATCCCTTATAATTTTTTGTAATAAAAAAATACATTGTCCGATGCGCTTTTCGAAAAAATACTTAGATGTGCTATATTAAGAGGTTTGATTACATCTTAAGTATGAATGATGAACTGAATAATTAATATGAATAACAACATACACTCTTGCTTAGATGATTAGAACCACATGAATTTCTGTTCTTAGTAGGCCCTAGCTTTATCACTAGAAAGGACACTTTCTTAAAATTAAAAAATAACAAAAACAACATTAAAGCTTAATGCAACAGGAGTTTAAAGGGCATATTTTGTAAATAGAAACGGTTTTTTCATTTCGAAATTTTGTATGCAAAAATATTTTTGGAAACAAATTTTCGTTATTTTTCGTACAATAGTGGGTGCTACCATCCTTGTTTCAACTAATTTCAAATATTGTTTTTTTTTAGTCATAAAAAACAGGAATTCAACTAGTTCTGATTATCTGATCTAGAGTGTATATACGCATGTTACCTTCTTTTGGAAACGGAAAGAGAAGATATGACTGACAGTGAACTATTAAGTTATTAAGAATAACTAGAGTGGCATTGGCTGAAGTAGTTAGCTTGTTGACTACAAAACTGAAGGTCCTGGGTTCGAGTCCGGACTGCGACAGCCATTAAATAACAACACAACTAATTTTTTTTGATCTTTATTGGTGTCCTTTATATCAGTTGTTGTGGGAAAAGTTCTGGTCATGCAGGCATAAGGCACTGGTCACTAAAGCTACACCAGCTTAAGCGGATGCTAATCTGTCGTCAGTATTGTGTAAATAAATCACCAATAAAATGGCTACTAACCTCAGCTTTAAAATTTAATACGCCTCATAAGACACCAGAGGCACTGCAACAAACACTGCCTTATTTTAAAAAAAGCATGCAAAAAAGCAGAGCTGTAGAATGAAGCTTTCGTGTATATTTTCCTTCACTACCTGTCTTCGCTATTACTAGCCCATCACTATCACTATCACAAAGGGATCATTGTATTGGTCGCAAGTGAGCTGGACTCTAATTTTCATCCTTTCTTACCAGCAGCCTGCTAACATAACCTAACCAAATCTAAGAATAACTAATTTTGCAACTCTGCTCTTGTGCATTTTGTTAAATTTTATAGCCTTATTGCAGCACTTCTAGTCTTAAGTAGGGACCAGCGAATGACAAAAGTATAGTTTTAAGTACTCTTTGAGTATTGTCCGTCAAACAACTATGAATGCATACAGGTCAAAATAAAAAAACGCTACCTGATAACATACGCTTTAAATTAAAACAGAATACGTGTAACTATTAAGATCCAGCAATTATGATTATAAAAATTTTTTAAATTACGAGGTGTGAACTACAATCATACGCATGAGTATAAAAATACTTTGACTACTAATCGGCTACACATGCATATATTTTATTTTCATACATACATAAATCATATTTTCGAACAGTCTCACATAAGCCCACACATTTTTTATTCCGTTTTATATACACATGCATATGTATGTATGATAATGAGAAATAAATATCCCGAGTATCATGCGTATATTTTTGTGTCTGATTAAATGTCAATAGCCTGTGTATAAACACACTCAGACTATAGGTAGGAGAGAAAGATAGAGAGTCAATGAAGGTCATGCACAAATGCCTTTTAGTTTTAGTTGTAGCGTATTTTAGTTTTTCCCATAAACGAAGTAGAGATGCTCTTGTATGCTGGAATCGGCTTTAGTCATTATTAGTTGGGAGTAAATATATGAACGTACAAGGTGTATGCACTACAATTAGGATTATGCGCAGTTACTAAAATTAAGACATGTCATTGTGTGGACACTAATGCATATCAGAAAAATTTACAATCTTTTTATGACTGAGCCATTTGCATTGTTATGTTCTCAAAAATGTGTTTCCCTTGCAGTTAAATTGAGAAATTTGGTGTCCACAAAAACATCATTATAAATAATCTAGATAATACATTAATGTAAAAGATACCAATGCACAAGCTAAGTTAACCTATAATTCCATAGGAGATTATTAGTAAAAAAGATGATCAGCAAGTAATTATTCTATAACTTGCTAAAATATTTCACCAAATTATTGAGTTTTTGTCCAGGAAAATTTTGAAATATGAAGTATATAACCATTAACTCAAAATAAGCGTAGCTCATTTTAAGCAGTTTTTACTTTTTGCGATAGTCATAATTTCATGGGTTGGCCTTAAAAACAAGTTAAAGTGACAATTTTGCTAATAACTCAAGCATAATTTGTTTTATTTAAATTTAAAGATAGGAAGAGTTTAGTGAAATTATCTTTACGTATAAACACGAAAGTTTCTGTACCCAACATACCAAATATCTTAAGAAAAATATTATAATAAGCTTGCTAACATAAGCCTTAAGCTGGAAAAAAATTAAAAATATATTGAAGCAGTTGGAGCTATTATTATAACTTAAAGTTAGTTAAAAGTAGGATTTTATCGGACGTATAAAAAGTTTTTCATTAGTAAAATTTGAGCTTAACCTAAAGTGAGCGCTAAGTGAAAGGCAAACGTATCCTTCTTGGTAAGTTAAATTAAACTTATAATAATGCATAGCGCTCTATACGTCCAACAAAATCCTAGTTTTAACTAACTTTAAGTTGTAATAATGGCCCTTAGCGTAACAATTATAAAAAAATCAAAATGTGCATGGTTTCTGTAGGCTTATCCTGGCAATTTTTCATCTAATTTTTTAACCTTCTTTTACGTATACAATAAAGCTATTTTTTAAGCTTAAGGTCTTTATATATTTTTAGTTTTCTATTTCGATATATCGTTAACTTTCAGTTAACATTCTTTAGGATATTTTTTTTATTTAATTTTTTTCCTTGCGATTTAAAGCAAAAAAAGATTTTTTATAATAGGAAATATTCTGGAGAAGTTAACCAAAATATCAAAATATTTAAAATATATATATATGTATATATATATATAAATATATTGTTCTATTGCTCTATTTTTGATTTAATTGTAAGCAACATGTAAGAAAGAATTAACTTTTTTTTATTGAAATTAGAGCTTTATGGGCCTTTCCATAATTTAGAGTTATTAAAAAAGAAAAATTTATCATAAGTCACAATTTACGCATATAAAAGCATTTGAATATATAAAAAGAACCTTCTCGTGAAAACGATAATTTTTGTCGCTAACGACTTAGCCGAAAATAAGGCTCGATATGTCGTTTATAAGCATGCTTTAGAAAAAATTGTGCATAATAAGAGTTTCTCAAGCATTGGTAAAAACTGCTGGTGAATTTCCATTTTATAAACATGACTATAAACGAAACTAAGAAAAGTTTAAAAAAGCTTATTATCATGGGTATATTTATATACATATTTACACATAAATACTAAAGTTTTACATTTAAATAACCTCTAGATCATTTATTCAGTTTATTACTGCTTTGTATTTTAAAAATTTCTTAATTTTATTTTTGTCTAAACCGCAAAAATGAAACTCAAAAATAATTATCATACACTCAGCGCCAAACCAGTAAAATCATATTAAAAATTTACCTCAATAACCAATTGGATACATTGTAAAATATCAAATTCATTTAGCAAAAAAAAAAAAATTAATTTTGTGCACTTGCATTTTATACAAGCATGTATGTGCGTAAGTTGTAAAGTGCATTAGTGCATGAATGTGTATCCAACGCTGCTTTCGGTCGTATCCAATAGACCACACAACCACCATTTAAAGCAAGCAAAAGCAATATACGTGTACATTATAACACGATATTTGTATATCGTTACATAAGACTCAAAACGCTTATCTAATATATTAGTTTTTATAAATTCTTTGGTATATTTCTGCAAAAAAAAAAAAAAAAAATACCAAATCTGCGCAAACAATAAAAGCGATTGTATTAATGTCTTACATTTTAACAGAAGGAGGTTAAATTATGCAAATGTTAGTAATGGTATTTGCAGTTTCAGGTAACGAAATGTAATTTTTTAATTGCTTGGCGTATGCTGCTCATATTAAATGAAAAACTAATTAAAATATTTTCCAAAAGGTGTTAATCATATCGTAATATGATAAAAAGATATACGCATGCATTTGGACACACTTGTTTGAGTTTGTTTTTCTTTACCATGTTAATTTATTAATAAAATATTTTATTGCATTTGTATGTATGCATATGCAAAGCCTGAAAAATGAGGTGAAAATAATTATTATTATAATTTATATAATTATTCAACCGAAATTTGAGTTAACGCAATTTCCTTAAGGGTATATTAAAGAATTTTAATATTTTTTTTCAAGTAAAAATAAATATTTTCCAAGCATTTAGAAAAAGAATCACTGAAATAATACGACAATTATTTAATTTAACTTAAAGCATTGCCTTCCGATGGTACCAAGTGTGTTAGCTAAACTTTATACACTCAGAAATTGTATGCGAGTGGTATAAAACTATTTCAAATGGGGTAATTTTACGGTTAGTACGATGTAACGCAAAGTTTGACCAGCCCTGGGAAATTGCAATATTAAACCCACCATGTTTTATTCATTTATTTGCATAATATTTGGACTAGTCCTGGTCTTTTACTGACTAGTCGCGTTATTTGCAGGCTATATGCGTTAGCAAACTTATTCATTGCACTTGGATATTTCAAAAGGGAATCGTGTGACCCAACAACCCCTTTTATAAGAGTATGTGTATTATTTCACGACGATTTCAAAAAAGGTAGTTTTTTGCTGAATGTAAGCTTCGTACAGTGGTTCAAATGCTCAACCTAGCTAGAAAGAAGTCATAATTCGCTTTTACAAAGCATGTTAATAGATTTAATCAATATAAATGGGAGAAATATCTTTAATGGGCATGGCAGATTTTAAATACTTACATGTCTCATTATTTTCCATTTCAAATTAATAGGGCATTTACATTGCCTCGAAATCTAGTACTTAAGAGATTTCGATCTTAACCTTGCTGATTTTTAACAGATTTCCCATTTAAAATAAGAAAAAGCTTGTGAGTAGGTTTGAAAGAATTCTAATAGGGCATTTACATTAGCACAAATCTAGCATATTTTGATTAAAATCTTTATGAAAATCTATACCGTTTTTTTGACATTTATCAAGATTTTTTTTTATCCAAAACAAAATCCATCAACTGATTTGTTTCCAAAACTACAACGAAACAACTGCATTGTAGCCAATTCACACACTTTTTTAAGCAGACCGTAGCTAATTCACTCACCTTTTGTTGTATAGGGTAGTAAGGAATAAATAACAACATTAGATTTTTATTAGATTTCTTATAAATCTACTGAAAAATTAGATTTCATTTTGTATGGGAAATCTTGAAAAAAGCAGCTAGATTTAGCTCGAAATCTCGAAAGTTCTAGATTTCGAGTCTTATAAAACTTTAATATTTTTATTTATTCTTTACTACCCTGTACAACAAAAGGTGAGTGAATTAGCTACGGTCTGCTTAAAAAAGTGTGTGAATTGGCTACAATGCAGTTGTTTGGTTATAGTCTTAGAAATTATTCAGTTAATTGGTTTTGTTTTGGATAAAAAAATCTTAATAAATGTCAAAAACTTAGGGTAAATGGTATAGACTTTCATAAGGACTTTAACTAAAATCTACAGGTGTAAATACATTATAAGGCTAAAAATTTTTTTACCAAAATTTTTTAATACATGTATTTATTTATCATACATATCTTCAAAAATGAGCCACCAATAAGTATTCAAATCTAAAATCTAAATGTAATTATTATTTTCCCGACCAGTATCGAACATGAACTTAGTGATAGTAATTAATAATACATAAGAGTCGTGCCAAGCAAAAAATCAAATATCACGCAATTTTATAAAAATGTGGCGGTCTATCAAACAGTATTTGGTATTTTGCAAACACAAATTACGCTTTTCTTTGTATTGAACTTATAAGTAATTGATTGGCAGTAAACAAATTTACGGCAGTTTCGAAATTTTAGTTCTGCTTCGCAAAAGTGGTAACTTGACCCACAGTGCACTGGTATTAGTTAAGCTTAAAATTCAATATGAATTTGAAACGAATGTTATTTACAATTTTTTATACAAAATTTACCTAAAATGGATTTCAAATTCATTTTTTATGATTAGGGGCGATTGTATTTTAGAATTTTTCAATAAATTATATATTTTCGACAAACACAAAGATGCATTAATATTTTTTTTCAGTTAACATATTTATACAAATTTGTTAATTAAATTACATATGCTAAAAAACAGCTAATTCATTTATTGCAAATATTTAAAATTCTTCGGTCAAGGTAAAATGTACCATGATAGTTTAATAATTTTTTCATTACTGTTCCTAAAAATGCTTCGTATTTTTAAGATACTATTTAAATTTTTTCTCCAGCAACTTCAACGTCTGCTTCTTAAATAACATAGCCTTAAATAAACATCGATTTCCTAGAAACCATTACTTATGCAATGAAGAGCTGTGTGCTGTCTTTTTTTTTTCTATTTTTATTAAGTTTGCTAAAAAGAAAATTGTGCATGTAATGACTATATTCCAATTACGTGACCGAAAAAAAACTCTTGACTTTTGCCACAAGATCGCCAAAGAAACAATGAAATAATATTGTGCTACGACTGCAAGTGCAATTATATAAGCAAATCAAACTTGAACAAACTTTTATAAGGCTTCATAAAACAACAAATATTTTTTTTTTAAATCTTCAACAACAGCTGTGTATAAATTAAATGCTTTATTTTCCAATTTGTATTTAAGAAACAGAGTTGTTGCAAATACTAGAACAACTTTATTAATGTTTTTTACATATTCTAACCGAAAGAAATAATTTTATAACAAAGTAGGGAACAAGTAGATAGCGATCGAAATTTCGAAACAAAAACACAGTTAAAATTTTATGAAAATTTGTTCTAAATCGAATACAGTAATTCGCCCTCTGAAGTAGAAAGACTGTCGGAATCTCTTTGTGTTAATATTTGTCTAGCTATATTTAAAATAATAAGGTAATATGAAATATTGTAATTAAGGCAAGTGCAGCTTGATTGCTGTAGGCAAAAAGCACACGAAAGATTTTATGGATATTTGTTTGTATAGTGTTAACTTAATAGCAATACCAAAGGATAACAGCTGATTACTACACTTCACTTCAGTTTAGTTTAGTTAAAAACTATTTTTTTGGAGAAGAATCTTAGGTATATACAGTCAGGAAAAAATAGAAATGTAAAATCAACATGCAAACATTTTGATTTTAAATCATATGTGTTGGTGTTTATTTGCTTTGTTCATAGCTGCAATACACTATTGTGCTTAGCTGTATGACTTGTTTTTGTATTGTTGTTTTTTATTTTATTGCTGGTGTGCACTAGTCTTGTATTTGGAGGGTCACAGGAGCGAATCCTGGAGACAAGTCAAAGAAGGTTGTATTTTTTTTAACTATAACTTTTCAAATAAATTTCATGTTAAATAATCAATTATATAATGTTGAATTAAAATTTAACTACTAATGGTATATAATTACCGTGTGTGTAAATAAATTTTAAGGTTTTTGTGGCTGCTAAGCGCGTTCACTACCCCGCAATGAGATCTGAGCTAAAAACTTGGGCGGAGAATCCAATTACATACATATAAACATTATTCTGATGACTGTGCCAATATATAGACATAAGTTAAGTAATTAATAAAATATAATCCCTACATTAACTTAAATTCATGTTGTTTCAACTTGAAATAATTTTGATTCAACATGCTTTTTCATGTTATTTCAGTATAGAATTAACGTAGTTTCAGCTGGAAATAACTTTGGTTCATCATGGTTTTTAATTTTGATTTAGCAGTACGGGAATGTTAAATCAAGATGAAATATAGTTATTTCAAAAGGAAACATTTTCTTTGAAGATTACTGTAAATCATGTTGACTTAACATGAAACACATATGAAGCAAAAGCATTGCTAAGCAAGTTAAATTAACATTGTTTACGTAGATTTTAAGTTGAAAATTTTCTCTGTGTGCTTAAATCAATCCTATAGAAAATTTTAAGAATCTTTATATTATTAATAATAAAATTTCAACTCTCCGATTTGTGTTGAGAAATAACTTCTATGAATTTTTCAGATTTGTATAGCCTTGGCTTGTAAGAAGATTCATAGCAGGTAGTTCTTTCATGCTGAACTTTTTTGTCTACTTAATGCAAAGTGGGCCTCAATGCATTTTTTTATGTAATAATAGTAAAAAGTTCTTTCATGCTGAACTTTTGTTTAAAGTTGATGTCAGGCAAGCCTCTACAGCTACTGCACTATCTTTTAGTATAAGCACAATATACAGTCTGTAAAGGGTCTTTCATTGAAATCTTCCTAACTAAATATCGATGCCATTAAGTCCATTTCGTCTTCGCGATTTCAGTTTAGTATCCTTTAAATGTGAACCGATAATGCTGCGAGCCCAATACCCACACTAAATACAGACTTTTTCGGTATGCAGTGAATTCTCTAGGGTCTCGTGACAATTGGTACTCATTTCTTACTAAATTGGACAATTTTCTTTTTGACGTATCCATTCATCTCTAAACGGTCACCATCGTTAAACATGTTTTTCGAAAAAAATTTATGAATAGTATCCAGCTGCTTCACAGATTGTTGTCTATTGTCGTTTTTCTTCGGCTTCTGCTAAGTTGAATTTTATTCGGGTAAAGGATAAAGTTGCGACGCAAAATTCTCCAAGTTTTCTGCGGAAGGAAGAGACTGACTGATTGCTTACTGATCCAGTGGACTTATATTTATTCACCACACTGTGAATATTTTTCACAGTAGGATGATTATGACAACCTTAAAATGGGCGAAACACCTGAATATAACAGCAGCTTTGATAAAGCAATTTTATCATTTGTACAGCTTGTTGAACGTTCTCTCCATCCATGGTGATTTGGTAAAAGAGAACAACGGCCTTCATTGTTTAAAACGAAAATCTTATCCTTTGACAAATTTTGCGTGCATTCGTATTTTGTTTTTGTAATTTATATTTTTCCATATAAAATTTTTCAATGCTTAATATTTTCGTTTTAAAATTTTAGTCCAAATGACGACCAATTCGACAGATAAGGCTTTTAAAAAAATATAAACGCTATCGACTGTCAAATTTCTAAAGTCGATATGGGTAGGCCCAATATTACACTAGTGACTTAGAGCATAAAATTTCCATTACTCAGTCTTTCGACTGACTTACTTTAGACAAATTCAATTCTTCACAAAATATGGATGTGCTGAAATTAGTTTGAATAAATTTAGTGAAAGTTACTTTCGTTAGATTACATACATTAGTACAATTTTGCTCATATTTATTTTGGGAAATGAAAAAAAGGTTTATTTATATACATATATGTACATACAAACGTTTATATATGTATATTTCTTTCAAAAATAAAATCCTTATGCTCTTTTAACTAGTTGAAGTAAATTTTTCATTTGTGATATTTTCATTTGAAATATTTTTTTGTGGTGCTATTTTTTTTTTTTTTTTTTTTTTTTTGATAAAATGTGGTTTAACTGTTGCCAAATTGTACAAAAATAAGCATAAATTGTACATTTACTACAACATAAATAAACTATGACCAACTGAGTGTAGGTGTATGTATGTATGTATGTGTGTGTGTTTTAGTTTTGTTGCTGCACATACAACAACAGCAACAACACCAGGCAGGAGTCATGCAAGTCCTAGAGTCGTATTTGTTGCCATTTATTTTTACCATATTTAAGGCAGACAGAAATGGTACTTTATAAATTTTTAATTCATGTTTTTTTGTTGTGGGTGGAAGGGCTTACAAATATTTTAAGGCGTTTATAACATGAAAAGAGGATTTTCTGTATATTGCTTGATATTTTGTATATTTTTTTTTGCTAAATTTTTATTTTTTTTTTCGTGTGGTTTTGTAGAGGTCAGAAGGTAATAAACCAAAGTAAAATTGCCTTTTAAAAATCGTTGTCGGCACTGCTATTTTGGTGGGTGTTAGTTGTTATAAATAAGTTAAATATATATAAATAGTTTCAACAAGTTTTCATTTCTTCATATGAAAGTTGGGCTAAATATTTTTTGTTTAAATGATTTCAGTGCATCAATCAAAGGTGTCTGGCCCAAATGTTGTATATCATGAATTTTTTTTCGATACTCATAATTTTTATAAAATCTTTTTTAACTTTATATAAGTTATATATTTTAGTATAGAGGTGAGGATTTTAATCTTTATGGTACAGTAAAAACTCCTTATGCAATTCACACCCAAAATTCACTGAATCAATTATTTATTTGTTTAATTTACGTCCTGCAATCCAAAACGGAGGATGGAGTTGGTGCTGGAGTTTTTGGGCCCAACGTCAAAACATCGTTAACCTTGGGCAAATGGCCTACTGTATTTCAGGCAGAAATACAGGCAATCACCAAATGTGTTGACATTAATTTCGAGGTGCTCATATAGCTATCTTGTCCGATAGTCAGGCAGCTCTTAAGTCTCTTTTTATGGAAATTCCGTTCCAGACTAGTTTTAGAGTGCTTTGGCTCATTACAAAAGCTATCCATACGGAACAAGGATTCCATTTATTGGATACATGGCCACAGCGGTCATCCAGGGAATGAGGAAGCAAATGAACTGGCCAAGAGGCCTCTGTGTCTTCTTTTATGGTCCCAGAGCCTTTTTGTGGTGTAGATCGGTCGACTATGATGTTTCTGATCAAAGAAGATGTCACTTTGACCGCTATAAAGATGTGGCTGTCTTCTTCTGGCTTAAGACAGGCCAAAGCTTTGATGCAGCCATTTACATATAATGGCATCCTGAACTTCAACAGGAATAATCTACGACTTGTTATTAGTTGTCTGTCTAGTCACTTTGGACTGAACTATCCTCTGTGGAAAAGTAACCAAGTTGTGTCGTTTGTGTTTGGAAGATGATGAGACGACGACACATATTCTTTGTTAGTGTATCGTATTGTGTGACAGTAGAAGGCGTGTTTTTCATTCTGAGTTTCTGTGCTCAGATGATATTAGGCGGGCCTCTCCAATATCTGTACTGACCTTCATACGGAGGGTCATACAGAGATTTAATTAATCTAATTCATAGATCTATGGTACAAAAGATCCATCAGGTGTCGCAATGTCGGTCTTTGGACCAGATCTTCCCCCTATTTTATAAGTTCTACGTCCTGCAAATATACTTGTTAAATTTTTTTAAATCTATTGGTTTTTTTTCCGTCATGTCACAACTTTTTTTATAAGCCTACGTAATATTTTCAGGAGGTATGTCTGTACAATTCATCATAACTCGAGGGTAGTATGTCCGAGGTCAACCAATAAAACAGCATGAAGTAACTAACAAAATTTGCTTTAAATAATTATTATGTAGTAAGATAAAAAAAATCATTGGCTTCTTAGGTGTTCGTAAAATAAAAGTGAACAATTTGTTTTTTTGATTGAATGATTTAACAATTTTTTTAAAGCTTATCAAAAATTGTAAACTGCGAAAAATTGAACTTTTTAATATGTATAAAGAATAAAATAGGCTAAGTATTATGAAAATTGGCTAAAAATTTTAGACTTTACAAGTAACTAATTCAAACTTGCTTAATTCAAAACTTGATTTTTCAAATTTTTTGTTGGGTACATGAATATCAGCTTCTGATGATCCCCAAATAATTAAATAGCTGGTTACATGGCGACACTTGTAGCCATGTAGCCGTGTAGTCGTGTAGCCTGTTGTGGTCAACGTGTTTTATGCTAGTGTCCTTTTTAAGCCAATTCTCAACATATATATGCACATATTTATGTATGTGTATACAATAAAAAATGTAACAGACAAAGATAATACTATAAACTGTGTTTTGTAAAAATAACTTTTATTTTTAATTCCAAAAATTCACACAGTTTAATATTTTATTATTCTATAAATTAATTCCAATTTAGTTGCAAGTTTTTGTTATATTATTTATGTACATTGAAAATATGTAAACAAATACTATTACATTATAAATATTTTATTTTATTTTAGTTTTATTTTATTTTATTTCATTTTAGTTTTATTTTATTTAGCTTTAAACCAATACTGTTATTTATTTTTGCATTCTAAGTTTTTTTTCAAACGTTTTAAAATAAAAATATTAATCTTAAGTATATTTTTTGGTACTAACATATTTCTCTAACATTTTACATATCGATCATTTATTCAAGCAACGTCATAACTAAAAAAAACTAGTTTAGAAAGCGGCTTTAAAGCTTTAAATTTACACACAAGTTAATGGAGAGAGTAAATTTTCTTTTTCTTTCAAGAGCTAAATAAACAAGGTATGAAAATTAATTCTGCATCATTAAATAAAAAATTTCATTTGGTTTAACTGTAAAAGAAATAAATTTCTGAAAATCGACTTGAAAGCTTAAGAGTGTACTCCTGCAAAACAGTAAAATATAACTTTAGCACTTTATCCTGATTGCCATAGATACCCAATACGTTTCCGATTACACTTATCCTTTTATAGAATATTGTGCGCTCTTGAAAGGAAATATTAAGTATATACCCACTAAAAGCCATGAAAACCTATTAAACTTAGTCAGGTGAGAAACAAAGTCTCCTCAATATACTTTCTTAGGTTTAGCCATTCTGAATTCCTAAGATATTCCTTATCTGGTATGTTTTCCAGATGGAAGATTTGTCTTCTAATTTGACTGAATGCTGAACAGTGGCACAATTAGTGTTCGAGAATTTCATCATCTGCTTGGGAAGCCCTACATATCATATTGTTAACAACACCCCTGCGAGCCATTCATCTGGCCTTTAAACTTTGTATGTCCTGTTATTACTCGTATGCTAAGCATATTCCGAAATGTTTTCTTTTTCAAACTTATAATCTCTATTGTCTTTTCACTATTGTTTAAAAGGTTGGTCTCATTTTTGCAAGCACATTACTAATATCCTGGAATACCTGTATGAGTTTGTTTTATTTTTGCATTGAAGGATGCTTAGAGATTAAACTTCATGTTTTTAAAAGTCTTCGATAACTTTTCTACTAACTGTAAATATATGAATTGGTAGTTTGTTGTAAATTTCCTTTCGATATTTAATGCCTTCCGTTATAGCAGTGATCTTAGCCTGAAAAACTGTTTCAAGGTTATTTCCTAGTATTGTTACTTTCCTCCATTCCATACTTTTAGTCGTTGTGGTGATGCAGTTGCTTTGTACATATCAAATTGGGATTTTATCACAAATGACGTTGGTGACGTGTCCTCTGGGTAAGGTATGTATTGTACTTTGGTGCTTGGTTGTATGTTCTCCTGTTAGCTATTCTTGTGGTGGCCAAAAAATGCCTCATATTTAACCTGTAGATGTGATTTTTATTGCGCCACAGATGCTAATACAGCACTTTATCTGTTTATTTTGAGATTTAAGGTTAATGTCATCTGAAAAAGATCCAAATTTATTGAGCCTTAAACTCTCTGTTCTCTATATGGTCACTCCAGGATAATTTCTAATCACGTATCATTCCTAGATATTTGATCTTTGTGGTATTTTTTTTGTTTTGAAGTACGAGAGACTCAAATCTTGAAATTTTCTGCTTTCTCGTGAACAAACTTCAGCTTTTTTCGTGTTAATACGAGGACCTCGTTTTCTGGCCCAGTTATAAGATAAGTAAAAAGCTTTTGTAGTTCTTTTAATTAATATTCTAGTGGTGTCCTTGGATTGAGATCGGAACGTTGTCTCTATAACAGACAGGCTTGATTCCTTCTTCGGCTAAAAGTTTTAACAAAATATAATAAAATAATAAAAGAGATAATACACCTCCACAATAAAGGAGATAATAGTTCATTATTTTGGAAGCCAGTCTTGCCTTCATTAACTGTATGCTATTTAATGAAAAACTATGAGGACAATAAATAATATGTTATATCATGGATGGTCTTAAGGAACATATATTTTATAAATTCTTCTAAAAACTACACTTTGGTAATACAAGCCCTTAGTGTGGCGTTGGCTGAAGTAGTTAGCACGTGTCCTGGGTTCGACACCGGTATCCAGCGCTCATTAAATAACAACACCACGCATTTTTCTGATATGCATTAGTGTCCCTTTGTATCAGCTGTTGTAGGAAAGTTCAAGTAATGAAGGCATAGACTTCAGCAGATACTAATCCTAATGTTACATCAGAGCGCCTTCCTTCGTTGTGTAGCAGAATAATTGGCGAAGTAAAATAACCAATAAAATGGCTACTAAACACAGCTTCAAAAAAATTTAATACGCCTAATTTAACAGCAGAGGCGCTGCAACACTGCATTATTAAAAACGTGCAAAAACCCAGAGTTGTAAAAGAATGAAGCTTTCGTCTATCTCTTCCTTCACCACCTGTCTTCTCTATCACTATCCCTTTCATAAAGAAGGTAATACCTAGTTATAGCAGTAGGCATTCATTGCCTGAGTGTTACTTATCTTTATTTAAAAAAAGTCCTTTTTGAAATATCTAGGTCTAAGGAATAAGTTTGGTAGTGCATAAAGCCTGCAAATAACGCAACTATTTCATGCATGTATGTAAAGTCTACTCTACAAAAGACTAGGACTAGTCCAAATTTAATCCAAATATATGAATAAAAGATACCTGATTTAACATTTTGATGTCCTGGTGCTTGAACACAAGGCCCTACTTTGTATTATATCAGATTAATTCAAAAATTTGGTGAAATGGAATAGTTATAGACCACTTGCATATAATTTGTGAGTATTTCAGAAAAACGATCACTATCGTTTAAACATGAACACTTGTCGTACAGCATTGAACGCTTGTGTAGAAACAACGTGGTCAATGACTGAATTATATAGTTCCATGATACAGATAGTCTGTGTCACCAATCCATGGTGTCCGTGTAATATTTAACGAGAGAAATTATAACTCACTAATTTTAGTTGGTCATCTCCAATACAAGCGCTTTAACATTTCATGTGGTGCATATACATATGTAAATTCTGTAACAATATGTAGAAATTTATTCAATGGTACAATTGATTGGTAAGTTGCAATTTGTATGCTAAAGTGGAATGTGAGTGCGTTTGTTATATGTTCCACGAATATGAGCTTAGATACATAGACAACAACAACAACATCAACTTTCCAGTTGCATTAGCACTCGTTTACATAAAATCAAATTTATACAGGAGAGTATTCTGATAAATATGGTCTGATGTGGTTTTGAAACGTTTTACTAGTAATTAGTTATTTTAGCCACATTGGGCTTGTATAAAAGGTTTAAAATTTAATTACTATGCATTTGAGGTTTAAACGAAAATCATTAACAAAAAATTATTTCCACAAACAAATCCATATCCAAAAAAAAAAAAAATATGAGAAAACAAGTGAAAATAAATTAACTACATGCATGTATTTTGAAGTATGATGAAAATAAAATTTATAGTATTTTGCAAAAATTTAGCTACAAACTTGAAAATTGAAAAATATTTGCTAAATTCGCTGCTGATAAGTGTTTTTTGGTTCAATATTCTAGTGCACACTAAACATAATAATGCTTATGCATTTTTGTTAAAGCAAAATTACATTTAAATTTAATTTTATTACAAATTATTTTTATTCACATAAAACTAAATAAAATGGTTTTATATATCATTTTTTGCTGTAGGTTTGCCTATGGTTTAATAAATAAAGTAAAACCATGCTTACAGCAATTGCAATTAAAAAAAAATTATAAAGCTGCTTATTTGTGTGTGCCAAGGACATGGAAAAGCTATCCACAAATCTTAAAAAGTATTAGCAATAGAGGAGAATATTGAAAATTTCTATTTATAAAAATTTCAAATACGCATCTACATCTGGACGTTTAATTTTACCTTGTTTATTATATCATGGCTTTGAGTTTGAGGTTTTATTTATTTTAGCTAATCGAGTCAAATTTAAAAAAAACATCGGAAATTAAAATTGCATTTTTAATTAGTAATAAGCAAGTGGCAGTCTATATGCTATTTATGAACTGTTTTGCTATTAAAGGGGAATTAAACTGTCTGAATCATTAATTAAAATTGTGTTTTAATGGAAATGAAAATAGTAAGTGTTTCAGTAATAGCACAGTTTTGCTTAAATGTATTTAATAATATCTAGACAAAAAGTGATGCAGGAGGACAAGTTCCGTTCCATTTTCGATGCCGTTCTATCCCCCTATAACTTTGTGCGTAAATTATGAAATTCAAAACAAATGTAGATCTCATATGCGAAGCTTAAAAGTTTTTCAAGAAAAGGGTTTTGAGATATGGAGGTGGCAAAAGTGCATATTTTCATATACATCTACAGACAGACAGACTGACTGACTGAGTCACTGATTAAATTACCAATACACTCAATAATATAATGAAATGCTTCAGCTTTAGCTAGAGAGCTGAAAGAATGGTGGTTCGAAAACTAGCATTTCCAATCATGTTAACAAAGCCCTTTAAGGATTTGGCCTATTTAAATTAGTCTGGAACTCTTCATATATATCAAGAAGAATGAAACCCACACTATTATATGCATGTGAGATATGGAAGACATTATCACGCAAACTTGAAGCTTTTTTTTTTGTAAACATATACTTAAAGATGATCCTTCGAACATACTCCCCAAGAACAATCCCAAATAATCAGCTTTGGTCAGAAATCCGAAAGTGGAAGTTGGGTTGACTTGGCCACACGCTGCGCAAGTCACCAAACAATATCGCAAGAAAGCTACAGATTGAAATTCAAAAGGCAGTCAAAGACGAAGACGCCCAACACAATTTTGAAAACGTCAAACCGAAATTTAACTATCCCGCTCAAGTGTACGACAGAATGCAGTAAAAATTTTTTCACATGATCGAGTGTACTGGAATAAGCTTGTTGCGACCCTATGCTCCCTAGTGGAGTAAAAAGTAACCAATATATATATATATATATATATATATATATATATATATATATATATATATATATATATATGTAATAAATATATGCATGTATATATATATATATATATATATACATATGTATATAAGGTGAAGGTGCCATATTACAAACAGCCAGTCCGTCTAAAAAATTGTATGGATGTTACAAAAAAATTTAGTGCTTTTCATAAAAATTTTCATTTTTAAGTAAAAGTTTTTGTATATCAATGTTATTAGAATCTGCATTTTATTTTAATAGAAAATACTTGTTCTCATAGTTCATTATATTCAGTGTTCTTTCATACTATCAAATATTTTTATCTAATTTTTCGACCTTTTTTATATCGTTAGCTAAAACGCAAAACGCCCTAACTAACAAAAAATTCAAAATCTACTTTTTTACAAATTCCGATATACCTAATCAAAATACATCACCACCAAACAAATCATACTTCCACGTACACAAATAGCAATTTTATTGACAAAATAAAAAAGCCTTTACTACAATACTTACTTTTCGTTTGAGAATATTTTTTGCTTCTCCTGTAAAATTATTAAAATGTTAGTTAGGGCGTTTTGCGTTTCAGGTAACGATATGTGAAATTAAACTATTTTTTTGAACTTCAGGTCAGTTTATATTTTTATATATATTAGTACGATATTTCGTTAACCTTCCGTTAACTTCTTCAGGATATTATTCGGTTTTTTGAAGAAAATAACTTTATTTTTTTTTTCAATACAGATAAGAAATATGTATTTATTTTATGCCCCTGTATGTATGCAACATAAAATAAACATATTTTTTGTTTGTATTGAAGCTAAGAGTACTATTCGCAGACTCCTATTCAATGTGTTTGTTTGGATTTGAAAGGATTTGCCGAAAAAGGTCAGTGAATTATAGAAAAAATGTAGACTCTACACTGTTGAGGTTACTTAGAAGATATAAACTAATCACATTTCCTTTAAGATTTTTTTGCATTTTTTGGTACATTATTGATCGTGTTTTATTGAAAGATATTGATACTTCCCATGTCTATAACACTGGTACTTCCACTAGAACAGAGTGATGCTAATAGTGCATTTTTTAAGCGGCTGCTGTCAACTACCTTTTTCGTGAATTGTTCTTTATTAAACTTTTATATTATTTCTGTTAATAAAACACAATTTTTGTTAAATTTTATAATATTTTTTTTTATTGTTGCATTTTATTTATTTTCTGCTCTTTTTATTCTATTTATAGTATGCTTAACATTTCTTGTGTCTCATATACAACATATAATTCGTTTATAATACTTTGCGTTATCAGTTTTCTTTATATATATATTTTTTTGTTATTTGTATAATTTATTTCTGATTTCATAACTTATTATTTAAATTATCTTTAACTCCTAAATAAATTGCATATATTTACAAGGTGTCTAATCCTTTAAGATTTTTTTCTTTGTTCTTAAGCAATCTTCACATGTTTTTTTTAACATAATATTTTCACTACATCTAACATGTTTTTTGTTTGTTTGTTTTATATATTAAATTACAATTGCACAAATAACTAGTTTAACTAACAATTTCTATGGGAATTAATTTTACTTTTTTCTTAGGATGGCAATTTTTTTTCTTGATATTTTTAACTGCAGTATTTTTAATATTTTTTTTTTAATATATTTAAGCCAACTAAGTGGTTATATAGTATAGAAGTATGTGATTAGGATAGTAAAACTTTATGATGGTTTTGTATGTTACTGTATTAAAAAGAATATTAGGCAGTTATCTGTTAATTAAAAACTGATATATTTATTTGATTTTATGTCAACAAGGGTGTAAATTTATTAAACAAATTGTACTTATTTTAGCCAAATAAGTGTGATGTGCAGTGTATGTTACAGTTTGCAAATAGACAATTATTTATAGATTTATGTAACAGTAAAAGTGAATTGGATAAAAATGCCTGAGCTATACGGGTTTATTACTACAATTGAAGCACAGCCGCGAATAACGTTGTAAAAGACCTTTTTTAACAAACCAGTTTTTTCACAGATTAACATTAACATAACTCTCTTGCGTTGTTCAAACATCAAACCATCCAAAATTATGCATCTTATCGCCGTCAAAATACAATTACAATCCAATCAGTCGGTGGAAAACTTTGTAAGTAACTAATAAAATCATACAAATGAAATTATCGAAAATAATTGATAAATGTAGCAGAGATACAAAAAGAAAAGTTAATGCTAGTTATAATTATTTTCGATAAGCTAAAAAAATTTAAATGAAAAAACCAATCTTGCTTTAAAATACGTTTTTTGGCTCTCCTGAAAAATTATTATTTTGTTACTTAAAACGTTATTCGCGGCTAACCTTCAATTGTTGTATAGTGAATTTTTTTTTTTTTTGGAATTTAAATTGAACTTTTTTATCTTTGGCATTTCAAAAATAGTTATAGATTACCTAAATTTAAGCGGTCTATATTGCTAGATGACGGATTAAATGAAAGTCTAGAAACAAAAATATATCCTTATCTGGACAATGGCCAGAAGGAAAATATTTCTTTATTCTTTTCTCGTACTGCGTACATCCTAATTACTCTGAAAAATACATTAGAAATTTTTTATCTTCCAGAGATATTAATTTGTAAACCACTGCTGTTTATTTTCGATGTGTATATAATAAAAGATACGTATGATTAATTTTTAATTCAAATTAATTATATTAATCATACGCATTGGGTTGCTATTTGGAAACTAATCGCGATGTGCCGAATGTAAATTTTTGCTATTCGCGAATACGAATGCGAACACGAATATTGTATGTGACATATTTAAACATTTAGGGCGACTTTTTGAGTTCAAGATTAGAGATTAAATTAACCTTAATCTTCATTTTTGAATTTTGGGTAGTCGATTATATGGTTATACTTGCTAGTTTAAGCGGCCAATCGTGGTGGTTTAATCTTATAATTATTAGTATTGACAACATACACTTTTGAAACATATAATATTTAATAAAAATTATATGATAAAATAATTTAAAAACACATAAATAAATATATATGTATATATGTTTTTTGCACTGAAAATGTTGCCACCATTTTGTTCCTCAGTATGGTAATACTACACACAATAAGAAGTTTAAACTATCACTCAAAAATATCAAACTCAATTAATTAAGATTGAGTTAATTTTCGGATTAGCTAATTAGAGAAATAAACTAATCTTAATCTCGATCCCAAAAAGTCGCCCTTACAGTCTGTTTTTTGAAAATGAGTAAGTGTGAATTGAATAATTTCCATGTGAGTGACTATAAAAGAGCCTTAAGTTTTTTTACTTTCATAAAAATCTTTATGTAAAATTAAGTGAAATTGTAGTATAAAATAAAATAAAATAAAATCTCCTAAAAGCCCGTATTTGAAATAAACGAAAATGTCATTTAATTTCAATGTTAAAATTTTAACTGATTTAAAACTATAAAAAATATATTATTATTTTTTACTTTAAGTAAAAAATGAAATAAACGGGTAATTTGGAGTGAATTTTTCTTTAATCAGATTAACTTAGCTCTTAGAAGCACGAATATCGATTTGCGTAACATTTACAGATGTTTCTCTTGTTTCTGAGATTTTTACTGTGAAATAATCCACTCCAAATTCAGTATAAATAAATAAGTTTTTCGCATCGAGTCAAAATAAGATCAGTATTATAGGAGAAAACCATTATAATATATAAAAATTGTCTTTTGTTATAACTTTGTTATTTGTCACAAAGTTCAGAATAAGTGGGTTAAAATAAAATTGAAATATATTTAATTTAAAATTTTTCATAAATTTTTTAAATAGATATCAAACACATTTTATTTTTTATTCCGTCACTGTACAAATTCTTTGTCGGTATGTGATTCGGGTTATATAAAAAAGCTCTTTTCATGTCAAAATAGAATAAACAAAGTATTTAGAATATGTTTTATAAAAATAAATTTTCAGATTTTATTGTTTATTAAGGAAACATAGAAAGGAGACAGCTTATCTTTTCAAAAACAAAAGTTCATTTATGTATTTCTCGCATTGTAAAAGTTCTCATATAAAGTTTGAAACAAAAAATTTCATCGTCTCTCGATATGTGTGAGTAAGAATTTTTTCTGTATTTCAGTGCGAAAACAGACACCATTAATTGTATATTAACTGGAATATTTCCAGTAATCGAGTGTCAAATGAACAAGAATATAAAATTAATGTAAAATGCTTGAAAGAGTTTTTTTCTATCTATAGTGTAATTGTCTTATGAAGAGACACTACATAAGACAATTACACAAAAAAAAATTCTAAATAAATACAAACATATTGACTTGTTAATAATAATTTTAGTTCAACAATTCTAAAATTTATATGTTTTTGTACAAATTTTGTTGTTCTCGCACCAATTTAAAATGCGAGTTGTTCTGACAGGTATTGCAAGAAATTTTTCCAGAAACTTTTACAGAAACACTTTTTCTAACATCCTTAGAATAAATGCTGGAATTTTATTTAAATGACAGATAGTTCTCACGAAGTAAAAATACAGAAACACTTTTGTAAGAAAAGCCATTTTGTGTTTCAATTCACTCTGTTTTTGTTACAATTCTCGTTTCATGCGGGAAATTTTACGATGCGAGATGTGGCTGAGTGGTAGCGATGCTAGTAGATCTAGTCCAGAGGTCGTGGGTTCTATTCCCGCCATAGAACCTGGGCGTTTTCTGCTTCGCGGGTTGTGTTTGTTAAAAAAGGGCACTTACGGCCTGGCCCACGATGTCACCAGAAACCGTTCGATCGACAACTTGTATTGCAAACAACAATAAATTTAGAAAATTTGTTATTGTTTGCAATACAAGTTGTCGATCGAACGATTTCTCGTGACATCGTGGGCAAGGCCGTTAATTTTTTCCCAACAGAAATAATGGTTGCGTATGATTAATTTTTAATTTGAACCAATTATATTAATCATACGTATTGGGTTGCTAATTGGAAGCTAATTATAAATTAAATATAGCAAATGTTTCCATATGTGTGTATAAAATTATAATTATTTTAATTGTCTATTTGCCTATAAGTAAACAAATATTTAATGATAGTTTTAAAGCTAAAAAACCAGTACAAAAGTGTTAATTTTCTTCAATACACAATAAATTAACAATCATTCATTTACACAAATATTGAGTTATAAAAACGTGTATAGACGCAAATAATGTACGCTTAATAAAATTTTAAATAAATTTACAAAGTTGTTTAGTGTATAGAAATATAAATACAAATTTATTAAATGCATTTGATTAGTTAAATTAGAAATCAAATAAATTATTTAAATTTTTTTTAAAAATAATTCATAAAACCTTTTTAATCTTTTGATTAAGTACATGTGTTGCTGTATTTTTATATTTTATAATTGAATACTATCCCCAGTGTATAGAGTTTTTGTACATAAAATTTATGTTTAAAGTATATATGTACATACGTAAGTATGTAAGTATGTACTTGTATGTAGCTAGAAGTATATAGTTTTTATCTTAATTTATTTATATACGAGTATGTATGTATGTATGCAAACCCTATATATTACTTTGTTTTTCGCCTGCTTTAATATTCTTTCATGTATTGATTTATAGCAATTTGTTTTAGTTGTATTTTAATTTTACCTTTTTTTTAAATTAGTATTTATATAAATAATGTGTATGCCTATTTTTAAATAGTTAATTTTTAAAGTTATTGTCCACCCATCCAGTTTTCTGTTTTGTTTGTATATATTTTATTTCCATATATCTTTTGATTTAAAGTAAAAAATAAAAACAAAAAATTTTCAAAATAATGACCAGATTTCACATAATAAAATTTTGAGGAGTTGCAATGAAATAATTTGTTCATCATTTTGCATATAATTAAACAAAAATAATTTATAAAGTGTAAATTCTATTTTGCAGGCAGTCAACTTGTTCTAAAAATTTGCATGAAAGTTATCAAAAAAAAACTTAGTTTTTCTCTTATACATTTTCCGGATATTGGACCACTTGTAATGTAGAAACTACACCTAAGTTTCAAGCAAAATATAAATTGACTAATAGATTTCACTTCATACAAAATTTAAAGCAACCACTCAAATTTTGTTTGCATTGCTACTTAAAGCAAGCCTTAGGTTTTATTGGAATGTGTTAACTCAATAATAATCTATGCCTAAAGTCTGTTTTTGTATTACGATTAACTTCAGTATTTTCAATGTATTTTGCAAAATAATTTAATAAAAACCTCTAATATAATAATTTAATTTAATTCTTTGAAACTATTAAATATTGAAAAATCATACAATATGGTATTAACTAAAGCTGCTGATGAGTCGCTTAAATAAATAAAAACAAACTCATTCAAACATCAATAAATAAATCTTAAATTATTCAATATTTACTGTTCTTGTCTGCTCTTCAATACTTATATAAAAGACCTGAGTCTATGCTTGTATAATGATTATAATTGTTATGAAATTTAATACCATTATCAACATCATGTTCAATTTTTTCATACTTACTGCCATCAACAACATGAACATGAACTGCTCTATTATTATCATCACCTTCTTCAGCCACATCATCATTTGCATCGTCCTCGTCATCATTGTTATAAACATAATTATTTTTGTTGTTTTTTAACGGAAGATAAAATGGTAAATCAATTTTAAATTTAACATCCGTTGTCGTCGTTGCTTTAATTGTTGTTGCTACTATTGCTGATGCTGCTGCTTTTGTTGCTGCTACTGCTGCTATTCTAGTTGTTAATTCATTTGTTGTCGCTGCATATGCAGCTGCTATCGAAAGACTACCGTTTCCTGAACCAAAATCTTCATTATCATTGTACTGTGGTGTAATTGTAGCCAATTTTAATTTCGTATTTTTAATATTGTGTAATGCTTTTGTTGCTGTTATTTTTGTAGTTGCAGTCACATCAGCGTAGTCATAATTACTGCCACCCTTAACATATCGGCTTTTATCCATAATGGGTCAACGAATCAACAGCCCGGTATCAGGTGACCAACGATTCGCTCTATAGTACATATCCTTGTACATGGAAGGACAAGCATTTTGATTCTGGATTTTAATAAAATAAAAAAACACGAACATTTAAAAGAGGTAAAAAGTATATGTAAATGAATCTTTTTTTGCATTTATTTTGTAATAACAGGTTAATAAGAGGGTTCATCATCTTGTTGTATGTCAGTGAAAGGAATTTTTTTAAACAATTTTATTTCGTTTCAACAGCGAAGCAGTTTAAATTGTAACTTGATTTTTTTTGTGTGTGTTATCTTAAAGTGCAACAATAAAAAATAAAATAATGTAGATTTTCAGTTAAAGTTTTTAAATTTATTTCCATTAAATAATGCAATATCTTTAAAAAAAATATACCTAAGAAACTAAGGATAAGGCTGTATGATTCCATAAACAATTCTCTGAGAAAGTAAGTACATACATATTCTTTTGGAATTTTAACCAACTTTTAAGGCATTTTACTTAGATTAACTTAAGTATGAAATCCATCTAACAATTAGTCTAATTCGTGCATCAGCTGACTGATGATAAACAAAATTATATGATCATGAGAATAACAACAACCTTTTGAGAATTTGTTTTTCCTACGTTTCTAAAATGAAAATCTAAACCTAAATTTGTTTGATTTTTATTTGAATACGAATTTCTACGTAAGATCAAAACAAAATTTCTAACCTTCTGTTTCCACAACACGGACGGTCGGCTTGAGTAGAAAATTTATATGAAAAATACTCATATTTTTGAGTGACTTGTGGAAACAGGGTATAAATTTTTTTTAAATTTTGTATTTGCTTTCATAAAGATATCACTTTTTAGACACAATTTAGTAGTCAATTAGAGACTTAAGTATCCGACATAAAAGGTAAAAGCTAAATGTTATCCTTATATCATGCTGCTGTTGCAACTAAACACCTAAAGACTGCATGTTTATTTCTTGAATAGTATTATATAAAAAAATACGTATATTCTGAAAAAAAAATTTAAATAATATTTAACTATAAGAAAAATAATTTCATATGACATTTCCTGAGGAAACCAAGAGAATACGTTATGGTTTTATATAAGCAAATCGATGGAATGTTTAGTTATTAGACAAACACCTGCCACACTGGACCATATTAAGAGTTAACTACTTCAATAATTAGCATTGATGTGTTTAGTCTATTATTTGTTGTATCTGTTTATTTAAATTTCACTCCTATAGACAGAATTTTCAATGTAAATGGAATACAAGTCAAGCTCAAAATTAGAAACTTAGGCTCTAATTGTACAAATCACGCCATCTAAATAATATTAAAAAAAAAAAATATATATAATAATTAAAAATGTAAAGTCTGGTTTTTGTTTCTTATAAAAATTCGTTGCCGAAGAAATTCAAATAATTTCAGGCTGAATAATTTTTAGAATTTGTATGAAAAACAATAAATTCAGCAAAATTCAATTTTGAATTGCACATGAAGGGTTCCGTACGGACACTACATACAAATAACATATTTCGTTTTGACGATTTTTTTCGATTTTTGGCGACTTATTTTAGTTTTAGGGATTTTTTTTTCTACTCGCGCTTTTTCTCATCTTGACGAATTTTTTGTTGTTTTTAGCTTTAGCGTTTTTTTTTTAGTTTTTGAGCTTTTAGGTTTTTGGTGTGTTTTTTAGTTTTTTGGCAATTTTTTTACTTTTAGAATTTGCGTTTGCATTTTAGAGGTTTATTTTACTTTTGTTAGGTCCTAGGGCTCTCGAGAAAACATCCTGTGACAAAAACAGACAGACAAATGGACAGAGGAACAAATCTGTGTGTGTACGGAACCTTAAGGACTAATTTTAAAAATTTTGTTTTTGCTTCCATGTAAAAGTTACTTTGGTGGCGCAATTTGCACAATTAGTCCATTGGTATTAAAAATTACAACAAAAATTTTTTTTTTATTGGTCACTGGATATCATATAACTCTTTTATGATACTCATATGCCATTTATGTTTTTAACGCTTACGAATATTGTAAATGTGAATGTGAATGTGAATGTGAATGTTGTTTTTCCGCATAAAGTCATTCCATTATATTTAATAAAATTATAGTTCTTTATTTTGAACTTACCTTATTTTTCTTAAAATCTATATTAGTTCTAACAGTTCTATGATGTAAATTTTGCACTGGTCGTGCGTTATTGCCTAAAGGAGCTTTCGGTGTATTTTCTGAGCCCTGCATCAGCCTTCTGAGTTGATATAGCTGTAAGTTATTGAAATGAAATACAAGAAGTATATAAAAATTATTGGTGGTATAATAAGCAAGAAATCATAAAATATCTCTATATATATATATAATCTTAGTTTGTGATGTTCATTTGTTCGCATGATCTCTGAAACTATACACAGAAAAAGTATTCACGAATTAATATTTTCAATTAAGTATTTAATTGATTCAATTAAATGTTTAATTGTATTTCCTAATTTGAGTGGAATAACTTAACTACTATTATCAAATTGTTTATAGGAGAAAATTGAAATAATTTTTTAATTGATATTACAAATATTTTAATTAATATTACAAAATCATTCATATTACTTTTTTGTGTGTAGGAGCTATTTAACTGCTATTTTCAACACAGGTTTGGTTCAATACCCATTATGTGACCACTGTGGGGAGTAATTTCTAGTTAAAAAAAGCTATTGAGAGTAAGACGTTGTCTTGTTTGTGGGGCTCAGATAGTACATAAAAAATTTTCAATTACGAAAAGGATATATATATTTAAAAATAAAAATAGTAATTTACTTCAAGGAAGTAAAATTTTGTATTATTGTATAATTTGATATACTTGATAAGCTGAGTGCTCTATATACAAAAGAAAGGTGGACCTTAAAGCCTGTTCAGTTACGAGCTTACCGTGTCTGAAGACCATTATAACAGGGGTTGACTGACTACTCACTTATATGGGCTAGTAGCTTCTAGGGCAAGGACTTATAAAAGTGCTTTCTGAATCAATTCCTAGCAATTTTAAGCACTTAAAACCAATTAAATTCATTCAAGCACTTCTTTCGCAAGTAATTAATTAAATTTTCAATAAATATCGATTTCAATTTTGTATGTTTTATTAAAGCGATCATAAATCATTATGCAATTTTTTTTATTGTATTGTTTTGAAATATTTTTGCAGCAATTAAATTTAACAAATTATCCATACTCAAATAATAATTAAAGCAAATAGTGAAAAGCAAAAAGTAAAACAACATTAATAACAATAAAATATTATTAACAACATTAACATTTTTTCTGACAGACAACACATACATACAAGCACATTTTTCATTTGTACAAATGCTACGGTTAACAAGGACTTTAACCACATTTGCATACAGCCATACAATTATCAACGTTATTTTGTTTTCACTTTTTTTATTACTAAAAAATATTTAAATATAATTATAATTAGTTAAAAATATTACGAGTACATTTCACAAGTGGGCAGCTGCATTATACATACAAAATAATTTAATATACAAATATACGAGAGATAAGATATTTATTAGGATCTGAAATCTTTAACGGAAAAATAATTTTGGCCCTTTTTCTAAAAATGAGTTTTAGTGGCTTATAAAACTGACTTTCATTAGGTCAGAATGGTGAAAATAAAATTTGGAAAAAAGTTTTAAAAATCATTCACAGATCTAGTGCAGGCTTTCAGTAAATGGAAAAGAAATTCAGCAACTGTTATTTCTCCACTTCCAAAGTATGAATAAGAACGTATTGTTGACTCGAAAAACAATTTCAAATCCGTAATTTACTATATCCGCTGGCGGTAAGTTAAACAATTAAAATAAAGATTTTTTTCCCCAATTTGGGTTTGCTTAATTTTGAATAGTTGGGAACAGCAATTAATTTAGATTTTTTTTTTGGAATATGCGCATTTTTAAATTGACTCATTTCTTGAATTGTAAAACAAAATTCCATCTTTGGTGACTATTTTTGCAACACGTTATTTGAAAAAAAAAAAATCCTTTTTTAAATTACTTTGAAGTCGTAATTTCTTGTAACAATACAATTTTAACAGTAGGACAGACAATTTTTAACGATTGAAACGGATTGGGATTTAATTTTAGAGTTTTGGTTTCGGAAGAAAATTTTTATAGAATTTTGTATAGATTCATATATTACAATACAACTTATTTAAGTTATTTTCCACCCACGCAATATAACAGGGCCACTTTTCTTAAAATTACAACTTCATCACCGAAGATAAATTAAAGCCTGGATTTCATTTGATTCCCTTCTATTAATATTTTCTGATGCTTGTAATATAAAAAATTATTTTATATTTTATCAGCAAAATAAAAATTAAATTTAATTTTATTGCATTTACATTGTCGGAAAGTCTAGCAAATTTGATTGAAATTTTTTTATCGAAATCTATATTATTTACACTAAGCATTTTTAAAATTTTTCAAGATTTCGTATCCCAGACAAAATCCTTTGTCTAAAATTTTTCTTAAACTGCAACCCAAAATGTGGGAATTTAGCTTATTCACACACCTGCAATACAAACATTATGTAGAGCGTAGGGAATTCACTTACCTTTTATTTAAATATGTTGTACAGGGTTCTAAAAAATTATCAAAAATATAAGATTTTGAGCAGATTTCATATGAACTAACAAAGTAGATTTTGTTTTGTATGGGAAACCTAATAAGAAGCAATTAGATTTAGCTCGAAATCTTATAAGTACAAGATTTCGCGACACTATACCCGTAAATGCCCTATTATAAAATTTCGAATACACTTTACGTGTAATTTTCCGTTTGTTAAATAAAAATATTTAAATCAAAAGAGTGATAAATTTACAAAATTTAAAAAAAAAATTTAATATCAAATAAAATTTAATATCAAATAAAATTTTCTCTTTGCCTTTCTCGACATGAAATTTAATATTTTTTGCGCTTACTAATTTTTGAATAAAAAACAAACACAAATTTTAAACTTAAAAACATTCTGTATTAATAATTTTTGCCATAATATCTGTGGCAAAAAGGAAAAAGTGATTAAGTCGAGATAAGCTGATTTTGAGTTAATGGTACCTCTGTAATCTGCATATTTGAAAGTACCCCTGGTCCAAATCTTAATTAATTTGTCTTAATTTTCAGCAAGTTATAGCAAAATTACTTGCGACTTATCTTTTTTTGACTTCTAATCTCATTTGGAATAATAGCTTAATTAAGGTTATACTTTGATATATTTCAACTTAAATGTATTATTTACAGTGTGTAGAACGATGTTTGCTTAAAAAAAATTAAGGTTGACAGAGAATTTCCCAATTTAACTGTAAAAGAAATAAGTTTACGAAAATCGACTCGAATGCTTAAAAGTGCTCTCCTGCAAAACAGTAAAATATGACTTAAGCACTTTTTCCTTATTGCCACAGATATATAAACTTAAATCCAAATTATATTAATTACTATGCATTTCCATTACGTTTATTATTTTTATGTGGATATCCAGTAGTTGTTGCAACTCACAAACACTGACATACTGGTCGTAAAACAAATGGAAATATAAAATGGTGAAATGAGTTTGAAATGATGAATCCTTATTTCGAATAGGATTTTAAAATCATAAAAATTTTTAAAATTATTCACAATTTAGCCATAAATACCACATTTATTTATAGATAAACTTTGTCTAGCATTTATGTAGGAATATGCAAATATATTTTTAGTTGTACATACTTTTATTTATACATTACTTTGATTATTTTATATTAAGCCTGGTACTCTGTTCGAAGTTGTGAAAATTTTTCAGCAACATTGATTATTTCGCGTGAATAATTTGACACGTAACAAGTGATACTCGTTTTACTTTTTTGGAAAAAATTTTCGTATTTATTGGTTTGAAGTAGGCAACACTGATCGACTTTTGTTAACAAAAACATCAGCTGTCAATATTTCGCACGAAATAAATGCCAGTCTCATTATTTCACATATAGCAAGAAAATGTTGCCAGATACATTTCATATATTTTTCACGAGTCGAACAGAGTACAAGTTTTGCAACATTATTTCATGAAAATTTCACGTAAACTTTTTTGTATGGCATATGTCGACATTTCGCGTGAAATTTTGAACAGAGTACCAGGTTTTAAATATAATGGGTCATAGGTTTTTTTCCTTTTCTTTAAATTGTGTCAGTTTGAAGTTGTTTAAATTATTGGCTTACCTCTTGCTTTGTTATATATATTGGCTTATTAACTATAATCCATACTGTGCTTTCCCAGCAGCCAGGATGTGTGGTGGATCCTTCGTATGTTATATAATGATCTGTATTTGGCAGCAGAGCTCGTACAGACAAATGTCTGATTGGAGTGGAAAACGCTGAAATGAAAATGGTAATAAATCAAAAACTAATTGATATACATACATATGCTTGTTATTTACTTTGTAATAAAATAAAAAAATGTCTCTTAACCTTGAATTTATTTATATAAATTTTTCTTAACTTCAATTGCAATAACATTTTTGAATGTTATTACTTAAACTTTCCCTGCAATTCCCTTCACTGGCTTAAGAGGAGGATTTCTTGCTTTTTTAATATTTCGTTTTGTAATTTGTATTTATGAAATCTAAAAACATGGCGGCTACAAATTGCATGGACTAACAGCAAGACTATTGCATAAAACAAATTAAGGCTTTCAGCAGCCACAAAATATAGTTTTTTCTTATTTGTTTTTTATCCTTTCTTTAGAAAAAGAAAATCTATAACGTAATAAATGATGAGATCAGTTATAACGAATTTGGTAATGATCTAAATCATTAAAGGCTTCAATATGCCTTTTAAAGAAATCAAAAATGCCGGTAATATCTAATACACAAATTGTTTTTGATTTTAATTTAAAGATAAGCAGCAATTAATGTAAAGCTCGCAAACTTCCGAGAATTGTTTAATAATATTAGTGTTTGTTGTGTTTCGGAACAAGTTTATAACCCATACAGGCATAATCTGCGCGTGCATCAAATGAGAGTAGAGTTTCTGCACAAACGCCGGATGATTCCACAAAAACTTAAAATTGAGATAAATTTCATTAAATATTGCTTGCAACACTTCTATAGATAATCCACAGCAAAAATCTTCAAATACTTGTGATTTGTAAGCGCATCCCCATTAACTTGTAACCAGACATCAAGCAGATACAAAACAGTAGTGCGATTCACTAAATTTTTTAACGATAATCCCATCATTAAAATAATTATAACGAAAATTTATCGAATTTGTTATTCAGTAACATTTTTATCGATATTCGCTGTAGGTTAATGTCAGCTGTGTCGTTATTTAAGCCACAATAATTTATGTCCTGTTAATTTTATCGAAAAAAACAACGGAAAATATCAGCTGCGTAGTATTGTTAAAAAGAAGTTACAGAATCACACAATCGTTATTGCAAGCAATAAAATTTGTAGACAAAAATTACTATTGTCGTATAGTTAAAAGTTACTGAATCGCACTACAGACCTGGATATCATACGTGTATGCATATTAATGCCCTAATTCAGTAAGAAGATTTAGGACGTTTTTGTTTGAAAATGCTTCTGAGTTCTTGTCTTTGAAGTCTCTAAATTATTTGCTTTAACAATGGTTGTTGTCTTTGGTAATGAAAAATATAAATATTATTGCCATGTTTTTAAAACATAAAAATTCAATTAAAGTATTATATAATAGTTTGAAAAATATATGAAAAAATATGTGTTGCTTATAATGTTTGGAACAAAATCATAAAGCAAACACACGAACCTTCTAGCATAGACAATAAATAACAAATGTCTTCAAGAATCAAAACTGCTTCTTTTTTTTCGTCCATAGACAAGACGATAAAATCGTCGAACAGAATTTGGGCATAAGTTTGCTATGTTGGCATTTTTGTAATTCTCAAGTATCTGTTATTAATTTTTATATAAACTTTGTAGTTTTTTTTTTAATTGTTTGAATAATTGAAGTCAACTGAGTATCAGGGAATACATCCAGACATGCTTAACCCACAATAAATAATCTATTTTTTTTAACATTATTCTTAAATTTTTATTGAAAAATCTCTTCTTCATTTATCTTTTAATATGCAGTACATTGTAAGCTGCGAAATTTAAAGTCAAAAATACTACTTTAAAAGTTACAAGTTTATTTTTCGTAATTAACTAAATATTTAATGCACTTTTGCATTAGCAAATCTAATGTTCCACTAAATATGCCGTTGTGGCGGGAGTGAAAGTAAAGTCGATGCAGAAAAAAAGCAAAAATAAACTTGTTTAATAGTATAATGGGGGAAACCCGACATTACGTGTTAGTTATGTTGTACTATGTTATAAAATATTTTTATTGGCTTTAATGGGAGGAAAAGGAAAGTGTGCACAATTTTATGCCATTTGCTAGTTTCACTTGGTTTCTTTTCTGCTTCGTTTTGCTAATATTTTCAGTTTGGTGGATTTAATAGTTGGGTACGTTTTCCTTATATTTTTTTCTTCTTCTCTTAAATGCAGTAAACGTGCATGAGTGCATGTTAATAGTGTTTTTGTATAGCGTTATGAAAGAAAAAAAGAAGGAAATTCACATAACTGTAACTGTTTTGTAGGCAAAGACGTCAACAACAGAAGTATTTTTATGATGATGACGTTGTTGTTATTGTTATAGTATATTTTCATTTCACATTGTGGTGGGAACGATATACAATTTTTATACCAGAATTTGTAACATTATAAACTTTACCTAATTTAGGAATATAATTTTTTGTTATAATTTTTTTATATTTTATTTTTCTTGTTTAGTGGCCTGAGAAATAAGGTCGTGCAATTTTAATATACATATATTTAAACGCTGCTGTGACTTATGCCCATACGCAAATAGTCGTAGTACATATACATATATACATACTTATGTGTAATTCAAAATGCCCGGAAATGAAAAGGCTTGTTAATGTCACAATATTTGACACCTGCTTATGCATGCCAATCATTTGCATGTCTTTGTAATCACTGTTCCGTTCCCACACCCTCCCCCACCAGTTCTATGCAGTCAACCAAATGATATGGTTGTGGAAAAAAAAATTAATATGTATGTATGTTAAATCATTGACTTTGCACTCACCTCGAAATAGCACCTTGTTAAATGTACTTGTTATAATCCTTAATTCAGGGTTTGGTGTCTCACCAATTTGTACCATCAGCGAAAGGCCAACGATGCCCTGGGACTTGTGTTGAGCTTCGGACATATTGTGATACAATTCTTTATTGAAGCCATAAATTTGTATCTAAAATTAATAGTTTTTGCTGTACCAGGTAGTTAAGATTAAATGTTTAGTAATATTTGGGCTTTACCTCTCCTGGAAAACTATATCCCTGTATGAAGTGCTCTGAGCCGCGAGTATTTTCTGTGCCATAGTGTATGTATATTTCCTCAAATTGATACTTGTATGCCAGAGGGCCACCAGATATGTTAACATGTTGCTTTGTATCCTTGTCAACGCGAAAGACAAGCGATTGACCTGTATTGTGTAGTGTACCGGAAACCTAATGATAACACAGCACAGTCACATTGAAACAGTCACACAAGCAACGAACGATACAAAGACAGATAGACAAGTACAATGCGGTTGCATGGATGAAGAAAAGTATGAATATGAAATGGAAAGCAAAATTTAAAAATTTTTGTGTTACTTGTTAATTTGTTTAGCATTTTTTTGTTTGTTATCCTTATCAATTTTTTTCTGCCTTTGATGCAATAATATTGAATATTTTTCTTTTTTTCATTTGCTTACCTTGTGTTTATCTATATGCAGTGGCCGTAAAAAGGGATCAAACAATAATTTATCTGGCACTACATCGATTGGTGACTGGCGTCTTCCTTTATTGCACATATTCCATTGTGGATTTATAAGGCCCCAAAAACTTGGTCCTGAAAAATAGACAAACGACTAAATTAAAATTAGTTTTAAGTAAAAGAAAAATTAATTTTATTAATTGTTGCTTTTTTTTGTTTAACATTTGCTGATTCACTAACTAATTCACTAATGCCAAATTATTATTTTTTCTTATAAATAATAATAATAAATTGATAGAATCTTAGCGTTTGTTGAACGGTGCTATACTGACTTCTATTACCAAATTCATGGTACGGTATGAACCCATTATCAGTTAGAATTGGGGACAATTTTGTCATGAACAGCTTTTTGAATAGCCTTGACGTTGTTGACATGAAGCTTATTGGCCTATATGACTCAGCCTTGGCAATATCTTAAGTAATGATATCGTGCAATTATTTGTCCCAGATTCACTGTGTGGAACGGATTCAAAAAGTCCGTGACAAAAATATCTGGTTAAATTTGACCGATATTATGGGTTATGTTGGCCTTGAAGGTCACTGTGGTTTGGGGCCAAGTCCCATAGAAAGTTGCAAAATATCTCTAACCGTGTCAAGTCTCACGATATCTATGGGCAATTTACATTAACTCCATTTGATAAATATCTAAGGTGTTATAATCTATGAGGCACATAGCGCCGTTCTGTCAAAACCACATGTTGTTGCTGTCCATGTAATCTAATTTTGCGCAAAAGAAGTTTGTAATAATTTTTGATCGCCATTGACAGTGACCGCCTGGCAAACGCCCATGAAATGTGATACCTCCAGCCAAAAATGCATACCAATCTTGAAACAGTCCTCATCGCTGAAGATAACTTTTCGATAAAAAGTATGGTTAGTTTCCAACTAACCATATGATCATTTATACCTCGATGTTTATGATCATTTGCTTTCCGTTCCTAGCTAACTTGAATTTTATATAGTTGTGCACGAAGCAAAGTTGTGGTCTGTGAATGGAAGAGCTGCTATGAGGGATGCAAAATTTACTGCCTCGTATGCTCCTGCTCACTGTCTTGGATAGCGGAGATGTTTTCAGCAGACTTTGCATTTTGTCGATGTACAAGAGTTGGGTGGCTGTTTAATGAGGCAGTAAACTCAAATTTATCAACTACTTTTACGTTGAACGATTAAAGTGATCGCAACATTTTTGCAAGCATAAATTTCTATAAATTATAATTATTAAAGGATTTATTTCATAGAGTGACACAAGTTTAAATCATAATAAAACAAGTAAATAAGTTCCTAATATCAATGAAACGGTCTTTAGTGGAAAGAAAATTTTATGAAATTAACTCTTCGAATGTTGATTTTCAGGTATTTTAACATAATTTTAAAGAAAATAATCCAATGGAGTTAAATTACACGATCTTGGTGGCCAGTTAATTGGGCCATTCCGTGGCATTATTTTTTCATCAAAAGTTTCTTTGAGTAAATCCATTGTAGTGCCAGCTATGTGGCATGTAGTTTCGTCCTGTTGGAACTACATATCAGCAAGATTAATGCCACGTAATTGAGGTATGAACAAATTTTTGAATCATGTTCCTATAACCTAAGAAAAGATACTTGTTTCCCCATTGGAATCAGCAATCAAAATATTTCTCAACATTCTCAAGTGAAATATCTTGGTATACATACCTTGATCGAAGGCTAATGACTCCGCTAGCCTATAAAATGCACCAAACACTAACTTTCTGTGGATGTAATGGTGTTTTGACAAAAGCTTGTGGATTTTCCTCACTCCAATTGCAACAACTCTGCTTATTTACATACCCTTTCAACCAGAAATGGGCTTCATTGGAAAATAGAAGAAGCGCACGATGAGTTTGATGAAGAGAATAATTATTTTGATAAAAAATTTCAAAAATTTGCCGGCGTTGTTCTGGTAAAAGTCGATTTATAATAAAATTTGAAAGTAAACTAAACAAAAAGCAACTAACAGCTGTTAAAAGGGTGCTCAAATAAAGCAGTGATGCCAACTCAAAGTTGTGATACTCTAAAAAACACCCTTTATATGAAATAACTTGCTACCAAGGAAACACGAAGATTAACGATTAAAAAAGCTTCAAAGCAGTGAGATTGAGTGCTAAGAACCTTATTTCTTATCCAGATTTCTCAACAATTTGAAGTCGACCTATTAAAATTGGGGGTTTTCAAACGACTTGGAATGACTCAAATAATGATGTGAAGCACGTTTATTTTCAACATGATGAACTTACGTGCTACAGGAGTAAAGATGCCAATTGTCCAAACCGTTTTATGTCACGAAGGGAAAATTACAACTGGCTACCGAAATCTGGCGATTGAAAAACTTTTGACCAGTTTCTTTGTAACTATTTGGAAGATAATGTATATGATAATAGCCCACAATCTATTCAAGAATTCGATGATAATTTTTTCAGCAAATCTGCGAATTCGTGGTGGAAAATTTGGTCCTGCAAGCGTTGCCAGCATACCAGCTCCATTAAAATTCAAAAAGCATTGCGTGACTTTGCCTAGAAATAATCGTCTTTTAAATACAAAAATTAAACCTCTTAGTGCGAGACCTCTTTGTTGCAGGTTCAACTATAAAACTAAAATTATTTTAATATACACTGTTAATTTTTATCTGTGTATATAAGCATGAATGTTTGCATCATAAATTTAAGAGTAATAGTATATTTTTCATACAACAATTTAAATTTATGCAAACTGTTTCCCTTCCTTATGCTCCACCATATCCACTTCTCTTAATTCAGGTGGGAAAAAATAACTCAATGCTCGCAGGCATACTACGAAATCATACAAATTAAATTTACTGCGTTTTAATTGATATTGTATGAAAAGTTGTTATTGATTTTTTTTATTTATGCGAAAAAGGATATTCAGGAAATTGATTTTTACCTCTTTTTGTGAAAAGAGAAAAAAATAATACAACAGTCAACAAATAGATGTACATACTTACATACGATATCATCGTTTTTTTGTAACAAGTGAATGTTTATATAAAAAAACTTGTGAAGTTGTGTATGTGTGTGTGTGTGTGTTCCCAGCCATAACCAAAGGATATTAATACATGTTACCAATTTACAATGTGGTTTTCTTTTTTTTCCAAACAGTTTTTGCTTGTGTATTATTTTCAATGTTATTGTTACTTTTCAATTCATTCATTTCCATTTTAATTTTTTGTTTTATAGTTTTATGTATTCATAACAACAACAACTAGTTTTTGTTTTGTTAAAATTTTATTTTTACTCAGTTTATGGGTAAATATTTGGTAGTGATGGTTAAATGCATTTGTCAAAAGGTACCAATGAAATTTAAAAATTTACGTTTGGTACTTTTTCCTTTGTCGGCCTAAATGAACGGTCTCAATTATCAGACATTTGCTCAAAAAAGCAAAACCACTAAATACTAATGAAATTTATTTGCTGGTGGCTTAGTATATACGCATTTCATTGGCGATTCAACCCAATCATCAGTAGACTTCAACCAGAAACTTGGAACAGTCACAAAACTCTTACTTTATGCATCACAAAAGAGAAAATAAACTTAGTTCTTATCTTCGTTTCAAAGATAGAACAAATCTAATTAATTATTTAACGATCACGCGTGCTTTTATTTATATATAATAATGAATAAGAAATAACGTGTGCGATATTAGTTAACTTTCTTGTGGTTGTTAAATAATCTATTGTTGTATAATTCGTATTCAAAGTCAGTCAATGGCAGGCAATTCATCAGGAGCGTGCGTGAATAAAAAAAAAATCATAAAGTTTTGCTTGTTTTGTTGGTAAAGCACTATTTATATTCATTTCGTTAGTGTTTTGGTATTTCTTATATAAAAAAACAATCATTAACAATAACACAGTGCGACAAAAAAAATATCTGCGAACTGTAACCATTTTGCTGGTAGGTATTGTTGAGTATAACAACAATCTGTATTTGAAACTTCCCAAACACCCCCAAAATCTTGAGTTATGGGTAAAAAACCGGTTTTTAGTCCCACTAGGCATTTACCAATCTCTAACTAAGTTAAGTATCAACCGATTTTAAATTTATAAACGGATTTAAAAATAACAAACTAAGACCTTCCGAACAATATATATTTTTTGTTTCAGTAAATTTCAGATATATGTCTGTATATTTCACCACATTTTTTAGGCACAATATGGGACCATATTGTTTATAACTTTATTTATAAAACATAACATGAATAAGAGTAATTCCCAGTGTTAGTGTTAAAAAAGTCCTTAGAAAGCTACTGAGTTATTAAATATTTTATTAGGAGACTTTTTGTTAAAAAAAAAATATCTGCATGATGTTCGTCGTGTTTTATTTATGCCATTTCTGTGTATTTTAGCTTCCAGGATAATAAAAGTACAATTTAATAGACATATCGTCGGTTGGTTTCTGGCTTGCGGCACAGCGTATTCAAAATACATTATGTCTGCAGCAAACCAGAAACCAACCGACCATATGTCAACACAGAGTACGAAATTGGTACAACAGTGGCCTCACTATAATAGTAAATCCGCTAAAAAGGTGATTTGGCCCCATTGTGCAACAAGGCTGCCGACTCGGCAATCAATTAAAAGAATATGGGAATTGGTTGACTTTGCCGGGCATCTTTGAAAATTCCCACTAAGTTACAGATTCTTTGTTAATTTGACGAATCGAATACACCTTTCATATCTATAAAATCAGCAAATATCTTAAATCTATTTGACTAATACTTTTGAAGTCATTAAAGAAATGCTATTGCTTTAAAGTTTGTCAACGACTTCGCTGGAATGAATAAACTGATTTTTATCAAATTAGAAGCAAATTTTGTTTCACTTTAAGGTTATGAGCTAATGGTATTTTAAATTTGATGGACTTAGGAGTTTAAAATTTAAAAGAAAAAATTGTTTTGTGAAAGTTTTCAAAATCTGGCGAACCGAATCCATTTACTATTTCACGACACATAAGTGAGCGACAATTTCGCCCCATTCCATTGGCCCGCTCTTGAGTTATGATATGTATATAATTTACACATACACGTAATCACATTCCAATAAAGGGCTATTAGACAGGCATACTTGTCTTAAGACATGTACGATGGCATAGCAAGTCTCACTGTCTAATAGCATGTATACGAGTACGTTAGACATGTATGGTGGTTTTCAAAAATTTTTGATTTTCTGATGTCTGTCGCACAATTATAATAGCAAAACCCAAAGTATGCCATGGTACATGTCTTAAGAAAAGTATGCCTGTCTAATAGCCCTTATAGACATCAAGCAAAAATACTCCGAATCAGCACCCAGGATCTCAAAAAGTCGAAATATGATGAAAACATGATTTGCATAAATTGGAGTAAAATCAGTAACTTCCTATAAAAAAATTAGTGCTGCTTATTTACTATATCTTCTAAATTCTTTCTCCGTATTAAAAAAACAAACAACTTTTTAAAAAGGCCGTTTGTATCACTTTGTTTATCCCAAAGTCCCATCTATATATGGATAGACATGCTGACCAACAAATATTTTGTGTATTTGCAATTTCAACAACATTTTGTCTCGATTGCTGCCCTTCGTTTCTCTCTCTCTTTCTCTCTCTCTCTCTCTCTCTCTTGTTGTGATTAAGAATGTTTTACACATTAAAAATTTAACATTTTATCGTTAAGTTACCTTAACTTAACACTATATTTGCATTTGTTATTGCATATGTATATGAAAAATAAAAAATATTTTTTCTTTCATTTTCATTTCGTGCCTGCATAAATGCAATCCATGAATTTTTTATCATTAATATTTTGTTATTTAAAAACAATTTTGTATGTGTTAAGTTGCAATGTTCGTGTCAAATTAAATGATGGCCCAGTGACATTATGGACGTCAGTGGACGAGTTATAATTTTAATATTTCTTTTTTCATAGTTTTACGTACATACAGATATACAAACATACGAGTACATATGTATATCATCGCGGCTTCACTGTGTTTTCATACAAAATGGCAGTAAATGTTTTGTTGACAAAACCATTATGTTTTTATATTGTCGGAGCAATTGTGTGTATACATGAATTATTTTACTTCTGGTGCAAGTTTCATATTTGAAATATTAAATTATTTGTTGTGATTTTGCGATAAATCATATTTTATTTCGCATGAACTTCAATATTTTAAATAATGCGCTAAATATGAGATTGATTTCGAACTGATTTGGATAGATATTTAGAGTATTTCTTTTATTTAAGAGATTATGTTTAAAAATATATCTATAATTATTAGTCCACTATTAAATATGAATTTATTAAATTAGTTTAAATTTTAATTATAAATAAATATCCTAAAAGCAAAAAAATTTAATGGAAAATGATTTAATGCATTATATGGTTCTTGCGGCGAAACTTTGGACACATCTTGTACTCTTTCAATGAGCCAATGTGGTGTTTCAAAAAATCAGGAAAGGGAGAGAGCAAGGTCAAGGTCCAAGCAACAGCCCGTAAAATAAAAAATTATTATAATTGTTTAAAAATGATTCATCTTAACCATGAATTGTTAGATATTCTTGTGAATCAAAGTCCGAGTGACAAATTAACCGGTATAGTCTGCGACACAAACTAGGCTTTAATTATAACTGGCAGGGAAAGGCGAGGGCGAAGGCAAGCAACACTTCGTAGAATTATTATAATTATTATAATTTTCTAAAAATGGTTCATCTTAGCCATTAATTGTTAGATATTATATCAAATTCTGAGTGACAAATTTATCCCGTACAGTCTGTGACACAAACTAGCCTTTAATTATAACTGGGAGGGAAACTAAAGTGATATTTGGAAAACATATCATATTTCTTCTTCTTCAAAATGTGTCAAATTGTTTAAGTGAAAACCTTTAATGGAAACAATTTCCTTTAAAGGACTAATTTTAATCAAAACGGTTCATCCTACCTTGGTTTTTATGTTTACTTAGCAAAAATTCGAATATTTTGAAGTACTTCAAATAACCTGTCATTCCTTACCTACTGATCTATTTTTCCGATTAGTTTTTACGAACTCATATTCGTCGTACTCAAGTGCTAAGTAAAATAAAAAACACAAACGATTCATCTATCGCCTTTAAAAGAATTAAATACCAGTTACATGAGTTATATTTAGCATAAAGTGAAAAGGAAAATATAAACGATATATAGTCTACTAATAGACAAATTTAATAAAAGTAATTGAGTAGGTATGTAAGTGCTAACAAACAACTTTCTAGTTCACTAAATTGAAAGCTTGATATAATTATTATCTTTTTTTCTTGCTCTTTTATTTTTAATTTACTACAGTTAAATATGAAATGAGCTTTTGTACAAAATTGCTCTTATTAAAATGTAAAAATAAACATTATAATTGCAATTTTTATTATTTGCAAAAAACTTACCGGATATACCGTCATATGTCCACCATTCTTCCCAGCTGGCTTTTATACCTGCCAAAGAAAAAAAAAATATTAAACAATTAAAATTATAATAACGAAAAATTGTTATAGCATCATGCTTTTTATTCCATTCATTTTTGTTTTTCGTATCTTTACGTATTCGTATAATAGTTTTTCAGTACACATTTAAGAAATTTGTGCTGCAAAATCAATATGATGGCACCATGGAGTCTGTTTAACTTTGATAAATAACGTCTGACTTTATGGCGCCAGAATAAACTAAAAAATATGTGGTTTATTTAAGGGAGTTAAAGACAAGAAAAGAAGTTTGCGACTGCTTGCTTTGTGTAAATTAATTTAATGCTTAATAAACCAAGTGCTTCTTATTTTCAATGTATGCTAATACATACAAATATTAATCAAGCAAAATATGTTCCATGAAAGCCAATAACAATTTTTTAAATGTTTATTCTTTTTTTAATTTTTTTTCAACGGATTGTAAATTGTGATAAAAGTTTAGAGAAAAACTGAACTTTTAAAAAATAGATTTGTATCGAACTCATTCAGTAGCTTATTTTAATATTAAGTTTATAATAAAAATCATTTAAATGACTTTTGTCTGATCATTGCTTTATATCTTAAATGAGAAAGTGAAATAGTTTGATAAAGTAATTGCATGATTTTAAATTTTTCTTAAAAAAAACAATAAGTTAAAATTTTAATTTGTCTTCAATTTAATTTCTCAATCCAAGTTTTTCTTTTAACACAAAGTAATATGTACATATTAAATTACATGGTAGAATAATTTATTAGAAATGTATTTATTAACTCATACCAACTTTAACAAAACCAATTATAAAGAAACAAAAGATTAGAAAACTTGAAGTAATAGTTATATTTTTACTAGAGTTCGACCGATTAATCGGCTTCGGCTTCGGCCTTCGGCCAAAAATTGGTAATCGGCCAACATTCGGCCTACGGCAAAAATCGGCCGATTAGCGGAAGCCGAATATTTTTCATTCCAAGCTTGAAAAATAACATTATGTTTGGTCGTTGCTCGCCGACAGTTTCTATTGTGTTTAACGTTTTGAGAGGGTTGCTTTGAAATACAACCCAGTTGCTTTCTATTTTCTTTTACTTGGACGTTCTTGTGAGTGATCATATGAAAAAGCAATCTAGAAATTGCAAAATAGTTTTATTTTTCTTGTTATGTATCCAATAGATATTAGAGCTATTTCAGTGATCTCAAAAAAGGAAACTTTTTTCTTGATTCATATAAAACAAGTATCATTTTTAAAATTTAAAACATTCGGATTCGGCTTCGGTTTTGGCCGAAGTTTAGGATTTTAGCCGAAGTTCGGCTTCGGCTTCAACCAAAAAAAAACGCCTTCGGTCGATCTCTAATATTTACCAACTTGCCAACATATACACACGTACATATGTAAAATATGCATGCATACATTGTATATACATACATACATATATTTATTTAAATATCAAGATATCATATCAAAACAAACAACAACAAGATTCACACCTTTTATTAACAGCGACATGTGAATATTTGGAAAATAACAACACGCCTTATATCAACTAATGATTATTTAAAATCATCAAAACCCTTAAAACTGGAGTTCGGTCAGACAAAGCAAAAATTTTGTGATGAATCATACTAGAACATATCGAACCATAGTTGTCAAAAAAGCTTAAACCACATATATTTTCGACCTCAAGTTTTGAAAAAAAACGATTATTCATAAAAAAAGTGAAGCTGGAATACTCGTATTACGTTGCTTAACCTTTTTTAGAGGTTATGGTATGTTGTTTTCATTTTTTTTTTGTTATATGCTTATTACTTTCCATTTTGTGTAGTTCTTTATTTCGCTTCGAATTGGTTTTGTTTAATTCTTTGATTTAATTTTAATAAAGAATTGAGTTTTTCTTAGTTTATTTCTATTCCAGAAAAATTTGGTGGACTTTTGTGAGCCCTCCACAATATAAAGATTTCAAATAAGCGTATGGGTATTTCCAGAGTCACGTGAAAACATTAGTTTTTCTTTGAAACAAAAAGTGAACTTTATGTGGAAAATCCCACAAAAAGTGAACTTTCTGTGGAAAATCCCACATATTTTCAATACCATAATTTATATCTGAATTTGATAAAAAACATTTACAAATTGGAATTATATTTTACATTAACCAAGTTGGAAAAACATAACGATATTTTTATTTCAAAATAATTCTAAAGCGGCTTAAAATTACCGATCCCTTTTTGGCCCCAATAATATTTGCTCTGTCTAACCTTGCCTTAATAAGCATATAAACTTATAGTCATTTTGTTTTTGGTCTGTTTATTTAGGAATATACACAGACGCACATATGCCACACAAGTTAAGAAATTATTGACTTTGTTTATATAAACATCAGTTTGTATTATTGTATGTAAATATGTTTTTGAGGATAAATTTCTAATATTCATTTCAACAACAAACACGTACATATGTACATACATACTCACAAATAGAAGCATTCACATAATTTTACTCAATATTTAATACATTATTTATTTATGTCTACAAGTACACATTAATTTTAACATGAAATCGAACATTTGTATACCAGTCTGTACAACTTTATCGTAAGCGACAATTTACGTACAAAAATAAATTTAAATATTTTAAAAAAACCTTCCCCTGAAAAATTTAATTCTTGTCGCTTACGATAAAATCGAAAATAAGGCTTGATATTTTTTTCAATGTATAATTTTGATCCAAAAAAAAATAAGAACACATCCATACTTACACATATGTATGTATTTGAGAAGTTTACTTCCCATTTCAACGCCAAAAGTAAATTTATTATCATCATTAGTATTATGTCATCGATTTTAATTAAAAATCTATATTAATTTGATGGAAGTATTTATAACCCACCATACCACGACAAATAACATATGTATACATACATAGTATGTATTTATCGTATATCTCACCAGTATATCTGAATATATGTATATGTATGTATGTAATTATATACGTATGTATCTTTCTGCATGTACATACATATGTGCACATCATCCTACCAAGCGAACATATTTTTGCCGAATTCATTACGAGCTGTGTCAGAACCTCTGTAAGAGCTGGGAAATTGGTAAAAAGTCGTACCAAAAATGTCATAAATGGTAAACAAAAATCGTAAATCACAGACGATATGTTTGACAGATGATGAATAAGTTTCCTGGAGAAATTTAAATTCTCAATAATGTTGAAAAATGTATCCACCAAACTGTCAGAAATTATTCTATTTCAACAGCTTATCGTGCTGATTACAGAGAAAAGTCTAACATAATACCATGAATTTTTCTAAAAAAGTCTTGAGCTAACTTGAGAAAATGTGCAAAATTTGCTGTTCTATGTCGTAAGAATACATACTTCAGAAAAATAATGAATACCAGTACCAGAAACATAATAAAACCCACCCAGTACAAAAAAAACAGATACAAAATATTATTTAATATAATTTATTTAAAAATAAATAAATAATAATACATGAAATCTATTAAATAATAATATACAATATACGCTATAGTGAAACATATTATAACGGGTGTTTTTTTTAGAGGTATAGAACTTCGAATTGAAATAAAACACAAGAAAATCGTTTTAATGTCCATCAATTTGGCTTTATTGGAAGGATAATTTTATGCCATTAATGTTTAAATATGATTTCGGGCATGTGGCCGCCGCGGCTGGCTCGAATAAAGCCAATTCTACAGGTCCAATTTTCAACCACTTTTTCGAGCATATGGGGCCGTATGTTGGCAATAACGCCACAAATGTTGGCTTCCAAGTCCCCTAACGTTTCTGGTTTGTTGGCGTAGACGAGCGACTTCACATATCCCCAAAGAAAATAATCCAATGGTGTCAAATCACACGATCTTGGTGGCCAATTGACAGGTCCATTCCGCGAAATTATGCGCTCATCGAATGTTTCCTTCAATAAATCGATTGTGACGTGCGCTGTGTGGCATGTAGCGCCGTCTTGTTGGAACCACAACTCATCCACATTCAAAATCTTCAAAATCTTCCATAAAGTTGGACAAAGCTCCAATTGCTGTGCACGGTGGCGAATCGATTCATTCGGGTCCACTTTGCTCTACAGCGGCAATTGTTTCTTCGGTGCGCACTGTTCGACGTCTCTGCGGATGCGTATTATCACATAGTGTAAACGTAGTGCGAAAACGATCCATGGTTAACCGAATTAATTGCTCTGATGGACGATTATGTCGACCATAAAATGGACGGAGCTTGCGGTAAACTTCGCGAACTGAACCATTATTTTCGAAATAAATTTGCACGATTTGCAAGCGTTGTTTTTTTGTCAACCTGTTCATGATGAAATGGCAAACCAAACTAAATATTAATCACTTGACAGCTGACAAAATGGCCGCCAGTTAAAAAAGTGATGCCAACTTAAAGTTCTATACCTCAATAAAAAACACCCTTTATAATTTAAATTCTTTATGATAATGATGTTCATGTTAATAATATTCCTGATTATGTGATAACAATGTTTATATGGTAATAATGTTTATATGATAATAATGTTTCTTTGATAATAATGTTTTTATGATAATAATGTTCAGTTATTTATGTCTTCGTCCATACAGTGAAACACTTGCTGCAAAACATTTGAGTTTGTAGACGAGCGGGGAAAGAGGAATGGCTAAGGGTAATTTGTTTCATGTAAACGAACTTCTTGTTGAGTACGTTATTCTCGCCTCATTCTCATGAGAAATATATGAGAAAATGTATTAAGCTGCAAAACAAAAACTTCACAGTGTGGACACGAATCCAGTTTCAAAAAATAAATCAAAAATGTTTCGCAGCAAATGTTTCACTGTATGGACGAGGACTATATAGTGATAAATAATGCATCGTTTTAACAGAAACCTTAAAAATGTATATGTATCCAAATTCTTTCTCGTTACCTAAAAAACCGAAGGTCGTGGGTTCACCTGGTCTCCGACAGTCCTTAAATAACAACACCACGCATTTCTCTAATATGTATTAGTGTCCATTTGTATCAGTTGTTGTAAGAAAAGTTCCACTGATGCAGGCATATACATTGGTCTCTGAATTACACCGATTTCAGCAAATACTAATTCTAATGCAACATAAGAGTGCCTTCCCTTCATGGGTATTGTATAGCAAAATTATCGGCGAGATAAAACAACCAATTAAGCGACCATTAAGCACAGTTTCAAAGAGGGTGGCGCTGGCTGAATTAGTTAGTACGTTAGCTACAAAACCGTAGATCCTGGGTTCGAACCGGGTCTTCGACAGTCATTAAAATAACAACACCACGCATTTTTCTTAACTATGTGCATTAGTGTTCTTTGTATCACTTTTTGTGGGAAAAGTTCCAGTGATGCAGGCATAAAGCACTGGTTACTAAAACTATACCGACTTCAGCGGATGCTAATCCTAATGTAACATCAGAGCGCCCTCCTTCGTGGGTATTGTGTGGCAGAATTATCGGCAAATAGTAACCAATAAAATAAAAATGCTTCAAAATTTAATACGACTCATAGCACCAGAGGCGCTGCAGCACTGCAAATAAGCGTGCAAAAAAAATTTGAGTTGTAAAAGAATGAAGCTTTCTTCTATTCCTTCCCTATCGCCCTCTCTCAATATCTTCTATTCACCACATAGGTAATACAAAGGGATCATTGTATTGAACCCAAGTGAGCTAGACTTAAAACTTTGTCCGTTCCTTACCAGCAGCCGCTTTACCTAACCTAACTTAAGCACAGTTTCAAAAGAATTTAATAAATTTCACTGCCACCAGAGGCGCTGCAACACTGCATTATTAGAAACTTGAATGAAAATTGTCTTCTCTATCACTATCCCTTTCCTAAATAAGGCAACATCTAGTTGCCTGAGTGTTGCTTCTTTTAAAAAACTGTTGAATACTTCGTTAAGTTCCTTAAAGAAATGTTATACCTTAAAGCTACACCGAAAGAATTTTGTTTCATAAGTCCAATGAAACAATTTTATTAAAATTTTTTTCACAAATCTAATGATAATTTTACAAATCCAATGAAAATTTCATGAATATTGTGAAAGATTTTCATTGCAATTGCTTTCATTAATCCAACAAAACGTAACATTGGTTAAATTTTAATGAATTTTTCATTAGATTAACGTCGAAATTCATAGAATTTATGCCGACAATTCTTTCAGTGTAGTTGTCTGATCAAATTACAGATATTTTCTGACAGCAGACATAATAGGAAAAAAATTTTCACTGGTCATATACGTACATGTTTATAAGTAGGCGAATTTTCTTACTTGTGTATGTGAGTTTTGTTAGTTTTTATTTTTTTGCTTATTGTGCATATTTGTAGGCATGTACGCATACCAAAATTTAATATCAAATAAAAACAAAAACTATTTAATGTCATTGTGCTTTTTCATCTTTAGTCGCTGCTAACCATCTGTCATGCCTACATACCGCTTTCCGGAAAGTGGATGGTTTTCTTTACGCTTTAATGGTTCATCTTTATTTTGAGTGTATTTTTTTTTGCCAACCTTTACGATAAAGAAATAAAGAAATACGATATGCATATTTTTATTGAAAATAAGAAAAAATTACGTCATTTATAATTTTCGTGTAAGGGAAACTTGTAATGGGGGTGAAAAATTAATTGACTTTGATGATATTGCATTTAAAGTAGATAATTTCACATGTAAAGCACATAGATAATATCTGCTGATATGTGCCCAAAGAATGATGTTTGTGGTTCCTTGAAGTTTAGTTTGTGAGGAAAATTTATTGATTAGTAAAAATTGCAAATAAATAAATGTTTCATGCCAAATAAGAGAAGTTTTTTTCTTACTGCTTGTACATATATATAAATCAATGGAAATTAGACTGCACAGTTCTTGTATTTGATTCAAAAATTTAGTGCAATGAATATCAACCCAGCCAGAAGGATATGGCCGTAATTCTTTGCTGCAGAAAACTCCCTTTTAACAGGTATGAAGTTGGAACAAGAAGAAAAGAAAGCTCTAGTTTGCTTGACTACCAATTTTTTTTTGTAGCTCTGATATGGATGTGCATATTTGGCTTTAACGATAGGTGAAATCAAACACTACGCTCAAGGGATTTGTTTACGAATGTAGTTTAGTTAGACAAGTGAAGAGCCACAAAAGAAAAGGTACTTTCACAAATTTTTTGACAAATTATTTTGTTTTATTAAAATAATATTTTTATACCAATATAAGATATAAAGGATTTTTTAGTTTATATTTTAGTTAAGTTGATTATTGTTTTAGTATATTTTGAAAAATTTTTTTTGATGTTTGAGGTAATAGGCCTTATTACGAGTGTCATATTTTGGTATTATGTGGGTATTTTATGGGGTTTGCATGGTTTACTTGAATATCTAGACCTTGCAGATGGCATGTGCCTTCTGGCAAAATTTCAGCAATTGAATGAATGTACAGATAAATCAAGTTTAAGCATAAACTTTACAAAAACCAAGATAATGAGCATTAATGCCGGCAATATCTGACCTGTATTTCTAGAAGAAAAAGCGGCAGAAATTGCTGGCACGTTCTGTTTCTTTCTTGGGACATATTATTTCCAGCAATGGTGGAGCAAGTGATGATATGAGATCCCAAATTACAAACGGTAGTAGCCTAATTCACAATCTTGTGCAAATGATCTTGCATCGTTGCATGGAACTATGCAAGACCATTTGCACAAGATTGTGAATTGCGCTAGTGTATTGTTTAGAATGCTAAATAAAGTTTAGCAATCCGCATTGATTTCTAAGAGCAGTAAACGCGGAAAATTTGGCGTCGTTATTCTGTATGGGTGGTAAGCATTGCACGCTACCACGTATTCATAAATTGCTTTATGAGCCAAATCTCTTTAATTTTGAAAGGTTTGCAAACATAAACACACACTCACACACACACACATACACACGAAAACTCACACATACGCACAAATATCCATACGGACATCATCGTATTGGAATATATTCCCGTGACTTCCAAGCGCGCAGATCTGATGAAAACATCTTTTTCCGAGAATCAGAGTAAAGACCGCAAATTCTAATTTCTGATAGCGCGAAGCTAAAAAATCATCACACATTCACTTGACTTCTTCAAGAGAAATAACTTAGCTTCACACATGGGAAATATTTATATTTGAGCGTTCTCAATTATTTCCTCTTCCTGTGTAAAAAAAGGGAAAAATACCAAGTAAATTTAACAACAAAATTATTTCAGTATAGATGTTTTGCTGTAACCTTGAATACTTTCTCCAGGAAATAATAATAATAAACATATTTAATTATTTCATGAAGAGTTTCACAAAACTCGAGCGAAATATCGACATCTGAAAATTTGGCTTGTTTTTAGGGTTAAGCAATTGTCTATATGCATCCCGTTCCCACTTATGGAACTCCTTAGTATACATCAAGCCAACAATTTTTTAGCCATATTGTAAGACTCTTAATATCTTATTGAGAATCACAATGTACAAACATAATACATTTAAAAGCCTCAAATAAAAATCATTACAAAATAATTATCTTTAATTTTTTTACAAACAATAATGCTCAGCCATAAAAACTAGCAAATCTTTCAAATTAAATATGGACTTTATATAAAATAAATAAACTGCGGTATTTAATTTATAAATTTTTTTATCAATTAAAAAAAAGAGACCAAAATCTAAGATAATATTTGTATATAATAGTCGTTAATACAGTATTATTTAAAATTTGTTTCACTTTATACTTTTGGTAAAAATAATATATAACATGGTAAAAAATTCCCACAGCTCTGACTACTATTTCTTCACAAAAGTACATACTGTGATCTCCCTCCGGCTGAAATGATTTATTTTTGTAAGTCAGGATAACAAAATTTTTTGAATTTAATGAAGTTATTGTCTACAACAAAAAAAAAAGTATCTTGTTATTGTAATCATAAAAGATTCATTTTAACAGATAATATTTTCGGTTGCAATTTTTTAATTGATTAAGGCTAAGTAATTTTTTTGTTTTATTTCAAAAACAGTTTTTTATCTCTCGTGAATACTTTAGATTTCTTGATTTTATAAAATTTTGTTGACTTAGTGTTGAATACATAGATAAATAATGTCATAAATACAAGTTATTAATTTTTTGTGATTTATTATTTATGTATAAAGTCAAGAAGGTTTTAAAATTTTATTTTTTCAAATTTTTATATAAAACCTGGTAACTGATTTGAATTTAAGGCAAACAAGAACATTATTAGCACTATTTCTTAAAATCCTTTTAAGAAAATTTAAAATCTTTCTCTGCTTCTCTTTCTCATACTCCTTGCAAATTGTCACTATTAAAAGTTCCACTTTTCTTGGGTTAAAACTCTTGAGAACATTAATTATGTGTTAAATAAGACAACAATAAATACAACCTTAATGTTTTTTTTTTCTGAAGCCAAAAATATAAAAATATATCAATAGCAAACTTAAGCAACTTTAACACAAATAACACACAACTGTCTAAAGGATGTTGCTGCCAGTTTGTCTGGCGCCATTTAAAAACTTTACAGTCTTTCAAAATAAACTGAGACAACAATCCTGCTAAGAGGAAAAGTAAAAATAAAAAACATGAATTCCGCTGGCTTATGGGAAAAACAAATTTTAAGGAAACTCCAAAATTTATGCGTTATAAGAGCGACCGACAAAAGAAAAAGAAGAATATTATTTTCAAGAAAAACGGAAGTAGAAAAGCCAAAACCGACATGGCTAAACAGTGTTGATGCCAGCATTTCAAAAGAAAATGAGTTCAATTCCTACCAAATGTTATTGTTGCCAAAGGAAGACACTCCATGTTTTCAATTCTTATTTTATTTCTTTATTTCAGTAATTTTTTTTTGGTCTCTTTAAAGTCAACGCAATAAATATATGAAATGTGTGTACTTTAGAGCGACTACTAACTTGGCGACTAACTGACTGCAAAGACAGCCAAATAAACGGAAATAAATATTATCTATCCGTATATAATACCATGAAACTTTATGCAGACTGTTGTTTTTAGTTTTCTCATTGTGTAGAGGTTGTTGATTGAAAAGAAGAATAAAAATGAAATGTTTTTGGTGCGTACAAACTGCAATCAAAATATCAAAATAGAAAATCGAGAAGAACAAAGCAAAATGATTGTCGAAATGAAACATTATCTTAAAAGCTGACTTTTTTTTATTTTATTTTTTATCTGCTGTCACAGTTCCTTTACTGCATTTATGATGCCAAGTGTATGGAAAATTATTTATATTGTTGATAGATATTGTATGGATAATTTTTTGTTTGTATTTTGCCAACAAGGGTGAAACGCTGATTCTCTATCCGTTTATGATCTCATGCTGTGAATGTCAACAGAATAAGTAACAAAAATGTTATTGTACTTAAATTTTTAAGATAACGATTATGATTGTTATATATTTATTTGATTCTTTAAGGACTAAGTATTTTTGAAGCACTCAAAAATACGCAGATTTAAAAATAAATCGGACTACATGTTATCCTTCAAGACGAATCAAATATAAGGGTGATTTTCAGTTTTTTTATGTTTAAAGTTAGTGAACTTTTCAGAACAAAATTGTGAATGTAAAATATACATTTAAGTTGTTTTATTTCTTTGTTTATTCTAAAATAGAATCATACTATCGAAAAATTTATCCATGCAAGTTTTGAATACACGTGACCAATATAGACCGGTCTATCAGAAACTGCCGATGGAGAAAGTAAAATAAATACTTTCAGTAATTAAGGTATTATCATATACATACTATACGTATGTATGGATTTATTTTAGTACCTCGGCATATCGTTACCTTAATATAGAAGGGCCTTAGCTCATAATATTTTTGGAAATCGAGATTTTTGTATTTTCTGATATATTAGATGTTCTTCTATCGAAATATACAAAAACATCGATTTAAAAAAGTACTGAGGTAGGGCATTTCTATTTCAATGTAACAATGTATAGTAAGACTCTATTAGATTAATTATAGCTTCTATTCTAAATATAATCAAAATATTTTTTCCAAAAGTAAATTCAACATTATATGCCATAAAAAATTAAACACTTTTAGCACTTTCTGTAAAATTGTGAATGCAAAAAATTAATGTATAAAATTAAAATCTACATATTTGTTTTTCATTATAACTTTTGGTTAAAAAAATCCTGAATACAAAATAAAAACAAATAATCTCTCCGCAATAGACTAAATGAACATTTAAATAAAATAACTAAAAGCGCTGTAGTTGCTTAATTTTTAAAACAAATATAAGTGTGTATAATTACCCTGCAGTTCTGATTGTTTGCTTGAACAAATGTAAGTTACACTATTTTACTGTAGCACGGTCTAATTTTCTATTCCATTCAGCTGTATAAAGCTGTTAAATAATGTAATATAAATTAGTGAATGATGGAATTCATATAACTACTGGAAAAACTGAATAAAAGCATAATCGATGTACTTTTTTTTCATATTCAATTTGTTGGCTTATAAATCTATATAAAAGCAAAATATTTTTTTTAATGTTTTAATATAAAAATGAACGAAACTGATTAAAATCGCAAACAAAATAATTCTAATAAACGCAAAGTTATAAAAAAAACGTTGCCCGTCCAAGATGAAAAACATCAGACATAACTTAATTTTTTTTAAGTATTATTTTTTAATAAAAATTTTTACGATTGAAAAAATGTACAATAAAACATATAAAATTAAAATAATAACTAAAAAAGATTTAATAAACAATATTCAGAATTTAAAAATAATTTTTTTATAATATCACATTTCGCCTATAGACAGTTGAAGGTGAGCCGCGAATAACGTTTTAAGTTACAAAATAATGATTTTGCATTAGAGTCACAAAACGTATTTTAAGGCAAGATTGTTTTTCTCGTTTACATTTTTTTAGCGTATCGAAAATAATGATAACTAGCATTATCTTTTCTTTTTGTATCTCTGCTACATTTATCAATTATTTTCGACAATTTTGTTTGCATGATTTATTAGTTACTTACAAAGTTTTCCACTGACTGACTGATTGTAATTGTATTTTGACGGCGATCAGATGCATAATTTTTGATGGTTTTATGTTTGAACAATGCAAGAGAGTTATGTTACCGGTAATCTGTGAAAAAACTGGTTTTTCTTAAATTGCCATTTAAAACGTTATTCGCGGCTGTGCTTCAGTTATTAAACAGATAATTATTCTCTTTTAAGTTTACTTTGAGCTTTAAAAAACAATTAATATATTTAAAAAAAAAGTAACTTAACAGCAAGCGAGTACATGAAAACTTATTCAAGTTAATATTGTGAATGTGTGTATAAGTGGCTTTCATAAACTATTATAAAACAAACACAAGCATAAATGCAATTTAGTTTCATGTTTGTACAGTTTTTTTTTACCAATTCTTACATGTAACGTTGCTAAGTACACTCATAATGGATTTTTTCGGCTTTTATTTCTTTTAACCCTCTGTGAAAGAGTTTCATGAAATTAAATGAAGCATTTATAGGTATATAATACATCATTAAAGTAGCTTTTTAAATGTAAAGCATCTGTAAGGTGGTGTAGGCTTACTTTAAATCTGATCCTGAATCTATAATTTAGGTGTCAAGTTCTAAGAGTTTTCTGTTGAAATCAAATGGAAAAACTAAGATTGTATTAGGGCACATTAAGGCTGTGTTAAATTTTCATTAACATGCTTCATACCTGAAATTGAAGTCAATTCTAAAAATCTTTGATATGCGCTTTTAGTAATCTGTAGCCAAATTTCCTCAGTATCCTACTATTTTTGGTGATATTGTTTTATTCAAATTCCAATACTACGCGAGTGTGATTTTTGCAAAAGAAAATTGCTTTCGACTCAGTGATAAATGAATATACATATTTTTTACATTTTATTATAATATTTTTAATGTGGCGAAGAATATATAAATTTAACTTTAAGCAACAAAATTAACAGAAAATGTTATAATTGAAGTTTTAGAAATTTCTTTACGAATTTTGGGCTGTTAATACTTGTATGTTGCAGAAAAAATGGTAATGTGATCTTAAGGTTCAATAGTAGCCCTTTGGCCTTTTTAACTTCCTCTTATGTGCTTTTCCTATACTTTTTCATAATTCGACTTATCTTAGATTGTTTCCATCTGCTTGTAACACTGTTGTTCTTATTTAAATATTACTCATACGCACTGGATATATTGAATATTGAGCCGCCACAAGATAGGCAATAGTTTTTGATCGTTTCGTACCGTATGAGTCATATTCGTTCACAGTAAAATTCATATTAATCATACGTAATATTATTTTTGATATTAACAGGGTGTTGCATCCCAGCAAAAAAATCATCACATTGTCACATTTTCATAAAACAAGTTTTATCTCCAACAAATAATAATAGTGCGATAGCTCAGTGGAAGAGAGTGTGCCTTATCAGTTAGAACAGCACGGTTCGTATCCTGGCTGCAAAAAAAATTTTTTTCTTCGTTTTGTATTTACGTGAAAAAACGTCATCGAATCATGCGTTCTTGCATGGATTCTAAGCACTCATTCGAATCATGAGCAGTTTTGCTAAATGTGAAATCCATGCTCGTCAATGACACGCCTGTGTTAAAATCATGCGTTCTGCACCTAAATTGAACCAATGCATTTGCAGCAGAACCCATGCATTAACTATTTCTTTTGCATGCCTTTTTTTGCTGGGATTTTTACAAATTTGTTCTTTATTATGGAAAAAATCACAAAAAAAACCGTTAAAATAGCAACATATTAAAAAACTTCGCTATAATTCGTCAATATAAGAACATCAACACCAAAACCACTACAAAGCTGAAAATTGAATAAAACTTATAATAAAGAGAGGAAAACGGAAGGCTTTAATAGAAACGAAAATCAAAACCCCATAGCCCGAAAAAATAAAACGCCAACACTTAGCAAGTTACTAAGTCAAGGAATTTACAATTAGAAAAAAGCTTTAAAAGCAAATATATCATCAAATAGGTTCATATACGCAAATTATATAGTGCAAAGAATTTTTAAATTTTCAATATTACTATGGACCATGCGAAACAAATTTGCTAAAGGTAAGTAAAATTTTTATAAAAATGATAAATGAACTTAAATTTTCTCCACAATATTCAAAGCGATTAAGCGTATTGAAATCGTAGTACATGTTGTTCCTTATAACGGTTACTCCTTTCGGTTAATATGTATTACAATATATCGACGGCTCCATTTAAAAACATGCAAAGTAAAAAAAGCTAGTTTTGAGTTAACCGCCTTCAAAGTGATGATATGTATCTCGGTAATGTTATGAGATAGAAACTTAAAACTTTTTGTAATCATATAATAATTGCAATAGAATTTTTTGAGTTTATTTGAACTTTATAAATTTGTTGTAGATCATAGTTAAAAGTGCCTTAGAATCTTAAGATTTGTACACAAATCTATTACCTAGTTCTCTAAGTAGACTTGGCATCTTTCTGGTAGTTCTTTGTCACTTACAGTGGCCATCTAAGTACATATAGCATGTTTAAGTTTGGAGAAAATTTTAAATTATTTTTTGACTACTTAATTCCAAACTAAATCGTGCTAAGTATACTTAAAACATTTAAAAAGAGATTTGTTTTAAAGTTGATGAAATATTCTAAGTACATTTTTGCTCATAGCTTTTAATAGAATAGTCCGATTACTATCAAAATTTTACAGAATCTATGTTAAAAATAATAATAAACGATAATTTCAGAAATGTTGTTCCCAGCATAGCATGCTGGGTCGACTTAGCATGTTTTGAAATGGGACCGTCATATTTAACATAAGTTATTACATACACAAATTGTGTTTTGCTAGAAACACATAATATTAAGAAAATATTAAATGCAGAAATTATTAACAGTTCGTTGGTAAAATAGATTTGATACCACTATGTTTCAACACGATACTAAAGGGTTAAAAAACGTTGCTTATATAACACTTAATAATAATTTAGTTATTACGATAAAATAAAAATTTTACAAATTTTTTTTAATTTGGTTATCTTTTTTTGATAATTTTATAGTTGCTAGTATTTTTTTAGAAACAAAATGGAATATACGTTTACTAAAAGTTGCAGCAGAGAGTAAAAAAAATATTATATAAATATATCTTTTTGTGTAAGTAAACTTTATCTTTCACTCTATTTTGCATTTTTTTAATTTTTTGTTTATTTTGTTTGTTTTTGCAATAATTTTCAACACTACGATTGCAACTACAACTATGAAATATTTTTTTTGTTCTAAATGCAACTTTTATATGGAGTGGTTGGTTTTTTGTCCAATCTCATTTTTGATTATTTTTTTCAAGTTAACCAGTTCCTGCTCGCGCACATACATAACTACATGTGTTTCTACATGAGTACCAGTACCACTGCAGACGTATGTGTGTACATTATGTTATAACCATTTTATGGCAAAAGTTTTTGCAGTTGCGGCAGTAGTTGTGCGGCATGTTCATGTCTTGTCTGCATTTAAGCAATGGTCACTTAGCGGTCATTGGTTTTTGCTATACATGTAACCATTTGATTCTCAAGTGTGCTGTGGCATAAAGAAAATTCAGCTAAAATTGTTCTTGATAAAACTTTTTTTCAGCACTTGTGCTTCTCGTGTTTACATAATTGCTCTCTAAATGAAATACATTTTTAAAACTTCAAGAATGCATTAAAAAAATTTATGAAATTTTTAATGAAATTATTTTATATGAAAAGTAAACTTTTGAGTGTCGATATGCATTTATATGTTTGATTTATTTTAAAAGTTAATAGTTTTGTGTAAAGTTTTAATATTATATTATATAAAAGAAATCAACATAAAATAGTATTAGATAGGAGGTAAATTTCTTTGATATGTACATACATATATATAACTCGCTTTTATATTTCCCTGATAAATTGCTTAACAATTTAAACTGATAATTATCTTTTTAATAGCAACAATTATATTTTCATCTTGGCTGTAAAAATTGTTCAGTTTCTCACCAAAGTAACATGATCATTATAAGAATGAAAGTTATATCCAAAATGAAGATGCCTTAAGTCAAAAATAAAAAAGTTAGCCCTTTATATTAAACTAAAAATAAAATTTAATACAAAGTCTATACCATAGCCTTTATTGATTTTGACTATTGTTTTTTTTAAGTTATAAAAAATATATAATAATAGAAACGGAAGACAAAATATTGTAAGAAAGAAAAACGGCTAATAGATGCATCTGTAAATTTAAGTTTAATTAAAAAAATTTTTCGACAACAGCAATGTGTTAAAAGAGCAAAGTCCCAAATAATATTAATGATAGGTACACGTTTGCAGTGAATGTCCTAATGATTTTTGCCAAAAAATTTTCTGCTCTGACATCTTAACAATATCATATAGCTGTAATTCAAGACATATTAATATATCTTATTTTTATTGCAAAGTAATCCTATCTCAAAAAATTATTTATATTCGAGTTAATGATACAAAATTAATTCCCATATTCTTATTTATATTTTGTAACAATTACACACAAGTAGCTTGTTTACTCAGCTCTTGAAAGAAAAATAAAATTTGTTTTCCATTGAAAACTTGAAACTCGTTTTTTTTTGAGTTATGACATTTACGGTGACAGCAGTGCTGCCAAAATGTTGTAGCCATTTTCTGCCAGACATTCACTGGAAACCCACTAATAACTGCTACCTGAGTAAAAATAAACGCTAATAAAACCACTGAATTTTTTTTATAAGCAATTTATTTCTTTTTTAATGGTTTGTTGGTAAAAAACAAATAGAATGAGATAAGTGTTATAAAATATACGAATACATACATATGTATATGTATGTAAAGTAAACCTTTTCAAAATACTTTTATTTATAGATTAGTCAATCTATCTATCCACTCATTCATTTCGGTATCATCTCTGGAATATGTAGAGATTTCAGATGTTCTGTTTAAACGTAAAAATTCTGTCGAAATGTCATATTTTGTCTTTGATTCCAGACAAGCTTCAATATTTGTAAGCAAACCTCAGCTTACTCTTTTAAAATTTTATTTCCTGCAGAGTCCACATACTCTAACCCCCTTGCTTTAGTCAAAACTTGAATGGAAATTTTGTTTTAATGCAGAGTTAAAATTCAAATTATTTATTTTGCATAAGGGGGTAAAACTTCGAACCAGAAAAAGTAAAATTTAACGAACTCTTCCATTTTACGATATTAATTTGTCAAAGTTGATTCAGTATCTTTTTACAATATTTTCTGCATTATGCTCTAATTATTCAAAACTTATGAAATAATATCTTGCTGGCTGGCTTGAAATATGCTATGAACTGTGAATCTCTCTTTTTTTGTTAAATTACATGATTTTCTGACAATCTGAAATTAAGAAATAATGTTGATAAAATAAACTCTACTGCCCAATTCATATTTGCCTGAAGCAAAAGGAAATATCAATCAAAATTTCTCTAATCAATAACTCATTTTTCATAAAAAAATTATTCGTTTCAGAGATTTTGTTTTAAATTGTTTCTTCCTAACACTGATCAAATCCCCCAGTTCTAGGTTTGTAGTATAATTTTAATCTTAAATAAAATTTTATTTACTATAAATGTTTTTATTCCTTGCTTACTAAAGTTTCAGTTTATTTCATATCACCACAAAATTTTAATTTTATATAGCTGCATTAAAAATAACTTATTTTGATTCCATAACTTTCCTTATCAGTTAAAAAAAAACGATGAAAACTAAGAAATTTTTCGGCTCATAAAAATATACTGGTGGCTTTTTAATAGACTTACCTCTAATGACAACCAAATACAGTCATATATAGCCGGAAAACGCCATTTTGGCAACACTGGGCGACAGTAATCTTATCGTATGAGCAATATTTACCTTTGTGTGTTTAAATATCACTCATACGTAGCGGTTTGGAGAAAAGTGCTTGAACACATATTAGAGCAGAGCTGTCCACCGAGAGGAACAAGAGAAAAATGTATAAGCGTATGTGTATTCATTTGTATAAAAAGCCGATTGATGTTCGGCACTCTGGCGCTTCTGTGGGCAGCCTGGTATTAGAGTCTCAATAAGAGTACATACATATTATTTAAGTGTGATTAACACTGTTGCCAAGAGGCATAGAAAAAGGAAGTTGAACAGAATAAAAAATGGCTAAGAAGTGAAACATATGTTTAACCTTATAGTTAATTATCTATGCAAATGAAATGTTAATTAGCCAACCTGCTATACTACATATAAAATTATATATGTATATTTGCAAAGAGATGGATATGCCACTAAAAATGAGAAACAATAGAAAACTTGTCAACTCTGCTAATTTCATTATTCCTCTAATTTTTTTATTTCTCTCATATTTTATTTGAACAAAAAAAAAATACTTTTTCTTCTCAAATAAAATTTATTCATAAAATAAAATCCAGTAATGCAAAAAAGTAAAATAAAATAATAAAACTACAAATGCATAATGCATGTAATTGAAAATCAAAACAAATATTTATTTTCAGCATAAAATTTTGCAAGTTATACGAAACAATTATTTATTAAAGCATATTTTCAGGCAAACATATATAAGATTTGTGCTAATTTGAAACATGATTTTTTATGAGTAATAAGTATATCTCTTTATGTATATTTGAATAAAATTTTTTTTTACTTTCTTTATTTTTCTTAAAACGCTCTTGTTTCTTTCATTTGGTGCTCTTGTACGTACAAGTAAACAAATTGTTTAAAAAGAAAAACTTGAACATGTGCATGTTATATATGACTATTTATACACGAAAATTAAAAAGCACTTGCTTAAAATTAATTTTGAACTAATTTTCCTTAAATGTTCTACAACAATTCTTTTTAGGAGTGCACAAGGTACTATATATTTTTAAATATATATTAGACGACGATATGGATAAAATATGTTATACGTGCTATTTTGATATACTTTTTTCTTGTCATTTATCTAATACTGATGAGGAAGAAGTACTCGAATTAATTTGTTATTTGCCGGTTATTGAAGGCAACATTTCATCGAACGAACATAAGGATAAATTGAGTGTTTAGCTTCTTTACTCCGACCATGATAATGAAGATATCACTAAACGGAATCTATGGACACCAGTATCATCGACGCAAACATTGTCGATAAAAATACTAATCATGCAGACATTGTCGTTGCAAATGTAAACAATACTACGAGTAATAGTGTCGTTGAACCAATACCTTTCTTATGGTAAAAGTAGAATGTTGAACTCTTTTGAAAGCATAACAATTGTCATCAAAGTTACCTCTACTTAAAGATTAAAGCTGATTTAGTTGAATATTAATGTCACAAAGAAGCTTTAGTTATTGCTAAATTTCCGACGCTACTCCGTGCATTATATATTTATGCAGAAAAGGTAAATGTCTCAAAAAGCCATGGATTAACATCAAGGTATTATAGTTTATCATAATGGCATGATATTTCATAAGTTAATGCCTAAAAAAATATATAAAATATCGCATTCAAAAAACTTTCACCAACAGCTCAAAAAAAACTATTATATGCAATACTAGCAGGTCTGTCAAAGGATCAGTGGCCCATCAATACTGTGACTAACTGCGAAATGTTCTTCTTTGCTTTTTTTGTCTACAATTTATTGTAAAAATATTTCATGAATATATGACCACAATTTCTTTAGTTATGACCCTACATATATTCAGCCAATTTGATCTATTGAAAACAGAAGACTTTCTCAAGATTGTGTTTAAGCATATTATTTTAAAGGGCCTTGTGGCTGACAATGCCTTAGAGACGTCCATAATGGATCCATTTGTTGATGATTTGTCGTCTTTTTTATTGCAAATTAAGTCATTATGTGCAGGAACTGGGATAAGAGTGATGTCAGACTGACAAAAAGGTTTGGAAATCTTATTCTTACATTGATTAGCAGAAATATAAGAGGTTTCTAGAGGTCTTAGAGCAAGAAGTGCTATCTTCAGTTTATCTGGAGAATTTCTCCCGTATAGTACACTATATAGTTCTCCAGCATTTCAGCCTAGAATACACTGCACCATCCAGAAGATACTACTAAAGCTACACTCCCAGATCACTTGAGAAAACTCTACACCAACTAAAACAAATCATTTTTGATATACTCTGGTGTCATAATCATTTACTATGTCACTTTTTTTCAAATACTTTCTTTGCATGAAAGAAGAATATTAATTTGTATCATTTTTTTAACCCCTGACAAAAAAGGGGTGTTACAAGTTTGTAGTGTGTGTCTGTGTATCTGTGTGTCTGTTCATGTACAGACCAAACGACTGGACCTAAAGGTGACTTGTTCGAAAAGGTTTTTAACTATGTTTGAAGAAAATCGGTCCAGAAGTTTAGAAGATATCACATCTTTCCTATATATATCGGGGGTTTTTAAAATTTTTAATTTTTGTTATTATTGAATTTGTTAAGCAATTCCAATATGCGAGATCTTTAGTGGCGGATTTGTGTTTGATGTCGCCTTATGCCCCGTGAGATACGCCGAAGAAAAGATAATTTAAATTATATTTGCAATTTATAAATATTTAAATTTATAAAAAATACGCAAGGTCCTGACAGTATAGTACTACCAGTTTGGCCTCCAAAGATTTCAAAAATTAGTTTGCTCTCAAAAAATGGTGTTGTCAGTTTTTTGGCAACAGCTAATTCAGCAAGAGATGTTACATATAATACATATACCAAATGAAAAAAGAATTAACTTAAGACAGATACTGATAATTGCGCACACATATACAGACACATAATAAACAAACACAGGACTAAAGAGAAACATATTAACAGTAGGTGACAGAATTTAAAAGGGAATAGATCTAAGGCTAAGATCATAAATTTTACAAATAAAAAAGCAATGTGATTCCGATCACAGGGGAGATCTAGTAATCAATTTTTTTTATATTGGCTTATCGTAACTAAAATAAGATATATAAATTTTTGACCTATGGAACCTATGGAAAACTGCTCATATTTAACATATATTTTATTTATTTTATATTTTTCAACTTTTTAACAAAATTATCCCCACTTGCAACACTATTACACTTCACAATCAATTTCTATTAAAATTAAGATTGCTCCTGAAGGTATGCTTTAAAATTCGGTTGAGTGTATTTCTATGCAGCTGTTAAGTTTCTCTGTACTCCTTGTTCTTCGTATGATTACACTAATACACTCATACCGATTTGATAACGCTTTACGATCTTACACAAAACTTGTGATTGTATTGTGAAAAAGATTTTTATCCCCTAACGTATAGATGTTTATACATCAAAAAGTAATTATAATTTATAGTGCGACCAACAAAGTTGGTCGAAATATCAGAAAATAAACAAACAAAATTTAATATACAAGTAATTTTATTTTGTTACTAAAACGGACCTCAAGTCGAACACATATACACGCCAATTGTTATAATAAAGGTTTACATACATCATACACTCACTTATACATAAAAAAATTTTAAAATTCCTCAGCAAAAAGATTTTAATTTTGAGATATGTACATAAATATATCCAAAATACACAAACGTTTACAATAAAGTTATACTTGTATCAATACGAAATTATCTACGTATTTTATCATTGCTTAATAAATTTTTTCCTGCTCTGCTTTCTTCCAAAGAACAGAATATCACTGTGTTATATTAAAAAAAAACTTATATTTCAAGTTTATTGAATAACATTGAAATGCAATTCAGTTCAATGAAATGCAGCACTTAAAACTATATGATATTTAAAGTGCAACAATATATCACACTTACATTTCATTTATAAACGCAGCACAAAATTCAAATAACCCCTGTTCAAGAGTGCAATACGCATACATACACAAGATACGAAATACAAATGTACAAAGAAACGTTTTCACTTACCGGAAGTACAAAGTAAAACGATTGCTGAATAAGCGATTAATCCTGAAGGGCACGCTGACATTATGCTGTTTTTCTTTATTTTTTTGTCCAGCTTTAGTTATGCCGCTGCAGTCGTTTTTGCTGCGTGCAGTTCGCTCTATTGTGAGTCAACGACAGCGGTGATACTGATGGTTAATTTTTCTTTCTGTTGTTTTAAATTTGCACATACACACATTTTTGCAAATGGAAATAAAAAAAAAATAAAATAAAGCAACAAACTTCAGCAAGTGGAATAAACTGGAGCAAATAAACTGAAATTGGAATTGAAAGTATGCAACACAACTTACAAGTGACAGTTGTGCGCCAGTTGCAACAGCATGGTTGGCATAAAAAATTCACCTCGCGCACAATAAGAAAACTTTAATGTCTCTGTTACTTTTATTGCACATTTGGAAAAAAATTATGCTTTTTGTCAATTTATCCCCTCCTTTTTCAGTTTTCCGCAATTGTAGTCCTAATGAAGTTGAAGGTGGGTTCAGTTGCTTTTTGGTTTTTAATTTAATGTTGGCTTCATTTAGTTTTGTTTGCTTTAACATTTGCTTTCTCCTTCTTTTTGTTTGTTTTGTTTTCGGTTTTATTATGTTTGGCTTTTAAAAAGCAGCCTCTAGGCTTTCTAAGGCAACACGACTTGATTATTTATGCTGTACATACAACTCTCATTTCCAAATTGTGACATTCATGTTCTGTGCGAAGTAACAAACGAAACAAAAATCTTCATCAGCACCATTAGTTATAGTTATCTTTCTCTTAGTACTCCCCGTACCATTCACTTGTTTTACAGTTTAACCGAATTGTAGAGAGTAGATACATTTTTTTTCTTGTTAATTTGTGTACATTAGGTTGTTCCATGAATAAATGAATTTGCAAATGTTAAAATCTGCTCTAATTGAAAAAGATTCATGGATGGTATATTAGAAGAAATAACTTAAAGTTTATTTCAATTGATATAATGGAGTTAAGAAAGTAAGTTAAAAATCATGTTTAAAATCTCTGGAGCTGCAGTTGCCTATTTCCCCAGAAATAAAACAGTTAGGGTATTCAAGTATCAGAGTGACAAAATGTCTTAATATTTTAGCATAGCACAAACAAGTCATAAAATGATAAGACTTTTTGTGCTATGTCTATTGTTTTATCATAACTACACGTCAGGGTAGGCAAAATTGGTACATTTGCACTTTTTATGGTACTATTCAAACTCGAAAAGTACAATAGTATACCAATGGTTAATTGGTAACATTTAAAAAATATTCCCAGTTTTAAACTGCATTTATTTTCAAACAGTTATAACCAGCATTTTGAAAGTTAAACGCAACAAATTTGAAGTCATCCATTTCCAAATTTTGTATTTTTCTCCTAAATTCGTATGCAAGAGCACGTGCTATTAATTTGTATATCCTAAATTTCAACTTAAGCAGGTATAGCCACATGCTTTAACATCCGAACTAACAAGAAAATTTGTGAAATCAGACGCTTATTTGAATAAAAATACATTAAAATATGTAATTTGAGCTAAAATAGTACAATTAAGGTTAAAAAAGCACAATTTTTGAAAACTTTTGGCACAATTTTAAAATTCTCAATTCCATCCCTGCTACACGCTGGGTTGTCAGATTTTTCCCGACCCATTTCTGTTCGACAATTGTATCGTCTTGTCTATGGTCGAAAAAAAGCATCAGTTGTGATTATTTAAAACAATTATTATTTATTGTCTATGCTAGAAGGTTCGTGTATTTGCTTTATAATTTTGTTAAAAACATTATATCCAACACATATTTTTTCATACATTTTTCAAACTATTGTATAAAACTTGAATTTAATTTTTATGTTTTAAAAACATGATAATAATATTTTTATTTTTCATTATCAAGGACGACAACCATTTTTGAAGAAAATTATGTATATAATTCAAAAACAAGAACTCAAAAGTATTTTCAAACAAAAACGTCCTAAATCTTCTTACTGAATTAGGGCATTAATATATATTTTATAATAAATTTCTTTGTATGTAATAATTTTTTTAATATAGATTTTTAAAAGATATTTATATATATTTATTTATTAAATGTTACAAATACAATTACAGATTATATCATAACTTAATTTAAACGAGAATAGTCTCGGCAGATCTGCTCATTGTGTTGGCAACGGGCACTCGTTGGTCATGAGTATAATACCTAGCTTAGTACTACTAGGAATGCCTACTGACAGAATAATTTGTGAAGATTCGAGGTTCAACAGAAGATTCAATGTCACAATTCCAACAAGGGCTGTGTGCGATGAAAACGGTCCCGATGTGGATTCCAGAAGTTTATGTTGGTATACGGATGGATCCAAAACGGAAGATGGGGTTGGTACTCGAGTTATTGGGCCCAATGTAAAAACCTCCTTGCCCTCAAATCTGTTGACAATAATTTAAACAGGGGCATTAAATGTGCGCATATAGCTATCTTTTCCTATAGTCAGACAGCACTTAAGTCTCTTCTTTCATAGGAATTCCGTTCCAGGCTAGTTTAAGTGTGCTTTAACTCATTACAAAAGCTATCCATATGGAACAAAGTTTCCATTTATTGAAGACCTGGCCACAGCAGTCATTCAAGGAATGAGGAAGCGGATGAACTGACCAAAAAGGCCTCTGCTGCTTCTTTTATGGGCACAGAGCCATTTTGTGGTGTAAGTCGGTCGGCAGTAATATCTTTGATCAAAAAATATGATACTTCTATCGCTAAGGAAATGTGGCTGTCTTCTTCCGGTTTAAGGCAGGCCAAAGCATTAATGCAGCCATTTGCATATAATGGCATCCTGAACCTTAACTTCAACAGGAATAATTTACGACTTGTTACTGGTTTTCTTTCTGTTCAGTTGGGACTGGAAAAGTAACCAAGTTCGTTCACCCTTGTGTCGTCTATGCTTGGAAGATGACGAGATGACAGCTCACAGTCGTTGTGATTGTATCGTCTTATGTTACAGTAGAAGATATTTTTTCATTCTGAGTTTCTGTTTTCAGATGATAGTAGGCGGACTTCTCCAATATCTGTGCTGACTTTAAAAAGGATAGTCATATATATATTGATTTAATTTTGTTTACAGATCTATGGTACAAAAGATTCATCAGGTGTCGCAGGGCCGGTCCTTGGATTAGATCTTCCCTCTATTCTACTATGGTGGGAGTCAAACCCAAAACCTCTACACTGATAGGCTAGCATACTCACTAGCCTACCGAGGCACCAACTTTTTATTTTTTTTTTAATAATCGTAAAAAATTTTAGTGAACATTCGCCAAAAGTAGAATTAAAATCCAAAAAAGAACAGTTTTTGTAAATGTTTATCGTTCACAATCAAAACGCATTAATTACTGTAATTAATATAAGAAAAAATATCATCATCATCATCTTGCAGACCAGTTGTCATAGGATTTATTGTTGAAACTACTCCTTCAACAAACTAATTTTTCCTGAATTACAAAAATTTTTAAGTACAATTCTGTTAAAAAATAGCCATAAAAATCGCCAAAAAAATTATTTATCGCCAAAGAAATCGCCATGTCACCAAGTCAAAAATTTAGACGCGAAACAAGTTGGAAACGTTTCGTGAAAAATCGCCATATCGGACAAACTTGGGTGCACGTACCAGTGATGCATTTTGATTTTTTTGGTTTAGGGCGAAATTAACGATTTAAAAGGGCCAAATTACCTTTGATAGGGCCAAAAAAAATTTTAATATATTTGATTATAATATTTTTAACCAGTTGTGTATCTGTGTATCTGCGTGTATGTACGATTCCATATACAGACCAAACGGCTCGACCGATTTTGATTTGTTTTTTTTTTTAAAGTGACTTAATCATACTCCATAGCATCTACCAGCAAAATTGTAACACGAGATGTATTTTTTTTGTCATACAATGTAATAAGAGAAGGTCTTCAAAGTTCTCTTTGCGTACAATATAATCTTAAAGTTTTTTTTTTTGATCTAGAGAGCCGATTAGAAAACTTTGATCGTACGCACGTTCAACAAAATTTTCTTTTACGTTTCAAAATCTTTCCAGCGCTCTGGAAAGTATTTCTACAGATTTTATGCACAGCTGATAGTTTAATGCCGAGTGCATTCTGCCAACCTAAAGGTAAAGCCAATATATGCAAGGAATACTCATGATTTTCACTGCAAATAAAAGTGAAATGTACAGCTTTGTTTTAAAAAAATAAAAACCCTGCAATTCTAAAGTGATCGTTCTAAAAATAACTTATTTACCAGTAATAAAAATCAAATAGCACTGACTATTTCAAATCAAGAGAAGCACAAACATTTTTTTAAACTTTGGAGTCAGTTAAGTATGATGTTGAAAGCAACAACAAATTTTCTAATATTATTGTTGTTTGGTACAATTTGTCCATCGAATGATTTCTGGTGATATCGTGGGACAAGCCGTAAATAATAATAAATAAGATACAATCATCGAACAGGATTAAGGCATTAGTATAATTTAAGTGTAACTTCATAATAATTACAAGGTTTTTTCAGGTGTACCAAATTTCCTTTAACCCACTGTCCATACAAAGATCTTTATTTTAAATGCTTTGACAGATGATGTCAAAGATGTGAAATAATTTCTGAATACCCTGTTTGTTTTATGGTTTTAAAACCATGCTCGGATTATTATTAAACTCTCTTCTTTTGGAACAACCTAACATACACAAGATGAAAATTTCAAAAGCAATATTTCCTACTCTATGCAGACATATCGACTTTGAAAGTTTATGCATTCGAAAAGAAAACAATAATCTGCAAATACGAACATATACCAACTTAGTAACGTTTTAAACTACACAAGTCTTGCATGTAAACTTCTACACAGACACAGACATTGAAACACATACACACACACACACACACATACGCTACAAACTGTGTGTAAACTTTAACACGAATTGACACAAAGTGCATTAAATGTGGTTTTGAATGCAACAGTAAAGTGGAAGTTGCATATGATAGTTGTAGTATAAATTGTACAAGCAACAGTAATAATGGTGTTTGATGTATTTGCATTAGTAAAACGAGTGGTAATGTAGCAGGGATATAAATAGTAAAAGGATCTGTACCCTACAATGCTCTAAGGACTTTAGTTTAACTTTAATAAATCATAAATGCCGACATATATATATGGATTTTCTTTTTAGTGCAATTTTCTCAAAACATCATTTTTATCTTTGTAATTTTTTTCTTCAATTCATGTGTGAATAACTGCAGCTAGCAAATTTTAGTTGTTGAATATAAAACATACTCGTAATTGACACTCAATGCTTTTTTATTTATGCTGTTTTTTTATATAAAAAAGCACAACATTTAAAAATGCCATCTATTTTTTAAATATTACGTTGGAAACACATTATATACATATATTTTTTATTTAAATGCAAAGAAAAAAACAAAACACTTTTTAAATTATATAAACTTTTTTATATATTTTATTTATTATTTATTTTATTTAGTTAAACACTCGCGCTAAGGGGATGATTTAGTTTTGTGTGCAATTTTCGTTTCGTCCGTTTATCTCAAAATTCAACATTTAACTGAATTGTCATTGCCTTCGTTGCTTAAGGATACGCTGTTTCGGCATATTAACTTGCCCCAATATGTATTGTGTGCCATATGTTTGGCTTCGTTAAGACTTTTGTTCGTTTATGATTTCGTTTGTTACATCGTTTTTGTTGTGCCAACCGCATAATTGTTGGGAAAGAGTATTAAAGCTACTTAGGTTCAGATAAAAGAGAGCAGGGATATACTAAATGCTCTTTTCATACTTTTGTATTTGTGCAGACTAAATTTTCAGTGCAAACAGGGAATAGGGAAATAATAATTGTGCTGCACAAAAGCTGACATCTATTTGTTTGTGTTAATGAAATCACATCATCTATAAATTCATAATTTCAGCTTCATATTCAATTGTGTAATCTTTAGAAATTTGAAATTTTCAGTAGTTGTTGTATTCCTGTAAGAGGTTGTTAAAGTAATCTACAATAGGAAATTTACCAAAATACTCGTATTAAAAATTTTTTCGCAATAATTCCCAAAAATTTTAAAGTACTAAGTAATTCTCTAGTCTAATATCTTTAAGTGAACAATTCTTTTATATTTATATTTATATGTCGACGGTTCCATTTCAAAACATGCTTTGAGATAAAAGCCTTCAAAGTTTACTGATGATATCTCGGCAATGTTATGAGATAGAAACTTGAGACTTTTTGTAACCATGTAATAATTGCAATATAATTTTATTAGTTTATTTGAATTTTATTAATTTGTTGTAGATCATAGTTAAAAATTACTTAAAATACTTCAGATTGTCGTCTAAGTAGACTTAGCATCTATCTGCTGGTGCTTTCTCACCTAGAATGGTCGTCTAAGTACCTATAGCATGTTTTAGTTGAGAGAAAAATTAAAATTAATATTTTTACTACTTAATTTCAAACTAAACCATGCTAAGTGTACTTAAAATATTTAAAAAGATAGGTTTTTTAGACTTAACAAACTATGCTAAGTACATTTCTGCTCATAACTTTTGATAGAACAGTCCAATTACTATCAAAATTTTACAGACTCTAAGTTAATAAAGGATGACTTAGCATGTTTTGGAATGGGATCGTCGAAATATATATATATATACATATATATATTTATACATGTATGTATATGTATATGTGTTTTTTATAGAGTGACACAAGTTCAAATCATAATAAAACACGGAAATATATTTTTAATATCGATGAAACGGGCTTTATTTATTTATTTATTTTTATTTATGAAATTAATGTTTAAATATTATTTCTGCCATGTGGCCGCCACAGCCGGTGCGTAAAAGTCACAATCTACAACATCAATTTTCAACAACTTTTCACAGCATTTGCGGCCGTACTTCGCCGAAAACTTTTCAAATGTTGATTTCCAGGTGTTCAATTGTTTGTGGTTTACCAACGTATACAGATGATTTAACATACCCCCCAGTAAAAAAGTCCAATGGGATACGATTTTGGTGGCCAATTAATTACGCCATTACGTTAAATTATTTTTTCATTAAAAGTTTCTTTGAGTAAATAATTGTAGCGTAGCGCCCGCTTTGTAGCATGTGGCTCCGTCCTATTGGAACCATATATCAGCAAGCTTAATGATACCTAATTGAGGTACGAAAAAATTTGGAATCATGTTCATATACCGTTCACCATTCACAGTAACATTCTAACCATCATCGTTTTGAAGTCTTATGGGCCAATGACTCTGCCAGTCCATAAAGCGCACCAAACAGTAATTTTTTGTGGATATAATGGTGTTTCGACAAAAGCTTGTGGATTCTCCCCACTTCAAATGTGACAATTCTGCTTATTTTCAAAATTTCAACAATTTGTGCACGCGTGGCTCTGATGTTAATCGATTCATAATGTGACTTCAAAGCAAACTAAACTAAAAGCAAAAATCAGCTGTTAAATGGGTGTTCAAATAAAGCAGTGATGCCAAGTCAAAGTTGTGGCATACTAAAACACGCTTTATATCCGGTTGTAGATTTTTTGCATGCAGCGAGCATATTATGTTTACATTAAAATAAAAAAAATATTTGAGAATTACTAAATGTGGAAACGTTATTAAAAATATTTACAAACAAAACAACAATCTACAACAAAAATTAGAGAACAATAATTTTTGATGAAAGCTTAATTTTCAATGAAATCTTGACGTTTTAAGGTCATGAAAATGTGGGCTGCATTTCATTGTTCTATCGTTACTACAACGGAATGTGTTCTAATGAAATTAGGGAACTTGTTCCTGAAAACCGCACATTTATACTTACAACCCGTGCCTCATTCAGAGCACATACCTTTGTGGTGGATTGGCCAATGAATCGCACTATGCATTACAGAGAGAATTCTTATTTTAGCCGAACTGTACGTATGTGGAATTAACTACCTGCGGAGGTCTTTCCTGTCACTACCAGCGTGAGAAAGCTTAAATCAAATGTCCAAAGACACTACTTCCTCTATCCTCCTTCCCTATAACCTATTTTCCTTGTTCTAGCACAATTCATTGCATGAGTAGGGGTTATCCCCTGAGTGCTGGTCCTAGAAAAAAAAGTTAGTTTTGAATAAATGTCTGTGTGAGTGTAGAGGCGTATTTGTGTAAAAATTCTCAAATGTAATCACAATTGAATCTAAATCTAAACTTTAATAACCTCTTGAACTAAAAAAAAACATAAAAGCAACTTTGACCCTATTATTTTACTAACGACATGGACCATGATGTCAGCATTGAATATTCGATCAACACATGGCAATGAAAACAACAATTAAATAAAAAGTGGCTTTTGTTTTCAATCTAAGAAATTGATCAAACGATTTCTGCTGACATCATGGACCAGTTTTTGGGTCATTTTATTATAATACTTGAAAGACTGCAGGGTCTTAAAAGGAGAAATAAAAAAGATCTTATTTTGCTCACGAGCTGCTGTGGAAAGTGTTAATGACTTTGAAATTGTTGTCAAAAATCTTAAAAAAAGCTTGATCCTACCTGTTGTTAGTAATCATAATAATTTTTTTATAACTGTTTATCTGGCATCTACTGTTCAGACTGCTACCTAGAAGGGAACTTAGAGAACTAAGGTATCTGCCAATGTTTACCGAAGTTAGAAGGAGGATGCTAAAAAGTCTGAGGACTAAGCCATCTACCAATATTTACAGAAGTTACATGGAAAAGTCTAAAAAGTCTATTTAATAAAAAAGTTATAAAGAGTTATTAATAGGCCAATAAATTGTTTTGTGGAAATTCAATCTTTATTGAGAACAGTAGTCAGCAGCTTTAATATTTTTGGAACGCTTCTGTTTGCTGCAAATTTTGTCGCTAAAGTTCTATTATTTAATGCCAATAATTTCTATCAAGAAAGAATTTAAAGCTAAAAAACATTTGAATTGAACTTCCGACCAAAAAATAAGTGTTATAATTGTGCGACATTGATAATATGAAGTTGAAAGTTACTTATAATATAAAGTTTAAAGAAATGTAAAAATTTAACTAATTCTTTAACCTAAAACTATAAAAAGCATACAAATCTTCGCGTTTAATTGCGTTTAGTGCCAAATGTGTAACAAACTTCTACATATCATAATAAAATCTAAGCCTGATACTGTTTGTTTTGCAAGCAAATTGTGACTTTAAGCAATTTAATATAATATTGACATATATTTACATACTTGTATACACATGCATGGTATACGACAAACTCCAATATACATATTTCAACTTATTTTATATTTTCGGACCATTCTTAGTTTCAGCGGCTTTATTGAATACAAAAAGTTCTTATATTTCCCCCTATTTTGCCGTTTATTAATATACTCTTCTATATACAAAGAAATATAAAATTTACTCTTCGAAAGGACTGCTGAATCATGCGCATTAAATTGTTACATTATTAACGAATAATATTCCTTGATTTACACGTGCTTTTTGTATTGAACATATGAGGGCTGTCCTGTATATTTTATTGTAAATAATGCTGTTCATTGTCATTGTTGTTGCTGTTGTTGCGGTTGTTAGTGTAATTGTTGTTGTTGTTGTTGTCATCAATCAACTAACATTAAGATTTGATGGATTTGATTTACTTTAAATACAGTAATTTTATTTTCCATTAGATAATAAGTAATTGATTACGATTTAATCAATACATTAAGAGACACATTCCCATAAATATATAAATGGTTTTTTTTCATGACAATAAAAAATTAAATAAATTGAACAACTTACGATGAATAAAGGTCTTCGAGTGCGAACACGTGTATGTAAGTACATACATATGTATGTGTGTATGGATATATTTATGGATTTTATTTGTTCTAACCACTTCAATAAACAATTTCTATTTAATTTCTCGTCTGAAAGATACACTATTAAATTTTTTAATGTGTATGAAAAATATACAATGTAACACTCATTGAATTTTTATGTATGAAAAACATATTCTGTTGTATGTAAAGCCCATATTTTTTCCATATAATTTTTCGATATCAAAAATGTACCCAGTACAGTCCATTAAATTTTCCTATATGAAAAACATATCATTTACAGCCCATTTAATATATAATATATACCCCATTTAATTTTTCTATAGTAAAAATATACTACACTCAAAATATTTCATACGTAAAATAAACGAAAAATGTGGTTCATTTTACGAAAATATTCGTTGTTTTTACGGTACGAAATGCTGCGTACATAGTACAAATAATATTTGTTTATTTTATGAAATACGTTTTGTCTGTAAATAACAAAATTTTGTATTTTTACAAATTATTTTTCGTAAATTTACGAAAAACAATGTTTATATTACAAAAGAAATTCGTGAATCATGAAAAGCAATTTGGTGTAATATACGAAATTTTATATAAAACTAAAATCTGTAAACAAATTAAAATCTGCAAAAAAATATATTTTCTTACATACGAAAAATAATTTTGTAATATAATCTGTAATTCTTAGAATTGAAGGTTGTAAAAATTATAAAAAGAAAAACAATTTAAGAGGGGTTGTTACAGACTCTGCATTCCTCATACATCACATACACATTCATACATATTTTGCACTGAAACTCGCGAATCCAACTGGGAACACAACTGGAACGAACAACGAATTTTTCGTTGCGAACTATCGTCATGAAGATAAAACACATTTGTTCATATGAAAATTAACACACCCGTCAAACGAAATTCGCGTGCGTGACGAACTCTGCGATAGATTTATTTAGATAGATTTTCTCTTTATTTGCACAAACAGTAACCAATTATCCAATTATAAATTATAAGATCTGTTACTTATTCGTTGTTGGTGTGCCGTGGACCAGATTTATCGTTCTTCCCAGTTGTGTTCCAAAAAGTAATTTTTTATTACAATAATTTTTAATTTACTTGAAATTTACATATTTAATTTAATAAACTATACATCATCCATTTTTCATGCAAAAAATTTTTTTATGAAAAAAATTTAGTAGATTATACATCGTCTTTTTTTCAATATTTTATGAAAAAATTTTATCGACTTTAAATCTTCCGATTCGTATGCAAACAACTATATAGATTATACATCGTCTATTTTTTATGCAAAAAATTAAATGGACTGGCTATATATACAAAATTTAATGGACTATACATCGTCCATTTTTAAAATTTTTATAAAAAATTAAATTGACTATAATTCGTCCATTTCGTATGTAAAACTTAAGTGGACTATATACGTCGTCTTCTTTTCGTGCAAAGAATTTAATAAACTATACATCATCCATTTTTCATGGAAAACATTTTTTTATGAAAAAAATTTAATGGGCTATACATTGTCTTTTTTTCAATATTTTATGAAAAAATTTTATGGACTATAAATCGTCCGATTCGTATGCAAACAATTATATAGACTATACATCGTCTATTTTTTATGCAAAAAATTAAATGGACTGGCTATATATACAAAATTTAATGGACTATACATCGTCCATTTTTAAAATTTTTATAAAAAATTAAATTGACTATAATTCGTCCATTTCGCATGTAAAAACTTAAGTGGACTATATACGTCGTCTTCTTTTCGTGCAAAGAATTTAATAAACTATACATCATCCATTTTTCATGCAAAAAATTTTTTTCATGAAAATTCTTTAATGGGCTATACATTGTCTTTTTTCAATTTTTTATGAAAAAATTTTATCGACTATAAATCATCCGATTCGTATGCAAACAATTATATAGACTATACATCGTCTATTTTTTATGAAAAAAATTAAATGGACTGGCTATATATACAAAATTTAATGGACTATACATCGTCCATTTTTAAAATTTTTATAAAAAATTAAATTGACTATAATTCGTCCATTTCGTATGTAAAAACTTAAGTGGACTATATACGTCGTCTTCTTTTCGTGCAAAGAATTTAGTAAACTATACACCATCCATTTTTCATGCAAAAAATTTTTTTATGAAAAAAATTTAATGGGCTATACATCGTCTTTTTCAATTTTTATGAAAACATTTTATCGACTATAAATCGTCCGATTCGTATGCAAACAATTATATAGACTATACATCGTCTATTTTTTATGCAAAAAATTAAATGGACTGGCTATATATACAAAATTTAATGAACATCGTCCATTTTTGAAATTTTTATAAAAAATTAAATTGACTATAATTCGTCCATTTCGTATGTAAAAACTTAAGTGGACTATATACATCGTCTTCTTTTCGTGCAAAGAATATAATAAACTATACATCATCCATTTTTCATGGAAAAAATTTTTTTATGAAAAAAATTTAATGGGCTATACATTGTCTTTTTTTCAATATTTTATGAAAAAATTTTATCGACTTTAAATCTTCCGATTCGTATGCAAACAACTATATAGATTATACATCGTCTATTTTTTATGCAAAAAATTAAATGGACTGGCTATATATACAAAATTTAATGGACTATACATCGTCCATTTTTAAAATTTTTATAAAAAATTAAATTGACTATAATTCGTCCATTTCGTATGTAAAACTTAAGTGGACTATATACGTCGTCTTCTTTTCGTGCAAAGAATTTAATAAACTATACATCATCCATTTTTCATGGAAAACATTTTTTTATGAAAAAAATTTAATGGGCTATACATTGTCTTTTTTTCAATATTTTATGAAAAAATTTGATCGACTATAAATCGTCCGATTCGTATGCAAACAATTATATAGACTATACATCGTCTATTTTTTATGCAAAAAATTAAATGGACGGGCTATATATACAAAATTTAATGGACTATACATCGTCCATTTTTTAAATTTTTATAAAAAATTAAATTGACTATAATTCGTCCATTTCGTATGTAAAAACTTAAGTGGACTATATACGTCGTCTTCTTTTCGTGCAAAGAATTTAATAAACTATACATCATCCATTTTTCATGCAAAAAATTTTTTTATGAAAATTCTTTAATGGGCTATACATTGTCTTTTTTCAATTTTTTATGAAAAAATTTTATCGACTATAAATCGTCCGATTCGTATGCAAACAATTATATAGACTATACATCGTCTATTTTTTATGCAAAAAATTAAATGGACTGGCTATATATACAAAATTTAATGGAATATACATCGTCCATTTTTTAAATTTTTATAAAAATTAAATTCACTATAAATCGTCCATTTCGTATGTAAAAACTTAAGTGGACTATATACGTCGTCTTCTTTTCGTGCAAAGAATTTAATAAACTATACATCATCCATTTTTCATGCAAAATATTTTTTTATGAAAAAAATTTTATGGACTATACATTGTCTTTTTCTAAATCTTTTATGAAAAAATTTTATCGACTATAAATCGTCCGATTCGTATGCAAACAATTATATAGACTATACATCGTCTATTTTTTAGGAAAAAATTAAATGGACTGGCTATATATACAAAATTTAATGGACTATACATCGTCCATTTTTAAAATGTTTATAAAAAATTAAATTGACTATAATTCGTCCATTTCGTATGTAAAAACTTAAGTGGACTATATACGTCGTCTTCTTTTCGTGCAAAGAATTTAGTAAACTATACACCATCCATTTTTCATGCAAAAAATTTTTTTATGAAAAAAATTTAATGGGCTATACATCGTCTTTTTCAATTTTTATGAAAACATTTTATAGTCTATAAATCGTCCGATTCGTATGCAAACAATTATATAGACTATACATCGTCTATTTTTTATGCAAAAACTTAAATGGACTGGCTATATATACAAAATTTAATGGACTATACATCGTCCATTTTTAAAATTTTTATAAAAAATTAAATTGACTATAATTCGTCCATTTCGTATGTAAAAACTTAAGTGGACTATATACGTCATCTTCTTTTCGTGCAAAGAATTTAATAAACTTTACATCATCCATTTTTCATGGAAAAAATTTTTTTATGAAAAAAATTTAATGGCCTATACATTGTCTTTTTTTCAATATTTTATGAAAAAATTTTATCGACTTTAAATCTTCCGATTCGTATGCAAACAACTATATAGATTATACATCGTCTATTTTTTATGCAAAAAATTAAATGGACTGGCTATATTACAAAATTTAATGGACTATACATCGTCCATTTTTAAAATTTTATAAAAAATTAAATTGACTATAATTCGTCCATTTCGTATGTAAAAACTTAAGTGTACTATATACGTCGTCTTCTTTTCGTGCAAAGAATTTAATAAACTATACATCATCCATTTTTCATGCAAAAAATTTTTTTATGAAAAAAATTTAATGGGCTATACATTGTCTTTTTTCAATTTTTTATGAAAAAATTTTATCGACTATAAATCGTCCGATTCGTATGCAAACAATTATATAGACTATACATCGTCTATTTTTTATGGAAAAAATTAAATGGACTGGCTATATATACAAAATTTAATGGACTATACATCGTCCATTTTTAAAATTTTTATAAAAAATTAAATTGACTATAATTCGTCCATTTCGTATGTAAAAACTTAAGTGGACTATATACGTCGTCTTCTTTTCGTGCAAAGAATCTAATAAACTATACATCATCCATTTTTCATGCAAAAAAATTTTTTATGAAAAAAATTTAATGGGCTATACATCGTCTTTTTTTAAATTTTTTTATGAAAAAATTTTATCGACTATAAATCATCCGATCCGTATGCAAACAATTATATAGAGTATACATCGTCTATTTTTTATGCAAAAAATTAAATGGACTGGCTATATATACAAAATTTAATGAACATCGTCCATTTTTTAAATTTTTATAAAAAATTAAATTGACTATAATTCGTCCATTTCGTATGTAAAAACTTAAGTGGACTATATACGTCGTCTTCTTTTCGTGCAAAGAATCTAATAAACTATACATCATCCATTTTTCATGCAAAAAATTTTTTTATGAAAAAAATTTAATGGGCTATACATCGTCTTTTTTTAAATTTTTTTATTAAAAAATTTTATCGACTATTAATCATCCGACTCGTATGCAAACAATTATATAGACTATACATCGTCTATTTTTTATGCAAAATATTAAATGGACTGGCTATATATACAAAATTTAATGGACTATACATCGTCCATTTTTAAAATTTTTATAAAAAATTAAATTGACTATAATTCGTCCATTTCGTATGTAAAAACTAAAGTGTACTATATACGTCGTCTTCTTTTCGTGCAAAAAATTTAATAAAGTATACATCATCTATTTTTCATGCAAAAAATTTTTTTATGAAAAAAAATTTAATGGGCTATACATCGTCTTTTTTTTCAATTTCTTATGAAAAAATTTTATCGACTATAAATCGTCCGATTCGTATGCAAACAATTATATAGACTATACATCGTCTATTTTTTATGCAAAAAATTAAATGGTCTGGCTATATATACAAAATTTAATGGACTATACATCGTCCATTTTTTAAATTTTTATAAAAAATTAAATTGACTATAATTCGTCCATTTCGTATGTAAAAACTTAAGTGGACTATATACGTCGTCTACTTTTCGTGCAAAGAATTTAATAAACTATACATCATCCATTTTTCATGCAAAAAATTTTTTTATCAAAAAAAAATTTAATGGGCTATACATCGTCTTTTTTTCAATTTTTATGAAAAAATTTTATCGACTATAAATCATCCGACTCGTATGCAAACAATTATATAGACTATACATCGTCTATTTTTTATGCAAAAAATTAAATGGACTGGCTATATATACAAAATTTAATGGACTATACATCGTCCATTTTTAAAATTTTTATAAAAAATTAAATTGACTATAATTCGTCCATTTCGTATGTAAAAACTAAAGTGTACTATATACGTCGTCTTCTTTTCGTGCAAAGAATTTAATAAACTATACATCATCTATTTTTCATGCAAAAAATTTTTTTATGAAAAAAATTTAATGGGCTATACATCGTCTTTCTTTTCAATTTCTTATGAAAAAATTTTATCGACTATAAATCGTCCGAGTCGTATGCAAACAATTATATAGACTATACATCGTCTATTTTTTATGCAAAAAATTAAATGGACTGGCTATATATACAAAATTTAATGGACTATACATCGTCCATTTTTAAAATTTTTATAAAAAATTAAATTGACTATAATTCGTCCATTTCGTATGTAAAAACTTAAGTGGACTATATACGTCGTCTTCTTTTCGTGCAAAGAATTTAATAAACTATACATCATCCATTTTTCATGCAAAAAATTTTTTTATAAAAAAAAAATTTAATGGGCTATACATCGTCTTTTTTTAAATTTTTTATGAAAAAATTTTATCGACTATAAATCATCCGACTCGTATGCAAACAATTATATAGACTATACATCGTCTATTTTTTATGCAAAATATTAAATGGACTGGCTATATATACAAAATATAATGGACTATACATCGTCCATTTTTAAAATTTTTATAAAAAATTAAATTTACTATAATTCGTCCATTTCGTATGTAAAAACTTAAGTGGACTATATACGTCGTCTTCTTTTCGTGCAAAGAATTTAATAAACTATACATCATCCATTTTTCATGCAAAAAATTTTTTTATGAAAAAAATTTAATGGGCTTATACATCGTCTTTTTTCAATTTTTTATGAAAAAATAATATCGACTATAAATCGTCCGATTCGTATGCAAACAATTATATAGACTACACATCGTCTATTTTTTATGCAAAAAATTAAATGGACTGGCTATATATACAAAATTTAATGAACTATACATCGTCCATTTTTAAAATTTTTATAAAAAATTAAATTGACTATAATTCGTCCATTTCGTATGTAAAAACTTAAGTGGACTATATACGTCGTAAGAATTTAATAAACTATATATATATATGAATGGATGGTATATATATATCTTCCATTTTTCATGCAAAAAATTTTTTTATGAAAAAAATTTAATGGGCTATACATCGTCTTTTTTCAATTTTTTATGAAAAAATTTTATCGACTATAAATCGTCCGATTCGTATGCAAACAATTATATAGACTACACATCGTCTATTTTTTATGCAAAAAATTAAATGGACTGGCTATATATACAAAATTTAATGGACTATACATCGTCCATTTTTAAAATTTTTATAAAAAATTAAATTGACTATAATTCGTCCATTTCGTATGTAAAAACTTAAGTGGACTATATACGTCGTTTTCTTTTCGTGCAAAGAATTTAATAAACTATACATCATCCATTTTTCATGCAAAAAAATTTTTTATTAAATAAATTTAATGGGCTATACATGGCCTTTTTTTCAATTTCTTATGAAAAAATTTTATCGACTATAAATCGTCCGATTCGTATGCAAACAATTATATAGACTATACATCGTCTATTTTTTATGCAAAAAATTAAATGGACTGGCTATATATACAAAATTTAATGGACTATACATCGTCCATTTTTAAAATTTTTATAAAAAATTAAATTGACTATAATTCGTCCATTTCCTATGTAAAAACTTAAGTGGACTATATACGTCGTCTTCTTTTCGTACAAAGAATTTAATAAACTATACCTCATCCATTTTTCATGCAAAAAATTTTTTTATGAAAAAAATTTAATGGGCTTATACATCGTCTTTTTTCAATTTTTTATGAAAAAATAATATCGACAATAAATCGTCCGATTCGTATGCAAACAATTATATAGACTACACATCATCTATTTTTTATGCAAAAATAAATGAACTGGCTATATATACAAAATTTAATGAACTATACATCGTCCATTTTTAAAATTTTTATAAAAAATTAAATTGACTATAATTCGTCCATTTCGTATGTAAAAACTTAAGTGGACTATATACGTCGTCTTCTTTTCGTGCAAAGAATTTAATAAACTATACCTCATCCATTTTTCATGCAAAAAATTTTTTTATGAAAAAAATTTAATGGGCTATACATCGTCTTTTCTAAATTTTTTATGAAAAAATTTTATCGACTATAAATCGTCCGATTCGTATGCAAACAATTATATAGACTATACATCGTCTATTTTTCATGCAAAAAATTAAATGGACTGGCTATATATACAAAATTTAATGGACTATACATCGTCCATTTTTAAAATTTTTATAAAAAAATAAATTGACTATAATTCGTCCATTTCGTATGTAAAAACTTAAGTGGACTATATACGTCGTCTTTCTTTCGTGCAAAGAATTTAATAAACTATACATCATCCATTTTTCATGCAAAAAATTTTTTTATGAAAAAAATTTAATGGGCTATACATCGTCTTTTTTCAATTTTTTATGAAAAAATTTTATCGACTATAAATCGTCCGATTCGTATGCAAACAATTATATAGACTATACATCGTCAATTTTTTATGCAAAAAATTAAATGAACTGGCTATATATACAAAATTTAATGGACTATACATCGTCCATTTTTAAAATTTTTATAAAAAAATAAATTGACTATAATTCGTCCATTTCGTATGTAAAAACTTAAGTGGACTATATACGTCGTCTTCTTTTCGTGCAAAGAATTTAATAAACTATACATCATCCATTTTTCATCCAAAATATTTTTTTATGAAAAAAATTTAATGGGCTATACATCGTCTTTTTTTCAATTTTTATGAAAAAATTTTATCGATTATAAATCGTCCGATTCGTATGCAAACAATTATATAGACTATACATCGTTTATTTTTTATGCAAAAATTTAAATGGACTGGCTATATATACAAAATTTAATGGACTATACATCGTGAATTTTTAAAATTTTTATAAAAAATTAAATTGACTATAATTCGTCCATTTCGTATGTAAAAACTTAAGTGGACTATATACGTCGTCTTCTTTTCGTGCAAAGAATTTAATAAACTATACATCATCCATTTTTCATCCAAAAAATGTTTTTATGATAAAAATTTAATGGGCTATACATCGTCTTATTTTTAATTTTTTATGAAAAATTTTATCGACTATAAATCGTCCGAATTGTATGCAAACAATTATATAGACTATACATCGTCTATTTTTTATGCAAAAAATTAAATGGACTGGCTATATATACAAAATTTAATAGACTATACAACATCCATTTTTAAAATTTAAAAAAAAAATTAAATTGACTATAATTCGTCCATGTCGTATGTAAAAACTTAAGTGGACTATATACGTCGTCTTCTTTTCGTGCAAAGAATTTAATAAACTATACATCATCCATTTTTCATCCAAAAATTTTTTTAAGAAAAAAATTTAATGGGCTATACATCGTCTTGTGTTAAATTTTTTATGAAAAAATTTTATCGACTATAAATCGTCCGATTCGTATGCAAACAATTATATAGACTATACATCTTCTATTTTTTATGCAAAAACTTAAATGAACTGGCTATATATACAAAATTTAATGGACTATACATCGTCCATTTTTTAAATTTTTATAAAAAATTAAATTGACTATAATTCGTCCATTTCGTATGTAAAAACTTAAGTGGACTATATACGTCGTCTTCTTTTCGTGCAAAGAATTTAATAAACTATACATCATCCATTTTTCATGCAAAAAATTTTTTTATGAAAAAAATTTAATGGGCTATACATCGTCTTTTTTTTAATTTTTTATGAAAAAATTTTATCGACTATAAATGGTCCGATTCGTATGCAAACAATTATATAGACTATACATCGTCTACTTTTTATGCAAAAAATTAAATGGACTGGCTATATATACAAAATTTAATGGACTCTACATCGTCCATTTTTAAATTTTTTATAAAAAATTAAATTGACTATAATTCGTCCATTTCGTATGTAAAAACTTAAGTGGACTATATACGTCGTCTTCTTTTCGTGCAAAGAATTTAATAAACTATACATCATCCATTTTTCATGCAAAAAAATTTTTTATGAAAAAAATTTAATGGACTATATATATATCGTCTTTTTTTCAATTTTTTATGAAAAAATTTTATCGACTATAAATCGTCCGATTCGTATGCAAACAATTATATAGACTATACATCGTCTATTTTTTATGCAAAAAATTAAATGGACTGGCTATATATACAAAATTTAATGGACTATACATCGTCCATTTTTAAAATTTTTATAAAAAATTAAATTGACTATAATTCGTCCATTTCGTATGTAAAAACTTAAGTGGACTATATACGTCGTCTTTTTTTCGTGCAAAGAATTTAATAAACTATACATCATCCATTTTTCATGCAAAAAATTTTTTTATGAAAAAAATTTAATGGGCTATACATCGTCTTTTTTTCAATTTTTTATGAAAAAATTTTATCGACTATAAATCATCCGACTCGTATGCAAACAATTATATAGACTATACATCGTCTATTTTTTATGCAAAATATTAAATGGACTGGCTATATATACAAAATTTAATGGACTATACATCGTCCATTTTTTAAATTTTTATAAAAAATTAAATTGACTATAATTCGTCCATTTCGTATGTAAAAACTTAAGTGGACTATATACGTCGTCTTCTTTTCGTGCAAAGAATTTAATAAACTATATATCATCCATTTTTCATGCAAAAAATTTTTTTATGAAAAAAATTTAATGGGCTATACATCGTCTTTTTTTCAATTTTTTATGAAAAAATTTTATCGACTATTAATCATCCGACTCGTATGCAAACAATTATATAGACTATACATCGTCTATTTTTTATGCAAAATATTAAATGGACTGGCTATATATACAAAATTTAATGGACTATACATCGTCCATTTTTAAAATTTTTATAAAAAATTAAATTGACTATAATTCGTCCATTTCGTATGTAAAAACTAAAGTGTACTATATACGTCGTCTTCTTTTCGTACAAAGAATTTAATAAAGTATACATCATCTATTTTTCATGCAAAAAATTTTTTTATGAAAAAAAATTTAATGGGCTATACATCGTCTTTTTTTTCAATTTCTTATGAAAAAATTTTATCGACTATAAATCGTCCGATTCGTATGCAAACAATTATATAGACTACACATCGTCTATTTTTTATGCAAAAAATTAAATGGACTGGCTATATATACAAAATTTAATGGACTATACATCGTCCATTTTTAAAATTTTTATAAAAAATTAAATTGACTATAATTCGTCCATTTCGTATGTAAAAACTTAAGTGGACTATATACGTCGTCTACTTTTCGTGCAAAGAATTTAATAAACTATACATCATCCATTTTTCATGCAAAAAATTTTTTATAAAAAAAAAATTTAATGGGCTATACATCGTCTTTTTTTCAATTTTTATGAAAAAATTTTATCGACTATAAATCATCCGACTCGTATGCAAACAATTATATAGACTATACATCGTCTATTTTTTATGCAAAATATTAAATGGACTGGCTATATATACCAAATTTAATGGACTATACATCGTCCATTTTTAAAATTTTTATAAAAAATTAAATTGACTATAATTCGTCCATTTCGTATGTAAAAACTAAAGTGTACTATATACGTCGTCTTCTTTTCGTGCAAAGAATTTAATAAACTATACATCATCTATTTTTCATGCAAAAAATTTTTTTATAAAAAAAATTTAATGGGCTATACATCGTCTTTTTTTTCAATTTCTTATGAAAAAATTTTATCGACTATAAATCGTCCGATTCGTATGCAAACAATTATATAGACTATACATCGTCTATTTTTTATGCAAAAAATTAAATGGACTGGCTATATATACAAAATTTAATGGACTATACATCGTCCATTTTTAAAATTTTTATAAAAAATTAAATTGACTATAATTCGTCTATTTCGTATGTAAAAACATAAGTGGACTATATACGTCATCTTCTTTTCGTGCAAAGAATTTAATAAACTATACATCATCCATTTTTCATGCAAAAAAAATTTTTATGAAAAAAATTTAATGGGCTATACATCGTCTTTTTTTCAATTTTTTATGAAAAAATTTTATCGACTATAAATCATCCGACTCGTATACAAACAATTATATAGACTATACATCGTCTATTTTTTATGCAAAATATTAAATGGACTGGCTATATATACAAAATTTAATGGACTATACATCGTCCATTTTTAAAATTTTTATAAAAATTTAAATTGACTATAATTCGACCATTTCGTATGTAAAAACTAAAGTGTACTATATACGTCGTCTTCTTTTCGTGCAAAGAATTTAATAAACTATACATCATCTATTTTTCATGCAAAAAATTTTTTTATGAAAAAAATTTAATGGGCTATGTATGCATCGTCTTTTTTAAATTTTTTATGAAAAAATTTTATCAACTATAAATCGTCCGATTCGTATGCAAACAATTATATAGACTACACATCGTCTATTTTTTATGCAAAAAATTAAATGGACTGGCTATATATACAAAATTTAATGGACTATACATCGTCCATTTTTAAAATTTTTATAAAAAATTAAATTGACTATAATTCGTCCATTTCGTATGTAAAAACTTAAGTGGACTATATACGTCGTCTTCTTTTCGTGCAAAGAATTTAATAAACTATACATCATCCATTTTTCATGCAAAAAATTTTTTTATGAAAAAAATTTAATGGGCTATACATCGTCTTTTTTTCAATTTCTTATGAAAAAATTTTATCGACTTTAAATCTTCCGATTCGTATGCAAACAATTATATAGACTATACATCGTCTATTTTTTATGCAAAATATTAAATGGACTGGCTATATATACAAAATTTAATGGACTATACATCGTCCATTTTTAAAATTTTTATAAAAAATTAAATTGACTATAATTCGTCCATTTCGTATGTAAAAACTAAAGTGTACTATATACGTCGTCTTCTTTTCGTGCAAAGAATTTAATAAACTATACATCATCTATTTTTCATGCAAAAAATTTTTTTATGAAAAAAATTTAATGGGCTATACGTCGTCTTTTTTTTCAATTTCTTATGAAAAAATTTTATCGACTATAAATCGTCCGATTCGTATGCAAACAATTATATAGACTATACATCGTCTATTTTTTATGCAAAAAATTAAATGGACTGGCTATATATACAAAATTTAATGGACTATACCTCGTCCATTTTTAAAATTTTTATAAAAATTAAATTGACTATAATTCGTCCATTTCGTATGTAAAAACATAAGTGGACTATATACGTCGTCTTCTTTTCGTGCAAAGAATTTAATAAACTATACATCATCCATTTTTCATGCAAAAAATTTTTTTATGAAAAAATTTAATGGGCTATACATCGTCTTTTTTCAATTTTTTATGAAAAAATTTTATCGACTTTAAATCTTCCGATTCGTATGCAAACAATTGTATAGACTATACATCGTCTATTTTTTATGCAAAAAATTAAATGGACTGGCTATATATACAAAATTTAATGGACTATACATCGTCCATTTTTAAAATTTTTATAAAAAATTAAATTGACTATAATTCGTCCATTTCGTATGTAAAAACTTAAGTGGACTATATACGTCGTCTTCTTTTCGTGCAAAGAATTTAATAAACTATACATCATCTATTTTTCATGCAAAAAATTCTTTTATGAAAAAAATTTAATGGGCTATACATCGTCTTTTTTAAATTTTTTATGAAAAAATTTTATCGACTTTAAATCTTCCGATTCGTATGCAAACAATTATATAGACTATACATCGTCTATTTTTTATGCAAAAAATTAAATGGACTGGCTATATATACAAAATTTAATGGACTATACATCGTCCATTTTTAAAATTTTTATAAAAAATTAAATTGACTATAATTCGTCCATTTCGTATGTAAAAACTTAAGTGGACTATATACGTCGTCTTCTTTTCGTGCAAAGAATTTAATAAACTATACATCATCCATTTTTCATGCAAAAAATTTTTTTATGAAAAAAATTTAATGGGCTATACATCGTCTTTTTTCAATTTTTTATGAAAAAATTTTATCGACTTTAAATCTTCCGATTCGTATGCAAACAATTATATAGATTATACATCGTCTATTTTTTATGCAAAAAATTAAATGGACTGGCTATATATACAAAATTTAATGGACTATAGATCGTCCATTTTTAAAATTTTTATAAAAAATTAAATTGACTATAATTCGTCCATTTCGTATGTAAAAACTTAAGTGGACTATATACGTCGTCTTCTTTTCGTGCAAAGAATTTAATAAACTATACATCATCCATTTTTCATGCAAAAATTTTTTTTATGAAAAAAATTTAATGGGCTATACATCGTTTTTTTTTCAATTTTTTATGAAAAAATTTTATCGACTATAAATCATCCGACTCGTATGCAAACAATTATATAGACTATACATCGTCTATTTTTTATGCAAAAAATTAAATGGACTGGCTATATATACAAAATTTAATGGACTATACATCGTCCATTTTTAAAATTTTTATAAAAAATTAAATTGACTATAATTCGTCCATTTCGTATGTAAAAACTAAAGTGTACTATATACGTCGTCTTCTTTTCGTGCAAAGAATTTAATAAACTGTACATCATCTATTTTTCATGCAAAAAATTTTTTTATGAAAAAAATTTAATGGGCTATACGTCGTCTTTTTTTTCAATTTCTTATGAAAAAATTTTATCGACTATAAATCGTCCGATTCGTATGCAAACAATTATATAGACTATACATCGTCTATTTTTTATGCAAAAAATTAAATGGACTGGCTATATATACAAAATTTAATGGACTATACATCGTCCATTTTTAAAATTTTTATAAAAAATTAAATTGACTATAATTTGTCCATTTCGTTTGTAAAAACTTAAGTGGGCTATATACGTCGTCTTCTTTTCGTGCAAGGAATTTAATAAACTATACATCATCTATTTTTCATGGAAAAAATTTTTTTATGAAAAAAATTTAAAGGGCTATACATCGTCTTTTTTCAATTTTTTATGAAAAAATTTTATCGACTTTAAATCTTCCGATTCGTATGAAAACAATTATATAGACTATACATCGTCTATTTTTTATGCAAAAAATTAAATGGACTGGCTATATATACAAAATTTAATGGACTATAGATCGTCCATTTTTAAAATTTTTATAAAAAATTAAATTGACTATAATTCGTCCATTTCGTATGTAAAAACTTAAGTGGACTATATACGTCGTTTTCTTTTCGTGCAAAGAATTTAATAAACTATACATCATCCATTTTTCATGCAAAAAATTTTTTTATGAAAAAAATTTAAATTGACTATAATTCGTCCATTTCGTATGTAAAAACTTAAGTGGACTATATACGTCGTCTTCTTTTCGTGCAAAGAATTTAATAAACTATACATCATCTATTTTTCATGCAAAAAATTCTTTTATGAAAAAAATTTAATGGGCTATACATCGTCTTTTTTAAATTTTTTATGAAAAAATTTTATCGACTATAAATCGTCCGATTCGTATGCAAACAATTATATAGACTATACATCGTCTATTTTTTATGCAAAAAATTAAATGGACTGGCTATATATACAAAATTTAATGGACTATACATCGTCCATTTTTAAAATTTTTATAAAAAATTAAATTGACTATAATTCGTCCATTTCGTATGTAAAAACTTAAGTGGACTATATACGTCGTCTTCTTTTCGTGCAAAGAATTTAATAAACTATACATCATCCATTTTTCATGCAAAAAATTTTTTTATGAAAAAAATTTAATGGGCTATATATACATCGTCTTTTTTCAATTTTTTATGAAAAAATTTTATCGACTTTAAATCTTCCGATTCGTATGCAAACAATTATATAGATTATACATCGTCTATTTTTTATGCAAAAAATTAAATGGACTGGCTATATATACAAAATTTAATGGACTATACATCGTCCATTTTTAAAATTTTTATAAAAAATTAAATTGACTATAATTCGTCCATGTCGTATGTAAAAACTTAAGTGGACTATATACGTCGTCTTCTTTTCGTGCAAAGAGTTTAATAAACTATACATCATCTATTTTTCATGCAAAAAATTTTTTATGAAAAAAATTTAATGGGCTATACATCGTCTTTTTTTTCAATTTCTTATGAAAAAATTTTATCGACTATAAATCGTCCGATTCGTATGCAAACAATTATATAGACTATACATCGTCTATTTTTTATGCAAAAAATTAAATGGACTGGCTATATATACAAAATTTAATGGACTATGCATCGTCCATTTTTTAAATTTTTATAAAAAATTAAATTGACTATAATTTGTCCATTTCGTATGTAAAAACTTAAGTGGACTATATACGTCGTCTTCTTTTCGAGCAAAGAATTTAATAAACTATACATCATCCATTTTTCATGAAAAAAATTTTTTTATGAAAAAAATTTAATGGACAATACATCGTCTTTTTTCAATTTTTTATGAAAAAATTTTATCGACTATAAATCATCCGACTCGTACGCAAACAATTATATAGACTATACATCGTCTATTTTTTATGCAAAATATTAAATGGACTGGCTATATATACAAAATTTAGTGGACTATACATCGTCCATTTTTAAAATTTTTATAAAAAATTAAATTGACTATAATTCGTCCATTTCGTATGTAAAAACTTAAGTGGACTATATACGTCGTCTTCTTTTCGTGCAAAGATTTTAATAAACTATACATCATCCATTTTTCATGCAAAAAATTTTTTTATGAAAAAAATTTAATGGGCTATATATTGTCTTTTTTTCAATTTTTTATGAAAAAATTTTATCGACTATAAATCATCCGACACGTATGCAAACAATTATATAGACTATACATCGTCTATTTTTTATGCAAAATATTAAATGGACTGGCTATATATACAAAATTTAATGGACTATACATCGTCCATTTTTAAAATTTTTATAAAAAATTAAATTGACTATAATTCGTCCATTTCGTATGTAAAAACTAAAGTGTACTATATACGTCGTCTTCTTTTCGTGCAGAGAATTTAATAAACTATACATCATCTATTTTTCATGGAAAAAATTTTTTTATGACAAAAATTTAATGGGCTATACATCGTCTTTTTTTCAATTTCTTATGAAAAAATTTTATCGACTATAAATCGTTCGATTCGTATGCAAACAATTATATAGACTATACATCGTCTATTTTTTATGCAAAATATTAAATGGACTGGCTATATATACAAAATTTAATGGACTATACATCGTCCATTTTTAAAATTTTTATAAAAAATTAAATTGACTATAATTCGTCCATTTCGTATGTAAAAACATAAGTGGACTATATACGTCGTCTTCTTTTCGTGCAAAGAATTTAATAAACTATACATCATCCATTTTTCATGCAAAAATTTTTTTATGAAAAAAATTTAATGGCCTATACATCGTCTTTTTTTCAATTTTTTATGAAAAAATTTTATCGACTTTAAATCTTCCGATTCGTATGCAAACAATTATATAGACTATACATCGTCTATTTTTTATGCAAAAAATTAAATGGACTGGCTATATATACAAAATTTAATGGACTATACATCGTCCATTTTTAAAATTTTTATAAAAAATTTAATTGACTATAATTCGTCCATTTCGTATGTAAAAACTTAAGTGGACTTATACGTCGTCTTCTTTTCGTGCAAAGAATTTAATAAACTATACATCACCCATTTTTCATGCAAAAAATTTTTTTATGAAAAAAATTTAATGGGCTATACATCGTCTTTTTTTCAATTTTTTATGAAAAAATTTTATCGACTATAAATCATCCGACTCGTATGCAAACAATTATATAGACTATACATCGTCTATTTTTTATGCAAAATATTAAATGGACTGGCTATATATACAAAATTTAATGGACTATACATCGTCCATTTTTAAAATTTTTATAAAAAATTAAATTTACTATAATTCGTCCATTTCGTATGTAAAAACTAAAGTGTACTATATACGTCGTCTTCTTTTCGTGCAAAGAATTTAATAAACTATACATCATCTATTTTTCATGGAAAAATTTTTTTTATGAAAAAAAATTTAATGAGCTATACATCGTCTTTTTTTCAATTTATTATGAAAAAATTTTATCGACTATAAATCGTCCGATTCGTATGCAAACAATTATATAGACTATACATCGTCTATTTTTTATGCAAAAAATTAAATGGACTGGCTATATATACAAAATTTAATGGACTATACATCGTCCATTTTTAAAATTTTTATAAAAAATTAAATTGACTATAATTCGTCCATTTCGTATGTAAAAATTTAAGTGGACTATATACGTCGTCTTCTTTTCGTGCAAAGAATTTAATAAACTATACATCATCCATTTTTCATGGAAAAAATTTTTTTATGAAAAAAATTTAATGGGCTATACATTGTCTTTTTTTCAATTTTTTATGAAAAAATTTTATCGACTATAAATCATCCGACTCGTATGCAAGCAATTATATAGACTATACATTGTCTATTTTTTATGCAAAATATTAAATGGACTGGCTATATATACAAAATTTAATGGACTATACATCGTCCATTTCTAAAATTTTTATAAAAAATTAAATTGACTATAATTCGTCCATTTCGTATGTAAAAACTAAAGTGTACTATATACGTCGTCTTCTTTTCGTGCAAAGAATTTAATAAACTATACATCATCTATTTTTCATTGAAAAAATGTTTTTATGAAAAAAATTTAATGGGCTATACATCGTCTGTTTTTCAATTTCTTATGAAAAAATTTTATCGACTATAAATCGTCCGATTCGTATGCAAACAATTATATAGACTATACATCGTCTATTTTTTATGCAAAAAATTAAATGGACTGGCTATATATACAAAATGTAATGGACTATACATCGTCCATTTTTAAAATTTTTATAAAAAATTAAATTGACTATAATTCGCCCATTTCGTATGTAAAAACTTAAGTGGACTATATACGTCGTCTTCTTTTCGTGCAAAGAATTTAATATACTATACATCATCCATTTTTCATGCAAAAAATTTTTTTATGAAAAAAATTTAATGGGCTATACATCGTCTTTTTTTCAATTTCTTATGAAAAAATTTTATCGACTTTAAATCTTCCGATTCGTATGCAAACAATTATATAGACTATACATCGTCTATTTTTTATGCAAAATATTAAATGGACTGGCTATATATACAAAATTTAATGGACTATACATCGTCCATTTTTAAAATTTTTATAAAAATTTTAATTGACTATAATTCGTCCATTTAGTATGTAAAAACTAAAGTGTACTATATACGTCGTCTTCTTTTCGTGCAAAGAATTTAATAAACTATAGATCATCTATTTTTCATGCAAAAAATTTTTTTATGAAAAAAATTTAATGGGCTATACATCGTCTTTTTTCAATTTTTTATGAAAAAATTTTATCGACTATAAATCGTCCGATTCGTATGCAAACAATTATATAGACTAACCATCGTCTATTTTTTATGCAAAATATTAAATGGACTGGCTATATATACAAAATTTAATGGACTATACATCGTCCATTTTTAAAATTTTTATAAAAAATTAAATTGACTATAATTCGTCCATTTCGTATGTAAAAACTTAAGTGGACTATATACGTCGTCTTCTTTTCGTGCAAAGAATTTAATAAACTATACATCATCCATTTTTCATGCAAAAAATTTTTTTATGAAAAAAATTTAATGGGCTATACATCGTCTTTTTTTCAATTTTTTATGAAAAAATTTTATCGACTATAAATCATCCGACTCGTATGCAAACAATTATATAGACTATACATCGTCTATTTTTTATGCAAAATATTAAATGGACTGGCTATATATACAAAATTTAATGGACTATACATCGTCCATTTTTAAAATTTTTATAAAAAATTAAATTGACTATAATTCGTCCATTTCGTATGTAAAAACTTAAGTGGACTATATACGTCGTCTTCTTTTCGTGCAAAGAATTTAATAAACTATACATCATCCATTTTTCATGCAAAAAATTTTTTTATGAAAAAAATTTAATGGGCTATACATCGTCTTTTTTTCAATTTCTTATGAAAAAATTTTATCGACTATAAATCGTCCGATTCGTATGCAAACAATTATATAGACTATACATCGTCTATTTTTTATGCAAAAAATTAAATGGACTGGCTATATATACAAAATGTAATGGACTATACATCGTCCATTTTTAAAATTTTTATAAAAATTTAAATTGACTATAATTCGACCATTTCGTATGTAAAAACTAAAGTGTACTATATACGTCGTCTTCTTTTCGTGCAAAGAATTTAATAAACTATACATCATCCATTTTTCATGCAAGAAATTTTTTTATGAAAAAAATTTAATGGGCTATACATCGTCTTTTTTTCAATTTTTTATAAAAAAATTTTATCGACTATAAATCATCCGACTCGTATGCAAACAATTATATAGACTATACAACGTCTATTTTTTATGCAAAATATTAAATGGACTGGCTATATATACAAAATTTAATGGACTATACATCGTCCATTTTTAAAATTTTTATAAAAATTTTAATTGACTATAATTCGTCCATTTCGTATGTAAAAACTAAAGTATACTATATACGTCGTCTTCTTTTCGTGCAAAGAATTTAATAAACTATACATCATCTATTTTTCATGCAAAAAATTTTTTTATGAAAAAAATTTAATGGGCTATACATCGTCTTTTTTCAATTTTTTATGAAAAAATTTTATCGACTATAAATCGTCCGATTCGTATGCAAACAATTATATAGACTACACATCGTCTATTTTTTATGCAAAAAATTAAATGGACTGGCTATATATACAAAATTTAATGGACTATACATCGTCCATTTTTAAAATTTTTATAAAAAATTAAATTGACTATAATTCGTCCATTTCGTATGTAAAAACTTAAGTGGACTATATACGTCGTCTTCTTTTCGTGCAAAGAATTTAATAAACTATACATCATCCATTTTTCATGCAAAAATTTTTTTTATGAAAAAAATTTAATGGGCTATACATTGTCTTTTTTTCAATTTTTTATGAAAAAATTTTATCGACTATAAATCATCCGACTCGTATGCAAACAATTATATAGACTATACATCGTCTATTTTTTATGCAAAATATTAAATGGACTGGCTATATATACAAAATTTAATGGACTATACATCGTCCATTTTTAAAATTTTTATAAAAAATTAAATTGACTATAATTCGTCCATTTCGTATGTAAAAACTAAAGTGTACTATATACGTCGTCTTCTTTTCGTGCAAAGAATTTAATAAACTATACATCATCTATTTTTCATGCAAAAAATTTTTTTATGAAAAAAATTTAATGGGCTATACATCGTCTTTTTTTTCAATTTCTTATGAAAAAATTTTATCGACTATAAATCGTCCGATTCGTATGCAAACAATTATATAGACTATACATCGTCTATTTTTTATGCAAAAAATTAAATGGACTGGCTATATATACAAAATTTAATGGACTATACATCGTCCATTTTTTAAATTTTTATAAAAAATTAAATTGACTATAATTCGTCCATTTCGTATGTAAAAACTTAAGTGGACTATATACGTCGTCTTCTTTTCATGCAAAGAATTTAATAAACTATCCATCATCCATTTTTCATGCAAAAAATTTTTTTATGAAAAAAATTTAATGGGCTATACATCGTCTTTTTTTCAATTTCTTATGAAAAAATTTTATCGACTTTAAATCTTCCGATTCGTATGCAAACAATTATATAGACTATACATCGTCTATTTTTTATGCAAAAAATTAAATGGACTGGCTATATATACAAAATTTAATGGACTATACATCGTCCATTTTTAAAATTTTTATAAAAAATTAAATTGACTATAATTCGTCCATTTCGTATGTAAAGACTTAAGTGGACTATATACGTCGTCTTCTTTTCGTGCAAAGAATTTAATAAACTATACATCATCCATTTTTCATATATACGTCGTCTTCTTTTCGTGCAAAGAATTTAATAAACTATACATCATCTATTTTTCATGGAAAAAATTTTTTTATGAAAAAAATTTAATGGGCTATACATCGTCTTTTTTTCAATTTCTTATGAAAAAATTTTATCGACTATAAATCATCCGATTCGTATGCAAACAATTATATAGACTATACATCGTCTATTTTTTATGCAAAAAATTAAATGGACTGGCTATATATACAAAATTTAATGGACTATACATCGTCCATTTTTAAAATTTTTATAAAAAATTAAATTGACTATAATTCGTCCATTTCGTATGTAAAAACTTAAGTGGACTATATACGTCGTCTTCTTTTCGTGCAAAGAATTTAATAAACTATACATCATCCATTTTTCATGCAAAAAATTTTTTTATGAAAAAAATTTAATGGGCTATACATGTCTTTTTTTCAATTTCTTATGAAAAAATTTTATCGACTTTAAATCTTCCGATTCGTATGCAAACAATTATATAGACTATACATCGTCTATTTTTTATGCAAAATATTAAATGGACTGGCTATATATACAAAATTTAATGGACTATACATCGTCCATTTTTAAAATTTTTATAAAAAATTAAATTGACTATAATTCGTCCATTTCGTATGTAAAAACTAAAGTGTACTATATACGTCGTCTTCTTTTCGTGCAAAGAATTTAATAAACTATACATCATCCATTTTTCATGCAAAAAATTTTTTTATGAAAAAAATTTAATGGGCTATACATTGTCTTTTTTTCAATTTTTTATGAAAAAATTTTATCGACTATAAATCGTCCGATTCGTATGCAAACAATTATATAGACTACCCATCGTCTATTTTTATATATACAAAATTTAATGGACTATACATCGTCCATTTTTAAAATTTTTATAAAAAATTAAATTGACTATAATTCGTCCATTTCGTATGTAAAAACTTAAGTGGACTATATACGTCGTCTTCTTTTCGTGCAAAGAATTTAATAAACTATACATCATCAATTTTTTATGCAAAAAATTTTTTTGTGAAAAAAATTTAATGGGCTATACATCGTCTTTTTTTCAATTTCTTATGAAAAAATTTTATCGACTTTAAATCTTCCGATTCGTATGCAAACAATTATATAGACTATACATCGTCTATTTTTTATTCAAAAAATTAAATGGACTGGCTATATATACAAAATTTAATGGACTATACATCGTCCATTTTTAAAATTTTTATAAAAAATTAAATTGACTATAATTCGTCCATTTCGTATGTAAAAACTTAAGTGGACTATATACGTCGTCTTCTTTTCGTGCAAAGAATTTAATAAACTATACATCATCTATTTTTCATGCAAAAAAATTTTTTATGAAAAAAATGTAATGGGCTATACATCGTCTTTTTTTCAATTTTTTATGAAAAAATTTTATCGACTATAAATCGCCCGATTCGTATGCAAACAATTATATAGACTACACATCGTCTATTTTTATGCAAAAAATTAAATGGACTGGCTATATATACAAAATTTAATGGACTATACATCGTCCATTTTTAAAATTTTTATAAAAAATTAAATTGACTATAATTCGTCCATTTCGTATGTAAAAACTTAAGTGGACTATATACGTCGTCTTCTTTTCGTGCAAAGAATTTAATAAACTATACATCATCTATTTTTCATGCAAAAAATTTTTTTATGAAAAAAATTTAATGGGCTATACATCGTCTTTTTTTTCAATTTCTTATGAAAAAATTTTATCGACTATAAATCGTCCGATTCGTATGCAAACAATTATATAGACTATACATCGTCTATTTTTTATGCAAAAAATTAAATGGACTGGCTATATATACAAAATTTAATGGACTATACATCGTCCATTTTTAAAATTTTTATAAAAAATTAAATTGACTATAATTCGTCCATTTCGTATGTAAAAACTTAAGTGTACTATATACGTCGTCTTCTTTTCGTGCAAAGAATTTAATAAACTATACATCATCCATTTTTCATGCAAAAAATTTTTTTATGAAAAAAATTTAATGGGCTATACATCGTCTTTTTTTCAATTTTTTATGAAAAAATTTTATCGACTATAAATCATCCGACTCGTATGCAAACAATTATATAGACTATACATCGTCTATTTTTTATGCAAAATATTAAATGGACTGGCTATATATACAAAATTTAATGGACTATACATCGTCCATTTTTAAAATTTTTATAAAAAATTAAATTGACTATAATTCGTCCATTTCGTATGTAAAAACTTAAGTGTACTATATACGTCGTCTTCTTTTCGAGCAAAGAATTTAATAAACTATACATCATCCATTTTTCATGGAAAAAATTTTTTTATGAAAAAAATTTAATGGGCTATACATTGTCTTTTTTTAAATTTTTATGAAAAAATTTTATCGACTATAAATCATCCGACTCGTATGCAAACAATTATATAGACTATACATCGTCTATTTTTTATGCAAAATATTAAATGGACTGGCTATATATACAAAATTTAATGGACTATACATCGTCCATTTTTAAAATTTTTATAAAAATTTAAATTGACTATAATTCGTCCATTTCGTATGTAAAAACTAAAGTGTACTATATACGTCGTCTTCTTTTCGTGCAAAGAATTTAATAAACTATACATCATCTATTTTTCATGCAAAAAATTTTTTTATGAAAAAAATTTAACGGGCTATACATCGTCTTTTTTCAATTTCTTATGAAAAAATTTGATCGACTATAAATCGTCCGATTCGTATGCAAACAATTATATAGACTATACATCGTCTATTTTTTATGCAAAAAATTAAATGGACTGGCTATATATACAAAATTTAATGGACTATACATCGTCCATTTTTTAAATTTTTATAAAAAATTAAATTGACTATAATTCGTCCATTACGTATGTAAAAACATAAGTGGACTATATACGTCGTCTTCTTTTCGTGCAAAGAATTTAATAAACTATACATCATCCATTTTTCATGCAAAAAACTTTTTTATGAAAAAAATTTAATGGGCTATACATCGTCTTTTTTTCAATTTTTTATGAAAAAATTTTATCGACTATAAATCATCCGACTCGTATGCAAACAATTATATAGACTATACATCGTCTATTTTTTATGCAAAATATTAAATGGACTGGCTATATATACACAATTTAATGGACTATACATCGTCCATTTTTAAAATTTTTATAAAAATTTAAATTGACTATAATTCGTCCATTTCGTATGTAAAAACTAAAGTGTACTATATACGTCGTCTTCTTTTCGTGCAAAGAATTTAATAAACTATACATCATATATTTTTCATGCAAAAAATTTTTTTATGAAAAAAATTTAATGGGCTATACATCGTCTTTTTTCAATTTTTTATGAAAAAATTTTATCGACTATAAATCGTCCGATTCGTATGCAAACAATTATATAGACTACACATTGTCTATTTTTTATGCAAAAAATTGAATGGACTGGCTATATATACAAAATTTAATGGACTATACATCGTCCATTTTTAAAATTTTTATAAAAAATTAAATTGACTATAATTCGTCCATTTCGTATGTAAAAACTTAAGTGTACTATATATGTCGTCTTCTTTTCGTGCAAAGAATTTAATAAACTATACATCATCTATTTTTCATGCAATATAATTTTTTATGAAAAAAATTTAATGGGCTATACATCGTCTTTTTTCAATTTTTTATGAAAAAATTTTATCGACTTTAAATCTTCCGATTCGTATGCAAACAATTATATAGACTATACATCGTCTATTTTTTATGCAAAAAATTAAATGGACTGGCTATATATACAAAATTTAATTTACTATACATCGTCCATTTTTAAAATTTTTATAAAAAATTAAATTGACTATAATTCGTCCATTTCGTATGTAAAAACTTAAGTGGACTATATACGTCGTCTTCTTTTCGTGCAAAGAATTTAATAAACTATACATCATCCATTTTTCATGCAAAAATTTTTTTTATGAAAAAAATTTAATGGGCTATACATCGTCTTTTTTTCAATTTTTTATGAAAAAATTTTATCGACAATAAATCATCCGACTCGTATGCAAACAATTATATAGACTATACATCGTCTATTTTTTATGCAAAATATTAAATGGTCTGGCTATATATACAAAATTTAATGGACTATACATCGTCCATTTTTAAAATTTTTATAAAAATTTAAATTGACTATAATTCGTCCATTTCGCATGTAAAAACTAAAGTGTACTATATACGTCGTCTTCTTTTCGTGCAAAGAATTTAATAAACTATACATCATCTATTTTTCATGCAAAAGAATTTTTTATGAAAAAAATTTAATGGGCTATACATCATCTTTTTTCAATTTTTTATGAAAAAATTTTATCGACTATAAATCATCCGACTCGTATGCAAACAATTATATAGACTACACATCGTCTATTTTTTATGCAAAAAATTAAATGGACTGGCTATATATACAAAATTTAATGGACTATACATCGTCCATTTTTTAAATTTTTATAAAAAATTAAATTGACTATAATTCGTCCATTTCGTATGTAAAAACTTAAGTGGACTATATACGTCGTCTTCTTTTCGTGCAAAGAATTTAATAAACTATACATCATCTATTTTCATGCAAAAAATTTCTTTATGAAAAAAATTTAATGGGCTATTATACATCGTCTTTTTTTCAATTTCTTATGAACAAATTTTATCGACTATAAATCGTCCGATTCGTATGCAAACAATTATATAGACTACACATCGTCTATTTTTTATGCAAAAAATTAAATGGACTGGCTATATATACAAAATTTAATGGACTATATATACATCGTCCATTTTTAAAATTTTTATAAAAAATTAAATTGACTATAATTCGTCCATTTCGTATGTAAAAACTTAAGTGGACTATATACGTCGTCTTCTTTTCGTGCAAAGAATTTAATAAACTATACATCATCCAATTTTCATGCAAAAAATTTTTTTATGAAAAAAATTTAATGGGCTATACATCGTCTTTTTTTCAATTTTTTATGAAAAAATTTTATCGACTATAAATCATCCGACTCGTATGCAAACAATTATATAGACTATACATCATCTCTTTTTTATGCAAAATATTAAATGGACTGGCTATATATACAAAATTTAATGGACTATACATCGTCCATTTTTAAAATTTTTATAAAAAATTAAATTGACTATAATTCGTCCATTTCGTATGTAAAAACTTAAGTGGACTATATACGTCGTCTTCTTTTCGTGCAAAGAATTTAATAAACTATACATCATCCAATTTTCATGCAAAAAATTTTTTTCTGAAAAAAATTTAATGGGCTATACATCGTCTTTTTTTCAATTTTTTATGAAAAAATTTTATCTACTATAAATCATCCGACTCGTATGCAAACAATTATATAGACTATACATCGTCTATTTTTTATGCAAAATATTAAATGGACTGGCTATATATACAAAATTTAATTTACATCGTCCATTTTTAAAATTTTTATAAAAAATTAAATTGACTATAATTCGTCCATTTCGTATGTAAAAACTTAAGTGGACTATATACGTCGTCTTCTTTTCGTGCAAAGAATTTAATAAACTATACATCATCTATTTTCATGCAAAAAATTTCTTTATGAAAAAAATTTAATGGGCTATTATACATCGTCTTTTTTTCAATTTCTTATGAACAAATTTTATCGACTATAAATCGTCCGATTCGTATGCAAACAATTATATAGACTACACATCGTCTATTTTTTATGCAAAAAATTAAATGGACTGGCTATATATACAAAATTTAATGGACTATATATACATCGTCCATTTTTAAAATTTTTATAAAAAATTAAATTGACTATAATTCGTCCATTTCGTATGTAAAAACTTAAGTGGACTATATACGTCGTCTTCTTTTCGTGCAAAGAATTTAATAAACTATACATCATCCAATTTTCATGCAAAAAATTTTTTTATGAAAAAAATTTAATGGGCTATACATCGTCTTTTTTTCAATTTTTTATGAAAAAATTTTATCGACTATAAATCATCCGACTCGTATGCAAACAATTATATAGACTATACATCGTCTCTTTTTTATGCAAAATATTAAATGGACTGGCTATATATACAAAATTTAATGGACTATACATCGTCCATTTTTAAAATTTTTATAAAAAATTAAATTGACTATAATTCGTCCATTTCGTATGTAAAAACTTAAGTGGACTATATACGTCGTCTTCTTTTCGTGCAAAGAATTTAATAAACTATACATCATCCAATTTTCATGCAAAAAATTTTTTTATGAAAAAAATTTAATGGGCTATACATCGTCTTTTTTTCAATTTTTTATGAAAAAATTTTATCTACTATAAATCATCCGACTCGTATGCAAACAATTATATAGACTATACATCGTCTATTTTTTATGCAAAATATTAAATGGACTGGCTATATATACAAAATTTAATGGACTATACATCGTCCATTTTTAAAATTTTTATAAAAAATTAAATTGACTATAATTCGTCCATTTCGTATGTAAAAACTAAAGTGTACTATATACGTCGTCTTCTTTTCGTGCAAAGAATTTAATAAACTATACATCATCTATTTTTCATGCAAAAAATTTTTTTATGAAAAAAATTTAATGGGCTATACATCGTCTTTTTTTCAATTTTTTATGAAAAAATTTTATCGACTATAAATCATCCGACTCATATGCAAACAATTATATAGACTACACATCGTCTATTTTTTATGCAAAATATTAAATGGACTGGCTATATATACAAAATTTAATGGACTATACATCGTCCATTTTTAAAATTTTTATAAAAATTTAAATTGACTATAATTCGTCCATTTCGTATGTAAAAACTAAAGTGTACTATATACGTCGTCTTCTTTTCGTGCAAAGAATTTAATAAACTATACATCATCTATTTTTCATGCAAAAAATTTTTGTATGAAAAAAAATTTAATGGGCTATACATCGTCTTTTTTCAAGTTTTTATGAAAAAATTTTATCGACTATAAATCGTCCGATTCGTATGCAAACAATTATATAGACTACCCATCGTCTATTTTTATATATACAAAATTTAATGGACTATACATCGTCCATTTTTAAAATTTTTATAAAAAATTAAATTGACTATAATTCGTCCATTTCGTATGTAAAAACTTAAGTGGACTATATACGTCGTCTTCTTTTCGTGCAAAGAATTTAATAAACTATACATCATCAATTTTTCATGCAAAAAATTTTTTTGTGAAAAAAATTTAATGGGCTATACATCGTCTTTTTTTCAATTTCTTATGAAAAAATTTTATCGACTTTAAATCTTCCGATTCGTATGCAAACAATTATATAGACTATACATCGTCTATTTTTTATGCAAAAAATTAAATGGACTGGCTATATATACAAAATTTAATGGACTATACATCGTCCATTTTTAAAATTTTTATAAAAAATTAAATTGACTATAATTCGTCCATTTCGTATGTAAAAACTTAAGTGGACTATATACGTCGTCTTCTTTTCGTGCAAAGAATTTAATAATCTATACATCATCTATTTTTCATGAAAAAAAATTTTTTATGAAAAATATGTAATGGGCTATACATCGTCTTTTTTTCAATTTTTTATGAAAAAATTTTATCGACTATAAATCGCCCGATTCGTATGCAAACAATTATATAGACTACACATCGTCTATTTTTTATGCAAAATATTAAATGGACTGGCTATATATACAAAATTTAATGGACTATACATCGTCCATTTTTAAAATTTTTATAAAAAATTAAATTGACTATAATTCGTCCATTTCGTATGTAAAAACTTAAGTGGACTATATACGTCATCTTCTTTTCGTGCAAAGAATTTAATAAACTATACATCATCCATTTTTCATGCAAAAATTTTTTTTATGAAAAAAATTTAATGGGCTATACATCGTCTTTTTTTCAATTTTTTATGAACAAATTTTATCGACTATAAATCATCCGACTCGTATGCAAACAATTATATAGACTATACATCGTCTATTTTTTATGCAAAATATTAAATGGACTGGCTATATATACAAAATTTAATGGACTATACATCGTCCATTTTTAAAATTTTTATAAAAATTTAAATTGACTATAATTCGTCCATTTCGTATGTAAAAACTAAAGTGTACTATATACGTCGTCTTCTTTTCGCGCAAAGAATTTAATAAACTATACATCATCTATTTTTCATGCAAAAAATTTTTTTATGAAAAAAATTTAATGGGCTATACATCGTCTTTTTTAAATTTTTTATGAAAAAATTTTATCGACTATAAATCATCCGACTCGTATGCAAACAATTATATAGACTATACATCGTCTATTTTTTATGCAAAATATTAAATGGACTGGCTATATATACAAAATTTAATGGACTATACATCGTCCATTTTTAAAATTTTTATAAAAAATTAAATTGACTATAATTCGTCCATTTCGTATGTAAAAACATAAGTGTACTATATACGTCGTCTTCTTTTCGTGCAAAGAATTTAATAAACTATACATCATCCATTTTTCATGCAAAAAATTTTTTTATGAAAAAAATTTAATGGGCTATACATCGTCTTTTTTTCAATTTCTTATGAAAAAATTTTATCGACTTTAAATCTTCCGATTCGTATGCAAACAATTATATAGACTATACATCGTCTATTTTTTATGCAAAAAATTAAATGGACTGGCTATATATACAAAATTTAATGGACTATACATCGTCCATTTTTAAAATTTTTATAAAAAATTAAATTGACTATAATTCGTCCATTTCGTATGTAAAAACTTAAGTGGACTATATACGTCGTCTTCTTTTCGTGCAAAGAATTTAATAAACTATACATCATCCATTTTTCATGCAAAAAATTTTTTTATGAAAAAAATTTAATGGGCTATACATCGTCTTTTTTTCAATTTTTTATGAAAAAATTTTATCGACAATAAATCATCCGACTCGTATGCAAGCAATTATATAGACTATACATCGTCTATTTTTTATGCAAAATATTAAATGGACTGGCTATATATACAAAATTTAATGGACTGTACATCGTCCATTTTTAAAATTTTTATAAAAATTTAAATTGACTATAATTCGTCCATTTCGTATGTAAAAACTTAAGTGGACTATATTCGTCGTCTTCTTTTCGTGCAAAGAATTTAATAAACTATACATCATCCATTTTTCATGCAAAAAATTTTTTTATGAAAAAAATTTAATGGGCTATACATCGTCTTTTTTTCAATTTTTTATGAAAAAATTTTATCGACAATAAATCATCCGACTCGTATGCAAACAATTATATAGACTATACATCGTCTATTTTTTATGCAAAATATTAAATGGACTAGCTATATATACAAAATTTAATGGACTATACATCGTCCATTTTTAAAATTTTTATAAAAATTTAAATTGACTATAATTCGTCCATTTGGTATGTAAAAACTAAAGTGTACTATATATGTCGTCTTCTTTTCGTGCAAAGAATTTAATAAACTATACATCATCTATTTTTCATGCAAAATAATTTTTTATGAAAAAAATTTAATGGGCTATACATCGTCTTTTTTAAATTTTTTATGAAAAAATTTTATCGACTATAAATCGTCCGATTCGTATGCAAACAACTATATAGACTACACATCGTCTATTTTTTATGCAAAATATTAAATGGACTGGCTATATATACAAAATTTAATCGTCCATTTTTAAAATTTTTATAAAAATTTAAATTGACTATAATTCGTCCATTTCGTATGTAAAAACTAAAGTGTACTATATACGTCGTCTTCTTTTCGTGCAAAGAATTTAATAAACTATACATCATCCATTTTTCATGCAAAAAATTTTTTTATGAAAAAAATTTAATGGGCTATACGTCGTATTTTTTTCAATTTCTTATGAAAAAATTTTATCGACTTTAAATCTTCCGATTCGTATGCAAACAATTATATAGACTATACATCGTCTATTTTTTATGCAAAAAATTAAATGGACTGGCTATATATACAAAATTTAATGGACTATACATCGTCCATTTTTAAAATTTTTATAAAAAATTAAATTGACTATAATTCGTCCATTTCGTATGTAAAAACTTAAGTGGACTATATACGTCGTCTTCTTTTCGTGCAAAGAATTAAATAAACTATACATCATCCATTTTTCATGCAAAAAATTTTTTTATGAAAAAAATTTAATGGGCTATACATCGTCTTTTTTTAAATTTTTTATGAAAAAATTTTATCGACAATAAATCATCCGACTCGTATGCAAACAATTATATAGACTTTACATCGTCTATTTTTTATGCAAAATATTAAATGGACTGGCTATATATACAAAATTTAATGGACTATACATCGTCCATTTTTAAAATTTTTATAAAAAATTAAGTTGACTATAATTCGTCCATTTCGTATGTAAAAACTAAAGTGTACTATATACGTCGTCTTCTTTTCGTGCAAAGAATTTAATAAACTATACATCATCTATTTTCATGCAAAAAATTTTTTTATGAAAAAAATTTAATGGGCTATTATACATCGTCTTTTTTTTCAATTTCTTATGAACAAATTTTATCGACTATAAATCGTCCGATTCGTATGCAAACAATTATATAGACTATACATCGTCTATTTTTTATGCAAAAAATTAAATGGACTGGCTATATATACAAAATTTAATGGACTATACATCGTCCATTTTTAAAATTTTTATAAAAAATTAAATTGACTATAATTCGTCCATTTCGTATGTGAAAACATAAGTGGACTATATACGTCGTCTTCTTTTCGTGCAAAGAATTTAGTAACCTATACATCATCCATTTTTCATGCAAAAAAATTTTTTTATGAAAAAAATTTAATGGGCTCTACATCGTCTTTTTTCAATTTTTTATGAAAAATTTTATCGACTATAAATCGTCCGATTCGTATGCAAACAATTATATAGACTACACATCGTCTATTTTTTATGCAAAAAATTAAATGGACTGGCTATATATACAAAATTTAATGGACTATATATACATCGTCCATTTTTAAAATTTTTATAAAAAATTAAATTGACTATAATTCGTCCATTTCGTATGTAAAAACTTAAGTGGACTATATACGAAATCTTATTTTCGTGCAAAGAATTTAATAAACTATACATCACCAATTTTTCATGCAAAAAATTTTTTTGTGAAAAAAATTTAATGGGCTATACATCGTCTTTTTTTCAATTTCTTATGAAAAAATTTTATCGACTTTAAATCTTCCGATTCGTATGCAAACAATTATATAGACTATACATCGTCTATTTTTTATGCAAAATATTAAATGGACTGGCTATATATACAAAATTTAATGGACTATACATCGTCCATTTTTAAAATTTTTATAAAAAATTAAATTGACTATAATTCGTCCATTTCGTATGTAAAAACTAAAGTGTACTATATACGTCGTCTTCTTTTCGTGCAAAGAATTTAATAAACTATACATCATCCATTTTTCATGCAAAAAATTTTTTTATGAAAAAAATTTAATGGGCTATACGTCGTATTTTTTTCAATTTCTTATGAAAAAATTTTATCGACTTTAAATCTTCCGATTCGTATGCAAACAATTATATAGACTATACATCGTCTATTTTTTATGCAAAAAATTAAATGGACTGGCTATATATACAAAATTTAATGGACTATACATCGTCCATTTTTAAAATTTTTATAAAAAATTAAATTGACTATAATTCGTCCATTTCGTATGTAAAAACTTAAGTGGACTATATACGTCGTCTTCTTTTCGTGCAAAGAATTAAATAAACTATACATCATCCATTTTTCATGCAAAAAATTTTTTTATGAAAAAAATTTAATGGGCTATACATCGTCTTTTTTTAAATTTTTTATGAAAAAATTTTATCGACAATAAATCATCCGACTCGTATGCAAACAATTATATAGACTTTACATCGTCTATTTTTTATGCAAAATATTAAATGGACTGGCTATATATACAAAATTTAATGGACTATACATCGTCCATTTTTAAAATTTTTATAAAAAATTAAGTTGACTATAATTCGTCCATTTCGTATGTAAAAACTAAAGTGTACTATATACGTCGTCTTCTTTTCGTGCAAAGAATTTAATAAACTATACATCATCTATTTTCATGCAAAAAATTTTTTTATGAAAAAAATTTAATGGGCTATTATACATCGTCTTTTTTTTCAATTTCTTATGAACAAATTTTATCGACTATAAATCGTCCGATTCGTATGCAAACAATTATATAGACTATACATCGTCTATTTTTTATGCAAAAAATTAAATGGACTGGCTATATATACAAAATTTAATGGACTATACATCGTCCATTTTTAAAATTTTTATAAAAAATTAAATTGACTATAATTCGTCCATTTCGTATGTGAAAACATAAGTGGACTATATACGTCGTCTTCTTTTCGTGCAAAGAATTTAGTAACCTATACATCATCCATTTTTCATGCAAAAAAATTTTTTTATGAAAAAAATTTAATGGGCTCTACATCGTCTTTTTTCAATTTTTTATGAAAAATTTTATCGACTATAAATCGTCCGATTCGTATGCAAACAATTATATAGACTACACATCGTCTATTTTTTATGCAAAAAATTAAATGGACTGGCTATATATACAAAATTTAATGGACTATATATACATCGTCCATTTTTAAAATTTTTATAAAAAATTAAATTGACTATAATTCGTCCATTTCGTATGTAAAAACTTAAGTGGACTATATACGAAATCTTATTTTCGTGCAAAGAATTTAATAAACTATACATCACCAATTTTTCATGCAAAAAATTTTTTTGTGAAAAAAATTTAATGGGCTATACATCGTCTTTTTTTCAATTTCTTATGAAAAAATTTTATCGACTTTAAATCTTCCGATTCGTATGCAAACAATTATATAGACTATACATCGTCTATTTTTTATGCAAAATATTAAATGGACTGGCTATATATACAAAATTTAATGGACTATACATCGTCCATTTTTAAAATTTTTATAAAAAATTAAATTGACTATAATTCGTCCATTTCGTATGTAAAAACTAAAGTGTACTATATACGTCGTCTTCTTTTCGTGCAAAGAATTTAATAAACTATACATCATCTATTTTTCATGCAAAAAATTTTTTTATGAAAAAAATTTAATGGGCTATACATCGTCTTTTTTTCAATTTCTTATGAAAAAATTTTATCGACTATAAATCGTCCGATTCGTATGCAAACAATTATATAGACTATACATCGTCTATTTTTTATGCAAAAAATTAAATGGACTGGCTATATATACAAAATTTAATGGACTATACATCGTCCATTTTTAAAATTTTTATAAAAAATTAAATTGACTATAATTCGTCCATTTCGTATGTAAAAACATAAGTGGACTATATACGTCGTCTTCTTTTCGTGCAAAGAATTTAATAAACTATACATCATCCATTTTTCATGCAAAAAAATTTTTTTTGAAAAAAATTTAATGGGCTATACATCGTCTTTTTTTCAATTTCTTATGAAAAAATTTTATCGACTATAAATCATCCGACTCGTATGCAAACAATTATATAGACTATATATCGTCTATTTTTTATGCAAAATATTAAATGGACTGGCTATATATACAAAATTTAATGGACTATACATCGTCCATTTTTAAAATTTTTATAAAAATTTAAATTGACTATAATTCGTCCATTTCGTATGTAAAAACTAAAGTGTACTATATACGTCGTCTTCTTTTCGTGCAAAGAATTTAATAAACTATACATCATCTATTTTTCATGCAAAAAATTTTTTTATGAAAAAAATTTAATGGGCTATACATCGTCTTTTTTCAAATTTTTATGAAAAAATTTTATCGACTATAAATCGTCCGATTCGTATGCAAACAATTATATAGACTACACATCGTCAATTTTTATGCAAAAAATTAAATGGACTGGCTATATATACAAAATTTAATGGACTATACATCGTCCATTTTTAAAATTTTTATAAAAAATTAAATTGACTATAATTCGTCCATTTCGTATGTAAAAACTTAAGTGGACTATAAACGTCGTCTTCATTTCGTGCAAAGAATTTAATAAACTATACATCATCCATTTTTCATGCAAAAAAATTTTTTTATGAAAAAAATTTAATGGGCTATACATCGTGTTTTTTTTTTCAATTTTTTATGAAAAAATTGTATCGACTATAAATCATCCGACTCTTATGCAAACAATTATATAGACTATACATCGTCTATTTTTTATGCAAAATATTAAATGGACTGGCTATATATACAAAATTTAATGGACTATACATCGTCCATTTTTAAAATTTTTATAAAAATTTAAATTGACTATAATTCGTCCATTTCGTATGTAAAAACTAAAGTGTACTATATACGTCGTCTTCTTTTCGTGCAAAGAATTTAATAAACTATACATCATCCATTTTTCATGCAAAAAATTTTTTTATGAAAAAAATTTAATGGGCTATATATACATCGTCTTTTTTTCAATTTTTTATGAAAAAATTTTATCGACTATAAATCATCCGACTCGTATGCAAACAATTATATAGACTATACATCGTCTATTTTTTATGCAAAATATTAAATGGACTGGCTATATATACAAAATTTAATGAACATCGTCCATTTTTAAAATTTTTATAAAAAATTAAATTGACTATAATTCGTCCATTTCGTATGTAAAAACTTAAGTGGACTATATACGTCGTCTTCTTTTCGGGCAAAGAATTTAATAAACTATACATCAACTATTTTTCATGCAAAAAATTTTTTTATGAAAAAAATTTAATGGGCTATACATCGTCTTTTTTTCAATTTTTTATGAAAAAATTTTATCGACTATAAATCGTCCGATTCGTATGCAAACAATTATATAGACTATACATCGTCTATTTTTTATGCAAAAAATTAAATGGACTGGCTATATATACAAAATTTAATGAACATCGTCCATTTTTAAAATTTTTATAAAAAATTAAATTGACTATAATTCGTCCATTTCGTATGTAAAAACTTAAGTGGACTATATACGTCGTCTTCTTTTCGTGCAAAGAATCTAATAAACTATACATCATCCATTTTTCATGCAAAAAATTTTTTTATGAAAAAAATTTAATGGGCTATACATCGTCTTTTTTTCAATTTCTTATGAAAAAATTTTATCGACTATAAATCGTCCGATTCGTATGCAAACAATTATATAGACTATACATCGTCTATTTTTTATGGAAAAAATTAAATGGACTGGCTATATATACAAAATTTAATGGACTATACATTGTCCATTTTTAAAATTTTTATAAAAAATTAAATTGACTATAATTCGTCCATTTCGTATGTAAAAACATAAGTGGACTATATACGTCGTCTTCTTTTCGTGCAAAGAATTTAATAAACTATACATCATCTATTTTTCATGCAAAAAATTTTTTTATGAAAAAAATTTAATGGGCTATACATCGTCTTTTTTCAATTTTTTATGAAAAAATTTTATCGACTTTAAATCTTCCGATTCGTATGCAAACAATTGTATAGACTATACATCGTCTATTTTTTATACAAAAAATTAAATGGACTGGCTATATATACAAAATTTAATGGACTATATATCGTCCATTTTTAAAATTTTTATAAAAAATTAAATTGACTATAATTCGTCCATTTCGTATGTAAAAACTTAAGTGGACTATATACGTCGTCTTCTTTTCGTGCAAAGAATTTAATAAACTATACATCATCCAATTTTCATGCAAAAAATTTTTTTATGAAAAAAATTTAATGGGCTATACATCGTCTTTTTTTCAATTTTTTATGAAAAAATTTTATCGACTATAAATCATCCGACTCGTATGCAAACAATTATATAGACTATACATCGTCTATTTTTTATGCAAAATATTAAATGGACTGGCTATATATACAAAATTTAATGGACTATACATCGTCCATTTTTAAAATTTTTATAAAAAATTAAATTGACTATAATTCGTCCATTTCGTATGTAAAAACTAAAGTGTACTATATACGTCGTCTTCTTTTCATGCAAAGAATTTAATAAACTATACATCATCTATTTTTCATGCAAAAAATTTTTTTATGAAAAAAATTTAATGGGCTATACATCGTTTTTTTTTCAATTTCTTATGAAAAAATTTTATCGACTATAAATCGTCCGATTCGTATGCAAACAATTATATAGACTATACATCGTCTATTTTTTATGCAAAAAATTAAATGGACTGGCTATATATACAAAATTTAATGGACTATACATCGTCCATTTTTAAAATTTGTATAAAAAATTAAATTGACTATAATTCGTCCATTTCGTATGTAAAAACATAAGTGGACTATATACGTCGTCTTCTTTTCGTGCAAAGAATTTAATAAACTATACATCATCTATTTTTCATGCAAAAAATTTTTTTATGAAAAAAATTTAATGGGCTATACATCGTCTTTTTTTCAATTTCTTATGAAAAAATTTTATCGACTATAAATCGTCCGATTCGTATGCAAACAATTATATAGACTATACATCGTCTATTTTTTATGCAAAAAATTAAATGGACTGGCTATATATACAAAATTTAATGGACTATACATCGTCCATTTTTAAAATTTTTATAAAAAATTAAATTGACTATAATTCGTCCATTTCGTATGTAAAAACATAAGTGGACTATATACGTCGTCTTCTTTTCGTGCAAAGAATTTAATAAACTATACATCATCCATTTTTCATGCAAAAAAATTTTTTTTGAAAAAAATTTAATGGGCTATACATCGTCTTTTTTTCAATTTCTTATGAAAAAATTTTATCGACTATAAATCATCCGACTCGTATGCAAACAATTATATAGACTATATATCGTCTATTTTTTATGCAAAATATTAAATGGACTGGCTATATATACAAAATTTAATGGACTATACATCGTCCATTTTTAAAATTTTTATAAAAATTTAAATTGACTATAATTCGTCCATTTCGTATGTAAAAACTAAAGTGTACTATATACGTCGTCTTCTTTTCGTGCAAAGAATTTAATAAACTATACATCATCTATTTTTCATGCAAAAAATTTTTTTATGAAAAAAATTTAATGGGCTATACATCGTCTTTTTTCAAATTTTTATGAAAAAATTTTATCGACTATAAATCGTCCGATTCGTATGCAAACAATTATATAGACTACACATCGTCAATTTTTATGCAAAAAATTAAATGGACTGGCTATATATACAAAATTTAATGGACTATACATCGTCCATTTTTAAAATTTTTATAAAAAATTAAATTGACTATAATTCGTCCATTTCGTATGTAAAAACTTAAGTGGACTATATACGTCGTCTTCATTTCGTGCAAAGAATTTAATAAACTATACATCATCCATTTTTCATGCAAAAAAATTTTTTTATGAAAAAAATTTAATGGGCTATACATCGTGTTTTTTTTTCAATTTTTTATGAAAAAATTGTATTGACTATAAGTCATCCGACTCGTATGCAAACAATTATATAGACTATACATCGTCTATTTTTTATGCAAAATATTAAATGGACTGGCTATATATACAAAATTTAATGGACTATACATCGTCCATTTTTAAAATTTTTATAAAAATTTAAATTGACTATAATTCGTCCATTTCGTATGTAAAAACTAAAGTGTACTATATACGTCGTCTTCTTTTCGTGCAAAGAATTTAATAAACTATACATCATCCATTTTTCATGCAAAAAATTTTTTTGTTAAAAAAAATTTAATGGGCTATACATCGTCTTTTTTTCAATTTCTTATGAAAAAATTTTATCGACTTTAAATCTTCCGATTCGTATGCAAACAATTATATAGACTATACATCGTCTATTTTTTATGCAAAATATTAAATGGACTGGCTATATATACAAAATTTAATGGACTATACATCGTCCATTTTTAAAATTTTTATAAAAAATTAAATTGACTATAATTCGTCCATTTCGTATGTAAAAACTAAAGTGTACTATATACGTCGTCTTCTTTTCAGCGTTGGCTGAAGTAGTTAGCACGTTGACTACAAAACCGTAGGTCCTGGGTTCAATCCCTGTATCCGACAGTCATTAAATAACAACACCACGCATTTTTCTGATGTGCATTAGTGTCCCTTTGTGTCAGTTGTTGTAGGAAAGTTCAAGTGATGAAGGCATAGTCACTGGTCACTGAACTATACCGACTTCAGCAGATACTAGTCCTGATGTAACATCAGAGCGCCCTCCTTCGTTGTGTAGCAAAATCATCGGCGAAGTAAAATAATCAATAAAATGGCTACAAGACACAGCTTCAAAAAATTAATACGCCCCATTTAACATCAGAGAGGCGCTGCAACTCTGCACTATTAAAAAAAAAAAAAACGTGCGAAAAGCAGAGTTGTAAGAGAATGAAGCTTTCCTCTATCTCTTCTTTCACCACCTGTCTTCTCTCTCACTATCCCTTTCCTAAAGAAGGTAACACCTAGTATTAGCAGTAGGCATTAATTGCCTGAGTGTTACTTCTCTTTTAAAAAAAAAAAAAAAAAAAAAAAAAAAAAAAACTATACATCATCCATTTTTCATGCAAAAAAATTTTTTTTGAAAAAAATTTAATGGGCTATACATCGTCTTTTTTTCAATTTTTTATAAAAAAATTTTATCGACTATAAATCATCCGACTCGTATGCAAACAATTATATAGACTATACATCGTCTATTTTTTATGCAAAATATTAAATGGACTGGCTATATATACAAAATTTAATGGACTATACATCGTCCATTTTTAAAATTTTTATAAAAAATTAAATTGACTATAATTCGTCCATTTTGTATGTAAAAACTAAAGTGTACTATATACGTCGTCTTCTTTTCGTGCAAAGAATTTAATAAACTATACATCATCTATTTTTCATGCAAAAAATTTTTTTATGAAAAAAATTTAATGGGCTATACATCGTCTTTTTTTCAATTTTTTATGAAAAAATTTTATCGACTATAAATCGTCCGATTCGTATGCAAACAATTATATAGACTATACATCGTCTATTTTTTATGCAAAAAATTAAATGGACTGGCTATATATACAAAATTTAATGAACATCGTCCATTTTTAAAATTTTTATAAAAAATTAAATTGACTATAATTCGTCCATTTCGTATGTAAAAACTTAAGTGGACTATATACGTCGTCTTCTTTTCGTGCAAAGAATCTAATAAACTATACATCATCCATTTTTCATGCAAAAAATTTTTTTATGAAAAAAATTTAATGGGCTATACATCGTCTTTTTTTCAATTTCTTATGAAAAAATTTTATCGACTATAAATCGTCCGATTCGTATGCAAACAATTATATAGACTATACATCGTCTATTTTTTATGGAAAAAATTAAATGGACTGGCTATATATACAAAATTTAATGGACTATACATCGTCCATTTTTAAAATTTTTATAAAAAATTAAATTGACTATAATTCGTCCATTTCGTATGTAAAAACATAAGTGGACTATATACGTCGTCTTCTTTTCGTGCAAAGAATTTAATAAACTATACATCATCTATTTTTCATGCAAAAAATTTTTTTATGAAAAAAATTTAATGGGCTATACATCGTCTTTTTTCAATTTTTTATGAAAAAATTTTATCGACTTTAAATCTTCCGATTCGTATGCAAACAATTGTATAGACTATACATCGTCTATTTTTTATACAAAAAATTAAATGGACTGGCTATATATACAAAATTTAATGGACTATATATCGTCCATTTTTAAAATTTTTATAAAAAATTAAATTGACTATAATTCGTCCATTTCGTATGTAAAAACTTAAGTGGACTATATACGTCGTCTTCTTTTCGTGCAAAGAATTTAATAAACTATACATCATCCAATTTTCATGCAAAAAATTTTTTTATGAAAAAAATTTAATGGGCTATACATCGTCTTTTTTTCAATTTTTTATGAAAAAATTTTATCGACTATAAATCATCCGACTCGTATGCAAACAATTATATAGACTATACATCGTCTATTTTTTATGCAAAATATTAAATGGACTGGCTATATATACAAAATTTAATGGACTATACATCGTCCATTTTTAAAATTTTTATAAAAAATTAAATTGACTATAATTCGTCCATTTCGTATGTAAAAACTAAAGTGTACTATATACGTCGTCTTCTTTTCATGCAAAGAATTTAATAAACTATACATCATCTATTTTTCATGCAAAAAATTTTTTTATGAAAAAAATTTAATGGGCTATACATCGTCTTTTTTTCAATTTCTTATGAAAAAATTTTATCGACTATAAATCGTCCGATTCGTATGCAAACAATTATATAGACTATACATCGTCTATTTTTTATGCAAAAAATTAAATGGACTGGCTTTATATACAAAATTTAATGGACTATACATCGTCCATTTTTAAAATTTGTATAAAAAATTAAATTGACTATAATTCGTCCATTTCGTATGTAAAAACATAAGTGGACTATATACGTCGTCTTCTTTTCGTGCAAAGAATTTAATAAACTATACATCATCTAATTTTCATGCAAAAAATTTTTTTATGAAAAAAATTTAATGGGCTATACATCGTCTTTTTTTCAATTTTTTATGAAAAAATTTTATCGACTATAAATCATCCGACTCGTATGCAAACAATTATATAGACTATACATCGTCTATTTTTTATGCAAAATATTAAATGGACTGGCTATATATACAAAATTTAATGGACTATACATCGTCCATTTTTTAAATTTTTATAAAAATTTAAATTGACTATAATTCGTCCATTTCGTATGTAAAAACTAAAGTGTACTATATACGTCGTCTTCTTTTCGTGCAAAGAATTTAATAAACTATACATCATCTATTTTTCATGCAAAAAATTTTTTTATGAAAAAAATTTAATGGGCTATACATCGTCTTTTTTCAATTTTTTATGAAAAAATTTTATCGACTATAAATCGTCCGATTCGTATGTAAACAATTATATAGACTACACATCGTCTATTTTTTATGCAAAAAATTAAATGGACTGGCTATATATACAAAATTTAATGGACTATACATCGTCCATTTTTAAAATTTTTATAAAAAATTAAATTGACTATAATTCGTCCATTTCGTATGTAAAAACTTAAGTGGACTATATACGTCGTCTTCTTTTCGTGCAAAGAATTTAATAAACTATACATCATCAATTTTTCATGCAAAAAATTTTTTTGTGAAAAAAATTTAATGGGCTATACATCGTCTTTTTTTCAATTTCTAATGAAAAAATTTTATCGACTTTAAATCTTCCGATTCGTATGCAAACAATTATATAGACTATACATCGTCTATTTTTTAAGCAAAAAATTAAATGGACTGGCTATATATACAAAATTTAATGGACTATACATCGTCCATTTTTAAAATTTTTATAAAAAATGAAATTGACTATAATTCGTCCATTTCGTATGTAAAAACTTAAGTGGACTATATACGTCGTCTTCTTTTCGTGCAAAGAATTTAATAAACTATACATCATCTATTTTTCATGCAAAAAATTTTTTTATGAAAAAAATTTAATGGGCTATACATCGTCTTTTTTTTCAATTTCTTATGAAAAAATTTTATCGACTATAAATCGCCCGATTCGTATGCAAACAATTATATAGACTACACATCGTCTATTTTTATGCAAAAAATTAAATGGACTGGCTATATATACAAAATTTAATGGACTATACATCGTCCATTTTTAAAATTTTTATAAAAAATTAAATTGACTATAATTCGTCCATTTCGTATGTAAAAACTTAAGTGGACTATATACGTCGTCTTCTTTTCGTGCAAAGAATTTAATAAACTATACATCAACTATTTTTCATGCAAAAAATTTTTTTATGAAAAAAATTTAATGGGCTATACATCGTCTTTTTTTTCAATTTCTTATGAAAAAATTTTATCGACTATAAATCGCCCGATTCGTATGCAAACAATTATATAGACTACACATCGTCTATTTTTATGCAAAAAATTAAATGGACTGGCTATATATACAAAATTTAATGGACTATACATCGTCCATTTTTAAAATTTTTAAAAAAAATAAATTGACTATAATTCGTCCATTTCGTATGTAAAAACTAAAGTGTACTATATACGTCGTCTTCTTTTCGTGCAAAGAATTTAATAAACTATACATCATCCATTTTTCATGCAAAAAATTTTTTTTTGAAAAAAATTTAATGGGCTATACATCGTCTTTTTTTCAATTTCTTATGAAAAAATTTTATCGACTTTAAATCTTCCGATTCGTATGCAAACAATTATATAGACTATACATCGTCTATTTTTTATGCAAAAAATTAAATGGACTGGCTATATAAACAAAATTTAATGGACTATACATCGTCCATTTTTAAAATTTTTATAAAAAATGAAATTGACTATAATTCGTCCATTTCGTATGTAAAAACTTAAGTGGACTATATACGTCGTCTTCTTTTCGTGCAAAGAATTTAATAAACTATACATCATCTATTTTTCATGCAAAAAATTTTTTTATGAAAAAAATTTAATGGGCTATACATCGTCTTTTTTTTCAATTTCTTATGAAAAAATTTTATCGACTATAAATCGCCCGATTCGTATGCAAACAATTATATAGACTACACATCGTCTATTTTTATGCAAAAAATTAAATGGACTGGCTATATATACAAAATTTAATGGACTATACATCGTCCATTTTTAAAATTTTTATAAAAAATTAAATTGACTATAATTCGTCCATTTCGTATGTAAAAACTTAAGTGGACTATATACGTCGTCTTCTTTTCGTGCAAAGAATTTAATAAACTATACATCATCTATTTTTCATGCAAAAAATTTTTTTATGTGAAAAAATTTAATGGGCTATACATCGTCTTTTTTTTCAATTTCTTATGAAAAAATTTTATCGACTATAAATCGTCCGATTCGTATGCAAACAATTATATAGACTATACATCGTCTATTTTTTATGCAAAAAATTAAATGGACTGGCTATATATACAAAATTTAATGGACTATACATCGTTCATTTTTAAAATTTTTATAAAAAATTAAATTGACTATAATTCGTCCATTTCGTATGTAAAAACTTAAGTGGACTATATACGTCGTCATCTTTTCGTGCAAAGAATTTAATAAACTATACATCATCCATTTTTCATGCAAAAAATTTTTTTATGAAAAAAATTTAATGGGCTATACATTGTCTTTTTTTCAATTTTTTATGAAAAAATTTTATCGACTATAAATCATCCGACTCGTATTCAAACAATTATATAGACTATACATCGTCTATTTTTTATGCAAAATATTAAATGGACTGGCTATATATACAAAATTTAATGGACTATACATCGTCCATTTTTAAAATTTTTATAAAAAATTAAATTGACTATAATTCGTCCATTTCGTATGTAAAAACTTAAGTGGACTATATACGTCGTCTTCTTTTCGTGCAAAGAATTTAATAAACTATACATCATCCATTTTTCATGCAAAAAATTTTTTTATGAAAAAAATTTAATGGGCTATACATCGTCTTTTTTTTCAATTTCTTATGCAAAAATTTTATCGACTATAAATCGTCCGATTCGTATGCAAACAATTATATAGACTATACATCGTCTATTTTTTATGCAAAATATTAAATGGACTGGCTATATATACAAAATTTAATGGACTATACATCGTCCATTTTTAAAATTTTTAAAAAAAATTAAATTGACTATAATTCGTCCATTTCGTATGTAAAAACATAAGTGGACTATATACGTCGTCTTCTTTTCGTGCAAAGAATTTAATAAACTATACATCATCCATTTTTCATGCAAAAAATTTTTTTATGAAAAAAATTTAATGGGCTATACATCGTCTTTTTTTCAATTTTTTATGAAAAAATTTTATCGACTATAAATCATCCGACTCGTATGCAAACAATTATATAGACTATACATCGTCTATTTTTTATGCAAAATATTAAATGGACTGGCTATATATAAAAAATTTAATGGACTATACATCGTCCATTTTTAAAATTTTTATAAAAAATTAAATTGACTATAATTCGTCCATTTCGTATGTAAAAACTAAAGTGTACTATATATGTTGTCTTCTTTTCGTGCAAAGAATTTAATAAACTATACATCATCCATTTTTCATGCAAAAAAGTTTTTTATGAAAAAAATTTAATGGGCTATACATCGTCTTTTTTTCAATTTTTTATGAAAAAATTTTATCGACTATAAATCATCCGACTCGTATGCAAACAATTCTATAGACTATACATCGTCTATTTTTTATGCAAAATATTAAATGGACTGGCTATATATACAAAATTTAATGGACTATACATCGTCCATTTTTAAAATTTTTATAAAAAATTAAATTGTCTATAATTCGTCCATTTCGTATGTAAAAACTAAAGTGTACTATATACGTCGTCTTCTTTTCGTGCAAAGAATTTAATAAACTATACATCATCTATTTTTCATGCAAAAAATTTTTTTATGAAAAAAATTTAATGGGCTATACATCGTCTTTTTTTTCAATTTCTTATGAAAAAATTTTATCGACTATAAATCGTCCGATTCGTATGCAAACAATTATATAGACTATACATCGTCTATTTTTTATGCAAAAAATTAAATGGCTATATATACAAAATTTAATGGACTATACATCGTCCATTTTTAAAATTTTTATAAAAAATTAAATTGACTATAATTCGTCCATTTCGTATGTAAAAACATAAGTGGACTATATACGTCGTCTTCTTTTCGTGCAAAGAATTAAATAAACTATACATCATCCATTTTTCATGCAAAAAATTTTTTTATGAAAAAAATTTAATGGGCTATACATCGTCTTTTTTTCAATTTTTTATGAAAAAATTTTATCGACTATAAATCAACCGACTCGTATGCAAACAATTATATAGACTATACATCGTCTATTTTTTATGCAAAATATTAAATGGACTGGCTATGTATACAAAATTTAATGGACTATACATCGTCCATTTTTAAAATTTTTATAAAAAATTAAATTGACTATAATTCGTCCATTTCGTATGTAAAAACTAAAGTGTACTATATACGTCGTCTTCTTTTCGTGCAAAGAATTTAATAAACTATACATCATCCATTTTTCATGCAAAAAAATTGTTTATGAAAAAAATTTAATGGACTATACATCGTCTTTTTTTCAATTTTTTATGAAAAAATTTTATCGACTATAAATCGTCCGATTAGTATGCAAACACTTATATAGACTATACATCGTCTATTTTTTATGCAAAAAATAAATGGACTGGCTATATATACAAAATTTAATGGACTATACATCGTCCATTTTTGAAATTTTTATAAAAAATTAAATTGACTATAATTCGTCCATTTCGTATGTAAAAACTTAAGTGGGCTATATATCGTCTTATTTTCAATTTTTTATGAAAAAATTTTATCGACTATAAATCGTCCGATTCGTATGCAAACAATTATATAGACTATACATCGTCTATTTTTTATGCAAAAAATAAATGGACTGGCTATATATACAAAATTTAATGGACTATACATCGTCCATTTTTAAAATTTTTATAAAAAATTAAATTTACTATAATTCGTCCATTTCGCATGTAAAAACTTAAGTGGACTATATACGTCGTCTTCTTTTCGTGCAAAGAAGTTAATAAACTATACATCATCCATTTTTCATGCAAAAAATTTTTTTGTGAAAAAAATTTAATGGGCTATACATCGTCTTTTTTTCAATTTCTTATGAAAAAATTTTATTGACTATAAATCGTCCGATTAAAAATTTTATCGACTATAAATCGTCCGATTCGTATGCAAACAATTATATAGACTATACATCGTCTATTTTTTATGCAAAAAATCAAATGGGCTGGCTATACATACAAAATTTCAAAGACTATACATCGTCCATTTTTAAATTTTTTATAAAAAATTAAATTGACTATAATTCGTCCATTTCGTATGTAAAAAATTAAATGGACTATATACGTCATCTTGTTTTAATGCAACAAATTTAATAGACTATACATCATCCATTTTTCATGCCAAAAAATTTCTTGTGAAAAAAATTTATTGGACTATACATCGTCTTTATTCAATTTTTTATGAAAAAATTTAGTCGACTATAAATCGTCCATTTCATATGCAAAATATTAAATAGACTATACATCGTCTATTTTTCATGAAAAAAATTAAATGGGCTGACTATAAATACATAGTTTAATAGACTATACATCGTACATTTTTAAATTTTTTATAAAAAATTAAATTGACTATAATTCGTCCATTTCTTATGTAAAAAATTAGATGGACTATATACGTCGTCTTGTTTTCATTCAAAAAATTGAATAGACTATACATCATCCATTTTTCATGCAAAAAAATTTTTTATTAAATTTTTTGCATACAAAATGGACGGTTTATAGACCATAAAACTTTTTCCTAAACTATTGAAAAATGGACGATGTATAGCCCATTAAACTTTTTTCACAAAAAATTTTTTTCCATGAAATATGGATGATGTATAGTTTCTTAACTTTTTTTTCAAGGAAAAAAACGACGTATATAGTCCATTAAGTTTTTGCATACGAAATGGACGAATTATAGTCCATTAAATTTTTTTATAAAAAATTAAATAATGGACCATGTATATAGTCCATTAAATATCTTATGGATAGTCCATTTAATTCTTTGCATGAATAATAGACGATGTATATTCTATTTAATTTATTGCATATGAAATGGACGGTTTATAGACCATAAAATTTTTTCCTAAAGTATTGAAAAATGGACGATGTATAGCCCATTAAACGTTTTTAAAAAAAAATTTTTTTCCATGAAAAATAGCTGATGTATAGTCCATTTAATTTATTGCACGAATAAATAAACGACGTATATAGTCCATTTAAGTTTTTGCATTCGAAATGGATCAATTATAGTCCATTAAAGTTTTTAATAAAAAAATTAAAAATTGGACCATGTATATAGTCCATTAAATTTTTTATGTATTATCCATTTAATTTTTTGCATAAAAATCGGACGATGTATAGTCGATTTAATTTGCTGCATAAAAAATGAACGAAGTATAACTCATTTAATTTTTTGCATGAAAAATGGATGATGTATACATTTAATAATGTCCATTTAATTTTCTGTATAAAAATGTGTTTGTATGAAAAATTAACGATGTGTACTTCATATAGTATTCTGGATAATTTTTTTTGCACGAACAATTAACGGTTTAATTTTAATTTTACATTTACATTTAGTTTTCTTTATAAACATTTTTTTCCACGAAAAATTAACGATTATAGCCCATTTAATATTTTTCATACAAATTTTTTTCCACGAAAAATTAACGTGTATGGCCCACTTAATCTTTTATATAAATATTCTTTTTGCACGAAAAATGGACGATGTATAGTCCATTTAATTTTTTGTACGAAAAATTAACGATGTATAGTCCATTTAATTTTTTGCATAAAAAAATTGTTTGCATGTCCATTAAATTTTTTGCATTAAAATTTTTTTCTATGAAAATTAGACAATGTTTAGTTCATTAATATTTTTTTCATGAAAAATGCACGATGTATAGTCCATTTAACTTTTTGCATAAAAAATTTACGATGTTTGATACACTTAATTTTTGGCATTAAAAAATGGATGATGTATAGCCCAAATTATTTTTGGCATGAAAAGTAGACGATGTATAGTCCAATAAATTTTTTGCATTAAACATTTTTTTCCATAAAAATTAGACATTCTTCACATTTCTTTTTCAGTCGCTCTAATGTACATACATATATAGTTATATTTGGCTTTTATCTTTTAAGGAAAGTATTCGAGAGATCGTACGTGTGTACATACAATATAATTATGAGGGATTTTTTTTTAATTAGTATTACAAGTTTAATATTATTCAAAAAATTTTTAGGTAATGTGGTAAGTTTTTAAAGTGCTTGTCAGGCTTGAGTGCCTATTGGTAACATGTAAGTAATCAAATAAAGACGGCGGATTTTTTTTTAGAATATTTGTTCTGTATTTATGCAACATTTATGCAATGTCAATTGTATTAAAATTGTGTTAATTGACTGAAAAGTAATAAAATTAAACCCTTTACTGCAATGAACTAAATTAACTTTGTCAAGTATCGTAAATCATTTAGTAGTCTTAAGTATTTCTAGAACTTACAATTTAACTGTATATCTGACTAGTAAAAAAAGGGATAAAGAAGCGTGGTACACAAAAAAATTTATTGAGAGGAGTGCCTTGTTCATTCACTAATTACAAACTGAAATAACTACTTATTATTATGAAATCCAATTTTAAGAACGATTCAATTTAAATAAAATTAGAATGTGTTTTAAGCACTTTCATTTCTACACTAATCCTAGGTAAAATAATATGTTAAACATTCATGAAAAAACTCTTAAGCCTTTAGAAAATTTCAGACGAAAAGCATGTCTACTTAATGCTTATATGTAACGTGTTTGGGAAGCTATATATACATATATATGTATATGTGTATACCTACACACATACTTTGTACAAATTTTATTAGATAAAATATTAAAAAAGACATTGCCGTAATCACTTTCCCTTTTATGTCATGAAAAATGTCAGCTGCCATAATAATCATTTACTTCTGTACTTGGAGACAACATCAAGATCTTTAACAAAAGGTAGAAATGTGAACAGGTGTTAATGTTTAACAGCCTGAAAAATTATGGCATAAACTTCACATCAAACTAACAAAATGGTAATAAAAATACTGAAGAAATGAAACCAACAAAATTTCACATCACGCACACTCAGGCTTCATAAACTTCAAACGAGAACTAAAAGGCAACAAGTGCAAAAGTCACAAATGTGTTTGTTAAAAAAATAATAATAATAGAAACAAAAAATTAGTTTACAGAGCTGAAAGTTTAAAAAAATATCATTAAAGGCAGGTTATGTTAGAGGTGGAAGTGAAATGGAGCCACACAAATTGCAGCAGACACGCGCAAAATTTTTATTTACATTTCTGAAGACAGACATGCATCTTAAATTATTATTATTTCAAAGTGTTTGAAACTAAAACTAATTTAGATTGATTTATAAATGTCTATTAGAGTTTTCAACAGTTTCTTAAAAATTTCATTTTGTGTTTTCAGATAAACTTTATTTGTTGTGTTATAAAAAAAATTATGCATATGTCCATAGATATTAAATGAAAAAGATTTTCAAGTTTTTATGCATGTTTATTTACCACTTTTTTGTTACTTCATCCAACCCGAATGGCTAGACCCATGTTAACGGAACTAATTAATCCCTTCACAGGTATTGTTTGTTAAAAAAATTGCATGTTATTAAACAACAAGTAAGAGTGCTATATTCGGCTGTGCCGAATCTTATATACCCTTTACCAACGTACGTACATATATATAGCATACAGACACGTACATACATATATGTTTTGTGAAAAAATTTATCATTTTTTTAAAGTTTCCATCTTTGGAGCTATAATTTTCATTTTTCAAATTTCATACACCAAAATTTTCTTTCAGAAGCATAAAATATATTCAATTTATAAAGAAAAAGAAAAAAATTTTCAGACCTATTTAATTTTACATAACACAAAAAGTGTAAGTTTTCCAACCCTGGAGTCATAATTTTGGATTTTTCTGATTATTGATACCAATCTAGTTCTTTAAAAAATACATAAAATATGTTAAGTGATAAAAGCAAGAACGAAATAAGCAAAAACTTAGTTTCATTTAATTCCTTTAATATTAAAAAAATCAGTTAAGTGAAGGAAGGTTTTTTGCTTTTTTGAAGTTTTTTTCAGTTAAAACGATTTTTTCAGTTTTGTCGCTTTTTTCTCGTTTTGGCGATTTTGTCTGTTTTTGGAGGTTTTTTTCATTTTGGCGATTTTTTTCTGTTGTTTAGTTTTTTTTTCATTTTGGCGATTTTTTTTCATTTTGGCGATTTTTTTCTGTTTTTTAGGTTTTTTTTCGTTTTAGCGATATTTTTGATTTTGGCGATTTTTTTTATTTTAGCATTTTTTTCGTTTTTTTGCGATTTATTTTAGTCTTAGAAATTTTCTTTTAATTTAGTGCTTTTTTCCATTTTGGCGATTTTTTTCTGTTTTTTTGGGGTTTTTTTCGTTTTGGTGATTTTTTTCATTTTGGCGATTTTTTTTTTCATTTTGGCAATTTTTTCTGTTTTTTAGTTTTTTTTCGTTTTGGCGATTTTTTTTCTTTTTTTTGGCGATTTTTTTTTCATTTTGGCGATTTTTTTCTGTTTTTTAGGTTTTTTTTTCGTTTTAGCGATATTTTTCATTTTGGCGATTTTTTTTTCATTTTAGCAATTTTTTCGTTTTTTTGCGATTTATTTTAGTCTTAGAAATTTTCTTTTAATTTAGTGCTTTTTTTCATTTTGGCGATTTTTTTCTGTTTTTTGGGGTTTTTTTCGTTTTGGTGATTTTTTTCATTTTGGCCACTTTTTTATCCTTTTGGCGATTTTTTTCTGTTTTTTGAGGTTTTTTTTCGTTTTGGTGATTTTTTTCATTTTGGCGATTTTTTTTCATTTTGGCGATTTTCTTTCATTTTGGTGATTTTTGTTTTCATTTTAGCAATTTTTCCGTTTTTTTGCGATTTATTTTAGTCTTAGAAATTTTTTTTATATGGTGCTTTTTTTCGTTTTGGCGATTTTTTTTCTGTTATTTAGGTTTTTTCTTTTTTTGGCGATTTTTTTCATTTTGGCAATTTTTTTCTGTTTTTTAGGGTTTTTTTCATTTTTGCGATTTATTTTCATTTTGACGATTTTTTTCTGTTTTATTTCGTTTTGGTGATTTTTTTCATTTTGGCGATTTTTTTTCATTTTAGCGATTTTTTTCTATTTTTTAGGTTTTTTTTCGTTTTGGCGATTTTTTTTTTCATTTTAGCAATTTTTCCGTTTTTTTGCGATTTATTTTAGTTTTATAATTTTTTTTTAATTTGGTGCTTTTTTTCGTTTTGGCGATTTTTTTTCTGTTTTTGGCTTTTTTTCATTTTGGCGATTTTTTTCTGTTTTTTTGGGGTTTTTTCGTTTTAGCGATTTTTTTCATTTTGGCGATTTTTTTTTCATTTTGGCGATTTTTTTCTGTTTTTTAGGGTTTTTTTTCGTTTTGGTGATTTTTTTCATTATGGCGATTTTCATTTTGGCGATTTTCTTTCATTTTGGCGATTTTTGTTTTCATTTTAGCAATTTCTCCGTTTTTTTTGCGATTTATTTTAGTCTTAGAATTTTTTTTAATTTGGTGCTTTTTTTCGTTTTTGGCGATTTTTTCTTGTTTTTAGCGATTTTTTTCGGTTTGGCGATTTTATAATTTTATATTTTTTCAGTTTTACCGTTTTTGAAAATTTCAAGAGTTTTGCTCTTACGGTTTCCAAGATACAGCAAATTGTCAAAATTACATAGTCAAAATTGCATTAACTGATGGAACACCCTTTAATTTAAATTTTTTTAAATTTTTGTGTTAATTTTTGTAGTCTGTATAAAAATACACTAACCTTACAAATTTCAAGTGTATATACATACAATTGTATATATACTACATGGGATTTTAAAATTTTTCGTTGCTCGTTTTGGAACACCCTTTAATTTCCAATTCTCATGTATTTGTTGTTGTAGAGGCCAAAGGTCTACACACTGTGTCCAAATTTCAGGTCTGTAGCTCTTACGGTTCTCGAGAAAATACTAATATAGTTTTAGACATAGTTAATTTTACATAACACAAAAAGTTAAAGTTTTCCAACCCTGGAAACGTCTTTTTAATTTTTTTGTATTTTTTTAATTTAAAATTCCAATTTTAGTCGTACTGAAGTGTAAAATATGTACATTTATTAAAAAAAATAAAAATTTGTTTTCGGGAGTTACTTTTATATGGCAAAATGAAGTTTAAGTTTTCCAGCTCTGCAATCGTCTGCCCGATTTTGCTGAATTTCAATACCAATCTATTTTGGAAAATTTCTGACACACCAGTCCAAGAACGAAGTCTCTAGCTCTTCTGGGAGCTTCGGAAAACCGATTTCACGTACAGACAGACGGACAGACGGACAGACGGACAGACGGACAGACGGACAGACGGACAGACGGACAGACGGACAGACGGACAGACGGACAGACGGACATCGCTTATTCGTCTTCCCTATGCATAAGGATCCAGAATATATATATTTTATGGGTCGCTTATTGATATTATAGAAATTACAAACGGAATGACAAACCTATATATACCCTTTTACCATTTTTTTGGTAAAGGGTATAAAAATTAAAGCAATAAAGTATGCTACGAAAATTATCACATTACTCATACGTTTGGTGAGTAGCACGGCTGCCAGACTTTCTTTCAATCATCGTAAGGTGAAGCAGTTTGTGTCATTGCTATTTTTAGCAAGAAGTTGAACCGCGAGGATTACACTAAGCAAATCATTGATTAAGGTGTATTGTGCCAGGTCACACTTTTTTCAAATAATCCAGTTTAGTAGATAAAAATGTCTAAACAAATATATCGAGCCCTATTTTCGATTTAATCGTAAGCGACATGTACATAGTAAAAAATATATTTTTTTTATTTAAATTAAAATTTTTATGGGCCATAGTTTAGATCAGCAACGTCCAAGCCATATGCACAATGTGCAATCTTTTTAAAATTGCTTTTTGTGCTTTCACAGTATTTACATATCGTCATGTGAGAACTTAAGTGTCCAATACGCCATTATAAACTATTGGATATTGGACACTTAAGTTCTCACATGACGATATATTTATATGTATCTGGCTTAGATTATCCAAGTTGCAAAATTTTATTGTAAGCGACAAAGATTTTATACATTAGCTTAAACTTCCTAAAAGGATTCAATATTCAGCTATTAATAATAAAATTGGAAAAGTGGATTGGTTGTGCAAGAGAGCTATACTTTTGCTTACGAATATAGTGAATAAGGAAAATTATTATTGCTATTTTCCCACTTGCCGTACATGGGTAACCTACTTGCTCTCTTTATTTTCTGCTAAGGTTTAGCTTATTATAGTAATCCTTAGATCAACTTATTGCAAATTATTATTAAATTAAATTAAATTATTATTAAAATTGCTTATTCAAGTTAAATTTTTTGTTCCTATGGCTTGTAATGAAATATATATGGCAATTAAATTAAATTTATTTACCCTATTGTCAGATTGTTATTTGTTCAGCTGATGAAGAGTAACTCTGCCAATTTTTTTACTAAGGCAATGCAGTATATTTATTAATTACAAGACATTTTGTCACACAAAAATTACACTTTAAATATTACCACATGTACATCCTTTAGGCGACCATTGAAATGGTTGTTGCAATTGTAGTGTTTTGATATATTGAATTCTTAACAACTAAGATTTTCTAATTGAGTAAATCATTGAACTTGATAGAATAAGTTTCATTATTTAAAAAATCTTTCTTTTTTAAATTTCATTTTTATCTCACACCTCAACAAACAGTTGAAAGAAGTAACGTGCAAAATGAATACTTAAAATAAAAAAATATATTACCGACTTTTTTTATTTTGAAACTTAATTTTCTTTAAATGATTTTTTTTCTTTGGGTTAAAACAATATTTTCTTAAGCCACAAACATTCATTTCATTATTGTACAGAAACTCTATATATACAAAATTGTGTGTATATGTATGGTTTGAGCCAAGAAAATCTAAATCTACAATGAAAAAAAGTGAATAAGAACTGAAATAAATAACAACAATCGAGAGGCAACAAAGTGGCAAAAAGCCTTAAAATACAACGACTGAAAAGTGCGGTATTATGTATTAATCATGTCATTAATACAAAAGTAAGAAAAATATTGTTGATAAATAATTTAATATTGGTAACAGAGGAGAACCATAGAGAAAATTTTATATTGAGCTTGATTGTCAGTCCGGAGATAGTTCAGTAAATATTTCTTACAATGATAAATAATTCGAATTATAATCAGAAATAATTTCTTAACCGGGCTTAAGTTCAGAATTTTAAATTTTTATTGAATGAAAAATTTTTATTAAAAAATATAATTGTTTTTATATTTATTAAGCTTTAGATCTTATTTTTTATAAAAAGAAATTAACAAATTTTATTTATTCCAATATTTCGTTGCCACAATGGGTAACTTCTTCAGGGAAAATATTTTTTTATAATAATTGACAATGAAAAATTTTTTTATAAAAGGCGGTAAATCAAAATACTCAAAAAATTGTAATATGAAGTTTGTTATACATTATAATATTTTAACTCAAAAAACACATAACAAAAAACTTATTTTAAATGTTGGTGTCGTTTACAGTATGAAAAATGTTTTACATTCTGTTATCTATTAACTAAATGTCTATAACATTGTGCAACATTTAGTGTATCTGTTTTGTAGTTTATTCGTTGTGATGATGGAACTTTTATAATATGTAGCATTTCTAACATATATCTACGTCTGAAATTATTTTCTTTATCCAAAATCAATGTATTATTAAAATCTGGATAATGATTTTTGTCTCTGCAATGTAATGATAATGCCGTTTTTTGTGTTGGAGTGATGTGTCTGTATTTTTGATCAGATTTGTGCCCAGAAATTCTAGTTTTTAATTTATTTTTTGTAGTACCTACATATACCTTATTACAATTTTCAGTATCATTACCTCCACATGGTATTTTATATACTAAATTTGATATTTCTGATTTGTCTATTCTATCTTTGGTTTTGCTAAATAATCTATTTAATGTATTATGCATTCTATGTGCTATTATATATTTTTTACTATCATAAATATTAGAATTTTGAATTCTTTCAGACAAAAGAGGAACATAAGTTAGTGATTTATAAATCTTTGGTTCAGTAATTACTCTTCTGTTCAAATTATTGCAGTTTTTATATTGCCTTATTAATCCATATATCAAAGAAATAGGGTAATTATTATTAAGAAAAATTTTTTTATCTTTTCTATGTTAATCCTATGAAATTCTATATCACTAATCCTCAGAACTCTTTGAATTAGATTCTTTGCTGTATTGATTATTATCCTCTTTGGGTGTTTAGAGTAATAATTGATAATTCTTCCTGATGAAGTAGGTTTCTGATACCAATCTATATATAATCTATTTCCCTTTCTCATTACTAGTGTGTCTAAATAAGGAATTTTAGAATTACATTCCTTTTCAATTGTAAATTTTATATCATTATGAAATGAGTTTAAAGTGGTCAATAAATTGTTAATTGATTGATCTGAGATTATACAAAACAAATCATCAACGTATTTTGTAAGAATTTTCGTTTTTATAATTAATTTTTCAATACAACAATCTAATAACTTCTCCATAACAATGTCAGCTATAATTGGAGATGCTGGAGATCCCATAGGGAGTCCTTTTTGTTGGATATATATTTTATTATTATACTTAAAATATCTATTGTCTGTTATGCAAAATTTAACAATACGTAAAGGCCTTAAGCATACTGTTTACTTTGTTTTGGTGGAAAAGCAAAAAACTTTATAAATTTAAGACTATTTACTTGTTAGGTGCCAAATTGAATAATAAATAAAATCGGTTGTTTTGAGCATATTTGAATAAAATGTTAAGAAAATATGTATTTTGGTTAATCACATCATAATCAATTAAAGAGAAAATTTGGAATGTTTTGGTTGTTATGGCCTTTTGAATCTTAGGCGAAGAAATATAGTTAGATAGTATTTTTAGGCACAAGATGTATTTTTTTAAGATCAAAAGTTATTTTTATATCAATTTAAAATATTTTAGATTAAAATGTCACTTGAGTTATAATTACAAACGTTACGGCATTTTTTTTATAAAATAAGTATATTTGGCTGTAACTTTATTAAATATAATCCAAATAAATGAAAACTTTTTAAAATGGAGTATAGATACTTATTTAAATCAGTTTTAACTAAAGAAAGCTTAAGTATTTTTTCCCAATTTTTTCGCAGAGATATTTTACAATTTTTAACGAAAAATCATCTTAAATTTCTTATCATCGGCTGAATTTAAATATATCTGTAGAGTGCAACACTAATAACAAATAGTAGCCAAGCGAGTAAAATAATATGATATACATTTGGTTCAAATGAAAATAAAATGAAACACACAAACAAACAACAACTACATAAATATCGATTTATTTATCTAAGGCTTGATAGATATTTGAAAATTGGCATTTTTCCTTCTCCGATAAAAATCTAACTATGTATGATTGTGTGAGCGATGAAATCAATGTGCACAGAATAAAACAGCAATAGATATAAAAATAAAGGATACAATAAGCAAACCTAAAGAAAACAATGATTGCGGTTTAATGAAAGGATTATCTTGATGTGCAAACGTGTGCAAGAATAAAATTAAGAACGATTTATAAAAAAAAAATAAATAAATATCTAGAGATAAATATTTAAAGACCCCAAATGCACTTTAGTGTTAAATTTAAGAAAGAATATGCACTAAATGTCTCAATAATAAAAAAAATATATGTTTCACAAAATTTCAAAAGACAATAAAACCTTTTATAAAATTACATATATTATGCATATTTAAAAACATTTAATATTGAAAGCGAACATATTGTGTTTGTTACTCCATTTACCATATTATGTAGAATTTTCTTTCATACTTTTATGTCAATATATGCAAATATCAAATTTGTAGGTATAAATTAGACCCTTAGGTTCAGACAGTTGTTGTCTGTATAAGAAACTATTTTTTATGATGATGACGCAAAAGTTATCATAACTTTGAAAACATGTCTTTTTTTTTTTTTTGATTGCAATATTTCTATATATAATTTTTTATTATTTTGTTTTGTTTAGTTTTTTTTTAACTCTCCGACAAACTTCTTAACAATATTTTTGTATTGTTTGTATTACTAAAGTTACAAATTGCACATTTAATAAAGATATTGAAACTTATAAGTGAGAACAGTGCAATAAAAGAATTAAAGAAAATAAAGTTAGAATAATATTTCCAGCAAATGCGGAAGTTTGATAATCAAAAAACAGGATATTTAACCTTAAGGCGAAGGTAAAAATATAATTTACAGCAGAAATTCTTTATTGAGGTTTGCTTATTTTATCTTGTTGGTGTTGTTATAATTGTGCTTTATTTTCAAATTCAGTAAAAGGAATTTTGAATTAATCTAATGTTTTCATAGAACGAGATTAAGAAATAAGTTGAAATTTAAGTTAAAGTTCAAGATAAAGTCATTGTAAGTATTTACATGCAAATGTCACTCATAACTTAAACAATTTCATTTATCTATTTGCATTTTTTTTTTGTTTATCAAATATTTAAAGCAATCATTTCAAGAACTTAATCTCTTGATTTTCGTATATAAAAAAAATTTGTTTTTTTAGACAACTCCATAAGCCACAATGTCTTGTATATAATTTCCTGCACAAATCAAATTGAATGCAAAATAAAAACTAAAAACTTTAACGGACAAAATATCAAAACCTAGAGATATCTGATATCTAATTGTGTGAGAGTATGTGTGCAAACGAATATTGACCATTAAAAGGAAAGCCATTGCAACTCAATCTCAATTTATTTCTCTTCTTGCAATTCTTGTATTTGCAGACGGACTATATTATTATTATTATTATTATTCTTTGTCATATGGAACATTAAATTGAATAACTTCATCAATTGCATATGGCGTCGTTGACTTCCGTTTTATGTTTAAATAAGTGTATTTGTACGATGACCAGTTTGAAGATATGTATGTATGTGTGTGTGTGCATAAGTGTATTTCGTTTTGTTTATTTTCATTTATTTACAATAAATATTTTTTTTCGTATGCTTTAAAATGCATTTCGTGCAAATGCTTCAACAACTTTGTATGGATTGGGAGAGTAAAAAATAAATAAAAACAGACAACGACTTGCTTTATTCTGCAGACATTTTTGTGACACTGCAACAGATTTTGTTTGTGTGTGTGCATGTGTGTGTGTGTCTGGGTAAGGACAAGTAGAAACATGAAATTGTAGTTTGTTTTTATTTTCCATTGTTGCTCTTTTGTTGTGTTGACTTGTGGTGATCCAATGTGCAGCACAGAGTCTTGCAACACATTAAAATATGTGTAAATAGTTGTTTAGAAGAATGTCCGCAATTTTCTTAAGAAGGGTTCAATTTGATAATTGCATTTGTATTTAATACAATTTTCTTATTGAGATCTTATTTAAGGAAATGCATATACTACGTTAAAAACCTTGCTTTTGTTTGATGGTATTTTTAACCCCCGACCAAACAAGGGGTGTTATAAGTTTGTAGTGTGTGCCTGTGTATCCGTGTATTTGCGTGTCTGTGTGTCTGTACGAGTCCACGTATAGACCAAACGGCTGAACTGATTTTGATTTAGTTATTTTTGTTTGAAAGTTAACTTGATCGAAAAAGTTTTTAGCTATATTTAAAGAAAAGTGGTTCAGCCATTTAGAAGATATCACATCTTTTCTAGATATATTCGAATGTTTTTAAAATTTTTAATTATTGTTATTATTTATAAAAATATTTGTAAAAAATAAAAAAACGGCTAGTTGTTCCGTTCAACTATGTATTGTCAGAATATTTACAACTTATGCTATAAACACAATTGGGATGAACGACGAGTTCCGTTCACGTTGACGAATTCGTCGATAAGAATTCGCTGAGTAAATTCGTCATACGAGGCACAATAACGACGAATTTGCTCACCGAATTCTGCTGTCATAATTGATAAAGTTGGTTATTGTGTATGCAAAGAGAAAGAGAAAATTGTTTTTTCGTCGTTCGTCGGCGTACAAAATAGAAATAAACCTATCTCAGAGTTCGTCACACATGACGAATTTCGTTCTACGGTGGTGTTGTGTTCATTTTCATATGCGCAAATGTGTTGTATTTTTTATGACGAAAGTTCACACCGAAATATTCGTCGTTCGTCCCAGTTGTGGTTCTAGCATAACTTTGATGTTACTATTATCATTAATAATTATCACATGTAATTTGGCTTAAAAAGTGATACGAACATTAGCCTGTTCAATTCATAAGAATATAAAAAATATAATGGCTCAGCATATACAGCAGAAATCTACATTAACTGGTACAACACACACTGGACCAAACACAAAAAATGCTGATGATGAGGGTGTAGTGACTTTCGAAAACAGCTAGCTGTTCCGTTCTATTAAGTATTTGTCACAATACTTACAGTTAACTTTGGTGTTATTGATTTATTAATAAATATCACATTAATTTGGCTAACAAGGCCATACGATAAAATTATAAATATAGCAACAAATGAAGTTCGTACAGAATAAATAAAACTAACAAAAAAAATTATATAACAAAAGAAAATTATATTATATTAAAAATTATAAAATAAAATTTTACCATAGGAGAGCATATAATTTTTTTTCTACTAACACTATCACATTTAATCAAATCGAACTGTTTGTGAAATTTTCATTATTAAAAAATTTATTTTTATTACATAGCACAACCAAATATAGTTTTTTTTTGTATTGTTTAAATAATTAGTAATCCAAAAAAGTATTTTAATGTTTGGAGGATCATTCGTAAAATATTAAGCAAATAATACAAACAGTGGTGGAAATAATGCAAATCACTATATCTTTAAAACTAGAGTTGCTATAGAAAAACTAATGATGACATTGTAATCAGCAAATAAAAATATATGAGGAACGATTTGTTTTATTTATGCAGCAAGACCACTGTTCCGCTATGTTATTTTATCTTAAATGATAAATACTTTTAATCCAGGAATAATTCCTAAATAGAGTTTAAGTTCAGTATTTCGAAACAATTTTCATAGTAAGTATACCAAATTGATATAATTTAACTAGTCGTGTCTTTAATAGAAAGTTACATTAATTAACAAAATATTTCATTGCATAAAAATAATTGAAAAATATTTTGCATGAGCTTGGTTAAGAAAGTCGGCCCTTTTCTGTAAACCTATCAATTTAAAATCGCACGATTTTTGAAAGCTCCGTTAATAGAAATATTTTTTTAGATTTTTTTTAAATTTTTTTATTATATAGATTCTCAAATATCATATCTGAAAGAAAATTATTGTGTATGATCTTAAACACGTCTGCAAGACCATTATTAATTTTTTGAAAACGAAATAAATTTACTCGAATTCAGTTTACAGAACAAGACCGCGTGTTTAATATTAATTCGCTTGAAAATGTTTCACCCGAAAAAAATCTTGTATTTCAAACAAACAAAAATACGATTTCATTGATAGATATTTAGTCATTGCAAAAAAATTTTTTTGCGTCGTATTTGTTTGACTTAATTCATTCAATTCATTCATAATAATGGGCCATTTACATGTTAACGTATGGCCTAAAATAATAATTTATTACTTATCATTTTAAGCTTTTTTTAAATTTTTAATTAAAAAAATATTATTCGTAATAATAATAAATGTAATAAATTATAAAAAAAATGTATTTCTACTCTAGCAAATAAACATAAATGTCTTAAAAATAAAAGTTTTATGTAAGAGAATTTTGTGGAAAAATACTTGTCATAACAAAAAAAACCACCTCAACTCAATTGAATTTAAATTGAATGAACAAGTGCCAGCCTTTAGCAGGAAGGCTGCTAATAGAAATTTACTATGAAATTTACATTAAGTCCTTTCAAATAGAGTCATGTGTGTGTGAGCGTATGTGTGTGTGTGTAATTTTATCTATTTTCCAAAACAAATATGCATTGTCACAGAAGCACACACACACAGAGATTTCAAAAATTTGTGTGTGGTACCTGAATTGAATTTTAATTTTGTCGGCTACAATTTGAATATGCATGTAGTAAGCATATGTACACGCATGTATGTATGTACACGTATATACCCAGCGGTAAATTTCAGAAGACCTTCTTGGTGCAGGCGTTATTAAAGGACTCTTTCGCATAAAATATATGATACACATTCCACGCTCGCTTCTATGGGAAGGGAGAAGAGAAGGAGTAACATGTTTTGTTTTGTTTTTTTTTTACCAAAGCAATAACAAAATCTATTAGTTTGAAGGCCTTCCAGAATCTCTGGCGAAAGAAGCAAGAGCAGAAGGGGTGCTCCACAATGACAACGCATGTAAAAAAGATATGAGTATGAAATGGAGCGAGCAGGCCTTCTACATCCAAAAAAAGGCATACAGAGGCCTTCTAGAAGGCATCCCTACTTCTTCTAGTTCCCGCTGGGTACATAAGTACATACATACACATAAGTGCCTGAATTTATAAACGAAAGTGTCACGTACGTGTTATTCAATGATTTCAATCTTCATAAAAACAATAAACACATTTTTTTTGTGTTGTTATCAAAAGGGCGAACACAAATGCTCTTTATGCATACGAACAAATTAAAATTTAAGTAAAAATAATCAAAAAATTTTTAAATGTCATTACCAGGTCTACTGCAAGTGTTATTAAGTGTTGTTGAATTTGATACAGAGTAAAAAAAATATGTACATCAATAATTTAAACAAATTCAATAACAACACGTTAAAAGTTTATAGATTAAAATTTTTAATACAAACGCAAGTGTGGATATTGATTTATATATGTATGTACGAGTACATACACACAATATGTGGGTAAAAGGATTGAAAGTTTTCAGCCAGAATATAAAAAAAAAGATTTTCTATTGGTCTTAGTTCTAAGAGCAATATATAACTTTATTATTAGTAGTTTTTCTTTATTAACAAAATTGTTAGCAAATTACTTTTGATGACTAGTCATTACTAACTTTTGTAAAGTGTCATTAACTTTGTCTATGTGCTTTTGCTTTTGTTTTATCTAAAAAGAAAATAATAATAATAATAATAATAGAAGGAAATAATCATAACTTCAAGTTGATGGTGTTCTGGGGTCACAAAGGTGTCTCTCTAAGTACTCCAGAGTAGAAAAAAACTTTCAATATCTTTATTAAGTGTGACATGTACATATTTCTATTTATATGTATGAATATGCGTGCTTATAAGAATTTATATCTAATTCATCTAGTCATTGATTATAATGACAATATTGCTGGAACTTTTAGAAAATAAGCAGTAATGAAGAAGTAAATTTTTTTATACATTCACTCCTGTGAATTTACTTTGATTAGTGTGATGTATATAAATATATTATATACTAAAACTATTGTAAATTTTTTATTAACGAGTTATCCGGGAACCTTGAAAACTTTTCATTTCATGACTTTTTGTGATATTTTCCTTTAGAAACAGTTAAAATATGCTTAATTAAAGTAAATCGCATTCCACCATGTTTTCATACTTTCACAGAAAATTTTGGCAGTTTTTAAAACAAATTTTTTAAACAATTTTTAAATTTTATTATTTGTGTTTTTGGTTTGATGAATATATAGCAAATATTATTTAAAAAAAGTGCATTTTTCATTTTATTAAATTTTTACGAATTTTTGTATTTGGTTTTATAAATTCTGTCGAATGTCCTTTTTCAGTAAAACTATATTTTAATTTTTTTTCATTTAGTAATTGAATATAAAATGACACCACACCACATCACACACAGTGGACCAAAAACAAAGAACGTTGATGTTGAAGGTATAATGGCCTTCAAAAACAGCTAGTTGTTCCGTTCTACTAAGTGTTTGTCAGAATATTTAAACTAGCTTTGGTATTATTTGTTCATTAATAATTATCACATGTAATTTTGCTTACAAAGCGATACGAACCTTAGCCTAATCAAATCATATATAAAATTAAATTTTTTTTTCTTTATCAGAAAGAACTTTTGAAAAATCAACTTTTTATTTCCCCGCCTGACTTTTTTTGTCGCTTTAACTTTTAAGACAATGCTTAGGGCCAATTTCACCAACTCTATTTAAATATCAATTGATATTTAAATGCCGGTTTTCATTAATTTTCTTATGCAAAAGTTACTTTTAAATATGAATTGATATTTAAATAAGTTGGTGAAATTCGCTCCTAGACTTCTTAGAAACATTTACCCCCATATTCATAAGATTTGAAACGAATTTGAAATGTATTTTATTTCAAATTTTTCATACAAAATTTTCCTAAAACGAATTTCAAATTCATTTTATTTTTTTATAACTACGAGGGTTAAAATTTAAAACATTTTACAATTTAAATATTTTTAATTTACTAATTTCTTTGTTAAAACACCAGTTGAAAGTGACTCACAAAAGATCCTTCATAAGCAATAGGGCCTATTTGTTGAAATATAATTGTTATTAAATAAATTAATATTGGTTTGAGGATTATTTATCATCAGGTATCATTTTAATAAAAATTTGTATATACACAAGAAATTTAATACATATTTAAAATTACTTTGTATTTTAATTTTTTCCAATTATTTATACTTTTGTTTCGCCAACTTTTTTTTTTTTTTTGTTAGTTGAGAAATTCGGGATTTATTAGCCTGGTTGGCTAATTTACCTATTGTAAATGACATGCGACATTTAATAAGTAAACCGGAATATTAGTGCAAAATTTTGTTAAATAAATAACCAAATATGAGTCCATATGATCTATTATTTATCGTACGAGCAATAAAAAGTTTTGAGTAAAAAAAGTAACAAAAGGCCTTTCATAAACAACTGATTTATATAAAGGACAAGAGAATTTTTGTAAATCAGAAAATCGGTACGATATAAAAATCAGTACGATATAAAGGTTTTGATTCATATATAGTAGCATTTTGTATAATTTTTTAGATTTATAAAAAGTGCTTTTACCAAATATATAAGGACAGCAATACAAAAAAATTCAATAAAAAGTACAAAAGACAATTTGCGAATGAAGCACAAGTTCAGTAGACACGTTTTTTATTGTTAATACATTTTATTTATTATCAGATGAAACTAACACAAATAAGTTTGGACAAAATAAATGTAAGACTAACTTTAATCGAGAAGTTTTTTAGATTTTATTGAACTGTATTGAATTTTAATCAGAAATAATTTCTTAATAAGGCTTAAGTTCAGTAATTTCAATTCTTACCGAATGAAATATTTTTATTAATTAATGTGAGTTTCTAAAGAAGAGAAGAAAAATTTAACCAGACTTTATTAGCGGGGGAAATACCGATATTTTTCTGATATAACTTCGTGCTAACCTAAATAGAAAACGGAAAAACAGAAAATGAATAGTAATACTTACCAATGTATTTACCAAAGGTAAATCAATAATTTTATACACAATCAATTCTCATATTCCATTTCATAGAAAATTGAAGTTAAATAGCTGATGTTAATAATAATATCTACCGCAGTAAATATACATGGGTGCTGATGAAGTGCGTGGCTGCACAGAAAAATATCGGTATTTCACCCAGCTAATAAAGTCTAGTTAAATTTTTCTTCTCTTCTTTATAAACTCACATTAATTAAGAAAAATATTTCATTCAGTAAGAATTGATATTACTGAACTTAAGCCTGATTAAGAAAGTATTTCTGATTAAAACTAACTTTAATCTTTATACTTATATTAAAAATTTTTTGTTTCCATATTTAAAAATAATGAAAACTTCAAAATGTTCCCTCAACTTTGGCAACAAATGTAAATGAATATTTAAAATTATATCGTTTGAACTTAATATTTTTAAGATTTTAAATATTTATGCTGTTATAGAAATATAAACATTTATTTAGATTTCTGCTTCGTTGAGTTCTATCACACCACCATTTATTCGATTGTCTGTAAGTGTAACAAGCGCAAACTGAAAAACATAGACTCATTTTAAAAACTTTTTTCCTTGTAAATCTTAAGCAAATGTTCAAGTATATTCTAAAAGAAAATTATTTAAAAAAAGACCATAAAGGAAACTTGTGAAATGCCGCGTTCTGCTATTCATTTTCTTACACATATTCCACAAAAAAGTTTTAAGTATTTGAACAAAGTTTTACACCCGCTATTGCCTTAACTTTGATTGTATTATTTTCATTTTATTTGCATTATTATTTTTTTTGTTGGCTTGGATTTGTTTTCCTTTAGCAAACAATTGTTTAATAGAGAGGAAATTTTTAATGATATCGGAAGCAGTAACTGCAAAAAGAGGACAGACAACAAATAAAAAAAAGTATATATGTATATATTTATAAATAAAATATTATCAACAAAATTCTTTTATATTTATATAAAAACATTGGAGTTCTTGTTAAAAAAAAAATATATATATATATATATATATATATATACGTATATATATAACGTAAATTTTTTTTAATGCAATAATACAGCGCATAGTAATTTACTTCTCTGCTATATTTCGAATGTTTGATGTCAATGTTAGTTTTATTTTATTTCGCCAATACAATAACAAACATTTTAGTGTTTTCAGTTTATTTATTTAAATAGTTGAATGACCTCTACGATATATTACCAGCAGGATGTATTTAAAATCATGTTTGTAGCATTTTCAAAATGTTGTATATAACAAATTAATACTCTGACTGACGATAATTGGAAATAAAATTTTTGCTACAAAAACTTATTTGTATTGAACTGAATGTAAGTACAAACTAAAATTTCAGTTCATCCAATTCAATATTTATGGAAGATACAAATAAAAGTTATTGGCGTACTGGGTATAGCTTTGAATATCGGATACGTAAGAGTATCTTTAGTCAAACTTGATATACAGCGAAGTCATCGGCCGACTGGAAGAAGCTATCTACTATTAGACTATATGATATATGGACCAAATCTTTTAGTTCTAGACTATTCTCAGTGATCTGGTGACCTGATTCATGTCTTCTCTGAACATTTATTTATTAGCACTTTGTTTTTTTAAAAGAAATTTCATTTACAATTCACTTATTTATAAGAAAGAATAAACCTATTTTTTAAGGTCTGTTTATATTTGAATTTTATTTGTTCAACATTTCTTCTTTTTGGTTTTAATGATATTTATATAATATATATCCTAAACAGTTAACCAAAGATTAACGAAATATAGAACAAATCAAATACAAATATAAACAGATCTAAAGCTCAAAAAAAATTAATTAAATAAATAAAAAAGGTCGAAAACTTAGATAAAAGAATATATCGTCACCTAAAATCCAAAAGGCCGTAATAACACTTTTTATTTTTGTACAGGAGAAGAAAAAAACCTTATAAATTTAAGACTATTTATTTGTTAGGCGCCAAATTGAATAACGAATAAAATCGGTATTTTTGAACATATGTGAGCAATATTTTAAGGAAAGATGTATTTTTGTGAATCACATCATAATCAATAAAAAAGTACATTTTGAATTTTCTGGTTGTTACGGCCTTTTGGATTTTAGGTGACGATATGTAAGTAAGAATTTATTCGAATATTCAAGTCTTATATAACGCGAGTCAAAATGAATACAAATACTGATGTGTTGCTTGATCAGCAATGAAATACAACTATCTAGACGTGTTTAAATGACAAAAAATAAATTTATTAAATTAATAATGAAGAATTTTTATTTATCTTCTGGTTACGCACGTCAAGATACATTTCGTTCCTATTTAAAAGGTTAATATGTATAATTAAAAAAAAAAAACAGACAGATTCAAAATCAAAAAAAATGTTTGAGAATCTTAAGGTTGTTATCACTATAAACGTAATTATAAATAAAATTTTTAAAGTTTTTCTATAAATATATAAATTGTCTAATTTTTTTTTTTAATTTTTTTGGTTGAATTCTAAGAATAAGTTTCTTAGCAGATGCATAAAGGCGTGCTTAACCAACATAAAAAACTCACTAAATTTTAAACTTTTACTTAACACAAGTCTAAGAAGGTAACCTTCTACGTTAACAGCCAGGCAGCGCTAAAAGCTTTGAAGTGTTTATCAAATCGAAACTTGTTACTGACCGTAGGAGAGCCCTTAACTTGCTTATGGACAAATATAGTGTCAGACTATATGACTTGGCAATAATAAGGTAAGCGTTAGATGAAGGAATGTGTGACAGATCGGTGAAATTACCTATAGGTCATCACCACAGGGAATTCATTAATTGATTAGAGAGCAGGACCAACCGTTGATGGCGAAATAGGAAAGATTAAAGAGTCTCGAGGGCTGTGTGGCCAAAACTTGACTCAGTAAGATCCAAACTGCTACGGAATATGAACAGAAAGGAGATGCTCGGTCAAAGTAAGAGCCAGCATTTGGGAAACTGGCACTCCAGATTTCCGTAAGATGTGCAGGGATATAGAGGAACTAAAAACCATTGAACATATGCAAATTTCTACTTTTCAAAAGAGCACGAAGACATGTTAATTGTGAATTGAGTTATCTATCGTTTTTAAATGAGTCATATCCTATGAATTAGGGTACCAGGATAACGAATCCAAAAAACAAATTTAATTATCTTATATCTTGGCGGGGTAGGGACAATATTATCTGCCATTACCCGAAGCTGCAACGTCAAAGGCTTAGAAAGCTGAGCAGACGTTGCCATGAGAGCATTTCTGATATGTATAAGTGTAATTGGAGGATATCAGAAGCCCCATTATGAGAATTCGGTGGCTTAGTGATGGTTAATAGGGGCACAAATAAGGATTAAGTATTACTATTAACGGGTCAATAGAAGCGAGTCACAATGGACCCAACTGGGTCTCCAAGTGGAGGTGCATTATAGCACCGCCCTTTCTAACCTAATCTAAGCTTACACAAGTGTAGGACGTATTTATTTTCATGCCATTTTCATTTATGTATCTTCTTTTTTTTGGGATAAATTAAATTTCAGGTTCTCTTTATCAAACTTAACTGGGAGTAAGCAAGTAAGCTTTGACCATCATCATTAGGGTCTGTTTAAAAACGGGATGAGTTGGTTAGACTAAAGCTGTTTAAACTTTTATACTTAATAACTATACCATTTTATTTTTTAAGATATAATTTAATATTCATATTCTAATTAATTAATAATGAACAACTAAATTAATAATTAGTAAAATAAATAAAATTTTTAATTTATTTAATAAAATTGCTCTCTAAATAAAACTGAGTATAATTCAAAATCTGAGTTTGAGAAGAATACCACAACTTCGACTTTACCCATTCAAAACTTCATACAGCTTATGTTTTCTTTGTTTTATTTGCTTATACATATATACATGCATATGTACTCGTATCAAGCGATGTGTGTTTGGGCTTATAACTTTGCTGACAGTTTGTTGGCATACAATTTTGTTAATACCAGATAAACCAAATAAAAATAGGAAAAACAACATGTAAATATCAAACAAAACCCTTAAAAAACAACATTTTTAAATTTATTAAAATGGGTTTTCTTGACTACCATCACAAGTGTTTGTTTTGTTTCATTTTATTTCTGCAATACTCTTACAATAAAAATTATAAATTTATTTGTGTATCAACTATTTTGGCTGTAGTAAATGCCATTAGTGGCATTATTTCTTCTTTTTTTTTTGATGCAAAAAAATCTAATATTAGTTCCGCTTTGATAAACCACTTAGTCACTGCCACACTTTTATGTCTGCACCCATGTGCAAACTTTCGAAACGAATTTTTATTGTTATAAGCAAATATTTTTAGTTATCAAAGAAATTAAAAAAAAAAAAATTGAATGTGTGGAAACAGAAGTACTTACTTCACCATTCACGAATCGTAAATTTTTCCAAATTTATGGATTATTTTCTGCGGTTGAACGCGGATTTTGTATTCCAAGATACGTTTAGATGCTTTTGACTTCAATTTTAGAGGATATGCACACGGTATGTCGCGGGAGATGTACACCTGTTTGTAGGGCCTCTAAAAAAAAGACCAGCTTGAGGGGTTGTGACAAGTGTGGTAGTTGCTGTTATGCTGTTAAAATATTTTGGGGACTAGAGACTTGAGAAACATTAAATATTGTTATTATATTTAAATTTTAAAATATAAAACATATCTGAAATCGGTACATATTTGTGAAAGTTACGAGGAAATGTTTTAAAGGATTTAAAAGGAATCATCTACATAAATCATAATGTTAAGTGTGTATTATATAATTGTGTGACGTACTGTTATTTTCATAAAAAAGCCCTACTTTTCACCCCCTACTTACCCTCAATACGTTCACACAAAACTATTACATCACTTGCATATTGTGTGATGTGCTTAGTTGGTAATAACGGTTTCTGTTTAGAATAACAAAAAGCCACTTGTGTTATAAAAAAGGAATTGTTTTGAAATATTTTTGTGAAAATACAGAAGCATACAGAGGCGCACACATACGCACTTAAATGAAACTATTTCAACATCACTTTGAGGCATCATCTATGGCTCAACGCTTCAACCACATGTATGCATTATATGATGGTCAGAGAGAGAAAAAAAAAATTGTTTGTGTGTATATATTTCATCTTTTTTTGCATTTAACTTAAATCTTTTTTAATAAAATATTTATAGCATGCTCAGACCAAAGCAAAAAAAAACATGCTTAAAGCAAATATAAACCAAAAATATTTGTGGAAAAAATAATGAAAGTTTTAAAAATTTTTCAGTAAAAGAAAACTCTTGGTATTTAATTTGCATACAGATAGATTATAGCAGATACATACACAAGTTCACTGTAAGCATTGCTTAAAAGTGCAATTAACAAAAGTTTTTAATTTTTCTTAAATTTTTTTTTTGCTATTTGTTGTTTGAAGTGACTCTATAATGCGCTGTATAAACTTGCGTGATGTCACGTTTTGCTTGTTAAACTAAACCAACAAATAGTACACAAACAACTCATTCTTAACCCCCACATGGCGCACTTGTTAGAAGCACTACTCAAACTATTTCTCTCGTGTTCATACAATAAGTATAATAATAAGCAAGGCGAGCAAAAAGGATAAAAGAAGTTATTTCAAGGCATATACATATATGGTACATTTTCAAGAATTAACAAAAGCTGGTACGCAATTCCAAAACTTACATTTTCGTTAAATGCGTAATCACAGTGGGATAATAACCCAGTAAAAAAAGACACTCCAAAAAAGTCATGAAAATGTAGAGTTTGCGATCTAGAAGTAGTGCAAATTTCGATCCGATCTAATGATTTTTACTTAGGGTTGTCATTGCAAGAAGTTCTCTTTTTCGATGCCTGGTCACCGAATTGGAAGCGATTTTAAGAAAAATTTCCTTTTTTGTGTTCTTTTGATAATATTTTCATCTAGGAAAAATGGTTAATAGTTACCTATTTTAACAATTAGTTTCTTTTTATAGGAAATTAAACGCGAAACAGTATTTTCATGTAAATTTAAGCAAATAACTTCAAAATTTTAGACCAAAATTAGTTCATAAGTTCCTTTAAAAAAATTGATTTTTTTAAATATCTGGTGAGTAATTTCTAAAACTATGAAGGAATTACAAGGTTTTGTATGACTAAAATAAACTTATACTTGATTTTCTGCTAATTATCGGCAAATTTAAAATATCGATTTTTTGGAAGCAATGAAAATGTAGTTCCTTTAGAATGACTTCCAATTTTTTTTACTGGGAAGTACTCGTATTTTAATCTGGTGGGATATTTCTTACCAAATCGAAAAAAAGGGTCAATCACAGGTAAAAATATGTTGCTTGGCACCTTTTAAGAAACGAATCTGTTACAATTATTTTTAATTCAGTTATTACTTGGGGATCTTGTACAATTGTAGTACGATAAAAGCTTGAAACTGACTGTTTGTTTGAATATGTATATTTAAGTTTGTAAAGTGATGAAGACTCAGTCTATCAGAATATCAAAATGGTTAGTAAACTGGAAACTAAATTGAAATCGATGCAAAGAAATTCTTCAAAATTATCCTTTTTCCTAATAAAATGAAGTGAACTTTATGTTTTTATTTTAATATAATTCAAAACAATCACGATCAAAAGTGATTCATGCGTGATACGAATGAATCACGGCATTATCACATCTTAACTAAAAACTGAAGACATACAGTGGTGGTCACAAATTTAAGACACGACATTTCAGAGAATTGCTTAGAGCAAAATAAAATCACTGTGCTGAAGCTGCCAGCTCTATCCACGGCCTTTAATCCAATTGAGAACTTGTTAAATGATTTGAAGGAGCATTTACAAGCCATAAAACCAAAAAATTTTAGCGTTTTATCGGAAGAAATCCAAAAACTTGGTATGCCATTCCAAAGGAACGTTAAATGGCATTAATTGAAAGTTTACCCAGAAGTTGCGCAAGATGCGAAGATGTGATCCAAAATAAAGGACTTTCCATGAAATACTAAAATTGTTTTATTAACCTGAGCCTTACTTTAGTAAATTTACCTTTATTTTGCCTATATCCTAAATTCATGAGCAGACTAAAACTTATATTAATCTGTATAATATGGAAATAAAAATTCTTAGGGAAATAAAGTTAACAAACTGTTGTTAATTTTATGTCATAACATTACTAGGATCTTGAATAAATAACAGAGATCTACAATTTTTTCAATAAGATGTAAAAATTATCAGAAATATATAAGTGAAATGTCATGTCTTAAATTTGTACCACCACTGTATGTACATTTGTATTCCGCTAAAATAATTGATCATTCATAAGCATGTTAACACACTATGGCGCATGAGTAATATATTTTTAAGTAAGATATTAATCATACGCCACACTCTTCAAATCAGTGACATTTCATGTTACTTGAACAAATACATATGCATGTATGTATAGACATTTTCTATACCTATGAGCTGTTATTTTCAAAAGTGGTATCAGTCGACTGAAAAAAAACAGTGAGCGATAGTGTTATCATACATTAAATTGTGTAAAATTTTACCAATAAATAAGCAACCAACTTTTGGCTGTAAGTATAATTAAGAAAACTTTACAGTAAGCAATTATTATTTTCGAAGTTTTCATGACACTTGAGCTCAAAGGAAGGATTACCTTCTTTTTGGTTGAAATACATTTAGAATGTTGTAATACAGGACTAGGTGAAATAGAAATTATTGGGTCATTCCTATCTTCTACACTACTCGTACAGAGATTTTAATGTTGTAAAAACTGCATTAAAAAATTAGTTAATTATATACTAATCAATATTACTTTCGGTTAATAAAGACTTGCATAGGAGAAGATTTTGTCTCAACACAATCTCTAGAAAAAACCTAATTAAACAGAAATACCAATAAGGATAGAGAAACTATAAGATGGTTGAAAGTATGCCGGGTGAGTCTTAAAAATAATGAACACTACAGAGCTAGTATGAAAGAAAATGCTTGATTTGACCCTTACTGGATGAATTTTTTTTGGAAACTGAAATATTTGTGCCGAAAATTTTTACATATTCTAAGAGGTATGGTAAAAAAATATGTACTACATAGTCAGTAATCCTGAAATCGTCCTTTTATTCTAGGACCTATAGTTCCAATAAGTATTTTTCGTGGAATGCAATATTCCAATGAGCTTCCCACAAGTGCTTTTGATAGGTGATTCGAATTTCGAAAAATATATAAAATATAAGAAGTCAATAGATTTCAATGAAAACTCACATTTATTTGTCTTATTTATTGTTTAATAACATTTAAGAAACGCAATTAGGGTTTTTATTTGTATGGAAGGGTATAGAATACTTATTGTACAAAAATTTGTTGCAGCCCCAGTATATAATTTTAGTGCACTTTTCGATACATAGTGAAGCGGACACACCAGAAATGGCAAGTGATCTCCAATAGTGAGACTATCTTTGGCACTTTTGTGAGTTCTTCTTTTCTCTTTGAAGAAAATTGTCTTCCACTATTTTTGAAACTTGCGGTTGAAGAAAAAAACGGTCGTTCTGGTTGACTAACCCATAATTGTACTATAGCAGAGGTTCTCACAAGTTCTTTCTTCGTGGACCCCTTCAGAAATTTTAATAGTAGCATGGCCTACCGCAATGCGAAATATACGTTTTACATTTATTATACAAAAGCCATAGTACTAAATCTTATTAATATTAACTTTTGAGGAATCATAACAATATTTGTTTAGCTCTTCGCGGACCCCTTGGAATTTTCATTCATTGATAAAAAGCAAAAAAAAAACGGCTCTAAAGAGCAAATCAAGTGGTTAAGTCTAAGATACTATAGTACAAATGGGGGTCCGCGGACTTAACCACTTGATTTGCTCCTTAGAGCCGTTTTTTTTTTTTGCTTTTTATCAATATCTACAATGGCACATGGCAATTATAAACTAAAAGGACTTTTTTTACATCATCCATCCAGATACTAAAATACCACCAGACTTAGTTTGAAGTTGAGTTTTCTTTAATAATTTCAAGAAGGATTTAGCAATTTTGTTCAGTTGGGAGCTTAAACTTAAGTTCGGGAGGTAATATTTACCTAATAGACAACTGGCTGTGACTCTTTCCTTTTGTTGTCGCTATCATATGACGCATTTAGATTATATATTATTATTAAATTGTTGGGACGTACTATCCCTGAAGTCCCAAAACGGTTAAAATAATTTTTTATATAAACGAAAAAGAAGGTCAACAAACTTTATCAAAACTAGTAGTAGTTGCTGCCAATATATGAATCTTCAAGATCCATAGCAAAAGAGAAATAAAAAATTATACGATTATTTTGCTCCTATTATATTCTACCTACTTACCACGAATACTTTACTACACTGACTGTAACGGCGTAATAAGTTTTTTATTATCTTAAAATGTATTTTAGTAACATACTTAAATTATTTTAATAATTCTACATGGTCATTATACTCTGTATCAGAGTAAGTATAATAACCGGATATCTAGAAAAACTTCTTCTAAAAACTTAATCTCAAAATTAAGCTTCCTTTCGTGTTTCGTTTTTAAATTCGATCACTAGGTCAGAGGATGCAGATTTATAATATTTAATTTTAATATTTTTTTTTATGCCACAGTGCAACTTAAACTTACATTCTTATGCACCTTTTACACAAGTCAATACAACACCTCGTACACCACACACACACTTACATATAAGGAGTATGTGAAACTTTTAATTGTTCATTAAAATAATATTGCTTATATTCATGTTTAACGAAGTGAAATTCCGCAAAAGAGCAAATAAAAATAACACATAAAAAACTTAAATTCTTTTCTTCACTTAGTGAATTTTTTGCTTGTTGTCTTCTTAAGGCCAACATTTATGCTGTTGCATTTATTATTACTGAAATTTTTGGTCTTGTTTTTCGTATTAAGTCAAGTATAAAATTGCAGTTTTCGTATTTTTTAATCACATCTTTGCCACCAATTTATGTTTCTATGCAAAAAAAAATAAATAAAAAAATATATGTATAAAAATATAATTTTGTGTTATTACTTGATTGTGTAATTTAATGGAAAAATCACTGTAAGTAATTTTTCTTGTCGTAACTCTCTTGTTCTATGTCATAACCAGCAAAATTTGCTGTAAATTAATGGCAAATGCATTATAATGCAATTCCTAATGCGAAAACACAGAGGCATGCTAAGACCAAAATAAGAAGCAGTGGGAATAACTTATTTTACTTGTGTTAAGTTTACTTACATATGTACACATGCACGAGTATATAAAAAACATTGTGTGTAGGCAAAAAAGGAGTAGTTTTTCTTAAATGTGTTAAAAAGTAGATTTTATATATATATACAAGTATGTGCATGTATTTGCTTCAAACTTGTATGTATGTAATTAATATATTATCAAAAGAAAAATTCGAACTCGCATTATTCACCTCATTGGACATCAACATTAGCAGGGACAAGAACCTCATGTATTTAAAATTTTTATTTTGAGCTGCTAATATATTTAGCAATATTTTAAAATCGACTTTTTGCGAAAAAGAACTTTTTTATTGTTGAAAATGGTTCTTTAGGGCTTCAACGGCAACTTTTGTTCTGTGACTTTTTCATAGTTCCGTTATTTACAAAATTACCGTTATTTTAGGTTATTGAAGAAAATAAAAATTTTGACCATTAAATTGCCGGAATTCGACCAAATAATGTTTGGAAAATTTGTACAAAATGCTTTGGCGAGTAGTTTTGCTGAACATATGAACTCATAGTACTTGCAACTACAGGGTGGTTTGATAAATTTTGCGCCATCTAGCGGCAATAATTTGTGCTAACCATATTAAGCAATTTGAAAGGTAATTTAATTACCTTTTCATAAAAAAAATTTTTTAAAATCGGTTGAAAGATAATTGAATGAGAAAGAGAAGCGCTATAAAACAATTAAATAGTTTCAAATTTATGTTAAAATATTTACAAATTTGGTAAATTTTTAAACGTTTTTAAAATAAACTTTAATGTTTTTTGTACCGCACAAATTGGGCTGAATATTATGCCTTGAAATTCAACATAATTGATGACAACTATAATATCTAAAATTCTGCGGTGGTGCTTGAAGATTACGTTCCTGCTTCAAAAGTTATATGTGAATAAATTTGAAAAAAACAAATATTTTTAAATTTATTCGGTTTATTTTTTTAACATTTTCCAAATTTTCTTGTAAACGAAAAATGCGATTGTCATGGAGATGTTTAGAACTTGAAATTATTAACAACTGTGTTGAATGGCAAGACATAATATTCAGCCCAATTTGTGCTGCGTTAAATGTTAGCAGTAGTATTAACATGCTTCCAAGTTTTGTTGTTGCCATTTATTTTTTCTCAGTGTATTGTTGCAACGATATCCATAAATCCATAAATGGAAGACTACTACCCAAACTAACTATGTAAAAAATAAAAACACTCATTTTGTAGCTGTTAACATATATATTGCGTTAAATTCATAAGAAGTTAGAAAATTCAAGTTTTAATGGACACCCTAAACTTCCGTTATAAGACAAGTGAGGGTCACTCTAATTAGCAATTAAGGTAGCTGACTCTACCCCCGAAGCAAGAAAAATCATTCGGCATTCATAGCTTGAAAATTAAAAAGTAAATTTTTTTGGCATATTGCTAAAGATATTAAGTAAAAATGTAAAATACGCATTAAAAAAAATTAAATATGCACGAATTTAAAAAAAAATTATTCAAACAGAGACATCGTCACCAATAAATATTATAAATGTAAAATTAAGTTTACTTGTTGGGTTGCTACACATTCACGCCCAAACCGCTAAACCGATTTTGAAAATTCTTTCACCAATAAAAACCTACATTACCAGCGTCAAATGAATTTAGGTTTTCATCCAGTTCGGAACCGGTTTTTTGTATTTGGTATGAATTTATTCCGAAAAACACATTTTTGGGGTGGTTAAACCAGTTTTTATGTATTTTTTTATGGCGAGTGGAGCCGTGGGTAAAAACTTGTAACATTATGTTTAAGATTCATAATAATGTCTGTTATTTGTTCAATATCTTAAACTACTATATGCAGGTCTGCTCTTAAAATCACATGCTTTCAATTCACATATGAACCCAAAAATTTAGATTTTCAATTAAAAAAATTTTGTTTGTGTATTTTAAATTTGTTTATATATTTGAATTGTCAAGACTTCACGTTCAATTAATTTATTTCTACAGAACTTTAGTGCCTCAACAAAAACCTTTCAATGTCTGCCCATTTGTTTCTATTTATATTATTTAATATATTTAATTGATTGAACCATTACAAGAAATTGAATACCCAGCCACTTTTAAATATGATATTTTATTGATTCATTACATTCAGCTGCAATAAAACATGTTTTCCTCTTTAAATCATAATAATGGTGATTCAAATTAGATCTGAAGTGTATTAAAACAATTGTTACACAATTTTTCAGCAAATAGCTTTGCAAAAACCATCCATCCAATAGCATTTGATTTAAAACTTTTTAACAATAGTTCAAAACATGACCCAAACACATGAACTTATACCAAAATATGGACGTTATGCCAAAGTATAAATATCGATATTTCCACGGGCATCAAAAATTATTTTGTTAATTAACAAATGATTTTTTTCTAACATTGTATTCAAAAATTTTTAAATTTTTAATACACTTTTTAGTTTTTAATATATTTGTTTTAATACACTCTTGTATATATGTATCGATTGTTTTATCATATTAATATCATATACTAACACATAACATTTAATTTAGTGCTCTTTAATTTAGTCGTCTATGAGACGAATTGAACACATACTTTTCGATATACAATGCCTTTGTGAATGTCCAATGTTTGATATGTTACTAAGCATATAAAAGTTATTATATAATTTTATTTAGGGATCTTATAATTTTTTTCAATGAAACATGAATTTATACATGAAGAAAAATTGAGCCGATGATCCGAGTGTAAGAAAATAAGAATAAAAATTTTGCGATTTCCTACTTCAAAGGTGAACGAGTGTTCCATTCTAGATCCTGGAAATGACCATAAAATATGCAAGAGCATACACTAACATAAGTTTCAATGGTCGATTTTAAGGGAAAAAAGATGCATTTGTCAGAAACCCCTGTTCCTGGCCATTAGTATAAAATATGTGGAATAAGTAAGTGCCAACAAATGGCTAGTGTTACAAATGCAATAAAAAACCTATACAGTAACTTATTTTGCCGAGTATAATAACAAAGAACTTCAGTATTTGCAATGAAACAGACCAAAAAAGCCTTTGATGGGAATTAAAACATTGAACCCCGAACAAACTCAGCTGCAACGATCTTATAAATATTTTAATCTTAATTTCGCATTTGTTAATTCACATGCTTCAGCTGCAAAACAACTAAAATCCTTTCAAAAACCATAATTAACACATCATAAATTTATTTACAAATATATTTGTATGTAAAGTAGAAACAAGAAACTAAACTTCACTTTTTGGTATGGAAATAACTAAAACATTAGTTTTCTAAACAATGCCAACCACTTTTAATCTCCTTTCGCCTTCAAATGAAACACAAAACAACAGGAGCGACAAACTACTATTTGTCGTTTAACAATAATTATTTTTCATGGGATTCCAAAAGCATACTTATGCATAAAAACAAAACTTTTGTTGAAGAGCCAAAAAGCACAAAAGGGAAGCATGAAAATGAAATATAAAAAAAGGGTTGGCTGTCAAAAAGTTTGTCACATAATTACAACCTATTAACAACACCAAATAAATTGTAATTGTTTGTGTTGAGTAAATAATTTACTAAAAGTAAAGTTACCCACACGTACTCACATAAATACGCACATTCCTCACAGTGCAGATACAGAAGTAATTTTACAGTGAAATGTTGAAAAAAAGAATTCCGTCCATGATCTCTGAACATGAATTTCTCTACAATAGAAGTACAGTGGGCATGAGCTGAACTAATCATATATTTTAATTCACATCATTCTGGTTGAAATAACCAAATTTTAGGTAAAGTTTTTACTCTTTTTTGAATTTTTTAGGACATTAAAATCAAAGCCCCGCTCATAATTTCCTGATATTCAAGTATAAATATGTTTATATTTCAATTATTACACCTATATAAAAATTAGATCAGTTATCTGAAATGTCTTTATATCACTTAAAAATATAGAAATTTATTAATTTGGTTCTTTATATATATATATATATATATATATATATATATATATATATATATATATATATATATATATATATATATATATATATATATATATATATATATATATACAGACCAATGCTACGGTCTGTTTAAAAAATACATAAAAAATCCGAAACAAAAATTAGTGTAACCCGCACAAAGATTTGTTTTTCGGATAAAAATCCGTACAAAATTTAAAAAAACTGATTTCGAACCAGACACAAAATATATTATATTTAATGCTGATAATGCTTTCGGTTGGTGAACAAATTTTCAAAATCAGTTTAGCGCTTTAAGCGTGAAAATATATCAAACAAACAAACAAACAAATTGACTTTCGCATTTAAACGGTGTTAGTTTTAGAGAGTCAAAACTTAGATTTGGCATTAATGCCAACGGAGCACCCATTTAACAGCTGATATTTGCTTTTTTTTCAGTTTGCTTTGAAATTTGAAATATATAAATACTTACAGTTTTTAATAATTCAAAGGGCAACAGCAATGCACCCATGAAATGTCCTTCCTACAGTTTGGTGCAACTATGAACAAAGCAAATATAACACCATCACATTTAAACAATATATTATTTCTTTTAAATTTAATATGATTTGAAATCAAAATTTTTGCATGGTGATTTTACATTGCTACTTTTTTCTGTTTGAATACCATGTGTGTATTTTTTTTTGCAGATTCTGCTCGGTGGCCTAATGTGGTATATTTACTTAATAACTTATAAATAAAACAAAAATATCACGTTTATACTTAAACATATTTTAAGGTATTTCCATTTAATTAGGTTAGGTTAGGTTAGCAGGCTGCTGATAGGAAGAGTGAAATTTAGAGTCCAGCTCACTTGGGTCCAATACAATGATCCCTTTGTGCTAACCTGTTAATTGAAGAGATGATAGTGAGAGAGGGTGATAGGGAAATGATAGTGATAGAGAAGACAGGTGTTGAAGGAAGAGATAGAGGAAAGCTTCATTCTTTTACAACTCTGCTCTTTGCACATTTTTTGATAATGCAGTATTGCAGCGCCATGTGGTGTCAAATGAGGAGTATTAAATTTTTTTTTGAAGCTGTGCCTAGTAGCCATTTTATTAGTTATTTTACTTCGCCGATGATTCTGCTACACAACGAAGGAGGGCACTCTGATGTTACATTAGGATTAGTATCTGATGAAGTCGGTATAGTTTTTAGTGACCAGTGCCAACGACTTTTCCCACAACAACTGATACAAAGGACACTAATGCACATCAGAAAAATGCGTGGTGTTGTTATTTTTAATGACTGTCGGAGACCGGACTCCAACCCACAACCTTCGGTTTCTATAGTCAACGTGCTAACTACTTCAGCCAACGCCACCTTCTTCATTTTAGTTAACTCGAAGAAGTTTTTTTATATTTTTATCTTACTGAATAAGTTAATTTTTTTTTGTTAACAAATACAACAAAAACCGTGAAGCAATTAGCTTGTCTGCGGAAAACACCCAGGGTCTATGGAGGAAATTGGCCCCAAGACCTCTGTACTGAAAGGTTAGCATCACTACCACTCATCCAAAGGGGCGTCCCTGAACAAAAATTAAAAAAGAACTTTTCACATAGAATTCGACTTTCTAATTAAGACCAAACATAAAAACAAATAAAATTCGAACATAAATAATAAAGTTAACAGAAAATTTAAATTATTGTCTGTACACACCCAGAAAAGTGATATGAATAACTTTGTAATATTAATTAATTAAATTTTCACTTATAAACAATTTGATAATATCAAACTTCCACTCAAATTAATTAATATAATTAAAAATTTAATTGAATCAATTAGATTCTTAATTGAAAACATGCACACTTTTTTCTATGTTGTTTTTAAAATATATATTACACTTTAGTAGATATATGATTGCAATCATAATTATCAGTGAGAATCGTTAATATCTTTAATAGTTTTATATTTAAAAACGCATTAGATTAGCTCCTTCTTAAAAAGATTTTTCCCCCACTGTACTTAGTTAATTAACAAAACACATAATTACATACATAGATATTTCCTTACATATATAAGTACAAAAATAAATTTTAGACACAAGCAAGACATAAAATAATGAACGTGCCTCCAAGAGAAATTTAAATACTTAACATTTTGACTTGATTATAATGTCAGCGAATATTTTTCCCCAAAATATTTTTCATGTTTCTCCTGCCAAGCGTTCATCCTCACTATTCATTTTCAGTGTGGGCTTAGGTTTGAAAAAGTTTCTGCATCTGTGTATGCTTCCTTACAAATAAAGTAAATTTGTGTACGAATTTAAAGAAAATATTTTCTTTTGTCTCATTGCTTGTGTTATAAGAATTATAGGAAAGTTTACCAAAAAAATAGCAACAAGTTTTTCTTTGCATACTATAGCAAATATAACAACATTTAAGTTAATTAGAGCAGTATGTTATTTAATGACATTTGAAATTAAATCTAGTTTTTCTTCTTTATGTGCTTATTTCAGAAAATCAAAAACTTGTCTGTGCAAATCAGTTGAGTTTATCATTTGTTCCTTTGGCAATTTGAATTCAATTACATCTCACAATAGTGCCTAGAAAAAGTTCTAAATGAGTCTTATTTTTATAAAAATTAGTAAGGCCTTATAAAGGCTTAATAAAAAAAATGTTGTATAATAGTCTCAAAGCTCCTTCATAATGCCTGGTACGGAGTTCGTACGGAACTTCAGGGTCTCATACAAACTCTTACAAATTCAGGAAATTCAGGTTGGTAAATTTCATAAAGAAATTTCCATTCGCTAGTACGAACTTTCAAAAGCAAAATACACGGAATTTTTGAAATTTATTGCCTATTTTAGGGATTTATAAATATAAGTGGAGACTTTTTTCGGTCAACTGAAACAAAAATTAATGTTAGGGCCCGGTACGGAGTTCTTACGGAATTTCAGGTTTGTAAATTTACATTTATTTCTACACGGAAAAATAATCGTGTAGCCTTTTGTGTAGAATTATCTTTGCATAAACAAAAATTCGTTTATTTTTGAATTTACAATGCACAAAAACATTAGAAATTAATTACAATTTGATGAAAATTAGAAATGTCAAAAATTCCGTCACCAAACAATTGTTTGAACATTAATTTCTGTATCAGTTAACTGAAAAAAGTCTCCACTTATATTTATAACATCCCTAAGATAGGCAATAAATTTAAAAAATTTTGTGTATTTTTCTTTTGAAAGTCCGTACTGGCAAATGGAAATTTCTTTACGAAATTTACCAACCTGAATTTCTGTAATTTTTTTTACATAGACTTTGTATGAGAACCTGAAATTCCGTAAGAACTCCGTACCGGGCTTAAAACAAGCAGTCGTTTAAGCCCAGTACGGAGTTCTTACGGAATTTCAGGTTTGTAAACTTACATTATTATATTTGAATCAACACAAATTCGTTTATTTATGAATTTAACGCACAAAAACACTAAAAATTAATTATAATTTGATGAAAATTATAAATGTCAAAAATTCCGTCACCAAACAATTGTTTGAACATTAATTTTTGTTTCAGTTGACTGAAAAAAGTCTCCACTTATATTTATAAATCCCTAAGATAGGCAATAAATTTCAAAAATTCCGTGTATTTTTCTTTTGGAAGTCCGTACTAGCAAATGAAAATTTCTTTATGAAATTTACCAACCTGAATTTTCGTAATTTTTTTTACATACAGTTTGTATGAGAACCTGAAATTCCGTATGAACTCCGTACCAGGCTTTAGCAGCTCTGGGTCGAAGAACATCATTTCTCATCATCGTAATTATTTCTTAAGTGCGGTCAGGCTTTTGTCTGTTGTTAGGCCTTCGAGAGTTTTTCGTCTCGCTCGCACTGGTTGACTAATCTGCCACGGATAACCGTATAATCTTGCGGTTTTTTGTGGAATTTCATTAACAACCACGTTGCTACTTCCTATGTGAAGGCAAAGGTCGTACAGTCAGTCACGGAACTTTTTTGAAAATACTGTTAATAACATCTTGGGCATATGGTCTAGTTACTCTGCCCATATTCGTGCAACACCATACTATGCAAATTTAATTTGTATAGTATTTTTAATAAATAAATAAATTAATGTTAAAACAATTGTTTGGTGACGGAATCTCTGACATTTTCATCAAATTGTAATTAATTTTTATTGTTTTTGCGCGTTCGTTTATTTTTGAATTTACAATGCACAAAAACACTAAAATTAATTACAATTTGATAAAAAATTAAAATGTCAAAAATTCCGTCACCAAAAAATTTTTTCAACATTAATTTTTATATCAGTTGACTGAAAAAAGTCTCCATTTATATTTATAACATCCCTAAGATAGGCAATATATTTAAAAAATTTTGTGTATTTTTCTTTTGAAGTTCATACTAGCGAATGAAAATTTCTTTATGAAATTTACCAACCTGAATTTCCGTAATTTTTTTTACATACAGTTTGTATGAGAACCTGAAATTCCGTATCAACTCCGTACCAGGCTCAAGGCTGTAAGAATCAAACAAACAAAAACATTTCAGCTTCATATTTACAATATGGGAAGGGTGTCTCAAATTCTTTATAACTTGACAATAATAATACACTTATATTTCATGCTTTGTGCAAGTTTTAAAGAATTTGTAGTTAAAGTAACACTGGAGTGGGTTCGGACAGACGGTAGAAACTTTTTTCATTAAAATATTTTAATTTGTTTGTATTGCGTTGAGCCAAGGATTTGGAACAGATGAGCAAGCAGGCGATGATGGTAACCACTAATACCATTATCATTATCAACATCCTTATTACCGAAACAACTCCCACCCCCCCCCCTTCCTAAGAAAATCTCACAATCACTACGTTAATCACGTTGGTGATGACAAAGATGCAAAAAGACGACAACTAAGACTGTTTTACAACGTTGATGACGCTAAAGCTGATGATAATGAAGACGCTGATGACTCTGTGAATGTGAATGTGAATGTGACTGTGACAGTGATTAGATGACTACGGCGATGGCATATTTTTTTTATTTTTTTCGCGTTGTGGGGGAAAAACAAAAGGAATGTTCTTATTGTTTTATGGCAAATGCTTGTCAAATGGTAAATGTAACGTTAAATTGTTTTTTCACTTTAACTTTGTCGTTTAACACTTCATTTATGTTCGCGATTTTAAATGGTTTTTCTACACAAATGTATTATTTGGAAAATTATGGTTTCCCTCTGCTTCAAAAACTTTTTTTTCGCCTTTTGCTTTGTGTGTGCCATAGTTTTAAAATAAATTTAATTTACGATTATTATCAACAGCCGCAATAAGATGTTTAGAAAACATTTGAAAATTTTAATATAAATGGAGAGTGTTAAGGGCGAAAATGATTTTAATTACAGCTTTAGTTGTATTTTTTTAATTGGTTTGCGTAAAATTTTTGAAAATTAACAAAAAGTTCTTATATTCCTTTTTATTTCACAAAAAGTGAATTCGAAAGAAATCCCTTTCCCTGGAATTTAGTTCTTAGTTTTTATGTAAATGCTTAGACACAAATTGTAAATAAACATTCATATAATCAGAATTTTTACGTATTTTAAATGCTTCAAAGTCCTTTTGAAAGCTTCAAAGGTCTGCAGTTCATTTTATTGCTACCATTTTTAAAATTATATGCCTTATAATAGCATTTGCATTTTTACAATTTAATTTGCTACTATGCAAAACCTTCAGTGCTTTTACAAAACTTCAATTGAAATTACTATGTACTATTGTGTTTGAAATTATTAAAAGTTTGTACTTATTTAGACATCAGCTTTCTTGCCAACTCTGAGCACCAGTTGCTATTCTAAAGTTTTTACTTTAATAAAGTCCAAAGTAAAATCAAAGTTTAAAATAAACACCAGTGTCAAATTAAGCATAAGACATGAAATTTTGGTACCAAAAAAAATCTTCAATATCCTCAAATAAAAAACAAATTACATAAATGTTAAAAAAATTCTTACAAAAAATTTAGTTGGTGCGAAAAATATTTATACAAAAAAGTTTTTGGTTGATAATGTTTTTGTCATAGGTCATAAGTTATTGTTATTTAAGAACACAATGCAAATAATTTTTTTTTTATATGTAAAAGAAATTTATTATTAATATTACTTAACACTGAACTCTAAAGTAAAATTTAAGGGCCTTTTAATAGGGACTTACCATATATGATAGCGGGCTTATCGTTTAGGCTACATCTGCCAATTATTCATTCTGTTTTGCTAAATCATACCGTTCAACAACAGGTGGAAATGTTGATACTATAGCTATGCTATTTATTTCACAAAATTATTACAGTTGTAAATAAATTTTTGTTTTACAAAATTTACAAAATTTGTCCTTAAGTATAATAATAATTTAGGATTGTTAGTGTGTTGAGAAATTTGTAACTTACTTGCAACAATTCCCAAAAAAAACTTGACTGTTACATACTTCTTACAACTACAATTCGAGCTGAAAAAGAAGTCAGACAATGCTAAAGCAATGGTAAAATAAGAAAATAAGAAACATGTTGATTAATGAGTTCTTGTTTCATCTATGATATTATTTAGACTTCTTATTTGTTTAAATGAAAGCTTAATATATTATCTCTTAGTATTCCAGGAGAATTTTGGGTAAAGATTACCTGATGTCCTGTACTAGTGAAATAATAGTGAAATGTGCATACCATCCAGCTAATCCCTCAATAATCCATTCCAATATATTTTTAATAAAACAAATTTTTTACTGAATAAGTAAAATAGTCCCGCTTATTGCGAATGGCGTCGTCGACGTCACATAAAGACGATAGTAAAAACTGTTACTTGTCTACTCTTTGTCGACAACAATTAGCTACTATTAACATGCTCCATTAATTTACAAGTCCTTAGAGATTAGTAAATTGTTACCCATAAAAAGTATACAAGTGACAATATTTACTATCGTCTTGATGTGACGTCGACGACGCCATTCACAATAAGGGGGAATAATTTGGGATTATTAGTGCGTTAAAAAATTTTAAAGTTAATAAAAAAAATAATATATTAGGCCATTTACATTGCCTCGAAATCTGGTACTTACTTAGTTTTGTAGGAAATCTACTCAAAATCTAATATTTTTATTTTATCTTTACTACACTGGGCAAAATATATTTATATAAAATGTGAATTAGCTACGGTCTGCCTAAAAAGGTGTGTGAATTGGCTAAATTGCAGTTGTTTGATTATAGTTTTGGACAATTTTCAGTCAATGGGATTTGTTTTGGATAAAAAAGTCTTGACAAATGTAAAAAAACTTGGTGCAAACGGTATTGATTTTCATGAAGATTTTAACTAAAATATGCTAGATTTTGTGCAGGTGCAAATGCTCTATAAAGCTTTAAAATAACTCTGAAGCAGATTTTCTGATTTTTAAATATTTATTTTGTATAATATTGGTATAAAAATTAAAAAACCGATCACAGATTTAATTTACGGGTCGCATAAAGCCCAACTTTTATTTTAAAAGAATCTGAAACCTCATAGACATGTGTGTTATATTGAATGATACCAGATAATAGTAAACTTTCTCAAAATAGTTAAAAAGAATCTAGGGATAATAATGTTTGAATGAAGAATGCATTTGAAAATTTTTAAATTGTTCAATAGAAACTAAACATTTTTTCTAAAATAATGTGATTTTCTCACAGAGTCAAAAAGTTAAATTCAACTGGTTTGGCAAATACAATATTCAGCGATGGAATATACTGCACTTTTCTCATTGACTGCAATATCTTTACTTAAAATATAACTTTAGTATTTTTTTGCCTCTGTTGCAGCAAAAAAGTAACTTTATATAAGTAACTTTATACAAGCCATTTCACCTTCTGCCCCATTAAATAAACGCACTTATCTCTTCTATTTCTTTTTGCTTCAACACTACAGTTTCTTCTTACTAAATTCTAAGAATTTCACTTTAAAACTTCAAATTCAATAATTTTAAAAGCCAAAAAAAATTCTTTGGAAAAAAATGATGTTAGTTTTACCGGAAAATTGGCATAAAATTTATGTGTCTCTGGGTAAATTTCCGTTCTGTTGGCAATTTTTGTTAAATAAAGAAATAAAATAAAAACAAGAGAACACATTTAAGAATTCTTTAAAATATATGCTTTCCAAAATGTAAAATATGTTGGCCAAAAGAATGTTTGCAACTTACTGCAATTAAATAAATGCAAGTAATAGCAATGAGTGTAGAAAACTTTTAATGTTAAAATAAAAATGCAAATTATTAATGCAGAAAATTTTAAAAGATAAAAAATAATAAAATAAGCAAACTATAGAATAGTATAAATATTTAATAAAATAGTAAATCATTTTTGAAACAATAAAATATATATTGAAACTATATGCAAAAGCTTTCAAGTACATACACAGTGGCACAGACATACATTTATAAATCTTAAGATGAAATTGTAATCATAAATAATAAATAAAGCTGCCACCAACATCAGCATAAAATAGATTTTCCTTAAATGTTTTACATATAAATCTTTTTTCTTCCCTTCCCTCGCTGAGTTCAACTTGTCGAAATTTACTTAAATTTATGCAGGTCCAAACAATAAAACAAAAATATGTATTCGCACACATACATATATATTATTTGCTTAAGGCCAAAAGAAGAATGTAAATTGATTTGATTTTCTTCTTTTGTCTTTATCTTTTTGATCTTTAACAAAAATTCGAATCAGATAGTAAATAGTCTTGTATTGTTATTGCTTATGCGTGCATAAATAAATAAAATCCTTATCAAATCAGAATCTAAATAATAAATAATATTTCTTTATTTCAAACAATTGACAATTTTGTGAGGTTCTTGTTATAAATAATTCTTTTATAAGCGGCCAATTTTCTAAAATGCAACTTGACGCCACAACAACAATTAATTTTGAATATTCCAACAAACTCCATCGAACACAACTATAAAACTTGTAAACATTTTATATAGCTAAGCTCTTCATAAATGACCAAATTTATGTGTAAATATATTTTAAAAAATATTTATGTATTATGGGCATTTCCATTGAAAATTCTACCTTTGTTCCTATCTTAGAGCGGATTAAGCTCTAAGATAGGAACAAATTTAACAGCATAGCTCTTAAATACAAGCTCAATAGCTTGGTGACGTGACAAAAGGTGGAATTTTCTGTGGACATGCAAATATATACATATATATGTATATATATATATATATATGTGTATAAGCATTTGTTACTGGTTTTCAACTTAGTGCAAGAACATATCTATGGAAAAAGGAAAAAATGCCTAACTCAAGATAAGCTGATTTTGAGTTAATGACACTTTCGTAATCTGCATATTTGAAAGTATTCCTGGTCAAAATTTCAATTAATTGGTATGATTTTTCGGGAAGTTATAGCACTATGACTTGCGACTTTTCTTTTTTAGACTTCTGATATCATTTGGAGCAGTAGTTTAATTTAAGTTATACTTTGGTATATTCCAACGAAAAATTGTTACTAATAGTTTGTAGAGCTATATTTGCTTAAAAAAATAAAGGTTAACTGAGAATTTCCCAATTTAACTGTAAAAGAAATAAATTTGTAAAAATCAACTTGAAAGCTTGAAAGCGCTCCCCTGAAATACAGTAAAATATGACTTAAGCCCTTTGTCCTTATTACCACATACATATGTATGGAAGCAGGAGGCATGTGATGAAAAACGATCCTTTTCAATAAGATTCCCAAGCAATTGTTTTGATATTTTCATGATAATTTTTAACCCAATCTCAAATTACTGACTTTTAGAATGCTGATGAAATATAAGAAATACGAGGGCGAATCAATAAGTCCATGACGTTTCGAACTTCCCTCGTACTTATATGAAATGCAACACTGTTTCCATCAAGCACCACCTGTTAGTAGACTATTGTGTCGTCATTTACTTTGCGTTTAACAGCTGTTCAAAACATACAACCTCGTGTATTTTTCTAAAAATGGAAAAAAATTAATTTCGAGTGCTCATCAAACATTATTTCTTGCGAAAAAAAACCGTCAATCAGCTCGATAAATACTATGGGGACTCTGCACCATCGCTTTCAATGGTAAAAAATAAGTGGTTTACTTACTTTCGTTGTAGTCGCACAAGTGTAAATGAAACTGAACATTCTAGACGGCCAATTGAGGTCAGTACAGCCGAAAATGTTGAAAAAATCCACGATATGGTGTTGGTCGATCGAAGAATAAAAGTGCGTGAGATTAACGATGCAATAAGCATTTCATATGGCAGTGTGGTTTCGATTTTAAATGATCAGCTGGGTTTAAGAAAGTTGTCCTCAAGATAGGTGCCGCGTTTGCTCATAAGCGACCACAAACGCATGTGCAGTTTTCATGGCAAAAATCCATGAATTTGGCTACGAGTGCTCGCTCATCCACTATTTTCTTCAGATTTAGCCCCAAGATACTATTTTTTATTCTCAAACTTGAAGAAATGGCTGATCGGAAAGAGGTTTGACTCCAACAACGAATCATTCCACAAACAAATGCCTATTTTAAGGACCTCGAAAAATCCTATTTTTTGGGAAGAGATACAAAAACTGGAGAAGCGTTGGACAAAGTGTATTGAGTTAAAAATAAATTTTGTTGAAAAATAAGCCACAGACTTATTGATCCACCCTCGTTTAATGGAGCTGAGGAAAAAAACTATCAAAAATTATTGAAACACCTCTTAAAAATAAATTTAAAAATTACTGTTAAAATTACTAAAGCAAACATATAACACCTTTTATTATTTTCAAATCGATTTTGTGCCCAACTCGTTTTTCGTCGCTTAAATATATAATAAATAAATAAATATATCAAAATGTCAATGACCTGGATGCCAATAAAATCAAAACAATTTTAGTTAGTTTCTTCTAACAGTTCTCGATGGCAGAGTGAGCCTCGTTTTTCGCCTAGCAACCGTGTAGGAAATTTCATATAAACCAAATCTTAAAAATTTCTGCTGTTGTATACATTCGTGATAAGTTGTATTATTATATCATTAAGAATTAAACTATGTACACTTTTAATAAAAAATTTCTATACAAACTTCAATTTATGTTAACTGTTGTATTGAGCAAATGAAAAAGAGAATCCTTTCAAAATGCATAAATATGAAAAAAACTAAAATGTCCTCCACGCAGAATATTATAGACATTGTGTTATCTTAACAACTTTTGCCACATTTAAACTTTATAACACATTTGCTCTTAACTGCACAATTACGCACACACAATACACAAACACACACACAAATACCCACACTACTTAACACTACCAGCAAAATTGTCACAGCAATTTGTTAGTGTTCGTCAAACAGTGTATGTGCGCATTTAACAGTCAATGTATATATATATATATATATATATATATATATGTGTGTGTGTGTGTGTGTGAATATTTTGAAATAATGTGCAGTGCAATCAGTTGTAAAACTATTTCAAACCAAACAATCAACTAAACCAAAACCATCCAGCCGAGACCAACTTTCGCAGCATCAATGAATTCAAACCAAGATTTGCTGCCGAAGCCAACTGGTTTCGCTATGTGACACAACGACAAAATGACCGAGTGACAGACTTAATGTTCGAGTGCATAAATAAGTGAGATTCTAAATAAATGAACGGTTGTTTGAGGAATGGAAGAGTTCTGTTTAAATGCAATTGTATTTAAGTAGTATCGTTTAGCCTGTTTAGATAAGAAAATTATACTGGTTTACCATCATGGCTGTCACTGTCGTTCCATCAGCAACATCATCACTACCAATATTGTATAGGACATGTTAGCTGTTGGGTTTTAGAAGAGTTTTAGTTTATAAATATTGGTAAAAAAAGTAGTCATGTTTGCCTATATAGGCGAACGATAGGAGGTGGGACACAAGAAATTACTACATGATCATCAGGCAGGTATGGACTTGCTTAAATATTAAGAATACGGTTTCTTTGACTTCGGGCAAAAGGAAACAAATACTGATTCTAGTGCCTGTACTGAGTGGACATTATACTATTATAGATAAGGGGTTGAATATAAGGACTTCTGCTGTTGTTGGCAAGATGTAATGAAAACAGTGTAGAGCACTTCCTGTGTCATTGCCCTGGATTAGAAAATAATATAATGGCCTCTAGGAAAATCCTGGATCTCCGGGAACTTTCTAATGCTGCTATAGTTGACTATGCTACATGTTGTTATCATTATATTGAGCTCTAGTAGGTTTGAAGGGTGGTGCTTTCCTTCAATAGACTCTCTGTTGTATCTCAGTAGATCAAAAGGTCCAAGTGAGTCCTAACCTAACCCGTTCTGTAGTACTTCAGAGACGACACTTATTAAAAATAGTGTTTAAAAAATATTCCAAATAATTTACATGATATATTCTCTCACTCGTAGTCAGTGAACTCGTAAATTTTTGTATCACTCTGATTTTCCTAACTAAAGGGACTTACATTTTTACTTGGCTTCTCAACTTGTATTCTACGAGTACTTGCAATTACATATTAACACAAATTTAGTCACAGTAGCTTATTTTACATCACTTCGCAGAGGCATTATATTCTGTAGAATATTATGACTTGTGTATGGTGCCATGAAATGCAAAATATCAAAATTTTTAGGGTTCCGTATCCAAAGGTGTAAAGGACCCTATTGTTTTCGATAAGATGTCCGTCTGTCTGTATGTTGTTCCAACGCTGTTCTCTCAAGAACTGTTAGAGCTACCGACCTGAAGTTTCCACAGTATATGTTTAATTTTAGCTGCCACAATAACAATAATATGACAGTTAAAAATCATAGGGTGTCCCAAAGGGAGCAACGAAAAATGTTGAAATCCCAATGTAATTTATAGATATATAGATTGAAATTTTCAAAATATTTTTATACAGACTAGAACAATCAGGACTGAAATTAAAAAAGTTAAAACTAAAAGGTATTCTATCAATTAATGTAATGTTGACAACTTGCTATATTTTGGAAACCGTACTCTTGAAATATTGCAACACACGGCAAAACGAAAAAGTTGCCAAAAGCCGAAAAAATCGTCAAAAAGGAATAAAAGGCCCAAAGCGAAAAAATGCACAAAAGCCGAAAAAAGTCTCAAAAACGAAAACAAATACCAAAACTAAAAAAATCGCTAAAACTTAAATAAATCGTCAAAACAGTAAAAATCGTCAAAAAAAAAACAAAAAAGAAAACGCCAAAAACCGAAAATTTTCAAAAACGAAAAAAGGGGGAAAAACTAGTTCCGAGAACACACTATGGAATTTTGTGACATCGCAATAGTGTGCACTAGGGGTAACATTTTTCATCTATCTATATATATAAAACAGGATGTGTGTATGTATGTAACGTATGGACTACAAAACGGCTGGGCTAATTTTAATGAAATTTTTAGGGAATCTTTAGAATAGTCAGGAGGGTGACACTGTGAAGTCTGATATATATATATATATTTATTTTTTTGCGGGGAGGGGAGGGGTAGCGAAGCACACCGGGTTAAGCTAGTTTCCGATATTTTTCGTTATGTGGCAATGCTTTCCATATAAAAAACATAATGTAAATGGCACACATTTTGAAAATGACAACACAAAATGACAACACAAGAAATGCCAAAAATAGTAGAAAACCCGATCACAAGCAGGGACCGAAAATAATAATTATTCTGGAATTTTTAAAGAAAAATATCAGGTACAAGAAAATATCGGACAATTTAGTTGTTTTCAACTAAATTTTTTGAAACTCGAATGATTTTAAAATTTTTGATTTTTATTTTTTTAAGCAGAAATCTCCATTAACTGACACCACACAGACTGGACCAAACACAAAAGAACGCTGATGATCAAGGTGTAGTGGCCTTCGAAAACAGCTAGTTGTTCCGTTCAACTATATGTTTATCAAAGTATTTACAAATATCTATGGTGTTATTGTTCATTAATAATTACCACATGTAATTTGGCTTACAACACGATACGAACTTTAGCCTGATCAAATCATAAATATAGAAACAAATGAAGTTCGAATAATGATAATTAAAATTAACTAAAATTAATAATTATTATTTTCTGTTTTTTTTTTTTGCAGAAATAAAAATCAACTTCTGATTTAAAATTTTTCTGATAGAAATGGAAGTTACATTATGGTGAAAAGTATATGTTAAATTTTTTTTCGAATTCGCAATTTTAACGTATTCTGGAAGACAACGTGTAACTGCATCTTAGTACGTTGACTTATGGTCACTTAAAAAATTATTTCTGCATGTAAATGCTTTAGTTTTTCTTCAGTTTCATGCTGCTCCTTTAAATATCGAAAATTCGAGTTCCATCTATCTTATATATTATTTTATTTTTACTGCAAGACAATATTTTATAATCAAAATAGACAGTTTATTTACAAGAACTATGTTTGCTTTGTTAAAAGATTTAGGTTTGTTAAAACTTAAAATCAAAATTTAAGGAAAACTCTTAAATATAAACTCCCAAGTTTTCTAAAGATTATTTGCAAAATTTTATATATAAAATAATAATCAAAATCTTATCAGAATACTTAAATTGCATTAAAGAAAACCTTTTAGGAATGCCCTTACAAAACAGACCTAAAGATGCATTGCTTACCAATTAAATAAATTTAAAAATATTAACTTAATTTTCCTTAGAAAATTTACATAATAGATATCTATGTGTTTCTGTAAATACTTGCAACTTTATCATCTTAAAAGAAATAAAATCTAACATTCTCGACAAAGTAGTCTGTTCGAATGGAATATAAGGAGTTGAAAACTTACAACTACAACAAAAGATGAAGCAACAGCAATAAGAGAAAAGCCAATTGCTTTGGCGGTAAGCCTAAGTGCAATATGTTGCCAGAAAAGTTTCATTTTAACACCATTTAATAATACGAAGAGATGCAAAATACTTTCATAAAGAACCATTTGTAAAGCAATTATAATATAATAGCAGCATTAACACTTTCTGCTAAAGGAAACGGTTTCAAAACAAAATTTTATATACACACATTCACACAAAAACCATTTAAAGTATATTCACACATTTAGTAAAACTGATCAAGGATAAAGTTTCAAAACTTTTGCATTGAGTTGAATACATCGAATTCATTGAAAACATTTAAATTGTTAAGAAAACACTTACAAAAACGACGGTAATGTTTTAAAGTAATTGTTAAGTATTCAAAGAAAGTAATGCTAGGAACACAATTGGGAGGAGCGACGAAAATTCGTTCACGTTGACGAATTCGTCGATAAGAATTTGCTGAGTAAATTCGTCGTATGAAGCACAATAACGACGAATTTACTCACCGAATTCTGCTCTCATAATTAATAAAGTTGGTTATTGTGTATGCAAAGAGAGAGAAAAAATTGTTTTGTCGTCGTTCGTCGGCGTACAAAATAGAAATAAACCAATCTCAGAATTCGTCATACACGACGAATTTTGTTCTACGGTGGTGTTGCGTTCATTTTCATATGCGCAAATGTGTTGTATTTTTTATGACGAAAGTTCGCACAGAAATATTCGTCGTTCGTCCCAGTTGTGTTCCTAGCATAATTCTGTACGTTGTAAATAATTCTTTCTTTTTAGGTAAAAGAAACACAAAGATAACTGAAGGCATTAGAATTTTGACATTTGATAATTTTTAGGATGAAAAACCTTAAGAAATATGAAACTTGTAATTTATTTGAAACAAAACTTCGAGAAAAAAATACACACAAATATCTGAATTGAACTTTATTCAATAGGACAAAAACATTAGAAATAATTGCAATTAATTATCACCTGGTTTCAACTGTCTAATGACAAGATATATTAGACAAAGACACAGTGGTGAAATGTGAATGCAGATCTTTAGAAATTATTTTAAACTGTTTTCAAGCAGATGGAATAATCTCATTGCCTTGATATATTTTTTGTTGCTTAGAAAATATTTATAGGTGTGCGACACGTGCCGTATGATGTTCTTAATCTTCTGCTGTGCCATGCTGCAAAATAACGCAGAGAAAAATACCCTTTCACCGGGCCAAATTGAATACGTCTCAAGAAAATTCAATGGGATCTTTAAAAGCATTCTTGCTCAAAAGGACCACACTCGTTGTCCAAAGAGCAGGTATACATACGTACGTAAAAAGAAAACATATTTTCTTAATTTATTGTTTTTCTTTGACTAAGTCACATAAGTACAATTTTATGTACAAAAAATTTTGTTTGTTTATGATATCTGATCAGAGATGGAAAGTGCAATTTTTGTATTTGTTAATAGAATAGAATTTAAAAATAATGAAAAATTCATAAAAATATGTAGCAAATAACACAGTGTGACAAAATAAAATTTTTACTATTCTTATGGTAGGTATTCCCAAGTATAACAACAATCTGTATTTGAAATTTTCCAAACACCTCCAAAATCTTGAGTTACAGGTAAAAAAAAAAAACAGTTTTTCGTGCCAGTAGGCACTTATCAACCTCTAACTAAGTTAAATATCAAACGATTTTAAATTTAAAAACCCACTTATAAAGAAAAAAACTATACCGTAATGGGCTTAAAGCCCAGTACGGAGTTCATACGGAATTTCAGGTTCTCATGCAAACTGTGTGTAGAAAAAATTACGGAAATTGAGGTTGGTAAATTTCATAAAGAAATTTTCATTTGCTAGTACGAACTTTCAAAAGAAAAATACACGGAATTTTTTAAATTAATTGCCTATTTTAGGGATTTATAAATATAAGTCGAGACTTTTTTCAGTCAATTGAAACAAAAATTAATGCTCAAACAATTGTTTTGTCACGGAAATTTTGACATTTCTAATTTTCATCAAATTGTTATTAATTTCTAGTGATTTTGTGCATTGTAGATTCAAAAATAAACGAATTTGTGTTTATGCAAACATAATTCTACACAAGAGGCTACACTATTATTTTTCCGTGTAGAAATATATGTAAATTTACAAACCTGAAATTCCGTATGAACTCCTTACCAGGCTTTAAAGCGTTCATTTACTTTTTCGTATCTGGGACAATTATTTTGCAAATTTCTGCCCTACTCTCTCGTTGGAAAAAATCTATTGTTTATTATAGCTAATCGTGTGGCATAAATAAAAAGAAAGTATCAAAATGACAGTATCTATAACATTCCCTCATACTAGGAAAGAAAAACTACTGGAGATTATTCACACATATTTGTTTTTTTTTTATACTAGTTTGTGTGTAAAAATTTTTAATGAGAATAAATCATCTACTCATTTGATCCACTGTGCACGTGCACTTCAAACTTTACCATTAAATTATAGTATTAAAGTGTCAATGATTCTATGAAAGCAGTAAGATGCATGAGATTCTTGTTAGTATTTATCAGACAGTTATTGTAAATTTTACTTGCTGTTGTTAATAATAATAATAATAATAGATATCACATACACATGTATTATATTGAATGCGTGCTATCAACATTTAGAGAATGTCTTCATACAAACGTGCTCAATTCAAGATGTGCATTTGTGTGTGTGTGAGTTGCCTAAAGTATTGTGCAGCTAAATATTTTACACACACACATACATACGTAAATGCATTTGAAAATGACTTTTAGGTTATTTATGATTATAGTTTTAGAAGAAAATTCTATTGAAATAATTATGTACGCATATACATACATACATATGTATGTATGTAAGTATGTATGTATGTACGAGTACATATGAATTTATGTTGTATATTTGTAGGACGTGAAATTATTTGCAGTTACAGAAACTTACGCAAACGGACGACATACACGAGTCTTATTTGTATTTTGATTCATTTATTGTTTTTCACTCATTTCGTTGCATTTGTAGTAGTTTTCTTCAAATATATTTCGTTAAGGTTAGGTTAGGTTGCTAGCTAAGGCAATAAATATTGACCCAATCCCAATAATGCATTTGCTATAAATTATAACTATGCTTCGGGTAATAATGATGACAATAATAGCCAAGTATGTCATTAATTTATACATTGTCTGGCATTAACAGTAATTGAAATATTGAAAATATTCATATATGTACGTTCGTATGCTTTGAAAGTGTTCGCAAAATTTATTGTGTGTCATGAAGAGCAAGTCTGCCAAAATTATGTGTTGTTGGCAGTTGATCTTACGAATAATAGTTAATTATTCAATTATTTATTAATTGATTTAGACATTTATTTGCATTGTAGTATATTTTGTCATAAATACTACATGATCTTTTGTTTTTTGTTTGGCATCAGTATTAATATCATAGTATAATCTATGGCATATTATTAAACTTTATCAAGGCTATATAAATTGAGAATGTACATCAATACTACCTTGTGGAGTATTGAGGAGATTTTAAACAAATAACCATGACAATAAAGGCATGTAATTTATATTGTTAAAAGTAAGTAAATGTTATAATTGAGAGCAGCATGCTAGTGTTGAATTACTAGTACGATGAATGAAAACAATTTACATCTTCCATTTGCATTGAAAAATGTGTTAATAGGGTTGAAATTTTCATAAACTGACACAACATATACCAAACATACGAACGCTGCTTAGAAAGGTGCAGTGGCCTTCAAAAACTATATATTGTTCAGTTCTGCTTTATGGTTGTCCTAATAACTTGGAACTGTGCCCAATGCAGTTTGTTGATAACTAGAAAGATTCTTATGAACATGAGAAGGTAAGTGCTGACAACTTTAAATATATTTAAGTTATTTCATACAAATAATCTAGTGTTTAGATTCTGTTATGTTTATGTTAATGTTAAAATATTTATCATTTCATTGCAAAAACTTGGGCTAGGATAGGTTAGGTAAGGTTGTATGGAGACAAGCACATAAGAGAGTATAGGCCTATTGTGTCCCACCTTACCTTACCTTTATGGAAACTCAGTATCGTTCCCGTAGTCTCTCAAAATTTTCCAGGATATCAATTGAGTGAAAGTTTGACAATGACAAAGGAAGTTCTCCATTGCGTTGATGTCCTCCATGCATGCCCTGCAGTCACTGCCATTTGTGAATCCAATCCGGCACAAAACGCCCTCGTAAATTATAATAAAAAGATGCCGGTCAAGATCGGGCTTGTTTAGTTTCTTGTGTTCATCCGGTTCGCTCCATAGAACCTTGGTTAAATTACGCACAGTATAGCTATTCTATAGTGCACTATTTTCTACCTGGAAGACTGTATTTTGTTCAGGCACACGCAAAGAAAAATTATGGTTGAGGTAACCATAATCAAACAGCAACATACTATGATTGAGTTATATGGTTGCAGTCAAATCATATTATTGTCAATGGAAAAGCAAAGTCCAAATAATATTATTTTCTGAGTTAATAATAATATTATCTACAAAAACAATTAACTTTGTTATACCTAATCTTATTATTGTAAATAAGACAATACTATTGTTAGATGTGACTAGAATATAATTGATACTTACCATACCATGTTCTAATATTATAATAATATTGTTAAATATGACCATAGTATTATTTTATGTTATAATAATATTTTGTTTTTTAATCATATATTTATTAGCAAATCTTTTGTTTAAAACAGCTGTGCGGTAAATCCGAAATAAAAATAAATTAATATTGTTGAAAGAAAATGTATTTATGTATGTATAGAAATGTATACTTATATATATGTACATACACGAAATACAAACACATCTGTATAAAGAGATATACATACATACATATGTACATATTATTTTTATTTATCTACCCCTTTGTTTATACTTTTTTGTATTTATTTAACACCACGCGTGCACTACTGATGGCTTACAAACGAAACACTGAACTGACAGAAGATGTTTCTGCAAAAGATTTTCTTAAAAACTTAATATAGTATGGTTTTGGATAACATTATATTGTTATTTACATCATATTATTATTATACAATAATACAAATTATATTGTAGTAATACATTTTTAACAAAACTATATTGTTAAACTCTAACCATATCGCACTTTCTATGAATATAATAATGTAATTATTAAATTCAAACATTACTCTGTTTGTCGTAATGAAACTAATGTTTAAAATAACAATAACTAGTTTTCAACGACCACACATTTGTTTCAGAGAACATAATATTGTTTTCTCAACCATTTTACAACCATATCTTTTCTTTGCGTGTAAGCAGAAGAAAATTTTGGTTTCCGATTAATCTATAAAAAAACTCAGGCCCGTCCGTTTCCCCAACTTCGAGCTATTTGTGTAGCAGCAAACTCCCACGGATGTTTGTTCTAGAGCTTGATTGAGCCAGGAGTGTCTTTTTGATATCAATGTCTCGAATTCAGCTATAAACTTAGTCTCACGTATTCAGTTGGCCATTTCCAAAAGCCTGGTCGTATCCGCCAATGACGTCCAAAGACGTCCATTTGTTCTTTGATGTGGTACGTTGCCTTCTTTTATCCATTCCTCCCATCACCTGTAGACGTTCTGTAGCAAGAACTGGTTCGTATGTAATACGAATGCCTATAAGTTCGACAAAGAGAATAGTCTACAATGCCCTGGAAAATATAGTTCTCTTAGCACCACTTAGACAGCATATGTGTTGAACCTTTTCCAAAATTTTAATAATGCAAAGGTGAATGGGTAGAAACATTCACCTCCTACCGATGCTTAGGTAAGAAGTGGTCTGATTGTAATATTTTAAGGTTAGACTAAATACTGGTAAGTATAATTATAATTGACTTCAGGCGATAAGATTATTAAATTTAATAATTTAGCAGGTAAGTTTGTGTATAAACGTGGTTTACACAAAGCCGCTACGTCCAAGTACACATACTCTGGCATTTGCATTTGCGGTAAATAGCTTTAAAAGCTCTTACAATTTGTCCCTTTTTCTTTGCAAAATAAGTAGAAACCATTCATGTTGCAAGTATTTTATAGGCTGTTGTGCTCTTATTGGTGTGAAAGCACATATATTCTTTTATCGAAGCTTGCACATCATACTATGGCTTGGATTTAGCTAGTATAACGTCTGAAAATTGTTTAAGTCCAAAATAAAAAAATTATATGCTACAATATACGATTATAAAGTAGAATAAACTATTTTATATTTAATTTTTTTATTCTATACATACGTAGAAAAAATTAAAAAATTAAAGCTACAAAATTTCCATTTATAATTGAATAAAAATATTTCTTTTGTGTACATATTTCTATTTGGTTTTAGATATTTTAATTTAAAATCTTAATGACCTTTCTCTTTTGCTTTAAATATTTTCTAACCACATTAAATTCAAATTATTGAAATTCATTTGCTAGATAACAAAAGAAAAACCAAAACTAAAAGCCAAAAAGCATTAAATAAACAAAAAATATTTTTAGAAAATAAAAAAAAAATAGAATAACAAATAAACAATAAATATAATTTTGCATACTGTGTGGTATTGTTGTCCTCATATTAAAGGCGTTACCGCATAAAATTAATATTTTATAATTGTAAATAATTCATGTGGTTTTGTTTAACAACTGGCAGGCTTATAAATCATAAAAAACTGTAGAAATTTTAACAAAAAAAAAATATAATAGAACTGTTGCAAAATAAAATAAATAAAATAATGTCTTTAAATATAGAACAATGGCATATCTACAATCAAATAAAGTTAAAGTAAGATTTAAAAAATGTGTACTACTTAATTAGTAATCATATAGTTAAATGTTATCATAACTTTACTAAAATTCGCTTACTACAGGTTTTAGCTAGAAGCAAAAAACTGCTTTACTTCTCTTTTAATGGATGATAAGACTAGTTTAAGTGGTTGGAACGATCTGCAACAACTTCAATTGGAGGAATAGTGGATAATTTTCTGCTCTAGACCATCTGAGAAGTTGCTTAAAATTTACATTTGCCACATATGCAAGGTTAAGAAAGTAACTGGGCTGTAAGAGGCTAAAGTGATAGTCTTAAACTAATTAAATGCTGCATAGAAAGTATTTTATTATCTCCTTTTCTTTTTCATCCAAGCAGTCCCTACAGTAATCCTAATAAAATATGGTCACCAGCGCCTATTGAACTGGTCCCAGAAAGATCTTCTTTGGGAGTGTTTAAAAAATTTGCTGATTGTTAAAAGTTCTTTAGTCTAAAAGGTACTTATCGGACAATGACAAAAGTATCGTTTTAAGTACTCCCAGCAAAAAATTTCAAAAAACGTAATTAGGTTTGGAATTAAGCATTTTTGGTGGAACCTGTTCCTTACTGGATTACCAACTTAATGATTTCAACAATGTGTGAGACTAAAAAAATGGAGTCTTGGGAAGTACTTACTTTTTTATTTGGCAACTTGTTCACGTAATCTATTTAACTAAAAAAAATTATTCTCCTCATTTAGCAACTTGTACATAATTTTTTTTTAATTTTAGCTAATGTAATTTGTAAGCGAGTAATGAAATTTGGTAATCAGAAAAGTAAGTCATTATATGTCAAGTAGTTCTGATGGTAATGTGTAATTTTTTGCTGGGACTCTTTAAGTATTCGCCGTCAAACAAATATGAACTCGTGCAGATAAAAATAAAAAAACACGCAAAATACAAGCACACGCATTAATTTTAAACCGAATACGTTTACAAACTTTTGTTAAACTACGCAGCACTAACACTGTATCTAAAATTTATAGACTGTGTGAGCTACAGTCATACCTATGAGTATAAAAATACTCTGACTATTGAGCGACTACACATGCGAGTATACAGGCCTATTTTATTTATAAAAACACATAAAGCATGTTTTCAAACAATCACACACAAGTCCACACATTTTAGATTCCAGTTTATGTACATAAACGATTGTACACGGTAGCGTATGATGAATAAATATCCCGAGTATTTTTTTTCGTTCTTGGCTGATTAAACATTCATAGACTGAAAGTATGAGAGAAAGTCAATTAGTTTGACACGCATGTGCTTTTTTATTTGTAGTTGTGGCGTAGTTTAGTTTTTTGCACAACAAAAGTAGAGATGCTCTTGTATGTTGGAATTGGCTTTAATCACAATTGCTTAAGAGAAGATATGCGAGCATGCAAAATGTTTGCGCTAAAATTAGGATTATGCGCAGTTGCTTAAATTAAGACTATTTACTCATGTAAATTTTTTTGAGTACTCATTGTCATTCCCTGACTCCTACTTTTATACTTTAACTTGAGATAAGCAAATTTTGAATTTATGCAATCGTGTAATTTTCATATTTAAAAGTATTTGTAAGAAAAATCTCAATTATTTTGTAAGATTTTTCAAGAAGTTATAGCGCAATGATTTAGTGCTTATCTTTCTTTGATTCATAATATCATATGCAATAACAGCTTTATAAAATGTATGCTTTGGTATGGTATGCAGAACGATGTTTTCCCAACTGAAGTAAAAGCGAAAAGCCAATTCCTCAAAATAACTGATAAGGAAGTTAATTTGTGAAAATCAGCCAGAAAGTTTAAAAGTGTGCTCTCTGCTGGTATAGTAAGTTTAAATCCTGCTCTTTTTTTAAGACATCATTATTTTGAGATATTGACATATATTCCAAATTTTTAAGGTATTCCATCATTTAAAGTAAATTCAGCATTATGACTAAATTCATTAGATTCACCATTTTATTACATATGCCAATAAAACATTTTTATTCCAACTGATCTATCATCTGACTGGCACAAGAAATAATAACTTTTTTAGGTCTTAACAATGTTAAAACTAAAATCGAAGGTCTTATCTATTAAAATAAAAGCTCACATTATCAAAAAGCTTGACCCTTTTAGGAGAAGAAAACGAAATTTGTTTTAATGATTTTTCTTCTTTTAATTGAGTTTCCTAACATTAAACAGAATACAAAACAGCAAACAAACTTTCACTTATTACAACCCTTAACGAAAATAAATAAATAAAATGCCAAACGAGTATCTGTAAGAACTTTTCTAATTATCCAAACAGACATGCTTTTTATTTTCATGTTTTACTATTGTCATTTGGTTTAATATTAGTAAAACTTATTTCTCTTGTTTTCTTTTTTTTTCATTTTTTATTTGTGCAAAATGTTTTTTATCCAATGATTTTTTATGTTTATTTCATTGTACTTTTGCTATAAGCTTGTATTAGTTGCTATGTGTATTTGCTGGTATTCCGGATATTTGTTTCGATGTGTGTGTGTGTGTGTGTGTGTGTATGTGTGTGTGAGTGTGTTGATGTAAGACCCCTGCTCTTTAATACTAAAAAACTAATTTGCAAATAAATAACTAAAGTTTTTGTGTTTATTTATTAACACTACAACAAGTCGACAAAATGTGATTTAAAAATAAAAATAAAATGTGTACATACATATGCACGTGTGTATGTATATCTGTTTGTGTGTAAATATTGGTTTGGTTTAGTTTTGAAAAAAAGATTCGTCCTTTTGCTACGAACTTTGTTTGTCATTTGGCATTTTAGAAAGTAATGCAGAAAACAATTTTGTGTTGTAAATTTGCAATGTCATTATCATTAGTGTTAACAATTTGTTTATGCAAAGTTTTGTGCGTTTATGTGTAACACTTAGTAACTGCTCCTATAGTTATGCTACATTTATGTAAGTATGTATGTATGTGTACATCAATGAGTGTGTATATCTTTGTATCTACTGCTCTTGTACTTTCTTTTTGCTTTCTATGTTCTTGAGAAGTTTTTTTTTATATTGGTGCTGTTTTTATTGCAATTGCACTGACTTTAATGTAAATTTAATGAGCATATAACTTAATATTTCAAAATCGTTTTCATTATCATCATCATTATCATTACTATTCCGTTACACATTGTTGGCAATGTATATTTCTAAATATTGCAAGATAGAGAAGTTATTATTTGTAGTTGCAAAGAAAAAATTGATAGTATTTCTATAATGATTTATGCACTAAGGTGATAATGTTTACATAAAAGATGTAAATTGTACTCATGCAAGTATTTGTATATAAATTATTCTGTTATTATGTTATTAGTATTTGTAAGGCATTTCAAAAGTCTAGACTTTTCTTTGATAATATAATAATACACAAATAGAACTAGTCTGCATAAAATGAGGCCCTGAGGCAGTTAGGTAAAATGATTCCCTGAGTCTTAATATGACCTTCGTTTTCCGTTTAGTTTTATGGTTGTAAATTAAATTTACACGGTTATAAATAATTAATTGAGCCACACAGAGAAAAAAAATGCCTCATAGAATCAAGAAGATTTTCTCTATGAACCGTTTTTAGGCTAAGGGGTATCCCAGCAGAAAGAAGCGAAGATTTTTTCATAAAGATTCCTTATTGTTTTGATGCGCTAAATCTTATTAATTTTATCAAGAAGAAACCCACATAAAACCAAGAAGAAATCTTATTATTCACAACTTTTTTCTCAATTTCTGTTATTTTTGGCACCAAAAAAAACAATCCATAGAGAAAAACTTCTTGATTCTATTAGGTTTTCTTATTAATTTTATTAGGTTGTCTTTTTGATTTTGTTAAAAAGGTTTTCTTCTTGATTTTATTAGGTTGCCTTATTAATAAGATTTACTTCTTGATTTTAGTAGGTTCCTATATGAGTTTGTGTAAAGCATCTTATTGATTTTTTTAATAAGGAAATCTTCTTGATTTTGTGAGGTGTCTTGTTATTTCATATATATAAATAGACATAGAGACAATTTTTTTCATGAACTTTTAATTTTTGTATAAGAGTGTTTGCACAATAATTTCAATGGTTATTCATGCTGCTTGTTAGCATATTGGGTAGAAGTTTGCTGGTTCAATACTTGGTGAGTAAGTTAGTTAAGAATATACATACATATGTATATGGTATAGAATTTAAATGAAAATACATAATTACAGAGAATAAAGACGTAATTTTTTTATTGAAAAAATCAATAAGATAACCTTATAAAAACTACAAGATTTCTTCTTGATTTTTGCAAAAAGGTTTTCTCTATGAAATTAATAAGATATCCTTATTGAAAAAAAAACCATAGACATTTCTTAATAATTTTGTTCTATTTTATGAGGTATTTAGTAGGCACTGTTTTCTCTGTGTATTAAATTATGCCATGCCTCTGCACTGCAATCCTTATACTCATCCAGTGCATCCTGCAGGATCATAGAGTCAAAATCTTGGTATTTTCAACAAGTATTCTGTGTTCTTATATTGTGTAAATTAACTTAAAAGATATCACAATGGACACAATTGGGTCTCCAGGTGGAGATGTGGTATAGAACCACCCTTTTTAACCTAACTTAAACGATTGCAAGTTTTTGCTCTGGTTTTTCAAGGAGAATTGCAGTTGAAAATGTAGAATTGTGATGAAGTAAGAGTGGCATTTTAATATTTAAGTATGCCACACAAGTGCAAATATCACCACAAAATATTTTGCTAAATTTGCAGGTAGTTGAACTCAAACTTTTTATAAACTCTACTTTGACCACCCAGTTCGTTATAAGGACATCTTTTGCACTAATTATTCAAAAGCCAAAGTTGCGGAAAAATTATTTTCAAGGGAACAAGCATCATAAGACTTGGTGAAGAGACCACAGAAGTAACACTGCGGCAATGACTGCCTACTACTATTGCTATTTTTTTAATAATGCATTGTTGAAGCGCCTCTGGTGCTTTTCTGTTTTTGGTCCACTGTGCGTTATGTCAGTTGATGTAGATTTCTGCTTTATATCCTCAGCTTTTCAGCGCAAATGGATATGTGAATTGTTTTGATTCGTCGTATTACCATTTGCTGAAAACTTCTTTGTAATGAAAGCTCAATTTTACTATCTCTAAATTTACAACAGTCTTGCCATTGTCGTTTGTTCTTTACTAATTATGCACATGTTATTTAATTTGCCTATTTTTGTTCTACTTAAGACAAACTGTATTGGTTTGTTACTATTAAGTATAATTTTATTTAATTTTTTGCCACAACCCCAAAGCTATTAATTTTAGTTAGTTTTATTATTATGGGTCGAACTTCATTTGTTTCTATATTTATGATTTCATTAGGCTAAAGTTCGTATCGTTCACTGTAAACACCATTCTCAAAAAAAAATTAAATTAATTTGAAATCTATTTAAGGAAAATATTTTATGAAAAATTTTAAATAAAATACATTTAAAATTTATTCTAAACCAGTATTACCATATAAAATACTAGTTTTAAATTAAATTTTGTATTACAATACAAAACACTTATTTCTCACAGAGCTGTTAAATTTCGATTACGATTAGTAATCAATTAGATTACATTTTAAAAAGAATTGTAATGCTTATATAATTGCTTTTAAAAGAATTGCTGATAAATAGTTGATAACGATTACTAATAATTGAAAAGTAATCTGAATTACTTAAAATTACTAAAAATAATCAAAAAGCATCAAAAGTAATCCGACTACTTTCAAAGATTACTTTTGATTCTTAATAAATAATCGAAAAGAATCAAAAGTAATCCTTAGAAGTAATCGAATTATTTTTGATTACTTTTGATTCTTTTTGATTATTTTTAGTAATTTTAAGTAATCAGATTACTTTTCCATTATTAGTAATCGTAATCAATTAGTACTCGTGCAAAACTGAATATAATCGTAATTTAATCATTAGTTTACCTTAAAAAAAAAGTAATCAAATTAGTAATCATTACGATTACTAAAAATTGCTTAACAGCTATGGTTTCAAACACTTAAAGTAACCTCTGTTTTGACTACGAATATGCATTATGACATGAAAGTTTTAAATGCTGTATAAAGAAAAATTTTTAATTTATCATCCAAGCTGTAGGCTTTTATTAAAAACTTATAAATACCAAAACTATTAAATATGCTTTTAATAAGTTGAGACAAAAAGCCCAGATGTAATATCTACGTGTCATTAATAATTATATTAATGCTGGCTTTCTTTGTTCTACAACATAATATTAATAAAAATGATTACTAAACAAAAGAAAAGAACATTACAAATCTCATAGCAGATATGACTTTATTTAAGGCCTTTTGAAAGTATGCCATATAACTACTTGTAGGTTTAGTTGGTTCTATAATATTTAAAAAAAAAGTATTTAGCTGCTATTAATATTCAATTAAAAATATATTTAACTATTAAACAAAAATAGCTTAAATAAATATTATTTAGATAATATTTATGTTCGTGTATAATTTAATCTATTTATTTACATTTCACGTAACATAAGTATCAGATTAAAAGTTAATTATTTTCTAAACGGTGTATCTATTTATAAATAATGACAAAAAATAGTTTAAGGCAACAGTACGCGAAAAAAATATGACTCCTTAATATATTGGCTTATAGAATCAGTTTAAGAGCTTCATAGATTTTTGGAAAAAAGTTAATTTTTCCCCCCAACAAGGTGTCCTTTCAGCTTGGTATATTTTGTTTATAGGATTAAAGATTTAATATTCATTAGGAATTTAAACTGCTTTGCCATCCTTACAAGTATAAATTGGGACCTTATTAGCTAATTTCTTCAATTATTTAAAAGCCATGGTCTCAGTCTAAAAGCTTATATTATGATCCGAAAGTCAAACAAATTTGCCACTTGCCATTTTGTCAGAATATTTCATTCCATTTATATGCAGTTGATTCCCGGATTATTTCTTGCCCTGATTGGTTCATCGTATGTTCAATGGTATGTGCTGGTTTGATTAGGATATTGTGACATATTTCAGTGATAACATAATCCATTTATAAAATAACCATTATTTTAGCCTTTTTTATTGATAGAATATTTTCAACTGTCTTTATGTCAACTGTCATGCGGTCCTCATCAGAGAATTACTAAAAAAAAAATACAAGTAAGTATATATAAAAATATACATGTACATACATATATGTATATGTATAATCCTAATTGTAGCGCAAACAATTTGTACGCTCACATATCTTCTATCAAGCAACTATTACTAAAGCCGATTCTAACATACAAGAGTATATCTACTTAATTTATGGAAAAAAGTAAAATACGCGACAACTAAAAATTAAAAGTCACATACGTACATACATATCTCATATATTTTTAGTTGCAGTATTTTTATACTCATGGATATAATCGGACAAAAAAATACGCATGATACTTGGGATATTTACTCATCTTTCGGCACCGTATGCAATCATATGTGTAAATAAAATGAATTGAAAAATGTGTGGGTGTATGTAAGACTGTTTGAAAAAAATGTGTATGTGTGTGTGTAAATGAAATTGCCCTGTATACACGCATGTATAGTCGATTAATATCTAGAGTATTTTTATATTCATGCATGTGATTGTAGCTCACACAGTCTATACATTTTATTTGCTGTCGTTTGTGCTGCGTAATATAAAAAAGTTTAATACTCGCAAATATAATTGTTGGATGTTTATAGTTATATGTATTTGGTTTAAAGTTAATGCGTGTGTTTGCATTTTGCATATTTTTTTATTTTTAGCTGCACGAAATCATGGTTGTTTAACGGCAAATACTCAAAGAGTACATAAAACGATACTTTTGTCATTCTGTGGTAATCTTTACATTGCTGGTACTAATGCATTTATGCTTCTATAATTTTTAGTAAATATTATGCAGACAATCTTCTTTTAAGATGTACACCTCAGAGGTTGCTCACCATAAGGTTCCGTCGTGCTACACTCTTGTTAATCCATTTTACCATCTTCAGACTCCTACAATATATCAAACTTATTAATATTCTGCAAACTATTTCAGTCCTTTTCTTTCTATCAGTTGAATGCTATGCTCAGGATAGTTTTTAGACAATCAAAACTCCAAAATATTTTACTTTTTTTATTACTATTTGCATTCTTATTTATAGGAACGTGAAAACAGAGGATTCTTCAACTTTCTCTGTATTTTTTAATGATAGTCGTAGTTTATACTATGCAAGTCTTATTGCTAAGCTGATTGGCTTGTTAGGAGAGAGAGAGAGAAATGTTTCTGTTGTCCCCGTCTCTCTCTTCCTCAAACTAATCAGCTTAGCTATAAGACTTGCATAGTGTAAACTAGGACCTAGCATCAAGTTCATATTATCTTGCCCAACTGCGAGATGAATTGAGAGCATTTGTTTTTCTTATATATAATATTGTAAAACAAATCAGTACCAGATGTGATGTGTTACTGTATTTACTTGCATATTACAAAGCTGATAAAATTAAGACGAAGGTTGTTACAAATATCTTCTATCGTCCTAGTTTCGTCAACATTTAAACATAAATTCCCCTAATAAATGAAGGTGTTTATTAAGTTTTAAGCACTTGATTGCAAGAAAGTCCTTTTTCTGTTGCCAACTGTAACTATGATTACATCTAACTGCACAAACATGTTCACAATATAAAAACTAAATCCAACAATAGAATACCACAATACAATAGAGAATATAGTATTCTCAATAATAAATAGCAATTAAATTGTATTAAATAATTAACCCAATGAAATTCAACAACAACAGATTATAAATCTAAAACAAATTATTTTTTTTTTCATTTAAATGCATTGTGCAAAGTAAATAATACAGACAATTCCCTTTTAATTCACTCTAAATACGTTTAAATTGAAGAACTAAGCTTAAGCGGCTTAAGTATTTTGTGGATTTGGTTGGCATAAATAGCCCGCAGCAGTATTTACTTGTAATTTAAGAAAATTGAAAATCTCTTTCCGCAATCACTTTATTATACGTGTTTACTGATGGAATTGAATTTTACAGCTTAAGTATGACAAAGTATGGCCACAAGGAAATAAAGCACATACGCACACATAAACACACACGCACACACATCGAAACCATGACTCTATCACATGTGTATAAAAATATAAATAGCTGCATATAGATGTGTGCTAGACCTAGTGTATACATACATATGTACATAACGGGTGATTTTTTAGCAACTTTGGCAACACTGTTTTTGGCAACTCAGCTGTTTTCGTGCATCATGCTACTGTTAAACATGTTCAGTTTGGTCTTACAAATGAATATGGCTTGGAGATTATTAAATTTTATTATCAAAATTCATGATCGTTTAAGAAAGTACATCGTGTTCATCTGCCATTTTATTGTCGGTTTGGCCGACCTTTTGAGGTGGCTCTTCCGAATCTTGTAACTAAATTTAGCATTATAATTATCGGCCATGTAACAGAGTTCAATTCCGTTCGGAAACGGAAGTCAATCCACCCTATTTTTCTAGGATGGTGGAAATTTGTCAGGTGTATCCAGACTGTTGGAGGTGCTGGTACTTTGGCTTCCGGCTAGGGGTCGAGATCTCTAGGTGGATTCAATTCTGTTACGCATACGTAGAGTGTGAACAGATTAAAATATTGCAGCTGTATCCGCCAGTGTTGTTGATGACCGTGAATTATCGATTCGGCGAAATTCGCAGCAATCGGGCGTCTGTTACTTTTTTTTTGCATAAAATGGAAGAACTGGATTTGGCTGACATGTAATTTCAGCAAGACGGTGCCATATTCACACAGCACGCGAAACAATGGCCCAATTGAAAGGCGTGTTCGGTGAAAAGTTTATTTCATATTTGGGGCCGGTCAAGTGGCCGCCTAGATCATGCGAATTAATGCCTTTGAAGTATTTATTGTGGCGCTATACTAAGCCTGATGTCTATAGGGTCAAGTCTAAAAGGATTGGCCTACTGGAAGACAATACTGCGATATGTTGGCAAAGTATGCCAAAATTGGACTCACCGTATAAACTGTTTCAGACGTAGCCGCGGTGGACATTTACATGAAATCATCTTTAGACATGGAATTATATAGATCGTCCTGCCATACACTTCTCTAAATCTTTTGTGTTTCTTTTATAAATCAAACGCGAAAGCTCTTAAAAAATCACCCTTTAAAAATATATTTCTTTATGTATATATGTGCTACGTTTATCCTTAAGTTAGTGAATTTGTGTTAATACTGCACACTGCGGCATTTTTATTCGTCTACCCGTAATAAAAACATGTCACACTACACGCTCGCTACTCAGCTAAATCCTTGTGTATACGAGTAGTTTATCTATGATACTAAATCAGCTAAATGCAACTCAATTTGACTTAACTTGCTGACATTTTTTACGGCACGTATCATGCGTTTGAGTGTTTATAAATGTTAAGTACTTACTTAAAATTAAGAACTGAAATTAAAAACTTCTCTTTTCAATACAACGGGGCATATAGTGGTATTTTTGACATTCTAACTTATAAAAATATTTTTAATTTCTAAGTGGCAAGATTTCAATATTTTATCCATCAATACCACTGTGAACTCATTTTAAGTATCACATTTAAAAATAAGCTTCAAGCATTCGCTAATTTATAGCTCAAGTGTTAGTGTTGCTTATTATTTTCTGTTCCTCGTTCATTTATATGTTTTTTGAAGTGTTGAAATACCATTTAGTAAATTAAATTTTAAATATCATGATAATGCGATATAACACATACGTACAAACATATTTATATATATATAGAGCCGTCATTATATAAAAACGAACATAAAATTTTTATTAAAAATATATATGATGTGGTGACATGCAAATTAATATTTATCTTTAGGCTATTTAATATTTTTTTTAAAGAAATATACATATACATAAATCTTTTTTATTAAATAGTTGAAAGGAAGGGATTAGTTATTAGTATAAGTATTTAAATATCGTTGGTCACAAGTAGAAAGGCCCTAGAACTGCTTGTTAAAGCGTTATTTTTTACACTATTGCATCAATAGAGATAAAAAACACGAGCAGCAACAACTTTTGCCAACGTACATCCACACAAACCAACAGACCTGGTCGGACGCCAGTTTTATTGAGATTCTTTTAAATGAGATGTGACTTTCTGGATGTTGCTAACATAATTATGGGAGCTTTCGTTTAAGTACAAAAAAGGGCAATGCATCCGCTAAATGATTAATTTTTATTACAACAATTAGTCAATGTCAGCGGAGTTAATATTGTGTGCAAAACAGGAGCAAAAATATCCTGTTAAGAACGGTAAAATTAAGATCGTATCATTTTAACCAGAATCATTTAGTGCTGGAATACGTCTCCACTTGAAAACCCAGTTGAGTCCAATGTGATATATTTATCTGGGAATTATTTAACATTAAAAGCTCTTAATATTAGTGTTTAGTAAATAAAGTGTTCTTTTTTGCCAATAATTTTACACTAGAGATTTTTTGTTTTAATTGCAAATCTTTGGTTTTTAAATGTACACTAAGAGAAAAACAACGAACTAAGTTTAAGTAAAAAAATCTTGAATTTAGATTGCAGAAATCTGAATATTTCAATCTTGAAATTTGGTCAGTAGGATTGACGTTCTTAAATTTAAGCATAAATGTTTAATTTATAATTCTTAAAATCAAGAACGTGGTCTTCAATTTAAGGTTATATTATTAAATTTTTCAGAATATGATGTTTATTTAAGATTTTTATTAAGAACAAAATCTGGAATTTGATCTCAAAATAAGATTTTATTCAAGATTGCAATCTTAAATGCAATGTTAAAAAAAAATTAAGATTGTATTATTGAATCAAGAATTCTCTCATTTAACAGACTATTATTAGATTTTGAGCGTAAAATCTTGATTTTAGCACGTTTTCCTCTTAGTGTAAAGAAAGTAACAATAGTGTATTTATTTGGTATTCTAGCTTAGGTTAGGTGAAATTTAGAGTCCAGCTGACTTGGGTCCAATACAATGATCCAATGATCCCTTTGTGGTACCTGTGTGGTGAAGAGAAGAAAGTGAGAGAGGGTGATAGTGAAGACAGGTGGTGAAGGAAGAGATAGAGGAAAGCTCTATTCCTTTAGAACTCTGCTTTTTTGCATGTGCTTATTTGAAGTGTTGCAGCGCCTCTGGTGGTGAATGAGGCGTATTAAACTCTGAAGCTGTCTTTAGTAGCCATTTTAATGGTTATTTTACTTTGGCGAAGATTCTGCTACACAATACCGACGAAGGGGGGTGCTCTGATGTTACATTAGGATTAGCATCCGCTGAAGCCGTATCTAGTGACGCTTGCATCACTAGAACTTTTCCCACAACAACTGATACAAAGGACACTAATCAGAAAAAGTCGTGTTGTTGTTATTTTAATGACTGTTCGAGACAGGGTTTGAACCAAGGACCTTCGGTTTTGTAGTCAACGTGCTAACTACTTCAGCCAATGCCACCCTCTGTGGTATTCTAAGTTGCTTTAGATTTAAAAAAAATTCAATGGATAACAAGGATAAGTATTATTTATTATCTGCCTGACTGTATATATTTTCCAACAGCTAATGATGCTTTCGTGCAACTAGTTCAATTCATGCAGATGCAAAGTTTATGCAAACAATTTACATAATCCGCGTTCATAATGCATAGCAAAAGTAACCTTAAAAATAATTGAAAGAACAAGTTATTCAAAGTACTAAAAAGGGGAAATAAATCTTGAATTTTATTTATTATAAATCAGTTATACGTATTGAGTTATTAAAAATAAGGCACTTAAAACAACTAAAAAAAATTTTGCTGCGGGAAAACTTTAATCTTTTTTAGGTCATGAGTTTGAATATTGTTATTATTTTGAAAAAAAAACTAAGAAAATTGGTTTTCCAACTGTAAGCATTTGTATTCTATAAAGAAAAATCTTTGCATACAATTCTTTTTTTTTGTAATTCATATTTCATAATTTTTCTTTCATTCATTTTGCAATAATAAGCCAATAAAAAATTCATATTAGTTTCTATTTTTATTGTTCCTATTTCTTGCCATATATTCAAAGCTAGAATGTAGAAAAAAAAACCATATTGCCCTTGGTATCTTGCCATTGTTATTGATATTCTTCACTTAGCACCTTGTTAGTTTTTTTTTCCTTTTGATTTTCTTCATAATTTCTTTTTTTGCTGTTTAGGGTTGAAATAGAAATCACAGTAAAAGAAATATTATACCATCATGTTTTATGAATATTTCCTTAATGTTTTTTTCCACATTTTGCGTTTTAACTCGTAGCAACTGACAGTTTTGCCTGTATTCTTAGCCTTCAAGTTTCTTTTTTTTTTTTGTACAATTTTGTCTGTTGGTTTCTTTTACAAATTTCTGCTTTTGGTTTAGTGTTGTTTTATTTTTTTATTAAGGGGTGTGGTGGTAGTTGTAGCTTTAGTTTAATATTTCTGCACAATTTTTTGTTGTGTTGCAAAAACATAAATCATTTTTATTTGCAAAACATTGGCATGTTGTTTTTACATTTTTGCTTGCTGTTGCTCGTATGTTTGCTTGTATGTTCTGTAGATGAAGTAGTTTCTTTGGAAGAGAAGGTAAGCCAATTAACAGTACTCCTTTTGAGTTTAAATAAAATCATAAGAATTACTCATATGATATATCGTTTCAATATTGACGATAGATTATTTTGAAGCCACCATTAAGTTTTTAAAAGCTTATGAAGAAAGTTAAATATGATTCAATAATATCACTACGATATATTAAGTGTTTTTTTTCTCACAGCTACCCTTGTTGGGCATTCCCCACAAAATATTCTTTGTTATGGGTTTTTCCAATTTAACCTTAATAATAAAAAAAAAACAATAAGAAGCATGTTAAACCCCTTAAAGCTGTGATCTTTATGGTCATAGTCTGTCGACTACAAGTAGCACAAATACAAGTAATCATATACCTTAAGGGAGTTTTTAGCCAGTTTAGCTGAGTGTGTACAAAGGGAAAGTAGTCAAGTGTCATATTTCATGCAATACATTAGAGATGTTTAACAATTTTCCACACAGGCACAAATATTTACAAGTTACACACACACACACACACACACACACAAAGGCACACTTACATTTTCACTCAGTTGTTGTTATTAAGCTGAACCAGGGATGGAAAAGTTAGTATTATTGTACTTTTTTCAGCACTATTTGAATGCCAAAAGTACCGTAGCATCCCAATGACCAATTAGGCACTATTGTACATTTTTCCCCTATTATATTACACGCCAAAGATTGCACACAAAAATATTTAATTATAAAGAAAATAATTAACCGAATGAAGCGATGTTTTTCGATATTTCAAGAATTGCCAGGGGAACATTATTTCTACTAAATTAATTTCTAAATATGAAAAAGGTATTTTTCGTACCGAAGAGAGCAGCGTACTATTAACTTCGACTGTCTCTAATCGAATCAAAACAAAGGATGGAAAAGTATAACCTAAATTTTACTTTTATATTGAGTCTGATAGTATTTTGTGTACCTGCTGAAATTAAAGATTAATATTAATTAATAATATAATAATTGTACTTCAAAGAACCTTTTTGTTAATTGTAAAGTTTTTAATACATCATACATTATGTACAAATGAATTTTACGTGCATTTTTAGAAAAAGCAAGTATTAAAAAATATAAAAAAAAAGAGTTTTCGGTTCAATAATACTGAAACAAGTACAACTTTTCTTGAAAAATAGTGCAATTTATAAATCTGATTTCACATAGCTGAGCTGAAGATTTTTTTTTTGTTGCACATGAGGAAGAGCTGAAGAATTTAGTCTACGTCAGGGATGGAAAAGTTGGTGCTAGTATCTCAATATACATTTTCTGTTATATTGAAAACTATTGAATTAATGTTTCGCGTTCTTATTTTTAAGTTACAGCTTTTCGCTGAGTGTACCTTTTGCTTGAAGGTATTAGAAATATAAAAGATAATTGAGTAAATGAAGCGATGTTTTCCGATATTTCAAGAATTGAATTAAAATGTCAAAATGGTATGTTCATATGTACCCTAGGGAGAAACATACTATTTACTTCAACTGTATCTAATCAAATCAAAACGAAGGATAGAAAAGTATATCTCAAATGTTACTTTTATATTCAGATCTCAACAAATGAGTCTTTTGCGTACCTTCTGAAAAAATGAAAAAAAAATTAATATTAATTAATAATAATTAAAAAAAAACTTTTTTAATTAGTCCTCGTCCAGACTTGCATTTTTCGTTGCAGCAATTCTTGAGTTTATTGGTGAGAGGGGTGAGTAAATAGGGGAGGGGTACACAGTTGCTAATTTAAAGTTTGTAGATGTGTTTGACGTTTTATTTTATTTTATTTGTTCAGTTGTATGAAAAACACAAAATGTAAAGCAAACATTTAAAATAATTGTTAATTTTTCAGGAAAATTTTTTGTGAAATAGAATTTTTTAATACTTAATTGCAAAACTAGAATTTCCTAATGTGGACACTTATGCAATTTCAAAGCATAATTTTTAAAAATTGCAAGTCTGGGCGAGGACTTAATTAGAAAAAAAAATATATTTAAAAAAATAAAAATAAGGAATTTTCTAAAAAAAAATTACAACTTTTCGTAAAAAATACTACAATTTGTACATCTGATTTCTCATCCCTGGACTACGTATACAAATGGTAATGTTTATATGTGGTAGGAAGAGTGAGAGAAAGATAGAGAGATATAGAGGCATAAGGACGTGTAAATGTTGCTTTAAGGAAAGCTTATCTTTTCGACATGATTTCTTTTTTGCTAAAAAGTAATTGCAAGAATTATGTTGTTAGAAACTTGTATGTTAATGTGTATTGTTGTATATTTCCCTAACAACAATTATTATTTTGCATAATGTTTGTACTCGTAATTTCTTCTTGGTTATTGAAATTTTCTCTACTCTGCATTGTAGTCGTCCGGCTAAAGTGTTTTTATGATTTATTGAAAGGCTGAAAATTAATGTTACAAAATTTTTTTTCAAGTGATTTTTCTATTATATTAGTACTATCAAGAAACAATATTTGATCAATTCATACGCCCAACTGTATTAAGGCAATTCACAGAGACTTGTAAATTGATAAATAAATAAAATAAATAAATTACTATTTAAGGCCAAATAGCAAAATTGAAACTGTCACAAGGGTTACAACCGTCACATACCTATTTACAGATCATCTGAAAATTGCAGTTACATGTATATTTTTTCCAATTGCTCTTTCGTAAACGGATTGGATGACCTTCTGTTCTTTTAGAAAAGATGGTTGGCTGTGTGCCGTCACACTGTTCTTCCAGAAAACATAGTTGGCTATCGGCCAGTTTTCTGTTCTTGTAGAATATATGGTTGACTATTTTTTTTTATTAAAAGAGAAGCAACACTCAGGCCATTAATGTCTACTACTATTACCAGGTGTTACGTTCTTTAGGAAAGGGATAGTGATAGAGAAGACAGGTGGTGAAGGAAGAGATAGAGGAAAGCTTCTTTCTTTTACAACTCTGCTTTTTGCACGTTTTTTTATAATGCTGTGTTGCAGCGCCTCTCTGATATTAAATGAGGCGTATTAATTTTTTGAAGCTGTGTTTTGTAGCCATTTTATTGATTATTTTACTTCGCCGATGATTTTGCAACACAACGAAGGATTGTGATCTGATGATACATTAGGATTAGTATCTACTGAAGTCGGTATAGTTCAGTGACCAGTGACTATGTCTTCATCACTTGAACTTTCCTACAACAACTGATACAAAGGGACACTAATTTACATTAGAAAAATGCCTAGTGTTGTTATTTAATGACTGTTGGATACAGGGATTGAACCCAGGATCTTCGGTTTTGTAGTCAACGTGATAACTACTTAAGCACACGCCACCCTCAATTCTCATAACATTGTTTTGTTAAAGAAAATACGGTAGGCTTTGAGATGGTACTATTTTGTTCTAGAAAAGATGGTTGACTTTGGGACACTGCTCGGCTTTTATTGAGAACACGTTTGGCCATGTGATGAAACTAAATTTTTGTTGAAAGGAAAGATGACATATTGTTCATATAGAATATATGGATGAATATTTAATACCACACCGTCTTTATAGAAAAGTCGCATGGCTATGTGATGGCATAATGCTTTTAAAGATAAAATGGTAGCTAACCAACTTGATGACATACTTTGCTTAGAAAAAAGATGAAAGACTATGTGATGACTCACTTTGCCTATAAAAAGGATGTTTCGTACAGAAAATATGGTTAGTTATGTGCTGGCATGCTCTTTTTATAAAAAAAGTTGACTATGTGATATCACACTCTCTTTATAGAAAAGATGGTTGACTTTGTAACGGCACACTGTTCTTATTAAAAAAAAAATTTGAATTTGTAATTGCTGAGTGTTCTTATAGAATAGTACAGTGACTATGTATTTTCAAGGCCTTTCAATAGAAAAGATGGTTGAATGTTCTTGTTAGAACGATGGATACTTACTTGAAGATATGTCTTTCTCATTGAAAAAATGGTAGTTGGCTACATGATGTCACACTGCTTTTATAAAAGATGGTTGGCAAGAGACGGTTTACAAATGGCATATCAGGCCATAACTGCCAAAAAAGCTTAAGCGACAGAATTTTCAACACTAGTTTTTTTGATGAAAATCGATTACTTGCGATCGTAAATAATCGACTATCGCCTAAAAATAATGACCGAAAATAAAGTCTTTTAAGCTACTTAAGCGGTTATGGCACGATAAGATTGTTACAACGAAAAGTTAACTATCATATAGTTCACTTATAAAATAACTTGACCACACCATAGCAAACTTTTCTTTCAGCAAGATGAATTACATCACAGCAAACTCTTTTAACAGAAAAATTTACTATGTCAAAGCACATTTTTCTTAAAGAAAAGTGGACTGTGCCAAAACCCACTTTTCCTATAGATAACTCGATTGTCTCACAGCACACTTTTTTACAAAAAAAGTTATAGTGCTACAGCTCACTGCTATTACATAAATTTAAAGAGTGCTGTGATACACCTAACTGAAATAGTTGACTGCGATATAAAACAATTTTCTTTCACAAAAGTTGTTTGCACACTTTCCTTACATTACATTATTTGGGTTCTTCAAAATGAACAGAACTTTCCCAAAAAAAACGTCTTATAAGCAAATACTACTTTCCTAAAACCTTTTACAAAACAATCCATAATATTTTCATACACGTCTTATAATTAAGACAACATTTTATCCATAATTTCATTCTCCAAGGAGTGATTAATATTTTCTTAATGTCTTTTAACTAATGATCATTTTGGGGAAGTCATAATCATAAAAGCATTAGCAAAGCCAAAAAACATTTCTATTCGAAATGTTAATGACTATGTTATTTTATTATAATTTAAGGGCAAAGAAAAATGTTTCTTCTTTTAATGGTTAATAAAGTTTTAAAATTGAAGAAATCAAAAAATTAAATATCTAGGCAGGTAGTAATATAAATTTTGGCTTTTGCTTGTTACCTAGGTTATCCTTTTCAACAGTTGTTCAACTTTATATTTATCATAAAATTTTAAATTATGTGCTGTTAACACAAAGCATTTGTGCTAGACGTTTTGAAATTTTCGCTAAGTTTACAAGTTCAATGAGCGTATTATGAAAACAGCAATATTATTTATAAGTATTATAAGTCTTTGTGTGAAAAAGTTGCATTAATTGTAAACGTTACTTTAATGTTGTTAAGCAAATAATAAAAATTTAGGTTCATTAAGACGACTGCATATAAGAGGGCTTCTATGAACTCTAAAATAGACACAATCTTGTATAAGAAAAAATTGTCGGAGGCACGCCCAATAAAATGAAGTTTTAAACATCACGTACTTCTTCTTAAGCAACAGATTTTAAAATTGTTTTTTTTTTGTTTGAAAGAACATTCGTAGCTCTTTTAGACTGCCAAATGAATGCAGCGTTCTCCAGGCTAAAATCTGGCCGATCCTAAAGGCCATGGAGCTGGTGGCCAGGAATGTAGCTCAAGGTGCAAAGGCAACCTTCTTCGTCGACAGCCAGGCAGCGCTAACAGCTTTGAAGGGACACAATGTCAAATCGAAACTTGTTAGTGACTGTAGTAGAGCCTTCAACTTTCTTATGGATAAATATAGTGTCAGACTATGTTGGGTTCCTGGCCGCAGTGTTGAGGGAAATGAAATTGCCAATGAGCTGGCAAGAATAAAGTCGGCATTAGATTAGGGAATGGCAGACAGATTGGTGAAATCACCGACAGGTCATTACTATATGGAACTCAGTAATTGGGTAGAAAGTAGAACCAACAGTTCATGGCGAAGTAGAGAGGATTTTAGAGTCTCGAGAGTTTTAATGCCAAAACTTGATTCAAGAAAATCCAAACTACTGCTGTTTATGATTGTACCAACCAAATAAAAATTTTAATTTGACATTAAATTCGACACGATAAGATTATCTCCAATGGCGTATGACTATTCCCAAGGCATATTCTTATAACGCCGACTTGCCTTAATTCGCTTTACAAATTCATACTTAGGATGTCAATGAAACCAAATTTATATGAAGTATATTCTGCTCAATTTGCTCTGAGAAATGTATACTTTCAATATCAAAAAGTGTACTGAAAAATGTGTGTTGACATCTGATAGATATTCAAATTATAAGCGGCTAAAAATAGTCACCTGGTCGGTTGCGACTGAAAAATATGTGCTGACATCTAAATGATAGTCAAATTGCAGTTGAGGACACCTGATATAGCTTCTTCTGAACTGTCACTCAGTTTTAACTTTTTGTTTCTACAGGTTCTTCTCTTGCACACTACCTTCACTCCCAATAATCGTTGGAATAACACAAAAGATAACATGACTTATAAAAAACAAAAACTTAAACATCTACTATATAAATATTAACACAATGTTTACTAATGATATGTCATGTCAACTATATAAAAACATTTATTTACACATACAAGTAAATAAATATAACGAACATGCTGGCATATATTAAATTTATACAAAAGCCACAAAAACATACAAAGCATAAAATCACCAGGATTATTTATTTAAACAAAAAACCAAAAACAAATAAAAATCAAACTTATTATGGAAACATACCTGCCGCAGGCTGAACATAATCATTTATAGTCATAAACGAAGACTTCATCTATAAAATAAATAAATACGAGTAAGCGGTAATATCCTGCAGGAAAAGGAAAGCCATGAAAAGCACACACACACACAACTAATATTTAAATCATTTCATTTACATACGTGTCATTTTATCAATGTGCTGTTGTAGAGTAAAAAATCTAAACGATTTAATTTTGATATGATAAGTATTATACATTAAGAGCTTTAAATTATTAAAATATTTAAAATAAAATAAATTCTGCAAAGTTTTATCTTGTGCCAGTACTTGCTGCACCTCCTCCTCCTTTTTCTAGCTCATGATATATTCATTAATCTTTTATGTTGCTTTTTCCTCCAGAGTGGGTAAAAAAAATTACATAACTTAATTTTAAGCAGATAGAAAAACTCTCATCAATTTCATTGTAGAAAACTTTTTTTTTTTAATTTTTTGTTCAAGTTGTTGAAAAGTTAATGTCTGTGTTGGAAAAACAATCAATGATGCATCATTGTACTTAAGAGACAGTGAAAAAAAGTGAATGTCATAAAAATAATGAATAAGGAAAAATTTAATATTTCAACCGAAAATTTACATCATTTATTTAATCGTTAGACATTAACGAGATGAAAGTGGTTTAATTGATTTTTAAAGTTTGCGTTTAAAATTCTTTTATTTTAAGTAAAAAAATTAAGTAAATTAATAGTTTCCTCATAATTTGTATGTCGTGAGATGTGAGACCTTTGTTATAATCAAGCTGCAGTTCTTGATTGAGCTCCAATGTATTCCATTAATGCTGGGACTCACTATTCTACACAATCGTACGACTTACGAAATAAAACAACTCTGATCTGATGAATTGTTCTTGTCTCTTGAATATTCTCATAAACTACATCGCACCAGGGTTTTATTTTCTCAAAAATCGCGCGATTGTGTAGAGTAGTGAATCAAGACTTTTTTTTAAATTTTCTACTTCACAGTAAATTCTTCTTATAGAAAAGATAACTGTGTCAAGAGACTGTGTTTAAGCAAACTTTTTGTACTGAAAATTAAAAACAAAATTTGTTATAGAAAATTAAAGTGTGCTGTGACATATCTAAATTAAATAAATTTATATAAAACAATTAATTTCTTTTAGAATAGTTGACAAAGTTGAGGTACAGCACAATTTTCTTACAAAATCATTTGGTTTCTTATAAACGATCAGAACTTATTCTAATGCAACTTTTTAAAAACAAAAAAATATTTTTCTAAAACCTTTTACAAACCAATCCATAATAATTTCATACATATCTTATAATTACGCAAACATTTTATCATAATTTCCTTCCCCAAGGAATGATTAATATTTTCGTAATATCTTTTAACTTCTGATCATTTTGGGGAGGTCATAATCATAAAAGCATCAATAGTGAATCGTCGCTTTCGATAACGAACTGATTCGATCACGTATTTTCAGTTTGAGATTATGACATTCGATATCGTACCATATTATTAAATTTTTCGATCGCGAATGCCAAACAAACTGAAACATGCGATCAAATTAGCTGGCTATCGAAAGCGACGATTATACCCTGTTGTAGACTTCAGTAAAAATACTATCTAGACACACGGTAAGGTGTCTGCCAAGTTCAAGCAATGTTTAGAGGAGGCACACTATACACACGAATCAACTTATGCAGAGTCTACTCCCTCGAACCAACCAGACCTCAATTTAAAGCTACTAAAACGTTACAGTTCAACACTGGCAAGATCAAAGAGTTCCCGGAACTCAAGAGAGTCCACAGTGTCAATTCTCTTTTCCTGCTTGTTCAGGGCAGCGGAACAGAAATGATTCTATACTTTCCTCTTCATCGATGTCTTGGCAACTACGGCAAACAATTTTCATACAAACACAATTAAAATTTTATAAAAAGTTTGTCGAAAGCCATAATTTTAACCTGGTAAATTTCTTTAGAATGCCAGAAATTCCAATATGATTTAGTTTTATCTGTTCTTATTTTATGAAGGATCTAAATACATTTATATACGTCCAGGGAAATCATCGTAAAATTAGTCAGAATTAAAATTCGATTTTCGGAAATCCATAAAAACCTTGAACTTTTACTTACAACAGTTATTTTTATTGCTCCTAATGTTACTAAATTATTTAGTAAAGTTTTAAAATTAAAGTTTAAAGTAACTACACATTTTTTAAATCTAATTTTTTTTCATTAAAACTCTCTTGCAAACTTAGATTTGTATGATGATAAATTAATTTAATAGAAACTTTTTACACTTTTCTAATGTATTTATCTTGTTAAAATTGTATTGCAATTAAAGTGCATATGTCAATAGGACCACAATACACTACAGATCTACAAGGTGGCACAAAACTAATGTCTTAATTTCATAAGGCAGCCGTTTTTGCTGATGGCCCCAACATTTTACTGTGCTTTGATATTTATGATGTAGATATATAGAGAAGCCTAAAAGCTTTGGAGTTATACTATACACCGAAGAATGGATATGAGTACTCAAAAAAATATACATAACGTTACCTTAATATAAAAATGTCCTAACTCACTATTTTTTTGAAATCGAGATTTTTGCATTTTTCAATACATTACGAATGACGAATAACAAAAAACAATTTTCTCTCTCTCTCTCTCTCTCTCCCGACGTGGACAAAATTCGACATCCATCCCAGTTATATTCCTAGCATTAGATTTCTTGTAGCGATATATAAACAATAAATAAATAGTCTTCATATTAATAACTGCATATAAACCTAATTGTAGCACAAACAATTCGATTGCTAACATATTTTCTCTCAAGTAATGACTATGACTATAGCCGATTCCAAAAAACAACAGTTCCTATACTGCGTTGTTGCAAAAAAAAAAAAACTAAAATATGCTAAAACTAAAAATAAAGAGGCACAAGTGTATTAAGCGCATTGACTATCTCTCATATTTTTAGTCTGAGTGTATTTATATGCAGGCTATGGATATGTAATCGGACAAAAAATATAAGCATGATACTTGGGATGTTTATTCATCATTCGCCACCACGGTGCACGTAGATATAAATATATAGGTGTATATAAAATGGAATGGAAAATGGGTGGGTGGGTGGCTACTTGCGAACATGCTTTATGTATGTATGTAAACAAAGTAGCCCTGTATAGACGCATGTGTAGTCAATTAATAGTCAGAGTATTTTAGTACTTATGTGTGTGATTGTAGCTCACACAGCCTATAAGTTTCAGTTATAGTAATTTGTGCTGCATTATCTTAAAAACGTGTTTAATCCTAGTTATTGGATGCTTATAGTTATATGTATTCAGTTTAAAATAATGCGTGCCACTACTAAAAAAGTACTTTAAATCCCAAACTTTTGTCATTCTTTGATATACAGCTCAAAAGCGAGAAGTTATTATTAATGCTTATTTAACAAATTTTCAATTCGTTGTTTTAACGCAGTATGAATTTTGTGTTAGTATGCTTCGTCATCATGTTTTATATCATGGTCAAATTATACAGGTAGCCTCGAAGCGACAGCTGATAGAGCTTTTTATTTGTTTGTTTTGTAATGTGATCTGCCAAATGTTGTTTATGTTTTACCAATACACGCGAATTATTAAGGCTGTACTAAGACAAACAAAGCTTTGCAAGACCTAAGTACATGTCTCTTATTTTCTCTTTGTTTTTTAACAGTTGTCATTACAAAACAGCAATAAAAATATCTGTTGTTTTATTTGTTGTACATTTGTTGTAGATTCGCGGCTACCTATACTATTGTATTATGTTTCATATGCTGGAACAATTTAACGTTTAACTGAGCGTCTCCTTTAAACTAGATCCACTTCAGATGTCAAAAGAAGTGGCCGGCTTCATATTTATCACTCAACGATTGCTGTGGCCGATTATGTCTCAGAGACTTCACAACTATAAACGAGACAAAAGTGCACACGTGTCCTTAAAAGATATAAAAAAAATCCCCTTCGCACTAGGATAATTTACTGCCATACTTTGTTATATATCGTGCAAGTAAAGAGTGATTTCTTATCAAAAATCATAATTAGTGGCTAAGTCTATTTCCACAAAAATGGATATTTAACAAACAAAACTTGCAGATATTCAGAACAGTGAAAATCCGAAATCTCGAAATGATTGAATTAAATCCATAAAAATATATTGTCCCCAATTTTTTTTAACACGCCGTTGGCAACACCGTTACCGTAAATGGTAAGCGTTACAGGCAGATACCAAACGAGTATATTTGTCGCAAGCTGCTACATTAGTCTCGATCTTTGTTGGCTTATTAGGAGCGATCAGCGATGGAGATTTTGTGATAACAATTTCCAGATCGAGTAATCTCCCGTTTTCAATATTTCCACTATACGTACAGATCACCAGATCATCTGGACTTGACACAGCAAAACACGAACCTTGCAATACTTGAAAGCTAAGATGGGTAAGGAAGAATAAATTACGAATTTGAAGCAAGATATTTTGTGAGCAACATCTCAAAATGCCGTAAAGCGCCTAAAACTATGCATCAATGCGCGAAAAGGCCATTCAAATTATATAATTTTTATCAATTAATATTACACTTTCAAATAAACTTTTTATTAAAAAACAGAACTAATTTTTTTTCTTTTGTAACAAAATGGCAGTTAGTTAAAATTATAACATTACTTTTGTGCCACCTTGTGCTCACGCACATAATATGTATGTGTATGTGTGTGTATGCAATGAACAACTGCCTTGCATCCGTGCAACACATGCATCTGATAAGTGGATTATACAATTTTAAAGTTCAAATTTAATTGTTGTTGAAACTTGATGCCATTTTAATTTACATATGTATATGTACGTATATATATCTACATATGCAGATGTTTACACACTCAAATACTTGTGTATATATAAACATACTAAGATATTTGCCATATGTGGCTTTTGAGGTTTTCAAAGAAAACTTTTTAAATCGTTATTGAGGTTAAGACTCAACCATAAAATGTGGTTAAATGGTTACAAAGTTTTCAAGTTATAGAAATAAATAAATTAGTTTGAAATAAAAACAAAACATTTATTGCCAAATACACAATATTAACATGTGTTTAAAGTATGAAATAAAACCCAAAAAAAATTTAAAAGGCAAAACAAATTTTTTTTTTATTTTGTAACAAATTACATACATATTATTAAACCTTACCACATGGCTTTGAAAATCTTTGAAAATCAATGAGCCTTGCATGCCATTCTATCTTAAATTCCCTTTTCAAATACAGACGAGTTAAGCGAAATTTAGCATGCAACCACACGCTGTGTTCAAACTTTATTGATGAATCATCAAAACCTAGTTCACATACTCGCATTTAGTGGTTGGTTAATAGTTATGACAAGGATAAAGGACGGGCCACTTTATATTTTCAAGGAAAAAGCTTTCATAGTCCTCTTTCATAATAACGTGAGTAATGATAAAGTGTTTGTGGTTTAAGTCTAAAGGCAAATAAGTTAAATATTCTTGACTTCTTATTCATGATGATGATGATGATGATGCTAATGATAAATTCAATGTTACTGATGAGAAAGAGGAAAAACTTTTGAAAATATTAAATAACAAACACAACCGATTCCTGGTGCTACAAAACCACAATATCAAGATGTATTAGAGATTTACATCAACTCAAAGTTGTGAAAAGTTTTTAATGTTTTCAAGCTTTTGGTTTTAAACAATAATATGTGAATGTTGTTTTTCATTTGAATGAATTGTGTAGTCGTATGTTTAATCAATTCTATTTTACATGATAACAATTTGTTAATATCTTTAACTGTTTTCAGTATCATGTAACGTGATTGACAGTTAAGCATTGAAATTGAAAAAAAAAATATATAACAACATCAGAAAATAAAAAATAAATACAAAAAGTAGTCATGAAATTAATTAAGAAAGGGAAGAAATTATTTTCTGGAGTTATGCTTGGAACACAGCTGGGACGAACGATAAGATTCTAGGTTCTTCGATAAGAACTCGCTGCGTAAATTCGTCGTGTGAAACACAATAAGTACGAATTTACTCAGCGAATTCAGCTCTTATAATTGATGAAGTTTGCTGTTGTGTGTGCAAAGAGAGAGAGAGAAAGATAGAGGAAATTTGTTTTTTCGTCGTTCATCCGCGTAAAAAATAGTAGTAAATATATCTCAGAAATGAAAATGAAAGCCATTAAAATGCCCGAGATTGGCACGATTTGATTTTATTTATTTAATCTAACAAAGATATTAGTTTTATTTGAGTAACAAATTTATTTGTAAAAGAACAATTTAATTTGTGGCAGACAAATTCAAAACTCACTATAAAAAAATATTTTTTATTCTATATAACAAGATCACAAAACTGCAAAAATCAAAGTATAACTTAAAATGCAATAAGTAAAGAAAAGATGCAAAATTTGCTTATGTTAAGTCAGGATTCAAAGTAAAATAAAGGGTAAAAAAATCCCAAACATAATTTTGCACGATGTTTTAATTTCAAATTAAAAAATAATTGCATGAAAAATAAATGATTATATAAGATAGATTCACCCCAAATTCATTTTGCAGAACTCATACTTGGAATGTGGAAAAATTGTAATGAAAAGTGTGTATTGACATCTGGAGGATATTCAAACCACAAGTGGGCTGTTGAAACCACCTAATCATAAATTCGCATTGATGAAAATCTACGCAAACTATTTTTATTATTTTATAAATTATTCATAAAAAATTATGTATGTGTTCTGGCTTTCACATCGTTTTCACATTTTTTTTCTTGTGATTTCGGATGTTAAAACATATCCTACGCCTATTTAAGTTGAAATTTAGAAAATAAAAATTAATAGTATGTGTTCTTGCATCCGATTTTAGATGAAAACGATTGTTAAATAAACGATTTCAAACTTTCAGATTTTTTCATTTTCACTTTTGGCAAAAAAACTCGTAAAAAATTGGATGCAAGAACACATACTATTAATTTTTATTTTCTAAATTTCAACTTAAACAGGCGTAGGATGTGTTTTAACATCCGAACTCACAAGAAAAATGTGAAAACGATGTGAAAGCCAGAACACATACATTAGTTATTTATATGAACTGAAGACAATAAATTCTCGCCCTGTGAAAAAAACTTGTTTTGGCATCGATGAGTTCAGCAAAATTCGCAATCTCAAAGATAGTCATGAGGAATACGCATAGTTTTTTTTTTTCTTTTTTTTATAGGGCCAGCACCCAGGGGATAACTTTTACTCATGCAATGCATTGTGCTAGAACAAGGAAAATAAATTATAGGGAAGGATGATAGAGGGAGTAGTGTCTGTGGACATTTGATTTAAACTTTCTCACGCTGGTAGCGACAGGAAAGACCTCCGCAGGTGGTTGATTCCACATACGTATAAAAAAGGAATTCTCTCTGTAATGCGTAGTGCAATTCATTGGCCAATCGACCACAAAGGGATGTGCTCTGAATGAGGCACGGGTTGTACGTATAAATGTGCGGGTTTCAGAAACAATTTCCCTAATTTCATTAGAACACATTCCGTTGTAGTAACGATAGAACAATGAAATGCACCCCACATTGCGTCGATGCTTCAATGAATTAATAGAGTTGGATACCTTACTGTCACCGATGAGCTTCTCTTGCCCAAAATAGACTTTAAAGCGGCGGCCCATACATAGAGTTGTATTCCATTTTCGGTCGGATATAAGTGGCATAAACAGTAAGGAGATCAGATGGGTGAAATATCGTTTGCACTGCTTCAAAAAGCCGAGGCACTTGAAAAATGTGTTCAGTCCATCGAACATCACACTGTATTTTCATGCCAAGAACATCAAGAGCATCTGATTCCGTAATACTTATACCTATACCATAGTTACGGAGGCAACAGCATTTTCGGTCATGCGTCTATTTGTAACCATGCAACATTAGTTCTTACGGGCGTTAAAGTCGACCCTGTTCGCATGACCTCATTCAGAAATTTTTGCTAAATCATGGTTTAGTCTCACTTAATTAAAATTATCTATTTTCCCCTAATATCTGGCATATCTTCAGCCACTCACAGTCTGTGCACTGAAATTTTGATGCATACTCAATAGGGGTTCATAAATTGTTTTACTAATCAAAAAATCGCATTTTCTTTTTCTTCCGAATTTCATAACTTTCCAAAATGATGTACTCAGTAAGACTAAGAACCTGAAATAGATTTCATATCAAATATTTTTGATTTTTTTTTCAATTAATTTTTCTCTTCCCTAATAATTTCAATTATTCATGGCATTCGAACAACTCTGTGTATTCATTTTTAATTTCTTTTTTATAACATCCTGAATTTATTATCAAATAGTTTTGCTTGCAGGGTATTTTACATCAATTTTGTTTTGTTCATGCATGTTTTAATGGACATCAAAAATGTACAATGATCTTTTTCTATTAAAAAAAAATTATACAAACTATTATTTAGTGAAATGTACAATGGATATCATAGTAGGAACATGTAAACTAAACTAAAAAAGTTAAAAACCTGATTAAACGTGTAAAATGGTATATGAAGTTACTATATTTATTCATAGAATCTACTTTTTGAATTTCATTCCGGGCACAGGAGTTTGGTGGACACCACTGTTCTAGATGCTGCTGGAAACTTTGATTTTTTTTGCTTTCCCCAACAGCATGTTGCTTTGCATACCCTAATGTCACATGTTCTTAAACTACAGCCTGCTTGTGATTTACACTATAATTTAGTATTTTGTATTAGGGCTCATAAAGAAAAAACACTTGCATTTAAGAAAATATCTGTATTTTTACTTCATTTACTCCTACATTATATACGCCTACTCCAAAGATCAAGTGTGTGTCTGGCCTTTTAGAGAAAACCTTACAATGCTTAAAAATTTTGCAAATGCTTAAGTGCAATTCGCTCAATACATTAAACATTTATGCTTACTACTTATTTGTATGAATGCAATGGTATGCTTGTAGCATGTGTCTAACTTGTAAATGTGATAAATGTTAAGGACATTTAGATAACTTCCTTAACACTTTGCATTTTCAAATTGATTTAATGTTATTGTCAGTATACAAGATAATAGTCTAACACCTAAATATTTGTTCTTTAACACTCAAACACGTACATATGTATATGTGTATGTACTTGTAAATGGCAAAGCAATAGCACAGTAGGGCTTAAAATCTGTTTTATAGACTAGTGCGTATGACACAAAATTTATGCACAGTACTAAGGATACTTCTACCAAACACGTACACTTTATATGCTTAAGTGAGGTAGGGCCAGACATGTAGTTGATAATCAATAAATCTTGAAAAATTTTGTTTTATCTAAAATAACATATATTTTACATATAGATATACAGAAAATTGTCAATAATTTGAATTTCAAACGACCAGAGATAAGTTCAAATAATCAAGAGTTTAAAGTAACAAATTTTTTATTTAAAAAAAATAGATAATTGTAAAGAAAAAAATGTCATGCTTTTAATGAACTTCCGGTTGTAGTCAGAACTGCATCATTACTTGTGTCCGCTTTGAAAGCTAAAGACATTGAGTGGCAGACGATCTAATTTTTTGTTTATTTCAAACATATTTACACCGTTACATTATCAGCACAAATTATAGGGAGTAAAAAAAGCCAAAGTTCAAAGTATAGAATATCGCCCAGCAAGATGCATTCAAATGTACTCATATGCATATAGACAACACAAATTATTATTTTGTTTTAATTTAATTTAATTTATCTTTATAAAGCACAGCTGATTAAAAACTAAAACATAACCATTTTCCTTTTTAGGGATCCGTACACCAAAGGAGAAAAGGAACCGTATGGTTTTGTTGTGTGTCTGTCTGTATGTGCGTCAGAGGATGTTTTCTCGAGAACCGTAATAGCTACGAATCTGACATTTTCACAGTATATTTCCGCTACAATAACAATATATGACAGTTACCCTGGAGTTAATGTCGACGTCGTCGACGGCGTCAAATGTCAAAAAAAAAGTTGAATCGTATGAAATTGTATGAGAGCAGTTAATCTCAACGCGTTGCAACGCCGTAAAAGTTCAATCTGTTTCAACTTTTTCGGCGTTAAAACGCCGTCAACGACATCGACATTAACTCCACTATTAAAGCGAGCAACGAAAAATATTGTAATCCTAATGTAATATACTGACAATTATAAACAGACACTTGAAATGTTCAAAGTTAGTGTATTTATATCCAGACTGCAAAATAATCAAAATCGCGATTAATCGCACCTTTTAATCGTTATCGTAATCGAATCCATTAATCGCTCGATTACGATTAAAAAAAGTTCCCTTTTATTAAGCAAATAATTTATGAAAAATTTGCATACAGGCTCATAAAAAAATAAAATTCAAATTTTTAATATAAAATATGTACATATGTATGTGTGTATATACATTTGGCCCAAATATGTCTATATGTCCAGGGCTTAGGGGGTACAATGATAATGCAAAACTTCTGGTCGGTTCATTTTGGTGGACTAAGGGTGATCCTTATTACTTGTACTTCAAGTCGACTCACGAACCTCCTCGTGGTGGCCCCTGGGCGATGTTCTTGACCGTCGTCAAGCATCGGCGAGTCGTGAGAGGCGATTGCAGCGAATGTTCTCCCAGTGGGAGCGGCTGCAAGTCTATGCTCCTTGTAGGAACAACGGGAATCTATATATATATTTATATATATATGTCTATATGTCTGCATTTTATTGGCGATTTAACAAATCATGAGTAGACTTTAACCCTACTATTGAAAAGTTTCAAACCTCTTATCTCATGCACATACTTTCAAAAATCATTAGAGAATTTACATAGGCTTTTTGGAAATTCCAAGCGAATATGAACCTACTATATTTTCCTACACCTTTGTACAGTAAAAGTATTATAAGTAAAATGATAAATAAAATTAAAATTAAGTATATTATTAAATTTATTATTTTATTTTATAGATAAAATTTCGATAATTTCATTAAGATTGATAACAATATTTTTTATTCGGTTGGCAGATATGTAGGCAGTTTGTCTTTTCTTGGAACCTCGCATTAATACAAAAAACACAGAAATATTAAAAAAAAGCTATAAGTTGGTTTCCGCACCTGATGAATTTATGTCATGATGAATTAACAACTTCGTATAAAAAAAAGGATATAAGATATATTGTTTTTGTATAAATTTGATCGTTCATCATGATATAAATTCATTAGGTGCAGATACAAAATTAAATAAAAAAAATACGTGTGGGACTCGGGGACTGCCGCGGTAAGGCTATTGCTTAGCATATTTTTATCAACTTATGCAAACTTATTTTTTAAGATAAAAATCCTACGAATTGTCTGTTTGTTTGTGTTTATCATTTTTTGTCAACCACGATTGCCACATTGACTAGAAATGTGTTGTAACACCACCCTTTCAAACATAGATAATAGTTTAGCTTTGATTGAGTAAAAGGTACAATCTAATTCATTCATTGTATTACACATTTGGTCTTAAAGCATGTTTGGCACTCTACTCTTAAACATTTGTAGGCAGCTAAACTTATTAAAAAAAAATCCATCTAAATTGGTTGAATAACGAACCTATAAGTTCCTTAATATATTTCCTAAAGGTTTTTCCAATTTCAATCCTTATGAACTAAATAATTATTTTATTGCTATCATTGAGTTTCACTTTGCTCGAAATAACATTTTGACGATATACATATACTTGTTCTTTGTAAGTGTAAAATTTTCCACATTCACATTATTTAACATGTCCAAATTTGTTGTTTATTCATTTGCTTTTCCCAGCCATTTAACATTTGACACTTTAATCAGGCATAAAATTAATTCGTATACGTTACACACAAATAATTACATTAATATTAATTACTTAGCACATACACAGGCATTAACATTAATTTGTGCACTCGTTACTACTAAACGAAATGAGAGTACTCCGGTTGTCCTCGTGCTTTTAAATGTAAATGAAATTTCAATAAGCAAAATGCGGTTGTAAGCGATATTATATTGGTTGCACGCACGTATAAAAATGTGGTAAAGAATAAAATTAAATTAATTTATAGGCCTCTTTGAGGGCCTTTTGCTGAAGCTGCCCCTAATATTTGTGTTGCCAAAGTAATACTATTTGCTCAAAAGTATTTGTATAAAAAGAAGTTTGGGAAATTTTAAAAATAAAATAAAACAGAAGAGAGATGTCTTAGGATATCCGGTTATAGCTATGCTGCTTGGCTATATAAAACAAACTTAATGTGTATAATAACAATGCAATAAAATTAAATTATATGATGTTGTCAAATTTGCTGCAAATATTTCTAAACGTTTCCATTTATTTCCCCTTATTTTCTTTTCTAGCGGCGTACAATTAAATTAAGGTATTATTTGTAGCCGGTGGTGGCTGTACAAAACAAATTGAGCAATTGTTCTCATCGTTTTTATTTTGTTTTTATTTCACTCACTTCAAAGCACGAAACAAAATAAAATTTAAAACATTCCTTTCATTTATTTTCGTAGTCTGCTTTTAAAAACAAACAAATCAAAACAAAAATAAATTTGTAACTGTAAGAGTGCCGATTATTTTTGTTACAAGAATCACAATCCCGTATTGCGCCATAAATAGCATAGCTATGAAAGTACAACTTGTTAGTTACTTTTAGAACAAAATATTTTGGTAATACAATAACACTTTATAATAAAGATTTTTAACGGAAAACTCGAACTTCTCCTGAGAAAATTCAGGATTTTAAAAATTGAGTTTTTTCTATAAAATTCAGGATTTTAAGAATCCAAATCAGAATTTTTCAAATCAAATTCAGGATTTATTGATGGACACAAAAGAAGAAAAGACTACCAAAGGTTAACGAAATATCAAACCTAAAGCTTTAAAAAATAGGTTGATTGAGGGTGGCGTTGGCTGAAGTAGTTAGCACGTTGACCACAGAAACGCTCTGGATTCGAACCCGGTTCTGACAGTCATTTAATAATAACACGACACATTTTTCTAATTTTTATTACAGTCCCTTTGTAGTAGTTGCTGTAGAAAATTTTAAGTGATGAAAGCATAGACACTGGTGACCAAAGTACTCCTGCGTCAGTGGATACTAATCCTAATGTAACATCAGAGCGCCCTCCTTCATCAGCATTTAGTTGCAGAATCAGCGGCATAATAAAATAACTAAAAAAAGTCTAATAAGCACGCTTGAAAATTTAACACGCCTCATTAACACTAGAGGCGCTGCAACACTTCATTATTAAAAAAAAGGGGAGTTGTAAGATAATGAATCTTTCCACTATCTCTTCCCTCACCATATGTCTTTTCTATCACTATCCTTTTCCTAAAGAAGATAACATCTAGTAATAGTAGTAGGCATTAATTGCTTGAGTGTTACTTCTCTTTAAAACAAACATGAGAAAAAGGTTGAAAAATTAGATAAAAAAATTACAAGGCCCTTCTTATGGCCTCTAGAAATTAACATTTAAACAAACACAAACCTACGAGTGTTAAGCTGCTGCTTAGCAACGTGTATCAATTTAGATATTTAACTATTTCCGGATACATTTTGTTTGGTTAATTGAAATTATTTAAAATAGAGTTTTAAAAGTTTAACACACAGTTTCAATAAATTTAATACCCATTAAATATTCAATATTGACAAATATTATTTAACAAAAAAAACATGATTTAATTGTTGTCATTAAAATTGAATTAATATAAATTAAACAATTTTCTTATACAGCAAAAAAAAATATTTCTTTAATCAACATCTCTAAATGAAATAAAACTAAAAATCAATTACAATTTTATTTGTCACAATTAAACTTTTTATTAATTAAATTTCCAAGCAAAAGTTTAACTAAGACATTTAAAATTTAAGTCTTCCCCTCTTAGCTACAAGAAAGTCTCCTATAAAAGTTTGATCCAGCGCCCTAAATTTTGGTACAATTACTCCTAATCCACTTCATATAATTGTTTGGCCTTGTTCAACCGCAATATGAACGAGCTGCGACACAATTTTGAAACCATCGACAAAATGTGGATCTAGCACAACAAACCAAAACCAAAAATGGTTTATATATTTGCATTTTCCACACAAAAATTCATGAATTCTGCTCAAATTGTTGCCTCATCTGCTCTATTCTCCAGATTTAACCCCAAATAGCTATTTTTTGTTCTAAAGCCTGTAGAAACGGCTCACCGGAAAGAGAATTGACTGAACATATAAATTAACTCACAAACAAATAGCTTTTTTGGTTACCTTGACAAATGATATTTTTGACGGGGATAAAAAAATTCAGGAAACTTGGGCAAAAGTGTATAGAGCTCAAAAAAAACTTGGATAAAAAGTAAATAATTTTTTTTCCGAATCCTATGATTCATTCCAAAGGATCCCCGATCTGTTTTTAAATTCTATTTGAAAATTTATTATTTTAACTGCAAAATAATATGCCTCTCATCTGCATGTGACCGTTGTTGTTTTTCGAATTCATAATTTTATATTCCATTGGTTCTTTTTTTTCATAGAAAGAGGACTGAAGGTTGAAATGCAAAAACGCAGTAGCGGTAGTAGTGGCAGTGGCAGTAGCAGTGCAGCCTTAAAAAAGCCATAAATTCATACATATTAATTTAATCGAATTAAGAGCTCTGGAAACAATTATGTGTAATTAATTTTTGCTACTTTATGGCTCAAATTTTGTTTTAATATTTTTTTCATTTATATTCGTTTCCTTTTGTTAAAATTATATACATAAATTTTACTTGACTCTTGGTTCGCTGGCAAACTGACTGACTGACTGACTGACTGGCTGAATAGCTGGCTGAATATTAAACAATAGCTAGGATATTGTAAATGTATACGGATACACATATGTATGTATGTTTGTATATTCTAGTGATATTATGCATTTGTGGCTTTGCCTCTGCATACACAGACAAAACAACACGTATTGTTGTTATTATTAAATTTTCATAATTGGATTTGTAATACTTTGCGTGTGAAAATTCCATAGTCAAACAAATGCAAGCCAGACCAAAAAAAAATTAAAAACAAAAAAAGAAAATAAACAGTCAGTCAGTCATTCCATCGCCATAACTTGTTTCTCGAATCAAGTTTTGTGGACTGGGCTAAAAACATTCCCTGTTTGTTCGTTTCAATTACAAAGTCATTCCACAAACACAACCACAAAAGAAAAAGATTACAAAGGAATAATAAATATTCTGTGTAACTATTTGCTATTTGTTTGTTAAATGCATTTTCATATTTTCTCATAAAAATGGTTTTGTTGCTGAAGTTTTACCACATAAATATACTTGCATAGATGCTCTTATAACACGATGTAGACTTACAGTATTTAATGGATATTAAAATTATTTTATGTAAGAAAAAACAGAAAAAAAAAAACGAAACATTTTGCCAAAATGCCAGTTAAATCCAAAATATTCGTAGAAATTATTAAAATATATTATATTAAATCAATACCATAAAATGAAAATAAACATTATTTTTTTAATGAGACAGGAATGGACTAGCAAAATTGCATTTTTAATTGCATTTTTAAGTTTGAACTTTAGCCTTTATTGTTTCTGTCCTACTGTAGAATATCTTTACATCAAATTTTATGAAAGTAAATATTTTTTTTTAAGTATCTTTTAGCCATTATCTACTGTACATGTCTGACAGTTATTATTATCTCATATTTACCATTACTTTTGCAATGAAAACGTTCTTTGTAAATTTGACGAATGTAAAAAAACGAAAAGTGTAATTAATTTTATTATATTAAAATATATACATATGTATTCCACTAGAATAAATTTTCAAGTAAATTGAATGAATCTTATCTAAAATATATGAAAGCAGCCAAATGAGTAGTTGCAGTGTAGGACACATACATAACAAACAATATTATTTTACAATAAGCCGAGGAATAATTTTTTAATCAGGCTCCAGTTGAACTAAATTCAACCATTTGTTCAGGAATCAAATTTCTTACACAGAGAAAATAGATTCGTTGTGACAACCGAATTTGTTGCCAATCGAACTTTGGCGGTTGCACCAACTATCATAGAATTCTGGTATAACGACTGCAATTTTCTTCTGCTACCACTATATTTTAATTATAAGCATTAACCAAATAGTCGCAGCAACAAAAAAAATTGGTTAACAGTATGGAATTTGACTTAAAAGTTATTCTTGCTACCGAAAATATGGTTAATATAACTAAAACAATATCATAATTGGTACCTGTGAAAGAAAAATTGGCCTTCCTTGCTGATATAAAATAAGCAATAAACGCAAATAAAAATACATAATTTAAGAAATTTATTATTTAATATTGCCATAAGTTTATTTTATTTGAAATTTATTTATTTGGTGAAGCATGTCTATATGCATTTCTTCAACCACACATTTTAAACAGCCACAAACCTGTTATCTTATGCGCAGACTTTCAAAAACCATTTGAGAATTCACAGATTATAATATCTTTGAAAGACACAAAACTTAGTTTTTAATTTGCTGCTACGAGTAAAAACTCAACCTACGATATGTAACTCAACCTCTATTTAGTTGCAGCAACTGATAGAAAGTATTTATTTAAACCTTAATTTAGAACGACAATTTTTTAGTTGCCAATACCAAAAGATAGTAGTAAAATCCAAATCATAATATTTTATTCGAATGTGTTAACCAATCAGTTAATTAGTCATGACAAAAGCATACGCTCGGTTGATGCAATCAATTTAAGAATTGTGAGAATCATATCTTTATTACAATTATACCTTTATGGCAATGAACATGGATTGTTTTTTGGATTAACAGAAAATTGATTGCGTGAACTGAAATATAGTTTATGCAAATGATATTTTATTGGACTAACCATTTTCCAACCAATCTTTTTTCTGGGTGTATATTTTATAATATCGTATGACCAATTTTATAGCATTCTACAAATATCACTCATACGTAATGATTTAAATAAAAACCATTGCATACTTCTTGGCGTTTGTTGTTAAATATTTGCAGACATACTAGTGCGTATGATTAATATTTAGATTTCATCAATTATCATACACAGATGCAATAACAAATATGTAGAAAAACAAAAATTCTTATATACATACATACATATTTATTTAACTAACCATGAATTTATATATATGAATATGAACTCAAAAAGTTTATTTTTTGAAGAAAATATTTCCAAGAGACATTCTGCGTTAATTTCAAATTGATTAGAAAAAAGATAAATTTCTTTTTCTACAAAAATACTAGGTGAGAGCCGGCAAACGTTGTCTTAATATATTTTTTACTAAAAATTACAAAACTAAAATAGAAATCTACCGGATACTGACCCAAACCTGCGTTGTTCAGCTCTACAGCTGTATATATGTATAGATTTTATCGTAATGCAATATTTATAAAAACCCAGCAAGCATTTTGTATCACAATCAAATCTTTTCCGAACCAGCTTGACGGGAAAAAATAACCGCCTGTGAGCTAATTTTTTTTTATCATAAATAATACTCCCGTTGTGAAAAAATGGTACCCTACAGATGAATCATACCAAAGATGATATGATACGATTTGCTGATTCATTTTTGAGAAATTTCCTGTTAGTATTAAATCATTAAATCACCTTTTTGCAGTTTCTTTGCATTTTGTTCCTCTATTTAAAAGAAACCATTATTTGATCATGTAGATGAATCATAAATGAATCCTTTTTCAATTACCCAAGCGATAAATCGGTTTTTATAAATTAAAAGTGATCTGAGCAGAATCATATTAGAGATTTCTGCAAAAAATGATCACCCAAATGCTAGCTGGGAAAAAACTTTTTAACAATATCAAACTCTTTGAAAAGTAAATATTTTTTATGTGCTGTACATTTAGCTTTTAATTCCCTCAAACCACTTTTTATTTAGATGTCAGTGATCATCTCTCTTCATATTTTTATAACTTTAAATATTTTTTGTTGCTGTTTTTTGTGTATTCATGGAAACGTTGCATTTGATTAGAGGTTAGCACAAGTAATCTCTGTGTTGTCTATCATGTGTCATTTGTTGCTCGTAGTTATATTTGACACATTGTACTATTGCAGCTGCTGTTGATGGCGACAGCAAAAACAACAGCAGCAACAACAATAAAAAGAGGAATAACGACAGCAACAACAAATGACGATGATGATGACTACGTACACGTTGGCTTGGTTGATGCTGTAACATGTCTTCGTCTATTCACTAGCAATTTTTTTTTTCATTGTTATAACTAAGTGTTCTGAAAGTGACACACAGGCTGATGTTTATGTCAAACTGCTCGGTTTTGATGATGACAATAATAAAGATGATGACAGTGGTGCTAAGTTTATGTTTCATTCTTATTTTCCTCAGTTCTTTTTTTATTTGAAACTTTTTTGCCGGCCACTACAAGCATTGAAAAGCATTTAAAAAACAAAGTGATAAGTGCTGTGATTAAATTTAAATTGAATTTATTCAAACACTTCTTTAGTTAAAACACTTAAAAATAAAGTTCTAGTTTATGTTCCAAAAATAGCCGACAATACAGTTTTATTTCTATTGCTTTTTTTCTTTTTTTTTAATAGAAAAAATTTTATAGTTTAAACAGTTTTTTCTCTGCGCATTTTTAAAGCATTTAAAGACAAAAATAAAGGGAGAAAAAATATTTGAAAAGTTTCTGTGTAACGCAAGCTGAGAAAACAGAAAAAAAATAAATAAAGGAAACCTTTTAGCTAAATTAAAACTATAAAAACAGAATTTAGTTATTGACCTTTAAGAGCAAACTTGGGAATAAATATTTAATTTTTTTTTACTAAAAAGCTAGTGGAGGATTGGTAAAAATATTCATGTTTCAATGATATAAAAAATATAGATACATAAGTACGAGTATGTTTGTGAAGAAATATTCTTGAATTAATATTTTATTTCTATTTAAATTAAACGGGAAAAATTTCATCAGTGTAAAAATTTTTGAGTTACTTTTGAATAAGATATTCAAATTTAAATAAAATAATAATAAAAAACTATTTAATGGAAAAATCATTATGTGTGGGAAAACTTTACTTTTTTATAGTAACAATGACATATTGTTGAAATGAGAGAAACAGACTATTATTGTTCTACCAGTACCGGTATGAAGTAAAAAATATTATGTCTGCTAAATGAGTTTTGCTGGAGGTGAACTTTAGTGGTCAAAATATAGCTTCTTTGACTAAAAAATCTCTTTATGGCACGCATTATAGTTTTTGACATATTTCTGTTGTTAAATACTCAATTAAGTAAAAATGTAGGCCAAGCGAATTTGTCATTAGTTTTTTTAAGTTTATTTGGCAGTAAAAGGACTATTTGCCTATATAATGCTTTTGTATAGTATTTTAAAAGTTTTACTTTAAATAAGGCGTCTTCCAAAGTATCGACTTATATAATTTTAGGCATACTTTTCCAAGAAAATTTCGAATTTCCAGCTTGAAGTCATAAAGTTTTATTTAAAACTAAAGAAATATATATTCTCTTCTACTAAATTTTATATTTCCCGTCTATGTACTCCAAATATATTAAGACATTATGCCAATATAATAAAATAAAACTTCCGCCTTCTAGCTATTTTACCGAAAATATATTTACGACAATAAATTGCTCTGACTCCAAAGACATAAGCTGTCATAAATCATAATCAAACACATGAGTAGCCAACAAAAAGAAACACCAAAAAAAAAAAAAAATAACTCCAACCGCAACCGTCAAATCTAAGCAACCATGCAATCAGCTTAAACATGCACATATACATATAAACAACTTCAAATATGCTATAGATACTTTTTTATAAAAACAGCTCGCAAACACTTTACAACAAACACAATAGCATTAGAAGCAAAAAGACAACACCTTTAAAAATATTTGCCATCATATTGAAAAAGAGTGTATAAAACTTATAGAGACAAGTCAAAAAGTCAGGTCAGACCTAAAGGGAAAAGTAAAAATAAATAGCAAAATCATTATATCATCTCACTAATAAAAAAAAGCTTACAGTTTATAAATCTTATAGAACAAAAAAATTTTAAGTGTAAACAAAATTTCACTACAATCACTTGTTCCACTTTAACATGAAATTCTCAAAATAAACTAAATAGAGAAATTGAAAACATAGGAGATATTTATATGAAAAATAAACACATTTACCAAGAAAAACTTTGTATAAAAAGAATATGTTGAACAGTGAAATAATGCAAGAATATTTAGAAAGTACTTTGCTTACCAGCTGTTTTGGGCCAAATTCTAACCAACATTAAAGATCAGTGTCTTCTAAAGCTAACCTCCAACTTTTTTTCATTTCCTGATTTTAACACTTGGTGCATAATATTTTATGGTACTCAAGCTGCAAAAGTTTATTGGTGTTTTTCCTTGGCTATATTTTTTTATTAATTGTAGAATTGAATAATGTGCCTTATTGTGATTCTCATATTTCAACTTCAATTATAACAAGTTTGTAGTTTTGCAGTTTTGTTGATTCTTCAGAGGATCACAAGCTGTAGGATAATTCTTAAATATATAACAAAGCTTATAACAAAATGGTGTCTGATGTTTTTACCTTATAAAAGAATAAAAATGGATTATAATTATTGCTATCCAATTAAAACTGAGAGCTGTTGAAAAAAGCTTTTCCAAAAACCTTAGTTTTATCCCTTTAGAGGATCATGACAAGCCATATTAATTGGAAAATTATGTACCAGAAAAATATTGTACTATTTATTGTTAACTAAAATGGTTATTAAAAATTTTTCTGGAAAACGTTATGCTCCGAAAACTTTTCATACTGAAGATAGGTTATATTTTGGGTGAAAAGTGCAATCCGCCTGATTTTTTATCGCCAGTCTATCAAAAACAGTCAATGCAGCGAATAAATTTAATAATTTTGGCATCCCATACATTTTGTGGGTGATCTTCTGATGATTTATAAATATATTTTTAGTAAATTTCTCTCTTCTCTCCATTGTTCCTCCAGGGAGATCTATAGTAGATCACGAGTGTTGGCAATCCCGTAGCCCCAGCTGAGGTAATGTGGCTTTTTCCCTTGACGTACCTTTGGTATTTTACCCATAAAACTTATTTGTTACTACCCAATCTCTAGCAACAGAGTAACGGATGTGCACATATTTATAAAATCAAACAGGTCTGTGATGTCAACCAGGTGCAGTGTCACCTCAAACTGCCCTGAATTCAAAAGATAATAGAGGTGAAGCCTTTCAGTTTGGAACCTTGAGATCTTACCAGCCCAATAATAAGGCTGCTATAGAAGTTTGGTGTATGTAGCGTTCGTCAGGATCCTTTGCTAAAAGGTCGATTTCGTCCTACCCCACGGGGTTAAAGGGATGATGATGAGCAGTGTGTAGTAGGCACTGGATATTTGGCGGCACAGGCATGCGTCCATCTCTGATGAGTGGTTGAGCTGTGCCGGCAATGGTGAGTTTTTCTCTTGAAGACCTCGCTGAGAGTGTGAGCAGCTACACTCGCGGCGTTAGAACTTGGTGAATTTTACGTGATGACTGTTAGTTGCCACCAAAATCGCTGGGAGAGTAGTCTCGGCTTTCTAGTGTTAGACCAATGCTAGTGCACTTCAATTCAACTCTACCCAACTGCAGTGTATCCAAAGTAACACCTTAAGGAATCTCAACATTAACGCTCAGCTTAGAGCATAGCCTTCCAAACTGGCACTATAGTGCCGAACTTTCATCGCCTTCTTATAAAAATAAATACACATACACGATGACCAGCATAGATGTAGAGCCATGGAAAAGACTTAATTCAAGATGATTGCTGATGATTGATCTCAACAACAAAATGCATTTAGGTGTGCTTAACCTAAACCAGCAACTCGTATTCACGGCACGCACTAAGAAATCATATACAAAATACTTATTTTATCTTAACATTATTCACTTAAACTTCCTTTGCTAATATCCTATTTTAATTGGTACTTTTATCTTCTTTCCAAATTAGTATTTATATATAAAACAAATCCCTCTATTAGCCGCCCTTATACAAAAATTGAAAGACTGTAAGCGATGAAACCTTTATGAGAGTTGAGATAAAAAACAAACAAGAGTAACTTAAGTTCTTGTTGGCATGTTAAGGCTATTGTTGAACTTTAAAAAGACCTTTTGAGTTTATGCGGTAAACGGAAGTTAGACGAAGTAAAAACAAGCACCTTAACAAAAAGAGAAGTAGAAAAAAACTAACACAAGAGTATTAGACCAAGCAGCGAGAGCAAAAACACCGCAAAACCCATTCATACCATAAATATATGGTATACTAAGTAACAAACACACACTAGCACACACACACACACATTCACACATGCACACATGCATATACTAATTCAAGCAATTGAATAAAGCCAGGAATCACAACCAGCAGGAGCTTTGTCAGTACCTAGGAATAGCACACCTTTAACAATTTGTTGCTTGTTTGTAAAGACTTCAGAATGTTTTTTATTTTTTTTTTTTTGCTTTTCTCTTCACTAAGTGTATTAATAACATAAGCAGAGACAATTTTATAGATAACTTTATATAGATGATGATGGTCACTTTTACTACTTAAAGGACGACTAAAGTATTCTTATATATCAGTGGCTGCTTTTTTGTATAGAGTATTGTTTGCTTTATTTAAACAAAAAATAAAAAGAAATTTATTGTCGAAATGGGGATTATGTGTAAATATTTTAGACGAAAATTAGTTTAAAGGACTTTGAAGCTTTGTTTTTTCTTATTGTGTATTTTATAATTACAAGTATAGTAAGTACAAAATAGTGATAAATTTTTCAGGTGACCACCGAAATCAATTGTGAAAATATTTTCAGCAAAAATACTTAAAAATATTATTAAAGGAAGAAACTACAAAACGGAATATTTTAATCGAAACTTTCAAGAAATTCTGTTTATAATTTTTGTTTCTGTAAAGTTTTTATATTTTATTGCACTTTTGTAGTATGAGCTTAAAATATTTGTATGCAAAGAGATAAGGCGTAATTAAAGTTACACTTAAGTTTGCACTATTTTACAAAATTACAAGAATATCAACTCTTTTCAAATCGGTATGAGACGATAAAGTGCTTCCACACAAATTATTATTCATTTGGAGTCAATGTTGCACCATGAATGATTAGCCAGGATATCTGTACACACTGTATTGAGCAAAATTTAATTCTTTCTTCATCTTTCACCATATCAAATAAAGAATTAACGTACCTCACCGGTGGCTACAAATAAATATGGTTAAGAGTTTGCGCTTTAAAAATATTATTTTTTTAAATATAAAACGATCATTGTAGTCTTTTCATCAAATGAGAACTCTTTATTTATTCAACAGTGATATTAATGCCGTAATTAAAACAAATATTATTTATCCTCTAGTTAGTGTTCCAAACATTATATCCAACACATATTTGTTCACATATTTTTCAAACTATTGTATAATACTTTAATTTATGTCCTAATTCAGTAAGAAGATTTCGGACGTTTTTGCTTGAGAATGCTTCTGAGTTCTTGTCTTTGAATTCTCTAAATTATTTTCCTCAAACTGGTTGTTGTCTTTGATAATGAAAAATGTATAATATTTACATGTTTTTAAAACATAAAATTCAATTAAAGTATTATACAATATAAGAAATTTATTATTCGACATATTGTCATAAGTTTATTTTAATTTGAAATTTATTTGCTGGTGGTTCAGCGATGTCTATATGCATTTCATTGTTGCTGTAACAAATCGTCTTTGATATTATTATTTGTAAATTCTAAAATAATTTTTGAAAGTCTGTACATAAGATAAGAGGTTTGTGACTGTTCAAAATGTGTGGTTGAAGTCTACTGACGATTTGTTACAGCAACAATAAAATGCATATAGCCATCGCTTAACCACCATCAAATGAATTTCAAATTAAAGTATTATACAATAGTTTAATGTTCGGAACAAAATCAAAAATTAAATACACGAATCTTCTAGCATAGACAATAAATAATAATTGTTTTAAAGAATCAAAACTGCTTCTTTTTTCCGTCCATAGACAAGACGATACAATCGTCGATCAGAATTAGGGCATTAATTTTTATGTTTTAAAAACATGGTAATAATACATATATTTATTTTTCATAATCAAAGACAACAACCAGTTTTGAAGAAAAAAATTTAGAGGATTCAAAAACAAGAACTCAAAAGTATTTTCAAATAAAAACGTCCTAAATCTTCTTACTGAATTAGGGCATAAGAGCTTTCCGACATACGATGTTAGATTATTCACTGCTGCAATACCACAATGTTAACTTCGCTGTTCTTTACAAAAGACTGTATTTTTGATCGAAGGATTGCCCTTATGAAACTTAATATAAAGCATCCAGAATAATGTTATCAGCATTCAGAACGTCACTGAACATTCAGCAGCTTTAGGTTGATTAAGTGTTTACACAGAAATTTAAAAAATGTAAAAGGCAAACTTTAAAAATTTTCATAAACACTAAAACTAAAAATCTTAAATTAAATCTTAAATCGCTAAAATGAAAAAAGATCTTAAATGAAAAATTTCACCAAAACTAAAATAAATTCTTAAATATAAAGATATTATCAAAAGTAAAAAAACTAAAATATCGCCAAAAATCGCCAAATCGTAAACAAACGCCAAAACTAAAAATTTTTATTGCAAAAACGCAAAAAAAAGTCGACAAAACGAAAAAAGCGAAAAAACTAAAAAACATAAAAATAAAATCGCCAAAACCGAAAAAAATCGTCAAACGAAAAATAAACTCAGAAACTTAAAAAATCGCCTTAGCTAAAAAAAAAATTATCATAAACCGAAAAAATCGCCAAAAAGGAAAGGCGCCAAAACTAAAATAACGCTAAAACTAAAAATAAATGTAGTGTAAAACAGCAACAAAAAAAAGCGTAAAAACTAAAACACAGGAGAAAAGCAAAAAAAAACTCGCCAAATAAAAAAACGCAATAACTTGAAAACTCGCATAAGTTAAAAAAATCGCCATAAACCGAAAAAATTTTCAGAGCAAAAAAAAACTTCAAGACTAAAATAACACCAAAGACCAAAAAAACTAAAAACAAAAAAAGCGTTATAACTAAAAAAAGCGCCAAAATAAAAAAAAATCTCAAAAAATAAACGCCAAAACTAAAAAATCGCTAAAACTAAAAATATGTATGACAAAAAAGCAAAAAAAAAATCGCCAAAAACAAAAAAGGCGGAGAAATTAAAAAAAAAATAAAAATCCAAAATCGTAAATCGCAAAAAAAATCGCCAAACGAAAAATAAAAGTAAAAACTTAAAAAAATCGCCATAAAGCGGAAAAATTCCAAACCGAAAAAATTCGCCAAAGCTAAAATATCGCTAAGAGTAAAAATAAATGTCTTGTCCAAAAGCAACAAGCAAACGCCAAAAACAGGAGAAAAACCGAAAATAATCGTCAAATAAAAAACGCTATAACAAAAAAAAACCTCCAACACTAAAAAAAACACCAAAGACCGGCAAAACAAAAACCGCAAAAAGCGCCAAAATTAAACAAATCAGCAAAAACCGAAGAAAATCGGTAAAACGAAAACAAGCGCTAAGGCAAAAGTTCATATAGAAATGCCATAAAATAATTGTTAGTTTACAGGAGAAGGTAAAAACAAAATGGAAGCTATAATGTTCAATTTGTGACTTTTTTTTTGTAGAATCATTGTTTTTAAGACTATTTCAATAAATTTTTGTGACGACGTGAAATATATTGGAATCACTGAGAAACCCAATTTCGTAAGAAATGCGAGTTATGGCCTTTCTATTTGCGATCATCGATCTGTAGTGTCCGCACGGAACCCTTCGTGTGCGAGTAAAAATTGCACGTTACTAAATCTTTATTGTTAACAAATGTTTTTTTATTAAAAATATTTATATTAGGTTAGTTCAGGTTATATTTGCACAACAATATATTTATTAACATTTTGTATCATAAAGAGCTTTTTGATGCAATGGGAAGCGAATACTTTTTATTTACTAACACTAAATTTAAATTTTCTTTCAACTTGAACAATTTATTTCTCAGTTTGCATTGCTATATTGTAAAATTGACAATATTAAATAATATAATATATTCTTTCAAACAAAGTATTGCAAAAAAGGGGGGAAAAATATGAAGAAGTCGCTTTACGGACTTAAAATTCATAAATTATACTTTTGAGATTTTTACCCCATATTCATAAAATTTAAAATAAATTTGAAACGTATTTTATTTAAAATTTTTCATACAAAATTTTCCTGAAATGGATTTTAAATTCATTTTATTTTTTTATGAAAATGGGGGTTAGTATTTAACTAAAATTTCCAAAAATGGCAAATAGATCTTACCAAGCAGATTTACAGTCATTATTTTAGCCATTTTTAAAGTATTTAAAAATTTTCATTTTATAACACCACAAGAGTATTCGCTTAAACCAACCAAACAAGTTTTAAAACTTTTGCCCTCCTTACTATCATTTGATTTATTTTTTGTGAACTTTTACTTATTAAGCTTCAAACAATAAATAAATTAACAAGTTTTTGTTATTATTATTTGAGTAAATTTTTTGTATCCGCCGGAAACAGTCAATACTTCCGTCATGCTAATAAATAACAGTTGCTTATACATATATTTACAATTTAAATTTAACTGTCTCTGCACTTTATATAGAAGCAAGATTTATAAAACAAATATGTACGTTATAAATAGTTTTTTACACCATCATCATTATTGTCATCGACATCACCTTCATCTGGTGGCATCAGTTGGCGTGCACATTTATATAAGAATCGCACTGGGAATAAATGAATAACGACGCAGAAAGGATATTGAATTTATTCTGGCTCATTGCAGGTGAAAGTGTGCATTATATTGAGTTACAATTGGAATATTGAATTAGAGTTTTAGGTTTTTGAGCTTGTAGTGTCACTACTTCTATAGTCCTTTTATAATATGGCATTTACTAACACTTACAACATGGCAGAGTCCATTAAATTCAATGCACACACGAACAGCAGAAACGCCGTATACTGCAAAAAGTATTGATAATTTTCAAATAACTAAAGCAAAATTGAGTACGGAAATGAAATGTATCGATGAATAGTGTATTGCCTAAACACTAAAAAACACAGCAATATAGATTAATATGTATTTGTCGCCTGTTTCTTGGCTATCAGCCTGACGGTCGCCTACTCCAACAAATATTTTATTTTTATTTTATTTTTTTTTTCTCTACATATCAAATATTCTGCTGGGGCAAATACATCAATAACTAAATGCACACCGTACATTGAAACATGAAATTGTATTTTAGCAGTCAACTAGATTTGCCTATAAGGCAAATGAAATACCTTTATTTTATTATAGTAAATTATTGCCGTTGTTAAATTGTCTAATCAAAGTCAATGGTTAAGGAAGAGAGGGATAGTGGTATAAGTAAAATTTTGCAAATAGCTTACGTATTTAATGGTTTGTTTGGAATTTTATTTATCGGAAATATATGAAAAATTAAAATGAAAATTGCTAATAGTAAACTAAAATATAATTTGTTTGGAAATACTGTTGAAAATGTCACAAGCATTTCGTTTAGTTAAATTTAAATAATAAAAATTTATTTAAGACTTACAACACAATTAAAAGAAACTATATTTAAATCATTTAATACTTTAATGCACAGTGGTATAAAAAAAAATTCAAAAAATGATATTATATTATATTATTAAATAATTTATTACTGAATAAAGCCTCAATAGATTAATGCCCCCTAATTCTGTTCGCCGATCTTGTCTTGTCTTGTCTATTAACGAAAAAAGCCGTAGTTGAGATTCTTTAAACCAATTACTATTTATTGTCTATAATAGAAGGTTCGTGTATTTGCTTTATGATTTTGTTCCAAACATTGTATCCAATACATATTTTTTCATATAGTTTTCAAACTATTGTAAAATACTTTAATTTAATATTTATGTTTTAAAAACATGATAATAGTATTTTGATTTTTCATTATCAAAGACAACAACCAATTTTGAAAAAAAATAATGTATAGGAAATTTACATCAGCACAAAATATATCTATTTTGATTAAAATCTTTATGGAAATCTACAACGTTTACAACAGCTTTTTTTGACATTTATCAAGATTTTATTTATACAAAACAAAACCCATCAACTGATTTGTTTCCAAAACTACAACCAAACAATTGCATTGTTGTCCAATTCACACACTTTTTCAAGCAGACCGCAGCTAATTCACTCACCTTTTGTTGTACAGGGTAGTAAAGAATAAATAAAAACATTAGATTTTTATTAGATTTCCCACAAATCTACTGAAAATTTTGATTTCTTTTTGTATGGGAAATCTGGAAAAAAAAAGCAGCTTTATTTAGCTCGAAATCTCGAAAGTGCTACATTTCGAGACAGTGTAAGTGCACTATTAGATAAAACAAGAACTCAAAATTATTTTGAAACAAAAACGTGCTAAATTTTCTTACTGAATTAGGGCATAAAAGTGGTAAATAATGATAGCTTTTTTCTGTTAAGAAACCAAATAGTTTTTGTAGCAGATATCCCAACTTGGCTTATAAAAATAAATATCACTTTTGCAAAAAAAACAAGTTTTTATTGAAGTCTCTTTGGTATAAAAATAAAATCATCAAGCGGTTAAGAGCCATTAAGCACTAACACAGTATATTATAAAAAATTAAAATTAAAGAAACTAAAATATGACAATCACGCACATTTGATGCAACATTAAGAAAGGTTTTCTACAGTTGCTGGTTGCACCCTACAACATGTTATATACGTGTAGTAAGTATCAAAACAGAACAGAAGTAGGAATAAAAATTAATTTTTACTTTAATTGAAATTTACTTGCTGTTGGTTCAGCGTTGTCTATATGCATTTCATTGTTGCTCTAAGAAATCATCAGAAGACTTCAACCATACATTTTTAATAGTCGCAAACCTCTTATCTTATAAGATAAAAACCCTCTTATAAACTTCTGACAATATGCCGAATAATAAATTTCTTAAATTTAAAAAATTAATTTTTACTATTTAAAACTGTTAACAAAACAAACTAAAAGATATACAGGCGTGTTTTGTAAACCGCGCGTTTTGAAATCGTGCGATTTTCAAAATCGAAAACAGTGTTCTGCTGATCGGACGATTTAGTGCAATCAAAGTTAAGTTCGTATAAAATATATTAAACAAGTAAAACACTAAAACCAATTAAAACGCTGCAATAAGCCACCTTTTTAATTGAGGTTTTTCCTGAACACCCCTGATAAAGTGAGATATTACTTTTTTGGAGAACAGCCACCGATAGTAATAATAACATCATAGCAAATCTTATCCAAATTAAGAATGTTCTAAAAACATGCATCAACAAAGGAAGCCATGAATCCCTTTCTTTATAGAACATGCGTAAAACATTACGATTATATTATATATTATTTTTTGTTTTTGATATTTCCATAGCTTTCGGTTATCTTCGTTAGAAGAGTCTGAGTCTTTTTTTACCTCAATTGGAAAAAGGAAAAATCATATACATATGAGAGGACTTGGAAAAATTCATTAAATTTAAGAATATAGAATCTAATTCATTAAATTTATTTTTAATTTAGAAGGGGGCTTCAAGATTCTTTAAACACCTTTGTAAAAACTTCTTTCAAATACCATTTCCTTTAAAGCTTTCCCTTCACATTTTTGACAATATAAAAATCACTTTCACATTAACAATATGTAAAATGTCACTTAACAAGGATTTGCTCACGTACACACATTATTGTCAGTTAATGCCTGAGTGTATGTGCGGTGAATGTTTTACACCTACTTAGTTTTACAAATGGCAAAATGTACTCACATTTACATACATATTTATGAAGAGTAAGCGCTATGACGAAAATGACATATACTACACAAGAAGGTATTAAAAAAAATATTATGCATAAAGAAATATTAAAAACAGTACATGCTTACAGAGCTAAACAAAAACTTGCAGTTGAGAGTAAAATAAAAGCACAAAGTATAATTTATAGTAGCAATAGTTTGTGTTTATTTAAGTAAAATAACAAAATCTGCCTCTTTTTCTTTTAAAAAGAGAAGATGACTGCAATTCAAAAGGAAAAATGTTGGGTCCTTTGGTCTTAATTTAACTGCAGCAACAGGCTTATCATTGTACTTATAAGCGTGGTATTTATGTCTTTTGGTTTTGCAAATGACTTAATACATCTGGTATTATAAAATTCATCTGTTCAGTGTCCTGTTCATATTTTAGTTTTGCCATGTCAAAAAGAATATTGACAAAAGCTGAAGCTTAAGTTTGTATATTTTCCTTTAAAGATAACAGCTTAACACTACATTTTTGCTCTTTCCTTTTTTTCTTGAAACCTGTCATAGAAATAAAATATGAAAGACATATGCAACTTCTATACAAATAAAAAAGTTCCATAACGAGTGCTTAACGTCATAATGCATAAAAGTCATTGTTAGTAAGCAAACAACAATAAATCCTTAAAACCCTGAGAGCAAAAAAATGTGAATATTTTGCTTATTTTTGCTAATACAAACAAAACTCAAACATTAATTTGTTTATTATACTTCTTCACATTTTTATAAAATTTTATCTAAAATATAAACATTAGCAGTCACTTTTTTAATATAAAGGCTTAAAATTTATTTAGTCTTTTCACTCTTAAACAGCGCCTTAGCAGGTGTTTCTTTTTCAGACTCACGTTAACTTGTTTTCTTTTTTAGCTCTTTAGCTTTGAAAGCTCTCTTTGTCAACTGCAATCGTGCATATCAATCTGAGACTCTAAATCCTTTTCACTTTCCTTTGTTGACCTTTTCTTCGATTGCTGTTGTGTCTGTTTGAATTCAACTTTTTTTAGGAATTTTTCTTTTGTGAAAAATATATAAAATTGAAGAAGAAAAAAGACTGCTGTGGTATTGGCACGAAAAAATCAATTTCCGGTGGACTGATGCAAATGATTAAATCCTCCAGCTTGGGGTAAGTAAATATTTAAAAAAGGGACTGAAATGTATTTAAATGCTTGAAAATTATGATAGTCAAGGTAAATAATGAAAAAAATTTTCAAAAGCCGACAATAATTTAAAGTGTCACAAGTATTTTGAACTATTAAATTATTTCTTTAAATATTTAAAGCCTTATTTATAAAAATTATTAACTGTCAGCTTATAGAAGCCATGTAAAAATTTTCGTCTATCTATTTATATTAAAAACAAAAACAAAATTTGAGTGCTTTGTTTTAGTTTTCAATATAATTTTAATAAATAAGGCTGTTACATGACATCTGAACGTTCTATAAAACTGAAAAAATTATTTTTCTCAGACTTAAGCGTATTTTTGTATACTATTTTCACACACTAAACAAAACCACTTAAGTAACTTATTTTCTTAAGAACTTATAAATGTTCCCTCACAAAACCATACACCTCATTTAATATCTTCAAAGTATTTGAATTAATATGCACCCTCTTCATATTAAACATAAACAATAAATATCGCATAAATAAATACATAAATATAAATATTATTCATTAGCCATTGAAGGTTCAATACATATAAAATAAAATTATTATACATATATGCATGTTCCTTAACGTTTGCTTAAACTTAAACACACATACACACATACTTTAAGCAAATAAATACTAAATACTAACACATTGACAAAATTCAAGTAAAAAAATTCAAACATATATGTGCTTTTATAAAAGAATTGACATTAAAATTTTCTAGAAGCTTTTCTGGCAGTAAATATTAAAAGATACAATATATTTAATATAAATTTTAAATATTTCAGATCCTCATTTCTGTAACTGGTGAGAAGTTTTCAGTGTAGTGACAAAAAATTAAGTAATTATATTAGTTGTTATATTTCATACAGCGTTAAATAAACTTACAAAAAAATTATTAAAAATCGTCAACTGACTTGCACAACCACGTATCTAAAAAGTACTCAAAACTGCACTTTAAATTAAATATTGGCTATTAAGTATAATAAAGAAGCTTTACTTTAGCTATTTGAATGAATTTGTTCAGTTTAATAGTTCTCCTTAAAAATAAGTGTAGTATGTTGCTTAAGTTGATTATAATATTTTCATCTCAAAAAAATCTCACATTCGATACGGAAACGAGGTATAGTATAAATAAGCAATATTATATATAATATTTTATAAACTTTTTGGCACAATTGCCAAAGCATTTGGCTAATAAAGTTGCACAGTGAAACACTATTAAGAAAAGTGGTAAAAATTCGCATCTTTTGAACTGCTTATCTAATTTTGATGAGACCAGCTGTTTTAAAGAGAAAAAGTGTTTTTTTCCTTAAGCATTGCACTAAAAGGTACCTTGTTATAAGGAAAGGTGGACCTACCCAAAAGCAGGAAAGTTGGAAACTGCACACTCGAAAAAAAAGATATATGGGCATTTCTCCGAGAAATTCCACTTTTTGGTCGCGTGCGACTGCAAGCAATTAACCTTGTATTTCTAAGCAACTTTACTCGATTTTTCTTAAAATTTTACCTAACGTAGAGTGCTGTCGGCCTACACAAATATATAAAAAAGTAAAAAAAAAAGTTTCGTTTTCTTTGAAAAAACAAGCTTATATGCTTGGTGTTGCATGCTACAAAAAGTTGACATTCCTGTGGAAATGCCCATATACATAATATGCTTAAGAAAAAAAATGTGTAATGAATAAATATGTTTTGTTGAGGCTCTATATACATAATGAGTTACAGCTTCATACACATAAATGTATCCAGAGCCTCGTTTCTGTAAGGATTGTGAGAACTTTTCGATTCGAAAAAATTGTTATCATCCTGTGAAACACAGGGTGAGTAAGAAAAAAACTGTATTTGTTGATATTTTTTGCAAGTTTATATCAGTTTTTATATGAGTAACCCTGTGTAAAATAGGACAACCAATATAATTATTTAATTTTTCTCGATGCGAGAACTTCTCACAAGTTACAGAAATGGGGTACAGGAGAAAAATTTCTTTTTAAATATTAAAAATTATTTAAGACACTATTTTCTCATTAAATAACTTATGTTTGATTTTGCAAAGTCCGATAAAAATTTTGTTACAAGGGGTGATCCATTTAAAATTTTAAATTTGAACTTCCGATTACTTTGACTTGGAAAGGTAGAAAACTATTAATTTTTATAATTGTTTTCATGGTTGTGTTTCATATGTGCAAAATGTGACACTATACAATTCAACAAAATTGGGAAATATGAAAAACTTACTTCCAAAATAGTGAACCTTAACGCAAACTGTAAGAAATTTACGTGGACATTTTTCGAGATATCAGCCTTCAGTTCAGTTTATGCGTCAATTTGTCAAGAAAGTTCATGAAAATATATAGTTATTGTGTACGTTCTCGTCCAGTGCATTCAATCGAAAGCATAGCTGCTGTGGCTTAGAATATGCATCATTTACAGGAACTGAAAATTTCTCGTACTTCTTTGAGAAAAAAAATTGGGTTGATCGGATGGGGTACTGCCACCAAGCCATTCATGATAGTCATATGAATGATATTGTGTTCTCTTCTTAAATAAAAAAGTTTAACCCAACGTTTGTTTATTTCCAGAAAACAATGAAAAAATACATTAACCAAAAAAAAAAAACATGGCTTTTAGTTTATCCAAAATGTCAAAAATAGAATTTGTTTAACTTAATAATAATAAAAATTATTCACAGAAGTTTGAAAAAATTTCTCCACGGCAGCTACCACTAACAAAATTTTCAACGTTTAACACTTTTCACAATTGTTTAATGGTTTTTTCATATTTTTAAATTTGTTTAAACCGAATTTTTTTAATAAAATATTTTTCATATTGAAATTTTTTAACACTTTTTTTTATTTCTCTTTCGTAAAAATTTGTCTGAAGTTTCAGATGAACTTTAATTTGAAAGAAAAAAGAAAGGTCAGCTGCATTTCCGCTACTACCTGGTGAATGTGCCTTGGTTCAACCTTCGCAATAACATCAGAAATTTTAAAAAATAACGAGTCCTTTTTCACTTTATATCTTAAATTTTGTTCAAAGATGTTACGGGTATAATTTTGATTACAAAATTTATTTTTCGAATTTTTTGCTTTATTTGTAGGCATATTTTTAATTTTATGTTCTTTTCTTTTTTGTCTTATTTTTTTTTTAATTACAATATAATCAATTGTATGAAATATTTACACCTTTTTCATTATATCAATCTTAAAATGTATATAAAATGCATTTTTTTTGCCATTCAAACACCACTGTATTGCACTTTATGGTCACAGTATTCGTCAAAAAAATTTGATCTCGATATTAGAAATAGTTGAATATTTTCTTCTACTCTTCTGCATTGGCGAAAGTTTTTACAATGAGCCTTATAACGAGTGTCGCATCATGACTTCGACTACGACGAGTTTCTATTAGACTAAAGAACCTTGCAAAAATTTTTCTTTAATCTATTACAAAATTGTCGTAGTTGTAGTCGAAATACGACACTCGTGATAAGGCCCATTATTTTTATTTTTTTTTTTCAATGAAAATAAAAAAGACATTAGCAGAGATCAGATATTTTCAATGGAAATTTATTCACGCACATATAAAGCATTTTAAATGCTTACTTCCACAGAGGGTACTTCAATCCATAGCGATAGGAACGAGAGATTTCATCGATTTTTTTACTAAAAAAAGACAACCACACTTAACAGTCAAAACAGTCGCCCAGGTTATAAAACAAAAAAAAAAAAAAAAAAGCCCATTGAAAGTACCAGCAGAGGATCTTTTGTCCACTTGATCCGCTTCATCCGTGAAGAAAATAGATATTACCTAAAGACCTACCTTCCATATAAATAAATATTTACTTATTTGCTTGCTAAATTTATTAAATCGCTTGCAAAATTTTTAAAATTTATTTACTGGATTACCAAACAAATTACACACAACCATAAAAGCGAATGTGCTAAGAGAATTTATTTCTAATTTTTTAAATCAATTTAATTGATACGAGTATTAATGAATATTTACTTCCGACATCAAACGAAAGAATTAGTTCTCCAGAATTAACTATTTTAGTCTCACGCCTTATTAAAATCATTCAATTAGTAATTTAGTTTGAAAGTTCTTCTACCAAAAATGCTTAATTTCAATCCTCCTTTTAAGGTTTTTGCTGGATGGTAAAAAGAAACGTTTTTCTGTATAGATAAGTTCTGTAGTGAATAAAACCACTTAAAAAAAACCTGAATTGGAACTCCTATTAAAGAAGTTAACGTTGGACCCACAGACTCCAGCGCCGGTACCATCTTCCGTTTCATATCCACCCTTATACCAACATATTAAATCCAAATAGTCACTTATGGTAATGTTAATAAAAACCAAATGAGAATTAAATTATAAATCACCATATTTATGTACAATACAATACTTAAATGTGACATCTAGACTTGGTTAATAAACCTTAAAAAAAATTCGAGGTAAGAAGTAATATTTCCCAACATTTATTTATATTAAAACAAAATGCTGTCTATTTTTTCTGTTCTGCAGAAAATTAAATAAAAAAACTTTCACAAATTGTCACCTTTATTTATGTGCATTTCCTTTTTGGCGGGGGAACATGACTTCATCAATGTGTGAACATGTAAGTCTTTGAGTTCATAATTTAAAACCAACAATTGATTGAAAGGAATTGAATTTTTATTGAAGCATAAAAGAGTCTTCTCTATTGTGTTTTTTCGTTTCAACAATTTATTTCAGTATACTGTACGCACACACCTCTGCTCATACACACGTACATATGCAGGTGTGTGATTGTGTGTATTTGCAACATATTTTATAATAAAATACTTTTTATGGTATATTTTTCATATTTTAAAAAAGAAGTGAGAGAAAAAATAAACGGGAAATTGTATTAAATTTATTCAATTGTGTCACTATAATAACAACAATATTTGCTGCTGGTGTTACAATAAAAAGAAAATATAACTCGGAAAGATTGCAGGAAAAAGTAAGGTTTTGTTTAAGGGATTGAAACGAATCTTGGGAGTGCTATATAAAAAACTAAAATAAAATTTCTATAACTTAGGCAGGGTACTTTAAATTTTCGATTAACAATGAAAAACTTTTTAGTACAAACAGCAAAACTTATAAATAAAAATATTAATTTTGAAGCACATGATATTAATCACAAGTTTATTAATTTGTTGCCTAGGACAGACCACAATTCAATTAACAAACTTATAAGAAGATTTTTCTTGGTAGGGCATTTTAAAAAGGAAGCAAAAAGGTGTGTTCAAGGCACGTACGAGACAACGCAATATAATTCAATGTACGTGTGTTAGCTATGTCACATGCACACACGCTCATACATACACACACATCGGCAAGCAATATTTAGTCATAAGGCCTGTGATAGCAGCAACCATACACACATGTAAATAAGTATTTAATATACGTATGTATGTAAGCATATTTGCATATTGACATATATGTAAATATATTTATTTTTATATATATTTATTTTGTATGTTCTCATACAAGAACAAGCAAATCTACATTAAAGTCTTCAACATTATTTTATGAACTCAATTTGTTTATGAGTCTTTTAGGGCAATGAAAGCAAGCAAAAAAATCAGAAGACATATAAGCTGGCAGATATTTATATCATAAATAAATATTTATAAACGACATGTAAAAGTTATAAAAGAAAATCTATAGTGAAAGCCAGATTATGGCTTGACTGCTAAGAGATGAATTTAAACATTTACAAAACTTATTTCAAATAAATATTTTTTATATATATTTATGTCTTTATTAAAGCTTATGTAAAAAGAAAAACTAAATTTGGCAACTCCTTAACTGTCACTAAATTTGTGAGCAGCAAAAATTAAAGAAAATCATAAAAAAGAACTATTTATATGGAAAATAGCAAAAATAGAAAATTATCTCATATATCCAAGATTGCAGTATAGTTTCAGGTGCAAGGAAAAATTTTCATCACTTTCATTGCATACTTAATATTATAGGTACCGAATTTAATAATCTAAATGATCAAACAGAATATGTCCGCAACTTCAGGAAAAATCGTTGTCAAATTAACAAAGCCCATAATAAAATCTACGGCAGTAACTTCAAATGCTCTATAATTTTAGTTTTATTTTCTTTTGTGCTTATTTTTCTTTGTAGTTTTGTTCACAAAATATATGAAATTTATTGAAAGTATGGTAACATGTTTGAGAGAATAAGTATTTATATGTGAGAGCATAAGAAAAAACGTTGTCAAAATAAAATAAATTCTATCTATCGACTGCTTTCTGGTGCTGATTTTTTGTGTCAATTTGTATGGAAAATGTGTTTATGCCGCAATTCTGTTTGATCATTAAGGCTGAGTTTACATCTGGCATTTCTTGTGTGTCATTTGCCCAAAAAAGCGTAACCAACTATTTACTAATGAAAAACTGTTTGATTCAGACATGTATTTATTGATTTAAACAGTTTCCAATCATGTTGGATTCTATAAAATTGTCTATTAGCTATGTGTGGAACTTAATAAATACATGTCTGAATCAAACAGTTTTTCATTAGTACATAATTAGTGGTTACGATTTTTTACGCTTGTGTGGCACTTGCCACACCGATGTAAACCCGGCCTAAGGCTGTTGTTTACATATAAAAATTGTTCTAGACAACCTTTTAAGTGCATATCATTCAGTTATTTGGATCAATTCCATCCTATGACAAGCAAGTGTTAATTCATTGGAGCTGAATTTATCAATGCTCTAACTAATTATTTGTATTGTAGTTTTTTGCTGCGATGGGTTGAAAATATGTACTAATATGAAACTATGAACTAATATTTGACTTAAATCGAATTATTTATGAAATGGTTTGTACATGAAACCTTCTTATATTAAGGACTTAAAGAAAAGGTACGAAATGCATCTAGATGTGCTTAACCAACAACAAACAAATTTTTTAGATTCGTAAAATAAATATTTATTTTTATTATTTTCAATATTTAATTTAATATTTAAGTTCTATCGTATATTTTTACATACAAGTTCATGCCGTATGCAACAATAAAAGATGCATCTTACTAAAGCTTCTAGAATATTTTTTATAATGACTTTCGTCTTTATTGTTTTATTTTGTTTGGATAGATGCTATGAAGAAATTTCAATATTGCTTTTGAAATTGCATTAAATTGCGTGTAATTAACCTTTACTTGCCCAAACAAATATTAATCATACGAACCAGTCATGTATATGGTTATTACAAATTAATGTTAAAAAATTTTAGCATATTTTTGGGGGCCTTTTCTTAATAAGTATACGCATAAGTAATTTGATCTTATGAGCAAAAAACTTGAAAACTTGACTTTTTCCTTTTGGCTGCGTAATTTATACATTTATTTTAGTTTTCTTATGCAGTTTTTGGGTACGAAAAATCTTCACAACAAAACTTTTTATATAAAACACTAATATTATTTATTAATAATAAAACTAATTGTATGTTAATTTAAAACTTCCGCAACACTGGCTTAACTACTAAAATATTTAAGAAAAATTTAAAACAAAAAGAAGGCGCCCAAAAGCATTTAATGTTAAACAAAAAATACCGTTGATAAAATTCAGTTTTCAAACTGATTTTAAGAAACTTTTAAACTGTATGTTTCGTAACCTGCCTTAAATGTAAAAAATTAGCCTCCACGTCCATTTAATGATTATTAAAATTCCTCAAAAAAATATGGCAAGGTGGGCGCATTTTTCAACGAGTGATCTTGTGAAAGATATCTGTTGTATTTTGTGTGGTTTCACAAATGTATTAGTATTGTTTCAAAAGCCTTCAGTTAGTTTCTGTGATAAAAAATATTTCTGCTTTATTACTTAATACATACACATATGTACATATATAGACAATATTTATTACCTATTACAGATTTGTGTAATCTTTGTTATACACTGCAAATCACTTATATATGGAACGTAATTTTATGGACTATGAACTGGTATTTTTTGAGGAAAAAATTTTAATATCGATCTATTATCAAGTAGATATCTTGTTTAGAAAAAAATCTGCAAGTTCAGTAAGGGCTGGTACTCACTTATCTTCTTAATAAATAAAAAAAAATTATTTTAGTCTAGTATTCATCATTAAATAAATTGTTTTTATTTATTAAGAAGTAACATATTGGACCAATGGGAGTTTTCGCGGACTAGCTGAAAGCAAAAAAAAAACCCACAAATGCTTTGTTCGTAAACTAAAATGATGGTGACATTGACTACAGCATGGATTTAATAACAGTCTAAGGAACTATTTCATAAGAGAAGTATGACTAAAATTTTTGTGGCCATTGAACGTCAGTCATGTGTCATACACTACTTTTAGATACAAAAACTGAAGATTTTGCTTTCGAGTGCATATGAGTATGTGTATAAATGTTTTTAAATATGTATACTGCGAATCATTTAAATAAGGATTTTAATTTTATAAATTTTGAATTAGTATTTTTCTGACGAAAGTTAGTTAAAAATTTTATTTGCGGTACTTAAGAAATGCAGAGATATTTTTAAAATGAGGGCATAGAAAGCAGGGCAAATTAAAATGTCTTATTTGAACCACAGTTTTACTAACTTCCAATACAACAAAGCTTCCATTCAGAGTACCAGTGTTTTAAGTCAGTGAATTCGTGAGCAAGATGCAGAATTTTTAATTGGCCTGTATATTCCTCGCAACTGAACATAATGGAAAATGTATGGGAATATTAGAACAAAAATAATCTTCTCTAAAAATGAAGGAAAAAGAGTTTAAAAGCTCGAAATCTTTAAATACTCCAATATATGTTTTACAAGATCTTTCGTTAAATATTTTTAAAGTTAAAGTCCTTATGAAGGTGCTTTTTGGTGTATATTCTTATTATTATAATTAAAGAAACCTGCTCTCCTGTTGAGAGTAAGCTATCCATTCTATAAAAATGGATTAAAAATTAATACCCTAATCTAAGCCTCATGTTTAAAAATTTTCTAATTGTGCCATTAACTTAATAACTCTTTGCATATATAAATATTCTTCTAATAATAAACTTACTGCGATTGCTTTGATACTTGTTCTAGTTGATTTTATATCTCTATTATTTACCAACAAACAAAAGAGTACAATGAAAAAGTAATTCCTTAAAATGCCCATAAAAATATACATACATAAGGATATAATGAACAAATGTTTAGTGTTTGACTCAGTCATGCATTGTTCTAACATGTGTTACTCTGCTTATTTAAACACACTCCTACACACATACACAATAAATAAACCAGTATGGTCATTGAGAATATGCTCACTTGTAAGCAACTTAATCTTCAAAACTAAAGTATATATATATGTGTGTGTGTGTGTGTGTGTGTGTGTATTTTTGTTCACATAATCCTGAAAGTGATGTATATTGTCCAGTTATAAGCTCATAACTATAAGCTTATAACATCATTCTAAACAATTTAACTTTGGATAAGCTCAATATTCCCATACTCTGCTCCTGGTGCACATTACACTTTCCTTTTATTTTTTGTACAATATCATATAATATTTTTTTTAAACTGTCATTCTTAACAACACGTTCTCTTTCATATCTGTCAACCTTTATACTTTGCTACATATCTGTAGGTATATGTTTATGTTTCTTTGTATGTATCAGAACTTATTGTGTGATAGATAAAATAATATTTTTTTTTTTATGTTCACAGTATCCCTTGTTTACTAACACATGCAAGAAAATAAACACATGTATGTAGTATGTATGTATGTATGTGCGTATGTGTGAAAGTGTCCAACGTCAATGCCACTTAAATTAATAGCTCTAATAAAATGTCTGTGACAGGCAACACTTCATAAAAATCTCGGTAAATTGTTTGTTAATGGTTGGGAAGGAATAATAAACTCACAAGCTCATATTATGGCTTATGTCACAGCAAATAAGTATGTATGTAGCACGAGTATGTTTGAGCATTTCAGGATAAAAGAGCAAGTTTTCCAAAGGCAACATGTTGTTACAACATTCGAAAAAGACACGTCATAAAATGGAAAAAAAATTAAATAAATTTCAAATGAAATCAATCGATTTTAAAGCATTAAAAAAATTTCTTCTTATATGTGTGGTAAAAAGTAAACTTGCCTACATGTCTAATCCACTGACAGTCTAATAATTTTGGGAGCGAATAAGTTTTGTAAGTGCATGTAGTTTCTTAATGAGAAATTAGATAATAAGAAAGCATTGGAAAAATTAAAAACAATACCTTTTATATATAATGAAGTAGATCTAACGCTCAACCCCATAAATTTCTTAAAAAAAGTTTAGCATCCAACTACTAATTAAGTCATTTTTAGGGTTCCGTACACCAAAGATGAAAAGGAACCCTATTGTTTTGGGTGCGATGTCCGTCTGTCTGTCTGTCTTAACAGAGAAAAGCGTACGAGCTACGGACTTGAAGAAAATGGAATACATAGAATATATTAAGCTTTGATCGCTACAACAACAAATATATGACAGTAAGACATTTAAAGGGTGTTCCAAGGCGAGCAACAAAAAATTTTCAAATCCTAATGTTATATACAGACAACTATAAATAGACACTTCAAATTTGCAAAGAAAACACTGAACACTGAAATTTTAAGATTTAACTTTAGGAATATTTTATCAGTTAATGTAAATTTGAAAACTTACTGTATCTCGGAAGAGACAAACTTCTCAAAAACTTTCAAAACTCTAAAGCTAAAAAATCCCAAAGTGAAAAAATTACCAAAACGAAAAAAATTAGCCAAAACTAAGAAAATGTTTTCACAAGAAAAAAAAGTTAGAAAAATTAAAAGTTTCCAAAAATCATCCATCTCTAAACGTAAACATTGCATTTCTCGGAGACTGGGTGTACTACTTTTTGAGAACCCTTAGAAGGGCTGAAGAGTTATAAGACCTTCACTTTTCATTGATGTTACAGAAAACTTTTTACTTGAATTTGCTGCAAGCTTCTTCCAATCTTGAGGTATATAAATTTTGCAGAATTTTATTTTTTTTTTTTTTCATTTCTATAATTCCAAAAATTTGGTCACACTCCGTGAATCAATTCCCAGAGTGTAAGCACTTGTGATTCACTACTTAAATATGAATATTTCGAACAACATGTAAGCAAAACTCTAACAATATAGTGACTCTTATTCTATCCATTACAGTTGTTGCTATAAGCTGTAAGGTGGGTCACATTCTTATTCAAAGAATTCATAAATTTCAACAGCAAAAACTTATTTCTTGGCAGCCACGAGAAGCTTGAATTTTATTTTACATAAACATACACATTAACTTCTTTTGGTATACAAGGGGTATATGATCACTTAAGCTCCGTGTGCTCCAAGCTTTTTTAATAAGACGTGTTAGCAGTGTTCTCCATAACAAGCCACTAGATGGAAATTGAACTTTACCTGAAAATTCCATATGTAAGCTCAAATTTAAAAAAAAAAACTCTTGAATGCCTTATGCTGTAAGGCCCTCATATATAGTGTCCGTACAGAGCCCTTCGTGTGCGAGTCAAGGTCGCCTATTAGTGAATTTATTGATCATTATGAATGAGAAAGCAAAGAAGTAAACAGCTTAACCAGCAAATCCACTTGCAATATAATTGTGCGATTTTTCCTATTGTACAATAATATCGCCAATGGGTATATCGTATTCGAAGGTGGCACAATATATTGGCCAATATCAAAAGACTTTTGATTTTTATTATATAATCAAGACAATTGTGCAACTTGGTGGCAACCTTATTCAATGTTGTTTACTTTTTCACGGTCAGGAAAATTGGGCAAAGTTTTCCTTGAAAATATTGTGCCACTTATTGCATAGTGTAGGTCAAAACGACAGTAATATGTACAACAACATATGCAATAATATTGCATAATGGATGGGCCGCATAAAACTTGCATTCAATTAAATTGCGTGTCATTAACTTTTACTTGCCTAAATAAATATTAATCATACGCACCAGTCATACGTATTGTTATTAAGAATTTAATGTGAAAAAGTCTTAGCATATTTTTGGGAGCCTTCTTAATAAGTATACGCATAAGTAATTTGACTATATTAGCAATGTTGCCAGCTTAGAAATCGCTAAGCTAAGCTTGATTTTTTCCTTTGTACGCCATAATTAATATCTTAGCTTCATGGAGTTTTTTAGCCTCATTTTTAAGTTTTCTTATGCACTTTTTGGATAAACACTAATATTATTTATTAAAGCTGTGTTCATAAGCTTTTTTTTTTTTTTTTGATTTATAAGAGGTTTATAAAACAAAAAATTTGTTTTTTTAAACCCTCTATAAAACAAAATAACTTTTAATGAATAAAGGCAGTAAAAATAAAACTAATTGCTTGTAAATTTAAAATTTCCGAAAAACTAGCGTTGTTATTAAAATATTTAGGACACAGGAAAGTATTAAAAACTCTTATATATTAATATAAGATTAGAATAGGGGGCAGATCTGATCGAAAAACCGGCACTGCGACACCTGATGGATACCATACATAGATCTATGAATTAGATTAATTCAATCTCTGTATGACTCTCCTTATGAAGGTCAGTACAGATATTGGAGAAGCCCGCCTTATATCATCTGAACACAGAAACTCAGAATGAAAAACACGCCTTCTACTGTCACACAATACTATACACTCACAAATAATGTGTGTCGTCGTCTCGTCATCTTCCAAGCACAAGCGACACAAAGCTGAACGGACTTGGTTACTTTTCCATAGAGGATAGTTCAGTCCAAAGTGACCAGACAGAAAAACTAGAACAAGCCATAAATTATTCCTGTTGAAGTTCAGGATGCCCTTATATGTAAATGGCTGCATCAAAACATTAGCCTGCCTTAGGCCAGAAGAAGACAGTCTCACCTTCTTAGCGCTCGAAGTGACATCTTCTTTGATCACAGACACTGGGCCTATAAAAGGAGCAGCAGAGGCCCTCTTGGCCAGTTCATCCGCTTCTTCATTCCCTGGATGACCGCTGTGGCCAGGTATCCAATAAATGGAAACCTTGTTCCGTATGGATAGCTTTTGTAATGAGTCAAAGCACTCTAAAACTAGCTGCCTGACTATCGGAAAAAATAGCTATATCCATACCTCTAATGCCCCTGTTTAAATTAACGAAATTAAATCAACACATTTGGTGATCGGCTGTATTTCTGCCTGAAATAGCGTAGGCCATTTGCCCATGGGCAAGGAGGCCCCTACGTTGGTCCCAAAAACTCCAGTACCAACTCCATCCTCCGTTTTGGATCCATCCGTATACCAACATAAACTATATTAATATACTATACTATAAGAATTCAGTATTCAATCCGTCTTTTTGAAATAAAATTTAGCTTAAGTTTATATTTTTCACTGTTTCAGTAAATTGTTTGTTCCAATTTTATTTTATTTTAAGATTGTTTACGGAAGATTTCTGTTCATATATGTAGTTTTTATTATTATGTTGCACAAGAATTTTTTCAAACGTTGTTCTGTTTGAAGTTTTTATTAGATTATAAATTGTGAAAAAATATTTGAATATAATTAAAATGAAAAGTTGATTAAAAAAAAAACAATAGCATGAGTATTGTATACACAGGTTGTGGTATATGCTTTACAACTGCTCTTTTGTACTTCCTTGTAATTTTATTCCCACATCTCGGCCATCCTGCGTGTCTATTACATCATCATCGTCATCGATAAATTCTGGCCATGGTTTCATAAATTCTGCACATGTGGAAGTACGTCTGGGACCTTCAAATTCACCAAACTTTATGACGTCGTACGTATCGTTCGGTTTTACTTTGACGATCTGATATGGACCTAGATACTTCGGTTTGAGTTTGAGTCCTGTACCTAGCTGTGTCCTTTTAATGGCAACAAGATTATTAATCTTATATTTTCTAGATGGTCTGGTCGTCTGTTTGGCTATGTGCCGGATCTCATCTCTTTGTTCAGCATAACAAGCTGCAAATTCTTGTTCTATCAGCTCTTTCAGTTGAAAATCATCTTTAGTCTTCATTTTGGTTCCTATTAACATTTCAAATGGCGTAGTACCAACACTTCGTTGATACGTTGAGTTGATGACTTGCTGTACTCGTCCGACGAACTTAAACCATTTGGTTGGGTCATCAGCGCTTAATTTGGACAAAACTGAAATTATTACGCTATTCAGTCTTTCGACTTGTCCGTTCGCACGGGGTAAACCAGTTGTTATGAGGATATGCTTTATTTTCTCTTCTGAACAATAGGTTTTGAAATCTTCACTTGTAAAGGCTGAACCACGATCAGAAATGATTTGTAGTGGGTTACCAAAGATAGCGTTTTGTATTTGTAGTCGAGAAATAGCATCACTAGCAGACGTTGTTTTAGTTGGATACAGCCAACAGAATTTGGTAAACGAGTCAATTACAGCAAAAATATGATTGTACATTTTATTTGTAGATTCAAAAGGACCAAGATAGTCGATATGATAAGTGTGGAGTGGGGTGGCATCTTTATGCAATGGGTGCAATTCCCCTTCCTGCTTTCCTCTTTTTCTATTGATTAATATGCATGGTATACAATTAGCAATAATTTTCTGTATCTTTTCTTCAAGTTTTGGTATAAAATAGTCATTAATTATTAATTCTTTTGTTTTTTTGGTTGAGAAATGACCTCTTTCGTGTGCTTTTTTTATAATTTCGCTATGCATACTTTTAGGAATTACCAACAGTTCATTGTCATTTAAGATTTTGTACAATATATCTCCTTTTATAAAATAATCATCATATACTGACCTACCTTTTAAAATTTCTTTGATTGCTTTCAGATCTTCATCGTGACTTTGCAAATGTTTAATCTTTGAAATTATGCTATCTTCCATTATTATCATAACTGGATGTCGGCTTAGGGCATCAACATGTCGCATTTGTATTCCAGGTCGATGTTCTACAACGTATTCGTATTCTTGTAAAAACAAAATCCAGCGCGCGACCCTTGTAGACAAATCTTTTTTATCCAAAGTCTTCGTGAAAGCATTGCAATCTGTCACTAGTTTAAATCGCAAACCAATCAGATAGACTCTAAATTTTTTCAAAGCCTCTATGACTGCAAGCACTTCAAGCTCATAACTCGTATATTTGCGCTCCGGATCTGTTGTCTTCTTGCTCATGAAGTAAACTGGGTGTAAGAGGTTATCATTTGGTGACCTCTGTAACAATACTGCACCGTAACCATCAATAGATGCATCTGTATGGACTTCAGTTTCATAGTTTTGGTTGAATATACTTAATACTGGACCATTACTCAATGATGTTTTCAAATTGTTGAAAGCAGTTAAATGATCATTGTCAAATTTAAATTTAGCGTTCTTCTTTTTTAAATCAGTGAGTGGTTTAGCAACTATAGAAAAGTTGTGTATAAACTTTCTAAAATATCCGGCAAGACCAAGGAAGCTTTCCAATTGCTTGACATTTTTTTGGTATAGGATATTTAATCATTGCTGTCGTCTTATCTGGAGAGGGTGAAATTTTTTGGTTTTCGATAACATGACCTAAAAATTGTATGCGTTTCTTCAAAAATTTGCATTTTTTCAAGTTTAGATCAAGTCCATAATTTTTGCATAACTCTAAAACAAGTTTTAAATTATTCAACGCATCGTCTTCGTTGTCGGCTGGTATAATGACATCATCAATATAGGGCAAAGCGATACCTAATCTCGTTATATCACGAAATATAGCATTGATATGCCGCTGAAATACGCCAGGAGAGTTTGAAAGGCCAAAGGGTACCTTCCTAAACTGGTACTGTCCGTTATGAGTTACAAAAGATGTATACTTTCTACTATCTTCGTGTACTGATACATGGAAAAAGCCATTGCGTAGGTCAATAGTACTAAAAATGTTTGCAGTTTGTAGACGATCAAGCTGATCTTTGATCAGAGGCAACGGATACCGATCTTTTACGATAACTTTATTTATACGTCGGTAATCTATACAAAGTCGGGCTGTTAAGTCACGTTTCTTTGCCAGCACTATTGGACTGCAGAATTCAGATTCTGATGGTTCAATTATTTCTTCTTTTAGCCACGTTTCAATTTGGTCATCAACAATAGCTCTTTCTTTCATTGGTAATCGCCGTGGGTTACAATATATAGGTGTTTCATCTTTAAGAACTATACGCATTTCAACATTTGTCGTTCTAGACTTCTCAGGTTTGTATTCTTTTATAAGTTTAGTAACTACGTCTTTCGCTCTTTCACTCACCGTTTCCCCAATATCGATAGCAGGTTCATCAGCAACATCTATCTTCATTATCGGGTGCATTTCATCATTTCTATTTAATTTCTTAACACTGAAACCTTCAGGTGTGATACGCACGTCAGCTTGTAAACACAGTTCTTTACCAAGAATCGCATTAACATCCATACAATCATCTGGTACCACATGAAACGTTAGATTAAAGTCATCATCATCAATAGTTGCTAGAAAGTCTGTGTTACCAATTGGTCTAATTCTGTTGTCTTGACTGTTACGACCAAAACCACTTAAATAAAAATTAGATTTTATTAAAATACTCCTTGGTAATGTTTTCTTAATTTTGTTGAAAAATGACTCCTTCATTATATTAAATTTACTACCCGTATCAAACAGAGTTTCTACCTTAATTTTGCCAATTTCAATTTCCTTTATCATAATATCGTTACAAGTATTTAGTAAACGGATATTTGACTCACCTTTTTTCTGTGGACAATCTTTGGATATATGACCATACCTTTCGCAGTTGAAACATTTCGCTCCTTTCGATTTATTCAAACAATCAGAGGATTTATGTCCTTTGTTGCCACAATTGAAACATTTTATTTCAAATCTTGTATCTTTTCTAAAATCTCTGTCGCATTTTTTAGGTAAAATTAAACGTTTATTTGATGATTTAGTCATAGTTTCGTAACAACGTAGTTTGTATTTAAATTCTTTCGAATCGGTTGCACCATATAAAATCAATTTATTTGCATCATTGTCACTGATTCCATCAATAACATATTGCATTAGCGAATTGTAGTCAATGCCACCTCTAGCAGCTAACTCTTTCATTTTCAAATAGTATTCATGGACATTTTCATCTTTCTTCATTTTCCGCTCACATAACATCTTATGGATTTGGATACTACTAGCGCGAGTTTCAAATTCTTCCAATAATGCGTTCTTCAACTTATAGTAAGTAGTTAGTCCTTTTTCGCTTGAGATAAACAATTTCGCTACACCCTTGAGTGATTTTTTTGCGAAAACATATTTCTGAAATTCATCCCATTGCATCACTGCAGCTACTTCCTCAAACTCATCAATCCAGACATTAATGGGAAAACTGTTCGTTCCGTCAAAACAACGTACAGAGTCTTCTATATCCCTGAAACTCATAGAAAATTTTGTGTTATAGTTTGCGCCACGCTGATGGCTTCGTCGCCCGTCATTGTAATCATTGAAGTTATCATTACATCGTAAGCCTTGCTGCATATAACCGTCGTCGTTATTAACCAAATTGTTGTTGCGTATTACCGCTGGTAATCTGTAGCCGTCATTCCAATTGTTAACGTTGCGGCTTCGCTGTATTAATTGTTCGTTAACATGGTAACTTTCACACACACCTGCAAGAGTTTCCACTCTTTCACACATTTTTGGAACATTTTCTGTTGATATCGTCGTTGGGTTATTGCTATTCTGCACGATTGTATTGTTTGAAATATAATCATCATCGTCTTGATCATCTTCGTCGTCAACGTCATCTACATGCCTCAAACATAGCAACTGGCCCTTACACAGATTCATGTATATGTGCTCAAATAAATTGTCTGTGTTGTAATCTAAGCTAAGTAAATTACATACACATACCAAGTCAGCTTCACTCAGATTCTTCTCAACATATTTCTCCTTCTTTGATTTATTTTTAGCGTCATCTTCATCGAACCCTTCGAATTCACGCAATCGCTTTCTGTTACCACGATCACCCTCGTCCTCAAATACAAATTTATGTAAAGCAACCACTACCATACGTCCAATTGAAGATAACTTCTCCTTTATATCAGGATAATCTCCCAAACACGGCATTGTTTTGTTAAATTAGGAATTCACACAATACAAATTAATTTTAATTTTTTGGCTCCAATAATTGCTTGCACATATGCTAATTTTCTTCCTCACTGTTACGCACAGTCCAAAATTTTGGTTGAGTCCCCAAATTTGTAGTTTTTATTATTATGTTGCACAAGAATTTTTTCAAACGTTGTTCTGTTTGAAGTTTTTATTAGATTATAAATTGTGAAAAAATATTTGAATATAATTAAAATGAAAAGTTGATTAAAAAAAAAACAATAGCATGAGTATTGTATACACAGGTTGTGGTATATGCTTTACAACTGCTCTTTTGTACTTCCTTGTAATTTTATTCCCACATATATTCAAATTGCATAGTGTACAAAACCGTAATTTGTACAATATATTTTTTTAATTTCAATATAACAAAAATTAAGAATTTTAAAAACCCCCGATATATCGAGAAAAGATTTGATATCTTCTAAATGGCTAGACCTATTTTCTTCAAACGTAGTTAAAAACCTTTTCGATTAAGTCACCTTTCAAACAGAAAAAACCAAATCGAAATCGGTCCAGCCGTTTGGTCTGTACGTGGACACGGACAGACACACAGCTACACAGATACACAAACACACAGATACACAGACACACACTACAAACTTATAACACCCCTTTTTTGGTCGGGGGTTAAAAAATAGTTTTAATTCAGTGAAACAATTTTCTTTTTCAAACAAATTATTGCAAATGTTTGTATTTGATTTTATATATTTCTTTGTAGGATCTAAATTTAAATAAAACAAAAAAATTCATTTAATTTATATTTGATATAGAAACTTCCTTTTTTGAATTGGAAATTGTCTGGTCAAGTTATATTTGAAAAAAAGAACTCTAAACAAATCAACATGGCTTGTGAGTTGAACAATTATATCGCCAACAAATATTTCTTTAAATTGGTGCTCATTTTAGCTTATCACCAAATCATTTTCTTAAAACTTTTCCATCAACATAAAAAGTAATCAACCATTTATCCAAAAAAGGAAACAGTTCTGCACAAATACCTCGTAAACTTTTTTTACGAAATATAAAAACGTTTTAGAATAAAAATTAATACCATTAGTAAGCAAAATTTCATCAAATCAAAATTAAATGTTTTCTTTATTTATTTTTATTCATTTTTTATTTTTAGCTAGAGGATTGTTTTTCTTTTTATATATTTGTATAAGCTTTGCAACCAGCAGCATTAGCAACCAGAAAAAACCACATCAGCTTAAGTACTTCCCCATTCCTTAAATGTTTTTTGTGTGGAATTGAATTAACAGCTTAAGATGACAAAGTGATTGCCACAAGGGTAATACACTTGACTATCTCAAAATGTGTGATTATTTGAGTGAATAAAATGTTTGTGTGTGTGTGTGTGTTTGTATGTGTGGAAGCGTTTATTTTATTTTTAGAGTTCTTTTTTGTTAATAAACAAAAAACATATTCAGTGGTAGATCAATGTCGGCTTATGACTACGAGTCTATTTGTGGCATAATGGGTTTTATTTTTCATCATCAAATAAATTTAGGATAATAAAACAAAACCGAGAATTTTTTGAAATTGCTTTGATAAGAACAATGATGATTTTGATTTAGAAACAAAGTAAATTGGGATTTATATTTAATGCCTGTCGGTTAATTATTATAGAACATAAAAATTTTATTGTTTAAGTAACAAAAAGACTAATCTTAGTTTAAACAATTTCTTTTCACATAGTTTCTATGTATGTGCTTGAAACTCTAGAGCTACGATTAAAAAAATTTAATATTATATTAATACAATCCTATTTAGTTAAGACTCCTACTCATGCAATGTACCCGAAATATACACAAAAAACCCTAATTTTTTACTTAGTCCAGAAGCACCCCCTCATCTTTTTAATTATTATTAGGGTGAACTGGAAAGGAAAACAATAAAATCTTTTCTTCTCTTTCTGGTATCTTTTATAAAAGGGAACAGAAAAATAACTTTAACTAGGAATATGCTGGGTTAAGATATTCTACAAAATAAAATAAATTTTTTATTTTTTTAAGAGAAGTAACACTCAGATTACTAGGTGTTACCTTCTTTAGGAAAGGGATAGTGATAGAAAAGGCAAGTGTAAAAGGAACATAAGCTTCATTCTTTTACAACTCTGATTTTTTCACGTTTTTAATAATGCAGTGTTGCAGCGCCTCTGGTGTCAATGAAGCATATTAAATTTTAAAGCTATGCTTAGTAGCCAGTTTATTCAATTTGGTTTAAGAATTATTCACATCAAATTTATTAAGCCTCGCTATTGTAGCTCTGAAGGTATGGGAAAAATAATAATTATTTTGTATGGGAGATACTCGTCTGCCCCTACTTTTCCGCCAAAATTTTGTTGCAACAGGCAATATAAGATTTAAAGACCCGCATTGCACTTGTAGATATATGAATTGATTAGCGAAAAAGAGACCTTTTGTCCCACTGTGTGTCGATAACCACATTTTTCCCCCTCATCTGTCCCAATCATTTCTACTGAGCGAGCAATTCTAATATTTTTCATTTCACAAATGAATTGTGAAAAAATAACCAAATATGTATTTAAAAAACAAAAAAAAAACTTTGTATAATCGCTGCCAAGTAATTCAATTAAAATTAATTATTATTTGCTCCACAAGTGTTTTTGGCGTGGCGCTCGCTTTCAAGACCTGGCACCACAACTTTTAATTATGCTGCCCTAAGCAGGAGCAGAGCGAACAGAAAAACTTCCAGGCAAAGTTGTTGCATCAATAGCATCCTTTATACTCTTTCCACACAAAATCTTACCAAGACTCCCTTAAAACTTTGTTACCCATTTCCCAACTACCAGCAAATTATTTCTGCTATGCTTCATGAATTGGCTAAAACGTATAAAAAAGCAAAGAACAAAAATGTTTTTGAGTTTTTTTTATATTTTACTTTTCATTTATTTTTTCTAGTGATTTTCAATGAGTTTCACCAGTTAAATGAAGTAACAGCAGCAACAAAACTGTTGCTAATAGAAGTTGTAAAGAAAAAGTTTAAATGGTGTTATGTTGCATTTTCAAGTGTTTCATGTTGCACTTAATTTACCAGCAGCAGCAGCAGCAGCAGCAGCAAGAAAAAAAAGCATAATTTATACTAATAGAATTTTTTAAATACCAGCTTAAGGGTAAAAGTGTAATTTTGTAATTAAATTAATTCGAGAGCTGATTTGTAAATGATCGATTTTATAACATCGTGTGATATTTGTAACACTGTAACTAATGAAATAATTTCATTAAAAAACACTTAATATTTTAGGGAAAAATCTTTTCATTCATTTTCCAACCATAATCTTTTCAAATAAAATTATGTGAAGGAGTTTGTATAGATTAAACCGCTTTAACAGCAACTCCTTTCATAAGTTCTAAAAGTTAAGTTCATATACATTTCTGGTTAAAATTATTTGTTTGAAATATAATCCATAAAAGCTTTTACTTAAACAAAACTACTTGAAAATATTCTGGTCAAACACCTTTGCAACACAATAAACCACATTGCTTTTGGCCAAAGTAGAAAACTTTTTACAACAGACCACAACAAGGAAACATATTTTGCATTTTCTCTCCCCCCATTTTACGGGTTCAAGGCTTATTGTAAGAAGAAAAAGGATTTTGTGATTGTTTTGACATAACTTACAAACAAAAAATAATAAGACGAAGAAACAACTCTAAATAGATTAACTGAAATGGAAACTTTGAACACATAATTTTTGTTAAAAAGGAGAAATTTTAAGGTACAAAACAAAAAGATCAAAACTTTTTGACTTAAGATTTTTAAAAGAAAAAAAACCATGATTGCAAAAACAAAACAAACACTTACATACAGTAGGGATTGTATATAACGAACTCCGCAGAGAACGTCAAAGTACTCTCTGAAAAATATCTTACAAAAGAAAACATCTTGAGAAGTGATGGGTGAAAAGAGGACACGTCAAAAAACTAAAAAAAGGGCTCCATGAAAAATCGCCCAAAATTTCAAAATGAAAAAACACTCAAAAAAAATTAAAAATCACCCAAAATTGAAAAAAAAGGAACAGGAAAGCATAAATAGTAGTCGTTTCTTAAGGCCCTGACTCACTATCCTACACAATCGCACGATTTACTAAAAAAATACAACCCTGGTCTCATTTGCTGTATTTTGAAAATTTTCATAGATTTCATCACACCAGGATTGTATTTTTTTGTAATTCGTGCGATTGTGTAGGATAGTGTATCACGGCGTTTACAGAATTACAATAAAAGTATGAATAAAAGGCAATATTCTCCATCGGCCAAGAATTATAGTATGGCTATCCAAGGGTAATTTAGATAATTATCATAAATACAACATAAAGGGCGGACCTTGTGCCAGGCATAAAAATCTAAAACTCTATGGTATATTAAAACTCGGCTTCGCTTACGACAATGTGCTAAACAACTTTTACTGCTATAGAAGCCAAATAAGTAGAGTTGGAATATATCGGAGTAGCTTTAAATTTTTTTTAAACAATATATATTTTAAATTCTATATTAAATTTTGATGATTGCTAGATTTTTGGGTGTATTTTTTCCCCTTTAATTTTTAAATATTAAAAAAAATTTTTGGACGGTTTTTCATTTTTATTCTTGGGTTATTCGGTTTTTAATGAAAACATTTTTCGGTGCTATGAAATAACCCCCAAGGATATAATGCCCAAATTAGAAATGAAATAAGCCTCAATGAAATAAAACCCAAAAAACGAAATAAGTCTTAAGAGAAAATTTATAAAAAAAACATCCAATATAAAAGACTTTTTTTCATGGAGCCGAAAACAAGTTCTAAAAAATTTCTTCACTCAGCGTCACATTGGAATATATATAAATTTTTTTTGTTTTATTCTTATAAAGCAAGTTTTTAGATTCTCGCATCACTGCTTTATTTGAGCATTCACTTATTAGCTGATAATTGATTTTTGTTTAATTTGCTTTAAAATTTCATTATGAATCGACTTACACTAGAGCAACGCGTGAAAACTATTGAAATTTTTAATCAAAATAATTGTTTTATTCGTCAAACTAATCATGCATTTCTTCCATTTTATGGCATATGACATTATGACATAATTGTCTTTCAGAGCGGCTAATTCGAAGAGCAATAGATTGTTTTTGGACCACATTTACTGTTACTGATAATATGCATCCCGTAAGACGCCGAACAGTGCGCACTGCAGAAGCTGTAGCTGCTGTACAGGAAAGCATTGAAGATGATCCTGATCAAACAATTTGTCACCGTTCTTAGCAACTAGGGTTGTATCCTTCCACTTTATGGAACCATTTACGAAAGGATATTGGCTTAAAAGCTTTCAAGATTCAATTTGTACACAAATTAAACCCAAATGACCACCGTATGCGTCGCAAATTCGGCGAATAGGCTGAAGCACTAATTTGATATGATATTGATTTTGAATTTCCATTCAAAATTTTATTTTCCTAAGAAGCTCATTTGTGGTTGAATGGATATGTAAATAAGCTAAATTGTCTCATTTGGATTGAGTAGAATGCACAAGCTTTTGTCGAAACACCATTACATGCACAGAAAATTATTGTTTGGTGCTCTTTATAGGCTGGCGGTCAGAATGTTACTGTCAATGTTGAATGCCATAGGAACATGATTAAAATTTTTTTTCATACCTCAATTACGTGCCATTACTTTTGCTTACAACAGGACGGGCCACATGCGACACAGTGCGCGCTACAATTGATTTACTCAAAGAGACTTTTGATGAACAAATAATTTCACATAATGGACCATATTAATTGGCCACCAAGATCATGTGATTTAACTTCATTGGATTTTTTTTCTTTTGGGGTTATGTTAAACCACTTGTCTACGTCGATAAACCACAAAAAATTTAACATCTGGAAATCAACATCGGCGAAATACGGCCGCAAATGCTGCGGAAAAGTTGTTGAAAATTAGTGTTCCAGATTGCTCCTTGTTTTATTATGATTTAAACTTGTGTCTCTCTATAAAAAAAAACACCTTTTATTACAAAGAAAAAATATTTAATTTTCCAGCCCCAGAACCATATATTTGAAAAGTTATTCATTTTATTAAGTTACTTTTATAAACCAAAAATTATTTAATTTTGCAGCTCTGGAAATGTGTTTTTACTTTATCGAATTTTTTATGCCAACTAGTTCTCTCTAAGCCATAAAATATATTAAACCTATAAAGAATAAGAAAAATTTAAATAGACATAGGTACTTCTATATACCACAAAATGTGCTAATTCCCCAACCCTGAAATCATTATTTGAGATTTTTCTGATTTCTTATACCAATTAATTTCTTTCAAAAATATAAACTATGTTTGATTTACAAAAAAAAAAGAAAACATCGGTTACAGTTGATTACTTTTATATACAAAACTATACACAAACTATAAAAAAATAGAGCCCTGAAATCATCATTTTCCAACTCTGGAACCATTTTATAATTTTGGTCATTTTCAATACCAATCTATTTCGGACCATTTCTGACACACCAGTCCAAGTCGGATAAGCGATTTCACCTACAGACAGACGGATGGTTGGACGGACAGACGGACATGGCTTATTAGTCTTCCCTATATATAAGGACCCAGAATATATATATTTTATGGGTCGCATATCAATATGTATTGTGGAAATTACACACGGAATGACAAACCTATATACATATACGCTTTACCATTTTTGGCGACGGATATAAAAAAGTGTTAAATTTTAAACATTTTTATTTAATCATTCATGGCGTAGGCTAAAATATAATCATACAAAATGAAATAAAATATAACATGTTGCTTTGAATTAAAAACAATTTCATCAAATACTCGCCTCAGCTGACCCTGGCTTAAAATAACAAATTTATTCTAGTAGTAACACGATTTTATGAACTTTAAACAATTTACAATAATGTGCAAAATAAAAAGTTAAATAAATTCATGTGTCTTTTTTTTGTTCGGTAAAAATTACAACTTTTTCATGTTTTCTGGTTTTAAATTTAGTTAAACTTTACAAATTAAATTTTCGTATGAAAATTATTTTTGAATTTTCAACACTTACACAAAAACCAACAAATTCATTTGAAAACTGTGGCCACACCAGTGGAGGGTATGTGGGAGTGAATAATTTTCCTTGCACAGAAGCAAGCAGAAACATGCGAAAACTTGCATGGAATAAATAGAATAAACTATTTGGTTTGAAAAAACTTTTTTGGCCTTTTGGCGCTTAACTCGTTTTAGTTTCTCGTTCGTTTTCATTGTACTTTTTTTTATATAATTTTTGCCATAAAATTAATTTGTTTGTTAGGCGACCTTCTAACCACACAAATTGCTTTGTTTTTATGGCTGCTCTGGTTGTTTCGTTTTAGAAAATTATCACCCGACAACAAAAAAATTTGTAGCTGCAATAGAACAAAAAAAAAAAAAATTTAATGAAATTTAATTTAAAGTTTATGAACAACAAAAAAAAAAGAGAAATTATGCATTTGTTTTTAAAATTTTTCTTCAAACAAAATTAAATTTATTATTAACAAAATAAAAGTGTTACACAATTATAGATAATTTTCTAAGCAACATCTATGAATACAAATTGATGGTGGTAATAGAAATTTATTTTAAATAACTCAGGTCGTTAGTTAGAAAAATTTGATGAAACGAATGCAATTTTGATCAAAATTTAAGCCATATGTTGCATTTATATATTTAATGCAAAAGAAATGGAAAATGCAAAAAAACTCGTAGTCTGTGCTGTTTATTTATTTTTATATCCTTGACCAAAAATGGTAAAGGGTATATGTATATAGGTTAGTCATTTTGTGTGTAATTTCCTCAATACTCATATGCGATCCATAAAGGATATACTCGTAAATATATTCTGGGTCCTTATGAATAAGGAAAACGAATAAGCGAGGTGCGTCCGTCTTTCCGTTTGTCTGTCTGTCTGTACGTGAAATAGATTTGTACTAAAGACCAGTTAAATCGAACAGATGGTGTCAGAGCTGGAAAACTTAATTTCTTTTTAATTTAAAAGTAAACAGCTACAACTATTTTTTTTTTTTTTGTTAAATAAATCTATTTTATATATCAGTAAAATATTAAAACTGGTATTTAAAATCAAAAAAAAAAACTAAAAAATGATTCCTGGGTTGGAAGATTTTAACTTTTTTTTGGTATATAAAAGTAAACAAATAAAAAAAATTCTTTCCTTTCCTGTATAAATTAAACATAAGTATGTTATAGTTTTAAAAGAAATATTATAAGAAATTAGAAATATGTGAAAGGATGATTCCAGGGTTGGAAAGTTTGCACTTTTTTTTATATAAAAGTAACTAGATCATATAAATTTATTTAATTAGATATGTTTATTGCCTCAGAAAAAAATACTAGTAGTCTGTTATATACATAAATTCAGAAAATAAAAAAACACAGCTCCAGAGCTGGAAAGTTTAAATACTTTTTGGGTATATAAAAGTATCTAAATAATTTTTTTTATTAATTAAACATATTTTATATTTTAGAAAGAAGTAAAGAAAGAAGTTACTAAATAAAATAATTTTTTTTATTTAACATATGTGACCTTCTCCGAGAAAAGGGACCTAGTGTATCAAAAAACAAGTGTGCCAAAATCGATAAAAATGAGAAAAACATTAAAATTAAATTTTTTAAATGCGTTTTTCTCAAAACTTCATTTTCACACACTAGGTCCCCTTTTCTTGGAGAAGGTCACATATTTTACATTTTAGCAAGATTTTTATATTAATTTAATTTTCAGTGTCGGTATCAATACAGTGAAGGCTGGTAAAAGTCTCTACCACCTCAAACTATCCAATATGCAATATTCATTTTTTAGATGCGTTATCTTGGTATCTTAATTTATACGATATGCCTCGTTCAAAAATGCTGAAATTCTCATGGACGATAGATAACTCAATAAGTTATTTTTTAAGCCAGGCACTTTAAGGAATACTATGGCTTTAAATTCAGAGTTGACGGATCTTCCCGCTCTTCTGAAAATTACAAATTTGCATATTGTATTGTATCTGATATGGTAGGGACGATATGCACATTGAGGGTGGCTTTGGCTGAAGTAGTTAGCACGTTGACTACAAAACGGAAGGTCCTGGGCTTGAGCCCGATTCTGACAGTCATAAAATAACAACACCACTCATTTTTCTGATGTGCATTACAGTTCGTTTATGTCAGTTATGGTAGGAAAGTTCAAGTGATGAGGGAATAGACACTGGTCATTGAACTACTCCTGCTTCAGTGGATACTAATTGTAATATAATATCAGAGCGTCAGTATTGGGAAGCAGAATCATCAGCGCAGTAAAATAACGAATCAAATGGCCACTAAACACAGCTTTAAAAAGTTCTCCTCATAATACTCCTCATTGGCACCAGAGGCGCTGCAACACTGCATTATTAAAAACGTGCAAAAAGCAGAGTTGTAAAATAATGAAGCTTTCCTCTATATTTTGCTTCACCACCTATCTTCTTTTGAAGCGCTAGCAAAAGGTTGGAAGGTTAAAAGATCATCTACAACATACTCTTTCTTAACTCTTTTACTTCCAAATCTTTTTATTGGTACCTGTATATTGAATTTTATTCAAATTTGCTATTTTACAACAATAATAATTGTAAATATATTTATAGTTGTATAAAATTGCAGCCACACATTTAAATTATCATCATATTAATGATAATCCACATGGTCGTTGTATCTTATTTGTGATTATCTTATCATTAACATATTAAGCATTAATTAGCAGTTTTGATTATGATGATTTGCATGTGTGAAATACTCTGTTAAATTTGTGTCACTTAATTGACAGTTGACAACATTATCCCCTGTTGCATTTAATATTCTATAAAATAGGGTGTAACAAAATATGGTTAATATTCAACTTGCACACGCAGTTATGTTTGCAATTTTTGTGTTTTTACAGCAAATTAAACCTGATATTATCAGTTAGTTATTTATGAAACTGTTTAACCTAATAAACAAGCATTTGAATCAAAAGGGTTTTCCTTATTATTCAGTGGTTGGGCTTTTTTTGCTCAAATGTTTGAACAAGTGTGAACGTACCTTAATAAAAAATAAAGTTCATTTTCAGTATTTGCTTAGCTTGACTTTAAAAAAATACATCCATAATGTAAAAGGAAGCAGCTCAAATTAAAAACTCTAATTGAATTATATATAAACAAATAAATTATATTTTGACTACGAGTAAAAAGTAAACAAGGCAGAAAATCTGTGGAGAAAAAAAATTTAACATTTTAATACCTTTCAATTTTGCTTACCGTCGTTTTTTTGTAATGTTTACTTGTCGCCAACATTAAATGTCCTTCACATTAACGACAACAGTTGAGAGATCAAACCAGCTGTGACATTAACTCAGTCACTCACTTACGCTGACATCCCCCCCCCCCCCACAAGCATTCACTTATGCTTAAATTAAACCAAACCACTCACACGCTCACTCACTCACTCTCTCTCTTTCTCTCTCTCTCATGCCAACAGAAAGTTGAAGAAGAAGAAAAAACAACGGAACAGGCATTTGTACTTGCTGTTGTATGAATGACTTGAATGTTTTCAACATACACTTGACAGCTTTTTAACGTTTTATATGCGAATAATAATCTTTGTCAAGAGACGGAAAACAACATCATGAACAGGGCTTAAGAAACACATAAACAAAACAATCACAACAACAACAGCAACAAAAACCAGCAAATGTGCAAATCATAAACACTTATGCACACACACACATTCTACTCGTACGTAGAGAAATAAGAAACAACAGCATTTCCTTATGACTACAAACAAACTTGACTTGAGTGCCGGAACGGCAGGCAAATAGGCAAAAGCAATTGTATGCAGGCTGGGCGGCTGCCTTGAAGACTGGCAGTCAAATAGACATTCATGCTTTTTTCTTCTTCTTCATTCACTATTTTTTCGTCTTTACTAAACAACTGTGACAATTTCAACACCTGCAAACGACGTTGAATAGTGTTTGTGCGATTTATGTGGCGTGAGAATTGTTGGTTTGTAACTGTGTTGTGAGTACGAGTATGAGTGTGTGTATGTCTGGATTTGTGTACGTATGTATGTGAATGATTTATATTTGTATGTTTAGCTCTTATTACTTAAAAAAAAGGTTACCGCTAGGGAAGTGTTTTCGTTATTATTTGGAAGTTTTAAAATCTTTTTTTACAGAACTAAATATTTAGTTGATGAGTTGATGTGCAGATGATATCTGATATGTTTCTATTTTAATTGAAATATGGTGGCGACGCACAGTGTCGTAAGTTCATAGAACGAGCGGCCAAAAATAGAAGTTTTTCTATCGAAAAGAAATGAAATTTGGCACATAAGTTTTAATTGGCCTTTTTCAAAAAAAGTAAAAAGCATCAAAACAAATTGTCTTCACTTATAGTGAGTTAAATGTTTAACTAGACACAACATATAATATAAATCACATCTACAATTTGGTTATTTAAGTTTCAAGGACTAGTGTCCTTCCCAAATGTCCTGGAACTAAATAATATACTGAAAATATGCAAATTCTAACTTAAAAAATATTGTAAAATTAAATTGTAAGGGGGAGAAAAGTGGACAAGAGTACACAAAATTTTAAATGTACTTACTTGTAGAAATATAATGTGAAAGTATGAAAAATATATGTATTTTTTATATATTTTTTTTCTATAGACCACTTAACTCGTACTTTTTCACTCACAGATAGCCATTCTTTAAATGTACATTAAAAGCAACGGCACATCGCATGTGAGTTACAGAATATAGAAAAAATTTATTGCAGCCATATTATAACAATATCCCCTTTATGTTTTATTGGAAGTTTAAGTGCAATATCTAAAATAATTTTTAATTAACCTGTTAAAGTTTGCATGTGTCTGTACTATATTTTCATATAGTTGCGCATACTGGCCAAAAACTGTTGACTTTGAATCATGAAAACTCTTTCAAAAGTATACCTTTCTTAAAAAAATCTTTTTTATTTTACTTAATTAGAATATTGCACATGCAACAAAGTAATTTGTTCGCTTTAATTCTAAACAAATTTTTTGCATTTTTGGCCGCCTTCGCAACAGTGTGCGACGCACATATGTATGTGCCAAAGGCGGATTATTTAAAAAAACAGCCTCAAGTACCATGAAAACTGAAAGCACTTGCTTAAAGGGCAAAAATAATTATCAAATAGGTAACGGTGATTTTGCAATGACGCGTTAAAATTGAACACTGTGGGAGAAAACTGGAAAAATAAGCACATAAAAACTAAAAACTTTGCGTAATTATCGTTATCTAAAGTAATTAAAAAAAATTAAGTCTAACTATGAAGCCAGCAAGTTTAGATATTTATTCAAATATTTTGCTTGAATTTGTTAACAAAATTATTTGTGCTTTTGTTTAAATGTTTATATTGGAAATGCACTAAAATAAATGGATTTTCTCAGTTTAAGTGGATATAGAGTGTTATTTAAGAAAAATTTTGCTTTCGGTGCATCTTAGAAGTTATTTTTGAATTATTAATAGACTCACGCGCTGAGTTTGCCAATAATAAGCGCTTAACGACTTCTGCTACCATTTTTTGTGGTTTTTGTTATTGTTTTATGTATTTCCACTAGAGATGTAACAATAACGTAATTTCTTATGAATGAGTCATACACTAGTGACGCGTAAGTCATGCATGAGTCACGCGTGATAGTGGTTGTATTAAAATATACATAATAATGATTTTAAAAAATAGCATGTGTGACCTTAGCTGACTTTCTTAGGCTTGTTAAACATCTAGTTTTCGATAATTCGTATCTGAATTCATTCAATGGCAGGCAAATGAATGAAAAAAATTATTAATTTTAGCTTGTTTTGTGGGTTTAGCACCTTTTAAGTGCATTTCATTCTTGCTTCGATATTTTGTATGCAAAAAATTATGTTTATTAATTATAAAATTAATTTGTATACATCCTTTCACTTCCCTCCCCCCCCCCCCACAAATATACAACCAAGATTAAATTGCAACATTCAGTTTTGTTTAAAGGCTATCCACATCAAATTTATTGTAGTTCTGAAGATATAGAAAAAATAATAATTTTTTGTATGGAAGCTACCCGTCTCCCCTTTCCTATACCTCGAAGATTTTTTTCGGGACAAGGAGTTTGTCTTAAGATACACATCATATTAATATTAAGTGAGGCTCACTCTTTTAGTTCTAAAGATATAGGAAAAATAAAAATTACTTTGTGTGTGGTGGCACCCGTTTTCCCCCTCCTAGACCGCCAAGATTTTATTGTTATATATAGTTTTCTTGAAGCTATCCGTATAAAACTTCGTTTGCCTCACTATTTTAGTTGTGAAGATATGAATTGATTTGCTAAAAGAAAGGGAATATCGTCCCAATGTGTAACGTTGCCAATTTAGTTACTCCTGTACCTGGATTCTGCAACTTTTTGCGAACCGAAAATTGTAATATTTATCCAAATTCGTTTACGGTAACGATAATGTGATTCGGTAATTTACTCACCATTTAATTCAATATTATGTTGTATCTCTGTATAGAAAATGTGAAAATAAGAGAAAAGCACAAAGAATAATTAAGAAAAACTCACTGAATTTGATCTTGCGATTTATTTATTTCTTCTCCAACCGACAGCGAATATATTTAAATGTGTTACTGAACACCAAAGTCGATAAATTGTCGTTATATTTATTATAGCGATACGATTATCGTAATAAAAGTTACTAAATGCAGGAGCTGGTGTACGAACACAAATTTTTAAACTGATCAATAATTATTGATTATAATTATGTTCACTATTAATATTCTACTTCAGTAAGAAGATTTAGAATGATTTTGTTTGAAAATATTTTTGAATAAATTCAAAACGCATAGACCCGAACGGTCAGGCATAAAGAATAAATAATATAATAAATATTAACAATTCTTTCGTTCATAGACAAGACGACACAATTGTCGAAAAGAATTAGGGCATAAATAACGGATATGATGAGCACAAACGAATTAAATATTATAAATTGAATTCTGTTGTTGATACTGTTTCCTTCATTATTCTTATGGTATTGAAAAATTAATTCAGAAACTAGTACCAAGATGTGTTCTCAAGAGATTTTGTTAATAGCGCATTTACACTGTCTCGAAATTTAGTACTTTCGAGATTTCGAGCTAACTCATGCTGCTTTTTTCTTTATTTCCCAAACCAGGTGTGTGAATTAGCTACATTATAGTTCTTTGGTAGTTGTTTTGGGCATTTTTCAGTTATGGGTTTTGTTTTGGATAAAAAAAAATCTTGATAAAGGTCAAAAAAGTTGGTGTAAACGGTATAGATTTTTATAAAGGTTTTAATCTAAATATGCTAGATTTTGTGCAGGTGAAAATGCCCTATAAAAGGAAAATATTTTCTTTCAGCAAAATTAAGTAAAATTGATGACCATTTAGTCTTTTTACTGGATTCAGGCATTATTAGTTATGGCAAAAGCATACAAAAGGTTAATCTAATTTGTTCATAAATTGCTATTGCAATTTGAAAACTCAGGACTTGATAGCGTGAGTTAAAATATAGTTTATTCAACTAATATTTTATCGGTACAAACATCTTCAAACATAATAATTACCTGAATTTTAGATTCACTTTAAAATAATTAAATCAAAGATAATTTTTAAAACACTCAAATTTTCCAATTTTCTCTTTAAGAAAACTTTGAATTTTACTGCATCTTTAAATGAAACACATTTCTTTTGTTACAAAAAAAATAAATAACACTTTTTGTATGCATCCCTGTTTACACATACATATATATTTTATATTTCATGAATAAGTATTTTATATACTGGTGCTGTTGTTTTAGAAGTCTATTAAAAATGTCTTAAGAGTCTTTTAAGATACTTTTTTAACACTTTTTATAAAGTCAAGAACAAAGAAACCAGAAAAATTAAGAAAATTATAAGACATTGTTTCATTATGAAGTACTAAGTAGCTGCTGCAGTTTTTTTTTCTTCACGTGGGTTGGCTGTTTTGTATGTCGGGAAATAAGCACATAATTATTTTTTTAATGTTATTCTTTTCGTTTGTTTGTTCAACAATAACTAAGAAAGCTCTTAAGTTTTTATTGCTATAAATGATTTGTTTAAGCAAATATTTGGTAAGAAAAAAGAAATAAGAAGAGAAAATTTTTTAATAAAATAAAAAGTATTTTGAATTAATTTAAAACGAAAGAAAATTTAAAGTGAATATAAAACTCTTTAAATAAGTAAATGATTGTATTTTTTTAAATTTAATTTTTTTTTAGGTATAGCCATTGACCATACAGAGTCTGGCTACAAGTCATTTTATATATAGGAATAAAGATATAATCAGGAAATGAAAATAAACAATAGACTGAATGAATTCTATTGTGAAGAGAAACAAAGAGAGAAGTGATACACAACAATGCAGCAACATATTTTGACGAAACTTTCTTCATCTGCGAATGGAATTTATAAAAGAATTTCATATAAGTTCATTGAAAGAAGTTTTAAAAATATCTTAAACATTATAAAGGCTGCATGTAGGACGTACGTAGGAAAAGAGATGTGAAAAATTAAATGTTTTAAAACACGGTCTTATTGAATGAAAAATATGCAATAGAAAGACTTAAACTTTAAGGACACGAATTTTTTTAATCTGACGAAAAAATGATAACATGAAAGTTGTCGCTGTTTTGCAGTATCATTATATCGAAACCAAGAAACTACATGCCCTATTATCGGGGGCAAAAAAAAGCAGAACACTTTAGTTTATTTACCTGAAATGTTGCCTTTTTCCATACTTTTAAAGTTTATTTAAATTTTAATATGCTGCTTGTTAATCCATTATCACTGCAAAAAGTATCCTTAAGAAAGGATATCGAGGGTTAAAGTTCTTAATATCGCCATGATATTATAAAATCTCAGCATAAAATTTTCTAAATCTTGCATTGCATTTAAGGGTTTATTTCTGATTCAGGCCTACAGTGTGATAATAGAGTAGAAGATGACATCCTGCAAGGATCATTAAATAAATAAAGAAAAATTATCTAGATGCAAAAAATTCCTAAATCTATTAAATATATAATAACCGTAGCAAATAGAAAACTAAGAGTAAAAAAACAATCTTTACTACCTTAAATTTGTCTAGTCAAAAAAAAAAAACATATCGGCAAAATATTTAGTTTACTTATTTATTGAACGTCTCCAATGGGAGTGTGCTTGCATGTGTTTTTGCCAAATATTTTTCTATTATACATATATATATATAACTATTAGCAATTTATTACTTTTGTCTACAGTGTGTGAAGATGTTAAGCGAGATTTGCAGTCGAAATAAAGCAGTGGTTCACTCGCATTTAATAATATCACTTCAGTGTAGTGAAAATACTAAATATTTCCGTACCAATGACATTAAGTATAAATATCCTGCAGCCAAAATGCCCCACAAAAAAAAAAAACCAATACAGACACACACATACATAAAAATAAATGCACAAGGCAAATGTGTTAAATAAACGCCTGCCATATATCTAGTTAAATAGTTTTTTTTTTATTCTAGTTTGTTATTTATTATAATTTTTTTTATTTTATTTTCATCTAAAGCATTAAATTGAAGTTATTGATGCGCTTTTTTTTCACAAGTATTCTCTGGTAGAATAATTTCTTTTTGTATAGATTTATTTTATTTTTATATATTTTTTGTCACTTAAATGCCGGCAGTGCCATTTAATATTTTTTTGTTTTTATAAATTTCAGCAGTCAGATTTTATTGAACAATTTATGTTCAGTAATTTTGTTTATGTTGGTTTGTGTTTTTTTTTTTTTTTTTGGTATTTAAAATTTAAGTGTTACATTAATTTGTTATTACTTTAAATGTAATGACATTATCATTATCTATCGTGTTATTATAAAAAAAAATTATTGGTTTTGTTATTTGTAAACCTTATCACCAAAACATTTAGTTTTTACTGTATTGAATGTTGCAATAAAATTTTCAATTTACAAATTGCATTTTTATTAATTTCAAATAGCATTTAATTGATTTTGTTAAAGAAAACGAAGATATACATAGATACAGAACATTAGACGTTGTTTATTTTTTACCAATAAACTTTAATATCAGTTAAGTAATATTTTACTACTACCCGATCTCTGGCAACAGAGCAAAGGACGTCAACATATTTATAAAAGGAAAACAGGTCTGTTTATGTCAACCAGGTACAGCGTCACCTGGAACTGCACCTGAGTTCAAAAGACAATAGAGGTGAAGACCTTGTGGTGGAACTTCGAGGTCTCACCAGAAGCTACTTGTGTTTCCCCGGGTGCCCGTTGCCCGACAGTCGAGCTGCTCTAGGAGTTTGGGTATATGTAGCGGTCGTCAGGATCCTTTGCTAAAAGGTCGAAGTCGTCCTACACCTCGGGGCTAAAGGAGGGGTGATTTTGATAAGTGTGGAGTAGGCACTGGATATTTGGCAATACAGGCATGCGTCCACCTCTGATGAGTGGTTGCGCTGTGCCGGCAATGGTTGAGGTATTTTCTTGGAGACCTCGCTGTGAGTGTAGGCAACTGCACTCGCGGCGTGAGAACTTGGAGAATCGTACGTGGTGGCTGTGGTTGCTTCCAAAAACGCTGAGAGTCTTTGCCTCCCAGTGTTAAATCAATGCCAGTGATTGGCATGACGCGGTCCGTCAGACACTATTCCAGGGGCTGTTGCCATACAACAGATAGCACTGTTTTGATAAAGCCATTATGGCGAAGAGTTTAGACAGCTCAAATTACCTCAGCAAGGTACTTGAATATAGTACAGGGATAACTATATACAACCTAAAGCAACCTATGTGCCTTGGGGAATGGGCTCATTGGTTCATTCTAAAGGTTGTATGGAGGTGATGCTTGGCGTCTTAGCAAAACCCAGTGCTTAGGCCGTAAAGGCAAGTGCTCACGATAATCTAAAACACATCTGTCAATTTTCATTAATTTTTGTGTGGAAAAATTACATTTAAATATAAATTGATATTTAAATAAGTTGGTAAAATTGGCCCTTAATGGGCTAAAACATTTTAAATAGTTTAACTTTTTCTGAATGATATTTCTAAAAGCACTATAAATGAAAATTTAGAGGCCCTTAACTCAAAAAATTATAAGTTTCCGAAGAACTTTTTACATAACAGTTTTTTTTAACAGAATCAAATTTTCTATCATTTAAGATAATTTTTATATTATTTGGTGGAGCTGCACTATGTATATCTAAGCCACAAGTTTATACAATTTATACGACTATAAGAAACAGGATACAATTTTGAGTATACTCATGTTTTTAAAACTTCTTAAACTTGTAAAAACAACTTATGGCCTATTTCCCACCTGCGAAAGAAAACGTTCGACTTAAAATTTATATCGAAAACAACAATAAAATATGTAAATTTGTTTTTGTTTTTAATATAAATTTTAAGTCGAACGTTTTCTTTCGCAGGTGGGAAATAGGCCATTATTTTAACACTTTCCCCCATATGCATAAAATTTAAAACGAATTTGAAATGTATTTTATTTCAAATTTTTCAAACAAAATTTTCCTAAAACGAATTTCAAATTCATTTTATTTTGAGTTTATTTAAAATTTTTTTATAGTTTTATTGCAGCTTAATTTGCCATTTCAGTGATACTGCACACTGTCTCTCGCCGAAAAAAAGCAACAAAAAAAATTAAACAATAAATAAACTTCCAATCCCCATTTTTCTTTAGAAAGCAAGGCAAAAGCATATCGTCGGCTTAGAGTGTAAGCCTGCTAAATCCAATTTTTATAATATATGACATTTTAATGCCGTTCGAAAGAAAAAGAAACGCCTCATCGACTTGCTAAAATATTTATATTAACTTGAAGCTCTATATTTCGAAGAAACTTATTGTATTAGGCTAATTTCGTAAGCTTTGTATAGAATCCGTTAACAGTATTTTGTCTCTCGTGTAAAATTTGCTGGAATTGCGTTAGCAGGTTTACACTCTAAGCGATAAGACGATATCTACTTTTCTCATTCCTCAAAATTGTTAATAAATAAAGAAGCAAAAATTTTGATAAACATAAGATTTCAATTAAGCAAAGAACACATTAATTGGTTTTTATGTCACTATTAATGGTTTTATTGTAAGAATGGCAACAGCAGCAGCAACAACAATTGTAAAAGAAAAAAAAAGAAAAAAAATATATAATATCCACTCTAAGAGCAAACCAAAAATGACAAATATACATGCACATCTACGAGTGAACTCTTATACAAACATGCATTTAATACAGAGACAATAAAGAATGACGCGTCGATAAGAGGCAAACAGGACTCATATAAAAAAGCGATATATGTATGTATGTATTGATATATTTCTTCAAGCAAATTGACTAATTAGTAACAGGACTGCAAGAATTTTAGAGTGTCAAGGAGTACTTTGTAGAATAATATTTTGTACCAAAAAAAAAAAAAACAATTTCATATAATAACTATTTTATTTAACTTGAGGGCTTCTTTTAAATAAAATTATCATGACCTTGAAAGCCTGAGTAGATACAATATCTATAAAACCACACTAATTCATATTAAAAATAAGGTCAAGTAATTACTTACAAATACATTTATCAAGATTTATTTATTGACAATATTTCGGCGCGCATTTGTGTATCTTCTTCAGGTAAAAATTATTGAGGGCTGTAAAAATTTGTTCTGGGTACTTTCGCGCTTAAAAGTAGAAAAAAACACGTACCACCACAATAAGTTCCTTACTCGCCAGCGCTTTAATACCAAGTGAAGTCAACAGAAATAAAATCAGGCTGAACTGGGAGTGTATCAAAAACTGAACTTACATACATACATACGAGTACATGCAATACATGTGTGGTGTGTCTTTGTAAATTCGTCATATTGACAATAACTTTATTATAAAGAAAAATCGGTTGATTTCTTTCTTTGTTTTTTTTTTCATTCATTATTTTATATTGATTTTTGTTTCCAGTCACTTTAAGCTGCTTCCTTGTTTCTTCTTGTCATTTAGTGGTAAAGGAAATATTGACGTGACCCTTAAAAATCTAGTCGTATAAAAAATAGTTTCATGCATGTATGTAAAAAAGAAAGTATTTACTTTTCCTTTGAAATAGTCATGAGATTGTCCTTGCTAAAAGGCCATTAAATTTTCTTTAATGCGCGAAAAATGGTGGTCTAGCATTAAAATTCATTAGCTGAAATTGCTTGCATATAGAGAAAATAAGATGGTAATAACACACAGTTCTTTGTACCCATTAGACAAAGCAATAAAAACTAAAAGAGCTATGGTCAATAAAGAAATCGATGTTGGAGCAAAATGGCGGTACACTCAAAAAATTATATTAACTGAACTTATGAAGTAAGAATATTTTCTAAATTTGAAATTAAACTACATTAAGCATTTTTTCATGAAATTGCAAGAATTTGATTGCAGAAAAATATTTCTTTTCGCTAATTTCGGCGCTATAAAAGATAATGTTATATAATAGTTCGGCCAAAAAAAACCGACTTCAATGCAAAGTTCTGATAGAACATTATCGAAAAAAATTTATGGGGCATAAAAGTAAATTTTAATGGGGGGGGGGGGGGTAGATCTGCCTATTTTAAAAGTGCAACTTTTTTTTGTTTTTCAGATCTCAGGGTGTGTGTAAGGTTTTGTAAAAATCGGTACAGTAGAACCACTTAAAATAATACTTCCACTTTTGAGCTCAAGGTGTATGGTAAGTTGCGTAAGAATCGGTTAAGTACACTGAGGAACGCTCAATTGTGCATGTGCGCCTTGTCTTTTTTTCTTCTTTTTCGTCAAGTGATTTAATATGTAATTTTAATATAAATTGAAGTGTTGTGTTTTTTTTTTTCAATATATTATAATAACAATATAAAATATATAATAATAACAATATAAAAAAAAAATAAAATAAAAAAACGCTCTATCGTGGTGGCAGCGCTTGACCTTTGTCAATATACTTATAACTATTAGTAGGTGAAAAGTGAACTATGTATATGAACTATTTTTTATTTTTATTGTATTAAACTTAAATAAAAAAATGTATTATAACTCTTTTAACATTAAAAATGTCTAGAGTCAGTATTAAAGTCAAAGTCTAAAAATGTTGTTAGATTTTAATTAGTTAAGTAAAGTTATGCTGTATATGAACTATTTTTTTATTTTTATTACATTAAACTGAAATAAAAAAATTTTATAAAAATTCTGTGTTTGGTTTCATTAAATATTTTATTTTGCAGAAAAATTTTAATTTTTTAAAACATTTCTATAGCAGATTTCAAAGAAAATTGCCTTTGTTCCTACATATGTATCAGTCTTTAGTATTTCAAAGAATTATTTCGTTGAATTTAATTACATTTCTTTGTAATAATGTTAATATTACGTCTTTGTTACAATGAAAATTGTACTTAAAATCAAAAATTCAAGTCTTAAGACTAACGAATGAAAGTCTTTGTGCCAAAATACTTTTTCCTTAGTTTAAGGACTTTTTTAAGTGTTTCCAAAGACGTAAATCCTTTCCACAAGATTTTAAGTCTTCGATTTCAAGTATATATTTCATGGGAATTTAAAGAACTTTGCGCCTTTCCGGTAAAGTTGTTTTGTCTTTGGGCCCAATCGGACCAATAAAAATCTTTGCAACAAAGTGTATTTTCTTTGATTTTACGATTTAATTTTCTCAGTGTAGAAGCAGGTGAAATATAATAATAGATAGATTTTAAGGGTCGTAACCCTACGCATTTTTTAGCTTTAAAATTGTGTAATTTCTCAGCAATCAAATATGTAGAATATGATAAAATCAAATAAAAAATATGTGAGCATGTCCATGTTAAACTAGACTTTATTAGCTGGGGAAAATACCGATAGAGATAGAAAGGGTAGAGATTTTTATTATTAGAGATTATATTTAACTTAAATTTTAAATGAAATGGAATATGAGAAATGTTTATTGGGTATACAATAAATACATTTCCCCAGCTGATAAAGTCTAGTTTAATTTTTCCTCTCTTCTTTAGAAATAAAAATATTTCATTATTATAAATTATTTCTGATTAATATTTCTATAATTTTAGATAAACGTATGCATGTATACTAAAAACTAAAAAAAATAAATTAAATTTATTTAAATCATAATGAGAACAAGAAGCCATTTTCCTTTAACATCGGCTTAAATTGTTCCCCTTTAAGCACTGCACATTTTTTGCTATTATTTATATCCTTGAATCCACATGCATATACGAGTAACTTGCCTTTTTAGAATAATTTAAGCTATTTTTTATATTGCATCTCTTTATCTGTGCATGTCTACTCTCATGTGGTCATGTTTTGGCAACCAAAATTCCAAAACTAGAACACAACTTTAAATAGTTTCATACGCCAACGTACATAAAAAGCTTTTTAAGCAAAAAATACCAACAAACAAAAAAAAATAAAGAGGAAAACATAAATGAAATAACCGCTAAGTGACCATTACTTAAATGAAAACTCTACACCTCCCAGCGCCAGACGTCGTTAGACTAACTTCCGATAGCAGCACTACAAGGAAAGAGTATCTAGTGAAAAACTTAAAAAAATAATATCGCAAAAAAATTAAATACAAAACAATAGCAATAACAACCGAAAACCTCAATTTTAACCTTTAAAAAAACTTTTTCAAAATCTCTCTTTAATATTTATTTTGCTCGTGTTGTAAATCGAGGAATTGAAAGGAAAAGCAAGAACATAGAAAAACACTTAAGCTTGTCGCAAATTTGTATATTGTTGTCACAGAAATTAAAAAACAATTAAGACGAAAGGTGACCGTAAAAATTAAAAAAAAAACGAACAACATCACAAAATCATGTATGAATGAAACCATTTTTTTTTTCAAAAGCAAATATGAAGAGAAAGATCCAAGTTGATTACCTCAGATTCAAATGATTTAGTAAAAGTTTAAAAGATTCTTTTCATATAACATTATTCAAATTCCATCACATCTTGGTGAGAACTTTTCATTTTACACTCTGCAGATTTATCAATCCGTGAGTAACTTCCACAACATTCGTATACAAATCCATAAATTATATATGAATATTCTGGTTTCTTATTAACAGAGAAGTCGAATAAGCCATTCCCATCTGTGCATCTGTCTGTATGTCAATTGGTTGCTCTAAATTGGAGACCTTAGGCTTAAACTAATGTGTCGAAATTGGTCCTTCATAGCTTGGTACTGAAAAGCTTAAAATAAAAAAAGGTTCCAGGGCTGGGAAATATATTTTCTATTTTTTTTAATGACACCTATTTAATATTTTAGTAGAAAACATATAAAAATCTAAAAAATTATTCCAGGGCTGGAAAACTTAAAATTGTTTTAACTAACAAAAATAATAAACTAAACTTTATAAAACGTATTTAATTTCTTAGAAGGAAAAGTATTTGTATGGAAAATCAGAAAAATATTAAAGCTGGTACCAGGGGTGGAAAAGTAAAACTTTTTGAGAATATAAAAGTAACAAAAATAAATTTTTTACCTTATCAGTTAAGCATATTAAATATTTTAGAAAAAAAAAATTAGTATTAAAAATCAATAGAATCAAAAAGATGTCTCCAGAGCTGGAACTCTAAAAAAAGTTTGTTTTATAAAATTAACTAGCTGCAACTAATTTTTTTTCTTTGTTAATTAAAACAATTTTATTGCTTAGAAAGAAAAATATTGGGGTATAAAATCAGAAATATCAAAATGAATGTTACAGGACTGGAATATTTAAATATTTAAATTTTTTTATTTTTTATTTTTTCGTATAATCAGAGTTCTCGTTGTACCTTCATAGTGAACAGACGTAATAGCGGAATTTTTCTTATATACAAACTAAACAAAAAAAAAGCATACAAAAAATATTCGTAGTACATATTAACTTTGATAAATAAGCATTTTTTTTGCTTTGATAATATTTTTACATATAGAAATAACAAAAACAAAAAAAAACCGTAAACAAAAAAACATACAAAATACCCTTGAGGAATACTCTTTATGAGTACCCCAGAGGAAAAAAATAGTGAAGTGAGTTCTAACGGCAGAAATGCCTATTTTACTGTGAGTTTTGATGCTCATAATGATAACAATAAAAATAAAAAATCTGATAATAATCTTGCTGTGAGTTCTGAAGCTCTTAATAAAAATCAAAAATCTGATAATAGACTTTTTCTAACGACAAAACCACAGTTTCGTCAGCGATCAACTTCGCTTTGTCCAATGCCAACTAGTGAATCGTTGACATTATTGCCTAGTACTTCTACATTTAACTCAGCGATATCATCCGCTTCCGACTCAAGGTCAACAATTAAACAAGTTGTTACTGAAGACAACAGTAGTACAAAACCAAAGGTACAAGTAGGAATGGACAGATATATAACCATTTTAAAGCGCGGGCGAAGCCCAAATTCTACTAAAATTGGATCCGCCCCAAAGATGTCTAGGGATAACAGCACATCTTCTATCAATCGTCAAAATCGTTTTTCATTATTGCAAGACAAAAACGACAAGCCCGCCGCATCATCGCAAAAGTCTTTCAAGCCACCACCTATTTATCTGAGAGAAAAAAATTCAAACGCGCTTCTAAAAAATCTACTGTCGACCATTGGTGAAAATACTTTTCACATCATTCCAATTAAACGAGGTAATATTGATGAAACTAAAATCCAAATATATGATGAAAAAGATTTCCGAAAAATTGTTAGTGAGTTTGAAAAAAATAAAACAAATTTTTATACATATCAACTTAAGAGTGCTAAAGGCCTACAAATAGTATTAAAGGGCATAGATTCATATGTTGAGCCTGAAGAAGTAAAATGTGCACTTATCGAACAAGGATTTAAGGTAAAAAATGTTACCAATATAATCAATAGAGAGAAGATTCCCCAGCCTCTATTTCGTGTTGAACTGGAGCCGAATGATATACAGTTAAAAAAAATGAGACGCACCCAATTTATACCTTTTACACCGAAAAATCACAGTTGAAGAGCCACGTAAGCGTTCAGGTCCCGTACAGTGCCATAATTGCCAAGAATATGGCCACACAAAAACCTACTGCAAATTACCTGCAGTTTGTGTTATCTGCGGTGAATTGCATGGTACTGCTAACTGTACCAAGCCAAAAGTACAAGCTGAAAAAAAATGCAGTAATTGTGGAGAAAATCACACCGCTAATTACAGAGGATGCCGTGTATATTCTTTCGTTAAACAGGCTATGGGTCAAAAATCTAAATTAGCTCCAGTTCAATCAGCAAATGCTTACTCCGCCACTCTTCCTCAAACTAGCCAACTAGTAACTTCACGTGTATCGTATGCCGATGCTGCTAAGACTAGTTCTATTCCCACACAAAATGTTCCACCGCCAAGTAATTCAACGAATGCAAACTCTAGCTTTAACTTTAGTCGTCTTGAAGCTACTATTGAGAATCTGGTGCTAACTATAAACAACTTTACAACAAATATGACTAGCATGATGCAAGAAATGCTGAGAATGCAGAATACTCTGCTTCAAGCATTAGTCAACAAACCATGAACACGTTAAAATTATGTTTCTGGAACGCAAACGGCATTCGCCAACATAAAAATGAACTTGAGCACTTCCTCACGGAAAAAAATATTGATATAATGATGGTCTCTGAGACTCACTTGACTTCGAGAAGCTGCTTTAAGATAAATGGTTACACTCTATATGATTCAAAGGACCCGAGAGGGAGAGCATGCGGTGGATCAGCAATTCTAATTAAGTCAAGACTCAAGCACTATATCCTTGAGAACGTTAGTGAAGAATATATGCAAGCTACGAATATTTTCGTAGAAAATTTTTGTTCGAATTTCGTGATATCATCAATTTACTCACCTCCCAGATTTTCAGTTACCGAAGATCAGTATGAGAAGTTCTACAAATCGCTTGGATCTTGTTTCGTGGCAGCTGGTGACTACAATGCAAAACATACGTACTGGGGCTCGCGTCTTGTTACACCTAGAGGTAGAGCGTTGTTTAATACAATTTCAAAAATGGGCTTAGATGTCATTTCGAGTGGGGAGCCTACTTACTGGCCTACTGACGTAAGAAAAATTCCAGATGTTATAGATTTTGGCGTCACGAAAAATATCCATAGGGACTTAATTCACGTAGAGGGCTCTGTAGATCTGTCCTCCGATCACTCTCCCACAATAGTTACAATTTTCAACCCACTAAGGAGTGATTTAACTAACTCATATGCGAAAACGATTAATAGGGTCAACTGGCTAGGATTCAAAAAATATATTAGTAGTCACTGCGTAGAAAACATTCAGCTAAGATCACCTGATGATATTGAATTTAATATTGCCAATCTTACCGAATATATTAAACAGGCTGCTGAACATGCCACTACTTCCTATCCGCAGACTGGCTTTAATAGAATTTATTCTACGGATATTGAACGTCTCGTATGTGAAAAAAGGAGAGCTAGAAGAGAATGGCAACAACACCGATCACCCCTAAATAAAATCAGACTTAAAGAATGTACTAAACGACTCAAAGAGCTGCTATCGTCGGAAAAGACTGCATTACTGGAAAAGTACTTAGAAGGTCTTGATGTAACGTCAACATCTAATTACTCTTTATGGCGCGCTACTAGAAATCTTAAAAGACCCGTTGATCTCAAATCACCATTGCGTACTTCGACTGGAGGCTGGGCAAGAAGCGATAGTGAGAAAGGTAACTTATTTTCTGAGCATTTAAAATCTGTATTCACTCCCAATTCATGTACGGGTGCTGCCGATTTACCGAGTGTAGTCTCTCTACCCCCTCGTCCCTTAAGGTTTAAGATGCATGAACTACAAAAAATAGTTGCTGAACTCGACCCTAAGAAAGCTCCAGGTATTGATGGCATTAGTAACAAGATGCTGATGAACTTGCCTCATATTGCAATAAGAATTTTGCTATTTATTTTTAATGCCATTTTACGAATGCAGTATTTTCCACATAACTGGAAACTTGCCAAGATTAAAATGATTCCAAAGCCAGGCAAAGATCTTACCAAGGCTGAGTCATATAGGCCTATAAGCTTACTTTCAACAATTTCAAAGCTTTTCGAAAAGCTGCTCATGACTAAATTGTCCACAATTTTAGCTGATACTGGGTGCATCCCGGACCATCAATTTGGCTTTAGAAGTCAGCATAGCACTATTGAGCAAACGCATAGATTGGTTCAAATTATAAGGAGGACTTTTGAAGAAAAGAAGTATTGTTCTGCCCTTTTTATTGATGTTTCTCAGGCATTTGACAAAGTATGGCACAAAGGCCTAGTTTTAAAATTGAAGACATACCTACCAATAAATATACAAAAGCTTTTGGAAAGTTATATTCTCGATAGAAAGTTTACTGTTGTGGAAGGAGACTTCATGAGTGTACCCGAATCTATATCTTCTGGTGTGCCACAGGGTAGTATTCTGGGGCCAGTCTTGTATCTAATATATACTTGTGATATGCCTGTGAGCAATAACATCCACACTTCTACATTTGCCGATGATACAGCCTGTTTGAGTATGCACAAAAATCCTGATGAGGCATCCCGCAATCTCCAATCACACATTACCCAGCTTGAAATATGGTTGAACTTATGGAGAATTAGAGTCAATGAACAAAAGTGTGTTCATATAACGTTTACCCTAAGAAAAGATACCTGTTCCCCCATTCGAATCAACAATCAAAATATTCCTCAACATTCTCAAGTCAAATACCTTGGCATACACCTTGATCGAAGGCTTACATGGAAATATCATATTGACTCTAAGTTAACCCAAATGAAACTTAAATTGACTCAAATATATTGGTTAATTGGCAGAAATTCAACACTCAGCCTAGACTGCAAACTCTTGATATACAAGTCGCTTTTGAAGCCAATATGGTGCTATGGAATTCAGCTGTGGGGCACTGCTTCAGCTTCAAATGTCGAGAGAATCCAACGAAGGCAAAACAAAATTTTACGTTTGATAACATCTGCTCCATGGTACGTTAAAAACTCAAATATTCATCGTGATTTAAATATGCCACTAGTGAGTGAAGAAATTGCAAAATACGCAGGCAAATATTTAACTAAACTCGAGTCACATCCTAATCCGCTTGCCCGTAATATTTTGAGCTTTACTGGACACATCCGCTTAAAAAAGAGGGACACAAGGGCTCTTATACCCAACACTCCAGATGGGACTGCTTAAAAATACTTCTTTTTGATTATCACTACTTATGTATTATTTATAACTATCACTAAGCTTATGTCCGATATTGGTCGGGCCTAATAATTATATTTAGATTTAAGATTTGATTACTTATTGTTAGTTCATTTTTGAAGATACAATAAATAAAGATGTATATGAAAAAAAAAAAAAAAAAAAAAAAAAAAAATTTTTCGTATAAGGGTAACTGACTTAAACCAGTTTATTTCTTTATTGGTTAAATAAAATACAGTAATAATTAATATTTTCGAAAGAAAAATATTTGTATTGCAAATCAAAAAGATTGGCTCCAGAGCTGGTATACTTCAATTTTTTTTTCTTTGTACAAAAATAACTAACTAAAACCAATTTTTTTCTTTTTAGAAGGAAATATATTTATTGGTATTGAAAATCCAAAAAATGGTTCCAGGGCTGTAAAATTACTTTTCCATTTTCTGAATATACAATAGTAACTAACTGAGACTAATATTTATTGAATATTGATTCAACCTATTTTAATATTTAGAAAGAAATACAGTTTAGTAACTAATACCCCTTTTCCACACGCAAAGTTTACTTGGTAAAGTCTCAATTCTTTTATTTTCTTTTTCTGTCTTGTTCCCAGCTGAATTAAGACTTTGCAAAATAAAGATTTTGTGTGCAAAAGGGGTGTTAGGAAAAAAAATTTTAGTATTGAAAAACAGAAAAACTAAAAATATGATTCCAGGGATGGAAAATTTAAACTTTGTTTGCTACACAAAAATAACCAACTAAAGCTAATTTTTTCTATTTATTAATTAAACCTATTTTTTATTTCAAAAGGAATAAGATTAGTATTAAAAATCAAAAAAAAAATGGTTCCAGGGCTGGAAAATTTAAACTTTTTTTCATATTCAAAAGTAAATAACTACACATGTTTTTGAAATCGTGCCATTTTTAATGTATAGTATAGCTAAAGAATATTTAAACAATTACAACACTTAAACGTAAACAAATTTAATTTGATTTAAAATTTATTATGTTTTTCGTTTTAACTTTTATTATACAGCCAATATTTCTTATTAAGTTTTAACATAGTTTTTTTTTTTGTTTTTTCTGCAAATTCAATATATTCAATATTCAATAAAACTGCACATGTAAAATTAAAGTTCATGAGATGAAATATATTGCAGTAAAGTTTCGTCTTCATTATTTATTCTTTCCAAGTCAGGAATAAGTTTTTTATTTTTAAAAATTCATTCAGAACGTATGCAAACGTGTCTAGATGTGTGTATGTATGTTTGTGTGTGTGTATGAGTGTGTGTGCATTTTCCATTTCCAAATGTTCGACTTTTCTTTTATTAATTGTTTTAATACTTTTAACAGACACTTTCTATAGGATTAAATCCATAGACATTGATCAATAAATTTAAAATAAAAATTTATTTTTCTTCCCAATATTCTACTTATTTACTATCATTCTTTTTCATATCCAGAAAAAAAATACTTTAGTAACAGTAGTATACTATAAAGAAAATATTTAAAAAAAATTCTATACTTGCCTTATGTATTAGAAAATTGCTAACGAAGAATACACTCTAGTGTTTTATATTTTTAAAATTTCGATTATTTTCATGCTTTCTTTTTCCTCATACCCCGTAAGAAGCATGAGTTTGTGGAAGGAAAAATTTAAAATTACTATGGCATATTTGAAATAGTTTATCAACTACTGCTACAAGGCACAGCACTTCTGATGAAAAGCAAGGAAAATATAACTAAAACTACTTGCATACTATTGCTCCTTGTTGCATTATATCAATGAATTTTATATAACAAAAGTACACATACAATAGAATACTCGTACTAATGGCAAGATATACATTTATGCATTTTGGCAAGACAGACGCACAGACACGTTTACATAACTTCATTAGAATGGCCCAAATTTTATTTGATTTTAACGGAAAGGTTTTCACTAATCAGAATTGATATTTTAGGCATAAGTGTGTTTGAATTTATAGGAAGTGCAGAATAATTTCTTTTTGTTTTCTATTTTTCTATATTTTTTTCCATTCCCTAGATTTTATAAGGTGATTACTACTCGTATTAGCTTTTTAACCCAAGTAAGCCAATTTCATTAAATTTTTTTTCTTTAAATTTTTGAGGGAGTTCTAAGAAATTTAGAAGCGCACACATTGTCACTCCTTGTCAACAGCCATTTAGGGCTTGATGAAAATCAGTTATCCGATTCAGGACAATAGAACAGATATCGAACAATCCATTTGGTCATGGTAAATTGCTGGAAGACATGGAGTTTTTCCCGGGCTACATCATTGCAGAAATTAACTTCCTTGCCAACCCACAGATTATTATTAGGGAAGAAGGCTATCTCAAAGGTCTTAACTATTGGGGTTATAGTTTTAATTTTTTTACTGATGGTTGAAAGATGGATGCAGGAATGGATGGATGGATAGAATCTTATAGAGTTACTCAATTGAGTCAAAATGTATGACCGACCCCCACTAATTTTGGAGGGCCGACCCACCTATGCCAGTGGCACACCCCCTGGAACCACTCCTGTGGGGTTCCTCATACAAACATTTAAAAAAATTACAAGTTTAGTGAGTATGAGTGATACTAATTAAAAATAATATATTACTCATACGTATTTTTATACCCTTTACCAAAAAATGGAAAAGGGTATATAATATATACCCTTTTCCATACAATATATACCCTTTTCCATTTTTGACGACGATTCGAATTGCTGCTTATCAATGTTGTTTGATGATATCAAAGAAAAGCGATACCGTGCTATAAAGAAAATTCTAGTTTTCTAAATTTCACTCGATTGAGAACCTCTACATGGGTGAAAGTGGGATTTTTCAAAATTTAACTCTTCGGATCAAAAGTCGGAACATCAAAATACATTTTAGAGGTATGGTTCCTTCAGCAAAGTTTCTTATAATGATCCCTAGAAAACGATTTTCCTTGTAATTTGAGCGATTTGTTTGCCTCCATACAAATCGACCAGCCCTAATATATATATATATATATATATATATATATATATATATATTAGGGCTGGTCGATTATATATATATATATATATATATATATATATATATATATAAAGTCAAGCAGCAATTAAGGCAATTTCAGCAGACTGCAACTACTTCTTGTTTGTGCTCATGTATAGGAATACCGTAAATATGTTATGTGCTGGCAGACAAGTAGATATATTTTGGGTCTGGGGACACATGGGAATTGAGGTAAGCCAAATTGGCCGATACAATGGCCAAAAGGCAAATTACTGGTGAAGAACACGGTATATTTCCGGAAACCAATTCAACACCTGAAACGGATCATAAACTCTAAAATGAAGGAAGAGGCGGAGGAAGGTTGACGTGCGACGAAAACTTTCAAAACTTTTAAAACCATGTGAAGCACACATGAACCAAAATCGACTGAGTTCCCTTTATCACTAACCAGAAGCAACTGTAGACTTCTAGTCTACTGGACACTAGTAGACGGCCTTGTATGCCTTCAAAATAGGACAAATAATTGATGGTACCTGCAGGAAGTGTAAGGAACCTGGGGTAATTGAAACAGTAGAACATCTACTATGCCACCTTCTGGCTCTAAAACGCACTAGATATAACTTTCTTGGTGACCACATTTTTCCGAGTCTGTGTATATTGCTAAGGTTTATTAAATCTGTGTGGGAGTCATTCAATACAGGCACCACGCAATAAGCAGCTATACTTACAGGTTTCTTGTCATCTCCTGGTATTGCTAAGGCTCAATCCTACTCTATGCGAGGTCCTTGATAACCCAGACTAATCTAATCTAACTTAACCTCCCTGTTTTCGCTAACGAGCCTCCGGCTACCAAACATAGGCAGTATAGCCTGAACAACTTCTCGGAGCAAGTTAATGAAACCGATCAGCCTATCTACAGGAATTGAAGATACTAAACTTATCCTACGAGTATAATAGGCCATGGACAAAATACAAAAAAAAAATGCTCTAACCCTAATATTTATTTTATTGAGTATCTATATGCGAGTGGCTTTCTTTCTACTTATTTTCTCTTTAGAACTTGATGTTTTCTATTTAGCATGTTAATATTTGTTTATTTGATCTTCCACTTTATATTTTATTTTTATTTATTTTTAATAAAATAATTCATTGCTTTTTAGATGACAGAAAATTCTATAGCTCAATAAATGAAAACAAAACGTGTTCAGTTTAATACTTTTATGAGTTCCATTTAAAATACAAGAGGAAGTAATGAACGAACAAATTTCTTTTAATTGCCTTATTATTTCTATTATTATATTTGACTATAATTACTTAATTACTTCTAAGTTTTGCATGAAGTACGAACATCTCTTTGTACGTAATCCCACCATAGACTCTGGGTGTAAAACAGTAAAATGGAATTTTTCCCAGGTGCAGCAGTATAAAGTAATTTTAAGCAAGAAAGGTTGCAATATTCGGCTAAGCCGAATCTTATATAATCGACATACAACCATATGTACAAATAGCACAAGTGCTGACATACATAACTACTTAGATAATTTTACTACAGAATAATTTATTATTTATTATAACTACTTACGCTTTATATATTTTTAAGACTAGGGTCAAGAAGGGAGAGGAGTATTTTTCACACCGGAGACACAGGTTTTGAATTTTAAGGGCACATGGGACTCCCAGATTTCCTGATTTTGTTGCATTTTGGACTATTTGAATTTAACTGGTTTTGCCATAAATGACGATTTTGAAACGCTTTGGATGAACAATTCAACCTTTTAAAAATTGACAGTGCTATGGTCCCCTATCTGCCCGAATACACATAATGACATTTTGTGACATCGCAATAGGGTGTGCTAATGGTAACGTTTGTCATTTACGATACTTTTCCTTGCGGTACATACAAAATCCATAATATGAGCGGCATTGCACACATTTTGAAAATGACATCACAAAATGATAACAAAAATAATATGCCAAATAAGTACTCAGCATTACCCTATTTTTTTACTTATACTCTTATATATACATAGTTCCGGGCGGGCAACGCCGCACAGTGGGACGAATCACGAATCTGGATGAACAAAATTATTTGATGGTCAGTCTGTATGGTTATGAGTCTAATGAACTCAAAAAAATAGTTAAAAAATTCTTGCTAAATTATTTAAGAAAATTTTATAGAGTTTGGCTATTACGAACTTCGGTAGCAATAATTTTTTTATACAATATTAACAAACTCGCTTTAGCTAAACGATTTAACGAAAATAGAATTCAAAAAAAATTAACTTGTATTAAACAACTTGACCATATAGCTAGACAACCAATATAATTATTTAATTTTTCTCGATGCGAAAACTTCTCACAAGTTACAGAAGCCAGCTACTGGTTTTTATTATCGCGAAATATAACAACAATTTTTCGTGATTTTTTTTGTAAAAATTATTTTTTAAATGATGTCTGTATGTAACGGGTGTTTTTTTCAGAGGTATAGAACTTCGAATTGAAATAAAACACAAGAAAATCGTTTTAATGTCCATCAATTTGGCTTTATTGGAAGGATAATTTTATGCCATTAATGTTTAAATATGATTTCGGGCATGTGGCCGCCGCGGCTGGCTCGAATAAAGCCAATTCTACAGGTCCAATTTTCAACCACTTTTTCGAGCATATGGGGCCGTATGTTGGCAATAACGCCACGAATGTTGGCTTCCAAGTTTCCTAACGTTTCTGGGTTATTGGCGTAGACGAGAGACTTCACATATCCCCAAAGAAAATAATCCAATGGTGTCAAATCACACGATCTTGGTGGCCAATTGACAGGTCCATTCCGCGAAATTATGCGCTCATCGAATGTTTCCTTCAATAAATCGATTGTGACGTGCGCTGTGTGGCATGTAGCGCCGTCTTGTTGGAACCACAATTCATCCACATTCAAAATCTTCAAAATCTTCCATAAAGTTGATGGACAAAGCTCCAATTGCTGTGCACGGTGGCGAATCGATTCATTCGGGTCCTCTTCAACACTTTGCTCTACAGCGGCAATTGTTTCTTCGGTGCGCACTGTTCGACGTCTCTGCGGATGCGTATTATCACATAGAGTAAACGTAGTGCGAAAACGATCCATGGTTAACCGAATTAATTGCTCTGATGGACGATTATGTCGACCATAAAATGGACGGAGCTTGCGGTAAACTTCGCGAACTGAGCCATTATTTTCGAAATAAATTTGCACGATTTGCAAGCGTCAACCTGTTCATGATGAAATGGCAAACCAAACTAAATATTAATCACTTGACAGCTGACAAAATGGCCGCCAGTTAAAAAAGTGATGCCAACTTAAAGTTCTATACCTCAATAAAAAACACCCATTATGTATGTATGTCAACCCAGCGGGAAGTAGAAGGAGTAAGCATGTCTTCTAGAAGGCCTCTGTACGCCTTCTTTTGGATGTAGAAGGCCATATTCATATATTTTTTACAGGCGTTGTTCTTGCTTCTTTCGCCAGAAGAAGGCCTTCAAGCTAATGGATTTTGCTTTTTATTTGGTAAAAAAAAACAAAACAAAACATGTTCTTCCTTCTCTTCTCCCTTCTCATAGAAAGGAGTGTGGAATGTGTATCATATATTTTATGCGAAAGAGCCCTTTAATAAGGCCTGCACCAAGAAGCACTCCTGAGTTTTACCGCTGGGTATAAAATAGATTTTTTTTTAATTGGTCACATTTATAATAATGTAGCTTAACTATTCTTAAGCATAGATCCCACTATCGGCACAATGTACCGATTTTCGTAGGCTAATAAAGCCATGTATACTTATTTCGGAATTGATTAAGAAATAAGACCATTTTTGTTGATAAGTTAGGACTTTATTGCAGTGAGCCGACGAAATTCGGTACATTGTGCCGATAGTGGGATCTCGGCTTAAGTGAAAATAAAATTTAATTATATTTACCAAAACAATGCACCTGCATATTGATTCCAGCTTTTAAGGCACTGCAAAATAAATACCTAAACTTACAATTTAATATACAAACTACAAAACTGAAGTTATAACAAATAATAGAATCATCAAAATATATATTTATATACATACGAAGAAAAAATTAAAGCATGCATAAAAAGTAACTTCAAACAAAAATGCATATTTATGTTTGTTTGCATAAAAGTGTATTCATGTACATATGAATGAATGTCTGCAATATTTTGTGTACACAGAAAAAAAATATTCCGGCAATAAATAACTTTAATGGAAAATGAAGCAAAAAATCAAATAAAAATGTAAATCAGTCGATAAAATTTGTAAACAAAAATTTAATTGACTTGAATACATATTTAATTAATTTGTGGTTTTATTTCAATTAAAGTTGTTTATTGCAGTAATATTTTTTTTCTGTGTACACAAAATACATAAATGTGCAAATATTTAGAATTCAGAATTGTTTAAATTTATTAAATTTTATAGTTGGCTTAAGGCTTACACAAAAATTGCAAATAGTATGTATTCATACTGTTTGTATGCATTTTAGGGAACACACATAGTCTTTGCATGTTAAGGTTATGGACATGTACAGATATTTCTATGACTACAGTGTTATATACACTGTACACACAAATTTCTACTCTAAATTTTAACTAATGAAAATATCGCAATATGTTTGAAACCAAAAATGGATAGGCAAACTACATACTTATATGAAAATTTTATAAAAATGTTTCTCTATAAATAAAAATTAATATTTATTTAATAAAAACAATAAAATTTCCAAATATGGTTTCTTAAATTTAGATAAACAATACATGTTGTTGTTAAGAAAAAAAGTGCATATTGAACACACATGCAAAAAAATACATACAAACTTTATTTATTATTATTTGGCTTACAAAGCGATACGAACTTTAACCTGTTCAAATCATAAATATACACACTTTACCACAAAATTATTTCCGTAATCCTTAAAACTTCACTTACCTGCAAAAACGTTTGGCTAAAAACTGAATTGTTTTTTATTTTTAATTGCTTTGCAGCATAAAGCTCTTAAAAACTCAAATTCTCTAAAAAAAACAACCACAAACTTTAAAAATAACAGATTATTTCATCAGCTGTTTGCGGATGCTTTTTTTTTGTAGGTAAACCAAAATCAGGTCTTGAGCGGGCAAAGAAATTCTTCAGTATCTGGGAGTACATACTTTTTAGCTGCAATTGTTAAAGTTAAGCTCTTAAACTTATATTTCCCTTAGCAGACAAACAATCTGCATGAACTCTCAACAAATTCCCACTATTTTTTCTACTTTTCATGCCTTCTCTTACACTAAAAACTTAAATAAAATGAATTTCTCTCTTATATTAGAAAAAAAAAACGTCTGCGTTGTAAATATTTGTCATTTTAACGAATTACATTTTGTTGTATACACGTGCTTTTGGTAATAAGTGAGGGATGTGTCTTAGCACATGCTAAGCTCACCTAATGCCTTCACGTTAAGTAATTTATAAACTTTAGAGAATTTTCAAAGGCAAAAAGAAGATGAAAATTCTAAGGTTTTGGCAGTTTTGAAAAGTTTCTTCAATGGAACTTATAACGTGTTATGAATTAATATTATTAGAACAGGACTTATCATGAACATGTTTACGTAAGTATTTTAAAATAATTAAAAAACTTTTATTAAGCCAACGTTGTTTTCTTTTTAATATTCGAAGATTTTCATTTATAAAAAAAAAATACAAAGTAGGTTTTTCGATAATGCATGATTGTCAGCGCAAAGAATGGAAAAAGTGGTTAATGCCTTTTTAAGGAAACAGCGATATGAAAAAAAATTTAAATATATTTTTTCTTATAGCAAAGTAACACTCAAGCAATGAATACCTTCTACTATTACTCGTATAATAAATTAATTAATTAGTTAGCACAACTTAGAAAATATGCTACTTCAGAGAAGGAGCTTCTAATGATAACACTTCTTTTAGGAAAGGGATAATGATAGTGAAGAGAGGTATGGAAGGAAGAGCTGGAGTTGAGCTTCATTTTTCTTGAAACTCCAATTTTTCCAAATTTCTGTTGCAAGCAGAGTGCTACCAGCGCCTGTGATGATAATGAAGAAAATTCCAAAACACGCTATGAAGTATATAAATATGTCGCTAGGAAACTAGTTTGAAGTTTCCACTTTACAGACAATTTAATGGAAAAAGAACCTTTTGTTTTTATATCAAGAGTTTAATGAAACTTTTACACAATATGAAGCATAATATGAGAATGAATTGGGCATCACCAACTCAGAAATTCGGTTTTTTGTGTATGACGTTCCTTGAGTAACTGAACGATGTATATTCCAGGTCCTTATAAATCGATTTTACCCAGATCTCAGAAAAGCTCGATACTTCGAGCTTGGGCTGATATGTTCAAATTATATCTGACAAAATTAATATTAAAAATCAAAAAGACGGTTCCAGGGCTGGAAAATTTTAACTTCTAAAAAAGTATATGAAAATAACTAGCATAGGGAAGTCGAATAAGCGATGTCCGTCTGTTCGTCTGTCTCTACGTAAACCTTATTTTCCAAAGAACCCAGAAAAGCTAGAGACTTTGGTTTTGGACTGATGTATCAGAAATGGTCCTACATGGATTGGTATATAAAATCTGCAAAATCTAAAAAAAGACGTTCCGGGGCTGGGAAATCTAAGCTAGCTAAAACTAATTTTTATTCTTTTGTCAACTAAACCTATTTTATGTATCATAAAGAATTAAATTGATATGAAAAATTACAAAAAAAAATCAAAAAGACAATTCCAGAGTTGGAAAACTAAAACTTTTCTTGATATATAAAAGTAACCAAATAAAACTAATTTTTTTCTGTTTATTATATATTGTAGAAAGAAAAATATTGGTATAAGAAACCAGAAAATAAATAAGGCTGATTCCAGTGTTGGACAATCGAATATTATTATTATTATTTATATACTAGAAAGCAAAAGATTAGTATAAGAAATCAGGAAAATAAATGAGGATGATTGCAGAGTTGGACAACTGAAACTATTTTGCTATATAAAAGTAACCGATTCATATTTTTTTCTTTATAAACTAAACATTTCCGAAAGAAATTGATTAGTACTAAAAATCAGTTTCACAGCTGGAAAATCAAATTTTTTTGGTATATAGAAGTAACTAAATGCAATAATAAAAGTTTAATATTTGTTAATGCACTAATAATACCAAATTATTTTTTTACTTCCTCTTCTAACCGCTTAGCTCCTATCGGAGCATAATGCCTTTACAATTTATTCTGACGGATGTCCTCGCTTTAATCTCGTTCCAGGATACTGCACTGTTCTTTATATGTTTTTATATGCAAACAATTCTTCAAGATAATTTTTTGTCTACTAATTTTTCTAATGCCTTGTGGCTTCCGTTCTAGAGTTTATCGGCATATTTACTGTGTCCTTTCTTTTACTTAATCATTAAAAAAAATTTATTTAAAAATGCATATGAGACCTTCTCCGAGAAAAGGGACCTAGTGTGTGAAAATGGATTTTTGAGAAAAACGCATTTAAAAAATAAAATTTTAATGTTGTTCTCATTTTTATCGATTTTGCCACACGCCCGTTTTTTGACACACTAGGTCCCTTTTCTCGGAGAAGGTCACATATGTATATTGAAATTGATTATTTAAAATTTATTTATTTTTAATATTTATTTTATTTTTTATACTTTATAAAGTAAAAATATTTTATATATTCGAAATAAATCAATTAGTACTGAAATCATAAAAATTTAAAAAAAATTATTCCAGGGTTGGAAAATTGCATTTATTTTTTGGTATATTTATAAAAGAAACTGAATAAAACTATTTATTTTTATTTTTAATTTAACATATTTTATATGTTAGAAAGAGTTTTTTTACTCTAGTACAATTTGGATATGAAATTCTGCTTTAAACATGCAATCATAATTCTATAGCGAAACAGAAAAAAGTGCTTAAGTTGAGCTAAGATTGATTTTGAGATAATGGTACCTTTATAATCTGCATATTTGAAAGTATCTCTGGTCAAAGTCTCTATTAATTTGTGTGATTTTTTAGGAAGTTATAGCTACTTATCTTTTTTAGACTTCTTATCTCATTTGGAATAATAGCTTAATTTAGGTTATACTTTGGCATATTTCAACTTAAATGTATTACTGATATTGTGTAGCTTAATGTTTGTTTAAAAAAATAAAGCTTAACAGAGAATTTCCCAAGTAAACTTCAAAAAAAAGATTGATTTCTGAAAATCAACTTGAATGAAAAACAGTAAAATATGGCTTAAGCACTTTTTCCTTATTGCACATGCAATTTCTCTTGCTGTTATGTAAAGCACGGGCAGTCATTAGTCTTACGAGACTTTAAAAGCTTTTTTGAATTTTGATTGAAGTCTACTGATCAGTTGCTTAGCAGCAATGAAATGCATCTAGACGTGCTAGGCCAACAACAAATAAGTTGTTTTAAGTCCAAACGACTTAAACATGTTTAAAACATTTTCTCAAAATTCTTAATAAAATGTTTAAATTTATTTTTAAATTTGTAATAATGCTTGCAAGCATAAGAAGGAATCCTTATAGTTATTTATATTTTGAGCGTAATTTAATAAAGAAATTTTGCTTTAAAATGAGCAGTATGGAAATTTTTTTACTACATCTTCAGCATACGTATGAGTAACATCAGAAAATTTACGTACATACATATACATAGATAAATTACACACATACATATCGTTAGCTAAAATGCAAAAAGGCGTAACTAACGAATATATAATTTTACAGGAGAAACAAAAAACTAAACAAAAAACTGAACAAACGTGTAGTTGTTATTTGTTAATAAAAGCGTCATCTTTGATCGCAGAAGTGTAATATTTTGTCAAGACATGTAGTTTAATGGCATTATGAATGAATGAATCAATCAAAAACTTGATTTGAATTTTTTGTTAGTTACGCCTTTTTGCATTTTAGCTGATGATATATATAATAATCTTAAACCAGCCTTCCTTCAAGTTTCTCGTATTTTTTTTCCAAAAGCAAGGAAAAGAAGTATAAAATATAAATTATGCCAACACACAGTCATTGACTGCATCTAATTAAAATGCATGTTAACTTATGCATTAATAAATCAGTTATGCAGCAGCTTATTTCAGCTTTCTGTAAATTTTTCCTTCAACTTCTGCTGCTACTGTTGCATAATTTTTTCTTGTTTTTTTTTTCTTTTTGAGAAAAAAAAGGAAATACTTTGAAGTAGTGAGCACAAGGTTGGTTGTATGTTTTTAACTCTGTTATGGGCTGATGATGAATGAGCAAAATTTGGTGTTGTATACTCGTAGTGTGCAACAAACGAATGTGGTGACATGCAAATTAGCGAACGTAATATTTGTAAAAAAATTTTAGTCTGCAACACATTAAAGAGAAAAAATGTAGAATTAATAACAAAAATTTTTGTGCTAAAACAACTAAAAAATTAAATATTTTTATAAAACAAAAAAGTTTACGACAAAGCTTGTTTTATTAGCCATGTAGGTATGATATCTTGTTTATTCAGAAACATATTTGTTAAATAAGTTATCAATCAATGTCAAATGAATACAGTATGGAGAATACTTTGATAATTTGTGTATTGAACACAGACAGTGCTTGGTCATATTTTTAGACTGCTTAATTCTTGAATTTTTTATCCACCAATTTATTTAAATAATTAAATCATCATCATCATTAACAAAATTTCTAAGACCAAACAATTAAAAACATCATATAAATGTTAACATTAAACAATTGAAAGAATATCGAATATTTAAACAATAAAGAATAAAACTTTTTTTTTAATTTGCCTTCTAAATTTTTATGACAGCTTTACTCCTTAACTTCTCTTAACCCTTTTTTATGCTACAATTTGTAATTCACACGTATTTTCGTCCTCTTTCATCGACGTTTACATCGTCGATTACAAATCAAAAATTAAATTGTTTTATATTCAATAAATTATAACCAATTTGTTCGTTTCATGTTGGAATGGTCTCGTTCTCGTCTGCCATAATTGATTTAATGCAGTGTAATGTGGGTGGAGTTGTAGGATGGTCAAGTCACGTCTCAAACTTTGTAACAGCTATGATCACGTTCATGATACGTATGTATGTACATACAAGTAAACAAATGTTCCCTGCATCGAGTTAAAGTGCTTCACTTTTAGTAAATTGCAATGCAGTAAGACGAAACAGAAAGTAAAGTGTAACACAGATAAAATGGAAAAAAGTCTTAAATAAATTTATATTTTTTTTAAGTTATCCCAAAAATATACAAGTTATTTATAAACATATGGTTGAGGTAACCATAATCAAACAACCACACACTATGATTGAATTATATTGTTGCAGTCAAATAATATTATTGTCAATGGAAAAACAAAGTTTAAATAATATTATTTTCTGAGTTAATAATAATATTATCTACAAGAACAATTAACTTTGTTATACCTAATCTTATTATTGTAAATAAGACAACACTGTTGTTAGATGTGACTAAAATATAATTGACACTTACCATACCATGTTCTAATATTATAATAATATTGTTAAATACAACCATAGTATTATTTTATCTAATAATAATATTTTGTTTCTTAATCATATATTTATTGGCAAATCTTTTGTTTGAAATCAGCTGTGCGGTAAATACGAAATAAAAATAAATTATTATTGTTGAAATAAAATGTATGTATGTATGTATAGAAATGTATACTTACATATATTTGTATACACGAAATACAGATATACATACATACATATCGTCGCCTTAAATGCAAACGGACGTAACTACACAAAAATTCCAAATCGACTTTTTGATTGATTATGGTTCATTTTATCAAACTACATGTTCACGCAAATATTTAAACCTCTGCGATCCAAAATGACGACTTTATTACAGAAATTTAAATGGACGTAATTGCAAATGCATCCATTTTTTATTGCAAGGAACGTAAATAATATAAAAGCTTAAATATATATAAAAAGGAAATAAATGGTTAAAAACATATAAGTATCCATACTACAAGTAGATTTCGAAGAAAATTTTCAAGAACACTTTGTTATTATTGATTGTGAAACGTTTTTTTGTTTCTCCTGTAAAAAATAGAAAAGTGTAGTTACGTCCGGTTGTATTTAATGTGACGATATGTACATATTATTTTTATATATCTACTTTTTTTATTTATTTAACACCAAGCGTGCACTACCAATAGCTTACAAACGAAACACTGAACTGACAGAAGATGTTTCTGAAAAAGATTTTTTTTAAACTTAACATAGTATGGTTTTTAGTAACATTATATTGTTATTTACATCATATCATTTTTACACAATAATACAAATTATATTGTAGTCATAAATTTTTAACAAAACTATATTGTTAAACTTTAATCATATCGCACTTTCTATGCATATAATAATATAATTATTAAATTCAAACATTACTCTGTTTATCGTAACGAAATTAATGTTTAAAATAACAATAACTAGTTTTCAACGACCACACATTTGTTTCAGAGAACATAATATTGTTTTCTCAACCATTTTACAACCATATCTTTCCTTTGCGTATAGTTATAGCAGATGCAATAAAACCTACCTCTCTTATATGCTGGAGTTTTTCCCATTCTAAAAACAAAAATTTTATATTATCGTAATACCATTGTTTTATAGTCATTTTCTCAGAGTCACTGCAATTTCTATGCAATGCCATTTGGCTTCAAAATTCTACCGGGCTATAAAATAAAAGACGATCTTCTTGATTTTACAGTGGCAGAAAATCAAAAACTTCCAATGTATTCGTGGGTTGCCTATGCGTCTGAGGGGAGAACTGACGAAGCCGTGATGAAAAACAATTTATGCTTGGCAATATATTTAAAGCAAACAATGTACAAGACCTGTTTATTCCAAAAGTTTTTATGAAGTCTCACATTGTGCAGTCTCTTCATCATGTGACAAAAAAAAAGCAAAAAATCTCTTTTTTCGATCTATAGCAGTGTCCCGCAAAACAAACTATATTTGTATTGGTGAGAAAAATTCGAGTAAAATAAACTTGCACCTGAAGAAAAGTTTTGTTATTTAAAAAACATGCTGTGGCTATTAATTGTCTGAATATACTTTGTAAATAAGCAATTTAATGAAAACTTCAGAAAAAAGTAAAAAAATTTAGTAATCCATTCAACAATGTAATGTATGATGGCCTAGGATGGGGTTAATTGATACTTTGTATACGCTTTTTTGACTTGTCACTGAACTGTCCCACAGTAACCTATTCGGTGCAGAATCATATAAATTATTTAAAAATGTCATTCCGACACTCCACTGTAACAATGAAAACTTATAATTTTTGTTTTTATTATTACAATTTCAATTATAATTTATTTTTGGGACTCGAACCGACAACCTCGTGCATGACAGGCTCGCACACTACATACTTGACCACAGAGGCACTCACATTTCAAAAGTATAAGCACCTGTTAAAGTTAGGTTAATATTTTATTATAGTTACGGCACTTGTTCCAGAGTGACTTAACGGTCCGTTTATATCGATTCACTGTCTTTTCCTTTCCCAGCCAAGTATTTATTATATACTAAAAAAAAATATTCGTAGTACATAAAACATGCCCTAGCGGAGTCTTCTTATATAGACATACTAAACAAAAAATAATATTCGTAGTACATATAATATATAATATTCGTAATAGTGCCCTATTGAAGTATGGATGAACTAATGGAGAATAAAAGTAAACGAACAAAAATGTATTCAGGTAACATTTACCCTATGAAGAAAGAGATACTTGTTCCCAACTTGTTCCACAACATACACCTTGATCGCCGGCTTACATGGAAACACCACATTGACTCTAGCGAACACAAATGAAGCTTAAATTAACTCAGATACATTGGGTGATTAACTAGTAGAAATTCAATCCTCAGTCTAGATTGTAAACTTTTAATATACTTTTGAAATCTTTATGGTGCTACGAAATTCAGTTACGGGTAACCTGACCACACATCCCGCTATTGAAATTTTCAATCTCTTATTAGATTTTTATTAAAATGTAACTGATACAAAATAAAATCCAAATATTTTTTTAAGTGCAGTTATTGCTTAACTATCCAAATCCCTGTATGCTTCGTAGTTCAGCTAATTTGTAGAATACAATTCTCATAATTAACATGTCATGAAGAGTTTTATATTATCACTGCGTTATTTTTTGTCGGAATCAGCGTAATTTCAAGTTCGTGCTTGTATAGATTTATAAGCCTTGACACGATCCTTGTGCTTTAACAGAGCTTTATTAGTGTGTTAACAGAGCTCTGTTAAGCTATAATGCATTTCCAAAGGACTTTTCCAGTAAATGAGGCAACCCAGATGGAAAAAAGTAATGCTCCTCCTTTATTATTGCCCATGAATCTATTTCTGAAAAGCATGAATTTGAACTAGATACTCGTATTGCGTATAATAGCTTAATGTCCAAGTGATCGTCTAAAAACGTGCATACACAGAATTTCTTGAAGTTCGAGTTTTCAGGAGTTCTTCAAAAAATTTTAAATTTGCCCTACCTGTACTAACATTTTCTAATGTTAGAAACTGTGAAAGCTGTGTATCTGAAGTACATACACATCCCGCTTTCTACAAGATATTTATTTTTAAATCCCAGTTTTTGATGGCTCATGTCCCGCTTTCAGCTTCAAATGTATATTATTTGATAGGTCCTGGACTCAGCAACAATACTAGAACGTGTCCGAATAATTACAACGAGTCTGTTAAAGCTTTTTAGCTTTTAACATATTTAGTAATTCTCAATTACTTTATGGTAGATTTTATATAATTCCAATTTTTTTTTCAAGAATTTGTTGGACATTTTCTGATAAATTTGCATTAGCATTAACGTACGCTGCATTATATAATATTAGAAAATATTAAACAACATAGTTACCTTAATATAGAAACCACCTTTTCAATATATTAGATACATCACGAAAATGGTGAATATGTAACCATTTACACGATATATTTTCTTTTCACCATACAATACGCCCTACTTTTTTTAACACTCCCATATTCTCAAGTCCTACGACGATTGGTTCAATTCTCACTAAATTTTCTGCAGGGTTATGACGTGCTTATTTCATAACATAAATAAGTAATACATTCTCATGTTGTGACACTGTTTCGCCATGAAAATTTTGTGTTACGACATAGTTATGCTTTTACATAAATATTTTATGACCAGGTATTTGCCCTGCATGCAAATGCATATTTGTAGTCATCAAATCAAAATTAATCTGGATAATTTAGTTTTCCGAATTAAAGAATTTGCATAAAAATGGCATCGATTTGTTAGAGCATATTTTTGCATATTTTTTAATAACTACATATTTTTGCATATTTAATAATAAATACATATTTAAGAGGCATATTTTTTATGAAACATTGTATTTTTCAATATAAATGACATTTTTATATTTTTTATTTCACTTATTTTTGCAGTGTAGTTAAGTAAAACCACATTGCGACAAATAGTTGACAAGGCCTCCTATCAATTAAGCTAGAAATAAATCCCTTAATACGGCAAACTAAAAACAGAAAGTCTTTTTTATGCCAAGCAGATCTTGCTAAAACTATGTGCAGACGATTGTCAGATACTATAATATTGTCAGATCTGGCAATTTGCTGACAATCCAAAATTGCCAGAACAAGGTAGATTGTTAGTTCACATAGTTGTATCAAAATTTTCAGAAAATTTTGCAAATTTATGGCAAGACGATTGTATGACAATAAATTCATCTGACAAAATTGTCAGTCGAAAAATTAAATTTTATTTCAGTCATCATATCATTATTACTGCACCTTTCTGAGAAAACAAAAACTTTTCATTTCTTGAGCTTCTAAATTCCCTTTTTTTAATTATAAAACATTCCCAAAACATTTGCTGTGGTGCATGTAATAATATTGTCTAATTTCGTACTTATATATTTATATTAATTTTTTTGCATAATGTGCAATATTTATTACCTCTAGCTACGCTTCTCTTAATGACTCATTCCCTTTTAATGTTTTCCACTACGTTTTTTTTTATAAATTTCTCATTTTAACATTTCATTTCTGCCATTTTAAGCATGACCTTCAACTTAATGCATAAATTGTGTGGAGAGTCCTTAAAAAAGGAAACACTTGCTTTTTTTTAGAAACACTCATTAAAAATGTAGAAATGTAAATTATTTTAATATTCTTTTAATATTATCCTACTTTTTTCTGTCTCAGAATTAAAACCAAAAAAAAAAATAACAAATTCATATTTTTAATATTTTTTTTGCAGTTTTTCTATGTTTTTGTTTTATAACTTCTGTCATTTTAACTTCCTTGATGTTTTTTTTTTTTGATTTATGATTTCCAGTCAGTATGACAAACTCTCTCCTTTCTTTTTGCTTTTGCTAGATGGTTTTTTGTTCTCATTATTTACTCACTAAATATGTTGTCATTTCTATATATATATGTAGCTTATGCTGGTGAACAATGCCTGAATGGTTGAGTGACATAAAACATGAACACATAAAATTCTATGAGGCAGGAATGGATAACATACACGTTTACAATAAATTCAGTAAAGTGTGTCTTTGACTCGCATACTAAGGGTTCCATACGGATACTGCATATGCAATGCTATATGAAAATTAGCCATATAATCGAATATCTTACCTGATGTAAGCTTTTTATAGGTTTTATACGATATTTTTTCATTGTGGCCAGATTTGAGTTTGTATTATACCATGTACGTACAATTCTTCCCTGTTTTATAATCTTTCAAGCTTTATACGTATTTTTATTAATATTTATACGTATTATATATTAATGCCCTTATGCAAAAACGATTGTTTAAAGCATGCTTTAAAACCGGTTTTGCCATCGTTTGTTAAACCAACTTTAAGTTTAGCAATCGTTTTTGCATAAGGGGGTTAGTCTTTGTGAAATTTAAAAGTTGGCAGCACTTATATGATACTATTAGAATATTGCCCACATTTTTGTTAGTGGAAATTTCTCGTTATTAACAAACTTAATGTCGGACTTTTTATTGACAAACAAAGTTCCAATCAAAGAATGACAAAAGTATGGTATTGGCCCTCAAACAACTATGAATGCGTACAGTTAAAAATAAAAAAAACACTAAGATACATTATTAATATTAAACCGCATACGTATAACCAAAAACATCCAGCTACTATGCTTATACACATTTTTTAAATTACACTGCCCAAGCAACACGCATGAGTATAAAAATACTCTGGCTATTAATCGGCTACAAATGCATATATGTATGCTGTTTAACACGTTGAGTGCCATTATACAAAATTAAAATATATTTGTAGGCTGCCAATATATAATAATATAAAATTAAGGTTTTTGTGATAAAAAATCAATTTGTGAAAATTGTTTTTTGTATATGTGAGTTTTTGTACCTTTATATCGTCGATTGGTTTCTAGTTTGCTGCGGACATAATGTATTTTGAATATACTGTACCGCAAACCAGTAACCAACCGACGATATGTGTGACAGCTGGCAGTACACATGACACTCAAAGTGTTATTTTTTTTTTTGCATAGGACTATTTTATTTACACACACAGAAATCATATTTTCAAACAGCCACACACACCACACACTTTCCATTCCATTTTATATTCACACACGTATGTACACGGTGGCGAACGATGAATAAATATCCTGAGTATCAGCGTATTTTTTTGCCGATTAAATGTCCATAACACACTCACAGTGTAAGTATGAAAGACATAGTTAATGTGTTTGATGCTCTTGTATTTTGGAATCATCTATAGTCCTACTTGCTTGAGTGGAAATATGCGAGCGTACCAATCTTTTGCGCGACGATTATAGTTATATGCAGTTAATGAAATAAAAACTATTTACTCATGTATATTTTCCAATTAGTTTTTCTTTTGATTTTATATAACGTTGCATATACATTAGTGTTTTTCATACGGGATTTCCCGGGGAAAATTTCCGGGAAAGAAATCCCGGGAAATTTGTGCGGGAATTCCCGGGATTTTTTATTTTGTTATGGCAACTTAATTTGTATGTACACATTCCTTGATGAGTGTCGTTATTCACTTTATGAATGCGATGGTGCAACAATAAGGTGATGGCAATATCACAATACCTAAGGCTTTATAACAACTAAGGCCGAGCTTACATCTGGCACAAATGAGTTCTGAGAGTTAGATGTCTTTATTTGGAAAAAGCAGAACGTGACGTTCAAAATTTAATTCTAGATCAATTCATAAAAGTGAAAAACAGAAATGAGCTAGGAAATAAAAGAAAATTACAAATAATTAAATAGTACGGTTAACAGCATTAACAGCTTATTCTGTACTAAAGTCCTATTTCCAAAGAAATACGCCCGTATGCAAAAACGATTGTTAAAGTTAAAGCATGCGTTAAAACTGGTTTTGCCATACAAAATTCGTTTGTTAAACCAACTTTAAGTTTAACAATGATTTTTTCATAAGGGGAATATTTTGTAAATTTTTTTTAATAATACTCGTATAATTTCTTTTTATAATATTGGTATACATATGTATATGTATTTCAATTATATAAAGAACAGAAACGGTATTATTTTTTGAATAATGAGTGTATAAAACGTTATTATTTAATCGATCTCATGAATTACAATTTGTTTTTGTTGAAATAAACTAAATTTAAATTTAAATTTAAATATTCCCGGGATTTCCCGGGAAATCGAAAATCTTTCCCGCTTTCCCGGGAAATGAAAAAGTCCGGGAAAAGGAAAACTCTAATATACATATATATGTACCTACTTTTGTATAAATACATAACTAAATCACTTTTCCAACATTCTATTTTACATCCCTGACACAAAAACACTATTCATTACCAAAGAGGGGAATCTCACATACATATGTAAGCAAACTGTTAAATGGGCTTAGATGTGTATGTGCATGTTTATTATACAAACACAGTTACACACATGGCAATACACACCAGTGATGCATTTTGAGTTTTTTGACTTAGGGCCAAATTAACGATTTAAAAGGCCCAAAATACCTTTGATAGGGCCAAAAAAGTTTTTTAATGTACTGGACTATAATCTTTTAATTTAAATAAAAATAAAATTTTGTATTAGCAATATAATACGTGTGATTTATTTTGCTTAGAGCCAAAACAGAAATTAGCGACAAAAATTCAAATTAAAGTAAATACATATTTTATATGTATGCATGTTGCTTAAAAAATAAAATTTTAGTTGAAAAACATTCTATATCTAATTCCAATTTTATTACACATAATCTCTAAATTCTTAGTCCAGTAGTTCCTCAATTTACTCCGGTTTGAAGCATTTTTTTTGCATGAAGTTTTAAAATATCTTCATCATAAGAATTATTAGAATTAGATTTAATTAAATCTTTTAATTGTATTAATTATGACACAGTCATATTTCCGCGAGAAATTTCTCCCTTTTCCAATTAGAATTTTTTGTTTTCCCTATTACTTGCCATTAGTTGGAATTGTTCCCCGAGAAAAATTTCTCGCGGAATTTTATTCATAATTGCCCACAGTATTTCTTAAATGACGACGATTTTTTCTATTATGGCCTGTTTTTCATGATATCGAAAGAAAACTCTCGACTGAAAATCTATGTTTTAAACAAAAGCGAATTTTCATATTTTATTGTTGATTTCAATATTACCCAGCAAAAAATTTTCAAGATTTTGTAATGGGTAGTACTCTTTTAATGGCTTACAAAGTAATGTGTGGTACTTATTTATCTAATTATTTAATGTGTGTAATAATGACTGTCCTTTAATGAATAAAATAACAACTTATTTATATCATTACGTGAAAGTACTTATTGTAGTACTTTCCAGTTAATAATGAAATATATCTGGAGAAAAATTTTCGCATATTCGAATATACATATTCATATACTTTCTTTGTAAAATTAAAGAAAAGGTACAAGTTTTATATTTATGTTACAAATATGTGTGTATTTTTATTAAAAAAAATTAGGCTAAAAGTAATCTACCAAATTTTGCATATTTGTACGCAAAAAATAACCCATTAAATTTTGAATACTTTTAGGCAATCAGTAATCTATTCATTTTTTGGTTATTTGTAGGCAAAAAGTATAGGGTAGCGCATACTTTTTGAACTTCTCAAACAAAAATAATGGGTTATTCAGTCAAATTGTAAGTACTTACGGCTGAGGAGTACATACACTTTTTTGCATTCTAGTAGGCAAACTTTTTTGGTGGGTAATTTTAAGTCGAAAGAAAAGGTTCTTTCTACACATGCTGAGGAATAGAGAACAGAAAGAGTTCCTTGAATAATTCTGTATAAATTTGTATGCAAACGTTTGCCTAAACGATTTTTAATGGTAGAAATCCTTTCGCAAAATTTACTTCTACTTAAATCTTTGAGCTTTTAAATTCTGGAACTTTCCATACCGCTCTATGTTCAATATTTACTTCATCTGTTTCCATTTGAAAAAGTTAAATAACAAGTGGTACAATACTCCCCACTCAAAACATAATCTGGCGCAGATTTCGGAAGCCAGTCAAAATAAATAACTCCAAAAATAAAAGTAGTTCTTAAAACGGAGAAAACTCAATTAAAATTAAATTAGTACTCAAATTGAAGGAATTATTTGAATTTTGAGTTGAAAGGGCCAAAATAGGCTAGAGAGTACCACAGGGCCATCAAACATCCAAAAGTGCCACAAATGGCCAAATTGTGCCACATTTTGCATCACTGATACACACACAGACACACACATATAGACACACATTTCAAGACAGCATACTTTTCTTCATGTCATACTTGCGACTATAACGACATACAACCAAATATCTTGTTGTAATATGACATAATTATGCATAACAAACAATAGACAAATTCTTATATTACATGTACAGCAATAACAATAACAAAAGCCACAACAACAGCAATTCTAATGATAATAATAAAAGTAAGTATGTATGTATGTAAATATAAAAGAACATTATTTATGTAAATACATGAAAATTGTATGTGAATGAATTTGTATACATTTTATACTGATCTAAAAGGAAGACCAGAAAAATCAGAACACTTTCCTACAAAGTATAATAGGAAAAGAAAGAACTCTGTGTACAGGATGTATGATATTTAAATAGAAAATTGTTTGCATTGTGAGGAAAACAATTGTTAGTTAGGTAGTTAACATTTTCTTAACAAATCCTCCACATTGCCTGTTATCGTATTAAGAAAAAAAAAAGAAATTAAATAATAAAGGCCGTATTCATAAAAAATATGTTTGATTTATAAAAGGTTTATAAAACATAGTTCCTTACAAAATTTTGTTTCATAAAGCCCTTAATAAAACAAAATTACTTTTTATGAATAAGACAGTAAGATTTTGGTTTATTTTAAATACAAAAGTTGTAGTAATTAAAACATTAACTAATTATTTTTATTTACTAAGCGTTAATATTTTACAAAATTTTGTTTCGTAAATCCCCTATTAAAACAAAATAATTTTTTTATGAATAAGACAGTAAGATTTTGGTTTGGTTGCAGTAATTAAAACATTATGCGTTAAAATTCTGTTAATTATATGTCCTTATAATAACTATAAATGCTAAGATATATGTTTTACCATAAGTTGTAAAAATTTCGGCCTAAGCTAAGCTATTTTCCTATGAATGTAAAATTACTACAAGCTTTAAGCTTATGTTGACCTATACGTTTTATTTTTTCTTTTTTCCTATTAACTTTGTAGGAGAAAAAAGAAGAGAGCGCCCATTCTGATTTCCCTAAGCTCGATAAAAACATTTAAACTTTATTTTGTAGTTGACTAAGATTTCGTTTAATAGGGCAAATTATAGTTGACTTGATTCAAAACAACATTTTATGCAAAACGAATAGAAAAGCCAGTAAATTTTTTTTTTTTTTCATAAAAAATTCCATACTTGTTTTAACAAAAAAAGTTTATTAAATTTAACAGCAAAAACGTCAACTGGTTGTTGGTTTTTTTCCCTCAGCATATGAAAAAATAAAGTTTGTGCAGCCATAGATGTATTTTTGTCATATAAGAAAAGAAACAACAAACAAATTTTGCTGATATTTAGTTTTTGTAAGATATTTTCCAATATTATTGGCAGGAAAATAACTTGTAGACATCTTCAAGAGACTGGTCGACTACAAAATGAAGTAAAAAATATTAACTTTTAAGAAATTTATTATTTGACATATTTTTATTTGAAATGAAATGTGTTTTTGATGCGTAAAGCACCAATGAAATGAATACAGACATGCTTAGCCACCAACAAATAAATTTCATTTAAAGTAAAAAAAATATTCTTGCAAAATATTGATAGGGACAGTAGCTGTGTGACAGCACCATCCTGTGGAACTCACATATCATTGGTATCCATTTCAACTAGTTCTAGCCAAAAGAAGTTACTAATCATCCATCTATACCGATTATGCGATGGGCAATATTGTTCTACAAGAAAGTACATAGCCAACTCAAAGTATCCAACAAATAGTGACTTTGCATTAGACCCTCTTGGATCTAATATGAATTGGTAACGTACCAAATTCAAAAATTTTCTTTGTCAACGTATCTATTCATGCAGAAATTTACTTTATCGCTGAAGCTGATTTTACGATGAAAATTCAGATGAATTTTTAACCGTTCCAAGACCAATTTTGTGATCACAGATCCTTGTCTATGGCCATTATACTAGTATATTGTGATTTAGTAAAACAGACTAAGTAAACTATAGCCAAATGAGAGAGAGAAAGTTCATAAACCCCTATGAGAATTTAGTATCCTTAAAGGAACATTTTATTGAAATATTTAACGGCCTGCAGCAGGATGTCGACAAGAAACTTTTTATCTCTTACTTACATTAAAAACAAAAAATAATTTTTTTTATTCGATTGTTGTTTTCAATACAACTTATCGATCGACATTTTCTTGTCATCATTGTGGCTCTTAATCTTCAAAATCTTCTCAGCATGAGTATTTGATGCTTTTCCAAAAAAGGGTAAATAAGTATACTTAAGTGGGGCTACAACGGCTTAAACTATTCTACAAAAATATTTGCCACTTTATTTTTTTTATAAGTTTTCATAAAAGCTTGCAAAGTATCTCAAAGGCCAGAATGAAATGCTAATGCCAGTTGCTTTAATTTCCTAAGATTAAAGTTGAATTTGCAGCTTCGCTTGAATTTTTTTTTTGGGTTTTTTCAGGAAAGTGATTAAAAACTGCCATCGGTAAAGAGCTAAAAGGCTAAAATATCCCCGGAATAAAATTATAACTAAAATTTTAATTAATCAGAAATAATTTATCAAATAAGCTCAAGTGCAACATTTTAAATTTTTTATTATAGAATAAAATATTTTATTAATAAGAAACTGATCCTGTCCTTGAACACTTGATTATTTCATTTTTCTTAATGTCTACACCAGGTAAAATATTCGATTATATAGACTAAAGTTCGTATAATATTACACTTTTTAAGTCATGAAAATATAACTATATACGGACACCACTTCGTGATAAAAGACAAAAAAAAAACATCCGCGTCTCACAGTTTTGCCCCAAGTCATGCACTTTTTATATGGGCTCCCAAAGACTTGGGGCCTCGGTATCATTTTTGCAAAAAACTGATAATTTTCTCTGGCTCATATCTTGCAAACCATTTGGAATTTTGATTTACTCTCTGAGGCAAAGTTGTAGCTCTTGTTATAAGCAACAATTGTATAAAATTGTATAAAATCAAAAAAAAAAAAACTTCATCTTCAAGATCAAAATCGCAAAAAATTTAAAAAATTCGATTTTTTTACCTTTTTTCTCCCGGTTCAGGTCCATAGGTAGCAAACCGTTCAAAACTCAAGCAAACAATTAACTACAAAAATGTACCTAAGATCTTAGTAAACATTAAGAATATATGAACTTCCCAGGAATGACTCTTAACACTGTTTAGGTAGCGCTCAGGTAGCGCTCAGGTAGCCTCCCTACAGAAGTCGATGAGCATTGTGACTTAACAATAGATTTAAGTGTAAACTTACAAAATACCAATTTTCATTTACGAGTATTCAGTTGTTAAAATCCTGATGTTTTTTGTTAACCGTGCAATTACTTTTGCTGTGTTGCCCTCTTACCCTCAACTCAAGTAGTATTTATAAAAAATTTCAAAACCATCCCGGCGTTGGGTTTTCTATAGAAAAAAAAAACAAAGAAATAACAATATTAGAAACATATTAACTTATGGATATATATATTCATATATACATATGTATATTTAAAGTATGTATATTTATTTCTAAATTGTTACCAACATGTTCCAAGTCAAATTTGCCACATTTTTCATTTAAGTTTTTTAAAAGGTTTTTGCCACAAATCTTTCAGGTGTGCACAAATTGTGAACAAATACATAAATCATTGATCTTCCACTAGAAGAGTTTTTCGCTGATGCAGTAAATTTTTTTGTGGTGGAAATTGTAACCAAATAAAATTTTCCACAATACGTATGAGCAACATTTTAAATTTAATAATGCTCATACGTTACCCGGAACACATGACTTCAGGAAGTAAAAAAACAGCACTAACTATTTTAAAAACTCTCTTAACAATTTCATCTCACAAAAAAGTTAACTTTTATGAAACTAATTTAAGAAACTTTTATGCAAAAGCATGTACGAGTATATGTCGTTAGGCTAATTTTGCCAATTTTTCTTGCGCCTTTTTAGTAAATTTTTTTCAATGTATTTCTAAAGTCGACAATGTGTTATGGATTCGTAAAATAACTTTTATATATTGTAAGAAACTGTAATGTATTATTTTTAGCTTTACAACCACAATATAGTTTAAAAAAAAACATTTTCTTAAACTGCAATTTTTCTATGCTTAGTTTAGGCTTTATATTGTCTTGTGTTGGCTCGTTGGCTCTTTTATTTTTATTTCTTCTCGTTATATTAAAGTGTATCAAAAAAAAAACTTCTCCCTTTTTTATCTAAAAGTACAATATTTTTTTTAGCTGAAGGGCGATCAAAAAGTAATAGTTGTAATAAATAAATAAATACATTCCTTTTATATTACACAACATTTGATGCCATCAACTTTGTGTAACCCTTGTGCTAAATGGGCATTTATTTCTTGTTTTTTTTCTGTGGTATTTCCTTTGGAAAAAAATAGAAAAATAAAGAAAAGTTAAAGGTTAGTAAAAGTAAAAATGAAAAAAATTAAATTCTTATTTAGAGTATTAAATATATTTATAGATCCTTAAAGTATAATTAGTTACAAAAAAGGAAAAAGTTAAAGATCAAGAAACTGCATCCGGCAGTTTCACATTTGAATTAAAATAAGCTTAAGAAGCCTGTGATAGAAAAAGTTCATCTAACCAAATTTTTATGATTGTATAATTATATTTGCAAATATGCAGGACAAAAAAATAACTTGTGCTTGAAGTGCACGTTGAAAAAAAATTTCCATACGACAACCGGTTTTAAGTACACGTTATTTTTTTACATATGGGGGCTAAAGTTTCGTAACAAAGCCCATTTGTCTGTCTATAACAAGCTGTTTCCCCAAGAACCGTGAAAGCTACGGACCTAAAACTTCCACAGAATATATTAAACTTTAGCTGCTACAACAATAAATATATGAAAGCTAGCAATTAAAGGGTGTTCTTAAACGAGCAACGAAACTCAAATTTAAAAAAATTTCAATTGAATCAGTTGAGGTAATTTTTTTATGTAACTTTGACAACTCGCTGTATCTTGAAATTTTCAAAAATGCTAAAACTAAAAAACTCCAAAATTAAGAAAATGTTGAAGCGAAAAAACGTCAAAATTAAAAAAAGGGTTTAAATAAAAAATAAAATGAATCGCTAAAATGCAAAAAATTCAACAAAAGTAAAAAGGTCGTCAAACAATTTTAAAAATCGCCATAAAGAGAAAAAAACTCTCAAAAACGAAAAAACCGCCCAAAAACGAAAAATTTGGCAAAATTAAAAAAAATACCGAAAAAATCGCCAAAACAAAAATAGGAACCAAAACTAAAAAAATCGGCAAAAACCAAAACAAACCTTAAAACGAAAAAAAGCGCTAAAGCTAACACAGCACCAAAACAAAAAAAATTTCTAAAAAATATCAAGCTTGGGTGAGATTTTCGGTTATGTACTCTAACGTTCGTATAGAATCATATATATAGTGTCCTTATGGAACCCTCCATGTGCGATGCGAGTCTAAGTTTATTAAATTTATTAAAATTTCAAGTCGATTTTCACAAATTTATTTCTTTTATATTCTTTTTTCTTGTTGCCTAGTGTAATTGAGATTTGGTATGGGTAAGACTTCTATTAATATCATTTAGAAGACATTATATTTTTGTTACGTCTTACTACACTCTAAATACCTGGGTGTTTACCTAGATAGCAAGCTTTCTTGGAAAATGAACACGCAGGAAAGGCTAAGGAAAGGACTCAATGCCTACTACGCATGCAGGAACTCCATAGGAAGGAACTGGGGTCTGCAACCGAAGGTGGTAAATTGGATTTACACATCGGTTGTCAGGCCGGTTATCTCTTATGGTTGTGTGGTATGGTGGGAGGCATTGAAGAAGGAAAGTCACAGGAGATTGTTAGCTAAGGTTCAGAGATGTGCCTCGATGGGCATCACAGGTGCTCAGAGGAGCACACCTCAGGCTGCCTTGGACGTCATTCTTCATCTACTTCCTATAGAGGACTTTGTGGTGGGGACGGCGACTAGAAGTCTCCTTAGACTTGTAGAAACAGGTTTGGTGAGGACAGGAATATCAGGTCACACATCGATCTTAAATAAGATAGGTTTTGGTGATCAGGAATCCGTAACCCCAGGGTTTACGGACTATAAGGTCGCTGAGATCGATTTTGGTAAGACACCCTTAATGGTAATTCCGGATAGGGACCATTGGGTCAATTCCGATAGGCTGTATGAGGGTAGGGCAGTCTTTACAGACGGGTCAAAAATGGGGGAAGGCACAGGCGCTGGTGTCTATATCCTGGGAACGAACATTCGTAGTTCTTTTAGACTGCCGAATGAATGCAGTGTTTTCCAGGCTGAGATCTTGGCGATCCTCAGGGCCACGGAGCTGGTGGCCGGAAATGTGGCTGAAGGTGAAAAGGTAACCTTCTACGTCGACAGCCAGGCAGCGCTAAAAGCTTTGAAAGGACACAATGTCAAATCGAAGCTTGTTAGTGACTGTAGGAAAGCCCTCAACTTGCTTATGGATAACTATAGTGTCAGACTATGTTGGGTTCCTGGTCACAGCAGTGTTGAGGGAAATGAAATTGCCGATGAGCTGGCAAGAATAGGATCAGCGTTAGACGAGGGAATGTCTGACAGATCGGTGAAATTACCGATAGGTCATTACTATAAGGAACTCAGTAATTGGGTGGAAAGCAGGACCAACAGTTCATGGCGTAGTAGGGAGGATTGTAGGGTCTCGAGGGGTTTTTGGCCAAAACTAGACTCAGGAAGATCTAAACTACTACTGGACATGAATAGGAAGGCGATGCGAACCATGATAGGCGCGTTGACAGGTCACTGCTCGGTTAGAGCAAGAACCAGCATGTGGGAAATTGGTACTCCGGATTTTTGTAGGATGTGCGGGGATGAAGAGGAACCAGAAACCATTGAACATATTATCTGTCACTGCCCGAAGCTGCAACGTCATAGGCTTAGATGGCTGAGCAGACGTTTCCATGAAAGCATCACTGATGTCGGGAAGTGTAAACTAGAGGACATCAGGGGCTTCATCATGGGGATTCGGTGGCTTAATGACGGATAATAGAGTTTCTTCTGGCTAAAAATGGGAGGGGTAAATACCAGTAATGGGCAATAGAAGGGAATCACAATGGACCCAGTTGGGTCTCCGAGTGGAGGTGCGGTAGGCACCACCCTTCCTAACCTAACCTAACCTACTACACTCTACCAAGGGCTATGGAGAATTCTAAAACCACCATCTTACTTTCTCCTAAATGGCAGATTAAATTACAGCATTTCTCCTAGAAGACCACAAGTGGATCCCACGTAGAGGGCCTCTAGGAAAGCTACTTTGTCGGCCAGTAAAAAAGGTATTTGACTCTAGATATCTCACAATATTAAAGGGTTTAGCATTCTTCCTATCTTCCTATATGGTGTGGGAGTTGTAAGACCAAGGACTAACTACCACGAGTCGTTGTTAAAATCTCCTACCATTTTTCAATCGGAAGTTTATGCCATTGAGAGATGTGCACAGTTTAATCTTGATAGGGGCTACCAAGGGAAAGAAATAACTTTTTTTTGGATAGTCAGACTGCCATCAAAGCGCTCATCTCATATAAGTTTACCTCTAAGTTAGCGTAAGAATGCCGCATCAAGCTAAATCAGCTAAGCAGCATGCACAATGTCACACTCTGCTGGGTTCCTGGACACGCCGCGGTGTTAAAAAATGAAAATGAAAACCAAATGTCCAGAAAAGGGGCTAGTATACCCATGGTTAGACCAAAACTATTTTGTGGACTCGGATTGGACAAAATCCGGTAATATATATCGACGGAGGTATAGAGAGAAAACACCTCAACAGACTTGACATTGAAAGTAACAGCCTGTGCAGTTTCTGTGATTACGAAATTGAAACTCCAGAGCATGTGCTGAAGGACTGTTCTGGGCAAGCACATATTGGAGGATTGGAAACTGCCAACTCTAAACCCACTGGCAATCCTAAAATTCATCAGGAGAGTAGGTCTAGCACCGGGCAGGGATTGCAATATATCTACTTAATTGACTGTTTGACTTAATTCATCAATTCAATTCATTTTACCTATCACCTTAAAATTTTATAGGATATTTGCCACATACTTCAGTGAAAGCAATACCTTCAAAATTATTTGAGTATCTTTAAATTTGTATAATATGTTTAGAAAATTACGAAATATTTCTAATTAAATCAACTACTGCACTCATAGGCATAGAAAGGCTATTCCGGGCGATAATGCCCCAAAGAATCGCTTTTGCCTCATCCCCCTAGAATTATTAAAAATTGTCAGCAATTATCTATTTTAATATTACTCATGAAAATATCCTCCCTCCCCCTCCAGAAAAAAAATTTTTTAGCTCCACCAATGATTGCATTACTTTTTTTTAAATTTTAAAAATATATTTTCAAATAAAATTTTTACTCCAAACATAGCATAAGCTCAGTCACAAAAAAAAATCTAATATTCTAAGCAAAAAAATCTATGAAATATTTCTTAAATGCTTAAATAATAATTATGCTTCAAGCACACATATCAAGTAATAAATTTGCTAAATTGTAAAATTAAAATTAAGAGAAAACATAAATGAGCCATTGACCAACTAAACAAAAGACTTATTTTCTGTGCCTTGGTATCTTTGGCTTGCTTTCAATTTAATTTCTAAAAAAAAACTAAAATAAATGATGGTTGCGGAATTACACTATTAAGTACGCACGACACAGACATCGTTTGTCATGTGGACAAAAGGATAATAGAACATGACAGCAACATTTATTTAAGTGTAAGAATAATTAAAACCGAAAATGAACTGCAAAAATTAAATACCCGCTCACATACACAAATACATATAATAATAATAAGCAGCATTATAAATAATGGCACAACGCGAAAGTCTAAGGAGGTTGATTAAGTGAACGGCTAAAATGAAAAAAGAAAAAAGAAAAAAATATAAATACATTTATAATAAACAAAACTGTCCTCCTCGGACATTTTAAGTGAAAAGTTGAAAACTACAAAAACAAAAAATAAGTAATAAGAGTCTAACAACCAACAGCAACCGAAATGAACATCCAGCCAAATGAAGCAGATTGTGGAAAAATAAAAGAAAAAATATAACGAAACGATTGTGTGATTGTTGTTGTCATAAATGTTGCTCATTACGTTTCGAAATGAATTTTTTGTTTTCTGCTTTTATGTTGGAATGCGATAAAATTAACCCTTTAAACTTTAAAACTCTTAGGAATTCCTTAAATTTATTTAACCCACTCAAGTTAAGCAAGAAAAATATACACACTTGTTATACGAAATTGTTCTAGTTATTCCAGCAGTTGTTGCTGATGCTGTTATTATGCATTTGATATCGATATCATTTATTCTTATTTTCATTTATATATTTAAGTTTGTATATGGCAAGATAATACATCGTGGCCTTGTTGCACGTGATGTTTTTGATATTTGTAAGTAAAACTGAATTCACCTATTTAAATCGCTTAAAGAGATTTTGATTTTGTTCAAAACAAATTTAAGAATTTAGCTTAAGAATTCTTACGGAGAATGGAAGAAGTATGTTGAAAGTGTAGCGTCCTTCATTCCGCTAGTGCTTTTCAGAATAATTACAATTGTTTGGTTTTTGTTGTATAAAATTTATCAAAAGCCAAAATAGTCTAATTTTTTTAATTATATCGTAAGCAGCAACTCCAATAACTAGAAAACGAGTATAATGATAAAAAGGAGTTAAGATTGGAGCAAAAGATGTATCACCCCATATGAATGAATGAATGAATTAAGTCAAACGGGAAACACATGACACTGCGACCCTACCAGGTGGTAAAGCACCTCATCTAGACATACTCTCCTGATGAATCTCAGGATTGCCAGTGGGTCTAGAGTTGGCAGTTCTCAATCCTCCAATAGGTGCTTGCCCAATTGATTATATCTTCAGTGGCATAATGCTTCACAGTCCTTCAGAACATGCTCTGGAGTTTCAATTTTGTAATCACAGAATCTGCACAGGTTGTGTTACTCTCAATGCCAAGTCTGTTGAGGTGTTTTCTCAGTCTACAATGGCCTGTGAGGAAGCCTGTGAGCATTCTTAGATTGTTTTTACTCAGTGACATGAAAGCTATGAAACGATTTTGGTTACACGTTCCAATCATTAGCTTTGCATCCCTCAATCCTGGGAGACTGAGCCAGAGGAATTCCCTATTATTCTTGATCTCCGTCGATATATCTTCCCAGATTTTGTCCAATCTGAGTCCACAAAACGATTCTGGTCCGACCATGGGTGTACTAGCCCCCCTTCTGGCCATTTTGTCTGCATTTTCATTTCCTAACAACCCGGTGTGTCCAGGAACCCAGCAGAGTGTGACCTTATTCATGCTGCTTAGCTGATTTAGCTTAATGCGGCATTCCCACACTAACTTAAAGGTAAACTCATATGAGCTGAGTTCTTTGATGGCAGCCTAACTATCCGAGGAAATGGCTAAGTAAATTAAATATATTTATTTTTTCTGCAAAATAGTGAAGGTTGAAAAGCGAGCATTGCAATTGTGATATAAAAAAAATTATTTTGCTCACAAATCATATATAGGATGTAGAAAAGCACTTAAGTTTTTAGAAAGCATAATATAGTGTGGTTAAATTTAAAGGGCCGATGTTGAATGTGAACCACACCTAAACGTCAAGTTTTTTCTGTATTTCATTTGACATTTTTAAATTTCAGACTAACTCAATTTGAACCATGGAAAGATACACAATCGAGCAACGCGTTAAAGTTATTCAGGCTTATTATGAACATGGGCGTTCAAATCAAAATCCATATAGAAGAAAATCAGTGATGAGGCACATTTTCACCTCAGTTGATTCGTCAATAAGCAGAATTGCCGCATTTGGACGAATAATAATACAAAAGTGATTGTCGAAAAACAAATGCGCCCACAAAGAGTGACTGTTTGGTGCGGTTTATGGGCTGGCGGCATCATTGGGACGTATTTTTTCCAAAATGAGGCCGGTCAGGCAGTTAGTGTGAATGGTGTTCGCTATCGTAAGATGATAACGAACTTTATATGGCCCAAATTGGAAGATATGGATGTGGACCATATGTGGTTTCAGCAGGACGTTGGCACTTGCCACACAGCTAACGAAACAATGACTCTTTTGCGCGACAAATTCAATGGCCGTGTCATCTCACGTGGTGGCGATGTCATTTGGCCGCCAAGAGCATGAGATTTAACACCATTGGATTTCTTGCTTTGGGGTTATTTGAAAGAAACGGTGTACGTCGATGAGCCAGCAACAATTCACGAGCTAAAGGAAGATATAATTTTTTTTTTTTGTAACATAATCTAGGAAGCGATTAGCTTGTCTGCGGAAATTACCCAGGTTCTATGGTGGGAAGCGAACCCACGACCTCTGGACTGAGAGGTTAGCATCGCTGCCACTCAGCCACAGGGGCACCCTGTGCGTCATCGAAAATTTGGACCATCGGATAGAGGTGTGCTGTCGAGATCGCGGCGGCCATTTGGCCGATATTTTGTTCCATACATAATTTAACCATACCGTATTATCATAATAAAAAGAAATGACAATAATTTTCTAAATAATTTGTGTTTTATTCAAAATCAACATCGGCCCTTAAAATTTAACCACCTTTTATATAATTATTCACTTGTAGCTAGTTAAGGCATTTATAAGTTTAAATTTATTTTTCTATTTTTCCGTTTTATCATTTATTTTCAGGTACTTATCTCTTTTTGTAATAAAATTCTCAATTTGGCAATTTTATAAAGACACTTGTCAATCAAGGTATTGGTGAGCTTATTTGCCAATATCAGCGTTAACAAAACCACCAATAACAACAACAACAACAACAACAACTCCCAGCGTCTGCAGTATCAACATCAAAATTCAAATACATTTCTTTAACTTGTTTATGTGCTTGTACAGGAAGTAGGGATAACAATACATACATATATACTCGTACATATAAGTAAGTAAGTAAGTTTGTTTGTTTGCATTCGTATGTTTGTGTATTGAACAACAACTACAACTATATGAATACTACTTACATACGGCAATAATAACAACAACAACTATAAAAATAAACACCAAGTGCAATGTAGATGCTAAAATAGTCGCACACACACACACGTTGGCACTATGAACTGCCAGATAAAGTTAATTTAAGTTCCCACAAGTAAAAGACGCTGCTTGCAAATGCAACATCGCAACAATAATAAAAAATAACTACTATGGCAACAATATTAACAACAACAACAATAACAGCAACAATAACAGTAACAACAACACTATCAGCAATTGTAGCGGCATCAATGATTGCACTTGTTAAAACGTATAAGTTGAAATTGCATACTTTATTCTACCACTGAATGAGTGGGATCAATTTCATGGATTGTTGGCTGGATTAGGAATTTCAAAAGTGTGTTTATATGAGTGGTGTCGTTTTCCTTATACGTTTTTTTTTTATTATTATTTTATATTTGGAGTTTGAAAAATAAACACACTTTGCTAAAGAAAGATATGCATATGTGGGGTACTGCAGATGCATATATGTACAAGTATGGATGGCAAAGTTACATGTATTAGAGATATTAGAGCAGACCAGGAGTTCTTAGGAGGGCCTAATTAGCAGGCATAATTTTTTACTGTTTTACAACAATTATTATTTAACTATTTAGCGTTTATAAAGTAAAAATCTTGAGAGGCTAAAAAAGATGTTTTGGAAGGTATAACAAAATAAGATTTTCCTAAGAAAATATTTGAAGTGTTACAAGTCATAAAATAATGTTTATAAAAATAGAATGCGGACAAGCTTATTGATACCATAATAGACACTTTGCTTTTCACTTCCTACGAGGGTTTTAATAAAGTTTATTTTTATTAATTTTTCTTTTCATAATGTTATCAGAAAAAATATTTGCTCAATTCAAAATCGTTTAAAATTCTACTAGGGAAGAAAATTTCATCCAAAATTTCTCAAAACAATAACTTTTTGTTTGAAAAAAATTTTTATTGGTTGGTCTGGCCCGTGTCCTGGCACGGATGGGGGGTCGCTAGCGACTAATCAACTTTAACCACTGACTAGCCATTCAGATGCTCGGAGGGGAATTAGGAGGAGAATAGCGGCAAGTGGTTAACCTTTAGTCGTGAAGGCCTTAGTGAATCCTTACCCCCAAGCCAGGCGATATATACACAGCGCCTGGACTGGGATAGGAAACTCAGCCAACACTTAAGCCACCACATCGCGACAAGATTGTTAACCATGGTGGTGGTAAAATCTAGCAGAACGTAGTAAGACAACTATGGATTTTTTCAAAATTATTATAATAAATAAACCGACCTCAGACTTGAGAAATTTCAATTACATTAATGTATACAATTATGTATGTATTTTCAAAAAACAGGAAAATAAATGAGTGCATGCGCTCTTTAAAATAACGAACGAAGCTATTTTTATATATTTGTTCCATTTAACTCCTTCAAGGAGCACAGTGCCGTAAATAATTTCTCTTGCAACAATTTCGGTCATCAGTTTGTTTTGATTAGATCATAAAGTCCGATCCTGGTGTTGGGGCTGCTAGCTATGTATCCAGGCGTGCTGAGTTGCTGCAGGTAACTATTTACTCCGTGCTGCGTTTAGTTCATCAGAGCCTCATTTGCGTGACAGATTACACCAAGTCTTGGATGGTATGTGGGTGAGGTTGACAGCTGTAGAGAATTGGCTGTATATACAAATGTAATATTTGTATTCACATCACTTTTCCATTGTTGCTCCAAGTCATTTTTTCGTTTCTGTAACAAAGAGCTTTCAGTTTTTCTACACTCACAAAATTCTGTAAATAAAATTATCATTATAAAATTATATTAAAATTAAATTAATTATTAAAATCGGTCGTCTTGTTTTTCATTTGAGTTTAAAGAAAATGTCATAATAAAAATCTGTATCAAAGTGTACTTGGTTTTTCAAATAAATTAAAGTACCGATTAAAAATAAAATTGCATATCCTCTGGTTCATAAAATTCAAAATTAACTTGAAATGAGTTTTATTTAAAACTAGCTTAACCCGGTGTGCTTCGCTACCCCTCCCCTCGCCGCAAAAAAAATAAAAATATATATATATATATGGCATTGGTGGTGCAATATGAAAATTGGATTTTGCCACGCCCCTCCGCCCGCAGATCGAAAATCAAAAATTAGACTTCACAGTGTCACGCGCCTGAATATACTGAAGATTCCCTGAAAATTTTATTAAAATCGGCCCAGCCGTTTTGGAGTCCATACGTTACACACATACATACATTCATACACACATCCTGTTTTATATATAGAAATTTTCATGAAATTTTTTTTACAGCCTGGCCCACGATGTCACTAGAAATCGTTCGATCGACAACTTGTATTGCAAACAACAACAAATTTTCTAATGTTATTGTTGTTTGCAATACAAGTTGTCGGTCGAACGATTTCTAGTGACATCGTGGGCCAGGCCGTTAATTAAATTTTAAATAAATTTTATTTCCTTATTCCATCACTGTATTGATTTTATGCCTTTCTTTATACCAAAAATAAATATTTTTATGTCAAACTGTCGAAAAACCGGATCTAATATCAATTACAATTAGATGTTGTTGTAATTGAGATTTGTTTCACCATAATTACTTTTAAATGTATATAAGTAATGGTTTTTTTTAATTTCAATTGTAATTGAAAATTATCAATTACAAAATGCGATCATTACTTCCTAAGAGTAAGTGATGTACTTAAAAAGGTGTGTGAATTAGCTTTATTGCAGCTGTTTGTTTGCTACTTGTAGTCTAGCAAACTTATCTACCAATGGTTTTTGTTTTGGCTACGAAATCTTAATAAATGTTAAACAAATTGATGTAAACGGTTTAGATTTTGATAAAGATTTCAATTGAAATCTAAACGATTTCTTAAAGGTATAAATGTCTTTCTTATTAGTTTAAATTTTTTTCAATTGCACCTTTAACCAATACAACTTGTTGTGCACTGAGCAATTTTGTTTGAAAAACAGGAAAAAATTATTTTAATTAAATGAATAGAGTAAAGAGACCTTCTAAAGGGCCTCTCAAGACTAGACTCTCCTTCTTTTGCCACTGCAGTCAAAATGTTAAAGCCACAAGCACTGGAAGTTAAACTTAAACTGTTATGTTGCGCTTCCAGTTAAAGTTGTTAAGTTGATTTTTTTTATAATATTGTCAATAATCTAAAACAGGTAAGTTAAAATTCTTCTTAAGCTGCTTAAGAGTTGTTTTAGAATAGAAATAACTAAAGCAAAATATATATTTAATAAGCTAAAATAAGTTAAATTTAAACTTGAATTTTTTAAATGCATACAAAAACACTGAGTGCAAAAGTATAACTGCCGTATCTGGAAAATATAATTTTGAATTACAAAATGTTTGCAAAACAAATTTTGTATGGAAATTTGCTTGTGAAATGTTTTGTAACCCAAAATTATTTTTTTCTGAATAAGGTCTTAACGAAATAATTGTAAACGATAGCTTTCTTAAATATTTGCCCAATCTTATGCTTTTTTCATATAAAGGATAAACTAAATTGTGGTAATCAGGGCTGGGACTTTCATGGAACTGAAAATAAATTTTGATCATTTAAAAAATGCACATAAAAACTAAAAAAGATGCACAAAAATATACATTTAGCTACGAAAAAAAGCACCAAAAGTTTTTTAAATGTATAAAAAAAATTTAATTTTTAATTAATATTTAAAAAAAAACATATTAAACAATAATTAACATTCAGTGGCGACTATTATGCTAACTTATTTTTTAACCTTAATGAAGATTTAAAAAATACAATCGCATTTGGCCAAGGAAAAAAAGTTGCTTGTGCAGCTTTTATGGCAAAATTTCATTAATTGGGCGGCGAATTATTTCTTAATATACCCGATTCTCCGGGCTTAGCACCCAGTAACTATTTTTTGTTTCTAACGATAACATAAATTGTCTCACAAGAAAATACCTATTTTGGTGACCTCGAAAAGTCTTTTAGTTTTGGGAAGAGATAAAAAATATTAAAGAAACGTTTTTTATTTTTTTTTTCATAAAACTTTCATTAAACGAAATAACGAAATGTATCATACTACGTCCAAAAAATTTTACATTGTTGCATGGATTTTTTTTCCGTAAATGCTCCTTCTCATAACTTAAAGTTAAGCATAATAGTTCATTGTAACAAGCTACTCAATTCATTAAAAAACTTTCAACTGATTTGGTTAATCAAACAATTATGCGAGTATAATAAAAAATTACTTTAATTTGCACGTAAGTCTAAATTTTTTTAAAATATTAAACCTCTAATTTTAATATATACCAGCAAAAGAAATATTAAAGCTTCTTTAGGAATATTTATGAAATACTTTGAGGAGACCTAAAGTGAATTTAAAGTTTTTAATATCTCAAAAACATCACACACACACACACGCACATACACTTATACACAGCCAAAGTTCATTTCATTACAAACATCTGTAACAAGCAGGACTAAAATATTCAAACCAAAATAATAATAAAAGAAAAAATGCCGAAACAATGAAAATGCCTGGCAGCCCTCAAGCCAATACACACATCCTGAGAACTGTATGTATCCACTTGACCTGAAATTCAAAATAAACAAATGCTCACTAAAGCGAAGAAATTTCGAAACAAAATTGTTTGATATTTGCTTGCGAATATAAAAAATTCGAATGTTAGCTAAAGCCAATTCTCTCGATAGTTTCTCGAATGTGTGACAATAGCCTAGTGCATGTAAACTAGTCTGTTAGAATAGAGACAAAGTGTTCAAATCCAACAGCGTAATTAAAAATAAATAAATTAAAAAATTAAATTACTTTTCTGCTGCCTTTTTGCGATATGGAAATTAGTTTGATATTCTCTCACTTTTGATATTAATAGCAAGCTTCCAAAATCTAATATTTTTTGTAACAAAACTGAGCGACAGCTGAACTTTTCTCGATAAATTTTTTAGTGTCATTCTCGAAAGTTTTACACAATAAATGTTCGAGATATATTCGAAATCAATACAATTAACGAAAGTCTTGGTCAATTGGGTAATGCATGTGTATCAGTGTGTTTGTATGTATAAAGCTAGAAAGGAAACAAAGAATATTGGCCAGAAAATTTATACATTTTATGTCTTTTCAGGTTTATTTTAGTTATAGTCGTCTTTTTTTCAACAATTTCATATATTTTATATTGTTTTTATTGTACTTGCTTTTGTTGCTGTTGACTTAAAAATGTGTTAAATTATGTGTTCATACATTTAACATTCTTTTTATTTATTTTATTATTGTTTTATTTTTTGTGTTTTGCTTTTTTTTTTTTTGTTGTTGTCTTCGTTTGCCACTTTTGTTTCAAGTGTGAAACTTAATGCCAAGAAAAAATGCTCGTTTAACAGCCATGAGAACAGAAGAACAGCATTAGAAATAGCAGCAGCACAAAGATATATTTATGACTCTGGGCCAAGAAAGGGCAGTCGGCACAAATGTTTAACACATAAAAAGATACAAGGCAAATGATATTTAAGTTATGAATTCTTTTATGTTGATATATTTTTTTCTTATTTTCTTATTTTCATTTCATTCATCGAGCCAAAGTAAGCGAATGAACGAAACTACTGCAACAATTTCGTTTCAAGTACATGAGTAACGTGGTTTTTTAAAATTTATGAAAATTTCTAAAGAAACATTTTGGGCAGAAAATTAAAATAAAAAATTAAAGGAAAACAGCAGAAAATCAAGTTTTTACTTAAACACCTGGATCCAACCTTTTTTGTTTTATTTACACAATATAAAAATTTTGTTTTTTTTTTTTTTGTTAATTTATGAATATAATATTTTTTTGAAAGAAACGTTTAATGGACGAGTGTTATTTGTAATAGTTAATGTGCCTCAAACATAATGAAAGTGATTTATCTACTATTGTGGCATTTATTGTTATTATTATAGTTATATTTATACAGTAGTTTAATAAAGGAAATTAGTCAGATCATTTTAGGTTATCAGGTTTCACACAAATTAATGTGCTTTTTCCTGGTAGTGGTGAGCAGAAAATATCCTTACGAAACAATGAATTTGCATATTGTGATGAATATACATACATACATACATATATATTTTTTGAGCAATTTGATGATGAATCTCTATTTGTGTCATATTTGCTACAAATTCATGTTTTCGTGTAAAAATTTGTAAAAAATTTTACTTTCAATAAAAGATTTCTGTTGCGAAATTATTAATCCAAAACTAGCTGATAGTTTTTCGCTAGCTGGGTTGATTGAATGGTTGAAGAATAGAAACCAACACCCACAGTAAAGTTGGCATTAATGCAAACACACGCTACATATCGCTGATTTACTCAAAGAACGTCATAGCTAAAAAAAATTTAAGCTAATGATGCGGAATTAATCCTCATATTGTGTTAAAATTTCATGCAAACATCTTGTTTACTCAGCTTTTGAGAGAAAAATGAAATTTTAATTTTCCATTAAGTTGCACGTAAATTGAAAACTTTAAACTAATTTTTTGGCAAAGTAGTATTTTTGAGTTATGATGTTCTTTGAATAAATGAGCAATATCTACATACCAGCAGCCATAACCAAGCAAACAATGCCCGACCAAATACTTACATATCGCTCAATTACTCAAACAACGTCATTACTCAAAAAATCCAGTTTGCAGGAAAACGAGTTAGAAGTTTTCAGTTTACAAACAACTTAATAGAAAAAGAAATTTTAATTTTTCTCTCAAGAGTTGAGTAAACAAGATGTTTGTATTTGTATTTTTGCACAATAAGAAGAACGATATGAGGATTAATTTTGCATCACTAACTCAAAAGTTCCATTTTTTGGAAACATAAGCAAACTTAATGTGCACCAAATGGTCGAACATTCGCTGGGATACCAGTACGAGTTTTCAAAGCTTTTATTTTATTGTTTGCGACGTACATAATTCTCAGTTTAGTAACGGGTTATTTGAGCAAGTACAGAAATCCTGATTGAACTGTTCATACAGGGTGTTTTTTTAGAGGTATAGAACTTCGAATTGAAATAAAACACAAGAAAATCGTTTTAATGTCCATCAATTTGGCTTTATTGGAAGGATAATTTTATGCCATTAATGTTTAAATATGATTTCGGGCATGTGGCCGCCGCGGCTGGCTCGAATAAAGCCAATTCTACAGGTCCAATTTTCAACCACTTTTTCGAGCATATGGGGCCGTATGTTGGCAATAACGCCACGAATGTTGGCTTCCAAGTCCCCTAACGTTTCTGGTTTGTTGGCGTAGACGAGCGACTTCACATATCCCTAAAGAAAATAATCCAATGGTGTCAAATCACACGATCTTGGTGGCCAATTGACAGGTCCATTCCGCGAAATTATGCGCTCATCGAATGTTTCCTTCAATAAATCGATTGTGACGTTCGCTGTGTGGCATGTAGCGCCGTCTTGTTGGAACCACAACTCATCCACATTCAAAATCTTCAAAATCTTCCATAAAGCTGATGGACAAAGCTCCAATTGCTGTGCACGGTGGCGAATCGATTCATTCGGGTCCTCTTCAACACTTTGCTCTACAGCGGCAATTGTTTCTTCGGTGCGCACTGTTCGACGACTCTGCGGATGCGTATTATCACATAGAGTAAACGTAGTGCGAAAACGATCCATGATTAACAGAATTAATTGCTCTGATGGACGATTATGTCGACCATAAAATGGACGGAGCTTGCGGTAAACTTCGCGAACTGAACCATTATTTTCGAAATAAATTTGCACGATTTGCAAGCGTTGTTCTTTTGTCAACCTGTTCATGATAAAATGGCAAAGCAAACTAAATATTAATCACTTGACAGCTGACAAAATGGCCGCCAATTAAAAAAGTGATGCCAACTTAAAGTTCTATACCTCAATAAAAAACACCCATTACAATTCATTTTGTTGAGCCTACTATTTTCCAAGAGGAGTTAGATTGTTTCCGCATAGCTACAGTGTTGGCGACTGCCTGTTCTTACAGTGGCTTCGGCTGACTACTTTCACAACGTTTTTGGCTAACTGTTCTCACAGCTGTTTCGACTGACTGTTCCCACAGCAGCTTAGATTGAATGTTCTTATAGCAACTTTAGTTTACTGTTCTCACAGCGGTTGACTATTCTCACAGAGGGGTGTCGACTGGCTTCAGTTGACTGTTCTCACATCAACTTCTGTGAACTGTTCTTACCACGGTTTATACTTACTGATCCCATAACGATTTGCACTGACTGTTCTCACAACATATCTAGTTGACTGACTCTTCTCACATTAGAATCGACTGATTGTTCTCACGGCTGCTTGAGCTGGCTGTTCTCACGGCCGCTTCCACTGAGTGTTTTCATAGTGACTTCATTTGACTGTTTTCACAGCGACTTCAGTTGACTGTTCTCAGAGCGGTTTATATTTAGTGTTCCCACAACGATTTGCACTGAATATTTTCAGTTATATTAGGTTGACTGACCCTTCTCACTGTGGAATCGACTGGATATTCCGATACTAAGCAATTAGTGTTTACTATATAGTAGAAATAATGTATTTTACTAATCCGACAGCGACAAGTGTACACATACCTAAACTGATATTTGAACCTGCAACGCTGCCTAAGGCGAATGTAACTTTATCTAAAATTTTAATGACTACCTAGCTAATCCACCAATCAACAAGCCCTTTTTAACCCGAAGAACAGCCCAACTGACAACCTAAGACCCTGTTTAATCCGAATCATCGAACGACAGCCTACCAGCTCTCAAATCATCGAGCTTAAGCCGATTAAATCGCATTACCAATGGGCATGTGTGAACCAAAACTAATCTGCCTTTGAATCACCGACACGAAGATGCTCGTACTCGTAATATCAGAATCAACTTATTGTATAGATAATAAAGTGAATCTAAAACTACATAGAGATACACCTTCTTTTTCTTATTAAGTTTCACCTTCTTTTTCTTTAAGTTTCGTCAATCTCCATCCGCTGAAGGAGCCATATCTACATACATAAATACATATTTAAATTTTTTTTATGAAAACTTAAGGGACACTTATACCTGCATAAAAACTATCTGATTTTATTTCCAATTTTTATGAAAATCTATACCGTTTGCAGCAAGTTTTTTTAACATTTATGAAGATTTGTTTTTATCCAAAGACAAACAACCCATTGACTGAAATTTTTCCAAAACCACAACCAAATGACTGCAGTGTAGCCAATTCATACACCTTTTTAAGTACACAGGTCGACTTTTTAGTACAAAATTAAAAAAAAAAACAACCACCGTTGTATCACTAGTTTCCACTAGATTTTAACAAAATCTAGTGACTAAGTAGATTTTGTTTTGTATCGGAAACCGACTAGATTTAGCTTGAAATCTCGTAAGTACTAGATTTTACTAAAATATGAAAGCTCTATTTTTGTTACATTCAGGCACAGTAAGAAGTAGTCGCAACTGTGCCAATTTAATTGTTCGCTCATTTTGATGGCATCGTTACAGCGCCTCTGGTGTTAACTAGCCGCAATAATTATTTAAGCTGTGCAGCTTTTTTGTTAGTTATTTAACTTCAGCAACTTTTCATTGAACTTTGAAAAAAAAAATTATAATAATATGATGGGGTTGGCGAAGGATCTAACTCAGGCTCTCAGCGGTCATCATTTGTCTTGTAATCAATTCAGTTAATAATTTTTTTTTTGTTCCCTTTTGTTAAAACGAACCTTTTATTCCATTTACGTATAAATCAAAAATATTTTGCTTATTTTGATATTTTTAAATGAATCTTTAGGAAAACTTTCTTATGCCTTGACATATGTATCTACCTCTATCTTGATGAAAAAGAGAAGAAAAAAAAACTTTAGGGTAATGTGGTTTTTCTTTTCCTTTTATCAGTTGGTGTTTTTGTTACAAACAACTGTGTTTTATAAAATAATAATACAAACGAGTATTTGAATAGCAGTCAAGCAGGTGTTTTTGTGCAAGTTAACGATAATTTATGCTTAACAAAACCTATGTTCCTGTCATGTTTCTTAGAGTTAGTTGGAAATAATTTATAGTGTTTTGATTTGTTGAGTGTTTTATATGCAAATATATGTGTATGTACATATTTTCTACATACATATCTGCTACAATCTTTACGCAAGTTATTTTTAAATAAACAAATATTTGAGGAAAATACACAATGATTTAAAATTTTTTTTATAAGACACATTCATAAATAGTTTGAAAAGTAACTAACAAATTATTATTAAGAAACTTGCTTAGTACTCGTATTGTGTTTGTTTTTTTTTTAAATCTAAAGAAACTAACAAAGCTTTAAAAAAGCTTCTTCAACGATCCCTGCAGGAAATGGAACTGACACAAGACTAGTCACGTGATCGGTCTTTAAGTGGATAGGGACCAGTCCGAGTTCTAACACTTCCTATGAAGCGGACCAGTCACTTTTACATGGGGATGAGCTACGATGGGGTTAATTGATACTTTGTATACGCTTTTTGACTTGTCATTGAACTATCCCACAGTGACCTACCTATTCGGTGTAGAATAATATAATTATTTTAAAATGTCATTCCGACACTTAACTGTAACAATGAAAAATTATAATTTTTGTTTTTATTGTTACAAATTCAATTATAATTCATTTTTGAGCAGATATTTTTTGGGACTCGAACTGACAACATCGTGCATGACAGGCTTGCACACTACCCACTCGACCACAGAGGCACTCGTATATCAAAAGTACAAACACCTGCTAAGCTTAGGTTAATATCTAAGTATAGTTACGGGGATTGTTCCAGAGTAACTTGACGGTCCTTTTATATCGATTCATTGTCTTTCCCAGTCAAGTTTTTCTTATATATACTAAACCAAAAAAAAAATATTCGTAATACATAATACATGCCCTAACAGAGTCTTCTTATATAGACATACTAAACAAAAAATAATATTCGTAGTACATATAAGAGTTGCTTGCATCTGAAAAAATTGCATCTCTTAAAAATTATCTGGAGGGTCTTGATGTCACACCGGCGTCTAATTACTCTTTGTGGCGCGCTGCCAGAAAGCTTAAAACACCCGTTGAGTATAAGCCACCTCTACGCACATCTACCGGAGGTTGGGCAAGAAGTGATACTGAAAAAGGTAAAATATTTGCTGAGGACTTAAAATCCGTTTTTACGCCAAATATATGTACTGGTGTTGCTGATTTGCCGAATATAGTCGCTCTACCCCCTCAACACATAAAGTTTAAGACGCCTGATTTACAAAAATTAATTGCCGAACTCAACCCGAAGAAAGCTCCGGGTATTGATGGAATTAGTAATCAGATGCTGATGAACTTGCCTCGTATTGCAATGAGAATCCTGTTATTCATATTTAATGCTATTTTACGACTGGAGTATTATCCACACAACTGGAAACTTGCCAAGGTTAAAATGATTCCAAAGCCGGGCAAAGATATAACCAAGGCTGAGTTATATAGGCCAATAAGTCTACTATCTACAATTTCAAAGCTTTTCGAAAAGCTGCTCAAAACAAAATTGTCCCCAATTCTAATTAGTAGTGGGTGCATACCAGACCATCAATTTGGTTTTAGAAGTCAGCATAACACCATTGAACAAACTCACAGATTGGTTCAATTTATAAGAAGAACTTTTGAGGAAAAAAAGTATTGTTCTGCGCTGTTTATTGACGTTTCCCAGGCATTTGATAAAGTGTGGCCTGAAGGCCTAATTTTAAAATTGAAGACTTACTTACCAATAAACATTTTAAATCTTTTGGAAAGTTACATTATTTCCCGTAAGTTCACTGTTGCGGAAGGAGACTTTACAAGTAGGCCTGAAACGATTTCATCTGGTGTACCACAGGGGAGTATACTGGGACCAGTTTTATATTTAATTTATACTTGTGATATGCCTGTGAGCAGTAGTATCCATACTTCCACATTTGCCGACGATACAGCCTGCCTTAGTATGCATGAAAACCCTGATGAGGCATCCCGAAAACTCCAGGAACACATTAGCCAGATGGAGCTTTGGTTAAACTTATGGAGAATCAAGGTAAATGAACAAAAGTGTGTTCAAGTAACATTTACTTTACGAAGAGATACTTGTTCCGCCATTCGGATTAACAATCAAGTTGTTTCTCAACATTCACATGTGAAATATCTTGGTATACACCTTGATCGACGACTTACATGGAAACACCACATTGACTCTAAGTTAACTCAAATGAAACTTAAATTAACTCAGGTACATTGGCTGATTGGTCGAAATTCTACACTTAGCCTAGACTGTAAACTTTTAATATACAAGTCGCTCTTAAAGCCAATATGTTGCTACGGAATTCAACTATGGGGCACTGCTTCAGCTTCAAATGTAGAGAAAATTCAACGCAGGCAAAACAAAATTTTACATCAAAAATTCAAATATACATCGTGATTTGAATATGCCACTAGTGACTGAAGAAATTGCAAAATACGCAGGCAAATATCTAACAAAACTCGAATCACATCCTAATCCGCTTGCTAGTAATATTTTGAACTTTACTGGACACATCCGATTAAAAAGGAGAGATACACGGGCCCTAATATTCAACATTCCAGATGATGAAGCTGCTTGAAAACACCTTTTTCTTTTTGTTACTAATCACTACTTATGTATTATTAATAACTACCACTAAACTTATGTACGACATTGGTCGGGCATAATAATTTTTTTTTTATAGATTTAAGATTGGAACACTTATTGTTAGTTCATATTTGAAGATACAATAAATAAAAAACATGCATTACAAAAAAAAAAAAAATAATATATAATATTCGTAATAGTGCCCTATTGAACTATGGATGAACTAATGGAGAATAATAGTAAACGAACAAAAATGTGTTCAGGTAACATTTACCCTATGAAGAAAGAGATACTTGTTCCCAACTTGTTCCACAACATACACCTTGATCGCCGGCTTACATGGAAACACCACATTGACTCTAGCGAATACAAATGAAGCTTAAATTAACTCAGATACATTGGGTGATTAGCTAGTAGAAATTCAATCCTCAGTCTAGATTGTAAACTTTTAATATACTTTTGAAATCTTTATGGTGCCACGGAATTCAGTTACGGGTAATGTGACCACACATCCCGCTATTGAAATTTTCAATCTCTTATTAGATTTTTATTAAAATGTAACTGATACAAATTAAATCCAAATATTTTTTTAAGTGCAGTTATTGCTTAACTAACCAAATCCCTGTATGCTTCGTAGTTCAGCTAATTTGTAGAATACAATTCTCATTATTAACATGTCATGAAGAGAATTAAAATTATCACTGCGTTATTTTCTGTCGGAATCAGCGTAATTTCAAGTTTGTGCTTGTATAGATTTATAAGCCTTGACACGAACCTTGTGCATTAACAGAGCTTTATTAGTGTCTTAACAGAATTCTGTTAAGCTATAATTAATTTCTAAAGGACTTTTCCAGGAAATGAGGCAACCCAGAAGGAAAAAAGTAATGCTCCTCCTTTATTATTGCCCATGAATCTATTTCTGAAAAGCACGAATTTGAAGTAGATATTCGAATTGCCAAGTTTTAACTCAGCATTTACTGAAGGATACGCATTTTTGGAAGTCAATGCTGTCGGATAATATTGGGCATAGTTTAATGTCCAAGTGGTGCTCTAAAACGTGCATACACAGAATTTCTTGAAGTTAGAGTTTTCAGGAGTTCTTCAAAAAATTTCAAATTTATCCTACCTGTATTAACATTTTCTAATGTTAGAAAGTGTGCAAACTGTGTATCTGAAGTACATACGAAACTGTAAATGTGCATATTACACATCCCGCTTTCAAAAAGATATTTATTTTTAAATCCCAGTTTTTGATGGCTCATGTCCCGCTTTCAGGTTAAAATGAAGTGAAGGTCCAAAGAAAAAATAACATATATTTATATTATTTGATAGGTCCTGGACTCAGCTACAATACCAGAACGTGTCCCAATAATTATAATGTTGAAGCTTTTTAGTTTTTAAGATGTTTAGTAATTCTCAATTACTTTATGGTAGATTTTATATAATTCCAATTTTTTTTTTCAAGAATTTGGTTGGACATTTTCTGATAAATTTGCATTAACATTAACGTAATGCAGCTAATAGAAAATATTAAACAACATAGTTACTTTAATATAGAAACTACCTAACTCATTATTTTTTGTTTAATCGTTATTTTGGCATTTTTCAATATATATTTTAGGTACATCACGAAAATGGTGAATATGTAACCATTTACACGATATATATTTTTTTCGCCATACGCTACGCCCTACTTTTTTTAACACCACCATTTTCTCGAGTCCTACGACGAGTACTCTTGGTTCAATTGTCACTAAATTTTCTGCAGGGATGATACAAAAACTTTGGCGTTTATACATTAAAACACAAAATTTACTTCTCATTATTTTCAATACATGACCTCGACTTTTTGTTTAATATAATACAAGACCAACAAAACAAAAAGGTATTTAACAATTTACCTTTTAGAAAGATTTTAATTAAACCCTAATGCGCAAGTAAACAATCCATAAAAAGCATGACACTTAATTAACACTCACATACCGCACTTGTAGCAACCACACACATATGCCACGACTGAGTACCTACAGTGTAACTGAATATGTGTACCCCATGTACATTGTATACTATATATATAATTACATGTACATACGAGTACAATACTGAAGTGTTCTTTCAATACAGCCTCGTAAGCATAGAATTTCATTGTCACCAACAAGCAAGAGTATGTGTTAATGTTACTTACATTAAGGAATTGTTATTTAATTTTATATTTTTTTTGTCTATTTTTTCCTTTTTTTTTTTTGTTTTCTAAAGCATGCTGATTTACTGCAGCTACACACTCGTATACAATTTCCAACAGTGTAAAGTGTCATGTATGCTACAGTAATCACATCCGCTTAAAAACACACACACGCACACACACACACACTCACATCCTACAAAAAAAACTAACATAAGAGCGAGAGACAATTGTTACTGGGTGGTAACCTTGCCTTGGTTTTTAATTTACAACACTTAACGGTTTCACATGACCTTTCTATAATAAAGTAAAAGTAGTTTATGAGTTTTATTTTATTGTACTGTTTTCCATTCTAGTTATTTTATAAGAGACATTTTATGTGTTTTTACCATTAGATTAAAATCCAAGTTTAGTAAAGCATTTTTGGGAACAAAATTAATTATTAAAGCCAACTAAATAATTGCTAAAGGACATCCTTACTGGCTGCATGTACCCACATACACGTAAACAAAAGTCATGGTTGACACAATTATAATATCGAGCCATAACCGCCAAAAAAAAGCTTAAGCGAAGTAATTTTCCAACTTTATCTTTTAACGGAAATCTATTATTTATGATAATAACTGATCGATTTTCGTGAAAAAAAGAAGTGCCAAACATATGTCACTTAAGCTTTTTTGACTATTATGGCTCGCTGTAAGAGCAATAGTATGGAGCCATAACAGCCAATAAAGCTTAAATTAGATGTGCCGTAACCATAAACAAATCAAAATTTAGATGATTTCTATGGTAATGGCTATGGCATTATGGCGAATCATGTATAATGAAATACTGGGTTGCCCCTAAGTTAAGTTCGAATAGCTGTTTTGTATGGTTATGGTTATGTCACGTGTAATTGAAGCTTTTAAGCTTTAGCTTATGCGACATAATCTTAAAACTTTATCATTTGATAAAAATCGATTATTTACATTGATAAATAGTCGATTTTTGTAAAAAAGGAAAAAGTTCAAAAAATATGCCGCTTAAGCTTTTTTGGCTATTATGGCTGGCTATAAGAGTAATAGTATTCCGCCATAGCCGTCAAAAAAAAGTTTAAGCAACATCATTTTCGAACTCGATTTTTTTTTACCAAAATTGATTATTTGTAATTTTAAATAATCGATTTTCGTCAAAGGATGACCTTTCACCATATAAAAACACAAAATTTTAATTTTTAAAAAATGTACAAATTTAAATTTAATTTTTATGGAATCACTTTTTTGAAAATCTTACGATTTTCGGTTACATCTCAAAGTTTTGTACTTAAGCCGTTTTTACAACTTAACGGGTCAGGACATTCTAACATGAAATTTTCAAAAACGGTGAAACAAAAAAGATCCCAAAATTATGAAATCGCCAAACCAAAAAAAAAATCGCCAAACTGAAAAAAAGTGCCAAATTAAAAAAAAAATCTAAAAAATCTAGTCGACAAAATCAGAAAAAATCACAAAAATCCAAAAAATCGCCAAAATGAAAAAAACGCCAAAAACCGAAAAAAAACGCCAAAGCGAGGAAAAAAGCGCCAACACTAAAAAAGAATCACAAAACGCCAAAAAACACCAAAAAAAAACGCCAATTTAAAAACAAACTCAAAACCGAAAAAATCCCAAAACGAAAAAATGCTAAAACTATCGGCCATGTCACAGAGTTCAACTCCGTTCGGAATCGGAGATGGTGTCTGAAAAAGAAAACTAAAATACAGAAATTTGTCAGGTGTGTCCAGACTGTGGGAGGCGGTGGTATGCTGAGGTATGCTCCGGCTACGGCTTGACATTTTGAGGTTTATTCAATTCCAAGTCACACTTTACTGAATTTATTATGTCACAAGACAAATATGCTCATGTACTCATGTATTTCTATACTCTATACGTACACGCAAAGAAAAAATATGGTTGAGGTAACCATAATCAAACAGCAACATACTATGATTGAATTATATGGTTGCAGTCAAATCATATTGTTGTCAATGGAAAAGCAAAGTTTAAATAATATTATTATCTACAAAAATAAATAACTTTGTTATACCATACCATGTTCTAATATTATAATAATATTGTTAAATATGACCATAGTATTATTTTATGTAATAATAATATTTTGTTTTTAATCATATATTTATTGGCAAATCTTGTGTTTAAAACAGCTGCTGTGCGGTAAATCCGAAATAAAAATAAATTAATATTGTTGAAAGAAAATGTATGTTTGTATGTATGTATGTATGTATACATACATAAAATGTATACTTACAGATATGTGTACACGATATACAGACATATCTGTATAAAGCGATAAACATACATACATATGTACATATTATTTTTATTTATCTATCCTTTTGTTTATACTTTATTTATTTATTTAACACCAACCGTGCACTATCGATAGCTTACAAACTAAACATTTAACTGATAAAGATTTTTTTAAAAACTTAACATGGTATGGTTTTGGATAACATTATATTGTTATTTACATCATATAATTTTTACACAATAATACAAATTATATTGTAGTCATAAATTTTTAACAAAACTATATTTTTAAACTCTAACCATATCGCACTTTCTATGAATATATTAATGTAATTATTAAATACAAACATTACTGTGTTTATCGTAACGAAATTAATGTTTAAAATAACAATAACTAGTTTTCAACGACCACACATTTGTTTCAGAGGACATAATATTGTTTTCTCAACCATTTTACAACCATATCTTTTCTTTGCGTGTACCTTGGTGAGGGGTATAAAAGATTCAGCTTAACTGAATATATAACTCCTACTTCTTCTTAGCTAATACAATAGAAAAAGGATTACATATCCAGATATGCATATATTAAAAATACTACAACATAAAATCATCAATTATTTTCAATTTAATAGCGCTTATGGTTAGTTTTAAATTTTCGTTTTTATTTACTTGATTATTATTTTTATTTTGTAAAGGTTAAAAAAAACAAAAACTTTAAATATTCCCCAAAATATATATATTTTTTTTTGTAATACGAGTATTGAGTTGTTGTTAACAACATGCTCTATAATTTTCTGTTTAACTCTTTGTTAGTTTGTGATTGGAAAAAATGTATATGGAAATTTATTTTATATTCTATTTCGTTTCTTTTTTTTTTTTTTTTGGCAAACACGCCTTGAAAATAAACCAAAATAATGCATTTAAAACAAAAGTCATTGTTTTCATTGTTTGTTAGTGCAATTGTTTCGGCTGATATATTATACAAACAAAGTGAATATAATTTACATTCTAGTATCACTAAACCATCAATTACTGTACAGTTTTTTTGGGGGAGGAATTTCTTTTCGCAATTCGAGCGTATCATGTACGCTGTGGTTTAATAAGTGGTTACAAGCTAAAATATATGTGCTCAAAGATAATGATTATCAGCTCAAATTAACTATTTCAAATAAATAAAGAATTAAAAATTTACAGCGTACACTTAGTTATATTCACCAAGTACAAAGAATATATAAAAATTTTACCAAAAAAATAGTGAACACAATTTGTTAAGCTTTGTATTATATTTTTAACAGATAGGCGTTTTTAGGGTTCCGTACACCAAAGGTAAAAACGAACTACATATATTATTTTCGCTACGATGACCAACTTTCTGTTTCCTCCAGAACCGTAAGAGGTAAGGAGCTGAAACTTTCACAGAATATGAAAAACGTTAACAGTTAAAACAGTTAAAAGTTAAAGAGTGTTCTGAAGCTAGCAACGAAACATGTTCATTTATATACAGACAATAATGTATAAAGACACTTGGAATTTTCAAAGTTAGTGTATTTGTATGCAGACAACACCAATTAACACTGAAATTTATAAAATCACAATTAAAGGGTATTCCATCAGTTAAATAAATTTTGACCACTTGCTGTATCTTGAAACCCGTAAAAGTAAAACTATTGAAATTTTCAAAAATACTAAAACTAAAATATCACAAAATTAAAAAATTGCTGAACGAAAAATGGTTAAAATGAAAAAAGCGCTTAAATAAAATATATCTCCAAAAATAAAATAAATTGTTAAAATGCAAACAATTACCAAAATTAAAAAGATCCCCAAAAAGTTTAAAAAAAATCGCCAAAAATCAAGAAAAAATTGCCTAAATGAAAGAAGCGCCTAAACTTAAAAACGCTACAACTTAGAATATGAAAAATGAAAAAAGCGCTTAAATAAACAATATCACCAAAAATAAAATAAGTCGCTTAACCGTAAAAAAATTACCAAAATTAAAAAGATCGCCAAAAACCAACACAAAAGAGGAAAGACGAAAAAACGCGCCAAAAGTAAAAACACTAAAACTTAAAATATTGCATTGTAAAAAGAGAGCGAAAACAGAAAAAATAATCAAAAAAAAATTAAAATGAAAAAAGCGCTTAAATAAAAAATATCGCCAAAAATAAAGTAAATCGCTGAAATGCCAACAATTGCCGAAATTAAAAGGATCGTCAAAAACCAAGCAAAAATCGCCAAAATGAAAAAAGCGCTTAAAAAATAAAAAACGCTAAAACTTAAAATATTGCATTGAAAAAAAGCGCAAAAACCGAAAAAAAATCCAAAAAACGTTAAAATGAAAAAAGTGCTTAAATAAACAATATCACCAAAAAAATCAAGAAAAATCGCTAAAATGCAAAAAAAAAAATACCAAAATTAAAAATATCGCCAAAACTGAGAAAAAAAAATCGCCAAGATGAAAAAAAGGCCCAAATATAAAAAAACGCTAAAACTTAAAATATTGCATTATAAAAAAAGCGCGAAACCCGAAAAAATATAAAAAAACGTTAAAATGAAAAAAGCTCTTAAATAAACCATATCGCCAAAAATAAAATAAATCGCTAAAATGCAAGAAAATTACCAAAATTAAAAAATCGCCAAAAAAACTAAGAAAAAACCCCAAGACGAAAAAAAAGCGCCAAAACTAAAAAACGCTAAAACTAAAAATTTTTTATTGTAAAAAAAAGCGAGAAAACTAAAAAAAATCCTGAAGCGAAAAAAAACGCCAAAGTAAATAAATTCAGTAAAGTGCGACTTTGACTCGCGCACGAAGGGTTCCGTACGTTGGCTTTGAGCATTTTTTTTAATACAGTGTTTTCTTACGCTTTTTCAGCTGAAATAATTTTTTTTTATTATTTTTTGCTTTTTTCTCGTTTTGGCGATTTTTTTAATTTTGGCGATTTTTTTTAATTTTGGCGATTTTTTTAATTTTGGCGATTTTTTTTTAATTTTGGCGATTTTTTTAATTTTGGCGATTTTTTTCATTTCGGCGATTTTTTTTCATTTTGGGAATTTGTTTAATTTTGACGATTTTTTTAATTTTGGCGATTTTTTCATTTTGGCGATTTTTTTTCATTTTGACGATTTTTTCATTTTGGCGATTTTTCCGGTTTTTCGTGATTTATTTTCGATTTAGAAATTTTTTTTAATTTGGTGCTTTTTTCGTTTTGGCGATTTATTTTTTATTTTAACGATTTTTTTTCGGTTTGGCGATTTTATAATTTTGAGATTTTTTTGTTTTACCGTTTTTGAAAATTTCAGGAAGTTTGCTCTTACGGTTTCCAAGATACAGCAAGTTTTCAAAATTACATAGTCGAAATTACATGAACTGATGGTACACCCTTTAATTAAATTTTTTTTAATTTTAGTGTTAGTTGTTGTAGTCTGAATAAAAATACACGAACTTTACAAATTTCAAGTGCATATACATACATACATACAATTGTGTGTATATTAGATAGGATTTTAAAATTTTTCGTTGCTCGTTTTGGCACACCCTTTAATTTCCAACTCTCATGTATTTGTTGTTGTAGCGGCCAAGGCTCCCATGTAATATACATACATACATACAATTGTATGTATATTACATGGGATTTTAAAATTTTTCGTTGCTCGTTTTGGCACACCCTTTAATTTCCAACTCTCATGTATTTGTTGTTGTAGCGGCCAAGGGTCCCATGTAATATACATACATACATACAATTGTATGTATATTACATGGGATTTTAAAATTTTTCGTTGCGCGTTTTGGCACACCCTTTAATTTCCAACTCTCATGTATTTGTTGTTGTAGCGGCCAAGGGTCCCATGTAATATACATACATACATACAATTGTATGTATATTACATGGGATTTTAAAATTTTTCGTTGCTCGTTTTGGCACACCCTTTAATTTCCAACTCTCATGTATTTGTTGTTGTAGCGGCCAAGGGTCCCATGTAATATACATACATACAATTGTATGTATATTACATGGGATTTTAAAATTTTTCGTTGCTCGTTTTGGCACACCCTTTAATTTCCAACTCTCATGTATTTGTTGTTGTAGCGGCCAAGGGTCCCATGTAATATACATACATACATACAATTGTATGTATATTACATGGGATTTTAAAATTTTTCGTTGCTCGTTTTGGCACACCCTTTAATTTCCAACTCTCATGTATTTGTTGTTGTAGCGGCCAAGGGTCCCATGTAATATACATACATACAATTGTATGTATATTACATGGGATTTTAACATTTTTCGTTGCTCGTTTTGGCACACCCTTTAATTTCCAACTCTCATGTATTTGTTGTTGTAGCGGCCAAGGGTCTACACACTGTGTCCAAATTTCAGGTCCGTAGCTCTTACGGTTCCCGAGAAAATACCCTGTGACGGACAGACGGACAGACGGACAGACGGACAGACGGACAGCGTAGCGAAAACAATAGGGTTCCATTTTCACCTTTGGTGTACGGAACCCTAAAAAGCGTCAATACCAAAAAAAGAATCGCCAAGAACCGATAAAAATCGCTGGACATCGTAAAAACCGCCAAAGAAACAAGCACCGTATGGAACCTTTCGTGTGCGAGTCAAACTCGCACTTTACTGAACTTTTTAACTTCAGCGTACATGCTTACATATTTTTAAGCTTTTTGGATTTACAATCTTAAACTCAGGGAAAAGCTTCAACTTAAAAATAAGAACGCTTCACATTAATTCAATAATTTTCAATATAATTAGAAAATGTATATTGAGATATTTAAAAATAAATAAAATTAATAAATTCGTACTCTTAATTAATATTTTTCTATATTGAAATAAGAAATTTCAACATGACTAGACTTTCGTTAATATTAATTATTAATTAAATATGGTTTTTATTGATTTTAAACTATTTTTCCCTGGGTGTATGAATATACAAAAGTATAATAAGTGACTTACTTCAATAACGTCAACTGCTTTGAAAGTTGAATTGGTTTTCAAACTGCGAATGCCTTAAGATATATAAGTATTAGTGAAATGAAAGAGATACCCAGCAAACAAAAAGTCAAACGTTTGATATATGATGCTGGATTGTATATACTTGGGCGAAATTTTACTAAATTTTTATTCTACTGTGCCACGCAAGGGTATTGTGTTTATCAGCCTATGTATGTATGTACACATATGGCCAATAAAATAGGTACGACATTTATAACCAGTGAAAATGCATTTTTTTCGATTTTATGTGAACAAATTGTGGATCTTCGATCATATTTATTTCGTACAGCATTAGACTAAATAAACATAACAATAAAAAAGTAACATTTTAAATTAATTAACATATTATGCGAAAAAAAAACGAAATTCGCCTGGCCATAAAAATAGGTACGAAGAGTAGATCCTGAAAATAAAAGGATTATTGAGCCTTTTTTTCGCAAAAACAATATTGAAACAGCTGATGCCAATATTGACACCTGTCACAATATTATCTCTTCTATGTCCAACAAATTAGATAATTACATTAAAATTAATAGTGGACTTTGTGGCTACTGACGTAATTTAGCTGTTTCAATATTGTTTTTGCGAAAAAAAGGTTCAATAATCCTTTTATTTTCAGGATCTACTTTTCGTACCTATTTTTATGGCCAGGCGAATTTTGTGTTTTTTTCGCATATTATGTTAATTAATTTAAAATGTTACTTTTTTATTGTTATTTTTATTTAGTCTAATGCTGTACGAAAGAAATATGAACGAATATCCACAATTTGTTTACATAAAATCGAAAAAAATGCATTTTCACTGGTTAAAAAGGTGGTACCTATTTTATTGGCCATATGTGTATGTATGTATGTAAGTATATATGTATGTATGTATGTATATGTATTTGTTACTTTGCGGCCCTATATAAATCGAACGCGTGGACCGATTTTGATTATTTTTACATCAATCGATTTGTCTTAATCCTGGGAGTGTCACTAAAGATATGACAGTAGTCAAAACTCAATATGACCCTTAACAGACGCCATTTTGTAAATGCGAAAAAAAGTCGGGGAACTATTTCGAAATAGTTATGATTTGACAGGTATTTTAAAATCATCATGATTTTTCATTTGGAATGACAATTTAGGATATTTAATGGTTCAAAGTTGTTCGCAGTTGGGTTTTTTTAGTTTTTTAATTATTACTTGATTTAAGTTTTAAATTCCCTGTCCTTGTTGGACAGGAGAAATGGAATGCTGCTGTTATTCGAATCAGAAAATATAGAAAAAGTACCAACAACGAATTAAACACTAACAGCCTTACAGCCTGTTTTTCGAAAACATAAGCCCTTTCGTTTTTATGTTTCATTTATAAACGATAACGTTTAAAATTTGATTTTTATAAAACATTTTCTAAAGCTTTAGTTTTGACATAAAAAGAGCTTTTTAGTTATAACCAAAAATATAAACTCAAAAAATTATTACAGTGAAAGAATAAAAAAAATAAAATCTATTAAACAAATTCGATGAAAAATTTTAAATAAAATTCATTTTAAATTTATTTTAAATTTTAGGAAAAAGTCATTCACATTTTCTCGTTAATTTAATTTTTTTGTAACTTAAAGAAAAAAATATGTAGACCGATTATTAATTAATTTTACATAAGACATTTTATGAGTGTGTAAAACTGAAAGCTCTTTTGTTGTGACTCACATGAAAATTAATAAATGCTATCAAAACGTAAACATGATTTCATTCATTATTTTAACGAACGTATACACTTATTCATTTTCGAAAAACAGGCTGTTAATCAATAAAAAATATTTTTATTTTATAAAAGGTTTAAAAAGTCCTACTTTAGACGGGCGAATATTTGGAAGGAAAATATCTGGAATTCTCTTTTGTTGTTTCCTTCGAGTTCACACAGACGAAAATGTTGCCACCAAACTAAATGTTGCCACCAAACTAAATGTTTCCACCAAACTAAATGTTTCCCTTCCAAATGTTTTCGTGTCTAAATGCTGACAAAGCAAATTTTCTATGGAAATTTGTTTAATAAACATTTAGTACAACTAAACTAAAATATGAATTATCTTTTAACTATAAAAAAAGTCTTATAAGTTTAAATTTCCACTTTCAATTTTCTTTGCTTTTCAATAACTTAAATTTAAATATTATTTTTCCTCTTTAGAGCAAAAAAATTATTTGTCTATACGTAACCTAATTTTTCTTTCTTCTTTTCATAAAAGCACAACTAAAAACTCTAAGAGAGTAGAAGTTTATGCTTTTAATTTTCCTAAAAGCTTTCGGTGTTGGCTTATGCTACAGTTTCGTTTAGGGTTTTGTTAATTAATTCATCACATAAAGTAAATATTATGAGCAATTATTTCTTGTATTTTTTAGAAAATTTACAAAAATTATATACTGTCGAAAAGTAAGTAGTAAAAAGAAGATTGTTTTTTGTAAACTTACTATTCTCAAATCGGCAGCTTTAAGTTGAATCCTAACAGAGAATTTTTTATTAGATTTAAAAAAATATTAATCAAATTTACTTTAGAATGAAAGTCAATTTTTTTAAACTTTTATATCTGCAAAGAAGATGTAATTGATGTTACCTCACACTTGGCAATTAAAAAATATTAAATTTTTTAAATTCATTAAAGCACACACACTCTGACATTTGCATTTGAGGTAAACAGCTACGAAAGCTCTTAAATTTATTATTATTTCTTTGCAAAAAAAGAGCAAGCATTGTTGTCAGCGAGATCTGATTGGCTGGCTTTTGTGCTAATCTCGGTATAAAAGCTCTAAAGCTCTTTTGTAAAAGTTCGCAAATTACATACATATGTGTATAGCTTGAATGCAGCTACATTAATGTAAAAGTATGCTTTCTACAATATTTCCCATCTCATTTCAATAGGAAACTTCTCCTTATTTATACTAAATCTGAAGTTTTTCTTAATTATATTAATATATGTATGTATATGCAGTAGAATATAAAAAATTCTATTTAGTTTAAAAACAATTTAAGTTGAAGTCCATCTAAAATCATTTTACCCTAAAATAAATCATTGTATGTAATTTATATTAGCACTTGCATAACTTTTCTATTTACACTCACACACGCACACACAAACACACACACACAGCCACTTTCAAGTAATAAGTCAACCAAACCGAGCACTGGTTGGCTTGTGTTGACAAATATTGTCCGGCTAATAGTTTGTTTTGTTTTTTTATCTCCAAAGTTAAATCTTTCCTTCGTTATAAGTTTGTCTTTCATTTTAGATATTTCTTTTATTAATTTTTTTTAAATAAACTTTTTAACTGTCTGTTCGAAGTGATGTGCTGCTGTATAGTTGCACCACAACTGGCAACAGCAGCAAAAAGTGGAAGCATTTGTTGATTTGAGCATTGCATTGCTAATTGACAACTAACTAACTTTTGCCAACAGAATCACATGCATTTGAACATTTCGATGACAAACAACTTGACAGTAAAACTATTAAAATGTAGGGAAAATAACACACCAACAATGACAACCGACCATCAAACAAACCAGAGATTTTGTAGAGATAAGCTTTTGTTTTTATGCAAATCTCTAAAAAGAAATAAAAATTGTGAGATTACAAACAGCAAAAATAATTAATATAAGACCAAAAAAAAATTTAATTCAAATTGAAATCAAAATATAGCGTTTCCATCTTTATAAAGTGTGCTTTCAAAGTAATTTTAAAAAACATTTTTTCCTTAAATAAAACAACATCTGTCGCCGTGAGCTGTTATTGAAAATGAGCGAAAAATATTTTTTACAAACATAATCTTCTTAGCATAGAAATAAGTTTCTTGTGGCAATCAGTGTTTAGTTTTTCTAAGAACAAAAAAACAACAATAGGAGTACAAAAATAATCAGAATTATTTTTAAAATAGCAAAAGATAAAGTTTTCTATCTATTGAATGGTTTGAAACAAAAGCATTATTAAAATGCTTTTCAAACAGTTTTATAACCAGGGAAACCAGAAATATGCTTTTAAAAAAAGTGTTTGTAAGCATTCAATATGCAGTAAAAGCTTAAAAAATATGCTCTTAATAACAAAAATTAAAAATTTTAAAAACCCCCGATATATCTAGAAAAGATGTGATATCTTCTAGACGGCTAAACCGATTTTCTTCAAACATAGTTAAGAACCTTTTCGGTTAAGTCACCTTTCGAACAGAAAAAACTAAATCAAAATCGGTCCAGCTGTTTGGGCTGTACGTGGACACGGACAGACACACAGATACACAGACACACACTACAAACTTATAACACCCCTTTTTTTTTGGTCGGGGGTTAAAAATAAAGTAAATTGGTTTATTTGTAAATGAAAATATATTTTTAATTCAAAAATTTAAAATGATTTGCATATAAAATGAGGCAAAAATAAAATAAACAAAACGAGGAAACACTACAAAAAATTACCAAAGAATAAATGCCGTATTAAAAAATATAAAATGGGTTTGAAGTGTGAAGTGAAGTTTGAATTTCCATACAAATTTTGATTAGAGCTAATACGAGTGATACAAAAAAAAACTTCAAAAGAATGACTGCCACATTAAAAAATAAATAAATTGGGTTTGAAGTGTGGAATGAAATTTGAATTGAAATACAAATTTTGACTAGAGCAAATAATACAAATAATTTTTTTTTCGGATACTCCCATAAAAATTTAACTTCAAAAGAGATCACATCAGAATGAAGACCTTGGAACTGTATTTTGCATAAATAAGGCAATCAATAAACAACAAAATATTGACCAGAATTTCATATAAAAATCGTTGTCTGTCACATCTAAATAAACTGATGTAATTGGAGCAGAGTCTGTTGCAAATAGCAAAACCGAATTTTTATTGAAAATAACGTTTGTAATAACTGCGTAACATATAAGAAAAAAAGAAGACAGATGTCTTAGGGCAATCGGTTATAGCTATGCTGCTAAGCTATATAAAACAAACATAATGTGTTAAATAACAATGCAATAAGATTATATTCGCCTCAAATATTTTAAAAAGATTCCATTTATTTCCATTATTTTCTTCTCCAGCTGCTTATTATTAAATTGATGTATTGCTAGTGGCCCATTACAGCCCATCGGCTTTGTTCTCTGGCTTGTGATCATGTGCAAAAACAATATAAAAACAAATTGAGCAATCATTCGCTTTGTTTTTTTTTGTTCTTCTTTCACTTACTTCAAAGAACGCAACAAAACAAAATCAAAAAATTTGTTTCATTTATTTTCGCATTCTGCTTTTGAAAACAAAGAAATCAAAACATAAATAAATTTATAACTGAAATAGTGTCGATTATTTTTGTTACGAAAATCACGCCTTAGTTCCTGTGTCAAGTGTCATATATATATATGTGACAGCGAATAGAGAAAGGGATCTAAGGGTAAAAAATCAATTTTCATTTTTTTTTTTGATGTGGACAATATCTGAGCATCGAATGAGACCGATCGCATGCCCGAAAAGTGTTCCCTCCCAGAGATATGCGCGTTTTATGAAATTGAAGTCGACGATTCTAAGCGCAAATAGAAAGGGACCTAGCGGTAAAATTTATTTATTTTCATTTCCCATTGTATACAGGAAGAAGTACATATCACGGCATATTGGCCAACTTCGAAAACAATATATCTGATTGTACCTTTTCTTCATAGCTCGCGATCGATCACCAACTTTTGACCTGAGCATTGCATCGTCACGGTGAGCAGCCAGATGTGCGAGAATAATTAAATCTTGGGATTCCTTATCTAAATTCATGAAAGATGTACGAAAATCCACAGCCATCTTCTTAGGGATCACTTCTTTGCATTGATTTGAACCACACGGAGGTATTTTTGAACCATACAGTCGAGCAACTACCTTTTCTTCGCGTAAATCAAGATCAGATTTATCAATGTACATATTATCGGTATCATCTTCAGAGTCACTATACGATAATTCTGAGAAGTGATCGTCATCATCCTCGTCATCAAGGAAGCGATAAAGTAAATCTTTTTCTTCGAATTCGTCCACCATGTCATCCTAAAACACGCAGTAAGAATGTTATTAGTTTTAAATTATTTTCGCGAATAACATAATAAGGTTCTGTGAAAAAATGTTCATACTAACAGAGTGATATTCACGATTTAAAAGAATTATTAATGAATATTTATTATAATTCACAATTAATAATTTCAGAAAATAAACCTGGATTCGAAAACACGCGAGCAAAATTGATATCAAACTCATGGAAACAGCGCGCTAGGTAGAAAACAGTAAAAACCAACTACACAAAACAAGAAATAGGGACAACCTATGCACGTTTTCAAGGTTGACCAATACGTTCCTGACGTCATGAGATGTGTCGCATTCAAATGAGACCAATACCAACACGCTCAGTGATGGTACACCAAAGATACACGTATTTACATCTTTAAAATGGCTCTCCTGAACAAAACCGGTTTAGGTCCTTTTCTATTTTGCGCGTCACATATATAATTTATTTCATCATATATATATATATATATATATATATATATATATATATATATATATATTTTGTTTCCTTTGGCTTCTTATAAGAAGCATTGGGCCTCGTGAAATAAATAGCATAGCTATAAAATTTATTATGAAACATTGGAAATGAGATTTGAATGGCGAAAAATATAAAAAAAAAATTTAGATCAACAGATAGGATAAAAAAATTCTATATTTATTAAAATATGCAAAAACATGCTTAAAATGGAAAAATATGCAAAAATATGCAATGACAAATCGATTCCAAAACTCATAAAAAATTCTCTGCATTAAAACGTCACTCAAGAAAAAATATGAAATCGCATATTTGCGGTTCCCCTGCTTATAACTATCAGTTAAAATATACATGCAGACCCTTAAAAGCATGCTTACGTTTACAAACAGTTTTCCAATAGCTACTACCCGAACTTTGATAGTTGTTGGTGGCCATTTTGTTAAACTGAACATTCTACTTTGAAAGAAATAGATAATGAATAGAGTTTTTTATTTTTCCTAAAAGTCCCTTTTTGGTGAGAGCATTCGTGCAATAAATTTAGTACAACTACATATATAAAAAATATATATAATATACATATATAAAATATTTATAAAAAAAATTCACTTCTCTCCATCTTCCCACTTCATGCTTCTCGCTACTTTTTAAACTTTCACTTGCATTAAAAAAGTTTTCATTCCTAATAGTTCTCTAAGAAATTAAATCACTCAAACTTATAACTGATGAAAAATTATTCATTGAAGTATCAAGAAAATAGTTCGGTTTTAATAACAAAAGATTTGATTAAAGATAATAAGTTATGTGCTTTTTCAAATTTGCTAAAATATTTTAAAATGCAGCAATTTACTTACAGTCTGACTACTTTGGCCAACAAGTCACTTTGCGTTTGTCAACACAGCCCTGGATCAAGAATGCTAATAAAAATTATTTTTGATGTAAAAAAAAATTAAAGAAACCGAAAGAGAATGCTACATACGGTCGTGTCGAATTCTATCTTGTTACACGTTTTCTATGCAGTAGCACTAGTTGAGGAGCAGAGAATGATAATGACTACACAAAAATAATATACATAAGTAAATAGTCTTAATTTTATACAATTATGCTCACATATTTTCTCTCAAGCAACTCTGACTAAGGCCGATTCCAACATACAAGAGCATCTCTACTTCGTTTATGGGAAAAACTAAAATACGCTACGCTAAAAATAATAAGGCAAATATGAATCAATTGAATTAACTCTCTCTCATACATTCAGTCTGAGTATACTTATACTCAGGCTATGGATATTTATTCGGTCGAAAAAAAATATAAGCATGGTACTCGGGATATTTATTCACCATTCACCACCGTATACATACATTTTGGTGTATAAAATGGAATGGAAAACTAGTGGGTGGATGTGTATGTGTATGGCTGTTTGAAAAAATGCTAATTGTGTGTGTAAATAAAAAAGCCCTGTATACGCACGAGGGTAGTTGATTAACAGTCAAAGTATTATTATATTCATGCATGTGATTGTATCCCATATAGTCTTTAAATTTTAGCTGCTGTCGTTTGTGTTGCGTAATTTAAAAAATTTGTATAAACATAGTTGTTGGATGTAGATAGTTATATGTATTCGGTTTAAAATTAATACGTGTGCTTACGTTTTGCGTGTTTTTTATTTTCAGCTGCACGCATTCATACTCGTTGTTCTTTGACGGGAATTCTCTGTTCAGAAGCAATTTGTTTTTCAATAGTTTATTATTATTTATTTTTCCATGCATCAAAAGTACGTGGTTCTTCTGTAAGTCTATACAAACTTTCGAAATTGTTCAAGGGGTTTTATTAAATTTTGTAAATTTAAATTGTTTGTTCCAGGTCGACTTAAAAACTTAGAAGTTCTTTCATAACGAGAGCTTTGCCACTCTGTATCTAAGCAAGTATAAACGGCATAATCAGTCATTAAATATACAATGTAGGGTGAAGATGGTACAACAAATACTTTGCAGTATTGTACCATAAAAAAAAACCTTAGAAAAAATTATGCGAATACTTCCGGAAAAAATATTAAAATATGTTTGCAAAAATATAAAAAAAAAAGTTTTGTTAAGTTACTTAAGTAAAAGTAAGTTTTCTTTTGAGTTTGTTATCTTTGTATTTGGAACGTCAGGTGTAAATACCGTGATACTAAGCTAATTTGTAACTTTATCCTTTACTCCAAAAATGAACAGAAACCCACCAGCAAGTGCCAGCACACGCAAACAAACTCAAGCCCGTAATAGTGATACCCACACATACATGCTCACACAAACAAGAAGTCGTCCTTTTATTTGGTTACAGTTGAATAAGTTTTAGGGATATACCTATTTCAGCACACAGACACACACACACACAGTAAAATTTATTAAATAGAAACCCTAAAAGTATGGTCACACTAGGGCAAACATTTGCCTTAATAAGCGTAGTGGTTATTAATGAAAAACCTTTTGTTTCACACAAGTTTTTATTATCCCTGACATTATCTTTTATTTGTGCATGAATAATAAACACGTGTCGGAAGGCAAAAAAAAACTTTTTCATTAGTATGAAAATATTTTCCTAGTGTGACCCGCACCTTAAGATTGGAAATATCTACCTCACATACATATATTTTTAATACTTGTATGTACGAGTAGTTAACTCTGAACTTGGTTAAAAAGTTTTCATGTGGATGATGAGTCTTATCAAGGAGATTTTCACTTTAAGGTTTTCTTTAAGTACTTCTATTTTCAAGTTGTGTATTGTGTGTGGTTGGTGCTTTTCTCTTGGACCTGCTTGGTTTATATGGTTAGATTATTATTCCTTTTGCAAAAGTTTTTAGTTTTCAAAATGTTTTTATCAATTTCTTGTTATGAAATAAAACTTTTAATATTTTAACATATTATTTTTAATAATATTAATTTAATAATTTAACATGGAAACAAATGTGTAAGTTATACTTTTTTATAAGTCTGTATAGTATTCTAAACCTTTTATTTTTAACAATAAAGAGGAGATTTTTCTATCTTAAGCATTAGAAGAATAGTTGTATATATAATAGTTGTATATGTATTTTTGTCATTCAGTATATAATTTCCACAAAGTATATATAACTATTATGGATCCTTATGAATAGGAAAGTCGACTAAGCGATGTCCGTCTGTCCTTCTGTCCTTCTGTCTATACGTGAAATCACGTTTTCGAAGTTCCCAGAAAATCTGGAGACTTCGGCCTTGAACTTGTGTATCAAAAATGGATTGGTATTGAAAATCAAATCCAATAAAAAACTTTAACTTTGTTGCTATATAAAAATAACACTGTGATACACAAAAAATATTCAGGGATTCTAATGTACCAATTCTATTTTGTTGGAGTCCATGGATGACGAAAATACCGTTGGTTTTTTTAGGTCACTTCATAAACTGATTTTATAACGGTAAATGTAGTGAAAAACGGGGTTTCTTAGATTTTCAGTTGTAACTTCTTTGTTTCCCAACGGATTTCTTTTAACTTTTCGTTGGTGAAAAGAATCGAATATTATCTTTCAATAAAGATATAGTTTTTGTAAATCGACTAAGAAATGGCTAAGTTACAGTCGTTGAAGTGTACAAAAAATCCATTAAAAAGTATTCTTTTGTAACTCATAAGCAACTTATAGCCTGAGGAAAACAAAAGAATACTTATTTAATTGGTTTTTTGTACACTTCAACGACTGTTACTTAGCCATTTCTTAGTCGATTTACAAAAAATATATCTTTATTGAAAGATAATATTTGAGCCTTTTAACCAACGAAAAGTTAAAAGAAATCCGTTGGGAAACAAAGAAGTTACAACTGTTTAAAACTGAAAAGCTAAGAAACCCCGTTTTTCACTACATTTACCGTTATAAAATCACTTTATGAAGTGACCTAAAAAAACCAACGGTATTGTCGTCGTCCATGGACTCCAACAAAATAGAATTGGTACATTAGAATCCCTGAATATTTTTTTCAACTTTTGTAGCACAGTGTAATTAAACCTATTTCATATTTCAGTGAGAATTAAATTGGTATTAAAAATCATAAAGACGGTTCCAGGGTTGTAAAGTTTGAACTTGTTGGTATATAAAAATGTCTGTATGAGCTATCGCACATGTGCAAATAACCCGACTCAACATTTTTAGATATAAAAAAATATTAAAAATCCATAAAAAAAATTTAACGATTATTCATTCCATTTTCGGGAGATTATTCATTTGACACTTTAGGGTTATTTTTCACTTTTTTTCGACGATCGGGCACTTTTTTTGGGGGGTATTTGTTCATAATGACTAATCAGCCATTCCTTTTATGGCGTTCCTTCATTTAACAGTTTCGGGCGATTAACACTTGGGCGGTAATTCGTACAGCCTAGAAAAGTATCCTACTAAAACTAATTTTTATTTTTATTTATTAATTAAACATATTTTATATTTAAAAAAAATTGATTTATATAAGAAATCGTTAAAATCTAAAAGGATGATTCCAGGGTTGGAAAATTTAAACATTTTTTTTTTGTATGTAAAAGAAACTAGGTCAAATTAATTATTTTTCTTTCTTTATAAATTAAATATATTTTACATGTTAGACAGAAATAATTTGTTAGAAAAACTAGAAAAATAAAAAACACAGCTCCAGAGCTGGAAAATTTAAAATATTGTTGTTTATTTTTTTTTCTTTGCTAATTAAATATATTTTATATTTTAGAAAGAAATAAATTAGTATTAATTATTATTAGAAAAATCAAACATTTAGTTCCAGGGTTGGAAAATTTGAACTTTTTGTGGTAGAAAAGTAACTATAAATAAATGATTTAATTTATATGTTAGGAAGATCTTTACTCCAGATTCAAAAACAAACAAAAAATAAGAAATACGATTCCAGGGTTGGAAGTTTGAACTTTTTGGTATAAAAAAGTATCCTACCAAAACTAATTTTTTAATTTTTCTTCATAAATTAAACATACCTTATATATAAAAAAAAGCAGATTGCTATAAGAAATCAGAAAAATCTAAAAGCATGATTCCAGGGTTGGTAAGCATACACTTTTTTTGTTGATAAAAGTAACTAGAGCAAATTATTTTTTTCTTTTTATATTAAATACATATATTTTAGATTTTAGAAAGAAACAATTTGATATAAAAAATTAGAAAAATATAAAACACAGCCCCAGAGCTGGAAAAACTAAATTTTTATGCATGTATAAGTAAGTCCTAATTTACACTCAGCAAGTCTTATTGCTAAGCTGATTAGTTGTTTAGGAGAGAGAGACGAGGGGAAAAGAAACGTTTATTTTCCCCTCGTCTCTCTCTACGACAAAGTAATCAGCTTAGCTATAAGATTTGCTTAGTGTAAATTAGGACTAACCAAATAAAAGTATTGTTTTTTCTTTGCTAATTAAAAATATTTTATATTTTAGAACGATATAAATTAGTATTAAAAATATGAATCCATAGCTGGAAAATTTAAAATTTTTTTGGTTTATAAAAGTAAATGATCAAACAGAATTGGGGCATAAACACATTTTCCATACAAAATGACACAAAAAACTAGCCTCAAAAGGCAGTCGATAGATAGAATTTATTTTATTTTGAAAACGTTTTTTCTTATGCTCTCACATATAAATAAATATTCTCTCAAACATGTTACCATACTTTCAATAAATTTCATACATTTTGTGAACAAAACTACAAAGAAAAATAAGCACAAAAGAAAATGAAACAAAAATTAGAGAGCATATGAAGTTACTGCTGTAGATTTTATTATGGGCTTTGTTAATTTGACAGCGATTTTTCCTGAAGTTGCGGACTTATTCTGTTTGATCATTAACTAAATAAAACTATTTTTTTTTCTTTGCTAAATAAACAAATTTAATATATTAGAAAGACATAAATTGGTATTAAAAATCAAAAAAATCAAAAATTTGATTCCAGGGTTGGATAATTTAAACTTTTTTAGGGTAAAAAAATTAAACTATAATTTAATTTATCTATTAGGAAAATCTTTACTCAAGATAATTTTTGGTATGCAAAATCAAACATAAAATAAAAAATATGATTCCAGGTTTGGAAAATTTTAGCTTTTTGGTATAAAAATTATTTAATTTATATTTTGGGAAGATCTCTACTCAAGTTTTTTTATTTGTTTAATTTTGATATGATAATCAAATTTAAGCATACGAAGCTTTGTTGTACATTGCTTGTTATGCTCTCAGCACAATTATATTTCAAATCGATGGTCATATGTTGAAAGCTTTCAACGAGTTCTTCCTAAGAACAGTCACAACTACAAAATAAATTAAAAGACTTGTTCCATTTCATTTCTCTTAAGCTGTTCGTTTCTGCTGCAAAACTTTTAAAGTTCCTGGGAAACAAATAGTATACAAATATCGCGATAGAAAGAGGGAATCTGCTTTAGAATTAGCGAACAAAGTCTAAACCTATCTGGACTCTTCATTGAATTATATGGGACTGAAAAATAAAAGCCAAAAAAAAGTAAAAAAATTTTTACTAACGACTTTTCGCACTTGGCTTAAAGTCTTAAAAACATAATTGTCATTTTAATAATGAAAACGGTTTTTACACACTACAAGCAAAAATTTGTTTATCGCAAACATGCAGCAATTTTTGTTTTTTGCTTATAAGATTTATTTAAGTGCTAAAAAGGTGGCACAAAATGCTCATTAAAATTACATTATTCTTTGTTGCATAACAGCCAAACACTGTAGAAATAAAAATATTTGCGCAAATTTTCATTATTATATGTAATATTTTCCTTAAAGTGCCAGAGAGAGAGAGATTCGTGGAAATGTTTGTTCTACAATTTGAAGTGAAATTTAGCAAAAAGACAATAAAGCGCATAGAAATCTGTAATTATGCACATAAAGCAATAATTAAAACAAACAGGGTTAAGCAAACTTTAACGACTTTATACGTGAAATGACTACCATAACTGCAAGCACATACAAGATTTTTAGCAAAATACTGCGAAATTCGCGAAATAATGTTGAAGGAAATTTGTAAACTGAAGAGTTCCAAGAAATTATATATTCCAGCATCAGAAGGCAATTCTGGACAATTGCATTCATACTAAATTTATGCTAACTTATTTCATGCCCATTACATACATACGCTCTGAACTATAAGCAAAAAAGCCTTGTAACAACCCTAGATAATTTACTAAAGAAAAAATTTGAATTAAAAAAGATTTATCCCTGTGATATGTTATAGAAATTAATTATACTATTAAAATAGTTAATTATACTTAGTTTTCTCTAACGTTGAAGAACGATACAAACATAATGATACAAAATCACAGTTTATTTTTATGGCAGTATTATCATCAACGAGATTTGTGAATGTGCTTTGTGTGTAACATTGTAATAAAAATAAAAATACGTATAAATCTACAACGAGTAATCACATGTATATATGTATATTATATTATTTTTTCTTAGTTCTTAAAAGTATAGAGGAAATAAATATTTATAGGGTCTTTATGTTAAGTCATAGACAATACGCTTGACCGTTGGCGTCATGAAAACCATTTAGATTAAACGAAATGGGAAAAAGTCAGTTATATCTTTATTATTATAAGTATGCCTAAGATGTAGTGGAATGTACTTCATTTAAGTCATACATTCCAATTAAAAAAGAATGGAAGAAGATTTAAAAAATAACTTTTTCCTTATTTCTACTAAATTACTAATCTCCTAAGAATGGTTTCCAATTCAAAGAATAGCTGTCGACGAATACAACTTCTTGCTATAAAAATCATTTAAGGAAATCATTGAAGTAAAAAATTTACACTATTTCCTTCTGCATCAAAAGATCTGCACGGCTTTTCTTGCAAAAATATCATACTAACTCCATTATGCTTTAATTTTCCTAAGTGATATATTCTTTTTGGACAACTGCATAAATACTGTTACGCAAAAATATTCGAACAGAGCTAATATAAATGTTTTTTTATAAATAAAACATTTGGTATATAACATGATACAATTAAACAGGTAACCGCAAATCGACAACAAATTTACAGCAAATAAAACAACAGGGCTTTTTGTTGCTAGTTTTTGGTGCCAACTGTCATAGAGCAAGTGATTGAAATGAAAGATAAACAGCGTGTGTGTGTATTTGTAAAACATAAACAACATTTGGCAGATGGCACCACGAAACAAGCAAAACAGCTGGCGCTTCGCGGTTACCTGTATAATTGTATCATGGTATATAAAAACAACTATCAAGAAGTATTTAGCTAAAGCACTAAGCTCACACACAAACGTATAAAAGTGCAAACACATGGTAGAAACAACTCTGTATTAGCAACAACGCACAGTATTACCAACATAGAAGTAGTTACCCAGTAACTCTGAAATTCAAAATAACGTCCAATTGAATTATCTACAAACACCTAGAAACAGCAACATGAATATTCCAGATTGTGTGAGAAGTCTGTTTATCTTGATTGGATTTCCGTGAGCACCTGCCATAACGGCCTTATCTCACGGGTGCCAAGCACCGGGTGTGGGATAGACGCCAGACCAACGCCCCAATGCACCCCATTAGAATGAACAAATGTGCCCACTCCACAAAGCACATAGGTTGCAATCTTTGTGTATAGTTATCCCTGTACTATATTCAAGTAACTTGCTGAGGTACTTTGAGCTATCTTAACTCTTTGCCGTAATGACTGTGTCAAAATAGTACTATCTGTTGTATGGCAACAGCACCTAGAATAGTGTCTGGCTGACCGCGTCACGCCAACAACTAGCATTGATTTAACACTGGGAGGCCAAGACTATTCTCCCAGCGTTTTGCGTAGCAAACCACAGCCACCACGTTGATTTCTCAAAGTTCTCACGCCAAGGTGTTGTGTATACACCAATAGCGTGGTCCCTAAGAGAATAACTCATCCATTGCCGGCACAGCTCTACCACTCATTAGAGTTGAACGCATGCCTGTGTCGCCAAAAATCCAGTGCCAACTCCACACACACCACAATCATCCCTTAAACCCCGTGGGGTAGGACGAACTCGGCGTCTTACCAAAGGATCCTGACGACCGCTACATACACTCAAAACTTAGAGCAGCTCGATCCACTATTCCGAGAAGAACGCAAGCTCGCCGCCAAAATCCTGTGCCTACTTCAATTGATCATATGTGATAAACGCCCCTTAAACCCAGGAGGTAGGATGCACAACCATTTCAGCACAAAATCCTAACAACCGCAATGCACTCAACTACTTTAAGCAGCTCAGCTGTCGGGCAACCGGCAACCGTGGTACCAGAAGTAATTTCTGGTCAGACCTCGAAGTTCCACCACAAGGGCGTCACCTCTATCGTCTTTTGAACTCAGGGGCAGTTCTAGATAACGCTGCACCTAACTGACATCAACAGGACCCTGTCTTTCTTTTATAAATATGTGCACATCCATTCCTCTGTTGCCAGAGATCGGGTAGTAACACATAAGTTTTATGGGTAATGTACCAAAGGTGCGTCAATGGAAAAAGCCACATCACCCCAGCTGGGGCCCCCGGGATTGCCACCTCCGTAGACACTATAGACTCCCCTGGAGGGAGGAAAGTACAACACAGATGGTAACATGCATAGAAGCAACATCTTTATGAATTAATACAGTTTCTTCCATTTGGTTTTACTAAGTGCACACATTTCATTACGCCATCTATAAGCACATAGCAAACATTCCAGAACCACTTCCTGTAGTATAAAAAGAGGTACCCTGTGTGAGAGGCAGTCAGTGTGAATCGGATAATAGTAGAGTCAACTACGATGAAAGTAAAGACATCGTGCGCTGGATAATAACGATAATAAGGCATTTACACCTGCACAAAATCTAGGAGATTTTAATTAAAATCTTTATGAAAACCTATACCGTTTACACCAAGGTTTTTTTTAACTTTATAAAGACTTTTTTATCCAAAACAAAACCAAACAATTTCAATGTAGCCAATTCTCACACCTTTTCAAGGAGACCTTAGCTAATTCTTTTATATAATAAAATAAAAATATTAGATTTATGTAGATTTCCAACAAATCTACTCACAAACTAGATTTTGTTTTGTATGGGAAATCTAGTACAAACCAGCTAGATTTAGCTCGAAATCTCGTAAGTACTAGATTTTGAAATAATGTAAATGTCATATAAGAAGTAACTAAGTAAAGACAGTTTGTAATTTTGTTTAGTCAAGAATAAACGAAAGTACTTAGGCTTAGTACCCAGTACTTATTTATTTTTATTTTTGAGTACTCTAAAGAACTCACACGTTTAAAAAATCTTAAACGTATTAATACTTACTTCAATCATCAACTGTATTTTCAAACTCCCAATTGGCTTCTTTAGTTAATTCAAACAAAAGCATTTACTCTACACTAAACTTCATTCAACTGAAACACTCGCTCAATGTATGTGTATAAGTGTGTGTGAGTGTGTGTGTGTGTGTATTTGCAATGTATGATGGTGTATTCTTTAGTTATTTGACATGTTAATCTGGCATAAAATTAATTTGTGCCGCATGGCCATATTAAACATTAATTATATGTTCTTTTGGTATTTAACTACATTCCAACATGCCCACCACAAACGCACACTCTCACACTCACGTTAAACTGAGCACGTGTGCGTGTGCGTGTGTGTTTGCCAGCAAGTTTTTATGTTGTTTCCGTCTGTAACTAGCTTTTGGACCAATTCTCATGAGTATTTGCTTACCCAGCTAGCATTTGGGTGATCATTTTTGGCAGAAATATCTTATATGATTCTCTACAGATCGCTTTTGATTTATCACTTGGGCGATTGAAAGAGGATTCACTAATGATTCATCTATATGATCAACTAATGATTTCTTGAAAATAGAGGAACATCATGCAAACCGCAAAAAGGTGATTTAAATGATTTAATATGAAAATTGCTCAAAAATAATCAGCAAATCGTATCATAACTGATTCTTTGGTATGATTCATCTGTAGGGTACCATTTTCTCACAACGGGAGTATCATTTATGATCGAAAAATGAGCTCATATACGGTTATTTTTCCCGTCAAGCTGATTCGGAAACGATTGGATTATGATACAAAATGCTACCTGGGTAGATGTATATGTGTGTGCGTGTGCATGCATGTATGTGTTTGTGTGAGTGTGTATGTAGGCGAACTCCTTGTAGATTTAGTGTTAAGTTTATTATAAAGTCCATTTGTTATTCGTACTTTTGTGTAATTGGATCTAAAGGTCAAAATAATGTATTGTAATGAAAGTTATTTAATTTGAGAGCAAATTTCGCAAAACACACAAACACAGACACACACACACCCACACACACATTTATACACAATTTTAAACTACTTACTAAGTTATGGTTTTGTTTAAATTGTAGAGGAATATACTTAATGTATGTGAATTAAGTTTGTAGCTAAGATTTAATTACAGTTTCCTGAATGAATAAAAATAGCAAATTGTTTAAATATCTTTGGGGTAAATTAAATAAGTGAACAATGTCTTTGCAATATTTAAACCAATTTATATATGTGGCTAAAATGTTCTTTCCTCAGATTAGTTACATATAAAATTAAGAGCACAAGAATATGGACTGGCAAATCAACTTTAAAGTAGTTTTAAGCATTTAAGTTGCTTCTCAGTGATTTCATGCTTTACCCAGGGAATAACTTGCAAAATAATTTTTCTGGGTTTCAGCTTCAACTTATTTTTGGGAACTTTGAGAGGTCTATGTTAAAGAATATTAACCATTTAGTTGTAGTATTTGGATCAAATTTCACACCATATTTAAATGCTTAGATTCAGTACTAAATTTGATTCTAATGTAATGAGAGTAAAGCTTGAAAGTATATCTTAATTACATGAGATTACATAAGATTGCACTTTGAAGTCTACATTTAAAGAATTCTTGTTGGTAAATCTTTTACACGTTCAAGCAATGTATTGATAGAGAGAGAGAGAGAGAAATTAAATCCTGAATTTCGAAAATATGGCTGAAAGAGAAATTGTTCTGAGGCATTCCTACACCCAGAGAAAAATTTATTAATTTTATTTATTTTTGAGTATCTCAATATAAATTTTCTTTTATATTGAATTAATGTGACACGTTATTCTTTTTAAGTTGCAGCTTTTCCCTGAGTGTAGATCGAAACTTATGAAAGACTTCAAAGTGCTGATATACAGATGTGTTTCAGATTATCGTGAGCACCTGCCATTACGGCTTTATCTGACGGTGGTCTAAACACTGGGTGTAAGAAAGACGCTCCACCATCGTCCTCTTGCACCCTTTTAGTGCCCATTCCTCAAGGCATGTCGGTTGCAATCTTCGATCATAGTTGTTATCCATGTACTACGTCGAGCATCTTGCTGAGGTACTCAGAGCTTTCTAAACTCTTTATGCCGTAATGACTTTGTCAAAACAGTACTATCTGTTGTATGGCAACAGCACCTAAAATAGTGTCTGGCTGACCGCGTCACACCAACCACTATCATTGGTTTAACACTAGAAAGCCAAGACTATTCTCCAAGCGATTTTGGTGGCAACCAACAACCACCACGTTTAATTCTCAAAGTTCTCATGACACAAGATTAGTTGCTTACACTCACAGCAAGGTATCTCAGATAATACCTCAACCATTGCCGGCACAGCTCAACCACTCATCAGAGATGGACGCATGCCTGTGTCGCCAAAAATCCCATGCCTACTCCACACTGATCAAGATCATCTCTTTAACCCCGTCGGGTAGGACGAACTCGACCTTTTAGCAAAGGATCCTGACGACCGCTACATACACCCAAACACCTAGAGCAGCTCAACTGTCGGGCAACCGGCACCCGTGCTACCAGAGACAAGCATCTGGTAATACCTCAAAGTTCCACAATAAAGGCTTCACCTCTATCGTCTCTAGATAGTTCCAGGTGACGCTGCACCTGGTTGACACTGATATGTGCACATCCTTTGCTTTGTTGCCAGAGATCTGGTAGTAACACATAAGTTCTATGGGTAATGTACCAACGGTACGTCAATGGAAAACGCCACATCAGCCCAGCTGGGGCCCCGGGATTGCCACAACCGTAGTCAAAAAGAGACTGCCCTAGGGTACGTACTGATAGCACTCTAGGCTATTGTGTAATAAGGGAAATGGGACTGCCAACGTATGAAACTAGATTTTGTCGAAATCTACTTAACCATTTACGGTGCAACTTCGAGAAAATAATTTTTTTCTACAGATTCGTAGCACAAGTAAAAATTGTATTCTAGGTTTTTTTTTAATTATATTTTTTTGAGTGAGGTTAGATATATTTGGCAACAAAAGTTACAAATTATAAATAATTTTACTGCTAACATTCTAACAATAAAAACAATTGACTTGGACATTCACAAAATTTATTGAATAAGGACGTAGGCAAAATAAGTTTTTAAAAAATTGTACTACGGTAATATTGGTTTAATAAAATCGTAGGGTGACTTTAAATCCGTTATGATGTAGCAGAAACAATTTTATATTAAGAACGAATTTTATATACAGTTTGAAATTAAATTAAATTAAGAATTAAGAATTCAATGCTTTTTAGGACGATTGAATGCATTGTTGCATATCTGCAACATCTCGCCGTAAAGGATTCAAATCTAGTAGTACTTAGTGAAAGCAATATAGTTTGTCCAAAATTTTCCTAAAACATCAACCGCTGTGCTTAAAAAGCTGTGTGAATTAGCTATATTGTAGTTGTTTAGTTGTAGTTTAAGAAAAAATTGCAGTCAATGGTACTTGTTTTGGATATGAAAACTTGACAAATCTTTAAAAAAAAAAACTGTGTGTAAACGGTATAGCTTTTGATAAAGATTTCAACTGAATTCTAGTTTATCTCGTACGCATATAAATGTCGTATTACAAATATGTGTATTAATAAATATTTATAACAAAAGAAACAACTTAAAATACATACATCAAATAAAATTCATTATCATCATCAGACACAGCAATTGTAGCACGTCTATTTCCCCAAAAATCGTACAATACAACAAAAGTTTTAATAAAAAGTTAAGCTTTTAGTTTGACTAACTAACAACGACAACGACAACAAAAAATAATGGCTAGTGAAAAGAACAAAAAACTAAAATTCCATTTCAAAACTAACAAAAACACATTAAGAGGGAATTAAACAAAAGTACAACAAAAACAGAAATAGTTGATTTGACAAAAAAAAAATGTGTTGAAGCAACAAATTGAGAAATTTATGTCCAAAATAAACTTTTTTATGCTAAGTATTTCAATACGGTGAGTGAGTCCTTTAATTTAAAATACACTCAGACATGTCATAAAATTAGGTCCGTGTGAATAAATTGGAGCTTAATACATGTTGGGACTTAAAAAAAACGTGCGAGTTTAATTTTCGAACTCCATTTCTTGCGATCGTAAATAGTGGATTATCGCCAAAAAAAAAATGATGTTTGAAAATAATATCGCTCAATCTTTTTTGGCGGTTATATTGTGATACATAATTAGTTATTTGATAATATATGCTGGTTTAATATAAGTAAACGGCCAAGAGTGAGAGAGAGAGAGAGAGAGAAGTTAAAACAAGATGTCCTGGAAAAAGCGTTGTCAGAAGCTTTGGAAAGAAACTCATCATTTGCCGAAAAAAAGTAAATATTTTGACCAAAAAAAAATATCAAAATTCCAATTTTATTTCAAAATAAAAAAATAGCAACAATTTACATAAAAAGCAAATTTCAACATTTCAAGAAGATATGGAAGGACATTATTAAGTTTTGAATAAATTTTAATCCGGAATAATTTATTAATTGGGCTCAAGTTCAATATTTTCAATTATTTTTATTATTTAATGGGATTTTATAAAAACAACAAATAAATAAATTTTAACAGGATCGGAAAAGCTGGGACATACTCACTCAAGTGCTTTTTGACAATTTTGAATAAAATTCTTCGCAGCTAAGATTGTGTATACTTGCTGTATACTTGCTATAAAGTTCTCTAACGAGTTATAAGTTTTGAATATCCTTTTCAGAAATTTTGAGTTTGCAAAATTTTGTATTAAACCTGTCAAAGAAGTAAATTTTCTGTTTATAAATGGTTGACATGAAATGTCTTTGAAAAAAATATTAACAAAATTAAATCATTTTAAGATTCTCGAATACAACAAAACCTTAATGTTCATGTAAGAGACATTATTTCAAACTTTCATATATATGATTGAATGCCACGATAACAAACTAATTAAACTCAACTTTAAGCACTACCATTTAATTTTCTGCAACTAAAAATATTTTATACATATTCATACATACATACATACACATATCAATTGTTTGAACTTAAATCAAATTTATATTCCAGCACAGAGCATTTACTAAAGTAAACTCAAATCACAAAACTATTGCAATTAGTTGTTAGTTTTAGTACGAGTTGCAAAAAAAAAAAAAAAAGATTGACAATAAAAATAAACCAAACTAAAATAAACTAAACAAAAATAAGTTTTTATATAAAATTCCCTTTCTATTTGGATGACTAGTAATTTATACTCGTACCTGTTAAAATGTTAAAAGTTTTACTGCTACCAAATCATTTAATACAAAATACAAAATACCAAAAAAAAATTACGAAATAGTGAAAGAGTTCATTTGAGAGCCAGTGATTTGTTGCTGTAATTAATACAAAAAAAAAACTTTTATATCTACTAATTAACAAAGTTTTTTTTTTTGCTGTTCCTTTTAACCATAGAGAAATTGATTTTTATCTTTTGAAATATTTAGGGAAGAAAATTAAACTGCAATTTAATGTTTTAGCTTACGAGAGTACAGAGGTGAATGTGTTTTAACTTGTTTGCCTATTTAGTTGCTTGAAAGCAAAATTAGATTAAATGATCCTTGAAGTGATCACATTGGATCGAATAAGATATAAGCGTTTAAGTAAATAATGTACATCTGCATTAAATCATTCGCTCTTCAATTCAAATTCGTAATTGCAAACTTTTAATTTACTTAATAAGGCATGTACACCTGCATAAAATCTAGCATATTTTATTTAAAATCTTTTTGAAAACCTATACCGTTTACACCAACTTGTTTTGGCATTTATCAAAATTTTTTTTGTCCAAAACAAAACAATGAAACAACTACAATATAGCCAATTCACACACCCTTTTAAGGAGATCGTAGCTAATTCACTAATCTTTTTATAAATATATTTTGCAGGGTAGTAAATAATAAATAAAAATATTAGATTTTGATTAGATTTCCTACAAGTCTATTGACTAAATAGATTTCCTTCTGTATGGGAAATCTAGTAAAAAGCAGCAAGATTTAGCTCGAAACGTCGTAAGTACTAGATTTCGAGACAATGTAAATACCCTATAAAACAATTTTTATTCGCAATATTAAATTAATTGCTGCTAAAATACTACGATATTAAAAGCACTATTATCAATACAAGATTGAATGACTTAGCTGATACCATCATCGTTTTATAGTCAATACGGGACAGAGAAAACAGTGCCTACTAAATACCTCATAAAATAAAACAAAATTAATAAGAAATCTCTATGTTTTTTTTTTCAATAAGGAAATCTTATTAATTTCATAGAGAAAATCTTTTTGAAAAACTCAATAAGAAATCTTGTAGTTTTTAAGAGGTTATCTTATTGATTATTTCAATAAAAAAAATAAAAAAATAAAAAATTGCGTCTTTATTCTCTGTACTTACATATGAATTTTCATTTAAATTCTATACCATATACATATGTATGTATCTATGTATGTAATATGTTGAAGATGTTATTTATTTATACATACATACATACATACATACACATTAGGTTATTTTCTTAACTAACTTACTCACCAAGTATTGAATCAGCAAACTTCTACCTGTTAGACAAGCACTCTAACCAATATGCTAACAAGCAGCCTGAATAACCATTAAAATTATTGTACCAACATTTTTATACAAAAATTAAAGAGATCATAAAAAAATTGTCTCTATGTCTATTTATAGAAACGAAATAACAAGAAACCTCATAAAATCAAGAAGATTCCCTTATTAAAAAAATCAATAAGATGCTTTACACATAATCATATAGGAACCTACTAAAATCAAGAAGAAAACCTTATTGAAAAAATCAATAAGGCAACTTAATAAAATCAAGAAGAAAACCTTTTTAAAAAAATCAAGAAGGCAACCTAATAAAATCAATAAGAAATCCCTATAGTTTACAATTTATAAGAAAACCTAATAGAATCAAGAAGTTTTTCTCTATGGATTGTTTTTTTTGGTGCCAAAAATAACGGAAATTGAGTAAAAAAAGTTGTGAATAATAAGATTTCTTGTTGATTTTATGTGGGTTTCTTCTTGATAAAATTAATAAGATTTACCACATAAAAACAATAAGGAATCTCTATGAAAAAATCTTCTCTTCTTTCTTCTGGGATACCCCGTAGCCTAAAAATGGTTCATAGAGAAAATCTTCTTGATTCTATGAGGAATTTTTTTCTCTGTGTACAAAACTACGGAATTCAAAGAATTGTCTCTACATTACAGAGTTGCCAGTATAAAAAAAAATAAATAAATTGTAAACTATAGGGATTTTTTATTGATTTTATTAGGTTGCCTTATTGATTTTTTCAATAAGGTTTTTTTCTTGATTTTAGTAGGTTCCTATATGATTATATATAAAGCATCTTATTGATTTTTTTGATAAGGAAATCTTCTTGATTTTATGAGGTGTCTTGTTATTTCGTTTCTATATATAGAGATACAGAAAATTTTTTTCATGATCTTTTTCATTTTTGTATAAGAATGTTTGCACAATAATTTCAACCCTTATTCAGGCAGCTTGTTGGCATATTGGGTAGAGTGCTTGTCTATCAGGTAGAAGTTTGCTGGTTCAACACTTGGTGAGTAAGTTAGTTAAGAATATAAACTAATGTGTATGTATGTATGTATAAATAAATAACATCTAGAACATACTTCATACATACATACATATGTATATGGTATAGAATTTAAATGAAAATACATAAGTACAGAGAATAATGACAAAAATTTTTTTATCTTTTTATTGAAAAAATCAATAAGATTACCTCATAAAAACTACAAAATTTCTTCTTGATTTTTTCAAAAAGGTTTTCGCTATGAAATTAATAAGATTTCCTTATTTGAAAAAAATCATAGAGATTTCTTATTAATTTTATTCTATTTTATGAGGTATTTAGTAGGCACTGTTTTCTCTGTGTATATCATTTTGTTCGTTATATTTAAATCTACATTTTATATTCATATAACTCCTATTTTGATTAAGTTTCCTTCCAGTTCTACTTTCTGACTTAATAAATAAAAAATAATAATACTAACTCTAAAATAATGAATACGTGAGTCAATAACAAACTCAAATAAATTATTATTAAATGTACTCGCATCCGTACTTATAAATAGAAATATCTCTGCTACCTACTTAATAACGCTTTGACTCACAGAGTTCAAAAAAATAAAATAAAATAAATAGAAACGTAATATTTTAATGCCTCAACATGCATGTGTTTGGCAAATAAACTTCTGCAGAAATAGAAGAGAGATCAAACAAACAAAAAGGAAATAGACTTGCAAGACGACAAATATTAGTTCAATGCATTCAATGCAATCCAAAATTATACAAACATACACACACACACACACACATACATTTATAAAACAAATATCTGTTTTAAGATTATAAAACACTTTTGTACACAAACAAGTATGAGTAAATACACAGGAAATAAAAAATTTGAAAGACTCTTGCTATTAAGTTGACTTAAAAAGCCTTAAGTCAAAATGTATATTAAAACAAGCGGCTGAAGTTTGTAAAGACTAGACAGTTTGCTATTTTAAACATGAAATGCTAAGGCAATCAAAGTAGAAGTACTGTGAAGACATAAGCTTAAGAGGTAATAGTTTTTAGAATGATTTTTGCCAACATTTAGAAAATGGAAAATTGATTTTAGGCAATCATTGATATTTTTTCCTTCAAGAGATTTGTCGTTTTCTTTTTACTATTAATTTTTTTATAGGAATATGTAAAAGTTTTCCTAATTTCTTTTATTTTTTTTTATCTACTTGAAAATATATGTTGGTTTATATGTGCATGCTCCGTACCTGGTTTAAAGTAATAAGGATGTTAGCATTTGTTTCTATAATAAAAATAATGTTGTTAACGAAAGCCTTTAAAAGATGAAATTTTGTACTACATGTGAAATGTTCTATTATGCTTTGCAGAGCTTTAAAGGAATTAATTGGAAGTTAAGTCAAAGTTAATTTCTATTTGAAATTATTTCTTTGACTTTGCTTGGAGTAATTAGGCTAAGGTTCGTATTTTGATGAATCGAAATAACATGTGATAATTTTTAAGGAACAAATTACACCAAGGACAATTCATGTAAATACGAGTACAACAATGTCTGTTTAAGCAAGCAAAAGTGCCATTAGTTTTAAAATCATTGCTGAAACTTGGGCTTAAGGTTTAATTTGTCTTTGAAATTCAGGGCTCCCACTGTTCCTGAAACTTCTGGAATTTGGGGATTTTTACTAAAAAAAATATTTTGCCCATATCCAGAGAAAAATTGCTTTAAAACTACACATATTTCATTAATATTGAAACAATACATTGTGTGACCTTATTTTATATGCAACAAAAAAATATTTCACAATATTTTATTGGAAAAAATTAAAAAATTAATTGAAAATTTAATTTTGTTAATTAAACTTTTAAATTTATTTTTAGACAAATATTTAACCAATTAAGGGCTACATTATAGTCAGGAATAATTTATTAATCGGGCTTAAGTTCAATATTTTCAATTCTTATTTTAATAAAATATTTTTATTAATTTCTTAAGTTCAGTGTTTTCAATTAGTTCTTTCTTTCTAAGAAAATCTAGTTTAATTTTTCCTCTCTTCTTTACAAAATCACATTAATGAATAAAAATATTTCATTCAATAAGAATTGACAATACTGAACTTAAGCCCGGTGGAGAATTTCTTCCTGATTAAAATTCACTCTACTTCAATTGAATTTAGTATGTATCGATTGCATTATATCTAGCTTAATTAAAAATATTAAATATACATCAAATAAAAAATAAAACATTGCTAAAAATATCCGCTAAATTGCAATATGAAAGCACTGTTTCATGGCTCTGGCAAGAAACTAATCTAAAATAAAAGAGTTCTTAGCAAATATACAAATAGCAGCGTACGAACGTAACAACAAAAACAATTGAGAAAAGAAGACAAGTTAGTATCTGCTTGGATGCATAATTACATGTTGACATGTTTGTTTGTTTGAAGATACATAAATCCAAAAAGGAAGTGCCAAAGGAAGACTTTACATATACTTTGAACTTATTTTCTCATTTGCAATGCTTTGGAATTTCTCTCTATTGCAAATTAAATGAGTGATGTGATGGTATGAACCTTTAAGTAGTCTTATGTTAATGTTTGCTACTGCCGATCCTGCAGCTACTTGTGAGTACAACCAGCCAGCTTGTAAGAAAAATTTCTTACATACTGATAAATTTTATACTCGTATATTGAGCCATAATTGCCAAAAAAGCTTAAGCGACAAATATTTTTACCTCGTTTTTTTACGAAAATCCACTATTTACGATCGCAATTAATCTGATTTTGGTCAAAGAAAATTAACTTCGAAAATTATGTCACTTACGCTTTTTTTGGCAAATATGGCACGATATGTATGATGTTAATCCCGCGGGCATGTTAACACAATTTTACGTGCCAGTACCATGTGTACTGTGCTTGTCTTCTTGCTCTGCCATCTATACGTACAGACATTTCATGTCTTCTTCTTATTTTTGCATGTTCTTCTTTGCACTTATTTCTCACAAAATTTTCTTCATTTTCGTTATTTTTAATTTTCCAGAATTTGATGTCAGGTGAAAGAGTATGTAGTGTTCTTGTTTGAAGGAAGGATGTTCAGATAACAGCAGCGGCAGTGCAAGAAAATATCTTGGGAAAAAATTATTTTTTTTTTTAACACGAAGTAGGAAACGTGATTTGACTTAGGAGTTGGAGAATCATCAGCAACATTGCACAGTGACTTAGAAACTTAAAAAATGTTTATTATATGATATTATTTTCTTCTCACTAAAGCAAAAAATGTTTAGATAATTCTGTGGCAATAAGGAAAAAGTGCTTAAATCATATTTTACTGTTTTATGGGAGAGCATTTTTACACTTACAAGTTGATTTTCATAAATTTTGTGTCTTTGGGTGTTAAATTAAGAAATTTTGGTTTTGCTTTTAGTTTATATAAGAAAACATCGTTCTACTTTACCAAAATGTACTTTTAAATATAAAAATTACAGGGGTGCAATGTAAGTAATTTATAATTTTTGCCACAGAATCTATGGAAGGCTTTTGTACAAATAAGACGAAGAAGTGTATTGTGAATTAGTTTTAGCAATTTGACTTCTTTCATAAAATTCTCTGGTGTAAGCATTTTCATGATCACACAGAGAAAAAACTGCCTCATAGAATCAAGAAGATTTTCTCTATGAACCGTTTTGAGGCTAAGGGGTATTCCAGCAGAAAGAAGCGAAGATTTTTTCATTATTGTTTTTATGTGGTAAATCTTATTAATTTTATCAAGCAGAAAACCACATAAAATCAAGAAGAAATATTATTATTCACAACTTTTTTTACTCAATTTCCGTTATTTTTGGCACCAAAAAAATAATCCATAGAGAACAACTTCTTGATTCTATTAGGTTTTCTTATAAATTGTAAACTATACGGATTTCTTATTGATTTTATTAGGTTGCCTTATTAATTTTTTTAAAAAGATTTTCTTCTTGATTTTATTAGGATATCTTATTGATTTTTTCAATAAGGGTTTCTTCTTGATTTTAGTAGGTTTCTATATGATTATGTGTAAAGCAGCTTATTGATTTTTTTAATAAGGAATTCTTCTTGATTTTATGAGGTCTCTTGTTATTTCGTTTCTATAAATAGACATAGATAGAGACAATTTTTTTCATGATCCTTTTCATTTTTGTATAAGAATGTAAGCACAATAATTTCAACGGTTCAATTCAGGCTGCTTGTTAGCATATTGGTTAGAGTGCTTGTCTATCAGGTGGAAGTTTGCTGGTTCAATACTTGCTGAATAAGTTAGTTAAGAATATAAACTAGTGTGTATGTATGTATGTATAAATAAATAACATCTACAATATACTACATACATATGTATATGGTATAGAATTTAAATGAAAATACATAAGTACAGAGAATAAAGACGCAATTTTTTTTAATTTTTTTATTGAAAAAAACAATAAGATAACCTCATAAAAACTGCAAGATTTCTTCTTGATTTTTCAAAAAGGTTTTCTCTATGAAATTAATAAGATTTCCTTATTGAAAAAAACCATAGAGATTTGTTATTAATTTTGTTCTATTTTATGAGGTATTTAGTAGGCACTGTTTTCTCTGTACAGTTTACTTTATTAGTTCTAAATTTTATATACAATTCATACAGAAAAATACTTTCAGCCTCAAAATAACTCTAAAAAGATGCTAAAAATTATGAAAATCTGAAAAAAAAAATAAATAAAAAAATTAGCATACTTTGAAAGAAATTATCGCCTCAACTTAAGGGCTCACCTAAGAGATGCACCCTGCTTTTGAATTAAGGGCTGTTTACATATTACGTTACCCTCCAGGAGGAGGGGGAAAGAAGGTTGTAAATTGCTCCTTACGCAAAACATTACATTTTTCAAAACTTTTTGCTGCCCCTTTTCTTTATTTTACACCACTGTGCATCGTAACGACATGATAAGGCAACACATTAGTTGTTTGCTAAAAATATTTGCAAATATGTAGTGACTGAATAACATGAATTATGCTGCCAACAATACGTAAAGTCACGTAAAATACATATTAGTGAACAACACGCCAGAAAAACAGACTTCAATGTGAAGATAAATACGTTCCTGTTTACAAATACACAAATTAAGTTTAAAAAAAAAAATGTTTTTTTTCTTAAAAACAAAATTATAAAAATTACTAAAAATATTGAATATTGACAATAATATTTCACCTTAAATTAAAATTGTTCTGTAATTTTCCTGACACGCAATTAATTAATTTGTTGTCATTAGACCAAGATTTTTTATTGAACCACTTTCGTTTTCTAGCACAAAAAAATTATTGTTATAATGATACGAGTATCTTCGGCTTTTTTAGGGCTGCGTATACCAAAGGTGAAAAAGAACCCTATTACGGGTCTTTTCTCTACGATGTCCGTCTGTCCGTCACATGCTGTTTTCTCATGAACTGTTAGACCAACGGATATGAAATTTTCACAGAATGTGTAAAGCTTTGGCCGCTATAACAAATGAAGGTGAGCCGCGAATAACGTTTTAAGTTACAAAATAATGATTTTGCAGGAGAGCCACAAAACGTATTTTAAAGCAAGATTGTTTTTCTCGTTAACATTTTCTTAGCGTATCGAAAATAAGGATAACTAGCATTATCTTTTCTTTTTGTATCTCTGCTACATTTATCAATTATTTTCGACAATTTTGTTTGCATGATTTATTAGTTACTTACAAAGTTTTCCACTGACTGACTTATTGTAATTGTATTTTGACGGCGATCAGATGCATAATTTTGGATGGTTTGATGTTTGAACAACGCAAGAGAGTTATGTTACTGGTAATCTGTGAAAAAACTGGTTTTTTTTAAATTGTAATTTACAACGTTATTCGAGGCTGTGCTTCAAATATAGAACAAAATATAACAGTTAAGAGATTAAAGGGTGTTCCAAAACGAGCAACGAAACATTTTGAAATCCCAATGTAATATACAAACAATTATTTATAAACCATTGAAATTTTCAATGTTAGTGTATTTTTATGCAGACTAAGACCAATTAACGATGAAATTTCAAAAATCAAAATTAAGGAGTATTCCATCAGTTAGTGTTATATTGACTATGACAACATGCTGTATTTTCTAATCCATAAAAAATTTTTCAAAAACGCTAAAACTAAAAAATCCCAAATTAAAAATATCGCCAAAATGAAAAAATCGCCAAAACGATAAAATCGCCAAAAACCGAAAAAATCACCATAAATGAAAAAAGCGCTAAAAAACGCTAGAACTAAAATAAATCGTAAAAAAAAGCAAAACTTCAAAATTGAAAAAATCTCTTGACAAAAAAAAGCAACAAAACTAAAAAAGCGTCTAACTAAAAAAAATAAAAATCGTTTAAATAAAAAAATCGCCAAAAGCCGAAAAAATCACCAAAAATTGCAAAAAGTCGCCAAACCGACAAAAATAAATCGAAAAACCTAAAAAATCGCCAAAAACCAAAAAAAAAAATTAATGGCAAGTAAAAAGCACTAAAACTAAAAAAAACTGAAAAACTAAAAACAATTAAATGTTTTTTTTTATATCTAGGCCTAGGCTAAAGTTCGTGTACATACACTGATATTTCCATTTGAGGTAAACAACTTTGAAAGCTCCTAAATTTGTTCTTGTTTCTTAGCAAAGTAAGAGCAAGCATTGTTGTATGCTGTGTTGTTGTTGGGGATGTTGTACTCTCGTCGGTGTGAAAGCACAAAAGCTCTTTTGTAAAAGTTTGCTCATTGTGCATATATGTACCTTGGACACCAACGAATAATATCGCTTTTAAAATAATCTAATTCTTTTTATTGATGGAATTTTTCATAGATCTATGTATGTTATTCAAAGTTCTTGCAATGTGAAGATTCTGTTATTAACAGATTGCTGTAGCATCATTTTGTGCTACAGTGTAATCATGTGTAATCATATCATTACTAATGTAATAATAATATTTCCATGTAAAGGGGCTGTTGCTGTTATCTTTTCTTTTTTGACTTTTGAATTTATTTTTCCGTTTTAGGAAGAATTCCAACTTTTCCTTTTTAAATTAGGCTTTATTCAATAAATGAAAAATTTGTTCATTAACAAGTACTAAAAAAATTTAATATGTGTTTTTTTTAATATTTAACTCGCATAATAAAAAGCCTCCTCAGTATTGTACGATTCCTCAAATGAATATGAGTATGACATACTCAGAAGATACACTCAGGGAGTGTAAGCTTCAACTTAAAAATACGAACGCGTCACATTAATTCAATGATTTTCAATACAATAGAAAATGCATGGTGAGATACTTAAAAATAAATAAAATTAATAAATCAATACTGTAAATTAATATTTTTCGATATTGAAATAAAAAATTTCAACATGACTAGACTTTCGTTAATGTTTTTTTACTAATTCAATATGGTTTTTATAGATTTTAAGCTGGTTTTTCCTTGGAGGTAGTATTGAGAGGATTTTGACAGTAATGCTAACTTTTTTGGCTCTAAAAGCACATCAAAATTTAAAAAAAATGCATAATTTTGAGATCTAAAAAGCGTAAAAAGCACTAACATGAAAAACGAGTGAAGATTCAAACGAGTGAAGTTTAACAATGTTTAATATTTTCTAAGCTATTCTCTATTTCAGCAATCAGTATCATCTTTAATGAAATATATCAAACGATAAAGGTATGCCTTATACTGCAAAAATAAATACACGAAGTTTTTATTAAAGTAATTTTAAGAAATACACAAATTTCTTAAAAGCACTACTCTGTGCTTTTCTTGAGTTTGACACTAATGCTCAAAATTGGCGTTTTGAGTCTTCAAAAAGCACTTAAACTAGAGCCAAAAGCACCAAGTTGGCATCGCTGGCTGTTGAGTGTGCTGAGTCTCTCTGGATGTTAATATTATTGTTAAAATTGTTCTGGAAGCTTTATGTTAAGCTTAAAAGGCCGATGCTAAACAGACAGTCTTGTTTGAAAAATAATGAAGTTAATAGTAAAGAATTTAAGAGCGTGTATTTAAAAGGTATTAAAATCAGAGTTGAATAAATAAAGTGCTCTGATTTGATAAGAATTGTACAACTGGAACTTTTTATTCAATTAAAATTGTTAAAGCCTAGTAAAACAACGTTTTTAAAGGGTTAAAAACGTAACAATACGTAGTACACAGAATTGCAGTCACATTCACATAAATGTAACTAAAACAAAAAGAATAATATTTTAAATAAACTAACGCCTGCATTTAGAACATTAATGTCAGTTTCATAGCACAATTGTGTTAGCTAAACTCTCACACATCCTTATTCTCTTTCATTTAGTCGTCAATGAGAAGTGGTATACGAAAAATATTCTATGATCTCCAATGTTTTTCGCGATATTCAATAGGTTTTATGTTACAAAATTTTTGAGGAAAGAAATGCATATGTACTTTAGACATTTTGACTTTTTTTGGAGCATCTTCACTAAACTGCACTTTCTATTTAAATTTTAAAGACCAATAACTCGGGAAATGTGGGCTGCAGCCAATTTTTTTGATTAAGTTTTATTTCTTAGTTTTTAAAAATTTCTTTTTGGAGATTTTTCACAGTTTCCTATGAAAAGTTTAGAGTCCCATAACTCGGCAAACTCGGCCGCCAACTTTTTAGCTTAATTTTTTCTTCTTATTTTTTAATTTTCTATCACATAGGCTCCTTTTTATTTATTATCAGCTGCTTTACTAAACTGCATTTGTTCCAAATATTTATTTTTTCCCGTGTACTTCAGAGACGAATGAGACAACTTTTCTCACACATACAACTATAGTTTTATTTTTGACATCACTGATTTAGAAAAAAATCAACTAATAACAATAAAGTGTAACTACTTTCTCTATCCATTCTTTTTTACCTCGCCACTTACTTTTCTCTAAAACCGCAGATGTTTATTTAATGCCTTGAGGTAATTTTAACTAAATATTTTTTAAAACTGTTATTTAACATCTGTTCAATGTTAAGACTTTCACAAAAAAAAAAACAAAATTAACATAAATTTACAACAACAAAAATACAGTTATATTTCTCACACAACATTCGACCTTTGGGCTAGAAGCTTCTGTGTAAAAAAAAACAAAACAACATTCTTGCAAAAACAAACTTTTTATATTCATCATGACATTAGAAACACCTTCTAATATTTATTACTTATTTCTTTTATATAATTTAATATAATTTATTGAAAAAGTTTTGTTGCAGTCCCGAAGAAAACCTCACGTATGAGACTCTTAAAAAAATAATCTTATTTGTGGTTTCTCCTCACACTCTATTTTGCAAGGCTTTTTTGTTCTTTTGAAAAGTAACTGAGACTTTTTTAGGGGTTTGTATGTAATTTATTGACATCAAAATAAATGCAAATTGATATTTTCATGAATAATTTGTCATTTTACTTAAAAAAAAAACAGAAACAACAAGAATATAGAACATGGAACATGGAAGGGACTTCTATTCACAAGTTTTGAGTTTAAATGAGTTTATATTTAAATAAAAATATTCATACGCCTTAAAAAAGGACTACATACAAACAAATGGAGAGATTAAATATTTTTAAATGAAGCAAGTTGTAATAAATAAATGTATGTGCACATAAGCCTATACAAATTGTTTTAACCACTAAATAATTTGGTATAAAAAGACACAAATGTATAGGGTGCTTGTTAAAATAAATATACATATTTGCTCATTTGCTAAAACAACGTCATAACTCAAAAAATTAAATTGCAGAATTAATCCCTATGTCGTTATTTAGTTATATTATGTAAAAATTTCATACAAATATTTTGTATATACTCATTTCTTTAGAGAAAAACAACGTTTTCTTTTTTCATTAAGTTGTATACAAAAAATAAGGACCAATGTAAAATCTCCATGCAAAAATTTTGATAGCAAATCATATAAAATTGAAATAAGATGTGGTTTTAATGTGTATATTTGCTTTGTTCATAGCTACAATATACTGTAGTGCTTGGTTGTGTGACTTGATGTTGTTTGTTTTGACTTTCGTGCTATGTAAACAGGCGACAAACTTCGCGATACCAGCGAAAACTTCCTGCTGCTGGCTGGCTAGTAGGCAGTGAACTAATCTTGTAGTCGGAGGGTTGCAGGTTCAAATCCTGCAGACAAAAAAAGTAACATCGCAGTTTGCGTTTTCTATTTATAGCTCTTTTATATAACTTTATTTTCAAATTAATTTGATGTTAAATGATGAATTAAATCGTGTTAAATAAAAATTTAATTCATGATGGTATTTGTGTAGTGTATATCTAATCTATTTAAGGTTATTGTGGCTGCAGCGGTAAGCACGTTGACTACCGCGCTATGAGTTCGAGTCGAAATATTGGCCAGTGTAGCCAATTATACATAAAATTATACGTGAAATAACTTTGATTCAAGATGGTTCATCGTGTTATTATTTGAGCATTAAATTGAACTTGAAATATCTTTGATTCAACATGATTCTTCATTTCTATTTAACTGTACTAAAATGTTAAATCAATATGAAATAAAGTTATTTCAAAGCAAAAAAATTTTCTTTCAAAATTACTGTAAATCATGTTGAATTAACATGAAACACATTTGAAGAAAAATTATTACCGAAAAATTTAAATTTTTTTAAAGTAGAAAACTTGTTTATTTTTTTTATGACATTTATTGTACAGCATAGAATGTGCAGCATCTAGAAGTCATATTCAGTCATTATGAAAGAATAATTATTTATACTATCGAGTTGATTTATGAACTACCTAATTCTTCCTTTCGACAATTTTTACTGAAGACGTGAATAAATTGGACACACAGAAAAAAATACCAATGTAAAATCGCCATGCAAAAATGTTGATTTAAATTTACAAAAAATGATATGCTTTTTAAGTGTGTTGGTGCTTATTTGCTTTGTTGTTTTTGTATTGTTTTTTTTTTTTTTTTGATGTTCGTAAATAGCCAATAAACTTCTGCTGGCTAGTAGGCTGTGTACTAGTCTTGTAGTCGGAGAGTCGGAGAGTCGCAGGTCCGAATCCAAGTCTTTTTTATCTATATATATATGTATATAAATTTCATGTTAAATGATCAATTAAATAATAATTGAATAATTGAACTAAAATTTTATTCATGATGGTATAAAATGTGTTTAAGGTTTATGTGGCTGCAGCGGTAAGTGCGTTGACTATCATGCTAGGAGTTCCAAGTTCAAATCTTGGTTGGGGAAGCCAGTTATATCACATACAAACATTTTTCTGATGCCCTTGCCAATATACACAAGTAAGTTAAATAATTAATAGAATATAATGACCATTAAATTAAACTCGTGTTATTTCAACTTGAAATAACTTTGATTCAACAGTACGGGAATGTTAAATCAACATGAAATAAAGTTATTTTAAAAGGAAAAATTTTCTTTGGGCACTTTGTTATGCTGCTTTTCATACCAGCAAGCATTTTACTCTCTTTTACATTATATATGTATGTGTAAATCATGTTAGATTAACATGAAACACATATGAGCAAAGTCATTGCCGAAAACGGTAAAATTAAACTTGTTTACGTAGATTTTGAGTTCAAATTTTTCTGTATGTTTAGTTATATTATTGTTATCAATATAAATTTTAGCTTAATATGAATAAATTTTAGAGAATAATGCAATTAGGTTTTCGCTGAGTTTTATAGCTTAAAGTAATTCTTTCTATAAAGGTTTTTATTGCGTGATTTTCTAAACTCAAACTTTTGCTTGAATACCATCTTTTTCCAGACTACATTTTCAAATGTTTTAATACAAAATGTTTCGTAATAAAATACACACTTAGTCCCTTATGAATCTTTTGCAACTATTTAAAATGAATGTATGTATTTATGTCTCTTTTGCTCCATTCGGTTAAAAAAGCAGAAAGATAATCCCTTGTTTTAAGTCATCCATTTATTTCATTCATTTAATGGATAACACATCTTAGACAATCGCTAAAAATAGACGAACAAAAAAAAATACAACCCATCTAAAAACAAACAAGTTGAGATAAAAATGAAACAAAACCGTACCGCACTTGAAACTATAAAAATTTCATCACAAGTTGCCGTTTTTCTTCTTGTTGCTGTTGTTGTTAAATGTTAAAGAAAATTTGCCATGTCCGCAAAATGTAATTGAAAAAATCCCCTTGTAATCCTCGTCTATATGTTTTACATTTTTGTTATGTTGCAATTTCTTTCAGTTATTTCGGATTCTTGTTTAAAAAAAATATTACATATATTTTTTTAAGTTTTTTCGTAGTTTGTGCACATCATGCACACTAAACATTGTATTCATACGAGTAGAAGTTTTACAGATAACATGATGTTGAATGGGTTTTCTTATTTTTTGTATGTTTATATGCCACGATTTCACAAGAAGAAAAAACCTAACAAAAAAATAAAAAGTAAAACATTGCAAAAGGAGCGAAGATATGAAATTTAAAAATGAAAACCCTATCATAAATGGAGCTGGATTGTAATAAGATTCTTAAGCCCCTTTTATGTTTTAAATATTTCTTTTTATGTTTTATTTTTTGCCTTAAATTTATGCAATTTTCTCATGTTACCAGTGAAGTCTACAAGAAGCTGCGAAAAAAAAACGTTTAAGAATAGTAGAAACTTTTTTAGCACACTGACGCAATTTAATTTTAGAGGAATTACACCAATTGTAAATGATTGCAAAATTAACCCCCGGGTGCGCACAATATTAACCCTTAAACGCATTTCCGAGCTTAGCTAAATTCATAGCTCCATAAAAGAGTTTCGATCAAAGTGCAATGTTTTACCTCCTTTTATAAAAACTACAAAAAACACCCACTCAGAGAAAGAAATAAATATATGCTTTAAATTGGAAAAAATAAAAAACTAATTTCTTAAGGTACGGTCACACTTGACAAACATTTGCCCAAAAAAACGTAACCAGCAAATACTAATGAGAAAACTTTTGATTCAGACGCGTGTTTATTAAGTTCAATAGTTTCCAATAATATTGTATTCCTTAACTTTGCCTATCTGTTAAATACCAAACTGATTAACTTAATAAACACGTGTTTGAAGCACAAGATTTCTCATTAGTATTTGCTGGTTACGCTTTTCTGGGCAAATGTTTGTCAAGTGTGACCGTACCTTTATTCACTTACAATACAATAAATGTATTGTACAGTAATTTTTTAACTTTCCAGCAAACTACCATCAATTTATTCTAATCAAAAACAGCTTTCTTACAACTAAAACCAACTAAAATAAATTAATTTCTTGTTAAGAATTGCGTATGCCATAATTTATAACTCAAAAATTAGTTCAACTTCTATTAATGCAAAATATACATACTATATTTATGTCTTCTTTCCCTTACAGTTGCAGAATTAATTCAATTACTTAAGCTACATTCAAAAAGAAAATTATTTTATCTGTTAGTGACAAATAAACCACTTTAGCAGCGAAATGTACAATTATGGTTGCTAAGTGCTTCAAATAATGTTACCAGTGGCAATAGAATAAAGCAATTTGTGGTAAGTAGATAGAGAAAAAACTCTTTAAGCCTTTTAGAAATTGCACTGGACAAAAACAAATGCTATTTCAAATTGCTTAAGAAACAAAGTGTTATTAAGCGGCAATTTATTTCAAGTGTATAAATAGAACGATGAAAAGAAATAATGCATGACATCAGCAGAAAGAATACTTGCTGCTCAGTGTAAAAACTAAATATACATAATTATATTTGAATACTATATTTCCTATTTGATTTATATAAAATTTTCAAGAAAATTAAACAAAAAAAAAAAAGCAAACATACACACATCCATATATGCACATGTTGTGAAGAGTAGAAAGAATAAATAAAAAAATTAACATTGCATACGTCAACAACATTCTTATCTTGTTCAACAAACACACTCATACACACACTCATTTGAACACACTTAACTTACATATTTACTACGGGACGCATATCCAAACTTAGCTTTAGACTTCCTGTTTTAACCAGACCGAATATATCCCAGCAGAAAATTTGCTTACCGGTAAGTAAACAAGTCCAGTACCGTACAAGTCGTAATAACCAACAATTTGACTCGTAAACTACTTACTATTGTTTTACTTCAGATAATAAAAGTAACACCTTCTAGTTGCTTACTACTTACTACTTACTACTTACCACTTATTACTTACTACTTACTACTTACTACTTACTACTTACTACTTACTACTTACTACTTACTACTTACTACTTACTACTTACTACTTACTACTTACTACTTACTACTTACTACTTACTACTTACTACTTACTACTTACTACTTACTACTTACTACTTACTACTTACTACTTACTACTTACTACTTACTACTTACTACTTACTACTTACTACTTACTACTTACTACTTACTACTTACTACTTACTACTTACTACTTACTACTTACTACTTACTACTTACTACTTACTACTTACTACTTACTACTTACTACTTACTACTTACTACTTACTACTTACTACTTACTACTTACTACTTACTACTTACTACTTACTACTTACTACTTACTACTTACTACTTACTACTTACTACTTACTACTTACTACTTACTATTTACTACTTACTACTTACTACTTACTACTTACTACTTACTACTTACTACTTACTACTTACTACTTACTACTTACTACTTACTACTTACTACTTACTACTTACTACTTACTACTTACTACTTACTACTTACTACTTACTACTTACTACTTACTACTTACTACTTACTACTTACTACTTACTACTTACTACTTACTACTTACTACTTACTACTTACTACCTACCTCTTACTACTTACTACTTACTACCTACCTCTTACTACTTACTACTTACTACCTACCTCTTACTACTTACTACTTACTACTTACTACTTACTTCTTACTACTTACTACTTACTACTTACTACTTACTACTTACTACTTACTACTTACTACTTACTACTTACTACTTACTACTTACTACTTACTACTTACTACTTACTACTTAATACTTAATACTTACTACTTACTACTTACTACTTACTACTTACTACTTACTACTTACTACTTACTACTTACTACTTACTACTTACTACTTACTACTTACTACTTACTACTTACTACTTACTACTTACTACTTACTACTTACTACTTACTACTTACTACCTACCTCTTACTACTTACTACTTACTACTTACTACTTACTACTTACTACTTACTACTTACTACTTACTACTTACTACTTACTACTTACTACTTACTACTTACTACTTACTACTTACTACTTACTACTTACTACTTACTACTTACTACTTACTACTTACTACTTACTACTTACTACTTACTACTTACTACTTACTACTTACTACTTACTACTTACTACTTACTACTTACTACTTACTACTTACTACTTACTACTTACTACTTACTACTTACTACTTACTACTTACTACTTACTACTTACTACTTACTACTTACTACTTACTACTTACTACTTACTACTTACTACTTACTACTTACTACTTACTACTTACTACTTACTACTTACTACTTACTACTTACTACTTACTACTTACTACTTACTACTTACTACTTACTACTTACTACTTACTACTTACTACTTACTACTTACTACTTACTACTTACTACTTACTACTTACTACTTACTACTTACTACTTACTACTTACTACTTACTACTTACTACTTACTACTTACTACTTACTACTTACTACTTACTACTTACTACTTACTACTTACTACTTACTACTTACTACTTACTACTTACTACTTACTACTTACTACTTACTACTTACTACTTACTACTTACTACTTACTACTTACTACTTACTACTTACTACTTACTACTTACTACTTACTACTTACTACTTACTACTTACTACTTACTACTTACTACTTACTACTTACTACTTACTACTTACTACTTACTACTTACTACTTACTACTTACTACTTACTACTTACTACTTACTACTTACTACTTACTACTTACTACTTACTACTTACTACTTACTACTTACTACTTACTACTTACTACTTACTACTTACTACTTACTACTTACTACTTACTACTTACTACTTACTACTTACTACTTACTACTTACTACTTACTACTTACTACTTACTACTTACTACTTACTACTTACTACTTACTACTTACTACTTACTACTTACTACTTACTACTTACTACTTACTACTTACTACTTACTACTTACTACTTACTACTTACTACTTACTACTTACTACTTACTACTTACTACTTACTACTTACTACTTACTACTTACTACTTACTACTTACTACTTACTACTTACTACTTACTACTTACTACTTACTACTTACTACTTACTACTTACTACTTACTACTTACTACTTACTACTTACTACTTACTACTTACTACTTACTACTTACTACTTACTACTTAATACTTAATACTTACTACTTACTACTTACTACTTACTACTTACTACTTACTACTTACTACTTACTACTTACTACTTACTACTTACTACTTACTACTTACTACTTACTACTTACTACTTACTACTTACTACTTACTACTTACTACTTACTACTTACTACTTACTACCTACCTCTTACTACTTACTACTTACTACTTACTACTTACTACTTACTACTTACTACTTACTACTTACTACTTACTACTTACTACTTACTACTTACTACTTACTACTTACTACTTACTACTTACTACTTACTACTTACTACTTACTACTTACTACTTACTACTTACTACTTACTACTTACTACTTACTACTTACTACTTACTACTTACTACTTACTACTTACTACTTACTACTTACTACTTACTACTTACTACTTACTACTTACTACTTACTACTTACTACTTACTACTTACTACTTACTACTTACTACTTACTACTTACTACTTACTACTTACTACTTACTACTTACTACTTACTACTTACTACTTACTACTTACTACTTACTACTTACTACTTACTACTTACTACTTACTACTTACTACTTACTACTTACTACTTACTACTTACTACTTACTACTTACTACTTACTACTTACTACTTACTACTTACTACTTACTACTTACTACTTACTACTTACTACTTACTACTTACTACTTACTACTTACTACTTACTACTTACTACTTACTACTTACTACTTACTACTTACTACTTACTACTTACTACTTACTACTTACTACTTACTACTTACTACTTACTACTTACTACTTACTACTTACTACTTACTACTTACTACTTACTACTTACTACTTACTACTTACTACTTACTACTTACTACTTACTACTTACTACTTACTACTCTCATATTAACACAAAATATGTTGTTTACACATTTTATAATGCGGAATACACACTATAGCATTTTTTGACATTGCAGTAGTGTGTACTAGTGGCTTAATTTGTCATTTCCACATACTCAGAATAAGTCACAAGAAACTGATCAAATGGCTACTTCCAGCTATTGATATAAATAAATACCTATTTAATTCATTAAAAGCAAGTAGTTTTTAGTCCAAAAAAATAATGAGATAGTTAAATGCATTGTACTAACTACTTACTACTCATTACAAAAATTCCTTAACTTTTTGCTGGGATAACTAAGCAATTTTTTTGTTATTCTATGCTCATACGATTCGTCGTTACACAACTTGCAAGTATTCATGTCTTCTTTTTTGTCTATTTAAAATATTTTGCTTTTTACTTGGTTATACTCGTATACTTAAATGTTAAGAATTTGTGGCATGTGCAACTTGTTTGAGTTGCAAGTGTTATATTCATAAGTTTCTTATTTATTTATTTGTTTCGGTACCAGAAGGACTGGACATCTAAATTTAATCTTTGTTTTGCTTTACTTTTAGTAATGAATTTGGGAAATCGTGAATTTGACAACAATTCAGCAAGCTTTATCAATTTAGATTATGTTAAGTTGAATTGACAAGCACCTTAAGCATAACTTACTTGGGTCCATAAGTAGGTCCCGTTGTGATACCAAATATTTAAATGAGCAATTTGTCCTAAATATCTGGGCTCTCTTTATTAACCACCCACCCAGTTTTTTTGTTATCATGGATCCTGTGTTAATCAATGTGAGACCAAACATTTTACAACTTAAGTCTCCAAACCTGGCGCAGTGACAGAGCAGATGTTCGGATCTATCCTTCTCTTTTCCATTCTGGCAACTTCTGAAAAAGTCGTTAAAAGGTTGTTGAAGCCACGAATCTTGTTCGATGTTTCATGTTCAATGTTTCATGTTCAATGTTTCATGTTCAATGATTTCTAACAATGAATTAAAAATCAGATAAAATCAAAAATGCCACGCATAAAATATATAGTTCATATTGAGCTATAAGCTTTTCAAGCTTAATTTTTTGATGAAAATCGGTTTTTAGGGCCGGAGATTATCAAAAAAGTGTTGTTCGATGCCAAAGCAATTGAGGTTTTATAAAGCAGCCAAACATTTGAAAGGTTTATTTAGTCTTCTTAAAAAACTAATTGTGTATATTCAGATATATCTATAATAGGGTATTTCAGCTTCGTTCTAATCAACTTACATTTTGCTTTTCCCTATTATAACAACAGCAACAACGTCATCTTTCATTGTCAGTGAATTAAGTTGATTATTTTTCTACAGAATTTATTTATGTTTTCTATTTTTTTTACGAGAATAGAAAAAATTCTTAATATAGTTTCCATTCTCATACAACTGTTGTACACACAAGCAGAAGTGCATGCTAAACTTATATTCATATGTTTTTGTCTGTCAAGAATTTTGACGCATTTATTTTAAGCGCTAAGCACAGAACTATCGTAAATGACATTTTATTGTTATTAAAATTTTAATGCTACGTAAAGATCTTTTTATTGTCTAAAGTGCCCTGGGGACGATCAAATAAAATAATCAATGACATCATTGTTTGCTTTCAGTCGTGTTTTAGAGTTGCGTCCAACAGCTCTTTTTGAACTAATTTGAGAGTATTCGAATCAAAAATTGTTTCAAAACCCATTTAATTCACATTGATGTTTTTGACTGGACTTATGTCCAAGAATACGAACTAGTTCAGAACACTCTATCGCAGTGTTGCCAGTTTAGGGGATTTGTCCTCAAATTGGGGATTTTTTTTCGCGATTGGAGATGAAAATTTCGTATTGGGGATCTGGGGATTTGTTGGGGATGATAACCAAATTTTATGGGATTTTTGGGGATTTTTCTTGTAACTGATGGTAACAAGAATGATTTTTTAACTAAGAAATTTGCGTCTGGCAAGTCTAAAAATGTGTGTTACTATTCATAGTGAATGGCTTCTAATAAAGAAGAAGTATCAAGGCAAAAATACGTAACAAAATGTAATATGACTTGTTGGAAGCACTTCTTCGAATAAACACACACTTAAAAATATTTCAATTTGTTGTGACAAACTTAATCCTTCTGCTGCAATGCTAAATCTTTTTAATACAAGTATTATGTACAACAAAGCTTGAGGCTGATGAATCAGAAGATTTCGAATCTGAAGTTTTTGAAATGGTAAACTTTGGTTAAACATTTTTTTATACATACATTGTGTATATTAAACTATGTGTAATTTTTTCTTTGCAAGTTTTACAAGTACATATTAAATTAATATGAATGTAAATATACTTTTTAAATACAATTATTTTTTAAATAAAATTAAAAATATTTTACTTTTTGCACAAAAGTAAAAATTTGAATCAAAAAAACTCAATTTTGGTATTTTTGGGGATGACAAATTAAAATTGGGAATAAGCTCTAGAAAAAAAAAACTGGCAACACTGTTCTATCGTGTTTTTTTTCTGGTTCACGTACGTTGTCACATTGATGTCAATCAAGAAGCTTTAATTTTTTTATTTTTTATTTTTTGTTAAGTAAAAGGTGTTAATTGGAGAAATTTTTTTTCTATGGGCCCAATATTTATTTAATTGCCAACAAAATTTAACTAAAAAACAACTTCCAAACAAATAATTCGCACAGCAGAAAAGGAAAATTCAATTCAATTGAATCAATTGATAATAGAGTTGTATCCAACAGCTCTTTTTGAGCTACTTCGTTCTGTTGAACACAAGTCCGGTCAAAAACATCAATGTAAATTAAATGGGCTTGAAATAACTTTTGATTCGAACGCTCTCAAACTAGTTCACAAAAAGCTGTTGGACACAACTCTGATTGAAATCATCACTATGGCGTTATGAAATGTTGGTCATATATTTGATTTAAACAGCTGTTTTAATGTCATGTATAATGTTAAGGCATGTCTAATTGAACATTTATACAATGATTTTTCTTAAAAAATTTATTTCATAAAACTTTCATAAGCCAAAAATATTTTTATAAACAAGGCACTGACAAGCAATATTAAATTATTAAAAAAAAACTACTCTTAAAATTTTTTGTCTTTTTTGGCACATATGGCAATTTGGTGGCAAAAGGTAAATTTCTTTAATATTTTTCAGCCAATTTTTGCAACATAAGCAACATTATAATGTTGTAAATAAATTTATATCTAAAATTTATAACTTAATATTTTACTCAAATCAAATAAGATTGATTACATAAATCTTTTTAAATATTTTTATAACAAAATAACAACTTCTTATGATTTTTTTTTTAGATTATAAGCAAAAACTTTTACCATTTATTTACAATTTGTAATCAGGATAATTTAATGGATTTCATATGATTACTTAAACACTTAGGCAGTGATTTTGATTTTGATTGTTTTTATTAAAATAAAATGCATATGTCATGATTTTTAAGTGACAATTGAAAATAATAAAAAAAACCAATACATTAAACTATACTTGTTCTGCAATTAAAAATCATGTGTCGAGCACAAAGAACTTATTGGACATTTTGTTTTTCAAGAAAAATGAAATGACAAGGGACAATTCAAGAGAGCATGCTATACATATATTAAATTCTTTAACAGATTTTATCTAAATTGAAAAATATGAAAGTTAGTGTTTAGGTTTGAAGAAGGTCATTTGGTCAGTTTAATATAAAGGTAGATATGTAAAAAGAAGTCAAAAGAAGGGAAAAATGTTGTCAGCATGTGACTTTATATAAAAAGCGTTTTTTAATAATACTAAGACCCATTTTCACAACTAACCTTTAGTTAAAGGTAGTTTCCAAATGGTGCCTTCCTTCATGTGATTTTTTTTTTCTGGCTGGATATTTTAATAAAAATCTTTGAATGTTGAATTATTAAAAACATAACTTTACGTATTGAAAAATTTAAGTTTTCCACTTACACACAAATTCTGTAAAGGAACTGATTCCATATATTTAAAAATTGTTTTGTATTTCTTCAAATGGCTCTTACTGCTTCAATAATTTGCAGTAGAAAAATCTTCACAATTTTCTAAAAATAGAAAAATGTCATTTAAGTATTGGATTAACTGAAAATGTATGTTGAACATGTTGAAAAAAAATTTCAGAGTTAAAGCCGACACATAATACATACGACGCCTCAAATAACTACATGCATTCATTACAAATCTAGTATATGTATGTATGTATTTATGCATGTATCTGCATATGGTCCCTGCAGAAAATGCGAATAGTGAAATTGTAGTGATTTACTAGGGACATTGTCTATAGTACTACTGACCAGGTGTATCCCAGCCAATGTAATTATCTATTGACATTTAACATTAGCTTGTCATTGAAAATCCACCACTAGACTGTATCAATACTGGCTAAGTAGTTCTTTTGGGACCACATGGAGACATTGGAACCAAAGATTCACTAGTAAATTTTAGGGGCTCTAGTCTACAATATCGATATTTCCTCGGTCCATGTCAATAGTAAAATTGTAGTGATTTACTAGTGACATTGTCAATAGTACAACTGAATGGGTGTACCGCAGCCAATGTTATTGCCTATTGACATATAACATATGGTTGTCATTGAAAATCTACCAGTAAACTATTCATTTACGACTATATGGAGACATTTGAACTAAAGAATCACTAGTACATTTTAGTGACCCTCGTCTACAATTTAATAAGGGTTGGGCCAACAAACTTAAATACATACATACATACCTACATATGTACGTAAGTTTTTAATAAAAAAGAAAAACAATCTCTTGACGCGTTCATTGACAATGTCACCAGATACACACGAGAACTCTTGTCTCTAACGTATCTATACTCACGCACAAAAGGAAAATTGTCGACATTTCAACTAGTGCAATTGTCTCTAGAGGAAAGAGTGTTGACATAGAGACATATGGCACTAGGCTGGCTAGAGGGGTTGTACATGTCAGTATAACATAAACCAAAAGTTACAACTGCTATAAATAAAATGTTCCACGTACATGTGAATTGTAGTAATAGTACATCTATATCAGTGGTGTCAAAAATAAAACTATAGTTGTATGTGTGAGAAAAGTTGTCTCATTCGTCTCTGAAGTACACGGGAAAAAATAAATATTTGGAACAAATGCAGCTTAGTAAAGCAGCTAAAAATAAATAAAAAGGAGCCTATGTGATAGAAAATTAAAAAATAAGATGAAAAAATTAAATAAAAAAGTTGGTGGCGACCCATATTTTTCAGGTTATCGGGCTCTGAACTTTTCATAGGAAACTCTGAAAAATCTCAAAAAAATAATTTTTAAATAGCTTATCAGATAGTAATATGAAAAATAAGAAAAAAAAAACTTAATCAAAAAAATTTGCTGCAGCCCATATTTCCCGAGTTATTGGTCTTTAAAGTTTAAATAGAAAGTGCAGTTTAGTGAAAATGCTCTAAAAAAAAGTCAAAATGTCTTTTAAATACATATTAATTTATTTCCCTAAAAGTTTTACAACATCAAACACATTAAATATCGCGAAAAGCATTAGTGATCATAGAATTTTTTTCGCATACCACTTATTTTCTTTCACTGTATCTATAAACAAATTAATACACCCGCTACGCATGTATTCTCGCCGCTGTCTCATCGACGACTAAATGAAAGAGAATAAGAATGTGTGTGATTTTAACTACCACAATTGTGCTATGAAACTGACATCAATGATCTATATACATATAGATATGTATGTATGTATGTGTGAATAAATGAATTTATATGCATGTGCGTTCGTTGTAAAAGTATTTGTGTTGTTCATGTTTGTATGTAAGTAATTTGTAAATCAATGATTAAGCAATTAGTTGCACCATTACCCAAAACAACAATAGTAATATGTGCGTGTATGTGTGTGTGTAAACACATCTTGGAATATACTTACATGCTTGCAAGTTCTCACACCCATACATACATATGAACTTATGTATGTACTAAAGGGCTGCATGAAAGTTTTGACTTGTTTGATTCTGAAAATTTAGCAACTAAGGGACATTATTACAACTTGGCGTTAGTTAAAGGTATGACTTAATCGTACGTATAAAAAATTATTTATTATTTTAACTTTGCTTTAGCCTACCAAGTATGATGAACTTGCCTTTAAAGTACCGCTCAGGGAAGATTAGATTAAAGTAATCCGTTAATAATGACAACGTCCTATAAAATCCTACCTTTAACTTAAGTCAAGTTGTAACAACAGATGCCCTCACTGCTGGTCTAAAAATAAATATTGGTAAAATGAAAATAATGCGCATTGTTACCGAAAATAATAACCCTTTTAATTTTTTTTTTTTGAAGAGAAGTAATACCCAAACAATGAATGCCTACTACTATTACTAGGTGTTACCTCCTTAGGAAAGGGATAGTGATAGAAAACACAGGTGGTGAAGGAAGAGATAGAGGAAAGCTTCATTCTTTTACAACTCTGCTCTTTTGCACGTTTTTACTATTGCAGTGTTACAGCGCCTCTGCTGTTAAATGCGGTGTATTAAATTTGTTTGAAGCTGTGTTTAGTAGCCAGTTTATTAATTATTTTTCTTCGCCGATAATTCTGCTACGTAACGAAGGAGGGCGCTCTGATGTTACATTAGGATTAGTATCTGCTGAGGCCAGTATAGTTCAGTGACCAATGATTATGACTTCATCACATGAACTTTCCTTCCTACAACAACTGATACAAAGGGACACTAATGCACATCAGAAAAATGCGTGGTGTTGTTATTTAATGACTGTTGGATACCGGGGTCGAACCTAGGTCCTTGCGTTTTTGTAGTCAACGTGCTAACTACTTCAGCCAACGCCACCCTCAGTCCTAGTTTCTGCAGAGAAATGATTACATATCCCTTGATTGTGAAATCTGTTGAAGTGAAAATGTAATGGTATGTTATGAACCCTTTTCATATTGGTGGCATACAACTTGAGGAGCTAGAATCTACCTAGAATGCTACCTTGGAGGTGTAATTGACAGGCAAGGCGGCTCCAACGCAGATATTTCGACACGTGCAAAGAAAGTTAGGAAGCATTTTGGACGTATGGAAATCATCTATTTCACAGAGAACGAAGCTTAAAATATTTAACTGCAACGTAAAGTCAGTTCTTCTTCCAACGTAAAGTCAGTTCTTCTATATGGGTGTGAAACATGGAATGTTGCCAGCTCTGATGTTCAATCGTTGCAAGTTTTTACCAACAGCTGGCTTAAAATATATTGTCCAAACACATTCTCCAACGCTCGTCCTTGGGAAGCAACTTAACAAATCTCAATACAAATTGAAATTTGTAAGCGCAAATGGAAGTGGACAGGTCACACACTTCGTAGAGATGATAATGATATTGCCAAGCAGGTAATCGAATGGAATCCCAAGGGAACTCGAAATGGGAAATATATAACATATGTTGTTATTAATAAAAACCACAGATATACATATGACTTGGCCATTTTCATAATTAGGGGCACATATAACCATATTGGTTATATCAAAACCAGTATTACGAGATTTTAAGAAAATATGGAAATTAAATTACGTTCGAAATAGAGCCTAAAATACGCGCTGCTCAAAACATTTTGATATAGGAAACAAAGAAGATGTTTGATATGCATCTTTATGTTGACAACAAAAGCAAGCAACAACAACGTTTTTATGTATGTATGGGTGTATAATTTGGAAATCATTATGAAAAACAAATGTGTACATAGATATACGGCCCTGTTCTGTAAACCGAATACGAGAAAATTTCTCATTTTCAAAAAAAATTAATAATGGTCCTATATTCTTATGAATTGAATAGGCTAATGTTCGTAACGCTTTTTAAGCCAAATTACATGTGATAATTATTAATGAACAAATAACATCAAAGTTAGTTGTAAATATTCTGACAACAACACATAGTTGAACGGAACAGCCAGCCGTTTTCGAAGGCCACTAAACCTTCCTCATCAGCGTTCTTCTGTGTTTTTGGTCCACTGTGTGTGGTGTCAGTTGATGTAGATGTCTGCCTTATATACAAAACTTTATTGCAAATGGAATATGTGAATTGGTTTGATTCATTGCATTTCAATTTGCTCATGTGTTTTTGTAATGAAGGCTCAAAGTTACCATCTTTTGTATATATACCATCTTCTATATATATTACAACAGTGGCACAAATTAAATTAAAAATATACTTAATAGTAACAAACCAAAAAAGTTTGTCTTAAGTAGAACAAAAATAAGCAAATTAACAAACATGTGCATAGTTAGTAAGGAACAAACGACAATGGTAAGACTGTTTTAATATATATGGAAGATGGTAAATTTTCAGCCTTCATTACCTAACATATATATGAGCAAATTAAAAAATGCAATGAATCAAACCAATTCACATATTCCATTTTTGCAATAAAGTTTCGTATATAGGGCAGACATCTACATCAACTGACACCACACACGGTGGACCAAAACACAGAAGAACGCTGATGAGGAAGGTTTAGTGGCCTTCGAAAACGGCTGGCTGTTCCGTTCAACTATGTGTTGTTGTCAGAATATTTACAACTAACTTTGATGTTATTTGTTCGTTAATAATTATCACATGTAATTTGGCTTAAAAAGCGTTACGAACATTAGCCTATTCAATTCATAAGAATATAGAAACAAATACAGTTCGAAAAATAATAATTAAATTAACTAAAAATGATGGTCCTACAGACGTGTTTAAAATCATACACGATAACTTTCTTTCTGATATGGTATTTGGGAATCTAAATATATAATAAAAAAAATTAAAAAAAACTGAAAAAATCGAAAATCTAATTTAAATAATATTGTCGGAGTTAGTTTTCTAAAATCGTGCTGTTTCAAATCGATCGGTTTACAGAACAGGGCCAATAGATATAGTTATAAATAATAATGAAAAGTAGTACAATTATATTAACTTTATGCTCCAATGGTATTTCCATATTCGAATCAATTTTATTTCTCTTCCTCTGCGTGTGTAGAGCAGTGTTACCATCAAAGAGTTGAAAAGGTGTACAGAAAACTTAGGATTTTAAAAATTAAATTCAGCATTTTCCAAGTCAATTTCGGGATTGCAAAATTTAAATTTAAAATCAGGCCATTTTTAAATCAAATTCTTTTTCAGCAATTAAATTTTAAATAGTATAGTTTTCGTAAGAAAAGTGGCAACGCTGGTGTAGAGTGGTTACTACTACTTTGTTAAGTTGCCAACGAAGAATGGCTTAGATGGGTTTTCAATATAATCAGTGCAGAGGTTTAGTATGTACGCAAGAATCAAGTACAAAACAACACAGACCGGCTTTTAAAGTTTAGTAACATACAAATTACACACAATCAACGAAATTCTAAATTTTTAACATAATCAGAGATGTGCAAGAGTATACAATAAAGTGCTGCCAAAACAAACATACCAGGGAAGTAAGTTATACCAATTGCAGAAATGATAGAATAAGGCCCAATAATTGACTTATCAATTATATGTAATTTAACTAATTGTCACTTAAATTTAAGTTGCACTTAAATATAGTTTAATTGTTTTAGTGGTTAATTAAAGTTCTTATTAAATTACGTTGAAAGTACGGTAGCACTACAAAACTTCCCAGTATTAAGGAAGGGCTTTTCAAACAACATCTGCTTATTATAAATAAAAAAGCTATTTTATCAAAACGAGAAAAATTAAAATTGCATAAAAAACACATTTTATGAAACAAAAATAGCATCAGGATTCATGTTTCTACTTATTTTTCCATGACATGAAACTATATTACACAAGGTTGGGCATTTAAATGTCTCTCAACTGAAAAAATTAATTCGGTACTTAAATGGCACTTAAAGATAACTGACACTTAATTGAGAAGTCAATTATTGGGCCTAAGTGTACGAAATGTTGTAGGCTTCTTAGTTAATTTCTGTTCGAACTTATTTGAATTTCCTTCTTTAGTTTTATTTAGGCTGAATTTCGTGTTTTGAGAAAGTAAAATTAGATGAAAATGTTTTTAAATTTCGAACGATATCGAATGTCGTAACAAAAAAGTTGAATATCATTTAAGTCAAACATCAAAAAAATAATTTTTCATACAGAATGTGAGCTATTTTCTCTTCTCACCAACAAACTCAACTGTGTACTCATGGTACACAGAAAAAGTAAAATTTTATTTTCAGTAACCAAATTCATTGAATAAGTAAATATTTTGTATGAATGCGGGAACTACAAATAGTTTTGTAAAATATGATATCAACTTTGTTAAAATTTAAATTTAACAGAGCTGAGAGACGTCGTAACCTGTTTCCGCTCTATACGGTTTTTTTTTTTCATAAAATAAAATTGGAGCAAAAAATTTAATGGAAGTGTAAAAAAATATTTATTGAAACTAAATTTTATTTCAAACAATTATTTGTTTGAAAATTTTTTTGGAATGTTTTTCTCTGTGTACAATATGAGCTAAACAGAGTGCGTGAAGTGTGTTATCCTCATTGCCTTTTACTACAGAAAGTAAAAATACCAAGTTGTAAAGCTAAAGCTAAAAGTTTAAAGTTTCAGTTACGAAACATACGAGTACTAACAAGACTACGGAAACTTGTTAATTCAGAGGGAAGTGTGCACGACTTTAGTACGAGTACGTACGTACATGGAATAGATGGAATAGTGTTGGAATGAATGTGCATAAATTGGTCAAATATCTTTCTCATTCTCTTCGCAAAGTTCTTAAGGATTTTATTAGACGACTACAGATATTGTAAAATCGGCAAAAACTTTATATTATCAAACACTTTAGTCTTCTTATATGTGTATAATTGAAAATTGTAGTACAAAAAGCTGGTGGCAAATTTAAGATTCAAAAGAGCTTGTAAAATTCGACATTAAATAACCCTACCAAAAGCTTTCGGAGCTTATATATTTTATAATTTTTTCATTAATTTGAACATTTTAAAAAACAGTTAAGCTAAATTTTCACGATTGAAATTTTCTTCAAAATTGCTCTTCAAAATGCTTTAAACTCGTGTAAACAGCAAAATTGTTAAGAAATTGGCGAAAAATCTTAATAAAGAAAACTAAATATTTCTATTAATATGAAATTTTTACAAGGTTTCCCTAAATCCTTATCCGATTATTCGCAATATATTTAAGTGTCACTTCATATTCGTTGCATTGTTAACTTATGTATTTCTCAATTTAAATGTTACATAAATGTATTGTTTTTTTTTTATTTTTAGCAGAACTATTTCCGTTTCCTTTATCTTTAAAGTCTTAGTTAAATTGTTACGGAAACAGGTTACATTCTTATGGCAACAATCATCTATCCGTCCTCATGTGTTTTGGTATAACTTTCCATTGCATTTATGTGTGTAGATGGGTCGGTAAGTACTTTCGCACAAATATTTAAATATATAGTACATGCACATGTTTGTAGCTTCACTTCAATAGCAACAGATTTTTATGAATAAGGCTTTGCAAAGACTCCTGTACAAAACGTTTATGTGGCTTTTCCAACAATTTATGCAAAATAGCTTAAACTTTTAAACTTAAACCAAAAAAGAAAATAGGAAAAGCATATGAACTCGTACAAACAATTATAAAGATGAATACATGCAAGTATATAGTTTTAAAACAATAGAAGGCATCCGGAGCAAATGAAAAAAAATATGGCACTCTGAACTGAAGTATAAAATGAAAATGCATAAATAAAATTATTCTTTAAAAAATTGGCATGCAAACATTTATGCATAAAATATTTAAAACATAAATACATATAGACAAAAAATATGCAATTACAATACACACAAATACTTTATAAGAAAACCCTGCTAATGTCCTTTATATGTATGTATGTATGTAGTATATATGTATGTACGTATGCATTGCTCTTTTGCCAACAACAATTGCTGTGCGTGTTTCTGTGCTACGACTTTTTTTTATTAATTAAATAGAATTCAAAGTATGTATCTCTTCTATTTGTATTTATTTTCTCTAGAAAATAAGATATAACTAAATGAAGTAATTAACATGTAAAGTAGCGAAAGTTAAGGATTATGCTTGAGAAAAGTAATTACCAACTAGCAGTGCTTTTTAAATGAATGAAAATCGCGCGAAGAAGGCATCTCATTAAATTAAAAACACCACAACGCCAACAAGCCACTATGAAGAGCTCAGCAGCCCATAAGGCAAAATCACTTAAAACTAATTTTGCCAGAAACATGTTGGACTCCTTCAAAGAACTCTTCGCGAAAAGTAATTCGTAGCAGAAAACTTTGCAGTTTAAACAAATCATTTTATGTAAAAATTATGTTAATAGGTAATTGTTGAATCTTTTTTTTTTAAATTATCTGTGGTCAGTTGTATACGAGTATTATTTTTATTGAAGAAAATGTAATTAAATAAAATAAAAATAATCAGGCTTAAGGAAAAATTGGGTGTGAGATAAAAAAAAAATTTAATAAAATCATAAATACTGACCCCCGTATTTATAAAAAATTAAAATGCATCTGAAATGTATTTTAAGCAAAATTAATATGGATATTTTGTACTAAAATACATATCAAACCTATTATATTTTTTTATTGTGTTAATCGTTAATTAATCGTTGTTCTCTTTTTTTTAAGTTTTATAAAAAATTTATGAAATTGAAAAAAAATTATTACTTTTTACTATATTTTTAATTTTTTTGTTTCCCCTGAACTGTAAAAGCCTGTTTGATTGATATATTTTTTTATATAAAAATATTATACTTTTTATACAAAATTAATTTATTGAATTAAATTAAAAAAAAAGATATTCTAAACTTTTTTTTTTAAATAGCGCGTTTTTGTTCCATTTTGCTGCGTTTTGAAAATTCAAAGCTGACAACGCTGCCAACAATGATTTATAATTCCACAAGGAAAAGTTTGAGCTGGCAATGCTAATGTTGCTGATATATTGCCACAGATGACTGTTTAAAATAAAAGGGTTATGTCCTAACTTATTTTTCACTCACAATAGAGGAAATTTCTATTGATTGTTGTCTAAACTAAAGTCAGTTTATAGAATTTTAGCAATTTCCATTACATGTTCATTACGGCTTACCCTACATTTACACTTGAAAGCAATTTTTTTGATAATTACCAAGGACCTTAACGGTAATAAGATTTATTTTAAAAATTACTTTTTAATCATTAAATAGTTCAATGAAAACTCAGCAAAAAGTAGCAAAAAATTTAAATGCCTTTTTAAAAGAGTTGCATAAATACTTAATGAACTCTGGCATGCAACAACGTCAATGGAAATACTGACCATCATGAATGAGATATCATCAAAAAAAATATCTGTTCATCGAGTCCCATGAATCAAAGTATACAAGATTACGCATTGCGCATGTTTCTTAACTTGAGTGTGCTGGTGTGACGTCAAAATGACGTAGAAATTTAAATGTAACCAAAATTGCCCTATACCAAATACACGTGTGTGTGTGATTGTGCTTATGTGTATCGGCTGATGTGACGTACATGCGCAGAAAAATATATTTTCAAAAGCTGAATGCGTAATATTGTATTCTTTGATTCATGATCGAGGCCAGTATTTGATACACTTATAAAATATTGTTTCCAACATGGAAATAATGATAACGGACATTATTTCCAAGGACGTTATTGTGTTCCGCCAGAATAAAAGAAAGTGAACCAATAATTATGAAAAGGTTTATTTTTTAACGTTTATTCATTAAGGTTCGCAATTGCAAATTAAATTAAATTCACAAATGTACATTTTAAATTTAATTAAAAACTTGGACGTATCAAGCCATATGCACAATGTGAGAACTTTCACAAAAGAGCTTTGTACTTTCACACCGATGAGAGCACAACCAATAAGGTGGCGAATCGTCACATCCGTGAAAGTACAACTCGTCATGCAAAAACACGATTTTCAGATTATAAGATTGACGTATCACTTAATTTGTTTTCGTACTATTGTAGATACGATCACGGATGGGACGATTTGAGACCAGATCTCGGCGATAACTATTATATCTTCTTACTTTGCAACGAAACAAGAACAAATTGTATGAGCTTTCAAAGCTGTTTATCCCAAATGCAAATGCCAGAGTATACGTGTTTGGGCAAAGCTATAGCAAGAAATGACAGGTTAAGCGTATTTTATAAAAAGAACGTTTATTGTAGAAGGTTGAAAGTAAAGTAATGAAAAATATTTTTAAAAAACATGAACAAACAAAAGTATTACATAGTTTGTATTAAGGTGATTCCAATACTCCTCCTTAATCCTGTTGTTTGTTACTGAATACCCAAGGCCTTACGGAAATATTGAAGCTTGATCCTCTCGAGCGGTTTCGTTAGAACATCTGCAAACTGTTGGTCGGTCGCCACATATTCCAGTTTGAATTCGCCCTGAGCTAGGGTGTCCTGAATAAAATGATGGCGTATATCAATGTGTTTTGTCCTTGGGTAAAAACCACCATTTAATGCGATTGCCATGGCGCTTTGATTGTCGCAACATACATTTAAAGGCTCATGATTTTTATGAAAATGTGACTTTATGCCATTCCACCATAACGCCCCTTGAACAGTAGCTGAGAGAGCTAAATATTCAGCCTCACAAGTTGACAGTGCAACAGTTTATTGTCTTTTGGAGCACCAGGATATAGCTCCTCCTTGAGCTATAAAAACGTGACCTGTTGATTTCCGGTCCTCAAGATTTGATGCCCAATCTGCATCAGCATAACCAATGATGTTGTTAACATCCTTTGTACAGTTATAGCGTAGTTTTAAATTTGAAGTTCCACGCAAGTATCGAAACAGATGTTTGAGAGCAGACCAATGACGAGGACCTAGGTTAGAACTATAGCGACTGAGTTTGTTTACGGCAAAACAAATATCTGGACGTGTGCATTGACAAAGGTACATCAAACATCCATTGCTTCCTGGTACGGAATTTCGCGCATTTTCTGAATGTCTTCATTTGTTGTTGCACAGTCATGCTTAGATATTTTTTCGCTTACATTCATATGTGTAGCTACTGCCTTAGCATCTTTCATTCCAAACTTTTCAAGTATCTTTTCTATATAACTCTCTTGATCAAGTGCAATAAAATCTTCTCCACGAGTAATTCTCATTCCAAGTACTTGAGATGCTGCGCCAAGATCTTTCATGTGAAATTTTCTCTTTAAATGAAGTTTTACATCTTTCAGCCACTCGTCATCATTACAAAATATGAGTAGATCATCTACATATCTATCGATGGCTTAATATCAGAAAGGCGGAACTAGAATTTTTTATATTTTATAGGAGAAGCAAAAAACTGAAGAACAACTAAGGCATTTACATGCAGAAATAGTTTTTTAAGTTGCCATTAGTCCTTGATTTTGAGCTGTAATGTACTAAGATCTTCAAGGAGGATGATATTATATGTTGTCTCCCAGAAAACATTAAAAACGCGATTTCGAAAAAAGTTGAGATACGCCCTTTCTATATTAAGCCATCGATATATAGCTACTACTAAAATCTTTTTATCCTTTAGTTTGTAGAACAAGCATGGATCGTATTTGGATTTTTGAAGTCCAAATGACTCAGTGCACAGTTTAATTCCTGATTCCAAATTCTGCTAGACTGTTTGAGTCCGTATAGTCACAAAATGTAACTTCTCGAGGGCGACATCAAAAAATTAAATAAAAATAAGAGGCATTGAATAAATTTTCATTAGTCAAAACTATTCTGAAAATAACATTCCACCAAAGTGATTTGATGTGGTGTTTTAAGTATGTATATAATTTTGTGATTTCAAAACGTTCAGCTAAATCTCCAACGTCTTAAGACGAGATCCCACTATCGGCGCAGTGTACCGATTTTCTTCGGCTTACTGCAATTAAGTCATAAGGCCTTATTTCTCAATTAATTGGATTATAAGGACATGATTGCACTACATTGCATTGGTATAAAAGCCATATTGAGTCATTTCGGAATTAATTGAGATTTAAGGCCAATTTAGATTTACTACTTTCGACTTTATTGCAGTGAGCCGAACAAAATCGGTACAATTGGGAACGTTATAATAAATTACTTAAATAAATTACTCAATGTATACTATATTATTTGCTTGAATAATTAGTTTTCTTATGTTTTCGAGAAATTGAAATTATGTAAGTATGTAAGTCCCAATTTACACTTTGCAAGTCTTATTGCTAAAAAAAGAAACGTTTCATTCCATTTCATTTATTTACAAAATATGTAATATAAAGCCACAGAGGCCAACTAAAAATATTACATAACAATACTAATAATACTTGAGATCAAATAAACTTAAACTATTCGAATAACGTTATTAGAATGAGAAAAAATACGTAAAGCAAAAGGCAAGTAATTCCACCAACGAGCGATCCTTACCATAAAGGATTTTTGAAACAAAGTATAATTAGCTCTTGGAATGAGTAACTGAGGATTCCTGGTTAAACGCAGAAATGAAAAAGATCTGTATAACGCAAATGGTTTGTTAAATAATAACTTTATAAAATAAAACCATATTACGATACATAAGGAATTTATTGAAATTGCATCCAAGAAAGCGGTGTACAAAAGGAGAAATACATATGTTCCCTTCGGCGAACTTTATAAATAAAACGTACCACCATATTTACCAGGCGACGAATTCTAGATAAATGAATAGAGCCTGTACCAGAAAATACTTCAAATTCATATAAGATATGTGACATCAAGAGAGCCCATGATAGTTGAGATCTAACACGAAGACTTTCATAGTGTAAATTATGACTTATAGCACGCCAACTCGAAAGCATTTTCTTTCGTTCCGTTTCATAATTACAGGCACAAATGTTTGACGCTTACCAATTTTAAAATTGGTTCTATTTTATCACGCTGTCATTATTAACTCGCTTGGGTTTTTCTCTGTTTGGTGCAATTTTATAATAAATTCGGCTCTACATTCCTAATATCGAGTCTTATTTTCAATTTTATCGTAGGCTATTTTATTGAAATTGAAATTTAATATCGAGTCTTATTTTCAATTTTATCGTAGGCTATTTTATTGAAATTTAAATTTTATGGGCCTATACACAGTGTAGAATTATCAAGGCTGTACAATTTTATCGTAACCTACCTTCAATGTTTTAATCAAAATTACTATGAGCGGGCAGTACCACTGTATAATATTGAATTCGCCGCTACAAAATCATTGCAGCTGACAACTCCACCAAACACAACAGATTTATACACCAAAGCCAACAGGTTGTTGCCCACGCTCAATGTATTTTTGTGCGAAGTTAGGTTATGTTAGGAAGGGTGATGCTATACCGCACCACCTCTCGGAGACCCAATTGGGTTCAAGATGATTCCCTTCTGTTGCCCAAAAAAAAAAGTAATATTTACGTGCAAAGTACTTCAGTGCAATTATTACGAAACATTTGTGTTTGCGCTACATCATTGAAAATATAAAAGAACAATCGTTTTGGTCAACAAAACATTTTTATTAAGTGTCAATTTTAAATTAACTCTTTTTTTAACATTTCTATTTAAATGTTTATGCTCTTTCCTTAACATTTTTTTGAAATTACGTAAATAACTAACAAAATTTAAAAAATCTGTGGAATTGGCTTGAAAATATTTCTTTTTGTCATAGGTATTAGTTTGTATAAGACCAGGAATCGTTGTTTCTTTGAACATGTTCTTTTTTCCCATATTTAGGTGCGTAAGTATGGATTTAATTCGTTAAGAAAGATCTGGAAACCCAAAGACTTGTCACATTACACAAGCTAAAAATTTTTTGTTCGAAAGGGTATTAGATATACATACATACACAAGTAAGTTTACATTAAACCTAAACAAATGCAATTTCACAATAAAAAAATATTGTACATAAGAAATATGATTAAATAATTTAAACTGGCTGTGTTGGTGGCTTTTTACGAACTTTAAAGTTAACTGAACAAAAAAGCCCTAAGTGTTAAAAATTAAGAATTTACGTTTATATCGCTGAATTTTATATCCTTCGTAGCAACAAAGTAATTGCAGTAAGTTGCTTTAAATGATTCCTTTTTTAAAACAAAAGGTAAGAATTGTTTACAGGAAATATACTTTCCACAGTGTTTTGCAAAAGCAAGTGGCGTGATGTTTAAGATTTGTGTTTACTTTTTTTTAATTGGTTTCTATAATTTTAATTTTTCTGTTCTTTGTGTCTATACGTTTTAAGACTGCGGGGTTCTTTTCTTTGTTTATTTTTAGCCAATTGTCCCTTATATTGAGTTAAATTAAAAGTTAAGTTTATGCTTGTTTTCAGTACTTAAGGTTAACCAATAATAAGACCACATCCTAATCTAAATTGATTTTTGGTATGATTTAAACGTCCACTTAAAGCAAATGAAAATGGCAAAGGTTGCAAACGTTTCTCTAATACACCGCATACATTCCAGTTAGAGTCAAAAGAACCTGCAAACAAATTAAGAAGTAAATATTAGAAAAAAAATTTCAAACACATATAATAAATTGTCCAGTATTCTTTAAAAATGGTCCTCAAAATAACGTTCTTTTTACTATAAAGTCCTTTTCAACATATTATAAGAAACAGGGGCCGTAACTGTTATAAATTGTATAATAAAAGTCGAAGTATAAAAGTTATGTTTTGATTTTTATATTTTTGAGCAGAAATATCTGTTACTTTATGATTTTTATATTTTCGAGCAGAAATAAAAATCCGTTTCTTATATTTATTTTTTCGAGCAGAAATAACACACTGTGACAAAAAAAAATACCTGCGAAGTGTACGTATTGTCGAGTATAACAAAAATCTGTATTTGAAATTTTCCAAACAGTTCCAAAATCTTGAGTTACGGGTAAAAAACCGGTTTTTCGTACCCGTAGTCATTTATCAATCTCTAACTAAGTTAAATATCAACCGATTTTAAAATTGTAAACGGATTTAGAAAGAAGAGACTAAGACCTTTTAAACCATATATAGAAATAACTTTGATTTCTGTCCAATATATAAAAAGCAGAAAATAACAATTATAGGTTTGTAAAATTTTTACGAATTTGTAAAAAATTTTACTGGAAAGTGTTCATTAAATCAAAAAGTTTGCAAGGAGAGTGCTTCGAAAGAGAGAAAATATTGATACAAAAAATCCTTAAAAAGTATTACTAGTAAAATTTTTACTTGCATTATCCAGAATTATCCAACCACCTGGTGTGTGTTTTGTTTTCGAATTGATATAATGGGGCTAATTACGAGCGTCGTATTTCAACTTCGACTACGACGATTTTGTACTACACTAAAGAACATTGCAACATTTTTTTCTTTAATCTAGTACAAAATCGTCGTAGTCAAAGTTGAAATACGACACTCATAATTAGGCCCTATAAAAGAATCATACTTATAAAGAAATCTGCATATAAAATGCTTCTTCGGATAACGCAGTTAAATATACCCTATATATATGTGACCCTGTATTAGAAATCCCACCTAGTGTATCGAATGTCATGAATTAATTAATAATTAATAGTTTTTTGGATTGGTATGTAAAAAACCTGTGAATATTCATATGAAACGACGGGAAGTAATGTAAAAATTCAATTAAATAAAATAGTAATACACAGTATGCAACACAGAGGGGGAAACTTAAATTGTGTTTTACTCAAAAACCTGTTTTGACACACTAGGTGGGTTTTATTATGCAGGGTCACATATAAAAATACTAATTGTATCTATAACAATACTCTTACGATTTTTTAATTTGTATTTGCTTTTCACTTTGACCCAGAGTTTTTTTCTGTCATTTTACTTCTCATTAAGTTTGAATTATTGAATTTACAATTTTTTTCTGTACAATTATGCTAGAAGTAAAATAATCTAAACAATTTAAAATTTTCCTTTGGATTTTCTTTTCAGATTTTAGATCGTTTTGTAAATTAAAAAAGTTATTGGCAAGCAGTGAAAATAATTTTTTAAATATACCTATAATTCTTTTAGAAGTAAAATTTTGTGTAAATGATTATCAAAAAGTATTGTAGACACAAGAGACGCGCAGGGTACTTATATACATTGAATGTACTGAAAATACGTAAGCTGTAAGATTTTGGTTGAATCACAGAAAACCAAATAGAGGGTGCGTTCGTAAATGCATCACTGCGCTGCAAATGGAAATTCAAATGTTCTAAACTGGTTTACTGAAGTAGGTAACTCACAAATAAATGTCAAATATGGTGTACAAATATGATTACTACTAAAACATATTATCAGCGAACTTGTGTTGCATTTTAAATAAAAGTTTGCACGTATGATGCAGAGCAGTGATGCATTTACGAACGCACCCAGAGTTACTTGAGAACGACAATAGGGGAATTATTATTCTTGTTTAAAAGCCTTAATTTATTACGGCACATTAAAAAATTATCTTCCTATAAATTAATCGCCAAATTAACTTACCTCTAAACACAACATCAGCTTTCGGCAAGTCTACTTGATAGCCAAGAGTTGCAACGGATTCCTGCATTCTTAAACTAGTTTCAACTTCTACACCAATTTGTAATTGTTCGCTGGCCTTTTGATAGTAGCAAATATGTACGCCGCCAGGTCCTAGAGTTCCCGACCATGTTGAATCTCCATTGGTATAACGGCCCACAGCAGAAAGAACCGCTATTTTTCCACCTGGAACATTGGGGCCATATTGATAGGCGAGCTCAGCTCCTAAAGCAATCTTCTGAGTTACCGATTGCAAATAATGACCAACAAAAACGCCAGAATTATTGAAAATATTGGGATTACCGACAGTCAGTGATGCGGTAAAATCATTACCACGGTAATCTGTGGTTAATTGGGCGGCGGTGATTTTTGAATCTTGAATCTAAAAATATATTATTTTTACAAATTATTTATATAAAAAAAAATATCGTTAAATTGATAAACACAAACCTGCGAGGCAAATTTACAACGAACACGTTGTGAAAATTGATGAATAACATTAGCATTCAAATTACCCGAAGGATCAATATCACCCAAAAGAACAGGAAATGCTTCCGAGGGACTGAATTGTTTAGTGCCTACATAAGTGGCTCCAAAGCGATAACCACTAGGCTGCGTACTGCACAGGTTAAGAGTATGCGATACTTGGAAGTGATTACTGAGCCCTTTGTTTAACATCACTTTAGCACCTTCAAAAGTCATGGCCTGAACGTCTAAAATAATTGTTCAATTCTTAATTCAGTTACAGAAGTACATACTTATGTATATAAAAAATTTATAAATTTAATGATTTTCCTTAATTTTCATTTACATGTTTGGAGGTTATGTCATCAGCAGCGAAAACCATAACCCCTCCTGTTTTATGTTTTTGTTTTCATTTTATCAATGAATTTACATACATACATACATACATGTACGTTCCCGAGCATACCTTTACATTTTTTATGTAATTCCTCAACTGTTCCAGGGTTTTCTAATTTAGTATCAACAACACTATCCACTGATTGATCACCGCTGGGAGCAGCTGGCTCAGGTATTCCCAATTTAGCCGCTTTGTCCAAGGATCCGGCTGCGCTGCTCGGCGTCGACGAAGCTGCCATTACATTACCCATTTTTATGTTTAACTTTTCTTGTGTTAAAGTTTTTGAGAACTTCTTATTTGCACCCACACACGCCGCGCTTAATTTTCAATAAAATCCTTTTCCACTTTTACTTTTTTACAATATTTGCACGTTTTATATGTTAAAACTATTCCAGTCACACCGATAAAAATGTGAAGTAATTTTTTCTTAAAGAAAAAATTGAAAGAGCAAATATTTCATATGACAATTGTGAGGTGAGCATGAATGATTTTAAACATGACACGTGCATGGTGAAATTGAAAAATTCGTAGAGAAATTTAGCCGCTGCTATGATACATACACATTAAAAAAAATATAGCCAATTACGAACTTTCTAGGATATAACAAACGTGTTTATTAACCCTGCGTTTACACATGCTAGTACCTTGCATGCAAGCTCTGTGTACGTATTATCAACGAAAATTTCGCACAAATGACCGACTGTCTTGCCACTTGCATGTTTACCTTTTAGTGCAGAGTTGTCCATAACATAAAAAAGTTTAATTTTAAGGGAACCAGATAGTATTGAACTTTATTCGTATTGTTTCAATGTTATTTATGTCTAAGAAATTAATTAACTGCTTGATTTATGAATATTTAAGAAAAAACTACTAAATTAGCTTTTAAATGTATTTAAAATTAGTAAAAACTCATGTAACATTACACTGAAATCCAGTTAATTTGTGCTAAAGTATTAATAGGGCAACTCTGTTAGCTAACTTTCCATTTACTTGCTACAAGTTCTTCAAGTCACTGTCTTGTAAAATTCCTTGGCAGTTGAGTTGGAAGTAGACTGCAAGTGCCGAAAGTGTAGATGTGTTAGTAAAAGAGTTTGAGTGTATTGAGTTTTTCGAACTTGCACCTGCACGTATAAATCCCAAGTAAGTCACATTTTTATTCTTTTAAAGCCCGGTACTAAGTTCTTGAATTTCAAGTTCGTAAATTCACATTTATTTCTAAATGGAAAAATAAATAATTGTGTAGCCTTTTGTGTAGAGTTAATATATTAAAGACTGGTAAGCTCTTGCGGAGATTCAAGTTTCCATAAGAACTGTACATAAAAAACTTACGGAATTTCAGGTTTTGATATTTCTTAAAGAAATGTCCGCTTGCTAGCGCGGACTTCCAAGAGAAAATTACACGGAATTTCAGGAGTTTCTTATCTATTACAGGGATGCTATAACTATAAGTGGAGACTTTTTGCCGTTATCTTTCGGCTACACGTTCAATAAATTTCTTTCAATTTTTTCAAACATATGGTTTGTCAAAGTTTGCTAAAATTGAAGTTTTTACATAGGCTGCAAGCAATTTGATTTTCAATTTTATGTTAAAAATGCCGTCGTCGAGGAAAATATTAAAATTTTTTTATATACATATATTTTATTTCAGCAAAGAAAATTACTTCTGATTTAAATTTTTTACAAACACAAAAATTATTTTAAAACAGCTGTTAAGTTGAAAGAAAAATTGAATGAAGTGTTGAAAGAAAAATTGAAGTCTACCTGGTATTCAATTCCCAAATGTATGAGTGTGGTAGTAAAAGAGTGTGAACGTATTGTACTTTGAAACAAAAATTGAAGCAAAAGTTGAACGTGTAGCCTCCAAGTTAAATGAAACAAAAAAAACACTATTGTTTGGTTACGGATTTCTTTACATTTGATATTTTTTGAAAGATTTAATTAGTATTCTGTATATAGTATATAGTAGTATATACGTAAAATTTAGCTTATTAAGTGATCTCCTGAAAAACTGTTGAATTAGAATAAAGGAAAGATCTTAAGTGCAGTTTAGTGAGGTATGCCTGGGAAAAAGTAGGCTATGTGATATAAAATAGAAAAACAAGAGCAAACTACTAAGGAAAAAAGTTGGTGGTGACCCATATTTTCCAAGTTATGGACCTTTGAGCTTTTCATAGGAAACTGTGAAGAATATGTTTGTGCAATAGAAAATTTAAAAATTACAAGAAAAAATTTAATTAAAAAAATTAGATAATACTAATATTTCCCGAGTTGTGGGTTTTGACAGAAAATTGTGAATAACCATTGCGTTTCTGAATGTATTATGTCAATATTTATATCAATTAAGAGCTGTGCAGAGAACCTTTGGTAGGAAGCATCATTTTGGGAGATATTATATTAAAAGAAATCCTTAAGCCCGACTGAAGACCGTTTGGGAAATACCACTGTTCAGAAAATTCTTAAGACCGTCTGAAGGCTGAATATCTCAAGAGTTTTTAGTTAGCAGCACTATTTCATGAAATGTCATGGTGGAAAATTTTCTGAATTTTTTTTTTAATTTTCTATCACGAAATATTTTTTTTGAGACACTTTACAATTTCTTAGGAACATTTTAGATAACGTGACCACATTCCTGAGAAAGAAAAGGATAACATCAACAAAAATATAAAAATTACTTTATAAAATATTATGTTCATATACATTCAATAATAAAACTTAAAAATTTAAAAACCCCGACAAAGTTGACGCTGTAGCAAAACATAAAAATAGAAAAAATCTCAACAATATCACAGTCCCGTACACATTAATGTGTAGTTTCTAGACAAGACTTGCTTGCATTGTGGAAACTTCACGTAAGCTCACCAGGCTACACTCAAAACAGGTAAGCCCATAAACAAAAAAAATTTACATATAGAGCTTGGTTGATAGTAGGGATGGGCAAATGGAAAAAATGTATCGATATATATCGTATCGATATTTTTGAACAGCAACGATATATATTTTTTTAAAACATCGATATTTCGATATATCGATATTTTTTGCCCACAAATGTTGCAAAAATCTTTTAAATTTAAAATAAATACACATACTAAAATATCGTGCCATAGCTGCCAAAAAAGTTTAAACGACATCATTTTGAGAATTTAATATTTTGTTAGCGATTTTATGCTATGTTTAGACGACGAGTTGAATCACCTGCTTCGCTCTCTGAATCATGTTTATGAATCATGCTGTTTAGACTACGCATTCGTGCTTCGTGTGCATCGTGCCAATTTAATGTTTTTCGTACTAGATTTAGAGTTTTTTAATTCATAACAGTGCGGAATTTTTCAAATTGTTGCTTTAAAAAGAAATTATTGCCTTTTTTTGGTGCTTTTCACCTTTGATTTTAGTGCGTTTTACAAATCTACTAAATATTAATTTGTTAAAGTGTGGTGGCCTTATTTTCACTTTCAAAAACTATCTGCTTTCACCCCTTTTAGACATGCAAAGTTTCCTTTGCAGAATGTTAATTCAGCTTGGTGAAATATGAAGGAAGAAAAACTTTATCTTTCATAGTGAGAAAAAAGAATATATTTCTAGAAATTACAGAGGATACCATACACGTTATAAAATAACTTAATTACAATAATCTAATTACTAACCACTGAGGGAAGCAATGTATTGCTTTCTTGATAACGAAAGCTTCCAAAAATGCTTCTGAAAAATACTAACGTAAGGCTCTCTAACAAAGTGAACAAAAGTAAAAAAATTTACACCAGTAACTTTTGCATCTGAGTACACAAAAACTACACATTATTGCTTCTGTAAAACGAATTAGTAAAGCAAAAAATTAACGGATTTTTGGAAACTGAATGGATTGCTTCTAGCTGGCTTACAAAAACTCTTCTGGGAAGCGGCAATTTTTGCTGGGATGGTGAAATTGAAGAAATAGAACGAAGTATCAGAAATTTAAGGATACATAAATGCAAAAATTTGCTCAAAACTGATAAATTTTGGAGTGAAGTTTATAATTATAGAAATTCAACTAATCATAATCCATTTCTAATACTGTCAATATCTTCTCTAAGACTATTAAAATTACCATGTTCAAATGTTGTAGTAGAAATGACTTTTAGCGCTTATAAATATTTTAAAAGTAAGTTAGAAATACAATAATGATTTTATAAATCAAATTGTTTCATTCATATAAAATACGGTCTAAAAAGAAAAGGCTTATGTTGTTCAGAATGTAACATACTGAACCATGTTCATGTAAAAATCTAATTGTTTTATTAAAACAGTTTTATGGCCAGAGGAAAAAGATGAAACTGCATTTCTTGAAACGAGGAGTATAATTCTCGTTGATCATCTTTTGTTAAAATAGTACACCATAATTGGAGTGTCTTCCCAAATGAACTTGCAATTATTTTCCTACTCATATTCTACTTATAAGCAAAATCGAACTATGGCTCGATATAATTGAAATTATTATCGGGCCTGTTCTGCAAATCACGACATGCCAAATCACGGTGATTTCTAAAAATTAATAAAAGCTAAATCATTGCTTTTGTAAATTTTACGTTTTATAGCTTTGGAAGTTGGAAGAAATATGCTATTATAAATGAAAAAAAAAGTTAAAACGCAATAAAATCTCATTACCAAGGCAACTATTAATAGTTTACTTTTGAAATCACGTGATTAGAAATCACCGTGATTTTCAGAACAGGGGGGTATTACAAAAACCTATGAAATGTAGTAAATTTAAAATTGTAATTTTTACTAATTCAATACATTTATAATTAGCCATATGGGCTTTCTCTGTATTGCAAATAAATAGATAAATATAAAAAAATAAATAAAAATATATTTATGTACATACATATGTACATATATACGAGTACTTATTTCATTTACTGCTTTTTTATGAATACACAGTGGTTTTTGCTCTGAAAAAGTTGGCATCACTGTTCGCGTGGCATTTTTTTTATGTATATTCACACAAACATACGTATCATACGCACGTCTATACATGCATACACATAAGCATACATACTTTACATAAATTCCACTCATGCGAAATCTTGTTTTTGAAGGCATCTCTATATTTTCTTCTTATTTTTCCTTTTTATATTATTCATAACTTAATTAAATTTATTTATATTAAACTCACATCTATGTTTTTGGTTTGTTTTTATTTGTTTACAAACACACACATACACATATACCTATTTTGTTTTGATAGCTAGTTCAGATAAAGTGGCGATTAACTGCGATAAAAGTTAGAGAAGATACCAATTTTACGTGCTTCGCAAGTAGATTCATATTGAATCTACTTGATTCGCTCTCATAATTTTGTATGGCGAAGCAAGTGGATTCGGTCATGATTGGGGCGTGAAGCATGAATAGAGAGCGAAGCACGTACCGTCTAAACATAGTATTAAATGTTAACATGCTTATTTATACAAATTATTGAGGCTTTGCAAAGCTTTTTAAAACAGATTTCCATAAAAAATTTTCCTTATTGAACCTTTAGAAAGCCTTAATAATTTTTATAAATAAGGCTCTTAATAATTGTTTTATGAATGCTCAGTGTTGAACACTTCAAACTTCATCATTGCAGAATACGAGAAATATGTACTGGCCATCCATTAAATAATGATTTAATATTTAGAGAAATCGCGAAAAACTATCTAACTTAAATTTTAATGAACTCTAATAGTGAAGAAAACCAAAGTTAATATTGAGCTCCTTAAGGCTTCATTAGTCCTTACTTTCTGTTGCCGTTCTGTGTCTAAAGGCAGAATTAGTCTTTACGTGCTGTTCTGTTCTGAATCAGCTGTTTTGTTTCTCTTCAATTGAAAGTCAGTATGTGTGGTTAGTTTTTCCTTTTTCGTTCTGTTCTGTTGCGGACAAATCTGTAGAAAATAGAATTCAACGTTAAGTAACAGCAAAAGTGTGTATGTGTTATTGTGTTGTGATACTTTGTATAGGTTGCCAGCTGATTCTTTTCACAGAAAAAGTAATTGTAAAATATTTGATACAGAAAAGAACGGCACAGAACAGAAACGAAAAGTAAAGACTAATGAGGCCTTCAGTTTTAATTGTTACTTTTTCTGTCATATGTTTCAATATAGTTTTATGTTTTTCTGGTAAAAATTTAATTTTTTCAAATTCCTAAACCTTTCGAAAGGGTTTTATTTCACTTATGCTGACACCTACTACATACATTACACTACTTAATAGTTTTTTGATTTTCACAGGTTGAACCGAAACAGAATATAACGAAAGAGAAAAACTAACGGCTTGTATAAAATTTCTATAAAAAAAGAGTCATCTGATTAGTAACAGAACAGAAAGTAAAAACTAATTCTGCCTTGAGACTTATACCCACACCAAATTTTACATTTAGCTTAGTTAATAAATAAACGTCACCTCGATTAGTGGGGTCACCTTATAGATGCGTCTTTTCTGTTATGAAATTTCTCTATTTTTGGTTCGCATCACTAGCAGTCATGCCAACATCCTAGCGTTAAAATTTATAGAGCTCTTAAAAATATCGAAACCCGATACTCGTAAATTAGAATCGATGTATCGATATATCGGTTTTTGAAATATCGGCGATATATATCGATATTTATTTTTTCAAATATCGATATTTCGATATATCGATATTTTTTGCCCATCCCTAGTTGATAGTAAGAGAATGCAAAGTAAAGTGAGTCTATATTGTTTTATTGTTAAAAACCAGGGACCGTAACTGTTATAACTTTTATCGTAAAAGTCAGAAAATAAAAGTTATTTTTTGACTTTTATTTTTTCGAGCAGAAATAAAAGTTATTTTTTGACTTTTATTTTTTTGAGCAAAAATAACAGTTATTTTTGACTTTTATTTTTTCGAGCAGAAATAAAAGTTATTTTTTGACTTTTATTTTTTTGAGCAAAAATAACAGTTATTTTTGACTTTTATTTTTTCGAGCAGAAATAAAAGTTATTTTTTGACTTTTATTTTTTCGAGTAGAAATAAAAGTTATTTTTTGACTTTTATTTTTTTGAGCAGAAATAAAAGTTATTTTGTGATAAATTCATTATATTTATTATAAATTTTGGCGCTTTTGCAATAGTGAATCGTTAAATTTACTTATTTAGAAAAGAATATTTGGAATATTAAATAATAATTTCTTTGTCAAAGGGGTTGAAAACACAAAAATAACTTTTATTTCTGCTCAAAAAAATAAAAGTCAAAAAATAACTTTTATTTCTACTCGAAAAAATAAAAGTCAAAAAATAACTTTTATTTCTGCTCGAAAAAATAAAAGTAAAAAATAACTGTTATTTTTGCTAGAAAAAATAAAAGTCAAAAAATAACTTTTATTTCTGCTCGAAAAAATAAAAGTCAAAAATAACTGTTATTTTTGCTCAAAAAAATAAAAGTCAAAAAATAACTTTTATTTTTGCTTGAAAAAATAAAAGTCAGATTTTTAAAAAGCATCGTATTTTCTGACAATTTGGTCCAATACTTGCAAAATGGTATACTTGGTTTCATTCTCCGACATTTCCTTGAGGTTGCTTTTTTTAATCAAAAATTCAAAAATAACAGTTATTTTCGGTCCCTGTTAAAAACAAATATAAACCATTCTCTTAATATAAAAGATGACAAAAAGAGGACACAAATGTTATAGATGACAGGGAGTTAAAATAGATGATTGTCCTCTAAAAAAGAGGACGTACTTTAGAGGCCAATAACTCAGGAAATATGGTTCGCCGCAAGCTGTTATATATAATATATTTTCTTATTTTTAAAATTTCTATCAGATGAACTATCTAAAATTTATCACAGTTTTCGGAGCCCCTAAGCTCGGAAAGCATGGATGTACCACATAGGGTATTTTTAATTTTTTTTGAAGCTGCTTCACAAAAATACATTTTCTATCAAAACTTTAAAGATCAATAATTGGGGAAGTAACAAATACGCAGCCAATTCCTTTATTTCACGTTTTTCGTACCTTGCACTTTTCTAAAAAATTTTTTTGAGGTTTTTTGCATTTTCTCTTGAAAAGTTCAGGCTTTATAGCTCAGAAAATATCAGGGGTCAATTTTTCTATATAATTTTTTCTTATAAATCAATTTTCTATCACATAGGCCCCTTTTATTTTTTTGGAGCTGCTTGACTTGACTAAGCTATATTAATGCCAAGAAATGTCCTGACGAATTTGTCCAATCTGTTTTCTTTATTGACTATTTTTTTAAGTGTATGCTATACTCAACTTCTTCACAGTGAGATTACACGAGACATAACAAGGCAAATTCATTTCCAGGTAATATCAGGATTACAAAAACAATGAAAAAATACAACAATGAAAAAAACAACATGGGCTGCAGTTCATCCAAAACTTGAGATATATATTTTCTTTAACATAATAATAATAAAAATTATTCACATAAATTTGAAAATATTTCTCCACGGCAGCTACCACTAACAAAATTTGCAACGTTTAGCACTTTTCACAATTTTTTAATAGTTTTTTCATATTTTTAGATTTATTTTCACAGAATTTTTTAATAAAATATTTTTTATATTGAATTTTTTTAACATTTTCTTTTAATTTCTCTTTCGTAAAAAATTTTTGAAGTTTCGGATGAACTTTAATTTGAAAAAAAATAGCTCAGCTGCATTTCCGCTACTACCTTGTGAATGTGCCTTGAGACATAAGTTTGGAAATTTTTGTGTTGGCAATTGTCAAAATCTGTTGCTAACACAAAAAATGACTGTGTAAACCTTAAATGTTACCCCCCTTCTCGACTAGCAATAAATATGTTGGCAATATAGCAATAACGCCGGCAGAATAACAGAGCAATATTGCTGATTGCTTTACTTATGTTAAGGCTATGGGAAATTGTAGCTCACAATATGGTAAAACTCAACAGGAAAGGTGCAGAACAAAAATAATTCACTTGTAAACATCTGCTTAATCGAACGAATTTTTATGTTTATAAATTTATAACAATACAAATTATTTTACTACACACGTTTTTAAGAGACTATTTTCCTATTTTATTATGCATTCATATGTATATTTTCCCAATTTCACTAATATTATATAAATGTCAAATGTAATACAGAAAAGTCGAACATAAATTAACACCGAGTTTGACGTTTCACGCTTGCAATAATTGTTAACGAAAATGCGTTGACAATTATTGCAACATATATTGCAAGTTCCTGCAATGAGCTGTCTCCATTAGCAATAATATAATTTTGACAACTGCTGCAATATATGTCGACATATTTATTGCTAGTCGAGACGTAGGGTTAGAGTTCGAACACATGTTTGGAAATAATTGCTCAAACACAAGTCTGAGCAATTATGTTAGGACACAAGCTGTCAAATTTACCTTTTTCGTAAAAAAATAATTGCGTAAAACTAAAAATAATATGAATTAGGCTACTGTTCGTAACGCTTTTTAAGCCAAATTACATGTGATAATTATTAATGAACAAATAACATCAAGTTAGTTGTAAATATTCTGACAACAACACATAGTTGAACGGAACAGCCAGCCGTTTTCGAAGGCCACTAAACCTTCCTCATCAGCGTTCTTCTGTGTTTTGGTCCACCGTGTGTGGTGTCAGTTGATGTAGATGTCTGCCCTATATATGAAACTTTATTGCAAATGGAATATGTGAATTGGTTTGGCAAAAATAAAAATATACTTAATAGTAACAAACCAAAAAAGTTTGTCTTAAGTAGAACAAAAATAAGCAAATTAACAAACATGTGCATAGTTAGTAAGGAACAAACGACAATGGTAAGACTGTTGTAATATATATGAAAGATGGTAAATTGTTGAGCCTTCATTACCAAACATATATATGAGCAAATTGAAAAATGCAATGAATCAAACCAATTCACATATTCCATTTGCAATAAAGTTTCGTATATAGGGCAGACATCTACATCAACTGACACCACACACGGTGGATCAAAACACAGAAGAACGCTGATGAGGAAGGTTTAGTGGCCTTCGAAAACGGCTGGCTGTTCCGTTCAACTATGTGTTGTTGTCAGAATATTTACAACTAACTTGATGTTATTTGTTCATTAATAATTATCACATGTAATTTGGCTTAAAAAGCGTTACGAACAGTAGCCTAATTCAATTCATAAGAATTTAAGAAACAAATACAGTTCGAAAAATAATAATTAACTAAATATAATATGTTTTTTATAAAAAAATCAAGCAAAAGAACAAAATATATGCTCTGTGGTAGAAGTATTAAAAAATCAAAACTTAAAACGCACATTTTGCATGCAGACGAAAACTTAAATTTTGATTTTTAACATATCTTATATAGACGTATAATATTATACGTCTAGCCACCCCTTAAAATAAGTTTGAACACAAACTTTTTTGTGACGTCATTCTGCCTTGATTCTGCCGACGTTATTTCTTATGTTCAGAAATAAAAATTGCTCGTCTATTCGTACTGTCAAGCAGTGATGCAAAATGTGACACAATCGGGCCATTTGTGGTACTTTTGGATGTTTGATGGCCATGTGGCACTCTCGAGGGTATGTTGGCCCTTTCAGCTCAAAATTTAATTAATTCCTTCAAACCTTTGAGAACGCGTTTTAATTGAGTTTTCTCTGTTTTAAAAACTACTTTTATTTTTTGAGATTTTTATTTATAATAGTTTCCGAAATCTGCGCCAGATCAATGTTTTGAGTGGCGAAGACAATAGTATTGTACCACCTGTTATTAAACTTTTTCAAAAGTAAACAGAACAAGTAAATAATGAACATAGGGCAGTATCGCAAGTACCAGAATTTAAAAAGCTCAAAGATTTAAGTAGAAGTAAATTTTGTAAAACATTTCTACCATTAAAAATCGTTTGCATACAAATGTATACATAATTAATCAAGGAACTCTTTCTATCCATTCCTCAGCATGTGTGGAAAGAATCTTTTCTTTCTACTGAAAATTTATATTGAAATTCGCTTTTGTTTTCAATATAAATTTTCAGTCGAGAGTTTTCTTTCGATATCGCTATAATAGAAGAAAAAAAATACTGTGTCATTTTTAATGCAATTAAGAGATTTAATGAAATCCAATTCTAATAGTTGTTATGATGAAGATATTTTAAAACTTAACAAAAAAAATGATTTTAAACAGGAGGAATATATAAAATAAAATTAAAATTACATATGAATGTTTTTTAACTAAAATTTAATTTTTAAGCAGCATACATACATATAAAACACGTATTTACTTTAATTTAATAAAAAAATACTTTAATTGAATTTTTATCGCTAATTTCTGTTTTTTGCTCTAAACAAAATAAATCACATGTATGTATTATATTATTAATACATACTTTTGTTTTTATTTAAGTATGTATAGTTATTAAAAAACTTTTTTGACCCTATTAAAGGTATTTTGGCCCTTTTAAATCGTTAGTTTGGCCCTAAACTGAAAAACTCAAAATGCATCACTGCTGTCAAGTACATCATGGAATTGTATAAATTTCACCTTTGTTTTCCAACACTGTTATTCTATCATATGTAATCAACCGCTGGTTTAAAACCAGAAAACCAAATTAAAGGCGCAATAAATTGTTTGGTGCCAAGAAATTAATTTCAATTTGATTTCTCTTAAAACGTAGTGTGTCTTAAAATAAGGCTAATAAATGCCACCAAAACGTAAACGAATATCATCAAAGGTATGGGCAATAATATATTGTTTTCTATCATTTGAATTAAAAAAAAATTTATTTAAGACTTCTGCTTCAAAAAGAAGCAAGACTTCCCAAGAACCATCTGAATTAAATGAAGAGCAGCCTGTGTTGTATATCGAATGCTGTCGCTCCTGATCAGTGTTCAAAAGGCGGGCAGAAGCATTGCACCGCGACGTAATGAATTTGTTGAGTGTATCAGATTTAGAATTACAATTGGCCATTAACGTCGATGGGGCTCCGCGTCGTGGGTCATTTGAAGTTTTAGTAGCTACAACACCATCAAGTGATGTTAAGGATCGCACATTAATTTGGTCTGGTTTGAAGAATACACCAAGAGCTGCCAAATTTCCAGCAGCAGAAAACATTGCTGAAGATCTTAAACGTCATTTGAAATTGGTCGTCAAATCTGCTAAAGTTTCAAATGAAGTTGTTGGTAAAACTGACAATGTGGAAGTTGCATCCTCTTCCAAAAGCAATAAACGCGGAAAACCTACAAAAAAATAAGTGCCTGAATAAGTTTCCACATTTTTTATTCTTGACTTTTTAACTCTTATGAATTTGGTGGTGGTAAAACCTGTAAAAAGGAGCCTCACTGAACGACTCTTTTAAGTTATGTTAGGAAAAATTTATGTTGAAAACTTTTTGGGATTTGCTACCGAAATAATATACATATGTATGTAAGTATCTCGAATACAATAAAAAATGGCAACGACAAAAAACTATTTTAGTTTAATAATGCGTATTTTTTATCTTAAAATTAAGTGTCTAAGTAGGTACCTATATTACGTTAAGGACTGAACTCTATACAACTATAATTCTTAGGGTTTGAGAAAACTTGGGAACAAATTTAAAAAGCAAAGTTATGCCAACTAAATATGTTTATATGTAACTACAAAAAATATAACATAAATTAAAAATTTTTAAAAACACCCGAATACTTCTAGAAAACATGTGATATCTTCTAAAAGGCTGGACCGATTTTCTAGCTAGAACACTCGATCAAGTCACGCTTCTTTAAAAAGAAATGGCCCAGCCGTATGGCCTCTACGTAAACTCGTACAGACACACATACAAAACACACTACAAACTTACATCTAACACTAATTTTTTGGTCGGGGGTTAAAAAGAGAAATTCATTATTATAATGAGAACAATTGTAACAAAAATAAGAAGGCATTGTACAAGTCCCCATACAGGCATAAAATACATAGAAAAACACTATCACAAATTCTTGATGCAGTCATCTTGATAAAAATTATATGATTTGTGGTACCAATCAGTCAATAAACGACATCCGAAGGACTAAATCGTTCGGAACAAATGACATTCACCCTTATTCCAGTTGTCAATATCGACATCACGGCTATACAATGCCAAAAAGTTGGGACTTGTCAACTCGCCCTCGAGAACAATTTTGTACTTTTGACAGTCTATTTCTGTTCCCTAAGATCTAGAAAATAGCATGAGCCGGCCAATAGCAGTCAGTTGTTTTTGGCAACGGTTGGACAAGCTCAAATTTTTTGTTATTCTATTGACGTGACGTCGATGTTGACAACTGGAATAAGGGTGAATGTCTTTTAAACCTTAACACTGCTAAAAACATGCTTGACTAAATGTAAATTTAAGTATATAGAAATGAAGAAAATTAATTAATTTGTGGTAAATATTTTACATTCTTTCGTAGGTAACTGTTGTAATTTTCAGAACACGTATTATTTCATATATTTTATGCCTGCATGCATGAAGACTTGTCCAATGCCTTTTTAATATATTTTTTGACTATTGTTTTTATAATTGAGAACTACTTTGTCTTTTGTATAAACATTTCCTTTGGGGAGTTAAATATTGGAATAATTTATTTTAAAATTTCTCCCCAAGTTTCCTTAATCCCCAAAAACTATGGGTATATGGACAATGTTCCTTACCAATGCATAAATTGACAAAGTTATATTTGCAATAAATGTTGTTTTTCTGAAGAATTTTGGTATATGATTAAATTACGAACATTGAATATAAAAAGTTTATGACCACTAATGCAAATATGTATTGCATGTTTTTACATATCCCCGCTAATAATTTTCTATTGAAACGAAAAACAAACAGTTGCAAACGATGCGCCAAATAATAAATTTCTTTTGAATTTAATTACTCAAATGTAGGTGTATGAATAGAATTAAATAGTCCCAATAAAAGATAAAATTGTGTTATTTTTATTTAATAACTTAAACTCATTCATTGGAAGTAGAATTTATTCCGACTTCGATATCAACTGAAATTTCTTCACCAGCAAATGAATCGAGCTATTTTTCCTTCTTTTCAACTGACAAAGAATTAAACAAGCGATTTACTTCATTAGCCACCATTTTATCCACAATGATACCATTGTCATCAACAAAATTGGCACACGATTTAATACTCGTAGCTTCTCTTAAGGACTTCGAGTCCTTTACCGAAAGCACAAGTGTGTATTTATCATCATATTTTTTCATGTCCGAACTGGCTTCCCAAATTTTTTGACTTCCATTCGAAGACTTTTCCACGGCCACAGCGAACGTGCCCTTCTCACGGAATGTTGTGTGTAGAGTTAAAATACCCATTAAAACGAAGTAAGCGACAACACAGAACATAAGAACTGGCTTCGACTCAGGGAATGGGTGTGTGTAATCCCAGCCGTGGGCCAAAACTGCAACTCCTACAGCCAAAGTGCAAATAACAAGGCGGGTATTGATTAAACCGAATTGTTCTTTTAACTGTGGTCTGGTGGCAAATAAGGCATTCTTAACGGCATCGTCCAAAGCGTGTTTAACAGCATTAGCATCCCATTTGTTTACTTTAACTTCCTAGAAAGATGTGCATAAAGAAAATCTATTATAAAAATTTTTGCAACACCAATCCAATCAGATACACATGACGTGGTCTTTAACACCACTTGTTTTACGTTCGAATTCCATTATTCGCAACTTGTATTTAGTAACTCTACTTACGATTTCTTCCATTTGTTGCTTTTCAATACTTTTAGCCATTTTTATATATAAAATCCAATAAAATTATTATTAAAATGCAGCAAGATTTTTGTTTGTGCTGTATAAAAAAGTGACAACGCGACACACGGTTGATAATTTTAGTCAAAAGCCGCATATGCATATCGTTTTGTAGTTGCCAGACTGATAAAAGGTAAAATTGTTACTTGGTGAAGAATATCTGGTTATACGATTATAACAAATCCAATTGTAAATAATTTTTAAAATTTAAAATTACATACTCAAAATATATTAACCTCAACCAACACGATAATTATCCAATTTACTCTGAAAGAGCTGAAGTTAGTGAAGTCGGTTCCTAACGTGCCATAATGGCCAGAAAAGCTTAAGCAACATAATTTTCGAACTTAAATTTTTGACCAAAATCGATTATTTGCATTCGTAAATAATAGATTTTCGTAAGAAACCATGCCCAAAAATGTGTAGCTTAAGCTTTTTTTGTGGTTATGGCTCGATATGTAGAACTTCTAAATTGGCCTATATATTCTCCGGATTTTAACATAATGGAAAATGTCTCGGCTGGCTATTTCGTCGGTTGGTTTCTGGCTTGCGGCACATTATATTCAAAATACATTATGTCTGCAGCAAATCAGAAACCAACCGACGATTTAGTAAAGTATGCGACATTAAATGAGTCTTTAAATTTAAAGGACGTAATAAATATGACTAAATTGGTATAAGCATTTATTTAAAACAAAAATTATAAAGAAGTACAGGAATGTTATATATCCCTATTGTTTTAATAATTTTTATACAAGCTCTGCGCAAATGCATATCAAAATCGTTCAGAAAAATGACCAAGATTCTCAATTTCGCATGCCTCCTTTAAGTTCAGGCAAAAGGTAAATGTAAAATTTGTTTCCCTCAAGACCGATTAGAAAAACTTGATAAAATTTATAATTTCCTTTAGGAAATTGGCATCTGCACCTGACTCAGTTTTAGCTCCCCTTTCCCAGAATAAAGTTATTCCACGTGCTTGTGAATGGCTACGCTGTTAATTTTATTTTTTCTTTAAGCAAAAACAGATATTTTTCTTAACACACAATCTTATTGGTAAGGAAACCAAAAATTTTATTACTGATGTGCGTTAGTGAAGAATAAAACATTAATCAGCTCATCCAAATTTTTCTCTCTTTTCCATATTTGCTTATTCCCCGGCTATTTAGAATAGGAGGATTTTCCCCCGGGAACAAATGTTAGGGAAGAGAAAAAACTGCCCGGGAATATTTATAATTGAGCTGATAAGATAAAATGTTTGATTTTATAAGGCAAAATAAAAAATTTCAACATAAACGTAATGTACTCATAATGATTTTGTGCATTCGTGCGGTTATTGAAAATCATTACGATACCAAAGCAAATATAGTTTTTCCGAACACGGTATAACATTGTTAGATTTTACAAGTTGCCAGTCCCACGAGAACCAGGGGGTCGATTCTGTTTCTGTGAAATCGTGAAAATGAAAAATAAAATATCACTTCATTGAAAATGCTATTCTGATTTTAGTTTTTTATGAGAACTACCTCATAACATGAAGTAGGTAAATATTTTACACAATTTTCATTAAAATTTGTTTATAGTTCTACCACTATAAATAAATAAGTTAGTTATTTGGACATGAAAAAGTTGTCGGTATTTCTGGGCATAAAAATGTCCAGTCTGGTAACTATAATCACACGCATTCTATGTGCTGGTGATTTTGCAACGCTGTGCTGAATTGTCAAATTTTCTTAGTAGTGAAAAATTCTTATGAAGAAAGTGACAGGTCAAAAAAGCTAGGATCAGGTTTTTAAAATTCGTGGGAAAAAGAGACAACAATAGTGCATTTGTTATTAAGAAAGTATGAAAATAAACAAACTGAAAACGAAAATTATAAGAATGTGAAAAAGCAAAAATGATTAGAAAAGTTTTATAAAATTTAAATTTAATCATTTTTATGTGTTTTAAGCAAAAAAAAAAGTGAAATAAAAGGTTGCGAGTGTTCATTAAGTGTTTCCGGCATCTTTCAATGGCAATATTGCTGGATATAGTGCAGAAAACTTCATCTGGGTGAGAACGAGGAGTCTGTATTGGCCATTAAGGAATTCGCTCAACATGCCGGAGTTACATTTGTTCCATATATTGGGGAGTCTTACAATATTGTCTACAATTGATTGATTATCCTCAGGAAGATGTTTGTAAAGTTTATATCGATGCCTTGTCGACATTCATCAGTGCCACAAAACATTCATTGCTTTGTACAAGCAGAATGGCATACAAGCACATATATACATATGTACAAGGTGTTGGAAATGCCATTACCATACTAATTCCTAAATTGAATCAAATTGTGCGTGACGATAAAAAGGTTTCCCTTGTGCTTGCTACACTTGAAAGTTTCTCCTATATTTTGAAACACAATTCTCTGCCGGGTGAAAATTGAATGATTGCAATTTTGATGAGCCTGCTGGCGGCAATGACGACGAAAGTGAATACGAAGGTGCTGGTAATTTGCTGCCATTATTGGGTCAGGCTATGGAGGCCGCAAAATTCTCCATGTAAATTGTCGCATCTACGTTGGTAAGTAAGCAAAAATTCATGTAAATTTATAGTTTATAATAATTAGCACTTGCGGTTTTTAAATATATTTGCAGCAAAAAGCTAAGGATGAGAAACTGGATTCAAAAAGGGCCTTTGTACATAGAGCTTTGGCCGAATGTTTTGGTGCTTTGAAAAACTGCACCGGAAACTATTTCGATACATTCTGCTCGTCAAAATACTGTTTTCTTATTGGGTGAATTGGTTTTTTGTTCCGAGGGAAAATCATTCGAGTAAGTGTTAATTTTTTTTATTAAATAAATTTACACACAATAACTTAAATGTATATTTTTCAATTGCAGAGCATATATGTATATTTTGATGGCATTGTCTCAGGACATTTCCAACGAAAAGGAACCTGCCGCTCTCGATAATATATGTGGAGCAATTGCCCGCCTTACAAACTGTAACTTAATGGAACAAGTATTGCCAGTTTTGCTACAACACTTGCCATTACATGAACATTTTGATAAAAACTCTTTAATCTTTAAATGCTTCAAAGTCTTCGTGCAAATTATCCCGACAAATTCAGTGCAGTGGCTAATTAGAATCCATAAATAAAAGTTTTACTTGTAGTTATTATGAGCAATTCCTATCCTTACTATATGTACTATTATTTAAACACATTTGTTGCATTTATGTATAGACGTATATTTGACACAACACAAATGAAAAATTAATAAACCCCTCTATAATTTTTGTATTGTATAATCAAATTTGCTTTAATTATTGTTATTTTCAATAAAAAATTAAATAATCATTAATTGTTAATTAAGTAGATTTTGTCAAGTTTAATAATTTTAAAATGCGCTAAGTGTTGTTTGTAATAGAGGGAAAACAACCCCAATTTTATATTAACAAAATTTGAAGTGGGGACAAAAATAAAAAAACAAATCGATTATTTAAAACGAATTTAACAAAATCTTTAATTTACTAATAACGTGTGGTTACAATAATTTGTTTTGCACTTTCTATCGGTGTCAATAGACGCTTTGTTGTATCTTCCGTCACTAGTTCCGGACAATTGACCAAGAAACTTTGCATTACTGATAAAGCTCCTGGGGCCAGATTCCGCAACGATGAGTTTTGAAATGTTCACCAATTTCAGTGTTCACAATTCAGCACACTTTTTCCAGTGATAAATTTTGACGCTAGTGTTCACTATAACTATCAAAATTATTCATTCTCACCGTTGAGGATGCACAAAGCAACAAGTGTATACTGGAATTGGTGAACACTTCAAAATTCATCGTTGTGGAATCCGGTCCATGCTCGGCATTCGAGTGTAACTTGCCATGTAAATGAGTCGCCGTGAGCCTTTTCTGACTCCAATTCTTTGCTGGAACGAGGAAAGAGTGGCGCCACAACAGCAGCAATTTGGATAATAGTCCCTTCATTGACGAGAGATCCCAGTCATTATGAATCCAATTAACAACCAACCGGCTTGGGTACGATTTAGCGACATGCGACTCGTGTCGCATTAAATATAGTTTTACCCTTGGTATGTTGCCGCCAAAGTGCAACTGTAACCTCATACCGCCTCCGGTGAAGACCGCATTTGCTCGAGGGCATCAACAAAGCTATCGATAAGTGGTGTTATTATACTTGGCAGTCTTGGGCTGCTGCACTTGGATGCACCAATACAGCACAAGTCGTATCAATGGCATGCAGAGTTTGATCAGCCAGAAGGTTTTGAGGTCTTGTGCCTAATACCATAGAGCCCAGTTCTTGCAACGCACACACTAAGAAGTGTTGACTGAACAGTGTTTCCTGATTCGAGTCCTTGGCATTTTCGGGATTGAAATCAGAAAAGTTTGCCAATTTCCCAGAAAAAAGTTTGCCAAATTTCTGAAAGCAAAATATTAATTAATACATATATTTCTTGTAATTTTTCAATTGAGAATTATACTTACATTAAATATTAAGCCAAAGAATGGTTTCCTGAAAATAAACTGAAAATATATCCAACATTAAACACAAATTCATAAAATTAAAAAATTTGTCACCCTTTTACTTACCAATTAACACATGAATAAAAGCACAAAGCATAATCACAAAACAAGTTAAATTTTGTTGCGCTAGAAGCAAAATCAAAGCAAAATCAACGCCAAAATTCCGGGGAGAGCGAGATAGGTATAAAAACACAAAAATCTTCCGTCTCGTGTCACTTCTGTATGTTTTGTGGCGTCCGTTTCGTTTTTAGCGCGGAAATATTGTTCGTTTTCTAATTCATATTTTAAGTGTTAAAAATATTTTTTCAAATTTAAAAAGAGTCGAAACCAATAAAATAAAGTGCGCGTTACGATATTTTAATATTGTTTGCATGAAGTGAATTAATTTTCGTGCATAAATCTGACTAAAGATTTTTGGTTAATTTGCTATTGAAGGAGTGAGTGAGTGTGTGTGTTCTTAAGAAAGCGTGGTTGGAAAAAAAAGTACTAAGTCATGTACTTGGTATGGAAAAATTAGTTTCCAATTGGCTTATGCCTTTGCTAAGGCAACAAAGAATTTTTGCAGATTCAAAAACCTACTAATGGTTTAGAGAATTTGTGGTCAATATTTAAGTGCGATACTTTACCTATATAGTTTCAAGGCCAGATAAATATTCAACATAAATTTCTACCATTACAAGTGTTGCCACATTCGGTGATTAATGCCGATATTTGGGTGTTTTTCTGGAAAATTGTGAAAATAGTGTGTGCGCTATAGGTATCAAATAATAAAAATTCCGATATTAAAGTTCATTTTCTATAATTTGAATTAATCAATGAAAAGTGTTGCAATGTTGCGTAAATTAAAAAATTTTTTAAAATACATAAAGTGAATTGTAAAATATTATAATCGGGCCCGTTCTAAAATTCACGGTGATTTCAAAAACAACGTACTAAAAGCTGACTTATCAGTGGGATTTTATTGTGTTTAAAGTTTTTATCATTTATAATAGAACGTTTTATTCCATATTCCATATTTATTAATTTTTTTTTGAAGTCACCGTGATTTGCATAACAGGCCTGAATATTAAATAAATTTTATATCATATACGATTATTCTGTAATTGATGTATACAAAATTAAAGAAAAGTTCATACACGTAATGGAAACATCAAAATTAAAAAAAAATTATCCAGTTGCCGTTTAGAAATATGTAATTCAAGATTTCCAGGCGATGGTTATGCGAGACGCAAGATTTAAAAAAGGTAAATTTTATATGTTTTTTATAACTTTAATTATATTTTATTCATTGTGCAACATAGCAGCAAAATTTTGTTGAATTGCTCAAAAAAAACATTCCTTTATTTAATTACTTCTTTTTATTATTTATTAAGGCTGAGTTTACATCTGGCATTTCTTGTGTGTCATTTGCCCAAAAAAGCGTAACCAACTAATTACTAATGAAAAACTGTTTGATTCAGACATGTATTTATTGATTTAAACAGTTTCCAATCATGTTGGATTCTATAAAATTGTCTATTAGTTATGTATGGAACTATTTGACTTAATAAACACATGTCTGAATTAAAATGTTTTTCATTAGTAATTAGATGGTTACGCTTTTTTACGCTTGTGTAGCACATGGCCCACAGATGTAAACCCGGCCTAACAAATAAATATAGGCTGTATTTACACAATTCATTGTTATTTCTTGTCCTTACTATCGACTACACATTATTCTTACCTTCAACTATGTTTACTTAATTCAATCTTAGTTGATTCCCACTGACTCGTTCTCAGTACCGCCTTTTAACCAATAAGTGCCGTTTCACACTATGCTTTTCTATCCTGCCTTGATTGAACAAATTTCTTTTTTTTTGAATCCGCTACGAAAAATCACGAACATTTACATTAACACTTTTCTTTCATATCTTTTTAATGTTTATATACACTCTTAAGGTGAAAGTACATAACAAGCGTTAGGGCGCGTGCCAGCTGTGGGCATCTGTCAAAAAAAGTTGAAATAGTGTTTTTGCATACAACAAGTTACATACATACAAAATTCTTTGACGCGTGCGCCGCAATAAATAAGAAAAACTTAAAATGGAGTAAAAATTTATTGAAGAGTTTGAAAAATATACAGTATTGGATAAAAAAGGATTTGAAAATGTTCCAAGTCCATTTTTCAATGTAAAAATAAGTAAAAAAGCTGATAGAAAAGGCGTTTATAACGCATGTTGTGTAACTTTCCATTTTTCATGCGGTAAAGTTTTCAAACGCACGATATTTTTAGACGAACTGACGCGTGTTATGTACTTCTACCTTTAATGTTGAGAGTTCGAAAAAGGCAAAGAGAAATGTCAAAAATACCCTAAAATTTTAATTTCTTGTCTTGTGTTTTACACCGCAAGTCAACAAACTAAAAAAGATTGCTGCAAGGGCAAGCATAAATGCCACAGTGCCAAATGCATATAATTCTTCTAGAATATTCGTCACTGACTCATAGATGTCGTAATCAAATGTGCAACAAACTTTGCAAGGCCCAGGGATGGCATTAAAAATTTTAAAATTGTACCAACAACTTTCAAAAATTTTACTTTTTTGACCTCAAATGTACTAAGATTTTTTTCTTCGTTGAAACTACATATTTTTATTAAAGTAATCGTCCTTGTTCTAGCTACCGAATCGTTTTCAAAAATTTGCTTGTAAGTTGGAATGTTAAAGCATATAATTAGCTACATCTGTTTAAGTTGAAATTTAACATACACAAATTAATAGCATGTTCTCTAGTAGCCGAATTTAGAAGAAAAATGATTTGGAAATGTACGAGTTCACAAGCCGTCTTAAAAAGTCGGTGGCGGCTCATAAGCCGGCTTGAGCCGACTGCCACTTACAGCCGCTTTTTATAAGTTTTTTAATCGGTTTGTTTCTCTGATGTTATATAAAATCAAAGGGTAGTCTAAAGTGTCGTAGTGTTATAGTGTTTGAACATTTTTCTTTGAAAGAAAGAAAAAAAAAATAAAAATAAATAATTAAAGATTTAATTGGGCCAGTTGGACTTTGTAATTAATATAATTTTTAAACAAAAGTTTAATTGACACAATTTTGATCAATTAAATTTGTAACGCATTATTTGTAATTTTCCAATTAAATGTGTTAACAGTAGAATTTTTTCTGTGAAGGTTTTTCCATAAAATTCTTAAGCACATTCTATATCTAAAATGCAAGGCTCACATGGATCTGCAAAAGGATTGACTTCTTTTAATCTTGTTATTTTGGATAAAATTTGATTTTATTGTTCACTGACAGCAAGTACGAATGTGTCATGAAGCTTGTTCCAAAAATATTAATATATGTATGTATGTATTTATGAAAGTGGGTGGAAAACTTAGAACTTAATAGATAAAAAAAATAAACTATGTAGTGGCTTGCATGCAATTTTAGGAAATACTAACTGGCTTTTTTCTCTCTCTTAAATTACAGAAATATATTTTTGCTTTCCTTGACACTCTTGTAATGCTCCAATTCACAGTTGCTATTTATTATTTAATTCATATTTTCAGTTTGGTGGTCGTAAATATGTTCACGTTTCGTGTTTTATGTATTTTATTTTTAAATATCATCTTGAATTGTAGTAACTTTTGTTAAAAATTCTTTTATATATTAAAATATCTTTTAATTCAATGAAAACCTAAAGAGAGTGCTTCATAAGTGCAACAAGAGTAAACGAAAAATTATCAAGTGTTGTTGGTTTTATTGTGCGGTTTGTTTTTGTTGCTGTCATTTTCAGCGTACTCTAGATTAAAGTTTGATTCTTTAGCTTGTAATATTATTATTTATTTATTTATTTATTTTTAAGGATAAGGAAAGAATAGTGTCAAGAATACTGTAAGTTACAAGTTGAAAGGTTGAAAATTACAAATAATATCAAGTGCTTGTAATGTTGCAACAACTATTTTAATTACAATTGCTGGTGTTATTTCTGTTGCTGATGGTCTTATTTGAGATGTAAGTTCTTCTTAATTAGTACAGCAGGATCTCATTAAAAAATAATTTTATATTCTTATGTATTTTTAATGGAATATTTTTTTTTTTTTTTGTAGTGCATGTTTTTATTTATTGTATCTTCAAATATGAACTAACAATAAGTGTTCAAATCTTAAATCTATAAAAAAAAAAAATTTATTATGCCCGACCAATGTCGGATATAAGTTTAGTGGTAGTTATTAATAAATAATACATAAGTAGTGATTAGTAACAAAAAGAAAAAGGTGTTTTCAAGCAGCTTCATCATCTGGAATGTTGAATATTAGGGCCCGTGTATCTCTCTTTTTTAATCGGATGTGTCCAGTAAAGTTCAAAATATTACGAGCAAGCGGATTAGGATGTGATTCGAGTTTTGTTAGATATTTGCCTGCGTATTTTGCAATTTCTTCAGTCACTAGTGGCATATTCAAATCACGATGTACATATATTTGAATTTTTGATGTAAAATTTTGTTTTGCCTGCGTTGAATTTTCTCTACATTTGAAGCTGAAGCAGTACCTCATAGTTGAATTCCGTAGCACCATATTGGCCTTAAGAGCGACTTGTATATTAAAAGTTTACAGTCTAGCCTAAGTGTAGAATTTCGACTAATCAGCCAATGTACCTGAGTTAATTTAAGTTTCATTTGATTTAACTTAGAGTCAATGTGGTGTTTCCATGTAAGTCGTCGATCAAGGTGTATACCAAGATATTTCACATGTGAATGTTGAGAAACAACTTGATTGTTAATCCGAATGGGGGAACAAGTATCTCTTCGTAAAGTAAATGTTACTTGAACACACTTTTGTTCATTTACCTTGATTCTACATAAGTTTAACCAAAGCTCCATCTGGCTAATGTGTTCCTGGAGTTTTCGGGATGCCTCATCAGGGTTTTCATGCATACTAAGGCAGGCTGTATCGTCGGCAAATGTGGAAGTATGGATACTACTGCTCACAGGCATATCACAAGTATAAATTAAATATAAAACTGGTCCCAGTATACTCCCCTGTGGCACACCAGATGAAATTGTTTCAGGCCTACTTGTAAAGTCTCCTTCCGCAGCAGTGAACTTACGGGAAATAATGTAACTTTCCAAAAGATTTAAAATGTTTATTGGTAAGTAAGTCTTCAATTTTAAAATTAGGCCTTCATGCCACACTTTATCAAATGCCTGGGAAACGTCAATAAACAGCGCAGAACAATACTTTTTTTCCTCAAAAGTTCTTCTTATAAATTGAACCAATCTGTGAGTTTGTTCAATGGTGGTATCACAGAAAAAAATGATTTTCATATTTGAATACGAAAATCGTTGATTCAATAAAAAAATCTTTTAAATTTTCTGTGATGACGATTTTTACAATATTGATAAATAAAATTGTAAGCATGTTTATTGGATATAAAGTCAATAAAGCGATTTAATGAATCAAAGAAAAAAATTGTTGGCTGAAATTTTATTTTCAGTGATATTTGTTTTAGTGTGTGTGTATGTGGATGAATGTCGCATTTTTTTAACCCCTTTTGATTTGCTTTTGCTTGGCTGCGATTAAAACTAAATGTGTTTGGGATGAGTCGAACCGGGAGTCTCTTGACTAATAGTTTAACATACTTACCACTCAGCTAAAGAGCAAATCGTTTTATATACGCAAATAATGAATACACGCAAAACATGATTTCTTCTGTTTCTTCTACATTTGCGCATTTCGTTATGATATAATCTAAAAATAACTTTGTTGAGAAAAAAACAAGCCACGACGTTTTTCGGCTACTTGTTGTAATTCACACGTATACAAGCCGAGCAATCAAAATAAACAACAACAATAGCACATGACCACGTTGGGTCAATCAACAAGCAAGATAAACACCAATACAAAGAAATTAAATTAAATGATATTTTAAAATGCGCGGTATTGATAAACATAATATTCAAGTTAATGACAAATATTATTGAATTTAAAAATTTTATTCAATAACATTGTTTGTTGAAAATAATTCTTCCATATTTTTTTCTGTGATGCTGACTTCTAAAACCAAATTGATGGTCTGGTATGCACCCACTACTAATTAGAATTGGGGACAATTTTGTTTTGAGCAGTTTTTCGAAAAGCTTTGACATTGTAGAATATAATAGAATTTTCTTAATGACAACGAATGACATTTAAGCATTAAATAGATGATGAAACTATTTACATATCGCTCATTTACTCAAAGAACGTCATAACTCAAAAAACCAGTTTTACTAGAAAACGAATTTGAAGTTTTTAATTTACACACAACTTAATGGAAAAATAAAATTATATTTTTCTTTCACGAGTTGAGTAAACAAAATATTTATATGAAATTTTTACTCAAGATGAAGAACGATATAAGGATTAATTCTGCATCACTAACTAAAAAAATCCACTTTTTGAGTTATGGCGTTCTTTGAAACACTACTTTTCGTTTAAAGACAAAACAATTGATCATCAATTAATGACTTAGTCATCGTTTATAAAAGTTGTTGCACTGTGCGACCAAATTTATCTTTTCCAAAATACTAAAGTTCTAATGAATGCTCCCGCTAGCAGACATGATGTGCTCAGCACTTCTATGTAAAATCCTATGGGAAACATCTTAGTAAAAATTTTAACCCGTTCTCTCTTCTCCATATGGTTTGAATTTTTTTTTGAAAGTGAAGTAACACTCAGGCAATGAGTGCCTACAACTATTACTAGGTATTATCTTCCTTTAAGAAAAGGAATAGTGATTGAGAAGACAGGTGGTGAAGGAAGAGACAGAGGAAAGCTTCATTCTTTTACAACTTTGCTTTTTATCTTTTCACGTTTTTAATAATGCAGTAATAATGAACAATTTAGCACTATAAAAAATTGTTTCCTATTATATTACATGAAAAAATAGGCACAAAAAATATTGAACTATAAGTAACCAGTTTCGAACGAAGGTATCAGAAATAAAAAATAAAGTAAATGAATCGATGTTTTTCGATATTTCAGGAACTGTTAGAGGAATAAATTCATCTGCAAATGGTGAAAGGGCATTTTCGTGCCTTACTAGAAACATACTATTTGCTTTGAATTTCTGCAATCTAATCAAAACAAAGACTGGAAAAATATAACCTAAATGTTACATTTATATTCCCCGTGAGATATGCCGCCCTTTTTGATCTATAAATATTTAAATTACAATGTGCAATAGTAAAAAATCCGCACGGTCCTAACATTATAGGTTCGATAGTAAATATTACCAAAGGGAAGTAAACCCCTATACTCACTTTGGCAATTTTGGTGACCAATTAATTTTTATGCACCTCAAAAGATTTCGAAAATCAGTAAAAAAATGAACTCCTAATTTTTTGCTAACAATATTGAGCAGTATAATCTGAACTCAAAAATTGTATTTTTTCACAATATTTCGACGCAAAATTTTTTTTCTTTCGAAAATTATATTTTTTTCTTTTACTGGTATTTATTTATTGTATCTTCAAAAATGAACTAACAATAAGCAATCAAATCTTGGCCAGACCAGTGTCGGATTAATTAATAATACACAAAAGTCTCTCTTTTTTAAGCGGATGTGTTCAGTAAAATTCAAGATATTACGAGAAAGTGGATTAGGATGTGACTCGAGTTTTGTTAAGTATTTGCCTGCGTATTTTGCAATTTCAGCAGTCACATCATATAATTAATGCACACTTCTCTGTTGACTTTCAGCAACACTTTTAGTAGAAAATGATAATTTAACATCCGAATTTATTTAAAGGATCAGTCATTCAAACCGACAACTTTTCGAACATGTTGACTGCTGAAATTCTCCGTTTTGTATAAATGCGTTCGCTTTGACTGCTACTGTTTATATTTTCAGAAGCAGTAGCGTAAGCAGAAGCAAAAGCAAATACACAAATTAGTAGTTCTTAAATGCTAACCAGAGTGCACTGTATTTTCTTAAATAAACATGTAAAACACACTTACGCGAACTGTTGTTAAATATCAACAATGCACAATGGTCTACTCAAGTGCTTTAGAATACTATCATATAAATCTAAAAAACTTTACATTGCACCGATAAATTAACGGGTAAGGCCAGAATTATATTCTAAATTTTTCATTAATATGTATAAAGCAAAAGTAATTCACAAAAATTATAAATTTCAAACTATTTAAAATGTTTGTTCTTAGGGTTCTTGACCTTGCCGCCCTAGGCCCGAGCCCCATTGGTAAATACGTAACTCCATCACTGATTCCGATATCAACAACTAAAAGTCTTTTGTGAACCTTCTAAAATTAATGATTAATATTAAGTAATAGTACTGATTAATAATATTTATTACAATAATTGAATTACAAAGTGCATTTTTGATAATTGTTAAGTTTTTACACACACATACGTATAAATACATACGTACGCATGAACATTACGTTAGTTAGTTTAAAAAAAAAATAATAAAAAAAGTATTAAATAACAAAAATTAAAAATTTTAAAAACCTCCGAATATGTACATATATCTAGAAATAATGTGACATCTTCTAAACGGGTGGAACGTTTTTCTTAAAACATACCCAGTAAAAAAAATTGGAAGTCATTCCAAAGGAACTACATTTTCATTGCTTCCAAAAAATCGATATTTTTAATTTGCCGATAGTTAGCAGAAAACCAAGTAGAAGTTTATTTTAGTCATACAAAACCTTGTAATTCCTCTCTAGTTTTAGAAATTACTCACCAGAATTTTAAAAAAATCGATTTTTTTGAAGAAACTTATGAATTAATTTTGGTCTAAAATTTTAAAGTTATTTGCTTAAATTTACATTAAATTACTGTTTCGCGCTTAAATTCCTATAAAAAGAAACTAATTGTTAAAATAGATAACTATTAGCAATTTTTCCTAGATAAAAATATTATCATAGAACACAAAAAAGGAAATTTTTCTTAAAATCGCTTCCAATTCGGTGACCAGGCAGCGAAAAAGAGAACTTCTTGCAATGACAACCCTATGTAAAAATCATTAGGTCGGATCGAAATTTGCACTACTTCCAGATCGCAAACTCTACATTTTCATGACTTTTTTGGAGTGTCATGTTTTTTGATCAAGCCACATTTCAAACAGAAAAAACTAAATCAAAATCGGTTCAGCCGTTTGGTCTGTACGTGGACTCGTACAGACACACATATACAAAGATACACAGACACACATATACAGAGATACACAGATACATACTACAAACTTATAACATCCCTTTTTTTTGGTCAGGGGTTAAAAAATAAAAATTAAGAAATTGCTGCAATCGAAAATTAATACAATTTCTGTATCTAATTTTTTTGAGTTGCATGAGTTGCCGTTTGAGCTAACGATATGTTTTATCCAGAGTATTTCGTTGCATGTAAAGGCGAGCGTGTGTGTAAATTTATAGCCAACATGTCTGTTTATTTATTTATACCTTGTTTTTGTTTTTGTTTGTTCTTTTTTAATAAAATAACATTAACAACAAGTTACATATTCATTTGATGCACGATACATACATACATACATACATACATACATATCGTTATCCTAATATAAAAATGCCCGAAATCATTATTTTTTGAAATCGAAATTCTTGCATTTTTGATGTACAGTTAAATTTCGATTAATCGGGCCTTTATTAATCGGTTACATCTATTGACCGGCATGTGGTTCTTTTTATTTTGTCCCTCTATTATCCGTGCAGCATTCATATGTTTTTTCATTATGTAAATCTAAATCCGGCGTTTCCCTTTTTTAAGTTCATACTACATACATACTTATTTGATTTTGCATTCTCTATGACGATTTGTATGTTTTGCGTAAAAATATGTGGTATATGGGAATCTGTAGTTACATAAATCGAATGTTTAAATAAAAATAAATAATAACAAAAATTAAAAATTTTAAAAACCCCCCAGAATTATCTAGAAAAGATGTGACATCTTCTAAACGGCTGGACCGATTTTCTTCAAACATAGTTAAGAACCTTCTCGATTAAGTCACCTTTCAAACCGAGAAAACTAAATCAAAATCCGTCCAGCCGTTTGGGCTGTACGTGGTCACGGACAGACACACAGATACACAGACACACACTACAAACTTATAACACCCCTTTTTTTGGTCGGAGGTTAAAAAAAATAAATTTCTGTATGTTTTAATATAACCTCTATTAACCATGTATTTCGATTATCCGTGCTGGTGCCGTGATCCCAATAATCGGGGTTTAACTGTATTAGATGTTCTTCAATTGATATATAATAAAACTCGATTTCAAAAAAATTATGAGTTAGGGCCTTTCTATATTAAGGTAACGATATCTATGTATGTATGTATGTATGTATTAGAGTTCGACCGATTAATCGGCTTCGGCTTCGGCCTTCGGCCAAAAATTGGTAATCGGCCAACATTCGGCATATGGCAAAAATCGGCCGATTAGCCGAAGCCGAATATTTTTCATTCCAAGCTTGAAAAATAACATTATTTTTGGTCGTTGCTCGCCGACAGTTTCTATTGTGTTTAAAGTTTTGAAAGAGTTGCTTTGAAATACAACCCTGTTGCTTTCTATTTTCTTTTACTTGGACGTTCTTGTGAGTGATCATATGAAAAAGCAATCTAGAAATTGCAAAATAATTTTATTTTTCTTGTTATGTATCCAATAGATATTACAGCTATTTCAGTGATCTAAAAAAAGCAAACTTTTTTCTTAATTCATATAAAATCTAAGTATCATTTTTAAAATTTAAAACATTCGGCTTCGGCTTCGGTTTTGGCCGAAGTTTAGGATTTTAGCCGAAGTTCGGCTTCGGCTTCGGCTTCGGCCAAAAAAAACGCCTTCGGTCGATCTCTAGTATGTATGTATGTCCATGCATAAGAGTAGAGGCAAAAATATTTTCACACTGCTATAAATATGTTTTATTGCAATAATGTTGCCTGCAACTTGACTTAGTGTTAGACAAGAAAGCTTAACGCTCATGAACATGCCAAATACCCGTCCTTTTCCGAAAACATTTTGGAATACATACTTACAAGTAGAAACATGAAAACAATATACCAAAGAAGAATTCCAGGAATTATTATTTTAAATGCAGAATACCTTAAGAGACATACATACATACATACATACATACATACTCGTACATGTGCATATAATATGTTTTTATATCTTACCTAGTGAAGGATATTTACAAGTTTAACTTTAGAATTTTCATGCACGAAAACAACAACAACAACAACAACAACAACAAAAAACGTAAAATGTAACCGAATAAAGTTAGAAAACCAAGTTGCTTTAGTGTTGGCAAGTGTGTGTGTGTTTTAACCCAATGAACACAAGATCAAACGTTTGATAACAAATCGCTCATTTAGTAAAACAAAAAGTGGTTTGCCAGAAAGCGAGTTTAAAGTTTTCAATTTACACACAACTTAAAGGGAAATTCAAGATATTTTTATGAAATTTTTACACAGTATAAATAACGATATGAAGATTAGTTCTGCATCATTTAATCAATTATCCCATTTTTTTAAGTTATGACGCACAGGGGCGGATTTTGAAAAAATAAAAATGGAAATAATTCTGCAATTTCTAAACGAGCCGTCCGATTGTTATGAAATTTCATACAGCATTTGAAGAGGTGTCATGAATATAATCACTTAATACAGCTAACTGCAATAATAAAAAAAAAACAAATAAGTAATAATTTTCTTAAAAGAATACATTTGTACAAATTTTTTTTATAATTACCTGCATCTGCTTACAACATATGTATAAAGAGTTTTCCGAGAAGACAGAGGTCCTACACAAAGGAATGCTATTAAATTCGCACTAATTAATATTTTCAGATGAAAATTCTCCCTTAGATTAAGAATGATGCGATTAATACATAAAAAGTAAAAACAAATAAGCCCAATTCACAATCTTGTGCAAATGGTCTTGCATCGTTGCATGTGCAAAATGGTATAGTATATTTATACTCACCACTAAGACTTGTTAAGTGGTGAGTAGCAATATATTAACCATTTTGCAAATGGTCTTGCATCGTAGCATTTGCAAAGTGGTGTAGCATATTTTTACTCTACACTAACAAAATACAAAAATATGCACTTGCTACACTTGTGTAAATAAACAATACCTAAAGGTAGTAGTATATATTTGCTACACCATGTTGCAAATGCACAAGATTGTGAATTGGGCTATAGAATTTGCTTTTGATTTCCCGGCAACTCCCAAAAGAATTTCATAAAATCCCAAATATGGGATTTTTTTCGTATTTCTGTTGTATTTCTCTTATATTTAGCCGGGCGCAGATAATATTTTAGGAAATATTTAAAAAAATATGTCTTAAGATGGAATAGCAAATTTTTCGGTTCCAGCTTTGGAATTTGAGAAAAAAGGCCTTACATTTGACATTTATAACAAAAATTGGTCTATTTCAAAACGATCTTGAACCTTTAATAACGAAAATTTTTAACAAAAAATTTCTTTATAATGTTTCTTGTAGTATTACCTTTTAAATAAATAAAAATATGGGGTTGGTATTTTTGCGATACTTTTTAATAATAGCGAAATAATCAACCCACTTTTTTCTGCAAAAAACGCAAAAAATCGACTGTTTCAAATTTTTAATTTAAATTGATTATAACTTTTGACTTAGTTGTGCTTTTGATACCAATTTCTTTTAAATGTTAAAAATTTTGTTTTTAACTCATAGTAAGTCTCTTTTTGTTTTAAATCGAACAAGATTTGACTTCTCCATTGGCAGAACAGTGGACCAAGGTTGGTAAAAAAGCCAAAATTAAAGTTATTTTTCTCGAATATTTCCTAAACTATAAACTAAACTGCATAAATGTACTTGGCATCGTTTTTAATTTTTCATTAACCTAAGGTTACCCACTTTGGGGCTTTGTGGCCCCGCCTCCTTTAAAGATATATAGTCCAAATTCCAGACTTAATCTTGATAACACCTCCTCAAATGCTGCCTGAAATTTCATAACAATCGGATTGCTCGTTTAGAAACTGCAGAAGTATTTCCAATCCCAAGCGTCACGTTGTTTTAGTAAACGAGCGAAATGTTATTCTCATTTCTTTTTAATCACTGTCTAGGCTTGAGATTTAAATTTGAATTGAAATAGATGCTTGTTTTTAGGAAAAGTTTTATTCTTAAGTTACACTGAAATCTTAAATTTAAATCCTCTTTTAAGTGTTTTTAATATTTATTTTTATGTGGCTTGTCTTCTTATATTCATATCCCTCTCATAAATATTTCTTGCACAGCAAATATGAAGTTGAATATTTGATAATAAAAATTGATGCTTTTTATTTGCTTCCAAGGTTTCTTTATAGAATTGTGCACCTATTCGGTGGCCATAAAATCGTTATAGAAAATTCACACCCTGATTGATGAGTTGATTTTCCGTTTGTTCAATTAGCTTTTGTAAGCATTCCAACACATTGACACTTTGCAGCAGTTTATTCGACATAAACTTGTGACGATATTTCGTTTTGGCTTTTTTAATTTTGTTATTGATGAGAGAACGTCGACAGGAATCTGAACGTGGTTGTGATTGTTTTTGCTGATTTTGCAATTGCGTTTCTTCAGCATCTTGTGCATTAGTGTGGCAATAATCAGGGGCAAGACTATGATTTGCTTCAGCTGGTCCTTTGACTTTTGCTATTGGCGGCGTAGGGGATGTTTTACGTCTTTCAACAATTATGCGATTTTCTAAAAGCATTTGTTCGACATAATTTGCTTCTTCTCGACCGCAATTGGTCTTTAAACGTTTCATTTCAATTTCCACAACTTGATCAATGTATTGAGAGCTTAAGTGTTGAAGGGAATTGATAGATTGCATTTGGAAATTTTGTATTAAGGATGTGCAAATATCCTGTAGAATATGGTTTGATATTATTTCTTTATGTGGCAGTTGTTGTTCTTGTTGCTGTTGCTCTTGTAGACTCATTTCAGTTTTATGTTTGTTCAAATTCTAATATGTATGTATGTAGTATATGTATGTATGTATGCTTTTCGTGTCCTTTCTTTCTTTGCTTTCTTAGTCTGTGCCAATGACAATGAGTTTTCGAATTGTTTGTAATTAATAACATGTCAATTTAGATGCGTAAATGCATTTTATGTGACTTAATTTCTTATCTAAATTGAACAGCTAGTGCGTAGTATGTATGCACTTAGGTATGTAAGTATGTGTGCATGCGCATATGCTGAGTGCAGAGTGCATGAGTCAGCGTTGCCAGCTGGAATTTTTTGAGGACACACTATCGCACACTAAACCATAAACAGTCACAACACAAAACTATTCATACTGTACAAATGACGCACGGATGTAACATAAAATCATGCATAACGATATTTAATATTGTTCAGGAAGACTGTATCGTTAAAGATTTGTTCAGTGCAATGGTTTATAAAAAAATCAGTGCAGTGCGACTATACGAACTTGAGCCTATATACTCGAATATCGTACCTAATGTAGACATTTTAGTTAAATTTCAAGTACACGGTAAACTTTTTTTAGGTTTTTGGTGATTTTTTTTAGTTTTGGCGCTTTTTTTAGTTTTAAAGCTTTTTAGGGTTCGGTACACCAAAGGTGAAAAGGAACCCTATTGTTTTCGCTACTCTGTTCGTCTGTCTGTCTGTCCGTCACAGGCTGATTTCTCAAGAGCAGTAAGACCTGAAATTTGGACAGAGTGTGTATAACTTTAGCCGCTACAACAACAAATACATGAGATTTAAAGACTAAAGGGTGTTCCAAACCGAGCAACGAAAAATGTTAAAATCCCATGTAGTATACATGCAATTGTATAGACACTTGAAATTTGTAAGGTTAGTGTATTTTTATACAGACAGAAATTAAAGGGTCTTCTAACAGTTAATGTAATTTTGACTGTATAATTTTGACAACTTGCTGTATCTTGGAAACTGTAAGAGCCAAACTCTTGAAATTTTCAAAAACGGTAAAACTAAAAAACCCCAAAAGTACAAAATCGCCAAACCGAAAAAATCGCCAAAAACCAAAAAAAAAAATCGCCAAAATGAAAAAAGTCGCCAAAATGAAAAAAATTCGTTTAAATTGAAAAAAAACGCCATATTAAAAAAAAAAGCTAAAAACCGAACGTATGGAACCCTTCGTGCGCGAGTCAAAGTCGCACTTTACTGAATTTTTTTTGGTGATTTTTTCGGTTTTTGACGATTTATTTTAGTTATAGCAATTTTTTTTAGTTTTAGCGCTTTTTTCGTTTTGGTAATTTTTTCGGGGTTTTGCGATTTTTTCGTCTAGGTGATTTTTTTATTTTTGGATTTTTAGTTTTAGCCTTTTTGTAAATTTCAAGAGTTTGTCTTTTACAGTTTCCAAGATACAGCAAGTTGGTTCAAATTACATTAACTTATAGAATACCTTCTAATCTTGATTTTTTAAATTTCACGGTTAATTGTTATAGTGTGCATAAAAATACACTAACTTTGCAAATTTCAGGTTTCTATATACATATAGTTGTATGTATATCACGTAAGGATCTCAACATGTTTCGTTGCTCGCTTTAGCACACCCTTTAGTTTTTAGCTGTCACATTTGTTATTGTAGCGGCTAAAGTTTTACATATTCTGTGAAACTTTTAGAGCCGTAGCTCTTACCGTTCTTGAGAAAATAGCCTGTGACGGACAGACGGACCTCGTAGCAAAAACAATAGGGTTTCTTTGTACCTTTGGTGTACGGGAACCCTAAAAAACATTTTGACAATTTTGAGTTGTGAATGTTTGATGATTTAGTGTGCTTGTAATGTAACTTGTTTTTATTCTGAATTTATATGTAAGCTTGGTGACCTGCTTTTGAATTGAAGAGCAATTTTGTCCTCATATACTTGGAAAAGCCATTCTGGGGAAGCCATTGCTTCCCCAATAATTGCTTTTGCACCTGCTAGAATTGTTCAAAGTTGTCTGTAATTATCTACATTAATATTACTCATGAAAACCACCAGTCGATAAGGGCAAATATTATTTGGAAAGCATTGAAATCAAATTATGTAAAAGAGGCATTGGCATTAATTGAAAAAATTGGAAGAAGCATGAATATTAGAGCATGCCGGTTTATGTAGATTTCGATGGATTTTTGTTGCAAACTGCAATCTATGTATGTACATAAGTGTGTTTTATTTTAATATTTTTATAAAATTTATGTGAACAGAGAGTTTTGGCACAGAATTTTTAATTGGAATATTTTTATTTTTGAATAAACTGCTAAAAAAAAGTCGTCAATAATCGAGCTACATAAGCTTACATAGGAATTTTTTTTAAATATAGTTACCGGCAACACTGGTATGACTACTTGTATGTAGCTTATCATTAACACATTATTAATGCCATTGACAGGCACAAAGGCACAGTGTGATTCCATAATTAAGTTGATAAAATTAAAATATTTTAAAACTAACAGCAGTGTATGTACTCGTAAGTATTTATGGGCGCAAATATTTATTTTACATGCATAAATAGTGAATAAGTTACTTGTTTTTTGTTTGTTTTGTACCCTTAATCTGCTGAAGAAGCTGTTCTTGTTTGTCGACAGTGTCTCACAGTGGGCGAGCACATTGTTTATAGATGAGTTTTTAAGATTTGATTGTTTTGTGTAAAAAAAATCCTTTGTAGAACTGTTTTTGCACTTAATATATACAAGGGTTAATCATTGGAAAAACCTGTTAAACAATTTATTTTTCACTTAATGATCGATCTCACTGACAAAACTTGTTTTGATGTACAAAATCTGTATACACACTAAAGTCCTGCACAAGACCATTTATAAGAAATCTTCTAAAACAAACGCTAAACAACACTGTTTGCAATAATTTGTCTCAGCTATTGCAGGTATAGGAATAAAGAAGAAAATACTTCGTGACTGAAAAATTTGTGATGCTTGCTTCTTTCTACGCATGGGCGCGTATACAAGCGTCATGCATGTACATACACACACGCGTTGTGTGTATGCTCTCTTATTTTTCTGCGCACACACAAACCCACACATGCATTAGCATTAGTTGTGTGCGCTTGCTTTAAAAAAACCTCCCTTAAACACATAATAGCTTAGAATCTACATATTACACACACAATATGGAAAATAACAAGCATACACGTATCAACACTATCTCTGTTGATTGTTTGTTCATAACAAGAAGTCTTCACGACATTGCTTGTTAGCACTCATATACACATACACCAATGCATCTATCGTGCTTTGCTTATAATATGACAGCATTTATTATTGGTTTAGCATTCTATGGTCACGAGAATACATTTAAAAAACAAGACGTATTTACATTTCAAGACTATTTACGCAGGTCTCTAATACACACAAGTCGTCTGTTTGTCTACCTGTTTTCTTTTTTACCCTCGTTGGGCAGTGTATGGTTTTATTTTTTTTTTCTGGTTGTTTATTTCCCATTTCCTGTAGAAGCATACTGCGTTTTTTAACGCATGTGTGCGTTTGGGTATATATGGGTATATCTTTACATTTATGTATCTGTTTATTTTCATAAAGTTGAATAGGGAATATGGCTTTTATAAAGACATGCTAAAGCATGTTATGAATAATTATTATTTGTGTAGAGAAGTATGCACACACATATACATATATGTATGTATGTATGTATATAAGCTAGTGCGAAATATTCTTGCAAATTTTTTATAGTTTACATTAGTTGCTAATCGATTCTAAGAAATGATCATGCTTACGTACTATGTATGTATTAGAGATGGGTGTGTGTCGAATTTTTCCAACACAACATGACGCGAACATGTGTACCAAGCCGCTCAACACTCACATAACATACATAGCACTTATAAAATTTATATAAAATAATTTCTTAATCAGGCTTGAGTTCAGTAATTTCAATTCTTATTGAATGAAATATTTTTATTAATTAATGTGAGTATCTCAAGAAAAGAAGAAAAATTAAACTAGACTTTATTAGCTGGGGGAAATACCGATATTTTTCTGGGCAGCCACGCACTTCATCAGCACCCTTGTCTATCTACTGGGGTAGAGATTATTATTAACATCAGCTATTTAAATTAAATTTTCTATGAAATGGAATATGAGAATTGATTGTGTATACAATTGAAGCACAGCCGCGAATAACGTTGTAAAAGACATTTTTTAAAAAACGAGTTTTTCACAGATTACCATTAACATAACTCTCTTGCGTTGTTCAAACACCAAACCATCCAAAGTTATACATCTTATCGCCGTCAAAATACAATTACAATCAGTCAGTCGGTGGAAAACTTTGTAAGTAACTAATAAAATCATGCAAACGAAATTGTCGAAAATAATTGATAAATGTAGCAGAGATACAAAAAGAAAAGTTAATGCTAGTTATCATTATTTTCGATAAGCTAAAAAAAATTTAAACGAAAAAACCAATCTTGCTTTAAAATACGTTTTTTGGCTCTCCTGAACAATTGTTATTTTGTCGCTTAAAACATTATTCGCGGCTTACCTTCAATTATTGATTTACCTTTGGTGAATACATTTGTAAGTATCACTATTCATTTTCTGTTTTACCATTTTCTTCACATTGGGGTGGTAGAAAATGAGATTTTGGGGGATAAGTACTAGAACGGTACACTTGAGGTCAATGCACCTAAAAGCAAAACTATTGGCCTCCCTGAGACAAAAAAATTCGCTATAACAAACTTTAAGATCGGACTGTAAATATGGAAGATATAACAAACAAAAAAAAAAAAACTAAAAAGGCGACCCCTACGCTCGGCAAAAAAAAATTGTCTTTTGATATGTCCATGGAACAATACTTTATATTCGCTGGTGTACGGAAAACTTTTTTTCTGATACGGTCTAATACATACATATGTATGTAATAATTATAATTTATTAATAAATAATAAAACCAATTTTGAATTTTTTGTTAGTTATACGGTTTTTCGTTTAAGATAACGATATATACTTATGTAAGCAAAGTATTTTGCATATACATTATTCATCTATTTGTAATTGAGCAAAACTTTAAAACAAATTTAAAACATACATATCGTCACCTAAAATCCAAAAGGCCGTAAGTACACTTTTTACTCTTGTTTACAGGGGAAGCCAAAATCCTTATAGATTTTAGACTATTTATTTAGTTAGGTGCAAAATTGAATAATGTATAAAATCGGTAGTTTTAAACATACATATGTGAGTAAAATTTTAGGGAAAGATGCATTTTGTTTAATCGCATTATAATCAATCAAAAAGTCTATTTTGAATACTTTGTTTGTTAGGGCCTTTTGGATTTTAGGTGACGATATGTACATATATGGATATGTATGTATACATGCATATGCATGCATCGACGTGCACTAGAAAACAAAAATTATGCCACAGATGTTATTAAATACAATAAAGAAATTTTAGGATACATACTTAAATGTGAATTTTAAGTAAAGAAAAAGAAGAATATAAAATCATAAACAAGGGTTATTACTTGTTTCAACGAAAATAGTGGAGTTAATAATGAATTGCGGCTGCCTGCGTTAATCGACAGATTTATAAAATGGGAAATGAAAAAACAAAACCATAAAATGGTTACGAGGTTTTACCTAAGTTCATATTGTATGTATTTATGGACATGTGTGTGTATGCATAAGCAGCGATTGCGGGATAGTGTTTGTGTGTGTGTGTGAGTATGAGTGCGAGTGTTTGTGTATTTGCATAGTTAGACATAAACGCAAGTGTATATACGAGATTTGCTAGTAGTAATTAAATTTGTATAAAAATAAATAGCAAAGCGACAAAGTCATACATTTCTCAAGTGACAGCTGAAGTGTGAGAACCTTAAATCGTTTGTTCACCGAAATTGAATAAAATTTTGTAATTTACACCATGAATTCTCCCAATGAAATTGAATACTATGTACCAGGAGTACATCCATCCACACCTCAGAATAACATAGAAGTGCCAAGATTTAATTTGGATGCTTTGGCTCATGCGGCATTTGTAAATCCGGAAAATATTGATGGTTTGGTTGAGATGGAAATTGCACGCATAAAGGAGAATTGGTCACGTAGCGAGGATGACTATGTCGAACAAATGCTTTTCGCAAATCCGGTAACTATTGAAAGGCGTCCCAACAACAACATTTGCCAGCAACAGTTCAGTGGCGATGATGAAGTGATCGATGTTGTCAACGTAGCTCCCACCACCAGCACATTTTTCCAGCAACAACAACGAGCAGAGGCATGTCGCCGTTCCCGTTACAACAACAAAATAAAAAAAACCAAGGCGAAATATCGCCACAAGTTCATGACAGAAAAATTACTACAAAGCATTCGAATGTTTGATAGCATTCAAGATATCATCATTAAAACTGAAAGGAAATTACTCACTGATGGTCTCAGCATAGGTCAACTTGCTGATTTACGTCGTTGCTTTGGCTTGGACAGTTCAATCGCTAAAATAGAAGAGTTGGGACATGCAATGGGAATGGAAAATTAAAAAAAAAAAGATTACTATCTTCCATTAATTAGATTATAAGTGCTTGTAAATAATATTTAATGTGTAAAATCTGTGTTAATACTGTAGAATTAATTAAATTTAGTGTAGTTTATTTTAAGTACTAATATTTTTAAAATAAGTTTTATTCAATAAAATTAAATTTTTTTCTTATGTTTCTTATATCCCAGAAATTTTCTTATTATTTTAGCTGATCATTTCTTTAGCAGAACGGTAAAAGAGTTTTAATGAGTGAAGCTACAAAGAAACCAGCTTTTATGTACAGAAAGCTTTTTACATGCGAACGCCAGAATCAAGTATTTTATTTAAATAAAATAATAGCAACAAGTGGACTCCCACTTTTTTATTAACTTACATATCGTTACCGTAATATAGAAAATCGAGATTTTTGCATTTTTCGATACATATGACGGATGTTCTTCTATCGAAATATACAAAAATTTCGATTTCAAATCTCTTTAAACTATTGAAGTAACTATGAAATATAATGTACTCACAAACTTGTTAGTTTTTAATGAATACATGTTTATGCATTTGTTTTTTATTGACTTAGTTTAAGAATTCGTATGTGTATCTTTTTTTTTTGTTTTAGTAAAAAACTCAAATTAATAAATAATTTATGCAGTTTTATTTGTTGAAATTACTTGACGTATGAAAAAACTTTATTAATCGGTTAAACGGTTAATATTGCATTTAACCGATTAAGCCAAAACCTAACTCAAATAAATGTAGCTTTGCAGGAGAAGGTAAAACCATAATATGGGCATTTCTCCGAGAAATTCCACTTTTCTGTCGCGTGCGACAGCAACCAATTAAGCTTGTATTTATGAACAACGTGACTCGATTTTTCTTACAATTTAGCCTAACGTAGAGCTGCTGATAGCCTACACAAATATATAAAGAAGTAAAAAAAGTTTCGTTTACTTTGAAAAAAAAACAAACATATTTGCTTGGTGTCGCACGCTACAAAAAGTTGATATTACTGTGGAAATAAACATATGTAATAAACAGGGACAAGGACTTCATGAATTTAAAAATGGTATTAAGGAGCTTAAAATATGACATTAAAAACGCAAAATATGCACTAAAAACAATAAAATATGCACATATTTTTAAATTTCTTTTGTTCAAAAAAAAGAAAAGTTTTAAATTTATATAATAAATTTAAGATATAAAAATATTTTATTTTCTCAAGAGGTGCGTGTACAAGTCTTTTATAAAGGGTGTTTTTTTTATTGAGGTATAGAACTTTAAGTTGGCATCACTTTTTTAACTGGCGGCCATTTTGTCAGCTGTCAAGTGATTAATATTTAGTTTGGTTTGCCATTTCATCATGAACAGGTTGACAAAAGAACAACGCTTGCAAATCGTGCAAATTTATTTCGAAAATAATGGTTCAGTTCGCGAAGTTTACCGCAAGCTCTGTCCATTTTATGGTCGACATAATCGTCCATCAGAGCAATTAATTCGGTTAACCATGGATCGTTTTCGCACTACGTTTACTCTATGTGATAATACGCATCCGCAGAGACGTCGAACAGTGCGCACCGAAGAAACAATTGCCGCTGTAGAGCAAAGTGTTGAAGAGGACCCGAATGAATCGATTCGCCACCGTGCACAGCAATTGGAGCTTTGTCCATCAACTTTATGGAAGATTTTGAAGATTTTGAATGTGGATGAGTTGTGGTTCCAACAAGACGGCGCTACATGCCACACAGCGCACGTCACAATCGATTTATTGAAGGAAACATTCGATGAGTGCATAATTTCGCGGAATGGACCTGTCAATTGGCCACCAAGATCGTGTGATTTGACACCATTGGATTATTTTCTTTGGGGATATGTGAAGTCGCTCGTCTACGCCAACAAACCAGAAACGTTAGGGGACTTGGAAGCCAACATTCGTGGCGTTATTGCCAACATACGGCCCCATATGCTCGAAAAAGTGGTTGAAAATTGGACCTGTAGAATTGGCTTTATTCGAGCCAGCCGCGGCAGCCACATGCCCGAAATCATATTTAAACATTAATGGCATAAAATTATCCTTCCAATAAAGCCAAATTGATGGACATTAAAACGATTTTCTTGTGTTTTATTTCAATTCGAAGTTCTATACCTCTAAAAAAACACCCTTTATTAACTTTTGACACAAGATTAAATATGATATAACGATTTTTTCAAACACGAATTTTCGAGCTATGTTTATATTTTTGTAAAGTCCTAATTTACACTCAACAAGTCTTATTGCTAAGCTGATTAGTTTTTTAGGAGAAAGAGACGAGGGTAAAAGAAAAATTTATGTTCCCCCGTCTCTCTCTCTCTCTCTCTCTCCAACAAACTAATCAGCTTAGTAATAAGACTTGCTTAGTGTAAATTAGGACAAAGGAGCGATACGTAATTTGTCAACAATAATATGAATATTTTGAATTTGAATTTTTGACAGAATATGACACAACACAATGCATTATTTTTTTTACACTATTTTTTATACTATTGCAATAAATTTTACTGACGAGGTGTATTTGTGTGAAATGTATTGGAATCAATGACCATCGATATGTATTTACCCTGCAAAAAATTTGGTGACAATTGGTCCAAATGTACTCGTTCTATGACTTGAGAAAATGGGAGTGTTACCAAAAGTAAGGAGTAGTGTATGGTGAAAAAAAGGACATATTCTGTAAATGATTATATAGTTATTCACCATTGTCGTGATTTATAGTCGTAATATTTTGTCAATTTAATTGGGATTTGGTCTAGTATTATAGTAAAAGGCACTGAACAAGCTCGATGTGGTTAAATCCAGGACCTATCAAACAGTATAAACCCTGCAGGAAATGGAACTGACACAAGACTAGCCACGTGACCGATCCCCAAGTGATAGGGACCAGTCCGAGTTCTAACACTTCCTATGAAGTGAACCAGTCACTTTTCCATGGGGATGGCATAGGATGGGGTTAATTGATACTTTGTATGCAGCTTGTGACTCATCACTGAACTATCTTACAGGGACCTTTTCCGTGTAGAATATAAATTATATATAAATGTCATTCCGATATTTATGTAACTGTAACAACGCGAACTTAAACTTTTTTTATTATTTTTATTTTTCAGTAAAAAAATGTTTATATATAAACTATCAACCTACGGCATGGCAGGCTTGCACACTACCTACCCGATCATAGGGCCACACATATTTCAAAAGTATAAATACGTACCAGTTAAGCTTAGGTTAATATCTAAGCATAGTTACGGGACTTGTTCCAGAGTGACTTGGCAGTCTATTTATATTGATTCATTGTTTAACCTTCACAGTGAACAGATGTCCCAGCGAAGTCTTTCTTTTATATACTCAACCAAAAAAAAAAATATATTCGTAATACATAATTCATGCCCCAGCGGAGTGTTTCTTATATAGACATACTCAACCAAAAAAAAATATTCGTAGTACATATAATATATAATATTCGTAATAGTATCCTATTTAACTATGGATTAAGTTATGGAGGTGAACGAACAAAAGTGTGTTCAGTTAACATTTACCCTATGAAGAGAGATAGAGAGAGAGAGAGAGTTGTTCCTCAACGTGCTACGGAATTCAATACCCGTAGGTAACCCGATAAAAAGGTAAGGTAAGTGATAAAAATTCAATCCAAATATTTTCTAAATGTATTCATTGCTTAACTATCCCAGTAAAAAAAATTGGAAGTCATTCTAAAGGAACTACATTTTCATTGCTTCCAAAAAATCGATATTTTTAATTTGCCGATAGTTAGCAGAAAACCAAGTAGAAGTTTATTTTAGTTATACATAACCTTGTAATTCCTCAATAGTTTTAGAAATTACTCACCAGAATTTTTAAAAAATCGATTTTTTTGAAGAAACTTATGAACTAATTTTGGTCTAAAATTTTGAAGTTATTTGCTTAAATTTACACGAAAATACTGTTTCGCGTTTAAATTCCTATAAAAAGAAACTAATTGTTAAAATAGGTAACTATTATTCATTTTTCCTAGATGAAAATATTATCATAGAACACAAAAAAGTAAATTTTTCTTAAAATCGCTTCCAATTCGGTGACCAGGCAGCGAAAAAGAGAACTTCTTGCAATGACAACCCTATGTAAAAATCATTAGATCGGATCGAAATTTGCACTACTTCCAGATCGCAAACTCTACATTTTCATGACTTTTTTGGAGTGTCTTTTTTTACTGGGTATCCAGATCCCTGTGTGCTTCGTTGCAACCGTTTTGAGATGAGTTATCACGTTTGTAGTGCAGCTAATTTGTAGAATACAATTCTCATTATTAACATGTCATGAAGAGTTTCAAAATTATCACTGCATTATTTTCTGACGGAATCGTCGGAATTTCAAGTTTGTGCTTGTATAGATTTATAACACTTGACACAAACCTTGCGCTTTAACAGAGCTCTATTAGTGTCCTAACAGAGCTCTGTTAAGCTATAATGCATTTCGACGGAAAAAAGTAATGCAAATTTATTGACAAGGTGCTCCTCCTCCTCCTTTATTATTGCCCATGAATCTATTTCTGAATTTGAACTTGATATTCGACCCTGTTCTGTAAACCGATCGATTTGAAACGTCACGATTTTAGAAAACTAACTCCGACAATATAAATATTTTATTAGATTTTTTTTATAATATTTTTATTATATATATTCCCAAATATTATATTGGAAAGAAAATTATTGTGTACGATTTTAAACACGTCTGCAGGACCATTATTAATTTTTTGAAACCGAGAAATTTACTCGGATACGGTTTACAGAACAGGGCCGATTGCCTAGTTTTTAACTTGACATTTTCTGAGTCAATATTGGCGGATAATATTGGTCATTGATTCATGTCCAAGTGGTCATCTAAAAACGTGCATACTCAGAATTTCTGGAAGTTCGAGTTTTCAGGAGTTCTTCAAAAAACTTTAAATTTGACCTATCTACATATATTAACATTTTCTCATGTTAGAAACTGTGAAAACTGTGTATCTTAAGTGCATACCGCTTTTTCGTATTTATTTTTAAATCCCGCTTTTTGCCACATCTGGCCACGTTGGCTATAGAGCACTGCTTCAGCTTCCAATGTAGAGAAAATCCAACGAAAAAAAGATATATTTATAAAATTTGGTAGGTGCTGGATTCAGCCACATCAAACATGTTCAGTGCCGTTTACTACAATACTAGAACGAGTCCCAATTCAAGACAAAGGTGCATATGTAACCATTTACACGATATGTCTTCTTTTCACCATACACTACTCCCTACTTTTGTTAACACTCCCATTTCCTCAAGTAATAGGATGAGTACGCTTGGTTCAATTGTCACCGAATTTTCTGCAGGGAACATAATGTTCATTGTTCCCTTCAATGGTACCGCCAAGCCACTCTGGAACCAATCCCATAACTATTCTTAGATATTAAACTAATCTAAACTGGTATTTATACTTTTCAAATATGCGTGCCTCTGTGGTCGAGTGGGTAGTGTGCAAGCCTATCATGCAATTATAATTGCATTTGTAACAATAAACAAAAATTATAAGTTATCATTGTTACACTTAAGTGTCGGAATGACATTTTTAAATAATTTATATTATTCCACACCGATTAAGTTCCCATGAGATAGTTCAGTGACAAGTTCCAAGGTGCATACAAAGTATCAATTAACCCCATCCTAGGCCATCCCCATGTAAAAGTCACTGGTCCGCTTCATGGAAAGTGGTAAAACTCGAGGACCGATCACGCGATTAGTCTTGTGTTAGTTCCATTTCCTGCAGGATATGTATACTTCACTATTACCACTACACATGGATTGATTGTATTCTTTTAGTGACTGGAGCATGTTAATAAAGTTTTCAAAATGGTATAGTATAAAGATAAAGAAAATTTTCATTAGGAATAATTATGCTAATTTTGTATACGTACGTGTACATTATGTCATAATGCAAGGAAATGAATATGCGAGACAAAGTTTTGTTTTGGTGTGTTTGAAATCAGGATATGTATGCGAATGTATGTATGTACATATCGTCACCTTAAATACAAGCGGACGTAACTACACAATAATTCGAAATTAATTATGGATCATTTTATCAAACTACATGTTCAGGCAATTATTTAGACTCCTGCGATCAAAAATGCCGACTTTATTAAAGAAATTCAAACGGACGTAATTACGAATGAATCCATTTTTTATTGCAAGGAACGTAACTAACATAAAAGCTTAAATATATATAAAAAGGAAATAAATGGTTAAAAGCATATTAGAAGTAAATTTCGAAGACATTATTCAAAAATATTTTATTATTGTTGGTCTTGTAACGTGTTTTGTTTCTCCTGTAAAAAATATAAAAGTGTAGTTACGTCCGTTTGCATTTAAGGTGACGATATGTACTATAAGTGGTTAAACGGCGTTTAACTCTATTATTCAATTGTTCACGCTCATGCTCATACATTGTTATTTCCCATAATTATAATGCATACTTTGCATGTTAAAGATAAGAACGAGGCATTTAATAACCTTTTGATAGAGAAATATGTATTAAATGGCTTAATATTATTAAAAGAGTAAATCTTAATGAGCAAAAATAGTATGAATATATAAATATACATTAGACCGTAACGCAAGGTGATTTCTAAAATATTTTATATTTATTTTTTGCCGAATGTAGGGGTCGCTGAACTATGAACTAAACTCAAAGATTCCATTCTAGCATTGTACCCTAAGATCTCAGTTCCTACCACCTTCTTTTTTTTAATACTTAGGCAATAAATGCCTACTACATACTACTATTAGTAGGTGTTACCTTCTTTAGGAAAGGATAATGGTGGAGAAGACAGGTGGTGAAGAAAGAGATAGAGGAAAGATTCATTATTTTTTTTTACAACGCTGCTTTTTTACACGTTTCTAATAATGCATTGTTGCAGCGCCTCTGGTGTCAATGAGGCTTATTAAATTTATAGAAGCTGTGGTTATTAACCATTTTATTGGTTATTTTGCTTCACCAAGGATTTTACTACACAATACCGACGAAGGAGGGCGCTCTGATCATTAGTTACATTAGGATTAGTATCCGCTGAAGTCGTTATAGTTCAGTGACCACTGTCCATGCCTTCATCACTTGAACCTTCCTACAAAAAATTATACAAATGGACATTAATGCACATCAGGAAAATGCGTGGTGCTGTTATTTAGTTATTATGACTGTCGGAGACCGGGTTCGAACGAAGGACCTTCCATAAAGAGCTCCATTAACTTGATGAAGAATATTTAATGAAATTGTCAAGTTTTATTTGAGTGTAGATCAATAAGAGATTGTTTTGGCTTAAAAATAATTGCATAAATGTCCCAAAATTAAAAAAAAATGGAACAACTGTGAAATCATTTAATTAAATTAAAATATTTATTTCAGTTTAAGTTTAACATTTGTTAACGCACTAATAATCTAAAATTTTTATTTTACTCATTCAGTAAAATATTTTTTTTAATCAAAAATACATTGAAATTGATTATTGAGGTGTTTAGCTGGATCCTATGCGAATTTCACTGTTGCTAATGCAGATCATCAGGGAACCTTTCCCCAGCTAAAACCCTCAATAATCAATTTCAATGTATTTTTGATAAAAAAAATATTTTACTGAATAAGTAAAATAATAATTTGAGATTATTAGTGCGTTAACAAATGTTAAACTTATAACGATTCCCATAAAAAAAAATTAGTTTATTTATTATTTATTCCGCTCTGCTCTGGATAAAATGTTTAAATTTTATAAACAGCTTTATACAATTCTTGAATAATTTTCAAACTCAGTTTTCTTTTTTGATTCATTCTTTATGTATGCATGTACATTAAAATTTTATTAGTGAACATGAAATTTTAAGCTACTGTCAGACGAATTTTTACAAACTAACATAGTTTTTGCTACGATACGAAACATGTTAAACTACACCCTAAACCTGAATACTGCTTACAATATCATTTTTGCATTAATCTCTACGAATAGAAACATCACGATTAGATAAAACATACTTTTACAAAATTCGCTACTTTGCATGCATATGTAAGTTTTGTCTGAACACCAGTCGTTACGTTTCCTCTTTCAATAACTAAAATGCGATGCGAATTGTTATGTTTCTTGGCATTAAGCCCAGCAAACTTATTTGATTATGAATAAAAATGTTTGCATAACCAAACAACTTGTATTCCATGAATAGGGTATTTACATTTACACGAAATCTAGGAGATTTCAATTAAATTTTTTATGAAAATCTATACGGATTACATCAAGTTGTTTTTGATTTTTTATCCAAAACAAATCCCATTAACTGAAAATTTTCCAAAACTGCAACCAAAAACTGTAATGTAGGCAATTCGCATACCTTTTTAAGCATACCATTAGTTGCATCACTAAGTTCTATTAGACTTTAAGAAGATTTTGGCAAAATCTACTGACTAAGTAGATTTTCTTTTGTATGGGAAATCTACTAGATTTTTCCCGAAATTTCGTAAGTACTACATTTTACGCAAATAAATGTAAACGCACTGTAAGATTTATACAGTAATTGATTTAAAAAAAATTAAATAAAAAAATTAAAAAAATTTAAAAAAATTAAAAAATACCTATTCGATAAGTGATTTGCTAAGACAGTTGGAGTTAAATGCCAAAAATTGCCATAAAACCAACTCGTCCTGCGGCGAATTACGGTACACGATATCGAATGAAATTTCAAAATATTTCAATGAAATATTTTGAAATTACCGTCGATATCACATGCCGTAATTTGCTTTCTGATAATAATAATATAATTTAGATTCTTTTAAAGCTCCTTAAAGAAAAACAAAACGATTAAGAACTAAGTAAGAGTACTACAGTCGGTTCTTCCGAATTGTACATAACTTTCACGGTACATGATTTAGATAGCAACAACACAAGCTTATGATTTTAGCTTTATACTAAATTTTTATATAAAAATTGGCCGGAGGTAAAAATATAAGTTTTAAGAGGAATAACTCTTGAGTAAACATCTTTCTAAAATAGGTAATATACATATATAATTAATAAAGAAAAAAAATAGTTTTAAGATCAGATTTTGTAAATAAAAAAAAGGATTTGTAAAAGGATTTTTTCGTTTTGAATAAATTTTATAAAAAAAATACATACATACATATACGTATGTATACATATATATATGTATATGTATATACATACACACATATACTTATATATATACATACATATACGTATATATATACACATGCATACATATACATATATATGTATATACATTTTTTATATATATATATATATATTTTTTTTTTATATATTTATTTTTCTAATCAAATTGTATATAAATATTTTAAAAAAATTTTTATAAAAAATTTTATATAAAAAAATTTTGTAAAAAATTTATATAAAAAAAAATAAAAAAAAATTTATATACAAAAAAAAATGTGAAAAAAATTTATATATATTTCTAAAAAATTTTTTTTTACTTGTTCTGTATACAATTTTTTTTTTAAATTTTATATAAACATTTTTTTTAAAATATTATATAAAAAAATAAAAAAGTTTTACATAAAAAAAAATATTTGAAAAAAATTTATATGTATGTATATAAGAAGAATTTAAAACTGTTATATATGTATATTTCTAAATTTAAATAAAAAAATTAAAAAAAAAATTTTATACAAACAAAATTTTTAAAATTTTTTAGATAAATGTATTTTTAATTTTGTATGAAATTTTTTAAGAATTTTTATATAAAATTTTTTTCAAAAAACTGTATCTCAAATTTTTTTTATAAAAAATTTTAATTAAAAAATTTGAAATACAAATTTTATTAACTGACCAGCCCTGGTTAATAATAAACCAACGTAAATGTCGGGAACTGCTTTAATTTTGCGCCTTTTTTAACGCCAATTAAGCTTAGACAAATCGTTACCAATCAGTCCAACACTGAGATCTCTAGCCTTTCTGGGGCATCGGTAATCGTTTTGACGTACAGACAGACGGGCAGATGGACATGTTTTATTCGACTAGTCTATCCATTAAGATCCAGAATATATATACTTTTGGGATTCGAATATGAATATTGTCAAAGTTACAAATGATAATGGATAAATCCATATATGTATGTATATCATTACCACTCCTATTCAAGTATATTTATAGCACTTTGCCTAACTGTTGGCTTCATATAGTAGTTTAATCATATCTAAATCAATATGTTTGCTGGGTTACGAGTATTACACAAGTACTCCATTGCATGCTACTTTTATAAGAATTGAAAAGTATGAAAAAATTTATGAGACATCTGTCAAAATCTGTTCTCTTCTTATAAATTCACTGGAAAACGTTTGCACATGACGCACGTACTTTGTTGCATGTACAACGTTGCGGTATTCAACTTTTTTTTATGAAAAATTTTGAGTACAGTGACATTAAGCATTTTGGAATAAAGATAGAGACAAAGCAAAAAGAAATAATGTTAAAGATTTATTTTATAGCTGATGCTGGAGTTTGAAAAACAGGAATCGTATAAAATGTGAATACTTTTAAAGTATGTTCTAAATCTAAATGCATCTGATGCAAAGCATTTCACGCAAAATTGGTTGTGTTGTACTGGGCATCATAGAAGACATCAACAGCCTTATGTATAAGAAAAAATTGATATGAAGCTAGTATATGCTAACTTTATGCCAGTTTTTTCTTATACATAAGGCTGCAACTATGTAAAGTCCACAGCATGAATGTGCAAAGGCAGAAGTAGCCGAACGTATACGCCCCCTAACGAATTAACAGATCGTTTTTATAACCGACTTCAAAAAAAGGAGGAGGTTATCAATTCGTCTGTAATTTGTATTTTTTTTTATATTGTTATTTCATAACTGTAGACCGACTGTAAAAATTCTTTTTTGTCTGAGAGGGTATAGCTTCCTATTTCAAAAAATGGGCGGGGACATGCCCACAAATTTTATTTGATTGCTGCGAACCCTAGCAAACACCTTTGGTTCTTGTAATAACACAATTTTAAAGTTGAAAAAATGGGCGGGGCTATGCTCATTAAAATTTATTATTATATTTTACGTGGTTCTACTGAACCGATGCTTACGAAACTTACCACACACCTTTAGCTCTAAAAAAGACAAAATGGTTTATTTAAAAAAATGGGCGGAGCCAGGCCCATTAAAATTTAATATTTTATTTTAAGTGGTTCTACTTAACCGATTTTTACAAAATTTAACACACACCCTGAGCTCTGTAAAACACACAATCTGGAATTTAAAAAATGGGCGCAGGCACGCCCATTGTATTTCACATAGATCTTCTTAAACAACAGATTTAAAATTTTTTTTTCTTTGGAATAGTTTACTTCCAGTTTGGTACCATAAATTTTTTTTCGAAATTTTCATTGAAGCGATTTTTTTTGGCAGAATTATTTTTATTTCAAAACAAGGCAAATGCTTACGAAAGATTACTGTCACCTTGATGGCACGTTTCAATCTGTATAAAACAGAATTTTATAACGTTGTTAAAAGACATTTATAAGTCCGTGATTGCACTATTTATGGGTTCAAGTGCCCTTTTTTTTTGGTATTTTATATTATTATATCACGATTTTATATGCAAAGATGTCCTGATTAAGAACTTTGTTGCTAGGAAGTGTAATTAAATGTTTAAAAATGTCGAACTAATCTACTCGAGTAACCCTGAAAATTACACTAAGTCTGTCAAAAAGTATCTCCAATATTTTCCATTTTGTCACACAGTGCAATACTGAATAAACTCCATTCAAAGTGTCCAAAAGATGTATTTAATTTACAATTGCTTTTAACACATACTACATATTTTTCCATCCCTGATGTTAAATATTTTATGACAAATTTAAGATTTTTTTTATTATGAGCACAACAAATGGGGTTCTTAGCTGAAATTGGTTTGCGCTGATTTTTTCTGGTGACAATTTATTGAGTGGCAAATTCAACGAACGAACGTGTTAAATAAGCGAACAGTACGATTAATAAATTAAAAATTGTTCCAGAGAAAATGGGTTTAAAACAGTTTGGCGCCAAAAAGCTACGTGAGTGGCATAATGGGCGTGGCGTTTTCCATAACAATGAATTTTATTATTGTATGTAATTGAATAACTATGTGTATTAACTTCATTTGGAGTTGTGCGCTAAAGCTAAAAGCAGGCAGGATAGTATTGGCAGTTGTGACACACCCCCCACACTAATTATTTTAATATACTCGTACATACATACATACATACATACATACGTACGTATGTATATCTCATCACGTTCTCATAATTCAATGCGTAAGTGTATCTGTACTATTATTAAAATAATTAGTATCCACAGTAATTCAGTGTGAAAGTAACTATGCTTACAAACAAACACAATACCCAAATATCTATTATACATATGTATGTCTGCATTTTCCATTAAGCAAGTGAAACTCTTGTCTAGGGATAATTTTTATTATTTAGTCTTTTAAGTATATATTTACCATTATTTTTTTCATTAGAAATGAAATATACACAAAATAATAGAAAAAGGTCAATAATAACAAAAAAAAAGTAAGGAAATGTTTTTTTATTAATTAATATAATTTTCTTTACGAATACAAGAAAAGTTAATTTGGACTGACTGACTGGGTAAATGCAGCATTTTCTGTGCCGTCAAGCAATTCATCACCAATAGTGTCTATCTTTTTGGGCGGAGATCAGTTGTTAACAGCAGCTATTTAACATGAGCTTGGTTTCTTTGTTCCTGGATATAAAATCATTTCAGAATAATCATGTATATCAAATTGTGTTTGTTTTTTCATACATACATATCGCTCATTCACTTTAATAGTGTCACAACGCGAAAAAACCGGTTTTGCAGAAAATGCATTTTAAGTTTTCAATTCGCATACAACTCAATGAAGACATGAAAAAACATTCTTCTCTCAGGAGATGCTAGTATAAGCTATTTATATGAAATTTTTACACCATCATTCTGCATTATTAACTCAAAAAACTCATTTTTTGAGTTATGACACTATTGAGGTAAATGAGCGATACCCAGCAAAAAATTACACATTACCATCAGAAGACCTTGCCATATAATGACTTACTTTTCTGATTACCAAATTTCATTACTCGCTTACAAATCACATTACCTTAAATTTAAAAAAATTATGTACAAGTTGTTAAATGAGGAGAATAATTTTTTTAGATTACGTGAAAAAGTTGCCAAATAAAAAAAGTAAGTACTTCTCAAGAATCGATTATTTTAGTCTCACGCCTTGTTAAAATCATTAAGTTGGTAATCCAGTAAGGAACAGCTTCCACCAAAAATGCTTAATTCCAAACCCGATTACCTTTTTTGAAATTTTTTGCTGGGTATATGTGGCAGTAGTTATATATATTTTTTTTAAATTTTACCAAAATTTTTCTATTTCCTACTGAAAGTAGCGCTAGTAAAGGAGCTGTCATGGAACAAATGGCGTATCATGAATCCCTAAAGCATTTGGCCAATTATTTGTCTCTCCATTCCCTCTTTCCGCAAATAAACAAATTTTAATGCAATATTTTATTTCTATTTAAGGCGTGTCAAAATAAAAAAAAATCTAAATTATCAGCAACGAAAAAACTAGACGTGCTAAACAACAGCAAATAAATTTTTTAAAGTTAAATGCAACTTATTTCATGAAGGGTTTCATAAGGCAAATTCAGTCGAATTAAAAAAAATAGATAAGAAATGGAATACTGTTTTCTATATCGCTCATTTACTCAAATAACGTCATAACTCAAAAAACTAGTTTGCCAGAAAACGAGTTTAAATTTTTTTACACACAATGTAAAGGCCAGTCCACATGCTCCCTTTTGCACAACGTTTTGTCTGCGCAGTCTTAAGACGGAATGAAAACGTTGTTATTTTTATAGCGTCCACACCGCAAAGAAATACATATCTGTATAATTTGCTCAGTTTTGTGTGAGATCGTCATGGAGGAGGGATTACTTTGGTCGATTTGTCGCCGAGTTGTCTGTGCAGTTCAAGTAAATCTGAGCTCTCTTGCTCAGTTTTAGTAAAACTGTACCGTCTTCGCAACGGATTCAAAACTACAGAGTTTTCCAGTCCACACGCAACGTTTTATATGCAACTGTGCAGACAAAACCTTGTGTAAAATGGAGCGTCTATAACGGCGTTAATAGAGAAAGAAAATTGTATTTAGCTCTTATTCCTACGTCTACACCTGATATATTTTTATTATGACAAATATCAAATTCCATTTAAGAAAAAGAGCTAACATAAAAAAAATTATTTTTCAGTATATCAGGTGTAGACGAAGGGTAAGAGTTGAGTTAACAAGATATTTGTATGTACATACACAATACAAAGAACGATATGATGATTAACTAAAAATTCAAATTTTTGAGTTATGACGTTGTTCGAATAAATACGCTATATATACATAATGCTATTATGTTATGTATAAACTTATTCAAAGTATTTAATATAATTTTTGTTAAAATTTTTTTTATTTCTCATGTCACAGAGTTCAATTCCGTTCGGAAACGGAACACACAACAGCAGACCAGTGCTTCCAACAGTCTGGACACACCTGAACGATTTCCGTATTTTAGTTTTCTTCTTAAGACACCATCTCCTACAAAAATGAGGTGGATTTAATTCCGTTTCCGAACAGAATTGTACTCTGTGACATGGCCAATTGCTTTTGTAAATTTCACGATTTATATTGATGGAAGTTGGATTAAAATATTTTATTATACATGACAAAAACTTAAAATACACGAAAAACCAACTAACAAGTCCGTTATTAAAAGTTTCTTTTTAAGATCACCGTGATTTAAATCACCGTGATTTTCAGAACAGGCCTGCTAACATTTTTCTTAGCTCGATGCACTGTACCAGAGATGAACACGCGCAATGTTTTATTTCGTGACATGAACACGCAAGAAAATCTGACTTCGTGCATGGTCGTGTCTTGCTAAGCAAAGTTGGCACGAAACTATTTTGGGTGTAAAATACGTAGGCCCAAATTTCCAGTAAAGAAAAAATTTAACAGTTTTTATCGTCAAACATGCAACACCAGCAAAGTTGTTGATAGTGTATGGGTCTCTACAGCTTAAAGTTCCGATATTGAACAAAAATATATATCTATTTGAATATATATAAATTCATTAAAGTGCGACTCAGACTCGCACATGAAAATCTTACCTGATGTATAATTTTTTTTTAGATTTGGAACTTTTTTCGTTTCTGGTATTTATTTTTTAAGTTTTTTTTTTTTTGGCTTATTTTAGTTGTGGCGTTTTGTTTTATTTGTTTTGGCGTTTTTTTTTACTGATTTTGGCGGTTTTTCTCATTTTGGCGAATTTTTCGGTTTTTTTAGTTTTGGTGCTTTTTTTTCGTTTTGCCGACTTTTTTATGTTTGGATTTTTTAGTTTCAGCGTTTTTAAACGGTGTCCAAAATTCAGCAAGTTTTCAAAATAACATAAACTGACAGAATACGCTATAATTTTGACTTTTTAAATATTAATTTTAATTAGTGTAGTCTGCATAAAATTACAATGACTTTTAAGATTCCAAGTGTCTATATAATTGTCCCTATATTACGAGAAATATACATACATATAAATATAAAGTAAAAACTAGCTCGGCCTTAAAATGGATTGAACAAAGACGTTGCAAATGAAATTATTGAATTACATAATTTTAAATTTTTTCACTTTTTATAAACTCACTGAGATAAAATATTTTTGATGACTCCAAGAAAATATTAAACAATATGACGCCTTGAATCCTAAAAAAGTTGTATTACAAGGTTGTTCCATTTCACCAAAATAGTTTTTTTTTCATAATTCTGCCGCCGCACACTGTCGCGAAAGCGGCCAAAAATTAAAAAAAAAATGGTTTTGAATTAAAACGAACAAATTACTTTATTGCATGTGCAATATTCTAATTAAGTAAAATAAAAAAAGTTTTTAAAAAAAAATTTATTTTTTAAAGAGTTTTGATGATTGAAAGCCAACAGTTAGTTTTAGGCCAGTATGCAGCTATTTAAAGATATAGTACGGACACATTCTAACTTTAATTAAACAAATTTTTAGATATTGCACTACAACTTCCAATAAAAAATTAGGGGAATATTGTTATAATATGGCTACAATACATTTTTTCAATATTTTGTAACTGATATGCGATGCGCCGTTGCTTATAATGTGAATGGAAAACGTCTGTAAATGAAAAAAGTACGAGTTCAGTGGTCTATAGAAAAAACATATAAAGAAATATATTTTTCATACTTTCACATTATATTTCCACAAGTAGATTTAAATTTTTTTGTATTCTCGTCCACCTTTCCCCCCTTGCATTTGGGAAGCATACTAGTCCTTGAAATTTAAATGCCGAAATTGTAGGTGTAATTTATATTATATATTGTATCTAGTTAAATATTTAACTCACTATAAGTGAAGACAATTTGTTTTGCCCCATTTTACTTTTTTAAAAAAGGAAATTTTTGAGGTATGCGTATCCTTTCTCTGAATTGACCAACAATTTTACGAAGCAATAAATATGTTAAAATTAGTGTCTTTATACAATTTCATTAAGTTACAATTATTTTTCTCTCTGTTATAGTAATATCTTTTATTTCAGGATATATGGGAAGGACACGAATCCTTGGAAATTAAATGACCAAATTTTATGTGTTATTATATTTTACCAATTAAAAGATGTGTCCCCATTTTCATTTCTTTACAATAAGTCTTTCTATTTTTGGCCGTTCGTTATATGAACTCTCGACACTGTGCGCCGTCTGTACCCCTCATCGGCTAGTTTTGAGACCGCTCTCGTATATACTCGTGCACATTCCCTTTTAAAAGCATTGAGTTCTAATTTAAAATTTAATTTGCTCTTGAGCGGACATTTTAGAGAAAATGCAACCCTGATCTAATGAAGTTTATGCAAATTTCCAAAAGACAACAACAACTCATTAGATCAGGGTTGCATTTGCTCAAAAGTCGAAGGATTACTTGGGATACTAAATACAAACCTTTACTAGTATTCATTTCATCGTACAAATGTTACGGAAAATTTAAAACTTTTATTAAGAGCAATTACCGTGTGTGGAGTTTTGAAGAGCGCTGTAAACATTTTTTTTTCAAAATCGGACAGCACGCTTATAAACTTCAAATTTATATGTATTTGCTTCGCTAGTATCCCACTGTGACACGTACCAGTAATTATGTATTTGTGTATGTATGTATATTGATTTTTAGGGTTCCGTACACCAAAGGTGAAAAAGGAACCCTATTGTTTTCGCTACGCTGTCCGTCTGTCCGTCAGAGGGTATTTTCTGGAGAACCGTAAGAGCTACGGACCTGAAATTTGGACAGAGTGTGTAGGCCCTTGGCCGCTACAACAACAAATACATGAGAGTTGGAAATTAAAGGGTGTGCCAAAACGAGCAACGAATAATGTTAAAATCCCATGTAATATACATACAATTGTATGTATATGCACTTGAAATTTGTAAAGTTAGTGTATTTTCATACAGACTACAACAATTAACACTAAAATTTAAAAAATTTTAAATATAGGGTGTACCATCAGTTAATGTAATTTTGACTATGTAATTTTGATAACTTGCTGTATCTTGGAAACCGTAAGAGCAAACTTCTTGAAATTTTCAAAAACGGTAAAACAAAAAAATCTCAAAATTATAAAATCGCCAAACCGAAAAAAAATCGCCAAAATCCAAAAAAAAATCGCCTAAACGAAAAAAAGCACCAAATTAAAAAAAATTTCTAAATCGAAAATAAATCGCGGAAAACTGGAAAAATCGCCAAAATGAAAAAATCGTCAAAATGAAAAAAAAATCGCCAAAATGAAAAAATCGCCAAAATTAAAAAAATTGCCAAAATTAAAAAAATTGCCAAAATGAAAAAAAAATCGCGAAAATGAAAAAAATCGCAAAAAAAATAACCAAAATGAAAAAAATCGCCAAAATTAAAAAAAAATCGCCAAAATTTAAAAAATCGCCAAAACGAGAAAAAAAACAATAAAAAAAATTTATTCAGCTGAAAAAACGTAACAAACACTGTATTAAAAAAAATGCTCAAAGCCCAACGTACGGAACCCTTCGTGCGCGAGTCAAAGTCGCACTTTACTGAATTTATTTTAATTAACATAAAACGCACTAGAAATATACCGAACAATAGCCTGGACATTAACATTTGTTATAGCAGATGAAAAAAGGCCACTACTAAACGCTATTTAGCTTTTGTACTATAGTTGACTCGAGAGTGAATAAAAGTGAAATAAATTGTTTATTTGAATAAAGTTTCTAGCGAAAATGGAGTCAGTTAAACAAAAGATCTTTTATATCACATACTAAAACATACATAAATGCTGGTTGTTGTTGCAACAGTTGGTGGGAGTTGCTTAAAAACAAGAGTTCATTCAATGTTGTTAACAGCCCAACTGTACTTTGTATTAGATAATTTACAAAAAAAAGAAAGAAAATTACGCTGTTTTTTTTCACTTGTGTACCACAAGCCTATACCTGCCGCAAACATTGTATTGAAGTCGTTTTTCTCTACACACCTGGTTATTATGGCAACCTTGGAATACACACGCAGGTGATAATGGACTTTGTGGGATAGGGAATATTTTTGAAAGAAAAAGAAAGAACATGTTTTTTAAGATAATACAACACAGCAGAAGTAGAATTGTATTACATTCACTTATCCTTGGGAGTGTGTGGGGAGGGATTAAAAATCCTTTTTCCCTTTCTCCTGAAGCCGTCCCTGTACATGCATACTCGTGGCAAATTTCCATATTGTTTATGAAATTTTTTTTTTACTCTAGCACATTTTATATCATGTGTGCTTATTTAAATTGTTAATATTCATATTTACAATTAGTTTAATACATTCGATAATATTTATTTTATAATTGTTAATGCGCAAATAAGTGTATTGCCTTATTTACACATTTCTGCACACAGTACATATATTTTCTATTATATCGAATATAATTGCTAAATAAATATAATAAATATTTATTAATCTGTTTACATGATGTGTATTTGCAATTTCGAATGTTGCAGTTGCATTTAAAAGAGTTGTTCGTGTCCCACCGTAGAAGCTAATTCAAAATATTTAGGAAACAAATCAATACTTTTTAAACGTTTGGTATAGATTAGTTTTGACAGGTTGCTGAGCCGGAGAAAGTAAGTTTTCAGCTCCCTTTGCATTACCTGTGAGTAGAGGTGGAAAACTATCGTTAGAGTTACTATCGAAATTTTTCGATAGTCTAAAAAACATTATCGATATATCGACTCAAGACTATCAAAAGTAAGACGATATTATCGTGATAGTATCAAAGTTGTATGGTTCCCGTTTAAAGTATTTATTTACACTAAAAGTTCACACAAAATATTTTTAGACAAAACAAAACAGAACTTTATTTCTCAGTTCAATAAATAACAAAACTTAAATAACACTGTATGACAAATTTAAATGAAATCGAAATACCTGGGACGTATTACTACTTTTGTGGTGGGTATTGTCGAGCATACCAATAATATGTACTTGAAATTTCCCCAACACTTCCAAAATCTTGAATTATGGGTTAAAACCCGGTTTTTCGTACCCGTAGATGCTTATCAACTTCTAACTAAGTTAAATATTAAACGATTTTAAATTTATACACATATTTAGAAAGAAGAAACTAAGACCTTTCGATCCAAATATAATTTTTTCAGTTTGTTTCGACACTTTTCTACTTGGGACACGTTCTTAGGCAATATTATTTTGTACCAGACCCATACTGTTTAAAACTTTATTTATAAAAAGCAATTTTATTAGTTACGTACATTATTTCGCCGACAATTTCTTTGCTACAAGTATGGCAGAAAGAGGGTGCCGCGATATACATTAACATACCCACTAGTGCATATCGAAAAGGTCTATAATGTTGATATGACTAGGCCTTGCCATGGATTGAATTACGGCTCTGGTAGACCGTCACTTGCTTTGCAGTCAACATGCTAACCATTTCAGACAGCAGCATCCTCACTTTCACTATCGAAATAACATAATCTCGCACTTAAAAACGTTAACGGGACCGCTCCCCTTAAAATTTAACGCTAGTAACTTGCGAATCACTAGAATTAAATAAAAAAATCATGTAAAAATACGAGTATCTTGAATATAATTATAAAATGCACTTTTTTGTCAATCGAAATCAGGCATCATTTTCTTTTCGAGTTATGGTGAAATATACTAAAAATAAAATTACGAGAGATAAGAAAAAACAAGTAACGCCGCATCCTTCCTTGCATTCTAAAAAATTTAAAAGCTTTAAAAAAAATTAAAAAGTTCCAATATGTAAGACTGTGTAATTACAAATTTTAAATAAATATAACTTAAACATAAACATAATTTAAATTAAATACAAACATAATTTCTTAAACCATTCAAATTAAGGTCACGTGTGGACAATTATAGCAAATACGAGTAACAAAATTGACAACAGGAAATAAATAATATTCAATGGGCAATTATTTGCCAAATAAAAAAAATATAAGCATCTATATTATAAAATTATTGGTGGCATGTCACAATGTCCAAGGACATAGTGTCCATGGATGTTATGATAAAGAAAATGTGTCTTAGTGTCCATGGACGTTACGACACTCCAAGAAGTGTCACTACATCCATTACATTAACACAACGTCATAATGTCAATGGACTTTGTCAGCTTTTTAATGATCGTGATATAATACAGAACTAATAGTCTAAACATGTTTAAAAAAAGTCCAAATAGAAAAATTGTGTTATAATTATGAATTTGTTAGTGGATTTAGAAAAAACTTAAAGCTATTGGTGTTAATAGATGAAAAGCAAGTTTTCAGTGCATGACAAATGTTAGTTTCATTTGTGGCTTTTATATATAAGAAAGTTGAAATTATGATAATGATTAATAGAAAACAAAAGTTAAATTCTGAATAAAATATTATTTATTATTGGGAAATGAAAAACCAAGGAGAACGTCCATGGACATTATGTCCTTGGACGCTGTGACATGCCACCAAATTATTATTTAAAATTGCTTTTTATATATAGTGCATAAATTGTTTTTCAGTTACTTGTGGTTGCGCAGAATATGGCCAAAAATACGTTTTTATTTTTCGAAATAACTTAAGGAACTTTAAATTTCCCTTTTTCATTACATGAGTAAACGTTAGAGTTTTTCTTTTCCCGGACTTTTTCATTTCCCGGGAAAGCGGGAAAGATTTTTCGGTTTCCCAGGAAATCCCGGGAATTCCCGCCCAGTACAAAAAATACAAAATATTTTTAAATTTAATTTATTTCAACAAAAACAAATTATAATTCATGAGATCGATTAAATAATAACGTTTTATACACACATTATTCAAAAAATAACACCGTTTCCATTCTTTATATAATAATACATAGATACCAATATTATAAAAAGGAAATTATACGAGTATTATTAAAAAAAATATTAAAAAATATCCCCCTTATGAAAAAAATGATTGTTCAACTTAAAATTGGTTTAACAAACGAGTTTTGTATGGCAAAACCAGTTTTAACGCATGCTTTAACCTTAACAATCGTTTTTGCATACGGGCATATTTCCTTGGAAATAGGACTTTAGTACAGAATAGGCTGTTAATGCTTTTAACCGTAGTATTTACCAAGGAGAATCTGTAATTATTTGTAATTTTCTTTTATTTCCTTGCTCATTTCTGTTTTTTACTTTTATGAATTGTTGTAGAATTAAATTTTGATCGTTGCGTTCTGCTTTTTCCAAATAAAGGTATCTAAGTCTCAGAATACATGTGTACCAGATGCAAACTCGGCCTTAGTTGTTGTAAAGCTTTAGCTATTGTGATATTGCCATCACCCTATTATTGCACCATCGCATTAATAAAGTGAATAACGACACTCATCAAGGAATGTGTACATACAAATTAAATTGCCATAACAAAATCAAAAAATCCCGGGAATTCCCGCACAAATTTCCCGAGATTTCTTTCCCGGAAAATGTGCGGGATCCCGGGAAATTTTTCCCGCGAAATCCCGTATGAAAAACACTAGTAAACGTACACAGAAAAAAATATTGCACAAAATTTTTAAAAAACCTGTATTGTTGAATATTGAAAAATAAGCCAACAAAATGCTGTATTTGATTAAACCCCATTTAGGGCGTTCACAAAATCGTTTTAAAATATGTCTTAATATTGCAACATTTCAATTTTATAACTTTAATATGGGCTGGCAAGTTCGTTGGTTTTGTTTGTGTGTAAATCAAATTTATTACCAGGTGGGAAATTTATAAGTATAAAATATATAAAGAGGATATTGTCATGGTAGCTTTAAAATAAGCAAGTTAAAACTGTCAGTGCAGCTGTAGTTGATGAAACAATATTTGTGTTTGTCACTCTCTTTATTAACTTTGCAGAACAAATAAATTTATAAAACAATAATTTCTATTGAAAGTTTTTTTGTTATTTAAGTAGTTCAATGCACTGTGTTTTATATCGTTGCCTGCTCACAATGAAACTTTCAATATGTCACAATGTTGAGACATTATAATTTTAAGATACTCGTTGTGAATTCCCTAGTTGTTTATCAAAATTGCAAGCAAACATTATACTGTATATAGAAACAAGAAGTTGCTGAAAAACTTGTCACTCATCCACACATGCAATAACAATTGAAGCACAGCCGCGAATAACGTTGTAAAAGACAATTTTTAAAAAAGCAGTTTTTTCACAGATTACCATTAACATAACTCTCTTGCGTTGTTCAAACATCAAACCATCCAAAATTATGCATCTGATCGCCGTCAAAATACAATTACAATCAGTCAGTCAGTGGAAAACTTTGTAAGTAACTAATAAATCATGCAAACAAAATTGTCGAAAATAATTGATAAATGTAGCAGAGATACAAAAAGAAAAGATAAAGCTAGTTATCATTATTTTCGATACGCTACAAAATTTAAACGAAAACAACAATCTTGCCTCAAACATGCGTTTTTTGGCTCTCCTGCAAAATTATTATTTTGTCACTTAAAACGTTATTCGCGGCTAACCTTCAATTATCACTCAAAATTAAATTTTACTCAACAACTATTTTCTTTGATTCTTTAAATTTCTTTATTGACTGCAAAAAAAATATATTTCCAATAAACGTGCATACAATTTTGTTTACCAATTATGCAGAAATCATCATCACAGAAAGTTCTATAATTTATTTTATTGAATCGGTGATCTTCGTCATCAAATGTCAAAATACAGAATTTTTTTCTGTGCAGGATTTTGGACAGAGCATTTTGATACTATAAAATCAAAATTCCAAAGTCTAGAAAACAAGTTCACAGATAAATTTTTTTTTCCAGTTATTGTTTATATACACTTAATATGTAATAATTATTTACAATTTCACAATATTTTGAGTTAAGCTATGTGGATAACACTATAATATTAATTAAAAATATTGGCGTATAGTAATAGTCAAAACAAAGTACACTTTAAGAAGTTAAAACCAGTATTACCATACAAAATACTGGTTTTAATTTCTTAAAGTTTACTTTATTTTGACTATGACTACGCGCCATTATTTTATGTTAGGAATCACTTAATTGAAAAAAATTTAACAATAATTGTAGAAATACCAAATGAGAAATTAGTTCTCCACAACAACACAAAGGACTTACATTACAAATGTGTGTAGGTATGTGTGTATGTATGTATGTATGTGTGTGTGCATTGTCCACCAAGTATTAAAAGCAAACAGGTAGATTGTCAGTCAAGCAGGCGACTTGTGTATTGTACTTGTGAAAAATTAATCCTGTATTTAACGGGATTTTCCAGTGATTAAGTACGACTGACTGTGCAAAAACTGCTATCGAAGGGAATATATAAAAAAAGAAAATTATGTATATCATAAAAACTAAACTACAAATATGTAAAATTTTTACCTACTGTCAGATATCGTCCGCAAAAAACAATTTTTTTTTTAAACTAATGAAGCAAGTACAGTTATTTATGATTTATTTATGTACATACACATGTGGCCTTAATTATGAAAGTTGTCTAAGTTGATATATCAAATAAATCGTAAAAAAAACTTTCATAAATATTATATAAATTTATATAAATCGAGACTAGCACAACTCTAAATTAAAATGTTGCAAAATATTAAAATATTTTTTAAACTGTTCAAATGTAATCTACTAAATATCTCGACCAAAGAAATATATGACTTAGACCACTTTCATAATTAAGGGCACATACATACATATATACAATTGGGGTATTCAAAGGGTATTCATAAATTAACATGTTTTAAAGTAATAACACGAAAAAATATGACTGGTGTGAGCAACCCCTCATAATTTACAATATCTTTGTTCCTAACGCATGATCTCTGGAACTATAAGAGCTGTGTAGCTGAAATTTTCAACACAGGTTCGGGTCAGTGCCTGGTAGGTTTTCGTTTTACTTTTAATCCAACAAGTAACCACTGTGTAGAGTAATTTGTAGTTAAAAGACAACAATTGCCGGTCTCAGCTAGTACTATATATATATATATATACTAGCTGACCCCGGTCCGCGTTGCTGGCCCTAAGCAAACATTAGTGTTGTATATGGCATTGGTGGTACAATATGAAAATTGGATTTTGCCCACGAATAAACTAAATATTGCGCCATCTGCCGGACGAACTTCAAACTACACAGAAACACTTCTTACGCCCCATAGAGCATGCATATAAAGTTTTGTCAACATCGGTGCAGTAGTTATTGAGTTACGGTGCAAAAACACAAAAAAACTAAAAATTGCGCCATCTGTCGGACGAATCACTATTTCTGAAAGGGGCGTAGCATTTACCGGGATAGAATATATATATAAACACGCACAGGTCTTTTACGAATATTTTGCGGGGTGGAAGGCGAAAATCTGTTGGGGCATTGAAGAGTTCACCCATAACAAATAAACGTATTTTTGTATTATATATAATAAGATATATATATATATATATATATATATATATATATATATATATATATATATATATATATATATATATATATATATATGATGTTCCATAGGAAAAGGGCCCTTATCTTCCCAAAACAAATTTTACAGGAGAAATAAAAAAGACGTTTAGGGTAAATTTTATCGGTTTTCACGCAAAAAAATGGATTTTAATTTTGGGAAGATAAGGGCCCTTTTCCTATGGAACATCACATATATAAGAGTAACTTTATTGAGTGATTGACTGACTGACTGACTGATTCATCATCGTCCAGCCCAAACTACTATAGGTAGAGAGCTGAAATTTGGTGTGTAGTTTCCCATTAAAATGCATATGGATGATTTTCGGAAATTCGAATGCGAAGGAGGTAAAAAGGGGTAAAAAAAAGTAAAATCGGTATCTTTATATCTCAGAAACTACGATAGATAGACTACAAATTTCAAAAGCACACGAATGCTGCTAAAAAAATAAGCAGACATGTGCTTGGTACTTTTTCGATATGTGTCCTTTTTGGGGTTAAAAGGGGGTGAATTTTGGTACCTTTTTTGAACTTGTCTTCTAAATTATTGAACGTAGCAGAAAGTTTTTAAATGCGTTCTTTTTTTCTGAACATAATCTCGAATATATTTTGGTATTTTTTTAAAACTCGTTTTAATAAGGGGTAAAATAGTAGCCGTTTTCGGTACTTTTTTTTTGATAATGTTAAGGTACAAATGATAGACATGCAAAAATAGTTTACAGTGGTAGGAAGTCAGCTCAGTAGAAGATGAGATCCTAAAATGTATGATCAAAGGGCCCAAAGAGTGCTAAGGGTGTTAAAAATAGGTAAAGCAGGATAAATTCGGTATCCTCATATCACAGAAACTACATTAGATGGACTAAAAATTCCAAAAGCATTAGAATGCTGGTAAAAAATAAACCAACATGCTTGGTACTTTTTCAATATGTGTAGTGTTAGTGGTTAAAAGGGGGTAAAACTGAATTTTGGTATATTTTTTGCACTTGTCATATGAGTTTTATCAGTTTCTCAAAATTCTTACTTAAAAGAGGTTAAAATCGTACTCGTTTTAGGTACTTTTTTGTTTATGATAAGGTACATATGACATACATGTAAAAATAATTTACTATGACTTCCTACCGCTCAGTAGAAGCTGGGATAATAAAATTTATGTTTTTTTCGAAGGTCCCAAAAGAGGTATCAAAAAGGGTAAATACAGGAAAAGATGCTAAAAATTATAAACTTGGGAGTATTCATATAATTGAAACATTTTAAATTTGAGTTATGCTTTATTAACTGATATAGTGTATTCTTGAACATTGTCATCAAAGCGGTACTTCGGTTATTAGATTAGATTGGTACTCTTCAGAAAGTACTTTTCGGAAAAGGTACCATTCGAAAAAAATGCTTAAAAAAAAGAAAATACTTTCAATATTTTTTTTTTTTTTTGGAAACAGCACTTTTTTTGATAAAGTGGTTTTGGGAAATGACACTTCTTTGAATATTTAATTTTTGAAAATGTACTTTTGGAATATAAAAACTTTTGGATAAGGTAATTTTTGAGAAATGTACCTTTTGACAATGGTATTTAATAAAAGAGTACTCCTTCAAAAAAAGTACTTTTAAGAAAAGATATTTACATTAAAAAACAACATTTTATTTAAAAGGTACTTTTTGGTAAGACACTTATTTAAAAAAAAAGTACTTTTAAAACTTTTAAAGTCTTAAAACGATACTTTATTGAAAAATATACTTGCTGGAAAAGTGAGCAAACTTCATGTAAGCCTTCTTTGTCATTTTTCTTCGCTCCAACTTTGTGGCGTATAGGCTAAGTCAATTGTGAGGCGACGATATATTAAAAAAAATTAAATGTTGCTAAAACTGCAAATTTTAATGTTAAATTAATTTCCTATGCTTCTTGTACACATACCTTTAATTTTTTTAGTTATAACGTGCCCCAACTGTAAGGCAAAAAGTGCAAAAAGTAGTTAAATTTGATTTTATTGAACTTTTTTTAAATAATTTATTTTCATTTAACGTGTGTCTGGTTTAAAATATAAATCTACTTGGAACAAATTTCGGCACACCAGTCCAAAGTAGAGGTGAAGTCTTCGGAAAACCGATTTCACGTACAGACCGACAAACATCGCTTATTTGACTACCCATCAGGTCGTATCTGAATATTGGGGAAATTATACACGGAATGACAAATCTATCGGCCTTGTCACAGAGTTCAATTCCGTTAGGAAACGGAATTGCAGACTGTTGGGCGCGCTGGTATGCTGGGGTATGGTCCGGCTAGGGCTTGATATCTTGAGGTAGATTCAATTACGTTTCCGAACGGAAGTGAACTATGTATGTGACATGACTGTATATACATATGTATATCTTGACCATTTCTGTTGAATGTCTTACAACAAGAAGCCTTGTTTTTAAACAAACATTTCTAAATATTAATACGCAGTAATTTAAACTCAAGGCTTTTGTGTTTTAGTGAACTCTGCAATTTTTCCACCTTTGCACCAAGATACCCCATCATATTTTCCAATCTTTTAAAATATTTTTTTTACAAACATGTCTTACTTTCTTCAACATTCATTTTATTTTAGCGAACCTAATTCAAATAATGTTTTCCAACTTTCATGTTTATAAGCTGATTACTTAAATTTTACATAAACGCCATGGATACTTCAAACAAAAAGAAAAATGTAATAATGTCGTATTTCATTACAAAAATAGATATGCAATCTTTTAAATTTAGTATAATGCAAAGAATATCTAAATTAAGGCAACACAAAAATTTGTCGTTTGAAGCACAAACACACAAATGCTCTAAAAACAAAATACCAGTAAATAAAAAAAAATATTTTTAAAACAATTTCAATGTTAAACATAGAATTTCCTTTTGATAGTTAAATTTGTGCTACTGGCCTTTCCATAGACCTACTGAATACATTCTTCACAGAGTGTGTAATGCATTTACATTCAATTTTAATTTTTGTTGATTACAAGCTGTGTGTTACAAAGCGGAAGGAACCAAGTCGCACCGGAAGTTTATCAAGCAATCTGTTTGTTCTGCATGATGGTGTGTGTGTGAGAGAGACAGAGATAGAAGCACACAATGCCAAGAGAAAGTAAACCCTTAGCATCATAGTGTGCAACTAAAAAAGTTTTATTTTTTTATACAAAAAAATTAACGTACGTATAAATAAGTTTAAAATTGAGGTAGTCGTGAAACATTTAACATGGCCAACCAGGGCGTTTCTAGTTTAAAACAAGTCTGGCAGAAGCAATTTGAATTTTATTGCAGTAACGAGTTGCGTATATCATGACATCTGCATAATTTTCACACCAAGTGAACTGTATAACAAATTGCAATTTACTAGCATCTAACAAAGAATAAATGTAGTATATAAAGAAAAGTGATATATTGTTTTATACTTTTCGATTCGTTTTTTGCTTATATATATATATATATTTAAGAAGTTAGGACTTAAGTCAGGAAAAATTTCTAGTTTTTAAGTTGATTTCAAGAAAAAGTTCATTTTAGGCCGAGGCCTAATGCGACTGGAGTGAAACAATCAGTAGATGTATTGCTAGTGCTGGGCATATTATTATTAATGCTAGTTAGTTCTTCAGTACTGCTGGTGATAGGCGTATTGTTTACCAATATATCAATCAAAAATCAATAATAGCATTTTATGCTCATGTTTATACTTCGCCGCTCAGAAATCAACTAAAAATTAGAACAAGTTCTATTCCTGAGCGGCACCGCTTAGTCGCTTACAAATGCCGCTCATTGCGTGGCCACTAGGGATGGGCAAATGAAAAAAATGTATCGATATATATCGTATCGATATTTTTGAACAGTATCGATATATATTTTTTGAAAACATCGATATTTCGATATATCGATATTTTTTGCCTACAAATGTTGCCAAAATTATCCAAATCTAAAACAAATATACATACTAACATATCGTGCCATAACCGCCAAAAAAAGTTTAAGCGATATACAGTTTGAACAACTATTGAGACCTTATGGGTTTTTAAGGGATTTAAAAAAGATTTCTATAAAAAATGTTGCTGATGAAGCCCTTAGAAAGCCTTAGCAATTTTTATAAATAAGGATGTTAATCATTGATTAATGAATGCCCGTGTTTAACACTTCAAAGCTCATCATTGCGGAATACGAGAAATATCCACTTTGCATCCAAACAATAATATTTAAAGAAATCGCGAACAACTAATTTAAAACTTAATGAACTCAATGAGTGGAGAAAACCCAAATTGATATTGGTATCGAAAAAGGAAATAAATTTATCCATACATCTGTATGTTTAATTTGTATTATAAGATAATTTCTGAAAAACTGCATTCATTTCGAATTAGTCACTTTAATAAATTTAAAACAAAGGAACTACGTGCGTTAAGCTATATGTAACCTTTTCTGACCAGGGGGGCTACCGCGTATTTCGATTCGAAAAGTAAAATTTTTCGAAAGAAATTTCCGAATCGAATGCTAAACCGTACTGCGTAACTCGTTCGAAACGATTACAGAGTTGTATTTAGAAACGAATGGGATATTATATGAAAAGTTGGTAGCACTGCTGCTAAAGTACCAAAATGGAAAAAAATATCCCATAACAAAAAAATCTTTGCCTTGTAAAAAAATTTAATGTTATACGTATTTTGTGTGAAAAATTAAGTGCTCCTTGTACTTTTTATAATGGATTGTGTTTGCTGTGGTTGGACGAGGATGATTATTATACGATTTGTTTTTAGCATCTGAAACATTTAGATGCCCTCTTGCGAGGTATGGATGCAGAGACATATAGTTTACCACTTCTTCATATTGCTTTTATTTGTGTCATTTTTTTTAGTATTCCTTGAATGTTTCAAAATCACAAATATTAAAACATTTATAACAACATAAATAAGCAATATGTTTTAGCAAATCAAACATTAAGTATAATTTTTTTATAACACCTTTTATTTATATTGAAATATTTAAATAATTACATTTTCTATTTTTGTCTCAAGTTGTCACTAACAAAATGTCTTTCGAACCATTTCCGAACGCTTTTTGCATAACTGACACTCGTTTTCGTATTACAGAGTAGCCCTTTCGAAAGGGATTTTTATTGTTCGTAATACAGAGTTGCTGTCTCGAAAGGGATTTTTAGTTTTCGATAGAGTACAAAAACCGTTCGTAAATTCGAAACAAGTAGTACGAAAATCGTAATACACAGTACAATTCGTTCGAATTCGTAAGTTATTTCTTTCTAAACGAAATACGCGGTAGCCCCCCAGAACGGTCACAGTTTTCCACTAAATTGATGAGTTTTGCATCGTCCATTGTTATATTTAAAAACTAATTCTGTCTTCAGGCTTATACGCACACAAACCAAATTTGGCAGTTAGCTTAGTTAACAAATAAAAGTCACCCGATTAGACGGGTCACCTTATAGATGTGCCTTGTTATTATGAACAATTTTTTTTCCTCGCATCACTAGCAGTGAAAATTTGTAGAGCTCTTAAAAATATCGAAACCCGATACTCGTAAATAAGAATCGATGTATCGATATATCGGTTTTTGAAACATCGGCGATATATATCGATATTTATTTTCGCAAATATCGATATTTCGATATATCGATATTTTTTGCCCATCCCTAGTGGCCACTTCAGTAGTATTCCATATGTTTTAATTTTTTGCCGCTCACCGCTCAGTCACTCACCGCCTTGCCGCTCAGTGCGTGGCCTCGGCCTTAGACAACTTTTTTCCATAAACAAATTTTTTTAGTGCAACAAATAACACATGAATATATATTATTTATTCCTTTTACTCTTGCAAGGAGCATAGGGCCGTTATAGGAGATTTCTTTCGGGACATTTTCTAGAGAAATTACCTTGCAGTAAGAGAAATAAGATGTGATACTTTTCCCAGAAACTCACAAAAAAATATGTTTGACATTCTTCAGAAAACTTGGAATTGGCACGGATCTTCCAGTTCGTTCATAGCCATTGTAACAAAACTCATTCATAATCTCTTTTAGGGAACAATTTTTTACTCCATTTAGCTGGATTCTTTATTCGCATTTTCTTTTTTTAAATTTTATTGCAATTATTATTGAAATAATGCTACACATTACCACTAGTTTGGTTGCTGAGTCCATTTAACTAATTTCATTTCTCATAATTTCTTTTTCCCAAATTTGCACAACAAAAATAAAGAATTTGCACAAAATACAATTTTGTATATGGGCATTTCCACATTCACGTTACGTTTTTCTTACATTATATCACCAAGTAATTAAGCTTGTAATTTATAGCTATGCTGTTCGTTTTTCTATATTTATTTTCTACTCCAACATGCAAGAAATAATATAAAATATAAGTTTTCTTTGAAAAAAAGATACGTTACCCAAAAAAGTAACGTGACAAAATGTAAATTTTTCTGTGGAAATGCCCATATACGATATAAAAACAAAAAATTCGCCCTGTTGAGAACAGTCTGAGTGTTCTCAACAGGGTGTGTATGTCAGATGTAACTAAAGGTTTAATTAAGCGTGCCATAACTATAGCCATACAAAACGGATGTTCGAATCAAACTTGTGGGCAGCACTGTATTTGATTATAGGTGACTCGCCATAAACGCCAAAAAAGCTTAAGTAAAATAATATTTGAACCTCGGTTTTTGACAAAAAGCTATTAGTTACGAGCGCAGAAATCGATTTTCATAAAAAAGTGCTGTTCGAAAATTATGTCGCTTAAGCTTTTTTTTTGCGATTATGGCATGATATAGAATTATGACTATTTGTATGGCTATGGCATTATGGTATGACACGTCTGAAAGCAAAAATTTTTAAGTTGGATTCACTCATCTTTTTAATGATAGTTTTCTGCAACACGATTCACTCATTGCGAAGAAATTTTCCGAAAAACCAAAGCTGCCATATCTAAACAAAATCTATTAGTTTTACAAGGTGGTAGTACTGCAGCGATTGCTTATATTTTACTTTATTTTCTTGGCGTATTTTACATATTTCAAACTATTTCCAAAGATTGTGTGATAAAAATGGAAAAACGAAATTTGCTTTTGTTTTAACAATATTATTTCTTTCTATATTCTTATGAATAGAAACAAAATACAGTTCGAAAAATAATAATTAAATTAACTAATATTATTTCTTATTTTTATTAACTATTTTTTAAAACAAATGTCACTTACAATTTAATTTAACAAAATGATTCTGCAAATTTTTTGTGCAAGGGGGCAATTCAATACAACTTTGTAAGAAAAAGTTTAACATATGAGCAGTTCAGTTCAAGCTTGTTCGGACAAAATACGAAACTGAACCAATTCAAGCTGAAAGTTGTTCGTAATGCATTAAACACTATGACCACATAAAGCTTAAATTAGACGTGGCATAGCCATAATGCTATAGCCATAACCAAACCAAAATTCAATTGGTTTCTATGGTGAGAGTTATGGCGTTATGGCGAGTCAACTATAATCAAATACAGTGCTGCCCATTATTTTGGTTCGAATGGCTCTTTTCTATGGTTATGGTTCTGTCAGGTCTGCTTAATCCTTAAAGCTACACTGAAAGAATTTTCGGCATTAATTCTATGAATTTCGACATTAATCTAATGAAAAATTCATTAAAATTCAACCAACGTCACGCTTCGTTGGATTAATGAAACCAGTTTCGTTAAAATTATTTTATTAAAAACTTCATCAAATTTATTTAACAGTGTAATTAATGCAGTGCTACAACTTCATCGAAACAATAAAATAATTTCATGAAAATAATGAAATAACTTAAATATAAAGGGGTTTCTTAATAATTAGAAAATATTGTTTTCATAATTCCAATAAAATATTCTTACGAAACCAGAATACCAACGAAGCAATTCTAATGAAATTCTTTCACAATATTCATGAAATTTTCATGGGATTTGAGAAATTACTCGTATAATTAGATTTGTGAAAAAATTTTAATGAAATTGTTTCATTGGACTTATGAAGCAAAATTCTTTCGGTGTAGGTTGTTGTCCATGCTGATTTTGTCGTTGTAGTTGAATTAAACAATTTTCTATTTTTGTTGGCGACAACGAGCATGCACAGTGTTGCCAGTATAATACAAAATTTTGAATGAATGATATAATACACTTACACTGCGAGTAATTTTTTAAGTCATGGAAATATAACCACATACGGCCACCACTACGTGATAAAAGACCAAAAAAAAAAAACCCGTGTCTCCTAGTCATTTAATACATTTTAAAGGAGTAATTTAATTTTTATAAATGCGAAATATTTGAAAGTGGCAATACTGAAATATGTATTTGTACTTGAACATCAGTAGTGTGATTCAATAACTTTTTTAACGATCATTGCATCGTTAAAATATTTATAATGAAAATTTATAGAATTTGCTATTCAGGAACATTTTTAACGATATTCGGTGTAGGTTAAAGTCAGCTGTGTCGTTATTTAAGCGAAAATAATTTATGTGCTGTTAATTTTTATCTATAAAGTAAGTGTGCTTTGTGTTACAAATGGCTTTTGAATATTTGGGATATGAGAACTTGGAGCTCTTAAAACTAAACGTAACTATTTTTTACGATTGTCGGATCCTTAAAAGTTACTGAATCACACTACAGGTGCTAATGAAGCTACTGGCTATGCGGCGACAAGTACAGATAGCGGTATTTGAAAGTGTTTAATGCATAATTCTTAAGATATACATGTATTCTCTCTCTCTCTCTCTTTCAAGAAGAGATACATTAAACCGAGGTGACGGATGACATTTTTCAAAAAGTGGTACCAAAAGGGGATTTATAAAAAAAAAACAGGGGCAAAATTAAAAAATTAATTCAGTAAAGTGCGACTTTGACTCGCGCACGTAGGGTTCCGAACATTCGGCTTTGAGCATTTTCTTAATGTGGCTTTTTTTGCTTATTTGAAGTTTTTTTTCAGTTTAAACGAATTTTTTCAGTTTTGTCGCTTTTTTCTCGTTTTGGAGTTTTTTTTTCTTTTTGTTTTTTAATTTTGGAATTTTTTTTTCTGTTTTTGAGTTTTTTTTCATTTTGGCGATTTTTTTCAGTTTTTAGCGTTTTTTCCATTTTGGTGATTTTTTTTTTCATTTTGGCGATTTTTTTAACTTTGGCGATTTTTTTAATTTTGGCGATTTTTTAATTTTTGCGATTTTCCGTTTTTTTGCGACTTATTTTCGTTATAGATATATTTTTTTTTAATTTGGCGATTTTTTTTGGTTTATGGCGATTTTTTTTTTGGCTTGGCGATTTTATAATTTTGAGATTTTTTGTTTTACCGTTTTTGAAAATTTCAAGAGTTTGGTTAATTTTAGTGTTAATTGTTGTAGTCTGTATAAAAATACACTAACTTTACAAATTTCAAGTGTATATACATACATACAATTGTATGTATGTATGTATATTACATGGGATTTTAACCTTTTTCGTTGCTCGTTTTGGAACACCCTTTAATTTTTATCTCTCATATATTTGTTGTTGTAGCGGCGAAAGGTCTACACACTCTGTCAAAATTTCAGGTCAGTAGCTCTTACGGTTATCGAGAAAATAGCCTGTGACGGACAGCGTAGCGAAAACAATAGGGTTCCTTTTCACTTTTGGTGTACGGAACCCTAAAAACAGAAAACTACATTAAACTATTTATTTTTAATGTATTTTTATATAATTCACTCTAAAAAAAGCGGGACAAAAAGTGGCAAGGCAGTCGAAAAAGTGGCAATTTGCCACTTTAGTCGGTCAAACGGTCACGGTGCATCAAACTATATATAAAAAATTTTTTGTCCATCTTAATTTGTCTGTAAATTACTGATTTTGAAAAACATATGAAGTTACATGCACGATTTCTCAACTATTTCCATTAAATATCAAGGAGGCAATGAAAAAATATTGAAATCCTTTATTGATGTGCTTTTGATTTAAGTTTACTAAAATATTTATAGACAAATTATTTATTTCACTTCCCATTTGGCTACTTTCCGCATGTAATGTTTTTATTACCTATAAAATGTGCACTGTGTCCATGAAAGAAAAACTTTTTTATATAAATCCGTTTACATATTCCATATAAAATAAACGACATCGTAAAACATTTGGTTTAACCCAAAAAAAAGCAATATTTAAAATCATAAATCAATAATAAATACTGTGCAAAAAATATTTTAGAATAGAAAATAGAGCTAATGAAAAGTAAAAAAATAGAAAAAAATAATAACAACTACGATAACAGAGACAGAGAGAGAGAGAAAGACAACGGAAAAAACTTTGATTAGAAACTTTGCAGACAAAACAAAAAATCCAACAACAATATGAAAGTGTTATCAATATTGATGGAAAAAAATAAAGATAACATACTCGTATTTTGTATTTTTATGTGCCAGTTTTAAAACGCTCGTAAATATTTTTACAACCATTTAAATATATTATTTGTTTACATTTGCAATGAATTTGAATTTATGTTTTGTTATAAATAACATGTTTTGCTTAAACTTCTTTTATTTGGGCGGAAAAGGATGCGTAGAATTTTTGCTAAATTGTGTGAACATAAATATTCATCATCCATGAAATTTCAGGGAAGTTAAATTTTTAAGTGTGATTTACTAACAATTGCGCCACATAAAAACATCTACTATAAAAAAATCCGAGTAATTTTTTATACACAATCCATATTAGATCCAAGACTGTCCAATATATGGCAAAACAGTCAGTTTTTAATGTGAATTGGTTTAATTTTTTTTTGAAAATGACGTTCGCAGTGATATCACCGTCAACGATGACTGCTATAGGTCTATGATAGGGTTTGGGATTTCCCGGACTTTTGAACTTCCCGGGAAACGGGAATTAAAAAATCAAGTTCCCGGGAATTCCCGGGATTCCCGGGAAAAGCTAATTTTCTAAATTAAATACATTTATTAAATGAAAGTTGGTGAAATTTCGATTGTTTTATTAATCTAAGCATTCTTTTGAAATAAAAGTTAATAAAAAAGCAGTTCTAAGACAAATTTTTAAGAATTTTTAATTGAATTTAAGCAAATGGAATAAAGTTATTACACAGCAAAAGATCATATAAAAACCAATTGACGACTGTTACCACAATTAGTAGACAATTTTCTAATAAGATCTACCTTCATTTTAATAAGAATTTGACTTGCTTGTTTCTCATTCTTTTTGAAAAAGTTCCAGGCGGTTTCTTATCGTTAAGTACAAGCAGGTTACAGTACCATACTGCGCTGCGCCGAATTTTGAATACCCTCAGCCACAGTATGTCTAAGTGTCTTTCATTTTATTTCTCCTAAAATATTTTCTGCAGGGTTCACATAATACTGTCTACTTGTAATCAATTTAAGTTTCGTCAACTCAGAGTTCTCACAGCTTAAAATTTTCACTACACTTTTCAAAATTTGTTCACTAATTCGGCGAAAAATCACTTCAAGTTCGCTTAGCATCGAATTATTTACTTTAGGAAACGATTATATCATTGCAATCATTGATACTTAAACAATTTAGTCCACTTTTTTAGGAGATATGGTATGACCTCAATTTAATGGAATTTTTATGAAATTTCAGACTTGATTTGAATAGCTCACATTTTTATTTTATATTAAAAAAACATGGACATTTTACTTCTTGTTTATCGGAGTCGAAAGAATTTTTTCTTTCTTACAAGGTATATGTAAGTGTTTAAACAGACAATAAAAAACGTGTCAACGTTCGTGTAAATTTAGTCATACAATCATTCAAACGAACTTTTGTAATATATAAAAAAATAATAAGTTTTTATATTAAATTAAAGTAAAATTGTATTATAAATTCTATATATTTATGAAATAACATGCACTTTTAATTTCCCGTTTTCCCGGGAAAATCTCAAGAATTTCCCGGGAATATTTGACAGACATTTCCCGGGATTTCCCGCCCGGGAATTCCCGTTTCCCAAACCCTAGTCTATGATTACCAAACTTTCTTTGGTAGAGCTATATCAATTGTGCGTGAGCGTGCCCCATAGCTCATGTCTCATTGGACATTCTTCATGAGCGACTTGAGGGCCAAGTCATCTCATCTGAAAGAGATTTGAGCTAGTTAGACTTTTTCTATTGGGGTTTTCTTAAGTCTCAGGTCTATGCAAATAAGCCACAAAGCACATGTTCATGAAGACTATAGCCCAATACTCGTATTTCAAAGAAGAATATTTTCAAGAGCAACAATAAAAAATCAAACCTCAAAAAGGAAACATAAAGTGTTTTTAAGACTTGATAAGAAAACAAATAAAATAAAGAGAGGTGTCTTAGGACACCCGCTTATAGCTTTTCTGCTTAGTTATATAAAACAAATTTCAGGTGTGAAATAACAATGCAATAAAATTATACTATTATATGATGATGTAAGATTCTCTGCAAATATTTAAAAACGTTTCCATTTATTTCCCATTATTTTCTTTTCTAGCGGCGTAAGATTAAATTAATGTATTGCTTGTTTCCGGTGACGGCTATTAGCCGGCTTACAACCGATCGGCTGTGCTCTCTGGTTTGTGCTCATGTGCAAAAACAAAGCAAAAACAAATTGAGCAATCGTTCTCATTTTTTTTATTTCACTCACTTCAAAGCACGAAACAAAAAGAAATCAAACAATTTGTCTCGTTTATTTTTCTACTCGTACTATGCTTTTAAGTACAAAGAAGTCAAAACAAAAATAAATTTGTCCTAATTTACACTATGCAAGTCTTATTGCTAAGCTGATTAGTTTTATTGGTGAGAGAGAGACGATGGGGGAAAGAACGTGCCTGTTCCTCTCGACTCTCTCTCCCACAAACTAATCAGCTTAGCGAAAAGACTTGCATAGTGTGAACTAGGACTTTATAACTGTAAAGGTGAAAGTACATAACACGCGTTATTGCGCGTGCGAGCTGTGTTTTTGCATACAACAAGTTACATACGAAACTCTTTGACGCGTTTGCCGGCGAAACTTTCAACTTTTTAACGCGTTGTATTTTTACAGCTAATCAGTCGACAATAAATAAGAAAAAATTAGAATCATGGAGTAAAAACTTATTAAAGAGTTTGAAAAACATACAGTATTGCATAAAAAGGCAATTGAAAATGTTCCAAGTCCATTTTTTAATGTATAAATAAATAAAAAAGCTGATAGAAAAGGCGTTTATAACGCTTCCCAGCAAAAAACTTTGCCTACTAGAATGCAAAAAAGTGTATGTACTCCTCAGTCGTAAGTACTTACAATTTGACTGAATAACCCATTATTTTTGTTTGAGAAGTTCAAAAAGTATGCGGTACCCTATACTTTTTGCCTACAAACATACAAAAGTTAATAGATTACTGATTGCCTAAAAGTACTCAAAATTTAATGGGTTATTTTTTGCGTACAAATATGCAAAATAATATATATTAATTTTTGCTTAAACTTATTCAAAATTAATTTGCTATATTTTATAATTTTTTTTATTTTAAATGAATAAAATTTTGTAACAAATTTCTCTAGATATACATATTTCCTTATTAACTGGAAAGTACTACAATAAGTACTTTCACGTAGTGATATAAATAAGTTCTTATTTTATTCATTACATGTCAGTCATTATTATGCAAATAAAATAATTAGATAAATAAGTACCACTCGTTACTTTGTAAGCCATTACAAAATTTCGAAAATTTTTTGCTGGGTTGTTGTGTAACTTGCAATTTTTCATGCGGTAAAGTTTTCAAACGCGCGATATCCGTCGACGAACTAATGCGTGTTATGTATTTCTACCTTAATAGCTTCAATTATTTTTCTTACGAAAATCATGTCCTAACTCCTGTATCGCTCAATAAATAGCAAAGCTATAAATGCAAATTTTTTACTCATAAAATCAGCTTGACTTTACAATAAAGTTTTAACTATTACTTGCAGTTAAGAGTGCAAGTATTATTTAAATTGAAATTAATTAAATCCAAGCCATACCTAACCCCAGTGTATATATAATGTTATATTATGTTTAAATAGTTTCCTCACTCTGCCTATTTCAATTAATGTCATCCACATAAATTCTCTTCACAGCAGCCTTAAACCTTAAAAAGAAAGTATTAAAAGTATAAAATTAAAATACAACTAAATGCAAATAGGAAGTGTAAAGAAAAGGGAGATGAATGCCAAGCAATAAAAATTTAATAAATCTTACAAAACCGCTGGCATAAAGTTCTCCGGTATATTAAAACATAAACATCATATTGAGCAGATCAATTTAAATTGTTGTAAAGATTTAGTAAAATGTTTAACTTTAAAATTTCATTAAATAAATAAATGAAAAAAAAAATCACTTGGTTATACGTCTCTTTTTTCGTACAAAAATTTATACGCTTGCACAAATCTTTACACCACATAAAGCAGGTCATAAAGAAACGAGTATACAAGTACGTGCAAATAGGCCTACAAAACTAATCTCGTTTTAACTAGATTTTCCAGACTATAAACTATTGAAAAATAATGTAAAAGTTAAATCTTATGGTGCCAGTGCCTGCACAATCGCACATAAAGAAAATCCAAATGATCTGGTTTTCTTTTTACAGATTTTATTCGTTGTTGCCATTCAGAATACAAAAAAAAATTTGATGGCCGCTTTAATGTGGACGGATTACAGAAGGCGAATCAGCTAAATAGCATTTCTGGCAGAATACTGTTTTTGCACAATGGGATTGAAGTTTTTGAAGATGAAATTTTTTTTAGGCAGAAGTTTTAAGCCATTTCTTTAGATTTGTTTATGTAGATATATAAAATATGAGAAATAAATAAACTGCATTCTATCCTTGATGATATTACAGTACGAGCTCGATTTGCGCAACCACCGATTATTGCAACACCCCGATTACTGAAACAGATAATTTTTTTACATCACAGTCTTTATAAGTGCAACTTTTTTTTGAAAAAAAAAACAGTCTCGATAAGAGCAACTTTCTTTCTTTTAGTACATTTAAAACGCTTTTCTCTCGGAGAATATACAAATTAAAAATACACTAAAGGTTAAAGTAGATGATGCCATCAGGGTGACAGATGACATTTTTCAAAAAGTGGCACCCAATAGGGGATTTAAAAAAAGGGGCAAAATTAAAAATAAATTCAGTAAAGTGCGACTTTGACTCGCGCACGAAGGGTTCCGTACGTTTGAGCATTTTTTTTATACAGTGTTTTTTACGTTTTTTCAGCTTAAATAATTTTTTTTGATTATTTTTCGCTTTTTTCTCGTTTTGGCGATTTTTTTAATATTGGCGATTTTTTTCATTTTGGCGATTTTTTTTATTTTGGCGATTTTTTTTTTTCATTTTGGCAATTTTTTTAATTTTGGCGATATTTTTAATTTTGGCGATTTTTTAATTTTGGCGATTTTTTTTCATTTTGATGATTTTTTCATTTTGGCGATTTTTCCGGTTTTCCGCGATTTATTTTCGATTTATTTTCGATTTAGAAATTTTTTTTAATTTGGTGCTTTTTTTCGTTTTGGCGATTTTTTTTTTGATTTTGGCGATTTTTTTTCGGTTCGCGATTTTATAATTTTTAGATTTTTTGTTTTACCGGTTTTGAAAATTTCAAGAAGTTTGCTCTTACGGTTTCCAAGATACAGCAAGTTATCAAAATTACATAGTCAAAATTACATTAACTGATGGTACACCCTCTAATTAAAATTTTTTAAATTTTAGTGTTAATTGTTGTAGTCTGTATAAAAATACACTAACTTTACAAATTTCAAGTGCATATACATACAATTGTATGTATATTACATGGGATTTTAACATTATTCGTTGCTCGTTTTGGCACACCCTTTAATTTCCAACTCTCATGTATTTGTTGTTGTAGCGGCCAAGGGTCTACACACTGTGTCCAAATTTCAGATCCGTAGCTCTTACGGTTCTCGAGAAAATACCCTGTGATGGACAGACGGACAGACGGACAGCGTAGCGAAAACAATAGGGTTCCATTTCACCTTTCGTGTACGGAACCCTAAAAACGAGAAAACTACACTAAACTTTTTATTTCTAATGTATTTTTATATAACTCAACCTAAAAAAAGGAGGAAAAAAAGTGGCAAGGAAGTCGAAAAAGTGGAAAAGTGGAATCGGCATATCGAAAAAGTGGCAATTTGCCACTTTAGTCGTTCATACGGTCACGCTGGATGCCATTAATGAAATAAATATTTATATGGAGTGGGCAATAGAGAATAATATTTTTAGTGCCGTTCCAGACTAGCGATTTTTGTTGCAGCAACTTTTTATGTTTTAGTGCAAAAGAGCGAGAGAGGAATACAAAAATTATATATATATATATATATATATATATATATATATATATATATATATATATCTTTTTCAACACTCTCACACATTTTCAAGCATTGCTGCAACAAAAATAGCAAGTCTGGACCGCGACTTATGAAAAGTTAGTTGCAATATCACAAAAAATTAAGAAACCAAAAATTTAAACCAAAATTTCAACACTCATTTCCTCAAACTAGACTGTATTTATACAAAAATTAACAAGAGTCGAACTCAAATATGCAAACATCCAAAATACGAAGCCTGGTTTTAAGTTTAAGTTCAAATATAACATATTTTTTTATAACTTTTTTAATCACATGCATGAATTTTTTATGTTTCACCATTAAAAATAAATTATTTTATGTTTCATTATAGTTTGGTTTATATGAAGCTTTTAGTGGTCTATAATTGCAACTTTTCGGTAAAAGCAACAACCCTAATTTCCTTATGGTTGCGCAAATCGAGGTCGTACTGTATATCAAACGAAAAGCTTAGTGATTGTCTTATTCCCTCAATGGATGTTATTGTATCATACATATTATATGTGTTTAAAGAATTTTAAATTTAAATTTTGTGGCAATAAGTAATAAATAAAGTATAGTGCGATTTTGACTTGCACATGAAAGGTTCAATAAGGACACTAATCATGTAACACTATACGAACTTTAACCTATATAATCGAATATCTTACTTGATGCAGACATTTGAAAAAAATTTTTCAGTACCAGATAAACTTTTTTTCGGTTTTTGAAGATTTTTGTTTTAGTTTTTACAATTTTTCTTAGTCTTGACGTTTTTTTTTCTTTTTGGGGATTTTGTTCGGTTTTGGCATTTTTTTAGTTTTTGGCGATTTTTTCGAGTTTCGGCGATTTATTTTTGTTTTAACGATTTATTTAGTTTTTTGGCGATTTAGTTTAGTCTTAGCGATTTTTTTTTTATTTTTGGGACTTTATTTTCGTTTTGGCGATTTTTGTTCGGTTTTGGCACTTTTTCTTAGTTTTGGCGCTATTTTTTGTTTCTGGAATTTTATTAGATTTTTGTCACTTTTTTCATATTTGGCGATTTTTTCTGGTTTTGGCGAATTATTTTATCCTTAGCGATTTTTTTTATTTTTTTCGTTTTAGTGTTTTTTCAGTTTTGGCACTTTTTCTTAGTTTTGGCGTTATTTTTCGTTTCTGGGATTTTATTAGGTCCTTGGCTCTTTTTTCGTTTTTGGCGATTTTTTCTGGTTTTGGCGAATTATTTTAGTTTTAGCGATTTTTCTAGTTTTGGCGATTTTTTCCCCTTTTAGGTAATTTTTTCAGTTTTGGCTCTTTTTCTTAGTTTTGGAACCTAGTTTTATATTATTCAGTTTTTGGCCCTTTTTTCGTTTTTGGCGATTTTTTCCGGTTTGGGCGATTTATTTTAGTCTTAGCGATTTTTTCGTTTTGGCGATTTTTTCATTTTGGGATCTTTTAAGTTTAGTGTTTCTGAAAAAGAAGAGTTTGCCTCTTACGATACAGCAAGTTGTCAATTAGTTTTGACAAAATAACACTAACTGATAGGATACCCTTTAATTTTAATTTTTTTAAATTTCAGTGTTAATTGGTGTAGTCTGCTTAAAATTAGACTAACTTTGTATATTGTATATTGCATTATGATTTCAAAATTTTTCGTTGCTCGCTTTAGCAAACCCTTTAATTTTTAAATGTGATATATTTGCTGTTGTAGCGGCTAACGGTTTACATATTCAGGTCCATTGCTCTTACGTTTCTCGAGAAAACAGCCTGTGACGGACATACGTACGCACGTACATAGTAGCGAAAACAATAGGACGCCTTTTCACTTTCGGTGTACGGAACCCTAAAAAGTGGCTAAGTCTGATTTTGTAGTTATGCAGCACTTTTAAGTTTTAGTAGTGCTTCCTTAATTGGTTACTTTTGCGCAATGAAAAGTCTTAGCTAACATTTGCAAATAGCCCAGCTGAAATTTTTCTATTATTCCAAATAGCACAGCAAACAATATTTTTGATATAACTTCATTAAAAGTAACCAAAATGAATTCGATCAAATTTCCTCAAGAAGTATTTTCAAATTGAGAAATCGCAGTCAAGTCCTTGTCTTAATTTTTAGCTTAGGTCAACTTAATCCATTCTCTTCGCAAAAAAAAAAAATACTTCTATTATAATATATCGATCCCGATTTCGAATTAGTCGTGAGCGACATGTGGTAAAAAAAAAATAGAATTTTCTCTTGAATTATCTAAGAATTAGAATTACCCAAATGCCAAAATTTTTTATAGCTTTTATGATACGGGATGTAAAATATTATCGTAAACGACTATTTACTTATATATATATATATATTTTTTTTTTAAAGACACGTAACACTCAGGCAATGAATGCCTACTACTATTACTAGGTATTACCTTCTTTAGGAAAGGGATAGTGATAGAGAAGGCAGGTGATGAAGAAAGAGATAGAGGAAAGCTTAATTTTCTTACCACTTAGCTTTTTTGCAGGTTTTTTTTTAAATAAAGCAGTGTTGTAGCGCCTCTGGTGTGAATGAGGTGTATTAAATTTTTGAAGCTGTGTTCAGTAGCCATTTTTATTGGTTATTTTACTTCGCCGATGATTCTGCTATACAATACCGACGAAGGAAGGCGCTCTGATGTTACATTGGTATTAATGCCCGCTAAACCAGGTGTATATTTTAAAAAATCTTCTGCTGAAAACTTTAATTTTTGTCGCTTACGACTAAAACGAAAATAAGGCTCTATATAATATATGATACTAATGTACTCGTATAACGAGAAATTAGGACAACTTCTGTCACAACATTTTTTTCGAAACCTGAAAACTTTTGTCACATTATTAATTATTTTTTTCTTTTTGAAAATGCTACAAACGTACAAATGGAAGGGATAAAAATTGCCATTTAATCTCAAATCTAAATATTGTATTTGTTTTATATGACCAGATGTCCAAATGAAGGTAGCAAAAGGATTACAATATTTTTGTGGTATTTTGTATTCAAGGTTTGGTTTTGATTTTTGCTTTGTAAGCAAATGAGACTATATAGACCAGCGTTGCCAGAGGTATTTAAAAAAAAGTATATTTAAAATGAAATTTGGATTTAACAAAAAGGCTTCTAAAAAAGAATAAGCATTTTTGAGAAAAGAACTAATGCAGAGTTTCTACCATCTGTAAATGTTGCTTGCCGAGGAATCCCTTAAATAAACATATTTTTCACGTCAAGTGCCTACTCAAAAAAAAACTTAATTTTTTATTAAATTACAAAAATCAAAAAATCATATAATATTTTTACTAAAATAGCACATACCACAGAATTCGAAAAACTAAAAAATCAAAGTTCGAAAAAGCTCAATAGAATGAAAATTATTTACTAACAAGTAAGAGTGCTATATTCGTCTGTGCCGAATCTTATATACCCTTTACCAACATACGTACATATATATAGTATACAGACACATACATACATATTTGTTTTGTGAAAAAATTTATCATTTTTTTAAAGTTTCCATCTTTGGAGCTGTAATTTTAATTTTTCAAATTTCATACGCCAAACTTTTCTTTCAGAAGCATAAAATATATTCAATTTATAAAGAAAAAGAAAAAAAATTTTAGACCTATTTAATTTTACATAACACAAAAAGTGTAAGTTTTCCAAACCTGGAGTCATAATTTTGGATTTTTCTGATTATTGATACCAATCTAGTTTTTTAAAAAATACATAAAATTTGTTAAGTGAACGAAACAAAAACGAAATAAGAAAAAACTTAGTTTCATTTAATTCCTTTAATATTAAAAAATTCAGTAAAGTGCGACTTTGACTCGCGCAGTTTTTTTTCAGTTTAAACGATTTTTTCAGTTTTGTCGCTTTTTTCTCATTTTGGCCATTTTTTTCTGTTTTTTTTTCATTTTGGCGACTTTTTTTCTGTTTTTGGGGTTTATTTTCATTTTGGAGATTTTTTCCTTTTGGCGATTTTTTTAATTTTTGCGATTTTTTTTTTGGGTTTTTTTCATTTTGGCGATGTTTTTTCATTTTGGCGATTTTTTTGGCGATTCTTTTTCCATTTTGGCGATTTTTTCCTATTTTGGGAGTTTTTTTCATTTTGGCGATTTTTTTTTTTCATTTTGGAGATTTTTTTTCTGTTTATGGGGCTTTTTTTTATTTTGGAGATTTTTTTTTTCATTTTGGCGATTTTTTCCTGTTTTTGGGGTTTTTTTTCATTTTGGCGAGCTTTTTCTGTTTTTTGGGGTTTTTTCGTTTTGGCGATTTTTTTTCATTTTGGCAATTTTTTTTTCATTTTGGCGATTTTTTTCTCTTTTTGGGGGTTTATTTTCATTTTGGAGATTTTTTTCCTTTTGGCGATTTTTTTTAATTTTTGCGTTTTTTTTTTATTTTGGGGTTTTTTCATTTTGGCGATGTTTTTTCAATTTGGCGTTTTTTTTCATTTTGGCGATTTTTTTTTTCTGTTTTTTGGGTTTTTTTTCATTTTGGAGATTTTTTTCATTTTGGCGATTTTTTTCATTTTGGCAATTTTTTTTACTGTTTTGGGGTTTTTTTTTAATTTTGGCGATTTTTTTTTACTGTTTTGGGGTTTTTTTTGAATTTTGGCGATTTTTTTCTGTTTTTGGGGCTTTTTTTCATTTTGGAGATTTTTTTAATTTTGGCGTTTTTTTTTTATTTTGGCGATTTTTTCCTGTTTTTGGGATTTTTTTCATTTTGGCGAATTTTTTTTCTTGGCGACTTTTTTCATTTTGGCGATTTTTTCCTGTTATGGGTTTTTTTATTTTGGCAATTTTTTCTGTTTTTTGGGGGTTTTTTTCGTTTTGGCCATTTTTTTAATTTTGGCGATTTTGTTTTCATTTTGGGGTTTTTTTTCATTTTGGTGATTTTCTTTCATTTTAGCGATTTTTTTTTATTTTAGCAATTTTTTCGGTTATTCGCGATGTATTTTAGTCTTAGAAATTTTTTTTTGTAATTTGGTGCTTTTTTTCGTTTTGGCGATTTTTTTTTGTTTTTGGCGATTTTTTTCGGTTTGGCGATTTTATAATTTTTTGATTTTTTAGTTTTACCGTTTTTGAAAATTTCAAGAGTTTTGCTCTTACGGTTTCCAAGATACAGCAATTTGTCAAAATTGCATAGTCAAAATTGCATTAACTGATGCAACACCCTTTATTTTAAATTTTTTTTAATTTTAGTGTTAATTTTTGTAGTCTGTATAAAAATACACTAACCTCACAAATTTCAAGTGTATATACATACATACATACAATTGTATGTATATTACATGGGATTTTAAAATTTTTCGTTGCTCGTTTTGGAACACCCTTTAATTTCCAACTCTCATGTATTTGTTGTTGTAGCGGCCAAAGGTCTACACACTGTGTCCAAATTTCAGGTCTGTACCTCTTACGGTTCTCGAGAAAATACTCTGCATAATTTTAGACATAGTTAATTTTACATAACACAAAAAGTTAAAGTTTTCCAACCCTGGAAACGTCTTTTTAATTTTTTTATATTTTTTTAATTTAAAATGCCAACTTTAGTCGTACTGAAGTGTAAAATAAGTTCATTTATTAAAAAAAAATAAAAATTTGTTTTCGGTAGTTACTTTTATATGGCAAAATGAAGTTTACGTTTTCCAGCTCTGCAATCGTCTGGTCGATTTTGCTGAATTTCAATACCAATCTATTTTGGAAAATTTCTGACACACCAGTCCAAGAACGAAGTCTCTAGCTTTTCTGGGAGCTTCGGAAAACCCATTTCACGTACAGACAGACGGACAGACGGACAGACGGACAGACGGACAGACGGACATCGCTTATTCGTCTTCCCTATGCATAAGGATCCAGAATATATATATTTTATGTGTCGCTTATTGATATTATAAAAATTACAAACGGAATGACAAACCTATATATACCCTTTTACCATTTTTGTTGGTAAAGGGTATAAAAATTCATCAAACCAAGTAAATAAAATAATAAAATTTAAAATCAGTTTCAAAAACTTCAAAAGTTTAAAAGTGCAACTTTTTTGAAATGGTGTAAGAGATACATCTTGTTATTTATTTGTTATACAGTGGGGAGCAAAACTGCCAAACCGTTCATCGAAATTACTTGAATATTGTTATATTTTCTGTTCTGCCAACAATAACAAGATTATTTCTGCACCAATAAAAAGGTTAGAAGGTATGTTTCATTAAAACAAAAATAATATTTATTTAGTTAATTTTTTTTACAAAAAAATTAGTACTAATTTCTTTGTTTCCAAAATAAAAAATATGTTAAATTAACCAGGAAAAAAGAGAGGTGTCTTAAGACACCCGGTTAGAGGTATGCTGCTTAGCTATTTAAAACAGATATCATGTGTTAAATGACAATGCAATAACATTATTTGTATGTTTAAAACTATTTATTTAATATTCATTAGATTTATTTATATTAAAAAATTTAATATTTGACATATTTTCATAAGTTTATTTTAATTGAAATTTATGTAGTTTATTATTATTTATAAGACAAAAGAAATTCACAGCAAGTATTTGCATGTGTGGATATTTCACATATGTAAATGCAGACTTAGCACACTTGTTTTTTTAAGTTCTTATTAATAAATCATCTGGCATCTCCTTCTTTATGAACAGAAAAAAATAAAGCAAACTAAAAAAAAAAAAAAATGTAAGCAAATAACTCAAAACAAAAATTAATTTATAACTGTAATAGTGTCGATTATTTTTGTTACGAAAATCACGTCCTAGCTTCTGTGTATGGCATAAAGAGTATAGCTCTAATAGTTTTATATAGCAAGAATAAAATTGGTATTAAAACTCCATAAAGACGATTGCAGGGTTGGAAAACTTGAACTTTTTTGGTATATGAAATTAACCTAATAAAAAAATTTTTTTCTTCCGCTTTTATTTATAGGAAATCAGAAAAACCCAAAAGAATGATCCTGATATTTTAAAAGGCTTATTTTTTTTACAAAAAAAACCAGGTTTCAGGTTCTGAAAAAAAAAAATTTCTTTTGAGAATAGCCCTAATGTACATATCAAAAAAAGTTTGAATTTTCTAGCTCATCAGGTTTGTTTTTTTATTTATCTAATTTTTTATGCCAAACTGTTTCTTTCTAAAACATAAAATTTAAGTAATTTTTGTAAAGAAAAAAAAAATATTTTACCTAGCTTCTTTTTTTTTTTACAAAAAAAAAAATGAATTTTCCGACCCCGGGATCATCCTTTTGGGTTTTTCTTAAGAAAAAGCGCTAGAAAAAATTAGTTTTATCAGGTTAATTTTATATACCAAAAACGTTCAAGTTCTCTAAGCCTGGAATCATCTTTTTGGAGTTTTAATACCAATTTAATTCTTGCGAAAAACGAAAAAATAAAAAAATTGTTTTATATACCACAAAAAGTTGAAAATTTCCAGCTCTGTAAACGTATATTTGATTTTGGTGATTTTCTCTTTGATTCGAACTATTATGACACATCAGTCCAAGACCGAAGTTTCTAACTTTTCTGCTAGCTTCAGAAAACCGATTTCACATAGAGACTGGCAGGCAGACGGACATTGCTTATGCGTCTTTCCTATTCATAAGGACCTAAAATGTATATCGTGCATTAACCGCCAATAAAGCTTGAGCGACATAGTTTTAGAGCTTTTTTTTGTTTTTGGCGAAAATTGATTATTTACGATCGTAGAATATCGACCTTCATCAAAAAACTAAGTTGAAAAAATTTGTCGGTTAAGCTTTTTTTTTTGCGGTTATAGCTCGATATATACTTTATGGGTCGCGTATTAATATTGTGGAAATAAGATGCGGAATGACCAACCAAATTATTATAAATAAATTAACGGCCTGTCCCACGATGTCACCTAATCCTAATATGTTTAAAAATTTTTTTTGGAGTTACATATTTAATAAAGCCATATACAATCTTATACAAAGCGGCAACTCTGATTTATACACAGATGTGAATTTACATATTCTAGTGCAATTCATGTATGTGTGTGTGTGTGTGTGCGTGTGTATGTGTCAATGAGCATACATTGTAGCAGTTTTTATAACAGTGAATTGTAGTTTAACTATTTTGCAAAAAGGCAAAGGTACAAATTGCATTAATATGCGGGTTGAATGATAAATATCATGGACCTCAACATTGTTAGCTTACACGCACACACACATACACTCACACCTACATTTCTTCCTCATGTATGTTAAATTGTTGCCATTTTTTGTTTGATGTGTGTGATTTTAGGTTGATAGTTTGTGGTTTATCAACCATGTTGCTGTTTTGAGTACTGACAACCCTTTTTTTTGCGGTTTAAAGTTTTTTTTTCTTGATTTAATTTTATCGCAATCATACGTCGTTATCAACAGTACATTTATTTCGTTGGCCATATGCCCGCAAGAAAGCTGGTCTGGGCTAGTCTGTTCTGGGCTTGAAATGTGAAGACATTTCCAAAACTTCTTTTATCTTGTTGCTTTTATTTATTTATCTATTTGTTTTCCTTTTAGAATTTTTAATTTAAGTGATAATCCAGCTGGATGCACAGAAATTCTTTATGGAAATAAGGCCAGAAATAATTCTCTCTTGTTTATAAATTTATTTTTGTTTGAAGTTTCGTTTGAAAACTTTATATTTTAAGCACTAAAATTAGTTTAATTCTATTGGTTTTTGTAAATCTTTAAAATGCAAAATAAATACTGAAAAGACTTATTTAACCTATTAAGATGAGCAAAAAAAAAAATCAAATAAATGAAATTGCTGAAATTTAAATAAAGTGTTAATTTTGAATGAAATATTTATGTATATCGTCATCAAAAAGACCTAATAACCTATATGCAGAGAAAAAACGTTATAAAATTGGAACTATTTGGAATATTGAAACGAAAATTACGTACAAAAACTGGTAATAACTTGGTCATTTGTAATATTAGATGTTCAAAGTTTTGCACACTTATCTGTTATGATATAGGGAATAACAATGCATAAAAAACTTAATTTAGAAATTTTTGCAGATAGGTTATAAATCTTTGTGATGACGATATGTATATCTATACGAGTATGAGAATATCAAGTGATTGTGTATATTTAATTCATCATTTTGTTACTCATTTGGATATCAGTGGCAAAATGGACTAATCTTAATTTAAGAAAATTTTACTTAAATACGATTATGCAATATTGAAAGTTGAAGTGTGTGCAATGCAAACATATCGTTAGCTGAAATGCAAAATCACGCAACAACAAATTTTTAAAATTTGTAGGAGATAGAAAAAAGTAAACAAACTTATTCAAGTGACTGAAGAAAAATTTCTTTATTTTAATATTAGTTAATTAATGTTGTCATTTAAAAAGAGGACATTGTCCGTATTCCATCTTTAATAAACTAATTAGTGCAGGCAAATTCTATTACTTTTTGTTTTTCAATAATATTTAATACTTTTCATTCGAGTACTCAATACTACTCCATGTTCTTAAATATTTTTATAGCTATGCTATTTATGTCACAAAACAGAAGCTAGGACGTGATATTCGTAACAAAAATAATCGACACTATTACAGTTATAAATTTATTTTTGTACTTAAAATCAGAGTACGAAAATAAACGAAACAAATTGTTTGATTTTGTTTTGTTTCGTTCTTTGCAGTGAGTGAAACAAAAACAAAAACGAAAACGAAAACGAAAACGAAAACGAAAACGAAAACGAAAACGAAAACGAAAACGAAAACGAAAACGAAAACGAAAACGAAAACGAAAACGAAAACGAAAACGAAAACGAAAACGAAAACGAAAACAAAAACAGTGAGGAGGATTGCTCAATTTGTTTTTGTATTGTTTTTGCACATGAGCATGAACCAGAGAACACAGCTGGTCGGCGGTAAGCCGGCTAACGGCCGCCGTCGGCCACAAACAGTACATTCATTTAACTTTTGCTAAGTATTTTTTAAGCTAGTTGAAATACTGAATATTAGCAAATTATTTTGGGTTCTACACACTTAGTTTAGTTGTGGGTTATTAGTGTGTTAAAGGGTTAATTGTAATTTGTCTAAAAAAGTTGAACTATTTACAAATTTATCTCTTACATAAGTATTTATTCAGCTTTTGAACTTTACAAGCTTGCACTCAAGCAAAAAATAGAATAAAACAAAATCGAGTTTAGTATTTAGTATGTTGTTTGTTATTTGATAAAATGTTCAATATGCAGGCACATTTAAAAGAATAAGAAATTTAATCTACAGATAATTAAATGGTGTAGACTTGCAAATTAAGAATTTTTTTTGTATATTTGATTTTGCCTTAAGAGAAAACGTAAAAAGAAAATAGGTGTTAATAAAAAAACAAAAAGGACACGCAGGGGAAATATTAAATAAATACGGTTGCACGATTCTAATGAAAACATCACAATCCTTATTCATTCGAGATAGTGGAATGTCAAGAAAAAATTAGAGAACGGAAGTAGGAGACCTTCTTTTTTTATAGCCTGTCATGTTCAATGTTTGCATGTCCCATATTCTTGGCTCTCAAAACTTCCAAGGAAATTAAGGTTTTATAAATTCTTACTAAGTTTTATAACAATGTCATGAAGCAAGTTCATGAAAACCAAATGACCTTGAAACGAAAATATTAATTATGTTTATTGAACCTAAAACAAATACCGACACAATATGGCAAACTTTCTAAACAAGGCAAATATTAAATTAAAAATTGTCGGATATATTGCAAAACTACACAAATAAAATAAAGTTTGGAAGACCACTCCAACTAAGAAAAGAAAACAAGTAAAAAACGAGACAAACGAAACAACTGTTCAGCGGCAATCGTATCAAATATAAACGTTTAAATTAAGTTTTGAGTTTCCTGGCTTTGATGAGGAAAACCTATAAAAAAAGTTCAAGGCTAAATGACTAAAATAGATTTATTTCCAATATAAATAAATATGTATACGAGTATATGACAGTTGTTTTTGTGGACACACAAAATATAAATTTAACATTTGGTTGCAACAAAACACGTTCAAACACTCATAAATTTTGCACATAAAATTGACCCATAATATGCTTTAGTTCGAGACTATGTCGTACACTGAGAAAAAGCTGCCTCATAGAATCAAGAAGATTTTCTCTATGAACCGTTTTTAGGCTAAGGGGTATCCCAGCAGAAAGAAGCGAAGATTTTTTCATAGAGATTCCTTATTGTTTTTATGTGGTAAATCTTATTAATTTTATCAAGAAGAAAACCACATAAAATTAAGAAGAAATCTTATTATTCACAACTTTTTTACTCAATTTCCATTATTTTTGGCACCAAAAAAACAATCCATAGAGAAAACTTCTTGATTCTATTAGGTTTTCTTATAATTTAGTAAACTATAGGGATTTCTTATTGATTTTATTAGCTTGCCTTATTCATTTTTTTAAAAAGGTTTTATTCTTGATTTTATTAGGCTATCTTATTGGTTTTTTCAATGAGGTTTCCTTCTTGATTTTAGTAGGTTCCTATATGATTATGTGTAAAGCATCTTATTGATTTTTTTTAATAAGGAAATCTTCTTGATTTTATGAGGTGTCTTGTTATTTCATATCTATACATGGAGACAATTTGTTTCATGATCTTTTTCATTTTTGTATAAGAATGTTTGCACAATAATTTCAATGATTATTCAGGCTGCTTGTTAGCATATTGGGTAGAGTGCTTGTCTATCAGGTAGAAGTTTGCTGGTTCAATACTTGGTGAGTAAGTTAGTTAAGAATATAACATAATGTGTATGTATGTATGTATAAATATATAATATCTACAATATACTACGTACATACATATGTATATGGTATAGAATTTAAATGAAAAAACATAAGTACAGAGAAAAAAGACGCAATTTTTTTTTATTTTTTTATTGAAAAAATCAATAAGATAACCTCTTAAAAACTACAAGATTTCTTCTTGATTTTTTCAAAAAGGTTTTCTCTATGAAATTAATAAGATTTCCTTATTGAAAAAAAAATCATAGAGATTTCTTATTAATTTTGTTCTATTTTATGAGGTATTTAGTAGGCACTGTTTTCTCTGTATATGTATTTTTGTTGAAAGCGTAGAAATGTCCTTGTTATATGCTTTCTCTCTCCCCTTCTCTTTGTTTGTTTTAAAATTTAGGCTTTTCTTTTTGCTAAAAATCCCACAAAACGCTTGTCTGTGTGTGTATCTAACACAAATATATACAAACAATAGCATCGGTATCTGTAGTGCATATCTGAGTATGTACATACATACGAGTACATACCCTGTCGGAAATTCGTTTAACTTGAAACTAACTTTAAGCTAACTATTTCTCAACTAGTACTGACTGACACTTGGATTACTTTTCAATGTAATCAACTGACTATTTTAACATTGCGATGTCCTAGGCGGTAGTCAATTGTCTCACTCTGCATTACTTTCAGCTAACTTAAAGTTGTTACTAAATTAAAAAAAAAATTTCTGGGGTTCGAGCATGTATCATCCACGTTGTGTACTCAACGCGCTACCACTCGACCAAAGTACCATCTAAAATAACAACAGCAAAATGTTAATATAAAACTGAAATGAGTTTCAAAGTAGCTGAGAATAAATTTGTTAGCTCTCATCAAATTCGATTACGTACTCAACTTAAGAATTAATTTTGGGTTTGTTCTGGATGACATTGTAGTTAACTTTTAGTCAGTCTAAGAAAAGTTAACTACAAGTTAACTATTTTTGTAGTCAACCACACATTCTCCAACAGGGTACAATAGCTACAGTCTATACTAAAGTATGTATATATGTGTGTATGTATATTGTTATGTGGGTGCATAAATTTAAAGGACATTACATTCAATTTAACAATGACCATTAAAAAGCATTTTCCAAAAATTATGGCCACTGTGTTCAATATATATTATTTCTTTTTCTTTTATTTTTACAAAAGAATAATAGAGCAAAATTATTTGCTAAAATGTGTTTGGTTAATAAATTAAATATAACAGGATGTGAGCATTTTTTTTGGAGATTATCAGTATTTGGATTTATTTATAAGGTTCTTTAGCGTGTAGTGATATGTAAATTTGTTAGGAAATTTGCTGGTCAAGAGAAATTTATTAGCAAAAGAACTAAGATAAAGACGACAGCTACAAATTTAGCAATATCTTTATGATTATAAAAAAATGCCTACGCGGCAAATACGAGTATTGTAATGTTAAATAGAATTATGAATCGATTTTATTTTAATTGCAATCATTAAAAGTGCTGTAATGGCAGAAATAATAAAGAATAATGAATCGTGCTATTGCTATTGTTTTGAGCAATGTAACTTAACACAAATCTGACAGAAGGTTGCTAACATTATTCAGGAAGTAACAGCACATTCAACATATTCTCAAATACTAGCCTTTGATCATGTCATTAGTACATGTTAGAGTTCGTTCTTTTGGTTTGTGTGTATGTTGACAGTAGAACAACATTTTAAAAACATTTTAGTTGTTGGTTTCTTTACACGACATCTGCATTGGCTTATGTGCTTGTGTGGTTGTATATTTGTAACTAAGCACAAGGTATAACATTATAGTTAAGGTTATACTTTGAATCTTGACTGCTACATCGCATAAGGGGCCAAAGGCGGCCATTTCACGGATTAATTACAAAAAAAACTTTCAGTTCAGTGAAAACTGAAAGTTTTAAAGCGTTAAAGTTGAAAACTGTGAGAGAAAACTGAAAAAATTAGCAGAAAAAAGCTAAAAACTTTCCGTAATTAAATCCTGTTTAACTCAAGTAATTTTTAAAAAGTAATAAATCTAACCATGAAACCATCAAGTTCAGGTATTTATTATAATGTTTTGCTTAAATTTGTTCATAAAATTATTTGTGGAAGTGCTTTTGTTTTAATGTTTATATTGGAAGTGAAATAATATGAATTTTCTCAGTTTAAGTGGATATCAAATTATTAATTGGGCTCATTAGGCATAGATTTTATTACCCACGAATTAGTAAAAGACCCAAGCGTTGAGTTTACCAATAATAAGCGCTTAACGACTTCAGCTAACACTTTTCATGCTGTTGTTTTTGTCATTATTTTATGTGATTTTATTAGATAATAGCTAAACCCGGAGTGCTTCGCTACCCCGATCGATTTTAAAATTTACCCTCATCGTCTTCTAAATTTTATTTACATCGATTTGAAAGTGTTAAAGGAGCAGAAATAAGGTACATAGATTATGTCTTCTTTTATGCTTTAAATTTCATTAAAATCAATTTCAACGTTTCGGAGGAGCAAGACTCATTCCTGGCCTATTGCTCGTTTTACTTTCGAGAAGGTACATAGAGTATGTCTCTTTCTAAACGAAGGGGTATCTGTATTTTAAATTTCACTAATATCGAGTTGAGACTCAGAAATTGTCCCCCTACTTCCTCGTGGTCCTACTTTAGAAGATATCTATGGTCATTTTGTGACTTTCCAGACGCAGATTTATGTTCTCAATTTCATCAATATCGGTTGCAACGTTTAGGAGGGGCAGAAATTTCCCCTCTTTCGTCCTTCTGGTTCTAGTTTTGAAAATGTACATAGCCTATGTAAGTTTTTAGATGCAGATCTATCTGTGTTCTAAATTGTATTAAAATCGGCTTGAACGTTTCGGAGGGACAGAAATTTTCCGCGTAACGCCCTCCGTGGTCTAGTTTTGAAAATGTACAGAGCCTATTTAAGGTCTTATATGTGACTTTTTAAACGCAGATCTATCTGTGTTCTAAATTTCATTACAATCGGTTTGAGAGACAGACATTTCCCCCCAATCACCCTCCTTTTCCTAGTTTTAAGAATTTAGGTAGCCTCTGTGACTCTTTAGACGTAGATCTATCTATGTTCTAAATTTTATTAAAATCGGTTTGAAGGTTTTGGAGGGGCGGAAATTTCCCCCTATCGCGCTCCTGATCGAACAGGATAAGAAGTATCTTATGTCCGTCTCCTGGTTCTAAGCTACCTCTCCACCCATTTTCAGCCAAATCGGTTCAACCGTTCTTGAGTTATAAATAGTGTAACTAACACCACTTTCTTTTATATATATGACATGCAAAATAGAAAGGGACATAAGGGTAAAAACCGGTTTTGTTCAGGAGAGCCTTTTTAAAGATTTAAATACGTGTATCTTTGGTGTACTGAGCGTGTTGGTATTGGTCTCATTTGAAAGCGACACATCTCATGACGACAGGAACGTGTTGGTCAACCTTGAAAACGTGCATAGGTCGTCCCTACCTCTTGTTATGTGTAGTTGGTTTTTACTGTTTTCTACCTAGCGCGCTGTTTACATGAGTTTGATATCAATTTTGCTCGCGTTTTTTTGAATCCAGGTTTATTTTCTGAAATTATTAATTGTGAATTATAATAAATACTCATTTATAATTCTTTTAAATCGTGAATATCACTCTGTTAGTACGAAAATGTTTTCACATAACCTTAGAATCTTCGACTTCAATTTCATAAAACGTGCATATCTCTGGGAGGGAACACTTTTGGGGCATGAGATCGGTCTCATTCGATGCTCAGATGTTGTCCACATAAAAAAAAAAGTGAAAATTGATTTTTTTACACTTAGGTCCCTTTCTCTATGCGCTGTCACATATTTAGATTTATGTACAAATACTATGACTTGTAATACGTGTGTCACGCATTAATGACGTGCGAGTCACGCATGAGTCACGCGTGATCATCAAGCAAGTGTTGGAATAAAAAAAAATAGTTTTTTTTATTGTTTTGTTGGTTAAGCTTCGTTTATATGGATTTTTTGCATGCTTCGGTATTTCTTACATAAAAAATAACTTTTATTAATTAATTAATTATTATTATTTCTTAAAAGTTGGAAGGGAGAGGTAACCGTCTCCAAAACTCCTTTACCACCAAGATTTTGCCTTCACATGCATTTTGTTATAAGAGCTAGCCATATCAAATTTAGTAACTCTCACTATTTTAGTTGTGGAGATATGAATTGATACGCGAAAAAAGGTCCATTGGCCCCACTTTGCATCGTCTTGTATATTTGTAGGCTCGTGCATTATATTCTTTGGCTAATAATATGTAAACATTTGGTATGATAATATAATTTTTTCGACAGTGGTAATATCTTGAACTTTACTGGATACATGAGCTTAAAAAAGAAAGATACAAAGGCTCTAATACTTAACACTCCAGATGAAACTGCTTGAAAATATTTTCTTTGCTTAGTACGACTCCTATGTATTATTAATTAATATCACTAAGATTATGTCTGACACTGGTCGAGCCTAATAATTATATTTAGATTTAAGATTTAAATAAATAAATAAATATGTATATGTATTAAAACAAAAAATCGACAATCAGTGAATTTGATGACCCAATAAACCGAGCACTACACTCAGCTGTATTTTTTTATATAAACATCTCTAAAAACTTGCAACATACGGTCTTAAGTGAGACATCGTGAGCAAAAAACATGTCTCACGGAAGTGCATTTTGAATAAAAATACCACGCAACTCTTGCTTAAAAAACCTAGCTTCAGTCAAGCAATAGTTTTTCATTTTTCGTACAACAGATTCCTGCTCGAAACTAAAAATTTTATTAGTTTTGATCTTTCCGTTCTCAAATTGTTTACCAATGTTTCGTTATACATTGGAGAACTTAGAAAAAACTTTTTGAGAACAAGAGTTTATGAAACGCATAGAATAATAAAAAATAATAACGAAAATTTTCAAGGTACAAAGTAGGGATGGGCCGAAAATATCAATATATCGAAATATCGATATTTGAGAAAATAAATATCGATATATATCGCCGATATTTCAAAAACCGATGTATCGATACATCGATTCTTATTTACGAGTACCGGGTTTCGATACTTTAAAGAGCTATAGCTGTTTTATAACTGTACGATATTGACATCATTACTAGTGATGCGAAGAAAAAAAAATAGAAATTTCATAATAAAATCCCAGGCGACTTTATAAGGTGGCCTAACTAAGGCAGATGACTTTTTGGATTGTGTGGGTATAACGCTAAGGGCAGAATTTGTTTTTACTTTCTGTTCTGTTACGAATCAGCTGACTCTTTTTGGTTTATAGAAATCATATACAAGCCGTTAGTTTTTCTCTTTCATTCTGTTCTGTTTCGGTACAACCTGTGAGAATAAAAAAAACTATTAAAGGCCGTTTCACACTATAATACAAGTATTAATACTTTTGACGAAAATGCATCCCTAATCTAATTTCTGTTTCAAAAATTTCAAAAGACAATAACAACTCAACATGTCAGAGTTGCATTTTCCACAAAAGTATTAATACTTGTATTATAGTGTGAAACGGGCTTAAGTGGAAGCATAAATAAGATAAAAACATTTCGAAATAAACTATGATTGTGCTTTAAGAATTTAAAAAAATTTAATTTTTACCAGAAAAACATAAAACTATATTGAAACATAACAATTTGTGTTTTTCATACAGGCTTTCCCGGGATCCCGGATGTTTTCCGGGAAAGAAATCTAGGGAAATTTGTGCGGGCAACTTCAGTTTGTACACATGTACACATGTACACATTCCTCGATGAGTGTCGTTATTCACTTTATGAATGCGATAGTAGAACTATAGATAAAACCTTACAACACGGCCAGGAACTGAAATTGTATTAGTTAATTTTAATTATTATTCGAACTTCATTTGTTTCTATATTTATTATTTGAACGGGCTAAAGTTTGTATTGCTTTATAAGCCAAATTACATGTGATAATTATTAATGAACAAATAACACCAAAGTTTGTTGTAAATATTCTGACTAACAACACATAGTGGAACGGAACATACTAGCCGTATTATTTTTTGACATGTGTTTATAAGAGTCTAAACACAATGTTTGCGGTGCGGTGCGATTTCTCGTTGCGGGAAAGAAAAATAAACATAATACAACGGAAGACGGCTACGGCAATACTTGTCATTGTTTGTTTAAATTTTTATTAATTTTTTTTGTGTATACATTTTTATAAAAAAATACTCTTTGTGTTGAATAGTTTGTATTGGCAGTAACTAAAAACAAAAAATGATTAACATTTTATACATTCGCAGATATATTTGATATATTTTTTAAACTTTTATATGTTATGACAAAAAAAAAATCATGCTTTTTGTTAAAACAATGTTGTGAACACCGCCAATTATTCAAAAACTGTGGCAACATCAGAAAGAGAAAGAGTGTCAAAAATTGAGAGAATAAGAAAGTCCGCAGAGAAAATAAAATAGATTTTAATTTTATTCCGTTCCGCACTGCGGTTTTTTACTTCAAAATCGTATGAAAACCCGCACCGCAATAAATTATCGTTGCATTGTGTTCAGACTCTAAAATAGATTTTAATTTTATTCCGTTCCGCACTGCGGTTTTTTACTTCAAAATCGTATGAAAAACCGCACCGCAATAAATTATCGTTGCATTGTGTTCAGACTCTAAAACGTTATTATTTAATCGATCTCATGAATTATAATTTGTTTTTTGTTGAAATAAATAAATTAAAATTAAATAAAAAATATTTTGTATTGTTTTGCACCGGGCGGAAATTCCCGGGAAATGAAAAAGTCCGGGAAAAGAAAAACTCTAATAACAATGGACGATGCAAAACTCATCACTTTAGTGGAAAACTGAGACCGTTCTGGTCCGAAACAGCTGGTAATTTATTACAGAAAAAGTAACTATTAAAATGTAGAAACAGAACGGCACAGCACAAAGCAGCAACATAAAGTAAAGACTAATGAAGTCTTAAGGAGCAACAGTACGTTACGTGTGTATAACTTAACATAAATAGTTCTTTTGTATTAAATTTCTTAAAGTGACTAATTGAAGTTGAGCCGCGAATAACGTTTTAAGTGACAAAATAATGATTTTGCAGGAGAGCCACAAAACGTATTTTAAGGCAAGATTGTTTTTCGCGTTTACATTTTCTTGGCGTATCGAAAATAATGATAACTAGCATTATCTTTTCTTTTTGTATCTCTGCTACATTTATCAATTATTTTCGACAATTTTGTTTGCATGATTTATTAGTTACTTACAAAGTTTTCCACTGACTGACTGATTGTAATTGTATTTTGACGGCGATCAGATGCATAATTTTTGATGGTTTGATGTTTGAACAACGCAAGAGAGTTATGTTACTGGCAATCTGTGAAAAAACTGGTTTTTTTTAAATTGTCATTTACAACGTTATTCGCGGCTGTGCTTCAATTGTGCATTCGAAATTAATGCAGAAAAAATATCGATATATCGAAATATCGATGCTTTCAAAAAATATATATCGATACTGTTCAAAAATATCGATACGATATATATCGATACATTTTTTCATTTGCCCATCCCTAGTACAAAGTGAGTGGTCTTAATGCTTACAAAAGTTTTCCACCTTTAACGTAGTTATAACTTTGCCAAATACTGTTAGCAACAAATTAGGAGTTCCTGTACGTTATTCTGAAAAAGTGAAAAAATTTTTTTCCTTAAGTCTGTGCAAACAAGTACACGAGGATATTATTTATTTTTTGGTATAAAATGTTAACAAGATTTGTTTGGTAGACCCTAAGCTACATTACTGCCATATAAAGCTTAGAACTATCACCAAGTTTGAATCAGCTGTTGGCCAAAAACTGATGACACCACTTATTGATCGCGCACTGGTTTTCGAAATCGTTGTTGTTTTTGTTATGATAATGATTCTTAGGCCACTGTGATTGTGGTTTTATAATTCTTAATAATTTATCGAATAATTTTTTTAAAATTATTTTATTAGCAGCAATAAAAAACTTACACTATTTCCTTACGTAAATCATTTGATATTATTGACTTCCTGGTATTTTGCTTTTTTTTGGCGTATAATTTTTTTTTTTAAATGTGAATATTTAAATTTTTAACATATGTATATACATTTCAATGGATATATAAAAAAGTAGCCTTCTCTTAAGAGAGTAGTGTAAAAGCCATTTATATCAATTACTATTTCTGCATTATTTATTTCAAAAATCCAATTTGCAACTTATGACTATATTGAACTAAAGGAGGGATTTGTGTTGATATAAACTGTTCTAAAGACTATTGTATACATAAAATAAAATATATAAAATATATGTACATAAATTTTATGCAAATAAAAGTTTTATTAATTTTTTTTTTGCAGTGACCGTAACTGGTGTTTGTTGTCATAAGACCAGGCTTGCTTGTTTATTGTCTGGCTAGCCTTTTTTATAAAAAAATTTTTTTAAACCATCATTATGCCTTTGTTGCTACTTTCATTTAAGGCAGGGTGGGAGGTGGGGGTCGAAACATACATATTTATAGTCTGTAGGAATCTGTCAATTTCTATAAGGATTTATTATTGTTTTTGTAAAGTTCATATTTCATTTGCTAACGACAATACAAGCGTAAAAAATTTTTCCGTTTGATTGAATTTTATTATGGACTAACGTTAAATTTCATTTTAATGCTTTATTTTGTTTTATTATCAAATTTTGTTTTATTTTTTATTAATTTTTAAAATAAAACAATAGCGCACACATTTTTAATCGAATAAACATGCATACTTCTTTACAAACATACATATGGCTACCTTAATATAGAGAGGCCCTAACTCATTATTTTTTTGGAATCCAGATTTTTGTATATTTCGTTAGAAAAATATCTAATGTATCGAAAAATGTAAAAATCTCCGAGTTCAAAAATATAATGAGTTAGTGCCTTTCTATATTAAGGTAACGATATATAATGGGTGTTTTTTATTGAGGTATAGAACTTTAAGTTGGCATCACTTTTTCAACTGGCGGCCATTTTGTCAGCTGTCAAGTGATTAATATTTAGTTTGGTTTGCCATTTCATCATGAACAGGTTGACAAAAGAACAACGCTTGCAAATCGTGCAAATTTATTTCGAAAATAATGGTTCAGTTCGCGAAGTTTGCCGCAAGCTCCGTCCATTTTATGGTCGACATAATCGTCCATCAGAGCAATTAATTCGGTTAACCATGGATCGTTTTCGCACTACGTTTACTCTATGTGATAATACGCATCCGCAGAGACGTCGAACAGTGCGCACCGAAGAAACAATTGCCGCTGTAGAGCAAAGTGTTGAAGAGGACCCGAATGAATCGATTCGCCACCGTGCACAGCAATTGGAACTTTGTCCATCAACTTTATGGAAGATTTTGCGCAAAGATCTTGGCTTGCGACCTTACAAGATCCAGCTTGTGGCGCTACATGCCACACAGCGCACGTCACAATCGATTTATTGAAGGAAACATTCGATGAGCGCATAATTTCGCGGAATGGACCTGTCAATTGGCCACCAAGATCGTGTGATTTGACACCATTGGATTATTTTCTTTGGGGATATGTGAAGTCGCTCGTCTACGCCAACAAACCAGAAACGTTAGGGGACTTGGAAGCCAACATTCGTGGCGTTATTGCCAACATACGGCCCCATATGCTCGAAAAAGTGGTTGAAAATTGGACCTGTAGAATTGGCTTTATTCGAGCCAGCCGCGGCGGCCACATGCCCGAAATCATATTTAAACATTAATGGCATAAAATTATCCTTCCAATAAAGCCAAATTGATGGACATTAAAACGATTTTCTTGTGTTTTATTTCAATTCGAAGTTCTATACCTCTAAAAAAAACACCCTGTATTTTTACGTACATATGCATAACATTACATAGAAAAAAATATTCCCAGCAGATGTCAAACTGTTGTATTAATCTTTGCTGTAATACATTAAAACATATTTAGACTATTATATATTTTCCACTCCATTCAATGACAATGTGTAAATAAAAGCGATTTATGTTTTACATTTAATTAAACTTAAATAAATTTTATGCCCTTATTCTGTTTGACAATTGTATCGCCTTGTCTATGGAAGAAAAAGTCTCAGTTGTGATTCTTTAGGACAATTATTATTTATTGTCTGTGCTAGAAGGTTCGTGTATATGCTTTCTAATTTTGTTCCAAACCATTATAACCAACATATGTATTTTTATATATTTTTCAAATTGTCGTGTAATACTTTAGGGCCAAACCCACGATATCCACAACGTTCGACTTGTCGCACACTTACATTCAAAACAAAACCAATTTTAATTTTTTGTTCCTGTTTCAAATGTAAGTCTGTGACAAGTCGAACGTTGTCGATATCGTGGGTCAGGCCCTTAATTTAATTTTCATGTTTGAAAGACGTGGCAATAATTGCTCAATTCACAACCTATTGTGGGAGTCGTACTTGGACATTAATCTATGACAAATATTGTCCGACCGCATGAACTCCTCCCCAAGTTTTCATTTGGCAATATCTGGTTCAAATTAATGCTTTACAGAAAAAGATTCATGGGGACTTATAAAGGAAACACTTCTCTATATAAATTTACATTATTTTTTCCGACTCGGTTGCCTCATTTGCTGGAAAATTCCGGTAAAAAAGCATTAATAGAATACTAATAGCTTAACAGAGCTCTGTTAACAGTCTAACATAGTTCTATTTATGTTAATAATGAGAATTGTATTCTACAAAATAGTGAAGGTTGAACCAAAAGCGTGGCACTTATAATATGTACTTTTTTCTGTTAGTTAAGCAATAACTACACTTAAAAACACATTTGAAATTAATTTTTAATAAAAATTTAATAAAGATTGAAAAGTTTTAAACTGTAAAAAGCAGGACAAAGCGGTATAAAAATTCAAGGCATGATCTATCTATGAAAAGCAGAATAATCCGGCCTAAGGCATACCGCCTTATCAGGTTAGCAATACATCATGCTGTGTAAAGAATAGCGAAGTTAACATCGTGGCATTTGAGCAGTGAACTGTTTAACATTGAGCATTTGAAATCTTTTAATATCAGTGTTGCGTAAATAAAGTATTCTACTTTGATAAAAGTTGTACACTGGAGAATTTTTTATTTAATTGTAAATATTATAATGTAAAAAACTATCAGCCTTAGTTATAAAAATTATTAAGCTTTTATAAAGGCTGAATAAGAAAAATTTCGCATGATAATGTAATAATAGTTTTTACATATAAGGCTGTATATTTTTAAGATAAAATTATGACAGTTTTTTTTACAAACATGTTGTTGAAATTGATTTTAAGTTATATTATTCTGTGCATCTAGTTTGCTAAATATTAAATACATATGTGACCTTCTCCAAGAAAAGGGACCTAGTGTGTGAAAAAACGGGTTGGGACTTAATAGTGGATTCTGGTATCTAAAAGGGTGTAGAATAAGATGAAATCAGTTAGAAAAAAAACTTAATTTTCACACACTATGGGCATTTCCCCCGAAGAGTCACCCAGGATGGAAAAATGAAATGTTGATAATCATCGTGTTTTATTGTTTATAATTATAAAAAAGAACCTATATTTTTATAATTGGATAGTTTCATAGCATATCTCAGCTCTTTTACTTGAGGAAATTGGGCTGGAAACTGGAAAATTTGATATTTTATTTTTAAGCTACTTCTAAAGACATTTTTATATTTAATTATTTTACATGCAAAATATATGCTATGGTTGCAATATTTCTTCAAAACGTCTTTATTACAATCAATTAAGAAGAGGAAAGTGTAAGGTGAACAAAAAAAGTTCGATTAACGGTTAATTTTTACGTTGTTTCTTATCTATGTTTTAATCGTACGTTCGCGACCGAAAACCTCATTTTATTGTAATTGCGTTGCATTAAACGTCAACAGGTGCCACACATATCACATTTTAAATAAGTTCGGCGTCACTAATTTGCAAATCAAAAAAAAAAAAATTCTGTGTTACAGCTAAATAATGTTTTTTTTAGTTGCAAAATTTCGTACGTTCGCGACCGTAAGTAAATTTTTACTAGAAAAATTTAATGATATACCGAATATTCCAGATACCAGAATGATGCATTCTGTTTTCTGTAATGAGGACTTTAAATTAAGCACCAGTGTTGCCGGTTTTTTCTAGAGCTTATCCCCAATTTTTGATTTTTTATCCCCAAAAATCCCCAAATTGAGTTTTTTTGGGTAAAATTTTTTCCTTTTTGAAAAATATTTAATTTTTTTTAATTTTATTAAAAAAAAAATGACAAAAATAACAGATTTATTCAATAAAATGCATTTATATCGATAGCTATATTTACATTCATATTAATTTAATTTGTACTTGCTTAAAACTTGTAAAGAAAAAATACACATACATAAGTAGTTTAGTATACACAAGTACAAAAAATTTTTTTAACCAAAGTTAACCATTTCCAAAACTTTAGATTCGAATTCTTCTGATTCGTCAGCCTCAAACTTTGTTGTACATAGTATGTACTTGTATTAAAAAGCTTTATTTTACCATTTCAGCAGAAGGATTAAACTTGTCACAACAAATTGAACTATTTTTAAAGTGTGTGTTTATTCTAAGAAGTGCTTCCAACAAGTCGTATTACATTTTGTTACGTATTTTTGTTTTGCTAGTGTACATTATTGGTTAATCTGCCTTGATACTTCTTCTTTATTAGAAAACATTCACTATGAATAGCAACACATATTTTCAGACTTGCCAGACGCATACTTCCTAATTCAAAAATCATTCTTGATACCATCAGTTATAAAAATAAATCTCCAAAAATCCCCTAAAATTTGGTTATCATCCCCAAAAAATCCACAGATCCCCAATACAAAATTGTAGTCCCCATTCGCGAAAAATCCCAAATTCGGGGACAAATCCCCTAAACTGACAACACTCTTAAGCATACCTCTAATGGCCTATTCAATGAAAACAAAAATATCATAAATCTTGCTAAAATTTCATTACATTTCATAAATATAAAAAAACCAAGAATATATCTAGAGAAGATGTTATATCTTCTAAGCGGCTAGACCGATTGTCTTAAAACGTAGCTAAGAATCATTTCGATCAAGTCACCTTTCAAACAGAAAAAAAAAATAAATCAAAATCGGTGCAGCCGTTTGGTCTGTACGTGGACTCAGAGGGAGACACACATACACACAATACAAACTTATAACACCCCTATTTTTGTTGGGGGTTAAAAATAGCCCATTTCTTGTTATAAGTGTTATCACACACTATAAATTGAGTATTAAGTTTTTTGTTGAGAACATTTTTTAGATATTTATGTGAAAATGCATAGTGATAATAATAAAAAAAACATATGGAAAAATCGTACGTTCGTGACCCGTACGTTCGCGACCGGTACTTAAGCCAATTAAACAAAAACCAATAGAGGTATATTATTGTGTAAATACTGGATAGAGACCTACATTAATACACTTTTAAAATATATTAAGCACTTTTCATTATTCCGTTCCATTTCGCAGATTTTTACATTTCACTACTGTCAGCCAAAGTTCGTGACCCCAGGAAATGCCCATATATTATTTTAATAAAGAAAAAATTCAATATTTAGTTTTACGAATTCGGTAGTAGGTCCTATTTCAGTAAAGATATTATTTAATTTTTTGTAAGACAAAAATTCTTTTTATGTAATTGTCACAATATTATTTGAAACTTGTGGGAATATAAATAGAGTGGCACAAGCTTAAATCACAATAAAACAAGGAAATATATTTTAATATCAATGAAACGGGATTTATTGTAAAGAAAACTTTATGAACTTAGGGTCTAATTCATAAAAAATATTTTGATTTTATAAAAGATTTATTAATCAAATTTCTATAGAAAATTTGTTGCATAAACCTTTTATTAAACCGAAATATTTCTTATGAATAAAGCAGTTAATATTTAAATATGATTTCTGCCATGTGGCCGCCATGGCTGCCAAGTAGAAGGCGCAATCTGGAGCACCAATTTTCAACAACTTTTCGCAGCATTTGCGACTCAGTAACTTTTAACGATCCGACAATCGTAATTTTGGTATATATATTTTGTCGCTTGCAATAACGATTGTGTGATTCTGTAACTTCTTTTTAACGCTATTACGCAACTGATATTTTCTATTGATTTTAGTCGATAAAATTAACAGCACATAAACTATTGTCGCTTAAATAACGACACAGCTGACATTAACCTACAGCGCATATCGTTAAAAATATTACTGAATAGAAAATTCGATAAATTTTCGTTATAATTATCTTAACGATGCGATTTTCGTTAAAAGGAGTTAGTGAATCGCACTGCAGGTGTTGAATTGTCTGTGGCTTATCGCCGTAGATAAGTGACTTTAGATAAACTCAAACAAAATAATCCAATGGGGTTAAATCACACTATCTTGGTGGCCAATTAATTGGGCCATTACGTGAAATTATTTTTTTCATCAAAAGTTTCTTTAAGTAAATCAATTGTAGCGCCCGCTACACCAAACAGTAATTTTCTGTGGATATAATGGTGTTTCAACAAAATTTTGTGGATTTTCCTCACTTCAAATGCGACAATTCTGCTTATTTACGAACCCATTCAACCCGAAATGGGCTTAATCGAAAAATGGAAGAAGTGCACGATAAGTTTGACGAATAGAAAAATTATTTTGATTAAAAATTTCAACAATTGGCACGTGCTGCTCTGGTGTAAGTCCATTCACAATGAAATTTCAAAGCAAACTAAACAATAAATTCAGTAAAGTGCAACTTTGACTCGCGCACGAAGGGTTCCGTACGTTGGCTTTGATCATTTTTTTAATACAGTTTTTTTACGTTTTTTCAGCTGAAATAATTTTTTTTTATTATTTTTCGCTTTTTTCTCGTTTTGGCGATTTTTTTAATTTTTCTATTTTTTTAATTTTTGGCGATTTTTTCATTTTGGCGATTTTTTTTCATTTTGACGATTTTTTCATTTTGGCGATTTTACCGGTTTTCCGCGATTTATTTTCGATTTAGAATTTTTTTTAATTTGGTGCTTTTTTTCGTTTTGGCGATTTTTTTTTTGATTTTGGCGATTTTTTTTCGGTTTGGCGATTTTATAATTTTGAGATTTTTTTGTTTTACCGTTTTTGAAAATTTCAAGAAGTTTGCTCTTACGGTTGCCAAGATACAGCAAGTTATCAAAATTACATAGTCAAAATTACATTAACTGATGGTACACCCTCTAATTAAAATTTTTTAAATTTTAGTGTTAATTGTTGTAGTCTGTATAAAAATACACTAACTTTACAAATTTCAAGTGCATATACATACAATTGTATGTATATTACATGGCATTTTAACATTTTTCGTTGCTCGTTTTGGCACACCCTTTAATTTCCAACTCTCATGTATTTGTTGTTGTAGCGGCCAAGGGTCTACACACTGTGTCCAAATTTCAGGTCCGTAGCTCTTACGGAAAGAAAATACCCTGTGACGGACAGACGGACGGACGGACAGACGGACGGACGGACAGACGGACAGACGGGCAGACGGACAGACGGACAGACGGACAGCGTAGCGAAAACAATAGGGTTCCATTTCACCTTTGGTGTACGGAACCCTAAAAACCAACTATCATCTGTTAAATGGTTGCTCAAATAAAGCAGTGATGCCAACTCAAGGTTGTGACACTCCAAAAAAACAAAACTCCCTTTACATATATGTATTTATTTAGTATATATATATTGCTGGGCTATATAAATAGCTGTCATTAAACATTAATCTATCTGACTGAACTGTGGGGTAACTAGCCATAATATTTTTTTGTAATAGTAAAACATGTTAGTAGTATTGAATATATGTATGCTTGTATGTGTGGATGGAAATGAACATTTACAATTGACATATTACCAAGTATGTTCATGGTTATTTAGTGCTAATATATCACTTTAAGCAGGGATATTTTTATTTTATAATTTAGATTTATTTACATACACTAAATTAAATACACACTTTTTTCCTCAATTCCTCTTTAAAATAAAATTTATATTTAAACTTAAATTTTATCTATCAATGCCATAAAGCTTGTTTAGTTTCAGATGCATGCATTTTGATTAAATTTTAATTGCTTGTCAGCAAATTAAGCACGCATACGCACACGCACACACACACACACACACACACACACACACACATTCGCATCTTAAACCAATTACGAACTAACTAACACATGCTCAAATTCGGAAAAATTTCTTTTGTAGAAATTTATTTGACTGCGTTTACTTTTTCTTTTCTTTTTTTTATAACTTTTTGCACCACAATCAACTTAAGTTGCTTCTTCTTCTTCTTCTTCTTTTTTGTTTGCTTTATTCAAAGAAGTGAAAAGAAAGTTTTGCACAAATTTAATAAAAATAACAGAATTCATTTGAAAAAGTTTCTTGTTTCATGCTGCATATGGGTGCACCAAAAATCGTGCAAATTTTTAAATGAAATTGGAAATTTAGTCTACTTAATTTTTAGCTAGCATGTAGCTTATTTATAAAGGCTTTATAAAGGGTTTTTAAAACAGATATCCATACAATAGTTTGCTTATTAAACCTTTATAAAGCCTTAATAATTTTTAAAAATAAGTCTGTAAATTTATATGTGAGTAAAATTTTATAAAAAGTTCACGCTTCTAATAAAGTTCAAATACATCCAATTTTTGTCAAAGTTTTCCTAAGTTTGGTTTTGAGATGTTAATACCATCTTATCGAAAAGAATTTCATATTTATATTATAGCGTGATTTTAAAATATAGACAGAAACAAATTTTCTCTCAAAATTAAAATAATAATGGCTCAATTCATTGGCGTAGCTGGAAATTTTTTCTAGAGGGGCATTATGACTGGTGATTTTCATGTGTTATGTAAAAATATATAATTACATGCAATTTGCAATAATTCTAGGAATTCTTAGGGTGCAATTCAACCCCCAGAGTGCCCTTTCTACGCCTATGGGTCAATTTAACTTTTGTTTTAAAAATTTTATTGATTAAAATTTTAGTTGACAGTTTAGAGTCTAAACACAATGTTTGCGGTGCGGTGCGATTTCTTGTTGCGGGAGAAAACAATAAACATAATACAACCGACGACGGCTACGGCAATACTTGTCAGTGTTTGTTTAAATTTCTATTAATTTTTTTGTGAATACATTTTTATAAAATTTTCTAAAAATTTTACTATTTGTTTAATATTTTGTAATGGAGGACCTATGCTCCTTATAGGAACGATGGGAACATATATACATGTGTATATATATGCATACATATATAATATTTTGTAATGGCATTAACTAAAAACAAGAAATTATTAACATTTTATACATTGGCAGGTATATTTAATATATTTTTTAAACTTTTATATTTTATGACAAAAGTTTTTGAACTTCAAAATCATTTTTTTGTTCACAATAATGTTGTGAACACCGCCAATTATTCAAAAACTATGGCAACATCAGAAAGAGAAAGAGAGTTAAAAATTTAGAGAATAAGGAAGTTCGCAGAGAAAATAAAATAGATTTTAATTTTATACCGTTCCGCACTGCGGGTTTTTACTTCAAAATCGGATGAAAAACCGCACCGCAATAAATTATCGTTGCATTGTGTTTAGACTCTTATTTAGGATAATTCTTGTCTGCCTATTTATATTGAAAAGAAATTTAAAAAATTTAACTCAAATGTGTTTTTGTTTGCAATATAAATAGGCAGGTGAGAATGTTTGATTATTTTCTATAAACTGGCAGTTAATAACTATTTCACTGAATCAATTAAACTTTTGTTTAAAAATATACTTCATTTAAAAGTTTAATTATTTAATTAATTATATAATTAAAATTTTAATTGATTTTTGTTTTCTTTTGTTAATTGGAGAAATATTTTTTTTGTAGTAAATAGTAATTTTTAATTGACTCTCGTCAATATTCATTGGACTGGCCGGTTGTCTTAAAAAATGGAGACTAATTACCTTTTTATATTATTATTATTCTAGTTGGTGATGTAAGTCTACATTTTGATAATAACACCGAGTTATTTTTGGGAGGTATATAATTTTAATTTAGCAATGTTGCTTAAAAAGTGGGCAACTTTGACTTAACACCTCCATAAAATTGAGTAGATTTTTTACAAAAACTATAAGACCTATAGTTCAATTACTTTCCTAGCAGAAACTCGCAACGAGAGATTAATGCTAGGAACACAATTAGAACAAATGACGAATTTTTCGGTGCGAAACTTCGTCATAAAAATAAAACACTTTTGTGCATATGGAACTCTGAAGTGCGTAACGAACTCTGAGAAAGATTTATTTCTATTTTGTACGCCGAAGAACGACGAACAAACAAATTTCTCTCTCTCTCTCTCTCTCTATCTTTGCATACATAATAACTAACTTTATCAATTATAAGAGCTGAATTCGCTGAGTAAATTCGTTGTTATTGTGCTTTAAACGACGAATTTACATAGCGAGATCTTATCGACGAGTTCGTCGACGTGGACGAAATTCGTCGTTCGTCCCAGTTGTGTTTTTCGCATAAAGCAGAAATTTACAAAATTACTCTCCCTAATAGGAAAAAGTAAATGAACCCTTTACTTGTAAAAACTTGCAAGACAATTTTATTCATGTAGAACCATGCATGGAAATTATGATGCAAATGTAATTTTTTTTATGTTTACTTTGGCTTATCTAGGTTGATAATATTTTAAATTAGAAAATTTTAAAAAAATCTATATTTAGTATGAAATAATTTACACAGATTCATGTATTATTTACTATTTTATGAATTTTTCATTATTGTTTAATTCTATTTTATTAGCAAATATAAAAATTCCACTTTCCATCTCTGATCAGATATGATAAGCAAACTAAATTATTTCACCATGAAATTGTATTTACAAAAACAATAACTTAAGCAAATATGCTTTCTTTTTACATACATACGTATTCATATTTTATTTTAATAAAGAAATTCACATTTTTGAGTTTTCCTTTTTCCATTGGCGTAGCTATGCATTTTTTTCAAGGGGGTATTATGACTGCTGATTTTCATGAGTAATAACAAAATAAATAATAACATGCAATTTTTAATAATTCGTGGGGGTGTATCAGCTATTCCCGGGGGGGGGGGAATGCAACCCCTAAAATTACCTTTCTACGCCTATGCCTTTTTCAGATATTTTTCAAATAATTAATTTGAAAACAAAACACAGAACAGCTGTTTGTATATTTCTTGCAGGCAAAAATTTTACTAGTAATAATTTGTAGGAATTTTCGTCTTTAAATGTTTCTCTCTCTTTTGACGCTCTCTCCTTGCAAACTTTTTGAGTTAATGAACACTTTCCAGTAACAATTGTTGCAAATTCGTTATATTTCTAGGGTTCAGTTAGGCGACTGTAATGTAATATAACTGCAACATTAAGCAACAGCTGATAGATATTGTTATGTGAAAAGTAATGAAAATTGTTATAGAGATAGAATATAACGTAACCTACTTTTCATATAAAAATATCGATCAGCTGTTTCACACGTTGCAGTTACATTACATTACAGTGGGCTACCTGAAAAGTAATGTATATATTTTTACCTTCCGGTTACATCTCTAAAACAATTTTCATAACTTTCTTTCTTCCTTTTCACTACATCCGTAAAGAGTGAAAACGTTTTTCATTGGTAAGGCATTTTTAAAATAAAATTTGAAACACTTTGTCAAATGATTCATTAATGCGTATTTTGTGCTAAAAACCAATTTTCAAAGTATGTAACATTTTGTAATATTTTTTTATATTATATATTTTGTTTTTTTGTTTTGCATTATATGAATGCATTTGGGCTTGCAAAAGTTTCAATATCGGATCTTAAATAAATTATTAATGCCCAATAATTAATTGAAAATGTCCCTAAAAATTGTCAAACCTTTATCATAGCAATCAGCCTTATTAATAATGAAAATAAAGAAACTTTAATTCAGTCGCTTGAATATTTGTAGCTATGCTCTTTATGGCGCGATACAGGAGTTAAGACGTGATTTTCCTAACAAAAATAATCGACACTATTACAGTTATACATTAATTTTTGTTTTGATTTCTTTGTACTTGAAAGCAGAGTACGAAAATGGATGAAACAAAATGTTTGAATTTGTTGTATGTCGTTTTTTGAAGTGAGTGAAACAAAAACAAAACAAGAACAACAATAACGATTGCTAAATTTTTTTTATTGTTTTTGAGCATGAGCACGAACCAGAGAACGAAGCCGGCCTCTTAACAGCTGCCGCCGGCCACAAATAATACATTGATTTAATCGTACGCAGTTAGAAAAAATATAATGTTTTGAAATATTTGCGGCGAATTTGACATCATCATATAATATAATTTTGTTTGAAGTATTGTTAATAGATTTTGCATTTCAGCTAACGATATGTAAGTAAAGAATTGCAATAAAATTTATTTTTGACAAACGGGTTTATAAAACGTTATTTAATAATAGATCTTATGAATTTGTATTAGTTCTTTTTTATAAATTAAAGTAAATAATAATTTCTTATCGCTGTGTTGGGGGCGGGAAATCCAAGGAATTCCCGGGAATTTGAGAAATCACTTCCGTTTTCCCGAGGAAAAGGGTCACTCTATTAGTTACTTCATAGTATAGTGAAAATTTGTCAAAGTAGATTTTAAAAACTTTGTCAAAGTAAACTTTGCATATGCAAAAGGACTCTTATTAAATGTTGTTCAACAACTTATGTTTGTTATATGCATATTAATTCATCAAATCAAATTGATTTGCCAGCTAATGGCTAAGCGAGAAAATTTTGCCTAAATTTTGGGTCACCTTTCTTTCATAAGCGAATTTGTTAAAAATAGAATGGTGAGAACTGAATTGATGATGCTATCAAAGTTAAATAATTAAAACTAAGTTGCCACATTTGCTGGTTACAATTTCGAAAGGAACTTTTGCTATGATTAACCCTCGTTTAGATGTTAAGAAAATTAATTTTTCTCCATATATACTCGAACATATGTATATGTATAAATAAATAAATCAATAACCTTCTGGGAACATAAGTTCGAATAGATACTTATGATTTAATTTTAATACTCGTGTTCATTGCGTATGGGAAAATAGTTAACATTTACTTATAAAATTTTCTGAAAGTGTATTAAAAATTATATCCCAGTAAAAAAAGACACTCCAAAAAAGTCATGAAAATGTAGAGTTTGCGATCTGGAAGTAGTGCAAATTTCGATCCGATCTAATGATTTTTACATAGGGTTGTCATTGCAAGAAGTTCTCTTTTTCGATGCCTGGTCACCGAATTGGAAGCGATTTTAAGAAAAATGTCCTTTTTTGTGTTCTACGATAATATTTTCATCTAGGAAAAATGGTTACTAGTTACCTATCTTAACAATATTTTCATGTAAATTTAAGCAAATAACTTCAAAATTTTAGGGCAAAGTTAGTTCATAAGTTTCTTCAAAAAAATCGATTTTTTAAAAATTCTGGTGAGTAATTTCTAAAACTAGAGAGGAATTACAAGGTTTTGTATGACTAAAATAAACTTCTACTTGGTTTTCTGCTAACTATCGGCAAATTAAAAATATCGATTTTTTGGAAGCAATGAAAATGTAGTTCCTTTGGAATGACTTCCAATTTTTTTTACTGGGATGTATTGGGAAAAAGCTTAAAAATAATGATGTACAATGTTCCATTTCTCATGTTTCAGTGACTATTGCTTTTCTTGTTGAAATCATTGAAATTGGGCTTAAATACATCAACAATGTCATAACTCAAAAAAATGGAATTTCGGAGCTAATGATGCCAAATTAAACCTCATAACGTTCTTTAGATTGTGTAAAAATTTCAAACAAATATCTTGTTTACTCAACCTTTGAAAGCAAACTAAAATCTTATATTTCCATATAAAACTTTAAACTCGTTTTCTGGCCAACTATTGCTTTTGAGTTATGACGTTGTTACATATATAAAAATCCACTCAACGTTACGCATGGTATAAAAAGCAAAATTTTATATGAAGTTTTCACAAAAAAAAAAGAAAATTTCAAAAGAAATTCAAACGATTTTCATAACAAATTTCTATTGTTCATCGATTTTGCATCATTGCCCCAAAGGAAAGTTTTACTATTAAAATAAATACATACATGACAAAAAGTTTTTGTTAAAATGTAAGTGGATAGAACATAACACACTTACAAGACAAAAATATATATATCGCTACCTTAATATAGAAAGGCCTTAACTCAATATTTTTTTGAAATCGAGATTTTTGTTGTTGTTCTATCGAAAAATGCAAAAAAAAGTCGAATTCAAAAAAATAACGAGTTCGGGCCTTTCTATATTAAGGTAACGATATGTATGTATGTATGTTTATGGTTGTGTGTGTGTGCTTGGTTACTTGTAGTGAATGAACAAGTTGAAGACTTTCAAGATTTCGTTTCTTTACAATTCTTACAATTTCTAAAGGAATAGAAAGTATGTTTATACAAACCACATGCAAAATTAGTGTACAGTGAGATCCATGAAATATTTCAGTAACTGTTTGAAGGTCAAGGAGCGTGCTTAGTTAATGTTGTTCCTAATTAACATTAAGAACAAAATTTTTTTTTAAATGAAAATGTTAAGAATACTACAAATCAGTGATGCCAACTCTTGGGTCATCAAAAGCACTGTAAGCATATAAAAATAAGGTAAAAATTAAAAAAATTGCGGGTAAGAAAGCTAAATATTATCTGTTATTTATGTTTTATATAAATATTTGTTTTTGTTTGACTATGACACATCGAGTCCTATTTTCGATTGAATCGTAAGCACCTAAAATTAAACTTTTCAGGAGAAAAATTTTTTTAGAATATTCAAATATCTGTGTTAAGTAAATTGTCCCTTACGATAAAATTTCACAGCCCGTATATTAAAAGCAGAGCTGTTAAATTTAGATTACGATTAGTAATCAATTAGATTACATTTTAAAAAGAATCGTAATGATTATATAATTGCCTTCAAAAGAATTGCTGATAAATAATTGATTACGATTACTAATAATCAAAAAGTAATCTGAATTACTTAAAATTACTAAAGATAATAAAAAAAAATTAAAAGTAATCAAAAAGTAAACCGACTACTTCTAAGGATTACTTTTTTATTCTTTTTCATTATTTATTAAGAATAAAAAGTAATCTTTGAAAGTAGTCGGATTACTTTTTGATTACTTTTGATTATTTTCGATTATTTTTAGTAAGTTTAATTAATTCAGATTACTTTTCGATTATTAGTAAACGTAATCAATTAGTAATCGTGCGAAACTGAATATAATCATAATTTAATCATTATTTCACCTTAAAAAAAAGTAATTAATTTAGTAATTATTACGATTACTAATCATTATTTGACAGATATGATTAAAAGTTATCAACAATTTTTATATTTTGACAATTCTAAACTATGGGTAGGCCCATAAAATTTTAATTTCAATAAAAAAGTCTATTTTCGATAACAAGTCGCTTACAATAAAATCGAAAATAAGACTTGATACTAAATCGCTATACCAGGAAATTATTTTAAAATTGCATTAAATGCATACTGGCCTAAAGCATCTCTTGCTGGTCCAAACCATATTTTTGTTTTTCCATCTTAAAAAAAGCCATAAAAAGTTAATAAGACTTAACAAACAGTTAATGCAAACTTACTTTTAAGAACAATTTTTAATTTCATAAGAACTAAGACACTTTTTTGTTATTTCTTAAATTTGCACAAATGACAAATCCACGTTATTTAGCTGTGTTCACACATGCGAATTAAATAGTAAAATCGTTGCTAAACAAGTGAATAAAAAATTTTCTTAAAAGGAATACAAAATAAATAAATTGAGAAAAGTGGAAGCGTTTGCTTCTTTGCTGTGTTAAAAATTTAAAATTAAAAACTTTTAGTTTTTGAAAAATACTAAAAAAAACACTGTCAAAAATATAGGTATATTAGCTTCTACGCCACGATCCGGGCCCCCAAAAATGTTATCTGTACAAGAAGAACGCAAAATAGTTATTATGACAAGCAGTAATCCCCACAGTACTTCCAAAAATATTATTGAACACGTCCTTCAGTCCTTAAATAAAAAAGTTTGTGCAGAAACAGGCAGAAAAATGTTACGGAAAGCAGGATGTCATGATAGGGTTGTCCGTAAAAAACATATGCTTTTGAACATTCAGAAGCATATCCACTTTGCTCGCGCCTATATAAATCGGTCTCCTTAGTTTTGGAGACACGTGCAATTTTTGGATGATAGTAAATTTTGTATTTTTGGAATAAAAGGCCGTCAAATAATCAAGGCCTGCTCTTGAGAAGCGAAATCAAGTTGCTATAGTTAAACACGGAGGTGGTATAATTATGATGTGGGGTTATATGGCGGCTGCAGGTGTAGGCCAGATGGAGTTTATTGAATCTTCAATGGATAAATAATCATTTTAAACATTTTAAAAATAAATTTAAAGGTGAGTGCGGAAAAACTTAGTTTGACATCTACATTTTGGTTCCAACAGGACACCAACCCAAAGCACACAGCGGCGGTAGTTAGACTTTGGCTTTTGTACAATGCTTCTAAGCACCTCAAAACAGCCCCAGATGTGCTCTGGTCGGTGATCACCTGATTGCAATCTTATCGAGCACATCTGGCACTTTTAGAAAAAAAAAATTCGTCAGCACGTCATAATAAGCAAATAAGCTCTTCGAAGTGTTATGCAGACAGAGTGGGCCCAAATCGCAGCTGAGGAAGCACAGCAATTGGTCATATCCACGCCAAATGGACTAAGTGAAGTACTAAAGTAGCGTGGATATCCAACAAAATATTAAATTAAGGTTTTCTTAAAAAAAAACTGTATGCCTTATTCCTCGAATTGCAACTGAATGTAGACTTTATGGTTGCAATATTTATGGACTGACAATAATGGTGGCCTACTATTGATATCTTCTACTATAGGTATCTATCGATAGTTCAGATTTCACTATCGAAACTATCGATATTACTATCGACTGAATGTTTGCACTTGAGAAAGAAAAATATGTATAACTAATTTTTGATCGGGTTAAAGTTAGTATTTTTTATCAATTTACTAGCTTAACCCGGTGTACTTCACTACCCCTCCCCTCCCCACAAAAAAAAAAATAAATAAGTATACATATCTATATGGCATTGGTGGTGCAATATGAAAATTGGATTTTCCCACGCCCCTCCGCCCGCAGACCGAAAATCTACAATCAGAGTTCACAGTGTCACCCGCCTGAATATTCTGAAGATTCCCTGAACATTTCATCAAAATTGGCCTAGCCTTTTTGGAGTCCATACGTGGCATACATACATACATTTACACATTCTGTTTTATATACATATATATATATATATATATATATATATATATATATATATATATATATATATATCTATATATAGATTGAAAGTCTATACTATTATGTTTATTTTAATATTAGAATTGGTAAAAGAAATGTATACATTTTGTTGTTGGTTTTTGTAAATATAGGGCTTAAGAGAGATTTATGTGAAAATAAATTTAATCTCAATTAAACTTTTACGTGTTATTTTCAAATCACTTGAAATATTATTAACGTGAGCGCAGACTTTCTGAAGGTGTTAAATCGCACGATGTAGGCGAATTGATCGGTTCCAAACGTGAAATAAATTATTCACCGAACTCGATCTCAGTTAGGCCATTGTTTCGGGTGCTGTGTGATATGTGGCACTGCTTCAACCACATGTCAGCCAAGTCCAGTTCTTTAATTGTTGGCAAAAAAAAATTCAACAGAGGCCCAATTGCTGCGAATGGTGCCGAAACGATAATTCACGGTCATCAACAACAATGACAGATACAGCTGTGATATTTTCCTCTGTCCGCACTCTACGTGTTGCGTGTTAGTGGATTAATGTTCAATAATGATGTGCGTGAAGATAAATTTTAAAATTTATAACCCTAGACACAAACCTCTGTTAAATAATAATAATTAGTTTTTTCCCACAAAATGGACTTGATAGTCAATTTTTTAAGCAAAATGAACCAGAAAATTTAAACCGAGATCCGTCTCTATGCTTTCTTTATATAATAATACATCCAACAGCACAAAAAATCCATATCTTGACCCATCGTCATAAAATGTTTTTAGTCATTTTTTTTTTCAAAAATGGTAGGAAATGGGGAAAAAAAGAATATTGGAGGAGACTCCTGGACGCCTCTAGATCAATGTCCAATAGTCAAAAGTCATAACAGTCTGTTTTTGTAAAAATTGTGTTGTAATTTTGGACATTGATCTAGAAGCGTCCAGGAGTCTCCTCCAATATTCTTTTTTCCCCATTTCCTACCGTTTTTGAAAAAAAATGAAAAAAGAGGGCATACCCAGCTAGCATTTTGTTTCATAATTGAATCTTTTTCGAATCATCTTGATGGGAAGAATAAACGCATATGAGCTAATTTTTCGATTATAAATGATACTCCCATTGTGAGAAAATGGTACCCTACTCATCAACCATTTATCAATCATTTATGATACGATTTGCTGATTCATTGTGGAGCAATTTTCTGGTAGTATTTAAATCATTGGGTTACTTTTTGCGGCTTCTTTGCATTTTGTTCCTCTATTTTTAAGAAATCATTATTTTATCGTACTGATGAATCATAAGTGCATCCCTTTTCAATCACCAAGTGATAAATCAGCTTTTAATCATCAAAAGTGATCTGAGGAGAATCATACAAGAGATTTTTGTAAAAAATTATCACCCAAATGCTAGCTGGGTAGAGACGGATGTCGGTTTAAATTTTCTGGTTCATTTTGCTTAAAAAATTAGGTATCAAGTCCATTTTGTGGGAAAAAACTAATTAATATTATTTAACAGAGGTCTGTATTTTGGTTAACAGAGCTCTGTTAAACAAGATGGTCTGTGTCTATTGTTATAAATTTTAAAATTTATCTTCACGCACATTCAATAATGTAGTTTTGGGGTGAAATTTAATCACAAATAGTCCAAAAAGCCGCCTCAGAAAGTCACCCCAACTGACTATAAAATGGAAGAATGAGTTTTGATAATAAAATTTAATAATCTGCAAACGTTGTTCATTTGTAAGTCGATGCATGGTTAAATTATAGACCAAACTGAACATGTTTAAAACTAACATGAGTATATGTGACCTTCTCGGAGAAAAGGGACCTAGTGTGTGATAATGAAGTTTTGAGACAAACGCATTTAAAAAATAAAATTTTAATGTTTTTCTCATTTTTATCGATTTTGACACACTAGGTCCCTTTTCTCGGAGAAGGTCACATATGTTAACACAATAATATTATGGATTTCCTTAATTTTTATAACTACCGAAATAAAAAAAAAATAATTAAATACAACTCACTACATTGTAGTTGTTTTAAAGAACTACTACATATCGCCAAAGTTATTGCTGGGAAACAGTGTATGTCACCTAAACTCCGAAATGCCGTAACAACCAAAAAAATGATGATGTGATTAACCAAAATGCAACTTTCCTTACAATTTTACTCACATATCTTTAAAATTACCGATTTGATTCATTATTCAATTTGGCATCTAACAAATAAATAGTCTTAAATTTATAATGTTTTTTTTTTTGCTTCTTCTGTAAAAATGTAAAAACAAGTGTACTTATTACCTTTTGGTTTTTAGGTCACGATATGTATGTTAAGACAAAGGGAGTCAAGTGTTGTCAACACAGACTCTATACAAAATGAAAACAATAAATAAACAAGAGATTAATATATATGTATAATAAAATGTATTGCACTTTTTACTGTGTCAAGGCGATAAATCAATTACTTAATCCTGCGTCTTTAAACTTAAAAGGTATTTTGCTTGAGTGGCAGCAAACTTAAAGGTGTAAAAATGAAGTTAAGGTGTGCTTACTTACGTTGGCAAAATAGTACCATAATTAAAAAAAAAAACAAACATATAAGAAAAACTTAAAAAAAACTTTCCTTAACTTTTTAATATATTTTTGAAGCCATAAAAAAAATAGTTTTTTTTTTGCAAATTGCTAAAATCATTCTTTTACAATTTCGATGTTATCTTGATTTTGATATTATATTGTGTGAAAAAAATGAAGAGTTTTATAGCCAAACAAACGTTAAATCTTTTGTAAAATCTAACAGTTAACTAACACATGAAGCAGCAGCATAGAGATAAAAATAAAAAATACAAAAATATATAAAGTAATAAAAAAGAACTGCACGAACTATACAGAATTGAAATGAAGTGAGGAGCTGGTGAAATTTCCAAAAATTCCATTCGTATTGTAAAACGTTGTTGTCTGTAGTCAGAGATGCTTAAAATGTTGTTTTGGGTGGTAATAGGTTTTGCCAAAATAAAATATTTTAAAAGGAAATACTCATATATTTTTTAAAATAATATATAATAAGCAGAGACAAGGACTTCATGCATCAAAAACTCTAAATATGCATTAAAAACATTAAAATATGCACATATTTTAAAAAATGTTTATTCAAAAGAAAAAAAGTTTTCAAGCCTTTTATATTAAATTTTTACATAAGATTAAATATGATATAAGGTTTTTTTGCATTATTAACTCCAAACATAAATTTTTCGAGATATATTTATGTATATTGCGGTAAATGAGCGATACGTAAATAGGACGGGTGCAAAACTTCTATATTCGGCTGCGCCGAATCTTATATAACCTTCACAAAAGTGCGTATATGTAGTATAGAGATACATAAATAAGGACATACATACATATTTGTTTTGTTTTTTGTGCAATTTTTAGTAAGTGACCTCTCGGTATTTTTCGATATCAGCAATGAGTTGAATATTTTATTCTACGCTCTGTATTTAAGAAATATTTTACATTCACCCTTATTCCGGTTGCCAAAAACGACGTAACCTCAAACAATATGAAAAAGAATTATTCCTAAAGAATTTTTTCAAATTTTTTCAGCACAAAGGAACGGTTTTAGGGAAATGAAACGGAACATATCCTTTAATTAATTTTATAGTTAGGACTGTTCTGCAGCGATAAATTTTATTTTTATCTCTATTTACTAAAAATTAATAAGAACTTATTACACACGCAATGAAAAAATATGGTTGAGGTAACCATAATCAAACAGCAACATACTATGATTGAATTATATGGTTGCAGTCAAATCATATTATTGTCAATGGAAAAGCAAAGTTTAAATAATATTATTATCTACAAAAACAAATAACTTTGTTATACCTAATCTTGTTATTGTAAATATGACAACACTATTGTTAGATGTGACTAAAATATAATTGATACATACCATACCATGTTCTAATATTATAATAATATTGTTAAATATGACCATAGTATTATTTTATGTAATAATATTTTGTTTTTTAATTATATATTTATTGGCAAATTTTTTGTTTAAAACAGTTCTGCGGTAAATCCGAAATAAAAATAAATTAATATTGTTGACAGAAAATGTATGTATGTATGTATAGAAATGTTTACTTACATATATGTGTGTATACGAAATACAGACATATGTATCTGTATAAAGAAATATATATACATACATATGTATGTACATATTATTTTTATTTATCTACCCTTTTGTTGATACTTTTTTTATTTATTTAACACCACGCGTGCACAACCGAAAGCTTACAAACGAAACACGGAAGATGTTTCTGAAAAAGATTTTTTTAAAAACTTAACATAGTATGGTTTTGGATAACATTATATTGTTATTTACATCATATTATTTTTACACAATAATACAAATTATATTGTAGTCATAAATTTTTAACAAAACTATATTGTTAAACTCTAACCATATCGCACTTTCAATGAATATAATAATGTAATTATTAAATTCAAACATTAATCTGTTTATCGTAACGAAATTAATGTTTAAAATAACAATAACTAGTTTTCAATGACCACACATTTGTTTCAGAGAACATAATATTGTTTTCCCAACCATTTTACAACCATATCTTTTCTTTGCGTGCAAGCTGTCAACGAAAGACCATCAATTTAAAACACAACTGTGGTGAGAGCATGTCAAGCAACATGGCACAAACCTTCATTTATACTTAAATAAAAATTGAAAATGTATAAAAAATCAGTAAAGTGCGACTTCGACTCACGCACGAAGGGTTCCGTACGTTCGGTTTTGAGCGTTTTTTTAATATGGCGTTTTTTCAGTTTAGACGATTCTTTTTTAGTTTTGTCGCTTTCTTCTCGTTTTGGCGACTTTTTTCAGTTTTTGGCGTTTGCTTTCATTTTGCCGTTTTTTTTTGTTTAGGCGATTTTTTTCATTTTGTCCATTTTTCCGGTTTTTCGCGATTAATTTTAATTTTAGACTTTTTTTAATATAGCGCTTTTTTTCGTTTTGGCGATTTTTTAATATTGGGATTTTTTAATTTTATCGTTTTTTTTATCTTGGCTCTTACAGTTTCGAAGATGGTAAATTGGGTTTTTTTTTCTTTTTTTAAAGAGAAGTAACACTCAGGCAATTAATGCCTACTACTATTACTAGGTGTTACCTTCTTTAGGAAAGGGATAGTGATAGAGGAGACAGGTGGTGAAGGGAAAGATACAGGAAAGCTTCATTCTTTTACAACTCTGCTTTTTTTTTTTTTTTTTTGCACGCTTTTGGATAATGCAGTGTTGCTGCGCCATCTGGTGTCAAATGAGGCGAATTAAATTTTTGAAGCTGTGTTTTTGTAGCCATTTTATTGATTATTTTACTTCGCCGATGATTCTGCTACACAACGAAGGAGGACGCTCTGATGTTACATTAGGACTAGTATTTGCTGAAGTCGGTATAGTTCAGTGACCAGTGACTATGCTTTCATCACTTGAACTTTCCTACAACAACTAATACAAAGGGACACTAATGCACATCAGAAAAATACGTGGTGTTGTTATTCAATGACTGGTGGATACAGGGAAGGTCCTGGTTTCACCTTCGGTTTTTAAATGTAAATACCCAGTTATTTACCCAAGCACCTGAGTATTTACCCAAAATGTGGGTATAAATCAGAGTAAATAAAATTTTAAATAAATTAAAAGAATTTAATTTTTTATTATGAATTAGATTTTTTAATAACAAATGAAATAATTTTTAAATTTAATTAGACCTAGTTACTTTTATATATCACAAAAAAATGTAAGTTTCCCAACCCTGTAATCATACTTTTTATTTTTCTAATCTCTTATACCAATCTCTTTCTTTTAAGATTATAAGATATGTTTAATTTATAGAAAAGAAGCACAACTTAGTTTTAGTAAGTTACTTTTATATAACAAAAAAAGTTAAAGTTTTCCAACTCGGGAAACGTGTTTTTAATTTTTTTATATTTTTTGAATTTGAGATACCAATTTTATTCGTACTGAAGTATAAAACAAGTTCATTTATAGAAAAGAATAAAAATTTGTTTTCGGTAGTTACTTTTATGTGGCAAAATAAAGTTTAAGCTTTCCAGCTCTGCAATCGTCTGCTCGATTTTGTTGATTTTCAATACCAATCTATTTTGGAAAATTTCTGACACAACAGTCTCTAGCTTTTCTGGGAGCTTCGGAAAACCGATTTCACGTGCAGACAGACGGACATCGCTTATTCGTCTTCCCTATTCATAAGGATCCTTATTAATATTATAGAAATTACAAATAGAATGACAAACCTATATATACCCTTTTACCATTTTTTTGGTAATTGGTATAAAAATTAGTAAAGTGCAAAGGGTTCCGTGCGTTCGGTTGTGAGCGTTTTTTTAATTTGGCGTTTTTTCAGTTTAAACGACTTTTTTTTTAGTTTTGTAGCTTTTTTCTTGTTTTGGCGACTTCTTTCGGTTTTTGGCGTTTGTTTTCATTTAGGCGATTTTTTCATTTGGGCGATTTTTTGATTTAGGCGATTTTTTTCATTTTGTTGATTTTTCCGGTTTTTCGCGATTAATTTTAGTTTTAGACTTTTTTTAATATAGCGCTTTTTTTCGTTTTTACGATTTATTAATATTGGGATTTAATTATTATTTTTCGAACTGTATTTGTTTCTATATTCTTATGAATTGAATAGGCTAAAGTTCGTAACGCTTTTTAAGCCAAATTACATGTGATAATTATTAATGAACAAATAACATCAAAGTTAGTTGTAAATATTTTGACAACAACACATAGTTGAACGGAACAGCCAGCCGTTTTCGAAGGCCACTAAACCTTCCTCATCAGCGTTCTTCTGTGTTTTGGTCCACTGTGTGTGGTGTCAGTTGATGTAGATGTCTGCCTTATATACGTAACTTTATTGCAAATGGAATATGTGAATTGGTTTGATTCATTGCATTTCAATTTGCTAATGTGTTTCGCAATGTATACGCAAGTTACCATCTATATATATATACCATCTTCTATATATATTACCATCTTCTATATATATTACAACAGTCTTACCATTGTGATTTTGGGATTTTTTAATTTTATCGTTTTTTTATTCTGGCTCTTACAGTTTCCAAGATACAGCAAAGTGGTCAAAATTACATAGTCAAAATTACATTAACTGATAGAACACCATTTAAATTAAAATTTTTTTAAATTTTAGTGTTAATTGTTGTAGTGTGTATAAAAATACACTAAAGTTCGTATCCGTACTTAGTAGAACGGAACAACTAGCTGTTTTCGAAGGTCACTACACCTTCATCAGCAAAGTGTAGTACGATGAATCAAAACAACTTACATATTCCATTTGCAATAAAGAACTGTTACCGCACACAGTGATCCAAACACAAGAGAACGCTGATGATGAAGGTGAAGTGGCCTTCGAAAATATGTAATTTGGCTTAGAAAGCGATACGAACTTTAGCCTAATCAAAACATAAACAAATAAAGTTCAAACAATAATAATAAAACTAACTAAACTTCATAGTTAGTTGAAACGTAAATTCGATAATAAATCCTTTGTTTTTATTCTCTTACTTTCTCTTATATAATAATATAAAAAAATATACGCGAACAGACCTAATACAAATGTTCTTAAGAAATACACACAAACCTGCAAGATGATGTTGAAGTAAACATTCAAAGCATTAACAACTGTTGAATGTGCTGTTACTCTCTGGCTGTTGCTAACACTCTTCTGGCCTCGTATCGATCGCTAAAATGCTGAACAAATACCGAATTAATTTTTTTTGTAATTACCTAAAACATTAAAATTTCGGCGGTTTCAATTTTTTTTTATCAATACACGTTTGAAAATTGTATTCTTTTAGCGATAGAGATTTAGCTTTAGCGAGTTACAGAATAAGGGGGCTAAATGCTGTATACATATTCCTCTAACTCCCACTGGAGCATAGGGCGCCAAGTATTGAAAGATTTTAAAGAGCATTGAAGTTAACATCGTGGTATTCCACGAATGAATAATTTAACATTGTGTATTTGAACATTTTTTAATATCACTAATGAGTTAATAAAGTGTTCAGATCTGCTAAGAATTGAACACTGGTAGCTTTTTATTTAAGTGCGTTCATACGTTTGGGGTTTTCCGACTTACGCTATTTTCGCTTGTAACCACCGATTTCTGATCTTTTGTGGTTAATTTTTAACAATTCGGATAATTATTTAGACCACGATTTTTTAATATTTCATATTCTCTAGGTTTGATATTAATTTTTAAAAATGATTCCGTGTAATTAGTAAATTTGATGTGTTTTTAAATTACAAAGAAAATCATACAAATTCTTAAAGTGTTATAAGGCTTTCAATTCTTTTCTACACATTTTTATCAGTGTATGACTTTTGTGTAGTTGGAAAAAAAAGTTCACAAATGGCAGGAATAATAATGCGCTTAAGGGTTTTTCTGCATTTTTGTGCCATTACGAGCAGCTTACAACAATAAAATACTGTTCAATAAAAATGTTAATGCTTTCAGGGCAAATGTTCCGAAATGTTCAAAATGTTGCCAATAGTTGTTGACGTTTTTATTATAATTGCAATTGCAATTGCAATTGCAATTGTTATAGTGTTAAATTACATTGATGTTTACGATTTGCTTGATAGTTTTGTTATTTTTTAGGGTTCCGTACACCAAAGGTGAAAATGGAACCCTATTGTTTTCGCTACGCTGTCCGTCTGTCCGTCTGTCCGTCTGGCCGTCTGGCCGTCTGTCCGTCTGGCCGTCTGTCCGTCTGTCCGTCTGTCCGTCCGTCCGTCTGTCCGTCACAGGGTATTTTCTCGAGAACCGTAAGAGCTACGGACCTGAAATTTGGACACAGTGTGTAGACCCTTGGCCGCTACAACAACAAATACATGAGAGTTGGAAATTAAAGGGTATGCCAAAACGAGCAACGAAAAATGTTAAAATCCCATGTAATATACATACAATTGTATGTATATGCACTTGAAATTTGTAAAGTTAGTGTATTTTTATACAGACTACAACAATTAACACTAAAATTTAAAAAATTTTAATTAGAGGGTGTAACATCAGTTAATGTAATTTTGACTATGTAATTTTGATAACTTGCTGTATCTTGGAAACCGTAAGAGCAAACTTCTTGAAATTTTCAAAACCGGTAAAACAAAAAAATTTAAAATTATAAAATTGCCAAACCGAAAAAAATCGCCAAAATAAAAAAAAATCGCCAAAACGAAAAAAAGCACCAAATTAAAAAAAAATTTCTAAATCGAAAATAAATCGCGGAAAACCGGAAAAATCGCCAAAATAAAAAAATCGCCAAAATGAAAAAAAATCGCCAAAATGAGAAAATCGCCAAAATGAAAAAATCGCCAAAATGAAAAAAATTGCCAAAATGAAAAAAAAATCGCCAAAATGAAAAAAATTGCCAAAATGAAAAAAATCGCCAAAATGAAAAAAATCGCCAAAATTTAAAAAATCGCCAAAACGAGAAAAAACCGAAAAATAATAAAAAAAAAAATTATTTCAGCTGAAAAAAACGTAAAAAAAAACACTGTATTAAAAAAATGCTCAAAGCCCAATGTACGGAACCCTTCGTGCGCGAGTCAAAGTCGCACTTTACTGAATTTATTTTTTTTGTGTATTGTATTTAATGCTTTTGAAAATATTTTAAGGAGAAGATAGCTAAGAGAAGGGCTTTGTTTGATAGTGATAAATAGAAAAAATAAAACTAAGATGATTTTCATAAAATAAATGAGGATAATGAGACTGAAGGTATACTGATTTTAATTCCTGGCGTGTATATAAGTTGAAATTAAATTTATGTGTGCGGCTGCACATATCTTCTCAAAGATATTAAGTTTTGTAGGTTTTTGGAGAAAAATATTTGCAAAATTAATATCTGTCTCTCAATTTAATACAACAAGTATGAGTGTGGCAGATATTGCTGAGTTCCCTTGGCCGCTCTTCATTGCTTTCACGGTACATATTTATAAACGAAATAATCAATACAGTAATTAGATAATAATTTGAATTAAGTCTCTATTTACTCTAAAAGGTCAAAGAAAGTTTTCCATCTAAATAGTAATACTTGACAATAATCTGATAATAGATCATGAATCAACTGACATATATTTTCTTACGAAAGTATACCGTGAAGTGATCTTATACAAATGTTTTCACAAGAAACAGTGACAAGAATTACAATAAACTAGACACTTAAAGCTAAGATCACAAACATACAATGTGATGTTGATGACCACAAAATAAACATCCCAAGCATATCTATCAATCATTACAAGGTTGTGCCTTTTACTATTAAGAAATACACAACCCCACAAACATAAAAGCCAATGCAGACTTCGGACAGAAACCACAACAAAAACTGTAAACAGGGACCGAAAATAATAATTATACTTGAATTTTTAAAGAAAAAAAAATCACATTCAAGAAAACATCGGACAACGTGGCCAATCACTCCATTTTAGTTGTTTTCAACTAGGTTTTTATGAAACTCGAATGATTTTAAAATTTTTGTTTTTTGTATTTTTAAGCAGAAATTGTTTTAATTTTTAATTTTTAGCCTTCGAGCAAAAAAGGGGTGTTATAAGTTTGTAGTGGGTGTCTGTGTATCTGTGCGTCTGTCCGTGTCCACGTACAGCCCAAACGGCTGGACCGATTTTAATTTAGTTTTTTCTGTTTGAAAGGTGACTTGGTCGAAGAGGTTCTTAATTATGTTTGAAGAAAACCGGTCCAGCCGTTGGGAAGATATCACATCTTTTCTAGATATATCGGGATATTTTAAAATTTTTAATTTTTGTTATTATATTTTTGAGCAGTAATAATTTTATTTTTATTTTTATATTTTTGAGCAAAAATAATTCTTATTTTCTGCTTTTTGTAATTTTTTGCAGAAATAAAAATCAATTTCAGATGTTGATGAATTTTTCTAACAGAAATGGAAGTTACATTATGGTAAAAATATATATGTACATGCATATGTAGGTCGATAAGTGGTACGATAAAATCAATATCATCATCTTTTTCCATTGGAAAATAACGAAAATGCCTTTTATTTAATACCCACATCATAGAAGTAATCATAATAGCTGCATAATAATGGCTGCATAATCTCTGAAATTGAATTTTACTTCAGCTCGAAAAAAATAAAAATTAGGAAATAACTTTTACTTCTGGCCGAAAAAATAGCCAGAATAAAACAATTATTTCTGCTGAAAAATATAAAAATATAAAATAAAAACTATTTTTGCCCAAAAATATAAAAGTCAAAAATAAAAATTATTTCTGTTCGAATAAATAAAAATTAGAAACAAATTTTTATTTCTGGACCCGTTTCTCAAATTACAAATCTACAAGTAAAATACACACAAAACAACAATAAAATTTGTAAACGTGTTGTTGTTTTGTGTGTATTTTACTTGTAGATTTGTAATTTGTATTTTTGAGCAACGGGCCCCTGCTCGATAAAATAAAAATCATAAAATAACTTTTGTCCTTTGAATTTTCTTATAAAATTCATAACAGTTACCGTCCCTGACAATAATTATAAATTGAGAGGCTGTTGAGGTTGTTGTATGACTTTCTGTATGTTGCTAACATTCTTTTGAAAAGTTAATGTTAAGTATAAAAAGGGCATTGCATCACCTAAGCAGTCCAGTCCTGTGTTAAGAACAGCGCAATTAACATCGTGGTAAGATAACAGTTAACAGTGTAACATTATGTATGTAAACATATAACAGTGCTATGTAAATAAAATGTTCTGATTTGATAAGCATTGTTCATTATTTAATTGACAATTCTGAAACTAAAACAATATAATTTTTAAAAATTAAAAACTTAACAATATTAATATATTTTCCCTAATGAATTATCACTCAATCTTCTGTGGGATGTTTCTTTATTTCATTAATTGTCATAAATATTATATTCTCTATATTCTCGGCTAGCAAATCTAAGAAAAAGGTGTTCTTTCCCAATTCATATTTATTATTATTTGTGCAAAATTCCTTTGTAGCACTTGCTAAAAACGGAAATATTTCAACATGTAATTGTATCAATTTATTTTTGTACAAAATGACGAGAAAACACGTTTCATTATTCTCCTCCATTTGTTTTATTTCAATTTATTTCCAGTAATTTATGAGTTTTGCTATTGTTCTTTTTATTTTGATTTAAAGGTTTCTATTATATTATTTTTGTGCACAAAAACTACGGTAAATTGGTGTAAAAATGTTATAAATGTAAATTTATGTACAAAATAGTTTTTTTGTCTACTATTTTTCTACTAATGCTTAATCGCATGTATGAAAGGTATGGTTAGACGGGGCAAGTTATTTATAAAATATTGTATGAATCTGTGCCTCGTTTCTGTAAGGAGTGTTAGAACTTTTCGAGTGCAAAAAACTGTGAAACACAATGAGAGTTAGAAAAAAACTGTATTTGTTAATATTTTTTATACATTTATATAAGTTTATATGTGAGTAAGCCTGTGTAAAATAGGACAAAAATATGATTATTTAATTTTCTCCATGCGAAAACTTCTCACAAGTTGCAGAAACGGGGGACAGAATATTTCATTATGACCCAGAAATTGTTATATTTATACTTAAGTATAGTTGCAACTTGCTTTCTCAGCAAGAATAAAGTATATTTTTCTAAATTTATAAAATTTATATTAACAAAATTCTAGTGGTCGGACAAATTTGGTATTTTAGGACTGTGACGAAGAAGTTTGGACAAATTCAACCCAACCAAAGTCGACTCCAAGATTTAGTTATTTAATTCGTAGTAAAAAGCAAATTTAAATTTTTTTTAGTGAAATTCGTTTATTAAGAAAGAAAATATTTGTAACCTTATAAAGATTTAACTTGAAAAAAAAAAGAGTTTTGATGGCTTAAAATAAGAACGGCGTAACTTGATTTTTCGGTATTTTATAGGAGAAGGAAAGAACTGAAGAAAGACTAGAGTACTTACATGCAGGCATAATTTCTAAGTGACCATAAATCTTTTGATTTTGGTCCTTTAAAAAAAATGTAATTATACTTATATGGAGATAGATTAAAAAAAAAACTTAAAAAATCAACTTTTTAAAATCATTGTGAATATTTTCTAAAATTGAAGTCATCTCTTGAAGTTTTTAATGACTAAAATAAATTTTTTGTCGTTTTTTTAATACTTACCTGCAATTTTTTAGTATAGATTCGTTGGCAAGCAAGGAAAATATAGGTTCCTTAAAACTTACTTCCAATTTTTTTTTGCTGGAAACCAAATTGTGTGAAATATTATTGCAAAACTGTTGAGATGAGAAAAGTTATTCGCTATGCCCTACAGTTCGTTCTAGCCGGTGTTAACTGTAGCCGAATTCCACTGTATAGCAAGTTATTGTTCCATCTGCTCGTGCTGTTACATATTTTATTTTATTTGAAATCTTTTTTTTTTTTGTAAAGAAATAAAGTGATTTGTGGCGTATGAGTGATATTGAAATATATTTATTAAAGGAAATATAAAACATACGCACTGGAACTGAATTTCTACAATTTTTTTATTACACATACATATGTGACAGCGCATAGAGAAGGACCTAAGGGTAAAAAAATTCAATTTTCACTCTTTTTTGATGTGGACAACATCTGAGCATCGAATGAGACCGATCTCATGCCCCAAAAGTGTTCCCTCCCAGAGATATGCGCGTTTTATGAAATTGAGGTCGACGATGCGACACCAAAGATACACGTATTTAAATCTTTAAAATGGCTCTCCTGACCCTTAGGTCCCTTTCTATTTTGCACGTCACATATTGGAAGCTGTTTGCTCCTACAATTCATAAAATTCATCATAATCTTTAGTGTGACAAAATTATAATACTAAATAAAATTTATGACGAATTGGGCAAATGTGACAAATAAATAGTTATTGAGCAGCGTGTGAACTCCTTTAGTGTAAAATTGTTTACGTTTAGTGAATTTACAACCTGAAATTTTTCATAAAATTATTTGCATAAAACTTTCATTTGTTTGGAAAAGGTGTAGAGAAACAAGAGACATAAGAAGTTTGACACTAAATGTATTTTGAAGGGATTTTTTTGACACTTGCTCTTTGTGAGCTCATTCGTTCACAACTATGTACATATGTTTTATTTATTTTTCTTTTATTGTAGTAATAATAATAATAATAATAATAATAATAATAAATATAAAGTCCATAGAATTACCTTACCAGATGTAGATGTGTACTTTGGTTTTACCTTTGTCAAGGTTTCTTATATTCTGCTTAATTTCTTATTTTTGATTAAAATTTGTCAATGACTTTTGTCATGGAATTGACAAAAAAAATTTGTTTTTGCACAAATATATAGTTGTGTTATTGAGATAACACTAATTTGAAGTCTACACGTAACATAATTTTATCTGCGAATGAATTCGACCATCTCATGCTATATATTCATCGCTTGACTTAAATTTTCAATATGTTATTGTCAAGATCAAAACACCCCAAACTAGAATGGAGAAATATCTATTGAAATAATATACTACTTATAAAACACTTTAAAGATTTTTTAATACATATAGAAATAGTGCATATTTACATATTAATCATTTACGTTATTAAACCCAAGTAAATTGTTTATTTTTGTTAATAAAAGTATTAAACAATCTTAGAAAAATTTTACTCATTTATATGTGTAGTTTTCTCTTCACCGGACAGCCCCCTTGTACGGACACTTTTCAATGGTCCCTTCGGTGTCCGCTCAAGAGAGATTCCCCTGTATATATAATTAATATGTATTTGTTCGTAACTCATGACCTGTGGAGTTGAAATTTTCTACACAAGTTCGGGTCAATACCCGGTAAATTTTCGTGTTGTTTTGACTCAACATTTCACCACTGTGTAGAGTATTTTGTAGTTAAACAATTATTGAGGGTAAGACAACTTTTACCGGGTTCAGTTAGTAATATATAATTTTGGGCATTAAATTAAATTAATTTAATTTTAACAAAAGTTCTTTCGGAATATTAAAAACTAAAAGTCACCAATTCTATTTAAATAGGAATTGATATGATTATGAAATGTTATTTAAATATAATTCGTGAAATTGGCCTTTAGTTTTTAATATTCCCAAGAACTTCTTTAAGGAATTGAAATAAATTTTTACCAAATTTGACTTCTAGTGACATACCTGTATATTTACTGCCTGTTCCACTAAGTCGAAAGAAAACTCCTGCGAAGCAAAACTAGTCGCTCAAATTCTAATAAATTTTTCATTAAACTATGTCGTCAGCTAAATTCAACTTATGTGAATAAAAGAAAAAAGTAAAGTGATTAAATTTAATTTATTTGAGAATATAAATTTTACTAGCCAAAAGTAAAATAGCAAGTGAATACTTTTGACACTGCGTTCGCTTTGTTGGCAACTCATGCGAATTAGTGTTATGAAAATTTGTATGAAAACTTCTCGCTCGAGCCAGAGTTCATACTGAAGCAAGATAGAGAAATGACAATCAGTTTTCTTTCGCTTGAAATGAGCATGAAGATATTCTAGCTTATCGTGGTTGGCGTATTTCAAATACGACTACGACTGTTTGGTAATAGATTAAAGAAAAACTGTTGAAGTCTTCTTTAATCTATTACCAAACAGTCGTAGTCGTATTTGAAATACGCCAACCACGATAAGGCAGATTGTTTCGAAATAGTGGAAGAGGCAGTTACAATAAAGGGGCAGTTAATCCAAAAAAATTTTATCTCTGTTTTTTTTTTTCGAAAATTTCAACTTTAAAAGAGAGTTACAGAAATGCATGAAAACGTCTATTAATGTACATTTTAAATTTAATATTTGCATTAAATTTGTCATACTAAAATTTAAATATTTTATATAACAATAATTTTTATTTTATTTTATTTTCTATTGCAGGTAAGCTTTATGGTTTTTGGCTAATTTAAGGAATTTTAAACGCATACATAACAAGTAAGAGTGCTATATTTGGCTGTGCCGAAGCTTGTATACCCTTCAGTGACATACGTAGATATATATATATATACATACATAGGTAGATAAATACATATATATTTGTTTTGTGAAAAAAAATTTTTCATGTAATTTTTTTGCTCTATCGCAATTTATAATGAGTGATTTATGGGAATTTTTCGACAAACGAATTTCGTTCATAGACTTTATTTTCGATATAAGCAATATTTTTTTGGAATATTTTATTCCTCACTGTATTAATATTTGCTCTTTTGAAAGCGAAATAGGAGAAATTAATTAGAAAGGACTTTCGAATGGCAATTTATTCAACCATACTTAACAGCGAGTTGAATTTGCATATTGATGGTCACAAGTAGGGCCTTACTACTAATTTTTTTAAATTATTTTTACGAAATTGAGTTTCCCAGTGACTCCAGTACATTTCACACAAATACACCCCCCCCCAGAGTAGTGTAAAAAAATAACGATTTTTCATGTTTAATAAGACTTGATATCAAAATATTGTCTAGTGTCTCAATTCAAGCTTCCCATTGCCATTGTCCCACGTTCATTCATATCGCCATATTATGCAAATGATTTATTAGTAAAGAATTTTTCGATTTTGTTCAGCAGAAAGGAACAGGTTGTGAGAAGGGAACTGACTGAAATGAGTGTTCTATAGCGATGTATTTTATGTTAGTTCCATTTAATAAAAAAATAATAAGAACTCGTTGCAAGCTGTCAACGTATGACCATCGATTTGGAACATAGTTATGCTGAGAGCCTAATAGGCTCCATACCACAATGCTTCGTAAGGCTAATGAGCTTCCATTAGTAAATTCGATTATCAGAGTTAATTAAATAAATTTAAGAAAAACTCTTGAGTAAAGATCTTACTAAAATATCTTTATGTAGTTAAATTAAAAAAAAATTAATTTTCCAGCCCTGGTTTTGCTGATTTGTAATACACATTTTTTTTCGAACATATAAAATATGTTTAATTAAAAAATAAACAAAAGATAAGAAAATAAGGCAAATAATTTTTTTTATTAAGTTACTTTTATATACCAAATATCCCAGCTCTGGAGCTGTGTTTTAAATTTTTTTTAACTTTGTAAACCAAAACATAAAATATATTTAATTTATAAAAAATAAGAAAAAGTTAATTAGACCTAGGTACTTCTATTTACCACAAAAAGTGCAAATTTTCCAACCCTGGAATCATTATTTCAGATTTATATATATATACATATATATATATATATATATATATATATATATATATATATATATATTAATTTATAGAGAAAAATAAAACATTGGTTTTAGTTGATTACTTGTATATATATATCAGAAAAGCTAAAGTTTTCCAACCCTGGAATTATTTCTTTGATTTTTTTTGGATATTGATACAACTTTCGTTAATGTTTTTTATTGATTCAATATGGTTTTTATTGATTTTAAGCTGTTTTTGCCCTGGGTATACTACTTTAATTCTTACTGAAATGTAAAATAGATTTATTTTACAAAAAAAACATTTAGTAATGAAATTTTTTTTTAATATTGGCTTATGGTAACTAAAATAAAATGTATATAAATTTTTGACTCTACTGTATTTAAAAACCTATGGAAAACTACATCTATAGCAGTAGAATTATTAGTCGTGGGGGTTTGTGGAGAATTGCTCATATTTTGATAAAGCTTGCGACTGTGGGTTTGCAAAATTTTTATTAAAGTCTCCAACCATAATAATTGGCATGAGATGGAGATTGTTACCCAATTGTCGTGCACCAGCTTCAGTGTAAGGCAACAGTACGTATTTAAGATATTTTATAATATAATATTATAAATTCTTTATAAAGACTGCTACATATATCTTTTAAGCAAATATTTGACACTTAAAACGCTCTTTTATTTAAAAGTTTATATTTATTTTATATTTTTCAACTTTTTAACAAAATTATCCCCACTGGCAACACTATTACACATCACAAGCAATTTCTTTTAAAATTGGTCTTGAAGGTATGCTTTACAATTCGCTTTTAAGTTTGCAGCTGTTAAGTTTCTCTTTACTTCTTGTTGCCCGTATGATTACACTAATACACTCATACATAGCTCACACCGATTTGATAACTCATGGCACATCTTACTAAAAATTTGTGATTGTATTGTGAAAAAGATTTTTACCCCCTAGCGTACAGATGTTTACACATCAAAAATCTAACATTATATGGCAAAAAACTTAAAATTTCCAGCTCTGGAACTTTTTTTTTGATTTGGCTGATTTTCAATACCAATCTCTTTCGTACCATTTCTGACACACCAGTCTAAAGCTGCGGTCACACTTGACAAACATTTGCCCAAAAAAGCGTAACCAGCAAATACTAATGAGAAATTTTTTGCTTCAGACACGTGTTTATTGAGTTAATTAGTTTCGTGTTTAACAAATAGGCAAAGTTATAGAATACAATATTATTGGAAACTATTGAACTTAATAAACACGTGTTTGAATCAAAAGATTTCTCATTAGTATATACTGGTTACGCTTTTTTGGGCAAATGTTTGTCAAGTGTGACCGTACCTTAAGACTGAAGTCTCTAGCTTTTTTGAGAGATTCGGAAAACCCGATTTCACGTACAGACAGTCGGATGGACGGACAGACGGACATCTCTTATTCGTCTTCCCTATTCAGAAGAACCCCGAATATTTATACCTTATGTTTCGCAAATTAATATTGTGGAAATTACACACAGAATGACAAACGAGCACACTGTCTTGGGGCTTAAAAATGATTAGTACAATGCTTAAAACAATTTCAGTGAGCCAAATTATGGCAGTAAATATCAAACGTGATCGTAAAATATATATTTAAATAGAGTTTATATGAATGGAATTACTTTAAAACAGCTACGTCCAAGCCATATGCACAGTGTGCAAACTTTTACAAAAGAGCTTTTGTGCTTTCACACCGACGAAAGTGCAACAGCCGCAATAACAACACAACAGACAACAATGCTTGCTCTTGCATTGCAAAGAAACAAGAATAAATTTACGAGCTTTCAAAGCTGTTTGCCTCAAATGCAAATATCAGTGTATGTGTGTTTGGACGTACTTGCTTTAAAATTTCGATTAATCGAATGTCGTGAAATGCCAACTGTTTTACTTACGAATGATTTATTTTTTAAAATTATTATTTTTTGGCTCTTTTTTAAATAGTTAGAAACTGCTTTTTGTCATTAAATATGAAAAGCATTGCTTTTAGTTTGTTCTCATTACTTTTCCATTTACCCGAAATTGGTGCAATTATTTTTAAATCAAGTGTTGTTTCGTTAAATTGTAATCAATGATTTCCGTTAAAAATGTTTTATAATTTTACAGCTGTTGTTGATAAAAACCACAATAAATAAACGATATATTCATGTTATGCTTTTCTTACCGCAACACTCATTTAAACCATTTGCATGTGCCACATTACATTAGGATACTTTGATTACAAGCTGCATGTGTGTGTGTGTGTGTGTGCGATAAACTGAATTTTAATTGTATTTTCATGTCTGTAACCCAAACGCTAATAATTAGCGCTTTGTATGAATTTGTGAAATTTTAAGCAAATAAAGCGTAAAATTTATATGTGACCCCACAAACCATTAACACAATTGCCCAAAAAAACAGAAAGGTTGGCTTTTTTTTGGTTTTTAATAGAAGAAGTATCTGTTGTGTGTGTGTGTCAAGGTGAGCTGGGGCCAAAATAAATTCAAAAACTGTTAAAAAAAACTTATGCTGTGAAAATAATTGCATTTTAATATCAATTATTTCTTTTATGTGTAGAATATGTAGTTCTAAGCACAAGAACAAAAAACTATAATGTTTAATACAAATAATGTTTAATTTTCGGTAAACACAGCATTTAGAGAATTTATGTTTAACAAAGTTTTACCATGTAAAATCAAAAACACACTCACCCATATTTAACACTTTAACTAACGTTTATCATATTGTGGCAGTAAAGTAGGAATAGGAGGAGCCATTGTAGGTTAGAATACAAAGGAGTGTTACAATTATTGTTATCGCGATTTACTACAACAACAACTGGCAAAACAACACCCAAAGGTCGCACATACCTTCATATGAGCAATCAAATTATGCACAATGTAGACGCAAGTTCGACTACAATTGCAGTGAATATGCATGAATATTAAATAATTGTTCATAGAAGTAGTGCACAAGAGTATTAGAAATACTCAATACTCAAAGAATATATGTATGAAATTAGATGAATAGAAAGGGTTATGCAAAATTAGTAGTTAAATCGAATGATAAAGTCTGTGCTTAAAGTTCTCATTCTTATAAATATTGTAGTTTTGTAAAACTGAGAATTTAATAATTTTGTCATTACAGAATGACAATGAGTACTCAAAAAAATATACACAAGTAAATAGTCTTTAATGTAGCGCAAACAATTCGTACGCCCACATATTTTCTCTTCACCAACTAGTAATCTAGCCGATTCCAACTTACAAGAGCATCTCTACTTCGTTTATGCAGAAAACTAAAATACACTACAACTAAAAATAAAAAGGCACATGCTTATGTTTATACTCAGGCAATGGATATTTAATCGGACAAAAGAATATGCAGATACTCGGGATATTTATCCATCATTTTCAACCGAAAATATATGGGTGTATGTGGGAGTGTGTGGCTGTTTGAAAAAATGCTTAATGTATACATATGTGTAAATAAAATAGTCCTGTTTATACGCATGTGTAGCCGGTTAATAGTCAGAGTATTTTCATAGTCATGCGTGTGATTGTAGCTCATACAGTCTATAAATTTTAGTTATAGTTGTATGTGCTGCGTAGTTTTAAAAATGTGTATAAACATAGTTGTTGGATGTTTGTAGTTACACGTATTCGGTTTGATGATAATGAGTGTGTTAAAAAAAACGTGTTTTTTGTTTTTAGCTGTACACATTCGTAGTTGTTTGATAGCCAATACTCAAAAAGTACTCAAAAGCATGCTGTTGTCATTCTCTGATACATATTGCTCATATTAAAAAAAAGTATTATTAAGTTAGCAATGCTGAATTAGTCCTCAAGTTATCGTTGATATTGTGTTAAGATTTGTAACATATATCTTATATACTCATTTCTTGAGAGAAATATAAAATTTTTATAAATCATTAATGGGCTTAATTTCTTAAAATAGTTATCTATTATTGTAGAGATACCTATCGTGAAAGTTAAATTTTATGAAAATTGCTCATTTCCTCAAAGAATGTCATAACTCAAACGTGTTGAAGTTTTCAATTTACACACACCTTAATGGGAAAAGAAAATTTTATTTTGCTTTCAAGAGTCGAGCCTTCAAGATATTTGTACAAAATTTTTACACAATATGAAAAACGATATGAGAATTAATTCTGCATCATTAACTCAAAAAGTCCATTTTTGGAGTTATGACGTTCTTTGAGTAAATGAGCGATATGTAAAATTTGTAGGTATAAACATGGGGTAAATTATCTATTTGTAGCAATTACGGGCGTAAGTTGCATGTAAATTTAAAACTTTAAACAGTTTAAACAATTTTTTTTTGGAGTTATAAGGTTGCACAGTGGGGGATTTTGGCCAAAAAGTGAAAATAATTTTGCAGTTTCTACACGAGCAGTCCGATTGTTACTAGATTTCATACCTGAATATCACACATATATATTTTGACTTATCACACGTACTTGAGATAAAAATAAAAAAAATATTCATATTTTTGAATTACACGTATCTGCTTACAATATAAGAAGAATTTCCTTTTAAAATAAATTAATACTATGAAGACGTTAGAGGTCTTCGGAAAAAGGATGCCATAAAAGTTTTATTTAACAATATTTTATTTTGTAAATAAAATGCAAACACGATATAATAATAGTTAATTTTGCTTCTGACTTCCCGCCAATTCCCAAGGAAATATCGCAAAATCTCTAAAATGGGATTTTTCAGTATTTTTGCTGTATTTCTCTTACTGGTCGCAGGGCGCAGATAATTTTAATTGGGAAATATTTAAAAACATATCATGTCTTAAGGTGGCATGATAGATTTTGTGCTTCCAGCCTTGGAATTTGAGAAAAAAGGCCTTAAATTTGCAACAAAATAGGCATATTTTGAAACAATCTGGTTCCTTCAATAACGAAAATTTTGAACAAAATTTTTTTTTTAAATATTTTTAATAGTATTAAGTTTAATAAATTATTCTCTTTATTCTCCAAAAATACGGCAAAAAAATCAAAACTTTAATTTAAATTGGCTATAACTTTTGACTAAATTTTCTTTTAAATATTAAAAATTTTGTATTAAGTCCACAAAAAGTTTTTATTTGCCAATCAGATAAGAATTGACCTCTGCAGTGGGCCAAGGTGGGTTAAAAATTCCAAATTTAATTTTATTTTTTCTTGAATATTTTTTAAATTGTAAGCGGAAACCCATAAATGTAAGGGAATTTTATTTAGCTCTTAGATAGGAAAATCTAGTTGGAAGAATTCTTTTTTTATCAGACTAAAAACATCACCTTGACATACTATGTAGATTAGAATTTTTCATCAACCCGGGGTGGTCCAATATGGGTTTTTGTGGCTCCACTACCTTTTCAGTTATTAAATTTAAATTCCAAACTTAAGCTTTGTAACACCTTTTCAAATCCTGTATGAAATTTTATAATAATTGGAAGACTCGTTTAGAAACTATAGAATTATAATTTTTTTTTTGCTAAAATAACCCACTGTACTAGAGTTCGACCGATTAATCGGCTTCGGCTTCGGCCTTCGGCTAAAAATTGGTAATCGGCCAACATTCGGCCTACGGCAAAAATCGGCCGGTTAGCCGAAGCCGAATATTTTTCATTCCAAGCTTGAAAAATAACATTATTTTTGGTCGTTGCTCGCCGACAGTTTCTATTGTGTTTAACGTTTTGAAAGGGTTGCTTTGAAATACAACCCTGTTGCTTTCTATTTTCTTTTACTTGGACGTTATTGTGAGTGATCATATGAAAAAGGAATCTAGAAATTGCAAAATAGTTTTATTTTTCTTGTTACGTATCCAATAGATATTACAGCTATTTCAGTGATCTCAAAAAAGCAAACTTTTTTCTTAATTCATATAAAACAAGCATCATTTTTAAAATTTAAAACATTCGGCTTCGGCTTCGGTTTTGGCCGAAGTTTAGGATTTTAGCCGAAGTTCGGCTTCGGCTTCGGCCAAAAAAAACGCCTTCGGTCGATCTCTACACTGTACATTATTTTTCTTATATACTCATATAAATCAGCAATCTTTACACCAACTATGCCCAAGCCATATGCACAATGTGCAAACTTTTACAAAAGAGCTTTTGTGCTTTTACACCAACGAGAGCGCAATAGCCAATTAAATCTCGCCGACAATAATGCTTGCTTACTTTGCAAAGAAACAAGAACAAATTGTAAGAGCTTTTAAAGCTTTTTACCTGAACTACAATATCAGAGCATGAGTGCTTGGACGTAACTGATTTACACATATCTTTTTGTGTTACTCTTTATTAAATATTGCTACAGCTTTTCCAAAACAGTTGCTGTCCAAATACATTCATGCAAAACTTATGATTGCATGCAAATTGTAAATGTTGTCTGAAATTGTTTTGATTTGTTGCTTGGAAACAAAATGAAATGAAATTAATGTAAGGCAATTACATTGGCTTGTAATTAAGTGCACCGCACTTTTGAAATATAAATAGGCAAACAAATTGTCTGGTGGGCACGCGAAAACAAATCTAGGCTATTATATCGAGCCATAACCGTCAGAAAAGCTTAAGCGGCATAATTTTCAAACTTAATTTTGTGAACAAAATCGATTATTAGTAATCATGACTAATCGATTTTCGCCAAAAAAACGACGTCGAAAAAATGTGTTGGTTAAGCTTTTTGTTTTGGCGGAAATGGCTCGATATGTTCATGTAGCATGTAAATTAGGCATTCTCAGAACATCAATGTTATTAACAGTTTTCATCTAATTATGTTAAAGTTGATACATATATGTACATATGTACTATATATAGACATATCGTTAGCTAAAATACAAAAAGGCGTAACTAACAAAAATATAATTTTACAGGAGAAACAAAAAACTAAGCAAACAACTGAACAAACGTGTAGTTATGTAAGTCCCCTTGTTATTTGTTAATAAAAGCGTCATTTCTGATCGCAGAAGTGTAATATTTTGTCAAGACATGTAGTTTATTAGTGGCATTCATAATAATCAATCAAAAACTCGATTTTGAACTTTTTGTTAGTTACACCTTTTTGCATTTTAGCTGACGATATATATCTGTAAATTTTTCGCTTATGAATCATAGCTAAACATACTTTTTTCTTTGCCTGTACGAATGTACGAAAAGTGTTTTATCTGTAACACAAAATGTAAAGTGAAACTACAAATATTTACCTTAAAATAAATTATTAATGTAAAATAAATGTAATTATGGAAAATTTATGAAATTTAATTTGGATAAGTTTACATGATATGCGGTAATTTTTCAATGTCAACAAATGGTGGGAGGGAGGCAGCTTGATTTATATATAATTTTGGCAATATTAAATAAATATTTAATCATATTATTTGATATATTCTCGCAACGATAAATTGATAATACTAGACATCTTTTTAGGTTTTCTACACACTTTGATTAATGTGCTTATTAAATATAATTTATTGGAAATTAACAATGTAATATGCCAGAGAGAAAAAAAATCAAGATTTAGCAGCATTAACAGCGGGGAGTGGGAATGTATTGCTTACTCAAATTCGACAACTTGGAAAACTTTAATAATGTTGTTTTCAGAAAGCACAAGATTTATGTTGTTTGCATGTTTGCCTTCAGAAAAGGAAAGAAACATTTAAATTAATTGAATTAAGGCTGCAAAAAGCAGGCCTTATTCATATGCACTAATAACCGATTCGGTAACCTCCTCTCCCTTTCAAAAAATACCTCTAGGAAGTGCTCGCTTCTGCTGGTATAAAAAAAAATTAAATAATATACAAGGACATACATAGTTTTTTGTCTAATTTCCAGTCATCTATTTAAAAGTAATAAATTTTTATGTTTAAACATATAAATCCATTTATACGATTATAATTTTTACTTAACATTTTAATGTAAATGTTTCCCTACCGATTAGTCTTTTATTATTGCCGCATACATTAGCGGTCACATCAATACGTACCAAAGCAATGCCACACACGCATGCAATCACACACAAATTTCATAATAAACTTCTTGTTGCAATTAGTTTATTTAATTTATTTAATAAACTTCAAGTTTTATTATGTCCTTGGCATAAATACTAACCACGCACAATGGGATTGATTGTTAATGAACAGTTTGGTATGTTATGAGATTCAAATAATAGAATATTATCTGTTTAGCTATATAATTATTTTGCTCAAAAATGTCAAATACTTAATTAATTAGTAAAATATAAAAGCTGTTAAAATATGCTCTATATTACAAAGAAATCATGTTATACTATTGTTATATACACATGAGTTAATCTGGCAACACGAACCTAGTAAAAACTAGTTGGTAACACTGGGTGACAATGTGACTGGTAGCGTAGACTCGACTTCGCTTTTTCTAGAACTGGCTTTGATATACATACATACACATTTTTTATATTTATTTAAATAAAACTAATTTTGATTGTTGAAGGAAACTTGGCGTTTTATTATACATAATACACTATCTAAAAATAAGGGGCAAACACTTCATAGAGAAGAAAAAAAATTTGTTTATTCATTGTATAGAAGAAACTCATTAGAATCTCAAATGATAGCTGCCAAATAAGTAGACTTGGCATTGCTCACAAGAAATCTGTATTTCGAACACCATGACGCACACAGAGTTTCAAAAACTTCGCATGAGGGTGGCGTTGGCTGAAGTAGTTAGCACGTTGACTACAAAACCGAAGGTCCTGGGTTCAATCCCTGTATCCGACAGTCATTAAATAACAACACCACGCATTTTTCTGATGTGCATTAGTGTCCCTTTGTGTCAGTTGTTGTAGGAAAGTTCAAGTGATGAAGGCATAGTCACTGGTCACTGAACTATACCGACTTCAGCAGATACTAATCCTAATGTAACATCAGAGCGCCCTCCTTCGTTGTGTAGCAAAATCATTGGCGAAGTAAAATAATCAATAAAATGGCTACAAGACACAGCTTCAAAAAATTAATACGCCTCATTTAACATCAGAGAGGCGCTGCAACACTGCATTATTCAAAAACGTGCGAAAAAGCAGAGTTGTAAAAGAATGAAGCTTTCCTCTATCTCTTCCTTCACCACCTGTCTTCTCTCTCACTATCCCTTTCCTAAAGAAGGTAACACCTAGTAATAGTAGTAGGCATTAATTGCCTGAGTGTTACTTCTCTTTATAAAAAAAAAAAAAAAAAAAAAAAAAAAAAAAGTATGGCCACCTAGTTTGTGATGCCTGTATCGAATGACTCCCACACATATTTAACAAATTTTAGCAATCTACACATTTCTACTCTCGATGCAAGTTCAAGACTATAAAAAGTGTGACCGCCAAGATAGTTATATCCAGTGCGGCTTAGAGCCGGACAGCAACACAGTAGATGTTCCATTGTTTAAATTTCACCAGGTTCTTTACATTTCCTGCAGTTACCGTCAATTATTCGTCCTATTATGACAGCATACGAAGCCGTCCAGCAGCAACCCCCACTAGAAGTTTGCAGTTGCTTCTAGTTAATGATAAAAGTAATTTAGTCGATTTTGTATCATGGGAGCTTCACATGATTTTAGAAGTTTTACCAGTTTTCGTCACACGCCAACATTTCTCCGCTTGATCCCTCATATTAGAGTCTATGATCTCTTTGAGGCATTGAATTGGTTTTCGGACATATACCGTTTCCTCAGCCGGTAATTGAATTCCCCTTTTGGCCCTCAATTCCCATGTGTCCCCGGACCCAGAATATATGTACTTGTCTACCAGCACATAACATATTTAGGACCTTCGTACACATTAGCACAACCGAGGAGTAATTGCAGTCAGCTGAAATTGCTTTCATAGCTGCTTGACTGTCTATACACACGCATTCGTAGTTAGAAGGGTGAAGGTTAACTCTGCTGCCATTTTCACTGCATAGATTTCCGCCTTTAAGATGCTGCATTGATCTGGAAGTTTATAAGATTCCTCTATACCGAACTTCTGACAGTAAACCGCAGCTCCCAGCCTTCTATCCATCTTTTAACCATCAGTGAAAAAGTTGAAACCAGAACCACTATGATTAAGACTTTCCAGATAGTCTTCTTCACTTATAGTGATCTGTGGTTTGGCAAAAAAGTTCATCACTGGAATGATGTAGTCCGAGCTACACTCCATGTCTTCTAGCAATTTACTGTGACCAACTGATCTGTACGACATCTGTCCTGTTGTCCTGAGTCGAATAACGGATTTGCATGCCGCGTTCACTGCAGTTAGTTTTATTGGTTTAAGGTGCAATATAACGTCTAAAGCTGCAGTAGGTGTTCTCTTTAAAGTTCCAGTGATAGAGGCCAAAGACGGTTTACTTAAAGAAAATTACTGTTTGGTGAGTTTTATGGGCTGTCGGAGTCATTGGCCCATATATCTTCAAAAACGATGATGGTTAGAATGTTACTGTCAATGGTGAACGCTATAGGAACATGATTAAAATTTTTTTCGTAAAACAATTACGTGGCATTAATCTTGCTGATACACAGCGGGCGCTACAATTGATTTATTTAAAAAAACTTCTGATGAAAAAATAATTTCATGTAATGGCCCAATTAATCGGCCATCAAGATCGTGTGATTTAACCCCATTGGATTATTATCTTTGGGGTAATGTTATATCACTTGAATACGTAGAAAAACCACAAACATTTGAATACCTGGAAATTAACATTCGAAGAGTTATCGGTGAAATACGGCCGCAAATGCTGCGAAAAGTTATTGACAATTGGTGTTCCAGATTGCGCCTGTTACGCGCCAGCCGTGGCGGTCATATGACAGAAATCATATTTAAATATTAATTTCATAAAATTTTCTTTCTAACAAAGCCCGTTTCATTGATTATTATTTATTATTATTATTATTATTATTTATTTATTGGTCACTAAAATATATATTTCCTTGCTTTAGTATGATTTAAACTTGTGTCACTCTATAAAAAAACACCCTTTGCTAACACATTTATTGCTGTTGTTTTTGTAATTTTTTTTTATGTGATTTTATTAGATAGTTAGTCATGCATCAGTCACGTGTTAGTCACGCATTAGTCACGTGTTAGACACGCATTAGGTACGTGTTACTTTAACATGTGTGATTTTAGTTAACTTTCCTTGACTTGTTAAAAATTTATTTTTGAATAATTCGTATCCGAAGAAGGAAAAATTATGACTCTGCTTCTTTTGTTGGTTAAGCACCGTTTTTATGCATTTTGTTAATGCTTCGGAATTTCTTAAATAAAAAGAAAATCATGTTTTTTAATTATTTAATTAATAATTACTTTATATGGGTTTACACGTCTGCTCCCTCTTACACCACTAAGATACAAAATTTAGTGGCTCGCACTATTGTAGCTATGGAGATATTAAATGGTCTGCATAAAAAGGTAATTTGGCCCCACTGTGCGACATTGGCCGTCACCGTTAACAGCGATAAAATATATTTTGATGATTAGCAAGGTTTTTTTAGGACAGAATTGGATGTTGTGGATACCAACAACATCAGATTTCAACAAGACTGCGCTACTTGTCAAATTGAATTGAACCGAGTATACCTAACATGAAGAGAAATTATTTACAAAAGCAACATTTTACAAATACTAATTTGATAGAAAATTTTGGTTAGAATTTTTAATAGTGCAAGATTTTTGTTTCACCCTTTTGCATCTACTGATTCATACCAAAAAAACTAATGAATAAAGATGCTTGCATGAGCACCACTCACTCAGTCCTTGTGTTGTGTTCAAGTGCATGTGTTTTGGAAAATTTTATTTACTTGGAGTAATTTAATAACAAAGTTTCTTTTGCAATTTATATAAGTTGATTATATTTTATATTAAAAATTTAGGTGCAACATATTCTTACGCTTAGCTAAAGACTCATCATTCATAACTGTCACAGATATAAAGAAAAAGGTCAGCACAATTTGTGTGGCTTTAATTTATGAGTAATTGTTAGAGTATGGATTAAAATTAAGTTTCATAATTTTTATTATTCTTTTTAAAAGCATATAATCCAAGAAAAGTTATGTAAACTTTTTTTGCATAAAATAATTAGTGAAAAGAGTTAATGGAAAATACAGTCGTGAGAGCAATACTTTGTATTCACACTAAGCAAATTAAAAGAAAATTTTATATAAACATTGTAAAAATAATAGAAGAATACAATTAGTTTTTAATTTTAAGTGGATAAGGCCAAAACCCGAAGTGATGTAATTGATAGGTTAATACAATAAACAACTTGTTAGATTCAGTAATCAATAGTCATTATTTATATCCCTCTAAATAAAAATTCATGGGTCGTTGCTTTAGATAGCGAGCTGATGCGATCACATTTTTTGAGTTTGAGATTATGACCTTCGATATCGAATCATTACATTGTTCGATAGCAAATGCCATAATCTTAAACTGAAAAACGTGATCGAATCAGCCCGTTATCGAAAGCGACGATTAGACTCTAGACTTGTACGATGATCTCAACTCACAGTGAGATGAGGGTTACGGCAAATCTCTCGACAATTTTACAATTTCTTAACACTTCACAACGTTTTACCTGTAGCTCCAAAACGGCTAAAATATATCTAAATATATCTATATATATAATGATTATAATTTTTGCATTGCATTTCAATTGGAAACTGATCTTGACAATGATGATAAGTGAGATCAATATCTTTTGAATGCCGCAAATTTGATTCCGATCTGTTGACCTGGAGTCTAATCGTTGCTTTCGATAACGAGCTGATTCTATTACGTTTTATCAACTTGAGATTTTGGCATTCAATATCGAACCATACTATTACATTGTTCGATAGCGAATGCCATAATCTCTAACTGAAGAAAACATGGTCGAATCACCTCGTTATCGAAAGCGACGATTATACCACTGTGCCTAAGATACGAGATGTTTACATACATACATACATACATACATACACGCGCATATACTCATACATCATGCTGGCAATAGTGCAATATTATTTCCGGAATAGGGAGCTAGCTTATGAGACCGGTATAGGTATAAGGAACCGCTGTTGTGGAACGTGATGTACGACGGAATATTAAGACTTAATCTGAAAAACTGAAAATAGTTGGATTCTCAGATGACATAGCGTTAGTATGTGAAGCCAAAGAATTACTAGAAACCAGAAACCATTGCAAATGCCCGTGTACATATCATAAAGTCCTGGCTTAGCTCAATGGGATTAACTCTAGCTGACCATAAGACAGCAGCAGTTTTGTTAAGTAGTCGGAAAACTAGGGAAACTATTACCCTTTATGTTGGCACTTGTTGCATAAAATCCAAGCCATTCCTGAAATACTTAGGTGTGATGATTGATACACGTCTATCCTTTGGTGAACACTTGCGATATATGGCTTGCAAGGCATCAAAAACCTGCTTGGCGCTATCTCGGATTGTACCGAATACAAGAGGCCCAAAATATATTCAGAAGAAACTACAGACTGGTGTTATAAGGAACATTATCTTATACGCACACCCTATATGGTCAGACTCTCTAAGATACCCTACTTATGTGAGGTTGATATCGCCGGTGTATAGGCTGGCTTCCTTGAGAGTATGTAGCGGATTTCGAACTGTGTCGGACGAAGCCGCTTTTATCATTGCAGGTATAATGCCCATCGACTTAGAAGTCTTAGATGGGGAAGGTAATACAGATTTATATTTACGCAAAAGGAAAATGGACTTACACATTGATACCCGACATCAGGACATAATTGACTAGAAAACATGGTGACTAGTCATTGTTTTTATAGGTTATATTTATACCGTTTCGGACACGTGAGTGTTCCGTTTTGCCCGAATTGTAGCGGAAACGTTGTAGAGGATGTCGAGCATGCATTTTTTGTTTATCGACGATTTTACAATTGGAGGTCGTATTTAGAAGCTAGTGTAGGGCGTAGCATTAGAGCGGAGAACATAGGTCCAATTATACTAGAATCCTTGATAACTGGACTAGTGTGAATAATTTTGTAAAGCTATTTGTACTAGAACTACGCAGGTTAGAAGATATTCGTAGAAGAACTAGTATATTTTAAATCAAAATCAGGAAAAGAGGGATATTATCTATTAGCAAGCAGCATGCGCTGAATCACAACCCCCGGAAGTAATACGTAGTAGAGGTCTCTTGGGAGCGGGAATGGTTGCAAGAGGGGCGAACGAGGGTAGGTTTTAGCTCGTAGGCACATTGGCAAGCCAAAAAAGTAAGTCTTGCTGTGAATCGTGCCTTAGCTCGTATGGCTTACTCATACATCATATCATCGTGAACATATTCCGAATTGACTCAAAGGACCTTAAAATGTCGAAATATGATGAAAACTTGATTTTCAAAGATTGAGGCAGTAACTTCATACACCTGGATATTTAAAACACGATTATTTACCTCTACTGAAAATTTTTCAATTTTTATGTCGAATGGTCGGTCCAGCTAAATGGATATAAGGAAGAAATTAATTTAACAATGTAGCTTAGTTTTAAATCCAAAACTTTAAGGTAAATAAAACACAACTATTAAACATTTCTTATTATTCTTAACTTATCGTTATAAGCAATTTTTTTAATTTTATCAAACACTTCCCATTCCCTAGACAACATTTTGCTTTTTTTTTATCTGCCAAGAAATACTCGTATATGTATAATATAAGCTCAATTTATTTTTTCTACATTTTCCTTCAATTATGTTAAAATCCTCCTATAATCATCACCGCAAAAAATTAAAATCCCTCTTAAAAAAAAGAGAGAAAAAATGGAGTCGACTACAACTACAAAAACATTTCAATAATTTCCTGCTAAGTAAATGTGTGTAGTATTTTTTTTATTTCCTTAGTATTTTTGTTGTTTGTTTGTTTGTTTTTTTTTCATTTCCGTTTGCTAATGTCATATTGCATTTGTAAGTGAGTATAAAAGTGTGTTGTATGGCAATTTTCGTACTTGCTTTTTAATAAACACAATCTCTTTTTAATCCTTTGTAAGCTCTTTTTACTACTTTTATCATCTGTTAGTTGTTGCCTCGTTATTGCAATAGCTTTTGCTTTTTTCAATTGTAAAAATAAAACTTGAGTTTATTTTTTATTACAGTTTGTTTGAAGATTTGCATGAATATTTTTCCAAAACTAAAAAAATCGCTAAAGTTATAAATATTTTAATAGAATTATCCCAACTGAAAAGCGATAAAAGTCAAATCACTAAAGCTACGGTCACACTTGACAAACATTTGCCCAAAAAAAGCGTAACCAGTAAATGCTAATGCAAAATTTTTTGCTTCAGACACGTGTTTTTTTTAAGTTAATTAGTGAATCAAAAGATTTCTCATTCGTATTTACTGGTTACGCTTTTTTGGGCCAATGTTTGTCAAGTGTGACCATACCTTAAGTGTTGGAAAGTTTGTATTTATTAAAAATATCGCTCATTTATCCAGCAAAAGCTACTGCTTACCAGAAGCGTTTTTGTAAGGCAGACAATGTTACAGGATCACTTGCTGTTGAGCATGAAAAAGGCATTTTTTGTTTGTTCGAGATGAGCCAGCTAGAGGCATGCATTTTTTGCTTCACAAAAGTAATTGATGAATATTTCCATTATATGCCATATATTTCCATTTAAAGGACGTATTTTTTCATATTAAATGCAGCTCATACACAGAGAAATATATTAACAAACTGTAACTAACAATTTGAATTGTTAATACTTATAACAAATTAAGTTGTTGATGCAACAAACACAGAAATTTTTTCCAACAAACTGAACTAACCAAAATTTTTTGGTTTTCAGCAATTTTTGAATATTTTTAAAATAAAAATGTTAACTTAAGTTTGTATTGAAACATGAAATATCGTCGGGTGGTTATTGGTTTGCCGCAGTAATAATGTATTTTTAATACATTGTGCGGCAAACCACAAAATTTGTACGTAAATTCAACAATTCACATTGTTAATACAACAACAACTTTAATTGAAATAACTTTGAAGTCTAAAAAAAAAATAAAAATCGTTGAAGGTTCAAAATTAATTAATTAATTACACAAAAAGTTGAGAGCAAGAACTTTCTGATGTGAGTTTAATGGACTTTAGCGTGCTAAATCCAAATCTGTTCACAGATTGATTCCAGCATGTCTAGTTTTGGAGATTTTCTTTATTTATATAAAATATTGATTTTGGAATATTCACCCTTATTGTATTTGGTGTCGGCAACACCGTTGTCAAGTTTGAAACAACATCACTTTCACACAACATCAATGCTAACTTTGTATTCCCTAATAGTGTTATGACGACGTTGCCTTTATCAATAAATTCAATACACATACATACTTATCTAATATCTGAGTCATCTGATTCATTTTGTTTACTATTTTTGCTAAAAGAGTTTTTGAATAAATAAAAGCTTGGTAAATAAATTAAAATCAAATAGTTTTTCTTTCCGATTCGGACAAAGAAAATAAAAAGATAATAGTGAAAGACCAGTCATGCATTTGTCAGTTATTCAATGAATTATTTTCGGCTGAATAAAACGTCATTTAGGCATGTATTGGAAACAATAGAGCTTCATTTTGGATAAGAGGGATGAGGTCAACGTTTATTGGAAAGTACAGCCTCCCTCCAGTACTAATTGTTTATATACGCCGCCTCCAGTTGTTTCGCGCTCAGCTTTGCTTGCGTTTTTTTTTTAATTTAAGCCTTAAGTCACGCCAGATCTGTATAAATAATTCTATCAAACAGCATACTTTCCAAACTCGCTATCAGTCATGTTCTGGAAATCACAACTGTGATCTTATGGTGTTCTGGAAATCACAAAAGTTTTGATTTTACCCTTTCGAAAACACAAGATAACATCTCAGATTTTGTTTTGTAAATGCAAAATCGCAAATGTAAATCACAAAGCAAATAACAAAATTTCTTTCTAAAGAAAGAGGGTGGCGTTGGCTGAAGTAGTTAGCACGTTGACTACAAAACCGAAGGTCCTGGGTTCAATCCCTGTATCCAACAGTCATTAAATAACAACACCACGCATTTTTCTGATGTGCATTTGTATCAGTTGTTGTAGGAAAGTTCAAGTGATGAAGGCATAGTCACTGGTCACTGAACTATACCGACTTCAGCAGATACTAATCGTAATGTAACATCAGAGCACCCTCCTTCGTTGTGTAGCATAATCATTGGCGAAGTAAAATAATCAATAAAATAAAATGGCTAGAAAACACAGCTTCAAAAAATTAATACGCCTCATTTAACATCAGAGAGGCGCTGCAACGCTGCATTATTAAAAAAAACGTGCAAAAAGCAGAGTTGTAAAAGAATGAAGCTTTCCTCTATCTCTCCCTTCACCACCTGTCTTCTCTATCACTATCCCTTTCCTAAAGAAGGTAACACCTAGTAATAGTAGTAGTAGGCATTAATTGCCTGAGTGTTACTTCTCTTTATTAAAAAAAAAAAAAAAAAAAAAGAAAGTGTCTAAAAGTTTTTCATAATTTTATAAATTCTTTCTTAGAAAATTGCTAAAAAAATATATGAAAAAGATATTAAATTATACATTTAATTAATTTATTACAAATTTCAAAATAAAGTGATGCAAATAATAACCAACTGATTTGAAATCGGCAGGTATTTTGCTGGCCGGTTCACACAAATCACAAAAAATCATAAAGTTTTGTGTCCAGAAGATCCTTTTTGTGATTTCAAATAACTTTCATAAAAAGTGATTTTCAGAACATGCCTACTAACCTATTATTTACCACCTAACCTATTTTTTACCACCAATTCTAATTGGTGGACCGAGGGTATTTAGTGTAGACGCAACACTTTCCCACTGTTCCTTAAAATTATTAGGAACACTGCCCCTGCGAAATCCTCTAGCAAGAGTATTCTTTTCCAACTGTTCCACAAGCTTTTCAAATTGATTGGGGTTAGTAATTTTAATTTTTCACTTTTTTGCGAAATGTTTGCAAATAAATATGTATGTATACTTTGGTATTTCTTATGTTTCACTTTTCGACTCTTTAAATTACTTTTCGCTGAGGTACGAGGGCGGTTCGGAAACTTCTTAGCCTATCAATGAAAGAGAATAGTTAGTTTTTCAAAAATATTTTTATTTTTCAATATAATCTCCTGAAACTTCAATACACTTAGTCCAATGCTTTTCTAGCAATTCTATCCCTTGATTAAAATAGTTTTCCTCAAGGTCTTCAACATAGTGGTTTACAACTGTAATTGCATCTGCATTTGAGGTAAAACGCTTGCCAGCAAGGAATTTTTTTTAGATTTGGGAACAGGTAAAAGTCACTGGGTGCCAAATCAGGAGAATAAGGGGGGGTGGTCAAGCAACTCGTACTTTAATTCGTCGATTTTAGCCATTGTTAAAATACTCTTGAGCGCTGGTGCGTTGTCTTGATGAAAAATTATTTTTTTGTGCTGTAAGCCAGGACGTTTTTCTCGAATTTGTACATTTAATTGATCCAAAAGGTTGCAATAGTACTCTGAATTTATTGTTTTACCCTTTTGCAGATAGTCAATCAATAAAATACCTTTGAAGTCCCAAAAAACCGTTGCCATAACCTTACCAGCCGATTGAATTGTTTTTGCCTTCTTTGGGGCACTTCCTCCAGCTTCAGTCCATTGTTTGGATTGTTCTTTTGTCTCTGGAGTATAGTGGTGGATCCATGTCTCATCAACAGTTATGAAACGACGCTTAAAATCCATTTTATTTCGCTTAAAACGATCCAAACAAGCTTGAGAAATGTTCATTCTTATGCCTTTTTGGTCGACTGTTAACAAATGCGGCACCCATCTTGCAGAAAGCTTTTTCATCTGTAGTTCTTCATGCAAAATTAAATGGACTCGATCATTTGAGATGCCCATGATATTAGCTATTTCACGCACTTTTATTCGTCGATCATTTAATACCATATCATGCACTTTGGCTACAATTTCTGTTGTTGTTGCTGTTTTTGGACGTCCACTACGTGGTTCATCTTCAATGCTTGTACGACCACGTTTAAATTGCATATGAAGGAGCACTTTCACCTAACACATTCACCATATAATTATGAATTTCTTGTCCCGATAAACCTTTTTTATGTAAATATTTAATGACACCACGCATTTCTAATTTTTCCATTGTTAAAAAATCGCGGATGCGTCTTTTGTGAACACCTGTTTCTATATGAAGGAGTTGCCAGATCGAAACAAAATTTAACATGTGTTCATAGCAGAGATGGAAATTTCCAAAACACTTAACTTTTTTCTGTTTATACCGCGCTTTTTGTGCTAGGCTAAGAAGTTTCCGAACCGCCCTCGTATACGCATAACAGAACACGATATCAAAAACACAGACGACAAAATGAACGGCAACATCATAGCAACTGCCTTTGAAAATGGTATCGTTTCTCCAGTATATTTGTTTTTTTTTACAAATCATAATACCTGAAAGAATTTTTTTTTACATAATTTTTAAACCTCAATATGTTTTGAGGGTCATGGCCATTGGCGTTTGTGTGAATGCAAATAAAACATAAATGCAATTTTATAACCCCTTAAAGCAACTTACTTACTCGTACTTAACCCTTTGAAGTAATTTAATTAAAAAATTCAATTTGCTTTTTACATTTTCATACTTTGAATCTTTATTTTATTTTCTCCTTTTTTTATTTATTTCTTCTATTATTTTACAATTATATTGCAAAAAAAAATCTTCTTTCTATTACAATTTCTCTCTTTATCGTTTTCAATTCGTCGCACATACATTTTTTCTTTGATTGAAAGCAAACAAAAAAATATATATATTCCTTATTTTCTTTATACACAACTCAATTAAATTTTCTTTCCGTTTCGTGTCTTGAAATTCAAATATTCTTTTTTCAACAATTTTTTTCAAATATTATTTTGTCCATAATTTGTTAGTTTTTCTTTTTTTTTTAGTTTTTGACATTCATTATTAAAATAAGTTTGATTATTTCCGTTGGTTTTTTATCGGATCTTTTTTGGTTGCTATGCTACAGTTTTGTTGAATTTATTTGTTAAATTTTTTTTTGTTATAAGAAATTAAACATTTACACATAAGAACTAGGAAAATGAATATAAAAATTTTTTAAATTTTTTTATCTGGTTTTAAGGACTTTTTTTTAAATAGAATTGATAGTTTTCTTTGGTTTTCAATAATAAAACATTTTTTATAGAGATATTTTTCCAGTTTAATTAATATTACAAAGTTTAACAACAATTAATATAATTTTGATATTTATTTATTCGTAATTAAGTACGATAACAGTTGGTATAATTGCAAAATGCTCTGCTGGAGTTTTTCTTTTTAGAAGGCCAAATGTTTGTTGTTGCAAATATAAAACATAATGAAAATTATAAGTATATTTGGTTAAGTATATTTGGTTTGAGATTGTGACATTCGATATTTAACCATATTATTATATAGTTCGATAGCGTATGCCGGAATCTCAAACTGAAAAAACGTGATCGAATCAGCTGGTTATCGAAAGCAACGATTAGACCCCAGATATACATGTCCTCACCTAAAATTTAAAAGGTCTTAAGTACACTTTTTACTTTTTTTTACAGGGGAAGCAAAAAGCCTTATAAATTTATTTGTTAGGTGCCAAATTGAATAATGAATAAAATCGGTACTTTTGAAAAGATGTATTTTAGTTAATCACATCATAATCAATCAAAAAGTATTTTTTTGAATTTTTTTGGTTGTTACGGACTTTTGGATTTTAGGTAACGATATCTTTGATTTTGAAATAATATTTGTTTTCAAAAATGCAAACCGCTTTATCTAAATAAAAATATAAAAAGAAGAGAGGATTCTTGGGAAACCCGGTTATAGCTATGCTGCTTAGCTACGAGTACATATATAAAACAAACTTAATGGGTTAAGTAATAATGCATTAAAATTATCTCATATATAATGATGTCAAATTCGCCCCAAATATTTCAAAACGATTCCATTTATTTCCCATTATTTTCTTACAATTAAATTAAAGAACGAAACAAAGCAAAATCAAACAATTTGTTTCGTTTATTTTCGTACTCTGGTTTTAAGTACAAAGAAATCAAAACAAAAATAAATTTATACTGGTAATAGTGTCGATTATTTTTGTTGCAAAAATCACGTCCCAGCTCCTGTGTCTTGAAATAAATAGCATAGCTATAATATTGGGTTCTGGTAATTTATAAGACAGCTCCTGTGTCGTGAAATAAATAGCAAAGCTATAACATTGAGTTCTGGTAATTTATAAGACATTGTTTGAAAAGACAACCTTGAGATTTATAACTGTAATAGTGTCGATTGTTTTTGTTACAAAAATCTTGTCCCAGCTCGTGTGTCGTGAAATAAATAGCAAAGCTATAATATTGAGTTCTGGTAATTTATAAGACATTGCTTTGCAAAGGCAACCTTGAGATTTATAACTGTAATATTGTCAATTATTTTTGTTGCAAAAATCACGTCCCAGCTCCTGTATCGTGAAATAAATAGCATAGCTTTAATATTGAGTTCTAGTAACTTGTAAGACATTTCTTGGCAAGGGCAGCCATGAAATTACCTTCCTTGGAAGAGGAAAAGCTTAGTGTTCTGTCCTGATTTATATGAATTGATGACAAAATTGAAGCTTCATTCCAACCCGCATAAAACAAGACTATTTACAGATTCCTCAAAGATGAATAATGAAAAAAGTTATCGTGATTATAATTGGAAGCTTTATGCGCGACTTAAAAGTTGTTACTCAACTTCTGGGAGCCAATAAAGTCATGGTGACCCTTTTTGTTGGTATGCACGTATTGTAATCCGCGTTGACTACCTTCAGAAGTACAAACAAATTAATAGCGAGTATTATGCCAACTTATTGGGTCGATGAATTTTTAATAACATTTTAGGTAACACTGAAAACACATATAAAAAAAAATATTTCCTTTAACTGAATCTAAATTATTTTTAACTTTGTAGTGCCAGTTAAATTTTTTTTAAGTTTAATTTTTAAATTTTTAGTGCCAATTTTATAATTTTAGAGGCATGGTCACACCCAATTGGGCAAATATTAGGCTCAGCCCTCTTTTATAAATTCAACATCTCATCACTTTCAGAGCTTAAGGTCTGTAAGGCCAGGTTTCGTAAAAATTGGTCTGGTAAAAGCACGTAAAAAGTAGTATTAATCCTTAATGGGCATGGCCCTGCCTACTTTTTTAAGCACAAATTATTGTCATTCTAAGAGAAGAAACTCTTTGGCAAAATTCGTGGGAATCGGATAAATAGAAGTAGATATAATTTATTAATAAACTTTCATGGGCATGGCCTCGCCCACTTTTTTAAACATAAGATTAAGTATTTGTTAGAGCTCAAGGTGTGTGCCAAATTTCATAAAAATCGGTTAAGTACAAGCATGTAAAATATAATATTAGATTTTAATAGGCATCGCCCCGCCCACTTATTTGAATGCAATATTTTATTTTTTTTGCGACCTCAAGGTGTGTGTCAAGTTATGTAAAAATCGGTTTAGTACAAGCACGTAAAATATAATATTTAAATGTAGTAGGCGTGGCCCTGCCCACTTTTTTAAATGCAAGATTGTGTATTTTTTTGAGCTAAGGGTATGTGCCAGGTTTTGTAAAACTCTTCGAAATAAAAGCACGTGACATATAAAATTAATAATAAATTTTAATGGGTGTGGCACCGCCTATTTTTTCAACTTCCACATTATGTCATTACAAGAACCCAAGGTGTTTGCTAAGTTTTACAGCAACTGGATCAGTAAAAGATTATAAAATTAAAGATAAAATTATAACAATGGGACCAAATGAAGAAGCTATGCCCTCAGCCAAAAACAAAATTTTTAAAATTTTACAAAAATAAAAATAAATGCAGACGAATCCGAAGTCGGTTTAAAATAGTTATAAAACTAAAACAGAGCATTTTTTTAACAATTTCTTTAAACTCTGTTGAAAGATAATTTATTTTTTGTACAATCTTGCAGTTGCCTTGAAAAAAAGTAATTCCTCTGTCTATGTATTGATTCTTGTGATTTGGTTGTTCAAATCATCAATTGGTACTACAGTTTAAAAAAAATATTTAGTTTTATTACCATTATTTTGTTGTTTTAAAACTACACAGATATATTTGAAATAGATTTGCATAATAATTTTTAAAAAATCCTCTAAAACGAGATTTTTTTTTATATATATAGTATTTATTATTTTGTTTAAATAGGGGAGTTTTATTTCAAATATTTTTAATTCAAGATTTTTAATGATATAAATAATTGTTTTCTATTTTATATAAATTCTAATTATATACACTTACAGTTTGTTTCTTTTTTGTTTTTTTGTTAATATCTTTTTCTATAAATAATTTGATCTTTCTTGAATTTTCATAATTGTTATATTGTGTCTGTGTGTGTGTTTTTTTTTAAGTTTATAAATAATTCAATAGATTTTTATTTAAAATCTCTTTTTTTTATATCTCACTTAATTTTCTATTAACACATCAACTTAAAGCCGTACATTATTTCTGTTGGTTTGACTTTTACAGTTTACAAGTAACTAGTTTTTTTTTGTGGTTTGTTTCTGTTTCATTATTAAAACTTACTTACTTACACATTTATGTAATCAAAAGTATATATTAAAGTAAATTTTTCTAAAATAATAAATTTGACACAAATTTTTATTTATTTTTAGATTTATTTACATATGACTAGATTTTTGTTAAGTATGTTTTTTTAGGATTTTTTCATGTTGCCATTTGAATTCTTTTTTTTTTTGTTAGTTTGAATGCATAATAATGTTGTTGTTTCAGAAAGTTGGAAAGAGGGCGGGAGGAAGGGGGTGGGGCCTAGCACATGATATTCTCAATTAATTTAAGATTTAGAGAAGATGTTCTAGTTTTACTCACCATTAAATTATGTAAATTTTTTCAAGTGTTACATGTATAAAATTTATAAAACTTTCCACTGTATCTTTGGTTCTATTCTATATCGAATAGAAAATGGGATATTATTAACTTCAATTCTATGTTCACTTGGAACTAGTCTAACAAATATTTTTAGATATTTTAACATTTTAATTTGATTTTAAAATATTTATTAATTTTATTAAGAGAAATTTTTAACAGAGTACTGCTCAAAGTCGAAATGGGAGTGACATAAAATATGAGTGTTTTATTTTACTCCCCGCTATCAAACAAAGAAAGTCAATGTATTTCACTCCAAATTTTTGCAAATCGGGTTTTCATCAGTAACTTAAATTTGAAGGTCATGGAAATAAATTCTGACTATTTTTGTAATGATGTTTATATAAATCAGCTACGTTCAAGCTTTATGCACAATGTAGGAGCTTTTACAAAAGAGCTTTTAGCTTTGACACCGACGGGGGCACAACAGCCAATCAGATCTCGGCGATAACAATACTGGCTGCTTACTTTGTAAAGAAACAATTACAAATTGTAAGAGCTTTCAAAGCTATTTCCCAGTTGGCTAACTTATCCTAAGGGACACTTTCAGCAAAGACTACTTAGACGCAATTTACTCTGCAACTCGAGGAAAAACAGCTGTCAAATTAATAAAGTCTATAATAAAATCAATGGCAGTAACTTCAAATGCTCTCTAATTTTGGTTTTATTTGCTTTTGTGCTTACTTTTCTTTGCAGTTTTGTTTTAGGCCATGACTCACTATCCTACACAATCGCATGACTTACTAAAAAATACAACCCTGATACGATGAATTGTTGTTGTCTTTAGCAAATTTTCAAGAACTTAATCATATCGGGGTTGTATTTTATAATAACTCGTGCCATTGTGTAGGCTAGTGTATCAATCAGGGCCTTTACAAAATATATGAAATTTATTGAAAGTATGATAACATTTTTGAGAGAATGAGTATTTATATGTGAGAGCGTAAGGAAAAACGCTCTCAAAATAAAATATATTCCCTCTCTCAACTGCTTTCTGAGGCCAGTGATGCAAACTTCTTTGACTCAAAAGCACATCAAAATTTAAAAAAAGCTCTAAAAAGCTTAATTTTTATATTTTTAAAAGCGTAGAAAGAACTAAAGTGAAGCTCCAAACGAGTGAAGTTTAATAATGCTTAATATTTTCTAAGCTATTCTCTATTTAATGAAATATATCAGTCGAAAAAGGTATGCTTTATACTGAAAAAATAAATACACTAAGTTTTTATTAAAGTAATTTTAAGAAATGCACTAATTCCTTAAAAGCACTACCTAGTGGTTTTCCTTAGTTCGGCACTAAAGCTGAAAATTTGACGTTTGAGTCTTCAAAAAGCACTAAAAATAGTGCCAAAAGCACCAAGTCGGCATCGCTGTCTGAGGCTGCGTTTTTGTGTCAATTTGTATGGAAAATGTATTCACGATTTCAATTTATTTAGAAAAAAATTAAAAAATACTGGTCGAAAGTTCGATTACTGAGGGCCAATCTCACCAATTCTCTTTAAATACTCGCATCAATTCATATTTAAAAGTTGTTTTACATTGAAAAATTAATTGACTTTTAAATATGAATTGATATTTAAATAGAATTTGTGAAATTGACGCTAAGCAGTTAATGATTTTGAATTTTATTCCCATTAAATTTATTTTCTTAGGGCTAATAAATCAGTGCAAGTTAATCCCTATTTTTGGTTTAAAGTGTGTTTAAATTAGCAAATCTATAAATCAATCAGTATTTAAACCATCTGTAAAGGCATAAAATTGGGCGTTTAAACTACCAATAAAGGCCATATGGTTTTGTTTCTTACAGACCATATGTTTTGCATTGAAAGAGCATTCATTCAGCTTTTTTCCAAATTTTGTTCGACCGGTTTTCTTACACTCTAGTATTCTTTTATACTATCCTACTTCGCCAAGCATAAAATTTGGCGACCTTTAATTAATTTTTTTAAACTTTTTTGCATTTTTGATTGTGCCAAGAATTGATAGCCTGCTGCAAAACAGCTGTTTTTTTTGACATTTATTCTAGTGCTGCCACAATATTATTTTTTAAACTACACATAAGGTATGGTTCACTGATTTACCGCTGTTGAGTTTAAACTACATATAAATATGAGTTTAGTTTAACTAAACCAGCGTTTAAACTTTGACTGATTTATAAGCCCTCAGTGTTAAACTTAAATTTATTTTCAATTTATCTTTTTGATTTATTCAATAAAACACTTGAATTAAAATACGATTGCGCAGTTTGCTATTATTTTGCACAGTCGCTTAGAATCAAGATATTAATATTTTTGAGTGGAATGTAGCACAGAAAACTATTCATATTTTTTAATTTTAAATATTTAATGGTGAGTAAAAAATATTCGGCTTGGCCGAACACAAAAATTGCCTACTTTAAAGTTTATGAATTAGTTGATTTACAAAACATTTCTATACGTGGAGAGAAACCAGTTGTTTATCGTTAAAAGTTGTTTGCAAAGATTTTCAAGATTAATATTTTCTGTTGCACTGCTATTTAATTTCTGTATAGTTAGAGTAATTGTTTATCTAAAAATATTATTTGTTGTTTTACTAATAATTTATGATTAAAGTATTCATTAAAAATTTATTTATTTATTTATTGTTATAATTTTGGACTCCTTTATTTTTAGAATTTCAATAGGATTTTCAATCAAATTGTTTTGGTTTAAATTTTATTACATAAGCAAGAGACAACAAAGCTTTTTAGGTTCGCTTGGTTTGGTAAAATTTTTATCTAAGGTACAAAGTTTTTGTTTTATTTGGATCTATTTTTGTTCTACTTATTGTTTGTTGTAGAACACTTGAAAAGAAGAAATAGTTTAGTTTTAAAACTTAATTTTTTTTTTGTACAATAAAAATATAATAAATAATATAATTTAGTTTTATTTAATTTTTTTTTTCTATTACTGTTTACTTTTACACGGAAGACTATGTATGGTGTGTGTAGAAACATAAATTTTTTTATTTTATAATTATTTTAGCTAAAGTAGTTGGAGAATTGCTTCCAGTGGGGAGGCTATAAGCTGGCCAGAGCAGGAATTTGGAATAAGAGGAAATTAAAATTTGGGGATTTGTTTTAGTACTGAATTATATAATTTGTTTGTTTGTTTAAAGATTTGCTTTTTATTTTATTTATTTATTTTATTGTATTAAACTTTTTCATTGGTCCCCACTTTAAAACTTTTAAAGCAAATGTATATGTTTTTTTTTTACTTCTCTGGCCACTTTTAAAACAATTTTGATTTATCTTAAGTTTTTCTTGTTTTTATTTTAATTTCTATTTTATTTCCTTTTAAGAAGAAACCAATTAAGTTAATTACTTTTCTTGATTTCCTTATATTTAGTTGACATTGAGTAACTATATATATATATTTTTTAATAGCTTTTACAAAGTAAATGTTTGAAACCAAGGCAACTTAAAGGATAGAAATAAATCTTTTATTTCATTTTTACTATATATTTGCATTCATTAGTTTTTATTTTTTCATTTAGTTGGCTTCTGTTACAATATACAACAGCTACTAACAATTTGTGGTCCATAGTAGTTAGTTTTCTTATTTGTTTTTATTTCCATATTTATAAAGTTTATTTGCATGTAAAAATAAATGGTTGTTTAATCTCTTTTTAAAACAAAAACCAAGCAACAAAAAAATCAGTTAAATTCAATTAGTTGCATTTTCTTTTGTTTTCATATAAACTCTTAAGTGAATTTTATAGAGTTTTGATACTCTATAAATGATGAAGTTTAAAGTATGTGAGTAAAGGGCTTCCATTTTTATAGAAAACTTATTTTCTTTGAGAAGTTTTAGGAGTTTATTAGTTAGAGGCTGGCAGAATAATTTGTATTGAAGAAAAACTATTTTAAATTAATTTTAAGAAACGTAAAAACAAACAGAAGAAACGTGTCTTAGGACACACGGTTATAGTTATGCTGCTTAGCTATATAAAACAAACTTAATGTTTTAAATAATAGTGCAATAAAATTATATTATATGATGATGTCAAATATTTCAAAACGTTTCCATTTATTTCCTATTATTTTCTTTTCCAGCGGCGCACGATTAAATTAATGTATTGTTTTAGCCGGCTGAAAGCCGATCGTCTCTGCTCCTCGGTTTGTGCTCAGGAGCAAACATAATACAAAAATAAATTGAGCAATCGTTCTTATTATATTTATTTCAGTCACTTCAAACAACGAAACAAAATAAAATCAAACAACTTGTTTCGTTTATTTTCGTACTATGCGTTTAAGTGAAAAGAAATCAAAACAAAAATTTACTTATAACTGTAATAGTGTCGATTATTTTTGTTACGAAAGTCACATCCTAACTCCTGTATCGTGCCATAAATAGCATAGCTATAACAAATTTAAAGTTTCTTATAATCGTTTTGTAATATATTTGTAAGTGTGCTATTCCACAAACACGTTTGCTTTCTGCATATAATGGCATGTTTCAGAACTACATCGATTAATTCATATAAATACGCATATATACGTGAACGAACCTAATATAAATGTTTTCCTTAAAAGTTTTTTTTTTAAGAATTAGGAGAATTCGAATATTATTAGGTAAAGAAGATAGTACACAAGCATACCAACATACCAGATGATGTTGAAGTAAACATTCAAAGTCGACTTGAATTAAACTCATGCACTGGTTCAATCCAATGTAATTTAAATGGGTTCCTTAATTCGGTTCTGTTTGACACAAAACTATTATCAAAACCATTTAAATTATTTAGGTTTGCGTCAAAAACGACTAACTGAATGAGTTCAATCTAAGTTTTATTTGTGTTACAAATAAAATAGCGAACGAAATCGATCCAAGTCTAATTCAAAGACAAACAACAACTGTAATGTTATAACTTCAAGACTTGTTTCGAACTTGTTCAGTAGTTCATTTTACATACAAGTCTAGTACCATCTGCTTATTAAGAAATATACAACCACACAAAAAGGTTAGGCAATTCAGATGTTGAACTCGTTCAGTAGTTCATTTTAAACATTTTAGAGATGATCAAACCGATGATTAAATCGGTTCGTATCGAAAATAAAACATTCAGCGAGTTCGTCACACTTCTAATGCAGACTGGACTTGAGTAAAATTCCTTCAGTAGGTAATTTTTGATACCAGACCAGATGCCCAGAGCTATATAAATTACATGGGTTTGATGATAGGTTTGTGTCTAAAACGATCGACAAAACGAGCTCGAATGAGATGGACTTAGTTCTAGTCTAAACTAGAGTTGCGTCCAAGAGCTCTTTTTGAACTAGTTCGTTTGTAAAGATGCTTTGAACCCATTTAGTTAACATTAATATTTTTGATCGAACTTGTGTACAAGAGCTAGAGCTCTGACTTACAGCTCTTTTTGAACTAGTTCGTTCGCGCTCGAATGAAAAGTTGTGTCAAACCAATTTAATTTTTTACATTGACGTTTTCGACCTGACTTGTGTGCAACATAACGAACTAGTTTAAAGAGAGCTTTTGGATACAACTAGACTTGGGTCGAACTCGTTCACTAGTTAATTTTTGCCACACACCAATGATCAAACCCGTGTAATTTAAATGGGTTTGATCATTGGTTTGTGGCAAAAATTAACTAGTGAACGAGTGCGACCCAAGTCTAAGTTCAACCTATGTGTAATGCAGAACCCAAACACAAACAACAACAACTATAATATATTGTATCGAACTCGTTCAGTAGCTTATCTCAACTCGAATTTAGTCGAACTCGTGATAAAAAAACCCATTTAAATACATGAGTTTTATTACAACTTTTGTGTATTAAATGAACAAGTAAACGATAGTATATCAAATCCATTTAAATTACATGGGTTGGATCCATAGTCTGTGTCTAAAATGAGTGTCTGAACGAGTTGGACCCAGCTTTAAATGATAGACTTGGTTTGAACTCGTTCACTGGTTGAGAAAAACCTGCTTAGCAACCTTCAAAAATGAAGTTGTAAGCGATTAAGAGGCAAATCTGGTGAACAAGCTTGACTAAGTTATAGTTAAGACACAAGTCTCAACAAAACGAGTTGTGGCACGAGTTATAATACAAATTTAGGAATATCTGCACGAATTTTAATGGTTTTTGAAAATTATGCTTTTATTCTTTACAAGCATTTGAAAAATCTTTTGGTAGAGTCTGTTTTTTTGAGCGCAGTACCGAATAATAATTATTTAGCATTTAAGGTAGTTTTAGCAAAGACATTTTGGTGAAATTTTCAAAGTATATATTCCAACTGCTGACGTAATGAATGTTGGATTTGCTAACATTCTACTGGAAGTTTAATGTTAACTATAAAATGAGTGATGAGTCAGCTTAAACCAAAGTCTTTTGTTAAAAACAGCGAAGTTAACATCGTGGTATTCCGGAAAAAAATAGCTTAACATTATGTGCTTATAAGCTCTTAGTAACAGTGTTAAATATATAAAGTTTCCTGATATGATAGAATTCTACACTGATGACTTTTTATGTTTAATAATAAAATAAGCGATGCGTCAGCTTAAACGACAGTCTTGTGTTAAGAACAATGAAGTTAACATCGTGGTAAACTAACATTGAATAATTTAACATTGTGTGCTTAGAAGCTCTCAGTAGCAGTGTTGGGTAACTAAAGTGTCCTGATTTGATAAAAATTATACAATAAAGGCTTTTTATTGAATTAAAAATATTTGAAACTAAAAATTTAAAATTTCCTAATGAACGAGTTTGACCCAAGTCTTGTTTAAAGCGTTCTGTTTGAATTACATAGACTTGATCATTGGTTTGTGTCAAAAAAGGGGTTCGATACAAGTCTAGCGTTTTTCTTTCTTTCATTTAAATTATTTATTTGAAGTATCCTGTGTAGTTAATTTTCTCACAAATCTATTCATTGTGGGTAAAAAAAAAATTACTGCAGAAATCTGGGATTCTAGAATAGAATAGGAGGTATCTGGTCAAAAGACCTCGTCCAAAGACCGGCACTGATGAACACCTGATGGATCTTTTGTACCATAGATCTATGAATTAAATCAATCTCTGTATGATTCTCCTTATGAAAGTCAGTACAGATATTGGAGAAGCCAGAATGAAAAACACGCCTTCTACTGTCACATAATACGATACACTCACAAAGAATGTGTGTCGTCGTCTCGTCATCTTCCAAGCATAAACGACACAAAGGTGAACGAACTTGGTTACCTTTTAACAGAGGATAGTTCAGTCACAGATCTGCCCCCGTATTCCGTAAGTCGCTAAAGCTAAAGCTAAATTTAATCGCTAAAATGCTGAACAAATAGAAAATTAAAAATTTTTTCTTATGACATAAAACACTAAAATTTCGGCGAATTGCATTTTTAAGCCATTGCCTGATTTATCAATACACGTTTGACTTTATAGATTTTTAGCGATATAGATTTGGCTTTAGCGACTTACAGAATACGGGGGCAGATCTGTGACTCTAGTAAGAAAGTACTTTTTTGCTCGAAAACAATTTAAATTTCATTCAATATGAAACACTTGTCTTACGAGGTTATGTTTAGATATATATAGAGTATAACTGAAGAGTTGTTTGATTTCATTTCAATTTCCTTATCCACAATATTGGGTAGTATGAATACAAAATGTATTTGCTTTTTAAAGTAAAAAAGTTAAAAGCTAAATTTTATTTTTATTTAAACTATCCACTTGGTTCCATTAAGGGATTGAATACCAACAGAATGCGATTAACTCAAAGTTCTTTTTTTTATTCTGCCATATTAAAATGCCTGAGGCTGCCAGCCGCTATTACCGGCTGCAATTTCGTTTCATTGCGTAGATTATCTATCTTCAAAGTGCACATTTTTCATCTTCATCCAAATATTTATATTCAATTTAAAATTAAAATAATTTCTTTTAAAAATCTTTAAATCTATTTGAAAAGAAACCATAATAAAATCACATGAAATTTAATTAATTCATTCAAAGTTTATTTCTTCACAATTTCCTACAATTTCTATATTCAGCAAACCAGTTGGTAAGAGATGGAGATCTAAAGTGTTCTACAGTTTCAGTGAATAAAATAAAAATATCAAGAATTTAAAATATTTCATCAAACATTTTCTGCTGTAGTATTTTTGTGATTTTCTTCTTTTTTTTTTTTTTGAAGTTTATTATCTAATCAATTATTTAATGCAACATGCATAGTTTACTTTTTGTTGTAGTTGTAATAGTTTTTGAAACATTTTAATACACACAAACAATTATTTTTTATTATAACTAGCTTTATAGTATAGATTGAAATAACAATTTTCTATTTATTAGTTTTTTTTTTGATAACAATTTTTTATTTTGGTTTGATTTTTCATAAGAATTTTTTGCTCAAGGATTTCACATTTTACCATATTTTTGTTTAGAGCAGCTATTTTTAGAGTTATAAAAAGGAAAAAATTAATATAAACTATTTTTTTGGGGTTTTAAATTTTTTGCTTGCAGATTGTGAAGTTTTTATCTCTGGTTTTGCTTTTTTGTTTGAATAAAATAAAAAAATTAAAAAAAAACCATTAAGCTTTAAAAAAAAACAAGGCATTAAAGTAATTGCCCTTAACGAGCTTTAAGAATGGATGCATAATTATTTTTTTCATAAATTTTTGCATTGGAAAGATTGTAACAAAACGCCGCTGCCGATAGTTTTCCATCGACTTGGTTCTCAGGTAGGCCTTGGCAGCGGCAATGGAAAACATTTGAAATTCGGAAAAAGAGCTTCGAAATCCCTAAAAAAAGTTGATGTCCAAAATTTTACGAAAGCTTTACAGGTAATCTCATATTTTAATGTACACCGAATTTCATTAAAATTTTTTCACAAATCTAATGATAATTTCACAAATCCAATGAAAATTTCATGAATATTGTGAAGGAATTTCATTGGATTGGCTTCGTTGGTATTCTGGTTCCGTAAGAATATTTTATTGGACTTATGACAACAATATTTTCTAATTATTAAGAAACCCCTTTATATTTAAGTTGTTTCATTATTTTTATGAAATTATTTTTTTTGTTTCGATGAAGTTATAGCACTGCATTAATTACACTGTTAAATAAATTTGATGAAGTTTTCATTAAAATAATTTTAACGAAACTGGTTTCATGAAAATAATTTTAACGAAACTGGTTTCATAATACAACGAAGCGTGACGTTGGTTGAATTTAAATGAATTTTTCATTAAATTAATGTCGAAATTCACAGAATTTAGGCCGAAAATTCTTTCAGTGTAGAATTATTGTGTGTACGTAAATTAAAAAATAGATTAAATAGCATAAAAGGAAAAAAAATAAAAATACTAAAAAGCTCTTTCTTAAAATTCCAATTATAAATAAATAAATACAAAAAGGAGAAAGCACAAAATGTTTTTAAATAAATTAAAAACAAAAATTAATCTTCAAATATATACAAAAGAATTGTTGTAGCATAATAACCGAATTAGGAGTATAATAAAATCCCTACACTGAAAATAATAAAAGTGATATTTTACAGCAATAAAGTTTCTGAGTTAATTTTTTCATAACATAACCTCAAATATTCAAATACACTGTGTGTAATTTTCAAGTCATGGAAATATAACCATAAACGGACGCCACTACGTGATAAAAGACAAAAAAAAATACCTGCTCTCCCAGTTTTCCCCAAATCATGCACTTCTTTTATGGGCCCCCAAATATTTGGGGCCTCTGTGTAATTTTTGCATTTTCTCAGGCTCATATATTATAGCTCTTGTCCTAAAGAACAAAACTTGTGAACATATAAAATCAAAATAACTGCATCCTCAAAATCAAAATCGCAAAAAATTAAAAAAAAAACGATTTTTTTACCTTTTTTCTCCTGTTCAGGTTTATAGGTAGCAAACAGTTCAAAATTCAAGGAAACAATCAACTACAAAAATGCACCTAAGATCTCAAGAAATAACTTTTTAGAATATATGAACTTCCTAGGAATGATTCCTAACACCGTTTAGGTAGCGCTTATGTAGCCGATAAAGTGAAAAATTTCCCGAAAATTTTTTAATATAATTTGTTTGGAAATTTTTCACTTTAGAGATAGCCGCTACCTAAACGGTGTTAAGACTCATTCCTAGAAAGTTAAAATGTTCTAAAAAGTTTTTTATTGAGATCTTAGGTATATTTTAGTAGTTGATTGTTCCCTTGAATTTTGAACAGTTTGCTACCTATGAACCTAAACAGGGGGAAAAAAGGTAAGAAATCGGATTTTTTTTTAATTTTTTTTGCGATTTTGATCTTAAAGATGAAGTTTTCACAATTTTTGTTCCTTATGACAAAAGCTACAACTTTGCCTCAGAAAGTAAATAAAAAGTCTGAGCCTGAGAAAATGCAAAGAATGAGACCGAGGCCCCAAATCTTTTGGGGGCCCATAAAAAAAAGTAGTGCATTCATTGCTTGGGGCAATACTGGGAGACACGGGTCTTTTTCTTTTGGTCCTTTATCACGTAGAGGTTATATTTTTGCCTGTTACACTGTGTATTTAAATCAAAAAGCACTTGAAACTTTTCAACATATTTTATTAAAGACTTCTCAGGCGCAAAATCATAACGATTTAGTTATATAAAGTATTATTAGTTTCAGTGTATATATAAGCCGATAGAAAGTCTTTGTCGTTAGTGCTTTATGGTAAAAGATGTATTATTGCTTTAATTTAATTTAATGTAATTTAATTATTTAATTGTCATGATAGAAAAGAAAAAAAAAAGTTTACCAATTAATACTATTATTTTTTTCAGTGTATGATGTCTTAGGAATTGTCATTTAATCGCGCGTTTCGCTAAGCATAATTCAACTTCTAGATAATGAAATTTAATACTATTATATTTCTTTATTTATTTATATAAATTCAAAGGCAGTGTGTCAGTCAACCCCCATAACATTTCAATAAAAGTGTGTGTGTGTGTGTGTGCCTGCAAAGAAACTTGTGACCTTCATTTGTCAAATAAGTTTGTCAAGACATACCCCAAGTCATTATACTTTACATTTAATCCTTAACCCTGAAAATTAATTCTTTTTAATGGTATAAAGTTAATTTTTTTTTTGAAGAAAAAAGGAAGTCAGTTAACAAAACATGCTTGTTTTGTAAAAAAAAGAAATAAACTTTTTACTTTAAAAAGTTCAATGTTAAATGTGGAAATTCTTACTGAGGAATATCCTTTAGTTGAAACTTTATGTACAATGGTTTCCTTTTTATTTACACAAAGTCCTTTTCCTATTTTACTATTAACTGCAAAAAAAAAAATCAAATTCTAAATCCAATTTACTTATTTACAATTTAAACTTCTGTTAAAAAGCACTTTTACCCAATTCATCAAACCACTTCTTCATTTAGACGGTCTTAAACATTTTCTATTTATTACTCAACGTGTTTTTAAAGCAGCAAATGGAAAAAGTTTTGCTCTTAAGTAAAACCTTTTCGATTTGTTATTTATACCATAATTCTTAAAAAACTTTTATCTCTTTGTGTAATAAACAGCAATATTTTTAATTATAATAGAAATAAATTTATATTATTAATTTTTCTTAAGGATGCAGCAAAAACTTACTTGCTTCTTTTTCGCTTAATTATTTGAGTTAGAAAAACAAAGCAAGCAGCTGAACCAAACTAAAAGTGGGTCAATTGCAAAAATATGGCGAAAAAAAAACATAAAAAATAAGAAATTTTAAAAGGAGGGGAAAATATAATTTAGCAGACTGCAGTAATTGTTTAAAAAGGAAAACAAAAACTGATATTGAAAGCATCTAATAAAGTTTAAAGTGAAAGGAAAGCAGTCGCAGTGTTGTTAAAGTATTAAATAAAAACTAGAGACTAACTTCCAATTAAGAATGCAAAGTTTTGATGCGTTAATAAACAGATTTAAATGTTTAAATATAATCGTAGTTATTTATTGTTGCATAACTTGCTTTACTTGATTAAAATCATTGAACGAAATAACGAAATAATCATAACCAGGGAAACCGCAAATATGCAATTGCATGGTTTTTCTCGTGTGACGTATTTACGCGGAGATAAGATACTTATCCGCTATAGAGCTTTCTATGAATTTTGACATTGATTTGTTAGTGCATATTTTTTGCATATTTTTGCATATTTTTGCATATTTTTTGCATATTTTTGCATATTTTATGATTTAAATCTAACATGCATAGATCTAGCATTTTTGAGATTTTTAGTGCATATTTGATGATTTTAGGGCATATTTTGATAATTATAGATTTTTTTTATATTTTAATATGCTTAGTGAAATTTGTTGGTCAAACTTTTTATATTTATTTTTCCCCGTCCAAACCTCATTTTCAATGAAATTTTAATGAAACCAATCATTTCGAAACTATCCAACTTTAAACGATTCAATAAAAATATTGGACGTTAATTTCAATAAAAATTTGATTCTTGTATTTGTGACGGACTTTGCCTCGATTACATCAGTAGAAGTTGAAAGAAAATCGTCAATGTATGAAAGTTTGTTTAGATATGACTGGCAACGATTTCTATTTTAAAATCTAAGTGAATATTTATACAAAATACAGTTTGAAAGTTTCAGATCTGATATAAGGATCTATTTCGAAGTTGAAGTTAAATTTTATTTCTTGGTTAAATTTTTTATTGTTTTTTTTTATATATTTATGTATTTTGATTTTGGATGGGGGCCTTTAATAGGCTTATATAAGCCCAAATATTTATTTTACTCTTGTTTTATTTTATATGTAAATGTGATTGAAGTGTTATAGTGCATTTACATTGTCTCGAAATCTAGCACTTTCGAGATTTCGAGCTAAATCAAGCTGCGTTTTTTCAGATTTCCCATACAAAACAAAATCTAATTTTTCAATAGATTTGTAGGAAATCTTATAAAAATCTAATCTTTTTATTTATTCTTTACTACCCTGCACAACAAAAGGTGAGTGAATTAGCTAAGGTCTGCCTCAAAAAGTGTGTGAATTGGCTACAATGCAGTTGTTTGGTTTTAGTTTTGGAAACAAATAAGTTGATGGGTTTTGTTTTGGATAAAAATAATCTTGATATATGTAAAAAAAAGCTGGTGTAAACGGTATAGATTTTCATAAAGATTTTATTCAAAATATGCTAGATTTTGTGCTGATGTAAATGCCCTATTAGATTAAAAATATATTTTATTTTCAAATAAAAAATTTTCAGTATTTTTAGAAGCATAGTAGCTTAACCCGGTGTGCTTCGCTACCCCTCCCCAACCCCGCGAAAAAATAAATATATATATATATCATTGGTGGTGCTCTGCCGCCGCAGACCGAAAATCAAAAATCAGACTTCACAATGTCACCCGCCTGAATATTCTGAAGATTCCAATAAAATTTCATCAAAATCATCCCAGCTGTTTTGGAGTCCATACGTTACATACATACACACATCCTGTTTTATATATGTATATAGATTTTTCGAGTTCTTAGAATATATTTCCAAGTCTTTAGTTGATATTGAATGCGCACAACACAAATTTTTTAGAGCATAGTTGTGGTTTCCCTGGTCATAATATACAAAAAAGCTAGTTTTGCAGAGACCGAGCTAAAGGTTTTCAATTTACACTAGGATGCGTAATTGGTATGAATTTTATAATAAAAATTAAAAGAAAAGAAACATTAATTTTTGCATTTTTTATATATTTGAGCAGATATATTTTATATTTTCTAACTTTTATTTGTTCGAGCAGAAATAATTAATGCCCTGATTCTACTCAGCAATTGTATCGTTTAGTCTATGGACGGAAACAAATCGCAGTTGTAATACTTTAATAGGGCATTTACATCAGCACAAAATCTAGCATTTTTTGGTTAAAATCTTTGTGAAAATCTATACCATTTACACCAGCTTTTTTTTGACATTTATCAAGATATTTTTTATCCAAAACAACAACCAAACAACTGTATTGTAGCCAATTCACACACTTTTTTAAGCAGACCGTAGCTAATTCACTCACCTTTTGTTGTACACGGTAGTTAAGAATAAATAAAAACATTAGCTTTTTATTAGATTTTCTACAAATCTACTGAAAAATTATATTTCATTTTGTATGGGAAATCTGGAAAAAAGCAGCTTGATTCAGCTCGAAATCTCGAAAGTGCTAGATTTCGAGACAGTGTAAATACACTATAAGACAATTATTATTTATTGTCTTTGCTAGAAGGTTCCTGTATATGCTTTACGATTTTATTTCAAACCATTATATTCAACATATATTTTTTCATATTTTTTCAAACAATCCTATAATAATTTACATTTACATTTACACCTGTACAACATCGAGCAGATTTTAATTAAAATCTTTATAAAAATCTATACCATTTACACCAACTTTTTTTTGACATTTATCAAGATTTTTTTATTCAAAACAAAACCCATCAACTGTTTTGTTTCCAAGACAAGAAGCAAATAACTGCAATGTAACCAATTCATACACTTGTTTAAGTAGACCGTAGCTAATTCACTCACCTTTTGTTGTACAGGGTAGTAAATAATAAATAAAAACCTAAGATTTTTATTAGATTTTCTACAAATCTTCTAAAAATTTAGATTTCGTTTTGTATGGGAAATCTGGAAAAAACGAGCTTGATTTAGCTCGAAATACCGAGACAGTGTAAATGCACTATTAATCTAATTTTTGTGTGTTTTAAAAACATAATATAATATATTTCTATTTTTCATTATCAAAGACAAAAACCATTTTTGAAGAAAATGATCTAGAGAATTCAAAAACAAGCACTCACAAATATTTTCAAACGAGCACGTCCTAGCGAACTAAAATAATATGGTAAACGCCGAAAAGGGTCGGACCATGGTATGGTTATTAAATGAAAAGTATTTTCGAAATTTTCCACTGTTAATGAAATGGTGAAATCCTTACACGTTCATCTCATCGTGGTGAAAAAATTAAAATAAATTATTTGATCCTTTAAAACATAAATCTAAAATAGAATGAAATAAAATAAAAGAATATTTTAAATAATTCATAAATAATTTTATTAAAAAAATGTTATACATATTTAAAATTTTTAATTGTTTATTTACATGTTTGCTTTAGGTGTTTTAAAAAATTAAGAATTAAGTACTAGTAAATATAATTAAATTAAAATTTATGTATGAGCAGTATTAATTTAAATGTTTATGATTTTAAACAATAGCCTCAACCAAAACAAAGAAATTAAGAATACGAAAATATTTGCGGCCACACACTTAAAATTCTTTAAAAGGATAACGAACAATTTTGATGGAAAGTTTACCTTCGAAACGATTTTTCCACTTTCACTTTAACGAACCTGCATTGTTAGCCATTAGTTACTTCAATTGCATCTTTAAATCGCACTTTCATACATACTTTTACGGTGAAGTATCCTTAAAGGGAAATATGAGTGTTAAAATTATTTACAGAAATTTTGGCCATAAAGAATAATGATACTGCAGTATTATTTTTATTGAATTGGTTAGAGTACCATAACAATATACATATGTACTATAATATTATTATTATTTATGGTTCTGGTTGATCTTTTAAAAACTCGGCTGAATATTTTTCTTTTTTTGTAACAGAATTACACTCATGCAATTAAGATGTCTACCAACAAGCATACTTATGCATGTATGTTACCTTCTTTATAAATAATTTAGCAATGAAAGGACAAATGGTGTATAGTATACAGCAGGTGGTAAGTGTGGAGAGTGCGTTTTTGATAAAGACCAACCTTTGATCCAATTTCCCAGCTTGTAACGTGTCGTTACAAAAGTTCAAATAAAAATATTTAATAAGTTGGTGTATATACCAGGACTAAGAGGTATATTCCACATCAATTTATGTAGAGTAAAAAGACAAGGATATATTTTTAAACAAACTTAAACTGCGAAGCTACATTGTCTTGTCTGGAGGAACACTCAGACCGACCCTACGACTACTAGTCTAGTACACTGCCTACTAGCCAAGAGGGCAATTGACATTGATGTTGGTGCATATACAATTACAATATTCAATTAGTCAGTGAATGAAACTGAAACCTTTCAGCGTTTAAAACCAAGTGTTCCAATGCGTTGAAATTATTAAAATTCACAGTTCGCACAACTAAGGCATTTTGGGGTCGTCGTGAAGCACCTTGTCGGTCTGAAATTGTGAAATTGGTGGAAACGCTTTAGCACTTGATCCACGTCAGTGATGTGAGGAATCTACCTCGTGCACTTCACTGTAGAACAAGGGAGAATGTAGCTGTTGCAGGCCATAGTGCTAAAGAGGATTGACAGTTTCTCGGCGATCTTTGTTATTGCGCATTTCACAAACTATATTACATCGTATTTTGCATTAGGCTTTTAAAGTTCAGTTAACACAAAAACTCGCGCCTACACCGAAAGAATTTTGCTTCATAAGTCCAATGAAACAATTTCATTAAATTTTTTTCACAAATCCCATGAAAATTTCATGAATATTGCGAAAGAATTTCATTGGGATTGCTTCGTTGGTATTCTGGTTCTGGTAAGAATATTTTATTGGACTTATGACAACAATATTTTCTAATTATTAAGAAACCCCTTTATGTTTAAGTTATTTCATTCTTTTCATGAAATTATTTTATTGTTTCGATGAAGTTATAGCACTGCATAAAATTTATGAAGTTTTCAATAAAATAATTTTGTCGAAACTGGTTTCATTAATCCAACGAAGCGTGACGTTGGTTGAATTTTAATGAATTTTTCATTAGATCAATGTCGAAATTCATAGAATTTAGGCCGAAAATTTTCTCAGTGTATCGACCAGCAACAATGCACTGTGGGATGCATCCTGAATCTAGCTGGACAGTCCATATTAAGGATGACCGATACCGTAATTTCTGAATCGCTGTTCTTTTAAACTGTGACTGTGGTCAAGTCATGGATGCTTGGGTATGGTTGTACTCTTAATTCGCACAACATAAGACCAAATTGATAGTCAATTGAAACATATAAGCAAGCAGCCGAAAAATTCATGCAATAATAAAAATTGTGAAGACTAAAAGAAAAAACATTTCAGCAATTTTTTATGAACATATGAAAGTGGGAAAAAGTACTCTTATGCCTTTAGGCAAAACAAAAAATTCTATAAATTAAAATGTTCTTTCAACTGCGAACATCAAAGAAAAAAAAGTAACTCATCTACTGCGTATAAACTTTTTGTGTTGGTATACAATTTTTAATTACATTATGTGACAAATTTTTCATTAAAATTTGTTGTATTTTTCTTACTCTGCCGCAATCGCTGGAAATGAATTCGTTTACCAATTTCCGGCCATTCACCAGCATATGTGTAAATTTTAATCGAATAATTAAACTAAACTGCAAAAAAAGTTCAATGATATTTTATATTAATATACTTGAAAGTACAAAAAAACTTCAGAGTCAAAGGAAAACCAGAGTAAAAATTCAACACACTCACAGCCACATGCCAACGCTGTAATAACAAACTCATTTGTACACATTAAAGTACACACACACACACACGCAGGATACAGGAAACACCTTGCATGTACACGTACGTGTATGCATACAAGGACCCCACATCTGTGCAAATTTGAAAATGTGCACTGCTTTTGTGTTAGAGTTTAATTTTTTTTCCCTAGAATCTCATTGTTTCACACATCAATTAAAAAGCAAATATTGGTAATGGGAGTTCATACTCATGCCATATGTATATACTGAGATGTTGACGAGACGTGCCTGCGTGCTGGCGAGTGTGTTGCCTACAATGTTGGGATTAGTTGTTGGGATTAGTCAAATGTAAGGAATTGCAACCAATTTTGCGGTGTAGCAGAAGAAAAAATATATTAGCAAGAAACGCCCTGCTTAGCAACAGTATACCAAGTGCTCACTTTAACCAATGAAGGGGAATCGGGTGTAGTGGCTGCAGCCGGATTGGAAGGGTCCCCTTCTGCTGCAGTAGGAATATTTAAATTTTGATTTCGCTGTTCATTTGATGGTGGGGCGAGAATTTGAGTGGGAATGGAGGTATTGGGGCCTGTTGTTGTTGTTGCTGAAGTTACCACTAAAGTGGTGGCATCCAAAGAAGCAACAGCTGTAGCAGATGCGGTTTCTAGATGTGCTGGTGGCAGTTGTGGTAAATTATGATGCTGTTGAGGATGAGGATGAGGATGAGGAGGATAGTGGTGTTGGTATTGATGATGATAAAATTGCGTTGATGTGGTTGTTGTGTTTGCACAAAAGCAACAATAAAAGCAAGAAATTGCAGTAGGGCCAGGGCCAGGGCCAGTAATGCAACAACAATTTGTTTGTTGCCTGTAATCACTGCTGCTACACTGGGGACATGGAAGATGACTTGTTCGTTGATGCTGTTGATGTGTGGAGGAGCAACAGTTTGGTAAATTGTTACTGGTGGCAGTTAAATCTTTTGCTGAAGTTGCCAGTGGCTGTTGTTGATTTTTATTTGATTTTTGATTATTTGTTAAATGTTCATTATGCTGGTGGCAAAAGTGATGATGGTGATTTAAATGGTGATGATGATGGTGATACTGTTGTTGCTGTAATTCACTTTCCATGGTTAAGGTTGTTGTTTGTATGGGCGTTGGGACTTGTTGGCCTACGGAACGTTGTTGTTGTTGTTGTTGTTGTTGGTGTCCATAAACGTGTGTGTATTGTACTTGATATGCTGTTAGTTGCTTTTGTATATGCTGCGGATGATGGAAATGCAGTAGTGGTGGCATTTGTCGATCACGTCCCACTTGTGGGCCCACTTGAGGACAACGAAAACGTATAGCCTGTTCGTTTGCCGCATTTAAATCCCGTATTAATGGCAGTTTTAGATGTTGCTCTTTATTGTTCTTGCTCTTGTTGTTTGTGTGGCTGTTGTTGTTGCGAGCACGTTTAGCACGACTCTTTGAACGGGATTTTTTCAAACGAATTTTTTGTGTTTGATTCCCCGTGGTGCTGGTGTTGGCATCACCACTGCCACTGCCCATAAAACGTGAATTAAAACGCTGTTTACTTCTCTCACGTTTGGCATGTTGTTGCTGTCGCAATTTACTACGTTGACGCGGCCTCATATATCTAAGTTGCAGCTCAGATTGTGGCCTCAAGCAGTGGCGACAATATGAATCTGTATCACTTAACTCATTGTTGCTGTCTTGGACATCCTCATTGCAGTCTTCATTAATAACAGTTGCTACCGATAGAACCTCCTCGGCATCAGTACCATCACCTTCATATTTTTCATGTCTCTGCTGTCCACGTACCGTCATCAATTGTTGTTTGCTGTGTTTCGCTTCTTCAGTTCGTTCTGCATGTGCTTTGGTGTGCAGTCTAGTGTCTAAGAGTTTGGCCTTTTTATTTGTCACGGTGTTTGTCATTGCTGTGGTTGCGGCTGATGTTGCTGTTGATGATGATATTGTTGATTTTTTGATTTCACGTTCCAGTGGATATGGTCAGAATGCAGAATCAAAGACTGACATCGATCTCGAAATGGCATCATCGTTGCGACAAGCTTCTAGGAATTCTTCCAGCGTTACTACGCCATCACGATTTATATCCATTTTCTGCAAAAAAAAAAAAAAAATAAAAAAAATTTATGTAATTGGATTTCTGTAGTTGGATTTTTAGCGCTTTTGGGTGTGTGTGTATTTTTTGATTTCCACCACAAAAAAAAGCAGAGAGAATTTAAAAATGTTTTTAAGTTGAAAAACAGGCCATTTGATTTCATATATTGACTGTTGGCTATTAAAAGTGTTTTATTTTGAATTCCATTAAGATATACATATAAGCCTTTTTCAGTGCGGGTTTTGAATTTTAAATTAATAAAACTTTACTTTCAAGGACTTATTTCAACTAAATTGATAAATCACATAAAAAACACAAGTGTTTGTTAACATTTTCCTTCTATTTGCATAGAAACAAATAACAAAAAACAATTTAAAGTCCTTTACCATTTAAACATTATATAAAACTCTTTTAAATACCTAAAAAGATTAACAAACTTTACAAAACGTTTAATTGTAAATTTAAGAGGAATTTTTTCAAACTCCAGCGAACATTATGTAAACGTATTTCTTTTTTTTTATGAAAGTCTCTACACACAAAATATTTATTAAATCTATCCTTTTTGTTGTTTAATAAGCAAACATTAAATTTTAATAATGTTTGAAAGAAAAAATCTGTTTGACATTTTCACTTCCATTTTTCATTTTCTCCTTTATAATTTCATAAGCTCTATTGGATTTTATTTTACACACTTCCTTAATTATTATGGCCGTCATGCTAATTTTATTCTATTTACTTCCGTCGAATGCCAAGTTTTATGACAAAGGTGGTTTATTTTCAAAGTCAACATACTTCCTCTTATTTACAAGCAGCCCAAATACGCAGCTCTTCATTGTCTACATCTTTATGAGCTGAAATGTGTTGGTGGGAAGAGAAACGTGCGTCAATGAAATATTACCTCTGTGTATAATAAAGCTAATTTTTACTTTATTTTCCTTTACATATTGTCTATCTATTACATTTTTTACTTATTTTCTTTTGGTTATAATTCTTAACAACGTTTTTTGTTTTTCTTATAAGGGTAATAATGTTAATAGCCAATTTTGTTTACCTGAAATATATGTTCCACTTTTCCTTTGATTTTTTCTTCTTCGGGCAATTCGTCGGGCAAACGGCCCATCAGCTCATAAATGGCAGTCACAATATCAGTCATTTCCTCCCTCGTAATATAACCATCACCATTGATGTCATACAATTGAAAAGTCCAACGTAATTTTTCCTCCACCGAACCACGCGACAATATCGAGAGTCCTTGCACAAAATCCTAAGAAAATCAAAAGTGAAACAAGTCAGAAAATGTTAATGTTAGTTTAAGTAGCAAAAAGCTTTACTAATTGATAATGTGACAAGATGCTGGTGAGTGGTTAAGGCAAGAAAATGTTTTTCATGTCATTCAATAAAGATTACAGGAAGTAGCTTTCACTGATTTTTTTTTTGCAATTTGAGTATTTTTAAACATATTGATAGACAACTGCTAAGCGAACATAGATAATAAGTTTGTAAAGAGTAGTAATGATATACTAGAAGAGCCAAAAACCTGGGTGACCCAGACAATCAAATGTGAAAAGTGTTGATCACGATGATTTCAGACTTCGAATGAAATTGCTTTAAATAAGCCTAGATAGTCACTATAGAATAAATTTTTGGGGCAATTTGAATAAATTGTATTTCAAAAACACCCTACAAGTTAAAATACGAAAAGTTTGAAAATAAATAATAAACAAGATAATGGGTGTTTTTTATTGAGGTATAGAACTTTAAGTTGGCATCACTTTTTTAACTGGCGGCCATTTTGTCAGCTGTCAAGTGATTAATATTTAGTTTGGTTTGCCATTTCATCATGAACAGGTTGACAAAAGAACAACGCTTGCAAATCGTGCAAATTTATTTCGAAAGTAATGGTTCAGTTCGCGAAGTTTACCGCAAGCTCCGTCCATTTTATGGTCGACATAATCGTCCATCAGAGCAATTAATTCGGTTAACCATGGATCGTTTTCGCACTACGTTTACTCTATGTGATAATACGCATCCGCAGAGACGTCGAACAGTGCGCACCGAAGAAACAATTGCCGCTGTAGAGCAAAGTGTTGAAGAGGACCCGAATGAATCGATTCGCCACCGTGCACAGCAATTGGAGCTTTGTCCATCAACTTTATAGAAGATTTTGAATGTGGATGAGTTGTGGTTCCAACAAGACGGCGCTACATGCCACACAGCGCACGTCACAATCGATTTATTGAAGGAAACATTCGATGAGCGCATAATTTCGCGGAATGGACCTGTCAATTGGCCACCAAGATCGTGTAATTTGACACCATTGGATTATTTTCTTTGGGGATATGTGAAGTCGCTCGTCTACGCCAACAAACCAGAAACGTTAGGGTACTTGGAAGCCAACATTCGTGGCGTTATTGCCAACATACGGCCCCATATGCTCGAAAAAGTGGTTGAAAATTGGACCTGTAGAATTGGCTTTATTCGAGCCAGCCGCGGCGGCCACATGCCCGAAATCATATTTAAACATTAATGGCATAAAATTATCCTTCCAATAAAGCCAAATTGATGGACTTTAAAACGATTTTCTTGTGTTTTATTTCAATTCGAAGTTCTATACCTCTAAAAAAACACCCTTTAGTATTGATAGAGTGTTAATAAATTGTGAGCAAAATAAAATAAATAGAAAATTGGCTACATTATAATAATGTAATGCCCCTACTATATAAGTAATTAACAATTAGCAGAGTTCTAAAACGGGTTAAGGTTTAATAACCCTGCAGGAAATGGAACTAACACAATACTAGTCACATGATCGGTCCCTACGTGATAGGGACTAGTCCAACTTCTAACACTTCCTAAGAAGCGAACCAGTCACTTTTACATGAGGATGGCCTAGGAGTGTATTAATGCATACTTCGTATGCACCTTGTGACTGAAATATCTCATAGGGGCCTACTCGGTATAGAATAATATAAATAATTTAAAAATTTTATTCCAACACTTAACTGTAACAATAAAACCTGATATTTTTTTTATTGTTACAAATGCAATTATATTTTTTAAGCAGATATTTTGTTTTGAGATTCGAACCCACAACCTCCGACATAATAGGCTTGCTCGACCACAGTGGAGGGAACAAATAATATTATATTTATACTATTTAATAGGTCCATGATACAACCACATCGAACGAGTTCAGTGCCGTTTACTATAATACTAGACCGGTTCCCAATTAAATTGACAAAAGATCAAGACAATACATCCGACAATGGTGAATATCTTTACCTTAATATAGAAAGGCCCTAACTCATTATTTGTTTGAAATCTCGATCCTTGCATTTTTCAATACATTAGATGTTCTTTTAACGAAATATACAAAAAACTCGATAATGAGTTAGGGTCTTTCTATATTAAGGTAACGATATGTAACCATTTACAGGATATGTCTTATGCAATAAAGTTCCTTATTGCAGGAATATTTTTTTCTGTGTCACGATTTCGATTGTGAAGTTTTTCCTATTTTTCAAATCAATAAAATTTTTATTTATAATTCGGCATAGCTAAACTGACCTAAAAAATTTAACTGAAGGATTTTTCGCCTTATTGTGGCTGGCACATATTTATTAGGACCAAAATGTCGTAGTCACTCTTTATTTTCGAGATTAGCAATAGTTGAATAACACTGCACCACAGTGGTTTGGATGTTTAAATAAAAATATCCGATTGTTATGTATTTTATCTCCTGATTAATTTTTCCCTATCAGCTCTAGTCTTAAAGATACTTTCTGGATTATAAATCTACACAAAAGTCCCTTTCATTAAGATAGATTCACATTGATGACTATATCAGGGTATCTTCCTATTATTTGAAAGGATGTTAAAAATCGTCTGATTTTAGTTTAATTCTTAAACATTTTTTTATTATATTTTTTTAACCTAATATACATAACTAAACCTTATGTACGAGAAAAGAAAAATTCAAGGTATTATTTTTATATAATCCACAAATCTCAGAAGCAAAAATACATAAGGATTAGTTATATTAGGTTAAAAGAAGTATAATCAAAAAATTGTCAAGGACTAAACTAAAAACACACGATTTTTAACATCCTTGCAATAATATTGTGTAGATTTATAATCCAGAAGGTACTTTTAAGTTTGGAGGACCATTCGTGAAATATTGTGGGAATAATGCAAAAAGTGATGTAAATTATACAAATTCTAAATGCCACTATATCTTTAGGAATAAACTAAGGACACCATCGAAATAAGGAGCTAAAAATACATAAGGAACGGCTATTTGTTATTTAAATATCACAAAAAAAAACTCTATTTTGTTGTGCAGTGTAATTTATTCTTCACTCGACTTATATACAAAAAAAAAAATTAAAATTTTCCATCCCTGTAATTGTTTATTTGATTTTGCTGATATTTTTTATACCAATCAACTTTTTTCTAAAATATAAAATATGTTTAAATATTACAGGAAACAATTAATTTTTGTTTTGTTATTTTTATATAACAAAAAATGGTTTAAATTTGCCATCCCTGTAACCGTCTTTTTGATTGTGTTGATTTTTTATAACAATAACTTTTTTTCTAATATATAACTATGTTTGAATGTTCCAAAACAAAATTAATTTTAGTTGGCTGCTTTTACAGACCAAACAAAAAATTTCAATTTTCCAGGCCTGCATCAAATTTTTTAATTTTTCTGATTTTCAATACCAATTAACTATTTTTTAAGATATAAAATATTTTTAAATAATAAAGAAAATAATTAATTTTAGTTGATTACTTTTATATTTAACTTTTCGAGCCGTGGTACCATCCTTTCAATTTGTCTGATTTTTATTTTATTTCTTTCCTTCATACAAATATATATTGATTTTATAAAGAAAAAGTAAAAAAATAAATTGACCTTGTTACTCCTATACAAAAAAAAAAAGTTTGATTCTTCCAACCCTGCAATCATCCTTCATGATTTTTCGAATGTCTTATACAAATCTATTTCTTTCTAAAATATAAATAATGTCTAATTTATAGAGAAAAAGAAAACAGTAAACAGAAAAAGTAGTTTTAGTAGGTTACTTTTATATACCCAAACAAAGCTATAATTTTCCATCCCTGCAATCGTCTTTTTGTTGCTTCTTTTTATTTTCAATGACAATTTAATTCTTACTGAAATATAAACTAGGTTTAATTAAGAAACAAACAAAATGTAGTTTTATAAGTTTTTAGATACTTTTATATACCCAAAAAAAAAAAAAAGTTAACGTTTTCCAGCTCTGAAATCAAAAGATTTGGTGATTTTCAATAATACTCTATTTTGAATTATTTCTGATACAACAGTTCAAAACTGAAGTCGGTAGCTTTTCTGGGACAGACGGGCAAACGGATATTCATCTCCCTATTCATAAGGACCCAGAATATATATGGGTATTTTATGGGTCGAATTAGTATTGTGAAAATTATACACGAAATGACAACAAGAATGTATCATTCACCATTTTTGGCGAAGACTATGAAAATTAATTTTAGTTCGCATCTTTTATATTAAAAAAAATTAAAATTTTCCACCCCTGGAACCGTTTTTTTTTTTATTTCAGGCTTTTTAGAAAACCTGACTAAGACATCTATAAAGAATTGGATTTTTACTATAAATTCTCAAGCGATTTTAAAACGCGCACACTTGTATATTGCCAGATGTACTTAAAAATGTACTTTCGGGGGGTGGGGGGGGGGGATATTATTTATGTCAACTTTTTATAAAATATATATATATACATACATACTATGTATATTCAAAGGACTAAATGTTAAAGGAATTTCCTCCAGCCACAAGACATGTTTTTAAAAAATGTTCTTATTGTCGTGTTCTTGACATAAAAAAGTCTACATAAAAACATACACATGTATTTATTATATTGTCATATTTATATTTTTCTTTAACTCCCTTCTCCCTTGGCAAACGCAGCGAACGGTCGTTTATTGTAGAAAAAAAAACACAAATGGTTGACGGTGGAACGTTTTAAAAGTATATAATATTACACAAGTTTACATATGAACATATTTTGTGGGTGTGTTACTAAAAAGTTTTAATTAATGAAAAACAAAAGAATTTATTGACAGATTTAAATTTTAAAATAATGTCTTTACTAAATTTTTTTCTGTTCAGGAGTTTAGTCCCTTTTTATTGCTAACCCATTTTAAATAGTCATATGGGCATTTCCATTTTTTTGTCGCGTGCGACAGTAAGCAATTAACCTTGTATATCTGTCACTAGAGTTTTCTTAAAATTATACCTAACGTAGAGCTGCTTACGGCCTATACAAATATATAAAGAAGTAATAAAAAAGTTTCGTTTTCTTTGAAAAAAAAAACAAGCATATTTGCTTGGTGTCGCACGCTACAAAAAGATGACATTCCTGTAGAAATCCACATATGCAAGCTTTCAGTTAAAATAAAACAACTGAAAACAAAATAGCTGACTTCGAAAATTCAAAATTCTCCCTCAAATTTAAACTTTTAGTTGATTCTGTTAAGTATAGGAGGATTTTATTTTTATAAAAAAATATTAATTCTATGGGAATTATTGCCTGGAGAATATTTAGAATTGGACTGTGTATTTGAACAAATTCAGTAAGTGCTATGTAATATTTGATATGTAATACTTTACGATCTTTAGCTTATATAATATATAGTTTTGGTATTTTTTTTTGTTTTTGGTATTTTTAAGTTTTTGGCATTTTTTTAGTTTTGGCGTTTTTTTGTTTTGGCGTTTTTTGCATTTTTTTTGGCGTTTCAGTTCTAGTGATTTTTTTAGTTTTGGCGCTTTTTTCAGTTTGTTGCGATTTTTTCGGTTTCTGGCGTTTTTTTATTTTTGGCGATTTTTTTTTCATTTTGGCGATTTGTTGTTGTTGTTGTTTTGTTAATTTTTGCGATTTTTTGGTTCCTTTTTCACCTTTGGTATACGGAACCCTAAAAAGGCCATAGTAGTTGGGCACTCAATGGGATAAAAATGGTAGAGGACATTTTCTGTGGCAACCACCGGCGTCATTTACAAGAATCCAAAATATCAAAAAGAACTTATTTTTTTCTACCTCGAGACCGAGCCTTATCGAGCCATAACCGCCAAAAAAGTTTAACCGACACATTTTTTAGACTTCGTTTTTTTTTTGCTAAAGTTTATTATACACGATCGCAAATAGTCGATTTTGATAAAAAAAATTTCATTCGAAAATTATGTTGCTTAAGCCTTTTTGGCGTTTATGGCACAATTCATATGTACCAGAGAACAGCAATGAGTAGTGAAAAAGTGAGTAGAGTTGAATCATGACTTATAATTTCTGGTACTTATGCGCACTCATACTTATTGCCATGTTGTCTATGAATCATATTCACTCGAAAGTTTGAAGTGCGCAGCATCCAACTCATACTTATGCCAGCCATATATAACACAAGTTCACTGCATAAGTCTGGAACTGTACGGTGCGATTGTGTAGTGTATGGAGTCGGTTGTGCTATTTACGCAGTGAACTGAGTAAATATCAAAACGATTTTGATATTTGCTCAAGTTTGAAAACTGTACAGTGAACTTGTGTAGTGTATGTTGCAAACGCTCAAAAAACAGATTTCTGTCCTTATTTTTCACGATTCATGTAAGTGGTACATTACATTACACCATACGCTCCTTTTCTTCTTTGTTTTCATTTCTCTTTTTATTGCCACAGCAATTAATAAAATTTGCACATGTCGTCTTCTTCACTTGTAGCTTTAAAATAAAAACTGCACTGTGTCACAAGCTTTGTTTACACAGTGCCAGACTTGAGCACTGAACTTATGTAGTGTATGGCTGGCATTAGCAACATTTATGACGTTATTGATTTAACCTCTCCTTAACCCAATCCCTATGGACGATGCAAAATAAGTATCATTCACAATGCGAAGTTCACATATGAACATTAAAGTTCTCATTATGAAGTTATGTATTTCTCTGTTGCTTTTTTTTGTTTTTTGTTTTTTTTTGTTGCAGGAATTGAAAAACAAACCATATTTACAACTATTGTATACTACTTGCAAACTGTCTAATGACTAAACTTTTAAACAAACATGAGCTGAATCAATGTGAGTAGTATAATTATTTTCCTGAAATAAGAAATCAAATTGAGGTGATTTGTGAGTGTGAGTGTGGCATGACTATGATGTCGACGTCGCAATCATATTTATTTCAAGCAATACTCATAACTCAATGTCATCGTGTGTATGAGTAAATCAGAGTAGTTGAGTTTAAATGATGTCTACTCACTTATATTTAAAATTTCATGAATCAGTATAAGTAGCGAAAAAGCGATTCATTGCCGATCACTGATACGAGTATGTACGTGCTGTTTGTGAAAACTTCAAAATACTTTGTGTTATAAATATCTTGCGAGTGATCGAGTTAAAAAGGTCTTAAGTGAATTTCCACGAAAGTCCTTGTTTCTCTTACTATTAAATTACTGAGTTTCTATTTTTCATATACATATCGCTCATTTATTTAAAGAACATCATAACGCAATAAGTGGTATTTTTGTGTAAAATTTTTATGCAAGTATCTTGTTTACTCAACTCTTGAAAGTAAAATAGAATTTTATATTTCCATAAGATTGTGTGTTAATTGAAAACTTTAAACTCGTTTTCTGGCAAACTATTTTTTTCGAGTTATGACGTTGTTTGAGTAAATGAGCGATATATAATTTGTTATATCCCTGTATGCCTACACTGCGGTAATAATTGTTCTTGTCGCTGCAAAAGCAAATGACAAAAAACTCATTAGCTTATGTTGTAAAGATACCCTCACATAACAAAAACAAATAAAATAAGGGACACGGCCACCACGTGAATAAATAAAGAAAGGAATAATGAAATACACAGCAACTACAACCACAAGTAACTGCAGGGAAAACAGAAAGTACACACGGAACTTGTTCCATTTGAAAAGCTCATGATGTCGTTTCGTACTTTCAACATTTTGCCATCGCACCACAGCTAAGCTTGTTGTAATATGCTTGTGATTCTTTTTATAGTCTTGTGCTTGTTATATTTTGGTTAAAAAGCTTAATTATGTAAAAGGTCGAAGGTCAATCTTTTTTGCTTTCTATCTTTATAAATATATTTTATAAAAATTTATTAAATACACCAGAGTGTATTACAAGTATATAGCAGCAAAAAATGAGGGGCTTTAAATATGTCAGTAAGTTGTTGGTTTATGATGAAATAAAATGTTTATAAAATCAAAAATTATATTATTCTCTTTTTGCTTAATAAATTTTTTTTAATTAGTCTTAGATAGACATTAAAGGGCTTAGAGGATATTTCAAAAATATAAACAAATTAAAAAGGAAAAGTAAAGATAAAATGATGATTAAGATAGGGAAGGAAATTAAGGGGAAAGAGTTCTATTAGATATTACTGTTGATTTGGTAAGGGCAAATTGTACGTGTACTTATTTTGTTAAAATCATAAACTAAGAATTTCTAATAATAATAATAATAATCAGCGTTTAAAAACTTCCCATTTGAGTATTTTCTTTTGCTTCTGCTCATGCTCCTGCTTCTGAAAATTCAAGAGTCGCACCAGAAGTTAACACAATAAACGAATAGCTATAGAAAACGAAGAGCTTCAGCTATCGACATGTTTGAAAAGTTTTATGTTTGTCTGACTGCTGCTTTCAATAAATTCGAAAGTTATCGTAGTAGAGATGTTGTGTGCTTTTTCTTTTCTTTTGATTTTGCAGTTTCAATTGCGTATTTAATCAATTGTTGGAAGAAATGTTGTTGTTGTTTGTTTTAATACAGTCAAATCCCGATAATTCGTAATCGCAAGAGACGGGCCATTTCTTACGACTTATAGGGGTTTTCGATTTATCGGGAGTTCGATTTAACGGGGTTAAAATAAAATAAATACGAATTAACAGGGTTGTTCAATTTATTTACTAAATTTGTTATTTTTGTAACACCGACAGAGTTTTATGCGTGCGCTTTGACATTTTTCTTTCCATGTTTCTTTTGTTTTTATTACGAATTATAAGTGGTGGTTAGCAAAAAATTACGATTTATAAGAGGTAAAGGAGATTTTATTTAAAAGAAATTACGAATTATCGAGAGGACCAAAATGTATGCAAATTTTACGAATTAACGAGATTTTTTCAGGGGACCGTCTGTTTATTACGAATTATTGGGAATTACGATTTATCGGGGTACGAATTATCGGGATTTGACTGTATTATATTTTTACATACAGGAAAAACACTCATACACACAAACATTTCTGCTACTTTAACTTCGTATTTATTTAAAGTAGCAGTCAGTCAAACCGATAACTATACGAACATGACGATAGCTGGAGCTCTTCGTTGTGTATATCTATCTATTCGTTTATTGTTTTTACTTCAACTACGACTCTTTGAATTTCAGTAGCAGAAGTATGAGCAACAGGTTGTAATTGAACAGTCAAAAAATATAAAGGTCGAAAAACTTAGCACAATTTTACGACTTTTGCTATTTCGACTGCAGTTTTTTTAACACTGATAATAATAATTCTCAACTACAGTCGAACTTCTCTAACTCGAATCTTTTCTAACTCGAACTATTTAGATTGCCAGTAGCGTTAATAAAATGACTAACAAACAATTCTCTTTCCGTAACTCGAACCAGGGTGACCGATGATATTTTTGAAAAAGAGGCACAAAATAGGGAATTTATCAAAAACAAGGGCAAAATTAAAAAAAAAACGAGAAAACTATACTAAATTTTTTAGTTTTAATGTATTTTTATATAACTCACCCTAAAAAAGGGGGACAAAAAGTGGCCAGGTAGTCGAAAAAGTGGCAATTTGCGACTTTAGTCGGTCAAACTGTCACGCTGACTCGAACGAAGTTCTCCATAACTCGAACGAAATACATACATGTGAATTCTCTAACTCGAAATACTGTGAGTGTTTGAATGGTTTTTTGATTTTGTTCGTTTGTAATGGTTTGTTTATTTTGCTTTCTTATGCGTGTTAAGCTTGTTGGTATATTTCACTTTCTATTCTTTATTTCCGGGAAATTCCTTTTAATACATCATGTGTTTCCTTTTCTATGCGTGCATGTTAGTGCTATCCATAAGTTTCATTCGAGGTGAAATCGTGATTGTTTATTATTATACCATCTAAGCATGCTTTTAAGTGTTTGTCAATGGAAAAAATATATAAATTTATGAAAAAAGTAGAAGGTAAATTAAGGAAAAAGATAGCGGCTTAGAAATATAGTATCCGTCTAGTAGTTATGGTCTCAACGATATTTAACAATATCGAGTACTGGGTCATTTTGTACTGAGAATACATAAATAGAAAAATGTAAATTTTCTATCAATAATTTCTGAATAGTTTATTTCGTTGTAAATTGTTTATTGCATACAGTGCTTAGTTTTAATAAAAAAAAATAGAAAAATTAATACATAAATCTGAAATTGGCATCAACCGACAACCACAAATACAAGAATCCTGATGATGAAAGTGTGGCAGCCTTCGAAAACAGCTAGTTGTTCCGTTCTGCTGGTGTTTGGTATAATATTTACAATTAACTAGTGTGTTATTTGTTCTTTAAAAATTTGCCACACGTAATTTGACTTATAGAGCGATACGAACTTTAGCTTAATCAAATCATAAACAATGTTTTATATTTGCTATGTAAATTTGCCAACTATTCTTTTAGTTAGGTGAGTCCTGAAATTACCTTATTACTTCGGCGTGTATGTGAAAAAAAAGTTAAATTAAATTAAACTTAAAGCAAACTTGCAAAAATTAATAACAAGCTAAACATGAATTCATGGGTGCCCCTGTGGCTGAGTGGCAGAGTTGCTAGCCTTTCAGTCCAGAGGTCGTGGGTTCGACTCCCACGAAAGACCTTGGGTGTTTTCCACAGACAAGCTAATCGCTTTGCGGGTTGTGTTTGTTCTTTAAAAAGAAAAAAATAAATAATTGGTAATTAAGGACCGCATAATTAATTCCCTACATCCGTTCTTAATATATTCTTATAATGTTTCAGGTAAATTTTCTTCATCAATTAAATTTGACTGATGTCTTTCTAAATTGCTATTTTGTAAAATACTTCTATATTCTTATAAATTCACATTGTCACAAAGGTAACATTCATGAGGGAACATGGGCGCATCGTATTAGCATTATATTGTACCTATATATACCGCGAAAGTTTTTAAAAAAATATGTACGTATGTTTGTATATTGCTCATTTAGAATTATCGGGAGCTCTCGGACGAGATCTAGTCTGATTTACACTACTATGAGCAGTTCGAAGTCGGTTATAACATGGTAACAGTGAACAAAGCTAATTTCTACGAAACGCAGGAATACAATTTTTTAGAACTACATAATCTCTGTAGTGCATTTGAAGAAAATCTTCCTGGACTTGATAGCTGCTGTACGCAAGCACAAGCTCCAAAAAAAATAGAATAAACTTGTGTATATTATCTCCGTTGCAGGTAACACAACGGGGCCAACTAAGACCCGTGCCAGTTTTGGCCTTTAAGCCGGCAACTTGTGCAACGTAACCTAATTTAGGTGAATTATAGATCAATACATTTTGTGACCAATCAGTATAATTTGATGGGCTTTGTGCCAAGATGTTAAAGCTAAGATACATTTAATATCTTACAGTGCTTAAGAAATGTGCCCTTAGTTATGAAAGTGGTCTAAGTCATATGCATTTTTGCTTCGAAATATTAAATAAATATTGAAACAATTTCAATAAATATTTAACAAATATTAAATAAATTTATATTAATCGAGCGAGACTAGTACAACTCTAAATTAAAATGTTGCACAATATAAAAATATATTTTCATTTGTTCAAATGTAATTTAATAAATATCTGACTTAGATTACTTTCATAATTAAGGGCACAAATATCATGTCTAGTTAATTTGGGTCAAAGGGCGTGAAAGCATTCCGGAAAACGAGAGGGACGATTAATGCGCAAGAGGAGGTAGAGACTGAAAGACGACAGAGTTACGAAGGCATATTCAGGTTCCCTCAGTTGAGCTAAAAAAAAACTATAAAAAAGACGGTACTCAAGTTGTCTACATTCATCATACGCAAGGTATCCTGAGCTTTTTAGCTTTCACTGGACGGTAATATGATTAAAAAGCGCCTGGTTGCAGGCGAAATGCTTACAGCAATAGAATTGTCTCGATATAATAGCAACTTTTAAGAACTTGGATAATTCAGATGCATCATATATCGCTCTTTTATTGCAACATAGTCCTAACTCAAAGAAGAAATATATTTGCAAAGAAGAAATATGTGTGCAATTGATTCTTGTCTTTCTTAAAAAACAATCTGGAACTCGAAGTCTCCGTAAGTCGATTTTTTTTCTTTTTTTTTTGGATAATGGTGATTCAAGTAGAAGTTCGATATATATTAATAAATTTAGTTGAGTACGAATTTGACTTGCACACGAAGAATTCCGTACGAGTACTTTTAGATTTGTTTGTTTTTGCGAATTTTTTCGGTTTTGAGTTTTTTTTATAAGTTTTCCATTCCATTTTGGTGATTTATTTTCTTTTAAGCGTTTTTTTCGTTTTGGCGCTTTTTTTTCGGTTTTTGGCGAATTTTTTCGGTTGTTTTTTAATTTAAGCGCTTTTTTGATTTTGGCGATTTTTCGTTTTCTGACGATATTTTTAGTCACAGCAAGTAATTTTTAGTTTTGGCTTTTGCTTCTTTTTGGCGATTTTTTTCGGTTCTTGGAGATTTTTTTAGCATTGACGGTTTTTAGCTTTGGCGCTTTTTTTTTGCTTTGGTGTTTCTTTTCGGTTCAGTGATTTGTTTTGTTCTTGTTTTTACCAATACATATTATTATTTCTAGCGATTTTTTAGTTTTTGGGACCTTTTTACTTTTAGGGCCAGGTTTACAACTTAAAGTTAGTTAAAAGTATGATTTTATCGGACGCATAAAAAGTTTTTCATCAGTACAAATTTAGCTTAACCTAATGTGAGCGCTAAGTTAATGGCAAATGTATCCTTCCTGGTAAGTTCGATTAAATTTATAATAATGAATAGCGTTTTATACGTCCGACAAAATCCTACTTTTAACTAACTTTAAGTTGTAATAATGGCCCTTAGTAATTTTTATGTTTTTAATGATAGTTTTCATTTAAGCATTTTTTTACTAGTTTAAGCGTTTTTAAAAATTTCAAGGGTTTGTCTCTTAGAGTTTCCAGGACTCGGCCATTTTATCACTTAGGGCTTAAGCCTCATTTCCCACCAAATGTCCTACGACATTTAAGCAACCGTTGCCATTTTGACTCTGTATTACACATTTCTTTGCCATGATAGCTGGGATTCATAATAACTCTCAGATATTTTGCATTTCTAGCCGACGGCGTCATTATATGATTCTGTAGTCATGGAAGTTTAAAACTCTATAGATTGTTTTTTTTTATACTGAATATTTAGAGTTCTGTTTTATTTATGTTAACCCTAGACCACAGTCTGTAGCATGAACATTCATGTTTAATAAAACCGTGAAAATTACCACTTTGCTCTTGCCTAGCATCCCTACAACATTACTTAATTTAAAACATTAGCATTCAAAAAAGGCTTAAAAATTTCAAATGGCAATAAAAATAAAGAATTAATAAACGTTAAAAAGGGTAAAAGGGAGGAGAGCGAAAAATAATAATTAAATTTAGTTAATTTAATTATTATTTTTCGAACTGTATTTGTTTCTATATTCTTATGAATTGAATAGGCTAAAGTTCGTAACGCTTTTTAAGCCAAATTACATGTGATAATTATTAATGAACAAATAACATCAAAGTTAGTTGTAAATATTCTGACAACAACACATAGTTGAACGGAACAGCCAGCCGTTTTCGAAGGCCACTAAACCTTCCTCATCAGCGTTCTTCTGTGTTTTGGTCCACTGTGTGTGGTGTCAGTTGATGTAGATGTCTGCCTTATATACGTAACTTTATTGCAAATGGAATATGTGAATTGGTTTGATTCATTGCATTTCAATTTGCTAATGTGTTTCGTAATGTATACGCAAGTTACCATCTATATATATATACCATCTTCTATATATATTACCATCTTCTATATATATTACAACAGTCTTACCATTGTCGTTTTGTTCCTTACTAACTATTCACATGTTTGTTAATTTGCTTATTTTTGTTCTACTTAAGACAAACTTTTTTGGTTTGTTACTATTAAGTATATTTTTATTTTTTTAATTTTTGCCACAAGCCAATGACTATTAATTAGTTAATTTAATTATTATTTTTCGAACTGTATTTGTTTCTATATTCTTATGAATTGAATAGGCTAAAGTTCGTAACGCTTTTTAAGCCAAATTACATGTGATAATTATTAATGAACAAATAACATCAAAGTTAGTTGTAAATATTCTGACAACAACACATAGTTGAACGGAACAGCCAGCCGTTTTCGAAGGCCACTAAACCTTCCTCATCAGCGTTCTTCTGTGTTTTGGTCCACTGTGTGTGGTGTCAGTTGATGTAGATGTCTGCCTTATATACGTAACTTTATTGCAAATGGAATATGTGAATTGGTTTGATTCATTGCATTTCAATTTGCTAATGTGTTTCGTAATGTATACGCAAGTTACCATCTATATATATATACCATCTTCTATATATATTACCATCTTCTATATATATTACAACAGTCTTACCATTGTCGTTTTGTTCCTTACTAACTATTCACATGTTTGTTAATTTGCTTATTTTTGTTCTACTTAAGACAAACTTTTTTGGTTTGTTACTATTAAGTATATTTTTATTTTTTTAATTTTTGCCACAAGCCAATGACTATTAATTAGTTAATTTAATTATTATTTTTCGAACTGTATTTGTTTCTATATTCTTATGAATTGAATAGGCTAAAGTTCGTAACGCTTTTTAAGCCAAATTACATGTGATAATTATTAATGAACAAATAACATCAAAGTTAGTTGTAAATATTCTGACAACAACACATAGTTGAACGGAACAGCCAGCCGTTTTCGAAGGCCACTATATAATAGTTAGTAAGGAACAAAACGACAATGGTAAGACTGTTGTAATATATATAGAAGATGGTAATATATATAGAAGATGGTATATATATATAGATGGTAACTTGCGTATACATTACGAAACACATTAGCAAATTGAAATGCAATGAATCAAACCAATTCACATATTCCATTTGCAATAAAGTTACGTATATAAGGCAGACATCTACATCAACTGACACCACACACAGTGGACCAAAACACAGAAGAACGCTGATGAGGAAGGTTTAGTGGCCTTCGAAAACGGCTGGCTGTTCCGTTCAACTATGTGTTGTTGTCAGAATATTTACAACTAACTTTGATGTTATTTGTTCATTAATAATTATCACATGTAATTTGGCTTAAAAAGCGTTACGAACTTTAGCCTATTCAATTCATAAGAATATAGAAACAAATACAGTTCGAAAAATAATAATTAAATTAACTAATTAATAGTCATTGGCTTGTGGCAAAAATTAAAAAAATAAAAATATACTTAATAGTAACAAACCAAAAAAGTTTGTCTTAAGTAGAACAAAAATAAGCAAATTAACAAACATGTGAATAGTTAGTAAGGAACAAAACGACAATGGTAAGACTGTTGTAATATATATAGAAGATGGTAATATATATAGAAGATGGTATATATATATAGATGGTAACTTGCGTATACATTACGAAACACATTAGCAAATTGAAATGCAATGAATCAAACCAATTCACATATTCCATTTGCAATAAAGTTACGTATATAAGGCAGACATCTACATCAACTGACACCACACACAGTGGACCAAAACACAGAAGAACGCTGATGAGGAAGGTTTAGTGGCCTTCGAAAACGGCTGGCTGTTCCGTTCAACTATGTGTTGTTGTCAGAATATTTACAACTAACTTTGATGTTATTTGTTCATTAATAATTATCACATGTAATTTGGCTTAAAAAGCGTTACGAACTTTAGCCTATTCAATTCATAAGAATAATTAAATTTGCTTAATTAAAAAAAAAAAGATACTCTCATTATTCTTAGACTTTAACAACTTTATTGTTATAACGGCTGTTGGTTTTAATTGTGCAGCCAAGTCCAGCCGACAAAATGTAAATGAGTCAACCATTATTATTTCAACAGAAAGGACACGAAAAAAAAGAAAGAGACAATTATAGTTAACTGTTATGACTTCGTTTATGGTGTTGTTTATTTACGCCTTGATTTGCATGGAAAGGGAAACGATTTAACCGGTTTGTGCATGAAATTCCGCAAGTTACATGATTTGCCTAATTTATACATAAAAATTATTAAGGGAGTGTTATATAGTCATTGCTTTAATGAAAATAAAGAAAACATTTTTTCTACAGGAAATTAAATTTTTCTTAAGGTGATTAAAGTAATTTAAGCAAACAATAAGCAGCCGCCGGCCTTAATTTATTAATTATTCAAAAACTAAATTTTATTGTTTTTAAAATTTTCGTGTTAAATTATGTGAGATGTTTTTTTTTGCAGGTTAACGTACATTTTGTAAGCCATTACGCACATTACCACACCCATTATTGTCTTTCAGTGCCAGTTTGTTTCAATTGTAAACATCGTCCTTTTTACCCTCTACCCTAATCTAAAGGAACTATAGCTTTTATTTTGTTAACAATTAATAACGCTTTAACCATCATGTGGTTGCGATCTAGAAATTTAATTTAGCTAAATTTATTAAATATCACGAAAATTAATCATTTCTTTTACCCTGCCCACACCAGCAGATGCTTACATGAAATAAGAGGTTTTAAATTTTTTGGGAAATTTAAAAATACTTACAAAAAAAAATCACTTTCACAAACATATTAAACAATTAATGCCAAGACAAACATTTACATTTAACATTTAACACATACTGTTCAATTATTTTAGGCCGTAAATAGGCTGCATAATGCACAGGGAAAACAATACCTCACAAAATAGAATAAAATTAATAAAAAATCTCTATGGTTTTTTTCAATAAGGAATCTTATTAATTTCATAGGGAAATCATTTTTGAAAAAATTAAGAAGAAATCTTCTAATTTTTATTAGGTTATCTTATTGATTTTTTCAATAAAGTTTTCTTCTTGTTTTTATTAGGCGACCTCATAAAAAATAAGAAAAACAATTGCCCTTTTTTTTGTACTTATGTATTTCCATCTAAATTCTATACCATATACATATGTATGTATGTATGTAGTATATTGTAGATGTTATTTATCTATACATACATACATACACATTATGTTATATTCTTAACTAACTTACTCACCAAGTATTCAACCAGCAAACTTCTGACTGATAGACAAGCACTTTAACCAATATGCTAACAAGCAGCCTGAATAACCGTTGACATTATTGTGCAAACATTCTTATACAAAAATGAAAAAGTGCGTAAAAAATTTTCTCTATGTCTATTTATAGATATGAAATAACAAGACACTTCATAAAATTAAAAAGATTTCCTTATTAAAAAAAATCAATAAGATGCTTTAAACATAAAAATATAGGAACCTAATAGAATCAAGAAGAAAACCTTATTGAAAAAATTAATAAGGCAACCTAATAAAATCAATAAGAAATCCCTATAGTTTACAATTTATAAGAAAACCTAATAAAATCAAGAAGTTTTTCTCTATGGATTGTATTTTTGGTGCCAAAAGTAACGGAAATTGAGTAAAAAAAGTTGTGAATAATAAGATTTTTTCTTGATTTTATGTGGTTTTCTTCTTGATAAAATTAATAAGATTTACCACAAAAAACAATAAGGAATTTCTATGAAAAAATCTTCGCTTCTTTCTGCTGGGATATCCCTTAGCCTTAAAACGTTTCATAGAGAAAATTTTCTTGATTCTATGAGGCAGTTTTTTCTCTGTGTGCTCTGTATGGCCTGTACTAAATGGACCATAATAAAGTTTTAATAGGTTTTCATTTTTATCATATTAAGTCTTTATGCTTTAAGCAGATTACACAACAGACATTAGTACAAATGTAGTTGACTGCTATCGTCGCCGTGTTGTCAGCTACTTAACTACGAGTATATGGACAATGACAGCAACATAATAAGCACCTGATATTGATGTATTAATACGAACTTCAGTGGTCTCACTTTGAAATAATTCACATTTATTAAAATTAAATTACTTATTTAAAAATGTATTTACATCACGAAAAACTACAAAAACGAATGGATTTACAGAGTTATTCATTTAGTGGTTTCAAAATATCCGGTCTGGCAAGGATGGCAGCTGCTAAATACTGCTTATAGGGGTGTCATGAAATGTGAAATGTTTGTCATTTATGTACATACGTAAAAATAGTTAAAATTTATTACAAAAGTGGCGGCCGCTTCTCGATCATTAAGGGGTGAGTTTGGTCGTCATAATCCACTTACTGTGCAAGTGATTGGCAATATTATAAAATAATTTTAAGACATTGGAAGCGCTACAGATGTAGTCAGGCCTGTGAATAATCGCACTGCCATTACCATCCTTAGAGTGCTACGGACGTACGATAAACGACCTGTTTTGCTTGGCATTGAATATTATGAACTGGACGAAATGTGGTTTCAAAAATAGTTTGCCAAGAGCAACACAACACGATAGATTTTGGCTTGGGAACTTTCCAGAACGCCTTACATCTTATTTTGGCGACATCTGTTGGTAATCAAGATTGTGCGAATTTACGCTGTCATGGTTTTTTTGTGGGGATTCGCTAAGCAACGTATCTAAGCAGAGAAAAAATTATTTAAAATGTTGTTTCAAGGGTAGATTTTGTAAAGACAAACGATTTTTTCGTTTCGATTAGACAGTTAACTGGTTATTCTAATTTTATTTTATGCAAAAAAAATGTTTAGAGCAAAAACAGGCCACGACGTTTTTCTGGTACTTGTTGGCATTTATATGTATACAACAGGATTAATAAAAATTCAGTAAAGTGCGACTTTGACTCGCACACAAAAGCTAGGCACTATACTTATATCGGTCATTTACTCAAAGAACGTCATAACGCAAAAAAATATGTTTGCCAAAACATAATGGAAAAAGATCGAGTTAATAAGATGCAATCTTTTTTTATTGCAAAAACTATCTTATGTGAGATATCATGTATGCATACATTTTTGTATGGCTTCATTTATTACATCTTATTTCTATATATGGAGGATGAAGAGCTTCATAATTAAATTTCCATATACATATGACCTCATATATTATAATAAATTTCATATATTAGTCCATATATCAATTCATATATAAAACATTTGCAATGTATAATCCTATATATTTCCATACATGAATTCATACATATTCATTATTATTAGAGTTTTTCTTTTCCCGGACTTTTTCATTTCCCGGGAAAGCGGGAAAGATTTTTCGGTTTCCCGGGAAATCCCGGGAACTCCCACCCGGTACAAAACAATACAAAATGTTTTTAAATTTAATTTATTTCAACAAAAACAAATTATAATTTATGAGATCGATTAAATAATAACGTTTTATACACACATTAGTCCAAAAATAATACCGTTTCCGTTCTTTATATAATAGTAATACATAGATACCAATATTATTAAAAAGAAATTGTACCAGTATTATTAAAAAAAATAATACAAAATATCCCCCTCATGAAAAAATCATTGTTAAACTTAAAGTTGGTTTAACAAAGGAATTTTTTATGGAAAAACCAGTTTTAACGCATGCTTTAACAATCGTTTTTGCATAAGGGCATATTTCTTTGGAAATAGGACTTTAGTACAGAATAAGCTGTTAATGCTGTTAACTATTTACCAAAGAGAATCTGTAATTATTTGTAATTTTTTTTTATTTCCTTGCTCATTTCTGTATTTTTACTTTTCTGAATTGTTGTAGAATTAAATTTTGAACGTCGAGTTCTGCTTTTTCCAAATAAAGGCATCTAACCCGCAGTTTTTAAATTAATAATTAAGTACGTAATTAGCTAATTTTTATTTAAAATTTAGTTGTAATTAAATACGATTTCATTTTTTCAGTGGTTAATTAAAGTTCTTATTAAATTATGTTGCAAGCACGGCAGCCCTGCAAAATTTCCAAAGAACAGCTGTTTAGCATAAACAAAAAAGTTAGGTTATAAACATGTAGAAAATTAAAATTGCATAAAAATTCGTTTTATGAAATCAAACGAACATCATAATATATTTTTCTATTACTTTATTCCATAATATGTAACTTTGTATTGTATATGTTATATATTTATGAAATTTAAACGAAATTCTTCTTAACCCGACCACATGATGTTTTCAACCCGATCACATGATGCCATGTGTATGTTTACAATAAACACATACACGCATAAAAACATATGGTACGTTCATAAAACTTAAGTAGTATTTAATTACACAAGGTTGGGTATTTAATTATTATTTAATTATGCACTCAAAAACACAATTTCGTATTTAATTAGAACTTAAAAATAATTACAGCTTGATTAGCCAGTCAAAAACTGGGGATAAGTCTCAGAACGCATGCGTGCCAGGTGTAAGCTCGGCCTTAGTTGTTGTAAAGCTTTAGCTATTGCGATATTGCCATCACCTTATTATTGCACCATCGCATTCATAAAGTGAATAATGACACTCATCAAGGAATGTGTACATACAAATTAAGTTGCCATAACAAAATCAAAAAATCCCGGGAATTCCCGCACAAATTTCCCGGGATTTCTTTCCGGGAAAATGTGCGGGATCCCGGGAAATTTTTCCCGGGAAATCCCGTATGAAAAACACTAATTATTATTAAAAATATATGGATCATACATATTTTTTTTAACTGGGTAGTTAGTGTTATGGACACAGTTAGGCGATTTTTCTATTATTTAAACTTTTAAATTTAAACTGAAATTGAGTTAATATCGGGTGTTTTTTTATTGCATGAGAAGTAACGATATCGATAACTATGAATACTATAATGTCAAACTGTGTCAAGATTACTTTTCAGTAAGGTTTTATAAGCTATGCTGAATCATTCAACTGCTTAAGCGTTTGACGGTTGTGAATCTCAAACTGTGTTAACATTTCTGTTTAGTCCCAATTTACATTTGAGACATTTCTTGGCGGACACTTTTTCACTTCCTTTTGTTCTTGCCCAAAGATTTTACATATTGGAAATTAATAGACAGACAGAGATTGTGTAGTTTGTTTACTTCTTCTTCTTCGCGCTTGCTACTAGCACACATACACATACATACCATATGCCTTGATAATACACATCAAGTATCCATACAGCCATTCAAATGAGAAAAATAACACTTCGCTTTCAAGAGTTGAATATTCAAGATATTTGTATGAAATTTTTACACAATATGAAGAACGATATCGCACTTAATCAACAAAAGGGTGTTAAGTCAAAACTTTTAATTTATTTTTAATTTCTCTTTTTGCAAGAAATCAACTAACAACATCAATATGTATCTACTGTAAAAATTTCAACGTATTTTGACCACTCTTTTGTTGATAAAATTTGTTTTACTTTATTCGCAATGTGACTGTTTTTATGATAAAATTGCTCAAATTTTTTCTGATTTGTCACTCTTTTCAAAAGATTAATATTCTTCCTGAATAATTGCAAGGTTTTAAAATAAAAACAATGTAAATAGTATATTTTCAAATGGAATTTGCTTACCGTGATGTATTTGGATTTTTAAATTCTCCTAAAATGTAACCACAAACAGTTTTTCGTCTGTACTGAAAATTTTAAAATTTTGAGTTGGTACCTACTTGTTGATCAAGTGCGATATGAGGATTAATTCTGCATCATGAACTCAAAAATTCCATTTTTTGAGTTATGATATTCTCTGAATAAATGAGCGAACCTTACCTTATATGATCGAAAATCTTATTTGATGTAAAATTTTTTTTAATTTGTTTTTTTGGCGTTTTTTAGGTTTTAGCGTTTTTTTCGTTTTAGCTATTTTTTCAGTTTTTGGCAATTTTTTAATTTTAGCGCTTATTTTCATTTTTTATTGTATTCTTTTTACTTTTGGTGTTTGTTTTCTTGCCTTTAAACGATTTATTTTATTTTTGATCTTATATTTTATTTATTTTATTTTTGATCTTATATTTTATTTAAGCGTTTTTTTATTTCTGTGATTTTCCGTTTCGGAATTATTTTAGTTTTGGGATTTTTTAGACTTAGAGTTTTTGTAAATTTCAAGAATTTGCCTCGTACATGCTGTGGCCTATGTGTATGATAATTTATTTTTTATAAAATATATCGGTATAGTCCACACATTTTTCACATTCTATTTATTTTGAAATTTGTTGTCTAACACGCTATTGGCAACACTGATGTATTAATAAACGCTCAAACTCGCTACAAAGAAAGTTTGCACTGTTGTGTTTGCGCGTTGAATTATTACAGAATATTTAATGCTTTTGTTGTTGCTTACAAACTAATTGAGCCAAATAAGATATTTTCTGGCTTCAAATAATGATAACAAAAGATGATGAAAGGTAGCGAGCAGTCATTTATACAGCATTAGGCTTCATATAAATTTTGCTTTAAAGTATAATTGATTTTTTGTTTGTTTTCAATTGAAATATTACTGCTGAAAGTTTAGCTTTAAGAAATAATTAAAAAAAGTTTTTGTTCTCCATCCATACATTGATTTCGATTAAAATGTTTTACCCTACATTTGTATTTCTATAGATCTTTGTTTAAACTTTCATAAATTTTGATGGCGTAATTAATTTAACTATGCGCGGAAAATACTTTTTTTTAATAGAATTTTTATTTTATTGCTTAATTAATTATATTAAAAATTTTTTTTTCTTTAAGACATTTTCACCATTGAGCCTTTATTACTGATGTGGCTGGCAGCAGCAGTTGTTGCTGTACGTTGCTTCACGAACAGTTTTGTTTTTCTTTTCAAAGAAAATTTCCACAATTTTGGAAGCGTTGCTTTGACGTTAAGCGACTCATGAAGGCTTGCCAAACCTTAATAAGTGCCCTTTTACATTTGAGAAATTGAAAGACAGACAGACGAAGTTTGTAGAAGAGGGAGCGAAGATGCAGAGTGTGTAGTACACGACCTTCTGTACCTGACATTTTTTGTTTTCCTCATTTCAATGGCTGTATGGATACTTGATGTGTATATCAAGGTATATTGTTTGTATGTGTATGTGTGCAAGTAGCAAACGCGAAGAAGAAGAAGTAACAAACTACACAATTTCTGTCTGTCTAGTAATTTCCAATATCTAAAAGCTTTGGGCAAGAACAAAAGAGAATTGAAAAAATGTCCGGCATGAAATGTCTCAAATGTAAATTGGGACTATCTGTTAACACAGTTTGAGATTCACAAACGTCTAACGCTAAAGCAGTTGAATGATTCAGCATAGCTTGTAAAACCTTCCTGAAAAGTAATCTTGACACAGTTTGATACTCTAGTATTCATAGTTATCGATATCGTTACTTCTCATGCAATAAAAAAAAATACCCGATATAAACTCAATTTCAGTTAAAATGAAAAAGTTTAAATAATGGAAAAATCGCCTAACTGTGTTCATAACACTAACTAACTATTAAAATTCCACTACTAATGCTAGAAATAGTGGAAAAAAAGAATTCATGTCATGTAAAGGTCAATTTATAGACACGTGAAGAATAAGTTAAAAACTCGTTAGAAAAAAATTAAATTCTTTTTTTAAGAAAAAACATTTTTTAAATGTCTGACTTCAAAGGTATTCGGTTTTACTTGCGTTGCTTTATTCATTTTTTATAAACGAATTAAAAACCCCACAGAGTCTGTCACACATATAGAATTGAAAATGGAGAAAAAAAAATTTTCTCAGGTTAACTGACAGTGACATTTGATGAAGTCTGTGCGTTTGACTGTCTTCAGAAACATTCCACGTTTATGTAACCCAACTACCAACTACATTTTACACAAACAATTTTTTTGGCTTAGTTGCCATCCAATTATAAAATAATTGAGCTTGTTTTTTTTGCTGAAAGGAAACCTGCACAGGAAAATTTAGTCTTGACCTAAAAGTAAGTCGTGGCACGTTGGCAGTTGAGAACAGTAGTTGTCAAAAACAGTTTTTCCTTGGGGAAGTTAGCAATTTTTTTTTCTGGCAGGCGCTGTTTTAAGCAAAAAATTTGTAAAAAAAAATGAAAAAAGCTTATAAGACTTTAACGAAAACTTCTGTTTTGAAGTGTGTGCGAAGAAATATTAAACAAATTTTTTGCCACTCATTTCTCACTAAGGTATAAGTTTCTATTTTTAGTTTTTAAGAGAATTAAGAAAAGAAAAATTCATATCAAACGAATTGTTTTTAAGTTAAAGTTGCCAAAACTTTAAAAATGTAAAATAATTTTTTTTAATTTAGGGCTTTAATGCCAATAATTATAGTATGGCAAAATTTATAAACATCTGATAATTTATCGAAGGCCGGAAGTTTAAAACGTAAGAAAAATTTATACCTATTAAATTTAATTGAACTTTAGTGAGTTTTAATCAGGAATAATTTCTAAATCATTTTTAGGTTTAATATACTTTATAAGATCGAGAATCTTTGTTAGGCTGCGCTGTGCCAGGAAACACCATGGTGGGTGGAGAATATCCTTAAGCCCGTCCGAAGGCCGGCTGTGCAGAAATGTTTTTGTGTGTGGGTATACTTTAGTATATCATCACGTTTTCCTGCACTGCCGGCATTAGGCCGGGCTTAAATATTTTATGCATCATGGTGTTGCCCGACACGGCGGAGCCTAATATAGATTTTTTGCCTTATAAAGTTTTCTTGCCTTATAAAGTTTTCTTGCCTTATAAAGTTTTCTTGCATGGCCGAAAATCGCCCAAAAAAACTTGTTAAAGAAATGTGATAATTGTTTTACGACTTTGGGCGATTGGGCGATTTTTCATGGAAACATTTTTCATATGAAAATTCGTCCACAATTTCAAAATGCAAAATCATCCATAAAATTAAACATTTTGGCCGATTTTTAATTTTTGGTCAGTTTGGTTTTTCATGGAGCGCCTTAGAATATGGGTGTTACATTTTTAATTTTATAAATATAAAGTTTAATACTTATTCATAATTATCATAAAGTTGTAAAAATGTCAAACAACTTACCTCAAAACTAACAATACCCGTGTGATCCTGGTCCAGTGTGTTAAAAACATAGTGCGCATATAACGTTGGATTGGCTGAATTAAGGAATAGAAACGTTTTGAATTAAATTCATTTTGTATTAAAAGTTTAGATTATTTTTTATTTAAAACAAGAACTTAAATATTTAAATCACATTAAGTTTAATTACACACTAAAAATAGGGTTGTTTTGGTTTATCGGGAATTAAAAGCATCAACACAAAAACTTTTTACAGAAGTGATTATGAAGTCTTAAGATACGGTCGGATTTGGCAAATATTTTAAGCAAAATAAATATAGTATGATAAGCAAATGTTAATATATTTAATTGATTTAGATCAATATAATTTCCAAGAAAAAATTAAAAAACGGAAAAACATGATATGGCAGTTTTTTGTAAGCAAATGTCACGCATTATGTAAGCATGATTTTTCATGGGATCCCCAAAACATGCTTGGCAGTAATGTTACAATCGGATAATATCTGCTTAATTCACAACATATTGTATCGTGTATTTGTGTATCAAATATACTTTCTGACTTTTTTGTATTGTTAACACCCTATGTGTAGAGTGTATTAATGTACATATTTTGTATTTTTAATGGCAAAAGAAGAACAACCTTGAAAAACAATATTTTAAAAACATAAATAAAATAAAAGTGTAATAGTGTATTTAATTGTTATATAAAAATTTCCAACAACAAATTTAACACTATTGTATTTACTATGATAATACAATCGATACAAAGATACAAAAAGTTTTGTGACTTAAGCAGTTGTTTTTCACACTATGCCAAAGAAATATCAGATATTTTTTGCGAAAAAAATATTTATCCTAACTGACCGTACCTATACAAACAAAGCTAGAACATATTTTAAAGCAAGGCTATTCATACTAAAAGCCATATTCATAAAAGTTGTTAAAAAAATTCTACAAAAAGCGTTTTTTAAATTTTTTATAAAACAAAAATTCTTTTATTAATAATGCAGTGGGTGTATTTATGATTTTATTTTGGAACAAACTCATACAATTTTAAAAGAACAGCAACACAGCATGAAGCGTAAACTTTGCACGTTTTCTTAACAAAACATTTTTAACAGCCGATAATTTGAAAGCTGATCTAAAATTATATGAACTCTTATAAACTATATATTGTAAAGATTCTGTTTAAGTATAAAAATCATTTAGTGATAATTTTTAAATGCATTTGCTTACTAGTTATCTTAATTAATTTGTATTATCTTATCAAAATAATTGAGGAGCTTAAAAGCAAAAAGGAAAGTTGTGAGTTATTAAATTTCAAACTTTTTTCCGGTCAATGCATCCAATGATTTGATTGCTGCATCCAACTACTTTTTTTTAGTTTTGGTACTTGTAATCCTCTGCTTTTAAGCCCCTCAATTGGTTTTTCTATTTGCAACTAATTATATTCCAATTTATTAAATTTACTTAGCAAAAGGCTTCAGCAGCTTTTAAATAATATTTAAAAAATAAGAAAATGGAACCAAACATCTATTTCTTAAATATATGTAAATATTTTAATAAATGTATGCAGTTAATATACTTAGCTCTTGTAAATAAGCTTTAAATATTTTACTACTTTCTAAAGCATATTTCTAGGCTGCCAATTTTACCGTATAAATACTGACACACACACACACACACACACACACACACACGCTCACCTGCATCTTTGTAAACATGAATAATTTCTGTATTTCTCATTCTACAAGAAAAATCCGTTTACATTTGTTTAGCAAGTTAACAAGAAAGAAATATGCCTTTTGTTACGTAAAGCTCAAAATGTAACGCAAACTAAGAATATCCCAGCAAATAAATTGTATGTGCATAACACATGAGAATTTTCAACTTTATAAGAAAAAAAAAAAGTCCAATGTTTATATGAACAGCGTATTTTGTGGTAAAATATAATTCTAATTTGGAATTTGTATCCAACATTTCTTAATGAACCTTTTAGAAACCAAAAATATTTTTTATGGATGCGAACTTGATGGCCATTCTTACAATTTAACGCTAGTTAAAGGCAGGACTTTATAGAACACATTTTTTTAAGATAAGTCAATGTTGCTATAAACGAGCGATATGTTTAGTATGTATGTATGTTTGCAGGTAAATATAAGCATGACAAGTCACATTTTTCACATTCCATATCTCAGTGTACTTAAACGTGATTACATTACAATTTCATAACGAGATAGAAAACATACAGAACTAGTAGGAAAAAGTATATATGAAAAAAAAGTTTATAGAAGAGCAAAAACTACAAACAAGACGTTAATTTGGAATTACACTCAGTCATATGTTTGGATTTTGATGCACACTTATAAAAGAAAGTGTATTCTTGATGGCATAATAAAAATGGTATTATTACGAGTTCTATTAAAAAGGAAAAATATTTATGGTATTAATTCTTATAATGTTACCTATAGAACAGCAAAGTGTTGTCTACAACAATGCTTTGCCCGCAGTATTTTGTTAGCATTATATTGGTTTTAATATATGAACTTTAAGATGTAGAAATAAGGATTTATCTCAAATGAATCTAACATAGAGTAGAAGAGATTTACTTGAACTTTATAATGGTCAACAATGTACAAAACAGATGAGGTTTTCACTTTTTAAAAATATCCTATTCATTGAATTTATATTATAAACTTTTTCATGAAATTTACCGCACGAAACGATTTTTATATGCTTAAACACAGAGGAAAAAACCGGGCGAAAAACTCCGAAATTGACACTATGCATTGACAAAAGTGAGTTTAGCACGTTTGTTGTCACTTTGACAAGGGATGTTGTCAAACTTTTATGAACGACTCGTTCACAATTTATCAACTAATGTTCTTGGTTTGACAACGCTTTGTTTCCAATTTGACAAAGAATCGTTCTCATTTTGACAAAGCTTCTTTCTAATTTTGACAACGGATTATTCTCAATTTGACAAGGAATTGTTTTTGATTTTGATGGTGACAAAATTTGTTCTTATTTTAACAACTGGTTGTTCATAATAATGCAATAAATGTTCTTGATGTGATCTTGATCTCGTATTTTTTTACTATTCATTCTCGATTGGGCAACGGAACACTCTTGAATTGTCAACACTCGTTGTCAATAATATTGTCCACCCTTCGATGTGAAAATGACAACGGCTGTGGACAGTTTTAGATCGTTATTTTTTCCTCTGCGTAGGAGTAATAAAGATAAGAGTGACATTATTTATAAAAATTATTAAGGCTTTATAAAGGCTTAATAAGACACATTTTGTAAGCAAATTGGTTTTAAAAAACCTTTATAAGGCCTTAGTTAGTAATTTTATAAGTAAGGCTGTTAAAATATATAAAACATTTTTAAACACTTTTTTTATCCGAATTGATTCTCCACGAATCCTACGGATAAATAATAAATTTAATTATTGTTATTCCATTTGGTGAAGAAACGTTAGTAAAAAGGAGGTTTATAGATTTTACATTGACATGTTGCTTGCTTAGATTTTTCATAAGAAACTCAAAAAAACTTAAAAAAAAATATCAGCAAATAGAGTTTTTCTGGTTTTAAAAATTCCTGATTAATTGAAGTTAACGCGAGATTTCCAAGAGGGCCAAAGGAAGAAGTATAGTATTGTTACATCTGGCGAGCTGGACGAGCAGTTCATGTAAGTCATGAACAAACAGAACTTTGCAGAAGAACAATGAACAATCGTTCATCAAAAATTCGTTGTAATGAACATTCTGCTGATGCCTAATTGTATGCATCGTCATCTCGTTGATGTTCCTGGATCATTTTGACGTCGTCAGCAACAGCAGCCTTATTTTTGGTCGAAGGAGCTCGCATTACCGGCCCGGGACAACTGTAGTGGACACAGTCAATTATATATAGAATATTACTGTTGCAAAGCCTTGTATTTATGAATTTTTTATCTAATTTTTCCTCTTTTTCTATATGTAGATATGAATGTATGTATGCATGTATGTATGTATTTTTTTGCTTGTCCGAAAACTACACAGTTACACTGTATCATACTTGATCACGTTTAAATATTGCTCATACGCACTGGATACATCATTTGTATATTTTATTGCGACTCCAAAAAGTATGCAAATATTTTTGTAGAAATCACTGCGTATGAGTTATTTTTATTGTTAACAGATAAAATGTATGTATATATCGCTCATACGACATTGTCGGCAAAAGTAGATATGTGGAACAATATTCTAGTAAAAATATTTTTTGCCAATAATTGCCGAAAAATAACTAGCTTAATAAAAAAGGGTCGTAAAAAAGCAATCGTCGAAATGGTAACGAATTATGTTGCGCAAAGAATAGCAGCAGTATTAAGCTTATTGCATTACAACACTTGTAAGTTGAAATTATTTGGAAAACAATTACATTTTAATCTATTAATTTATTTTTTATTTATTATTAATTATAATAAGAACATACTTTTATATGGAAATTACCAACAACAAAAATACTATATTGCATAATTATGCGATTAGACAATGCATACAACCTTAGAGCGAGCTTATGAATTGAACAAATTTATTTTAAACCCTTAAAATTTATTTTCTCTACAGATTAAAAATTATAGAAAAATTAGGAATTAGAAAAAAGGTGGAACGTTACATAAATTCACAATTGCTTAATCTTAATTGTTGAATGAATAGCTTAAAGCTACGACTTCAAAAAAATATTTTCAGTACCTTTAAAAATTTCTAAAATACTCTAATATATCGCAAAAATAGTATGAAATGAAATCAAAATAATAGAAGAGCAAAAGTAAAAAAAATCGAATTCATAACTACAAACTAACAGCAGTATCACAAAAAAAATAATTTGAGCCTGAAGCGTACGTTAAAACAAAATTTCCATACAAATTTTGACAAAAGAACACGTGAAAAAAGTAAACTGTTCCATCCTTTGCCCGATAAGGTGGAATATCGGGCAAATTATGGAACAGTTTATTTACATGAAGATTGGCTTTTTTCCATACAAAAGACAGAAGTTTCACGTGAAGAAACGGTTGGCCTTTTATTATCTTATTAACTTATCGCTTTTTTTTTAAATTAATATTTAACTTATTCAGGAAAATATTTATTTAATTTAATTTAATTTTGTTAACCAAAATTACTTTTTATGAATACGGCAGTTCATATTTTTCTGATGGAGTAAACTATTATTTATTTATTACTTATTTAACTTCTTAAACTTTTTGATTCAAAATTGAAATTGATTATAATCATTTTGAGATATTTTTAAAACATAAAGTTAAGAATTTTTTGATTGGCAAGGATAATACTTGCTATATAGAATGTTGAGAATACATGAGAATAATGTGAATTTAATTATTAATATAATTTAAAAAAAACTCTCAAAAGCCAGAAAAGGAAACAAAATCAAGCATACGCCAAAATATAAAATACTTTATGACACATGGCAAGAAACCAAATATTTATAATTTTCTATTTATATATTTGTTTACTTTTAGGATGCTTGAAAGCTACTTATGATAGATATTATACCACTTTTTCACGTAAAAGCTCTTTACTTATAAATAAACATATAGATACAATTTTTTTTTGTTTCCCTAAAGAATTTGATACTTTTTTTCTCTCTAACTTAATATTACGTACCGCAAGGCTTAGAAAACTTAAGGAAATTAGAGCATCCACCATGTACGAGTTTTTTATTTATTTTATTTGCTTTACTTATTACTAACTTAACTGAGGTCACTTTAATATATAATTTTAGTTATACATATGTACATCATACGTAATAATATAACATCTTCTTAACATAAAAGTATTAAAATATATTCAAGTGTAACTCTATGAAATGAATTAAAGCCATTAACTATAAAATTAATATATTAATTTGCTTATGATTTTTTTAGACATTTACAACTGGCAGTAAAAGAGGAAAGAAAACGGAAATAGAAACACAAAATAGATTTGGCAGGCATTAGTGACTAGTGTTCATTGGCAAAATGTTAACAAAACAAGATATACTGTACCGCACGAACCTCCCTGTGGAAAAAATTGGGAATAAATCAGTTTGAAGGTTTCCTCCTTGACCACACCAGTTGGACATTCAGCCTTAAAACCACGATAAATTCGTTTAATTTCATCTTCTGTAAAGCGGGTGGAACGACTTAAAGCACTAAGGGAATCTGGTCGATAGCGGGCTGGTGTTTCAAACTCCTCCAGCTCGGAATCTGCAAAATAAAAATATTAAGATGAAAGTTAATAAAGTTAAAATTATATACAGTGGAATCTCCCTTAACGGACACTTCCTATAGGCGGACACCCCCTTTAGACGGACACTTTTGACAGGTCCCGGCAGCGCTCCATTTAAATGTTTAGTTTTCTCTTGACCGGACAGTCTCCTTGTACGGACACATTTCATTGGTCCCTTCAGTGTCCGCTCAGGAGAGATTCCATTGTATTTTAAAAATTCTATCTTATAAAAAATTGATTTTTTTTTTTTTTTTTTTTTTTTTTTTTTTAAAAAGAGAAGTAACACTCAGGCAATTAATGCCTACTACTATTACTAGGTGTTACCTTCTTTAGGAAAGGGATAGTGAGAGAGAAGACAGGTGGTGAAGGAAGAGATAGAGGAAAGCTTCATTCTTTTACAACTCTGCTTTTTCGCACGTTTTGAATAATGCAGTGTTGCAGCGCCTCTCTGATGTTAAATGAGGCGTATTAATTTTTTGAAGCTGTGTCTTGTAGCTATTTTATTGATTATTTTACTTCGCCCAATGATTTTGCTACACAACGAAGGAGGGCGCTCTGATGTTACATTAGGATTAGTATCTGCTGAAGTCGGTATAGTTCAGTGACCAGTGACTATGCCTTCATCACTTGAACTTTCCTACAACAACTGACACAAAGGGACACTAATGCACATCAGAAAAATGCGTGGTGTTGTTATTTTTTTAATGACTGTCGGATACAGGGATTGAACCCAGGACCTTCGGTTTTGTAGTCAACGTGCTAACTACTTCAGCCAACGCCACCCTCAAGGCTTTATTTTGGTTTTTATGTTTTTGGGAAAAAAATGCTGCCAACAGCTTTTTATCAATAAGCAATCAATATTAATTGGGCTGTGCTGGCCTTACAGGACATATAAATTTTTATTTGATCTCTTTACCAATTGTCTGAAATATATATATATATATATGAATATATAAAATCTTTTGTACATTTCTATTGTCCCGACAACCTTGACCAACTTTAATGCTCGTTAATGTTAATACTCGTACATATGTACATATATTTTATTTTATTTTATTGATTGCAATCATTGGGGATTTTGATTATATTTTTACAATTTTCTTTATTATATTTATTTGATACATATCTTTACCTTAATAGAAAAACTACCTAACTGATTATTTTTTTGAAATCGAGTTTTTTTGTTTATTTCGATAGCAGATCATGTAATGTATCGAAAAATGCAAAAAGCTGATTTAAAAAAAATAATGAGTTAGGGCCTTTCTTCATTAAAGTAACGATAGATACATGCGGGTGTATTGGTAATTTGATGACTTTGCATATTTTGTATTTTTATGTATGTATATTAACTTCTTTTATTTGGGCAATTTGTTTAGGTATTTTTTTTTTTTGCATTTTTTAGGAAATAGCTTAAAGTAAAAACTGCCAACAAAAGCTTTCAATTTCAATGTATCCTTTAGCTAAATAAGGAAAAAAAAAAAAAAACTGCAAACCAATTGTCTCTATTTGCCAAGAAAGAAACTTTAATTTGTAGAATCCTCGAGAGTAGTTATATTTTGAAAGTTGCTTAACGTTAACAGCTTTCAACATATTGTTGTATTGGCCTCGAGGTGATGAGCACCAACAAGTTTTGGAAGGAAACAAGTTTTCTTTGTTTGCAATGAAAAACTTTATAAATTAGAATATTTTATTCAAATTTTATTTAACAAAACAACAACAACAGACAGACAACCGTTGGCAGTTTTCTAAATGAGCTTCCATTAATTTAAAATCTTATAACCGAATGGTTTTCATTTGATTGCATAAAATTATAATAAAAAATCAAGCATAAGTGTGTATGTGCGTGTAAGAGAAAGAAGTTATTTTTTGCAATCTTTTTTACAGGCAAATAAAAATAGCTGCTCATGAGCAAACCCCTAACCTAAACATTCTGACTCCTTTTGAAGTTATTGACTGATTAAGTGATGGTTTAATCGAATTTTTGTTATATTTTAAAATTTCCTTTTAAATGTTAAAATAATATAGAAAATCATTGTAATTGTATTTCCTACCACATTTCGAGCTAACTCTAGTTGGTTTTTGTTAGATTCCTCCTACAAAACGAAATCTACTTTGTCAGTAGATTTGTATGAAATCTACTAAAAATCTAATATTTAAATTTTTTTACTACCTTGTACAACATAATTTATATAAAAGTTGAGTGAATTAGCTATGCTCTAAAAAGTTTTCTATTGCAGGTGTGTGAATGAGCTAAGTCAGTACTCTTTGGATTACAAATTTCAGACAAAAGATTTTGTGTGATACGAAATCTTGAAAAATATAAAAAAACTTGATATAAAGATTTCATATCAAATTCACCAGATTTCGAGACAATGTGAATGCAGCTTAAGTTAATATGAAAAATAAAAAGTAAATAGGTAGAGAATTTTTAAAATTGTTGCTAAACAAATAAGAGTTTTCTCCACTTAACACTTTTAAATTAAAAAACAACATTATGTAACACACATAAATACATATCCTTGGAAGGCTGCAATATTTTCTAATTTAAATAATTAGTTCTTAAGAATTTTGGAAATATTTTTGTGAACTTAAAATAAGCTTACAAAGCGATACGGGCTTTAGCCTGTTCAAGTCATAAATATAAAATAAACGCCTTTTTCGCGAATATCTCGAAAACGCTCTGCAGCCCCAATTTAGTTAAAAAAATATCTTATTTTATATGTTAAATTTTTCTGTTGCATGGTGTAATCACTTAAAATTTTTTTAAAATAAAATTAATAAATTAATTGAGTTAATTCAATATTTGTTTAAAATTTTAATTGTTTGAAAGTTTAATTAAAATGAGATATTTTTTTATAAGGAAGTTATTTCTGTTTAATTAAAATTTTAATTGAGATTTAAACTTTGATTAAAAATCTAATTGATTAAACGATAAATTAAAAATTTATTTGATTCAATTAAACTTTAGTTTGAAAAATTATTTTATTAAAAGTTTAGTTAGAAAGTCAATTAAGCCACTCAGACTTTTGTTTAAAAGTTTAGCGATTAAAAAATTCAATTAAGTCAATTAAAATTATAATTAAAAACTTAATTGATTAAAAGTTTAATTAAACATTTTATTAGTCAATTAAAATTTTACTTGAAAATATAGGCCAACTTTCGACTGTAGTCGAAAGTGCTGATCGAGAAATTTTCATTTGGTATTATCGGCCCTGTTCTGAAAATCACGCTGATTTCATATCACGTGATTTCAAAAGTAAACTATTAATAGCGGATTTGATTGATTTGTATGTTTTTCTTGCTTTTTAAGTTTTTTTCATTTATAATAGAATATTTTCTTCCAACTTCCAAAGATATAAATCGTGAAATTTTTAAAAGCAATGATTTAGCTTTTATTAATTTTTTGAAATCACCGTGATTTGGCATGTCGTGATTTCCAGAACATGCCCGTATGACGGCAATTTGTCAAAAAAAAAATTGATGCTGAGAATTTCACTCGCTGCGACTTTTAAAATTTGTAACACATTTAAGATTTTTATCTTAAGAATCATACAGAGTAATGGAAATTACATTTTTCACCACAAGGGAATCCTTTTCTTACGACCCTATACCAATGTACATAAAATCGACAAAAATAGTTTACAATTTGGTTTTAGGTACCTTAAAATGCTGTCGTGTGAACACATTGTAAAATTATTATCAGATCCTTGTCAGACCTTTTAATATCGACAGATGTGCGAAGTTTATGCATCTGACAATGGCGTCATTGTAAGAAAATTCTTTCTATGGGCAACACTGTACACGCTTGATTTTAAAGAAAAAATATATAATAAAATATATTCAGCCAAAATCATTGCAATTGCTCCTTTATGGTCCATAATAATTTATATTTTCACTTTTTACATTTAACATAGTTTAGTTTACATTTGTACATAGTTTGTAGGAATCAATGCGTATGAGTTATTTTTAATTGGAGACAAATAAATGTATGTATGTATGAATGCTCATACGACATTGTATCGTCAAAAGTACAGTGGAATCTCTCTTGAGCGGACACTGAAGGGACCATTGAAATGTGTTCGTGCAAGGGGACTGTCCGGTCCAGAGGAAACTAAACATTTAAATGGAGCGCTGCCGGGACCTGTCAAGTGTCCGTCCAAAGGGGGTGTCCGCCTATAGGAAGTGTCCGTTAAGGGAGATTCCACTGTATATCTAACAGAGAACAGCAATGAGTAGTGAAAAAGTGAGTAGAATTGAATCATGACTTATAATTTCTTGCACTTTTGAGCACTCATACTTAGCAACATTTATGACGTTGTTGATTTCGACTCTCCTCAACTCAATGCCTATGGACGATGCAAAATAAGTATGATTCACAATGCGAATGTTCGCATACGAACATTAAAGTTCTCATTATGAGATTATGTGTTTCTCTGTTCCTTTTTTTGTTTGTTTTTTATTGCACGAATTGAAAAACAACCCTATTTACTACTATTGTATACTACTTGCAAACTGTTTAATGATTAAACTTTTAAACAAATATGAGCTGAATCAATGTGAGTAGTATAAGTTATTTCCTAAAATTAGAAATCAAACTGAGGTGATTTGTGAGTGTGTGTTTGGTATGACTATGATGTCGACGTCGCATTCATATTTATTTGAACATATATACTTATAAATCAATGTCATCGTGAGTATGCGTAAATCGGATTAGTTGAGTTCAAATGATGTCTAGTCACTTATATTTAAAATTTCATGAGTGCGTATGAATTACGAAGCTACTATTAATTGCCGATCACTGATATCTAACAAATGACTAATGGAAATTTTATACCAGCTATTGCGAAATAGTGACAAAGGCAGGGAAAAAATTAAAAATTTCCAAAGGTAAAGGATAGCGGATGTACACATGTACATGTATCAAGCTTATTGCACTACAACACTTATAAGTTTGGTAAAAGAGGACTCTACACCGTTCACCGTAACAATCTGCCCATCATCATTTTTTTAAGACATATGAACCAATCAATTCGCTGGCTTATAAAGCTTGCCAAATAGCAATTTTCTAAGCATAGCTGGTAAATTATCTAAACTTCAAGTGGGAAAACTTTGCTTTTTTATGAATCCCTTCAACCAAAAATTACCCTCAGCACTGAACAAAATCTTATATGAAAAATTGAAATCAATATCAAATTATGTTTCAGTCCACTAATTCAAAATCGCAAGTTTGATAGAAAATTTTAACAATTTGAAAGCGTTGCTCTCATGTATATGTATCCATGATAAAATTCCACACCAAACAAACAGTAACTATCAGCTGTTAAATCGCTTGTTAAATAAATTAGTGTTGCGATCAAATATGACGTTTTTATTAACAAAACGCAAAGGGTAGTAAATACATGTGCGTTTAGTTTTTTTAGGTTTTTTGCTCCTTCTGTAAAATTATATTTTTATTAGTTACCCCTTTTTGCATTTCAGCTAACGATATATGCATATGTTTTCCATTCTTTTTGCTTTTCAAATGGACAAAAACGTTATGCAACTGGAATTGCAAATAAAATTGTTATTTACAGCCTTTTTCCCCATTTTATGCAAAACCAAACATCAATTGGCAATTTAAATTCATTTATTCCATTTAAGTTTTTCTTTAGAAGAACTAGAAGAAAAACTGCTATAAATTATAGAGTATAAGGCTGAAATATGTCATTAATCAAAAGTTTTTCAATAAAACTTTTATCTGCTAAGTTTTTTTTTTCTTAACATTTAGTTTGTTCTTTTCTTTTAGCACATCATGTTAGGAACTCTACTTGAGTAGTGAAAAGATGATGGTGTTAAATTAAAAACTTTAGAAATTATAGCTATTAAATATAGATTTTTCGTTTGCATGAATACAATTATACAAATACAAAGAATTAATTTCTATATGTTGTAGCGGGAGTAAAAAGAAAATATATATAAAATTTAAGACTGTGGGTCGAAAAAATTTGGAGAGAAAATAAAGTACATACTCGTATCAATGCTCTGTTATACAAAACGATTTTTTTTCAATAATTTTATGGAAGCATTCAAAAAACAAGTTATTCAATAATTGTTCTTTAAAAGTCAGTGATATTTGCGTTTGTTTGATGTGCAAAGAAAGTTAAGGTACAAATTTTGCTAAAACGCCATTAACCATTATTGGTGAAGATGATTTTTCAAAGAAAATTACGGCCAGTGTGCAGCTGTTCGAGGACCCATACTGCAAACAAAATTCGTTATCTATGATCTCTTACCATCAGCTACTGGATCAGTTGAATTTTGTACTGGTGCAGGTGTAAGTCACGATGATAAATTCACTGCAAAAAGTGATTTGGCAAAGTAGACTTAAGAAATAAATAATTCGACAGATGTAGCAACAATCAAACTTAAGATCATTAAAATCGTCCAATAATTCTGGTCCTGATGGAATACCTAGTTGTCTTTTAAGAAATTGTGGTGAAACTCTGTGCCTTCCACAATCTTTAACAAATCCACTTACCAATCGAGTGGAAAAAATCGTTCATAATCGATTTGTTTTAAACAGCAGCAAACTTGAAGTTTCAAACTATAGAGGAATTGCTAAGCTAAATGCCATTCCTAAGCTTTTAGAAACGATTTTAACTGACAGCTTATCACACCAAATTTCTTCACTGTTATCTCCCAGAATCGGCGAAGTAAAATAACCAATAAGTGGCTACTAAACACAGCTTCAAAATTTAATAAGCCTATTTTAAGACCAGATGGCGCTGCAACACTGCATTATCAAACAGCGTACAAAGAGCAGAGTTGTAAAATAATGAAGCTTTCCTCTACCACTTCCTTGACCACCTGTCTTCTCTATCACTATTCCTTCCCTATCACCCTCTCTCACTATCTTCTCTTCAACTAACAGGTGCTACCTGTTAGTTGAAGTATCATTGTATTGTACCCAAGTGAGCTGGACTCTAAATTTCACCCTTCCTTACCAGCAGCCTGCCAATTTAACCTAATCTAACCTGTCTCCCTGTCAACATGGCTTTTGCAAGTCGCGTTCCACAACAATTAACATTGTGGAACTTACTACTATGGTAAATGATGGATTTTTAAAAAGCATGCAAACGGATGTAATCTATAAGGATTTCAGTAAAGCTTTCGACAAAGTTAACCATGACGTTTCTTCTGGTGTTCCGCAGGGAAGTCATCTTGGTCCCACACTGTTTACGTTATTCATAAATGACCTCCCTTCTGTCATTTTGCATTCGAAATTACTTATGTACGAGTATGCAGATGTTGTGAAAATATTCAATAGTTTTAATGATTCCAATCAACAAGTTTTATTACAGTCTGCTTTGACAAACTCTCTGAATGGAGTACAATACATTTAATGAACTTAAATATTAAAAAAATGTAAACATATGACATTTTACAGAATAAACAAATTACATTATTGCGTTAATAGAACAACACTTGAAAAAGTGGAAAGTATTACCGATATGGGCTTTTTGTTAGATCACAGGCTTGATTTCCGTGATCACATTGTGTTAACTGTCAATAAAGCTAATGGTGTTGTTGGTTTCATGAAACGTTGGTCTAAACAATTTTCTGACCTCTATGGGATCCTTACAATTCCATTCATATAAACAGTATTGAATCAGTGCAAGACCAATTTTTAATTCTCTGCTTACGAGGCCTCGGATAGAATTCATATATTCTACTGCCGTATGTTAACAGGCTTGCCCTTATTAAGCTTCCAACACAAAGCCGTCTTGTAATGCTGAGTGTCTCTTTTGTACTTGAATTGATTCGTGATGAAGTTGATTCTGCGCTCCTGCTTGGTAAAATTAGCTTTTGTGCTCCAATTAGGCCCACTTTCAGCTAATCCGTCTGAATTACTACAGATCTGTTTATGGTAACAATGACTCCTTTCGTCGCATTTGTAAACATTTCAATAAATTGTATCATATTATAGATATTTCTGAGAGCAATGATATTAATTAAAAGAAAAATTATTTTGTATTTAAATAGATAATATAATTCAACCTATATTATATCTTTAGGGCCTAATTCATAAAAAATATTTTGATTTTATAAAAGGTTTATTAATCAAATTTCCATAGAAAATTTGTTTCATAAACCTCTTATTAAACAGAAATATTTTTTATGAATAAGGCAGTTAGTCTGTAAGGATTTATAGTCTATAGACCGAAATAAATAAATAAATAAAATAGTATATCCCCTACAAACTTATCAAGTTCAGAAGTAACTTTTGGAAGCTCGAATATAATACCAAATATTTGGCTTTCAGTTGTACTATAGATTGAGTTTGCTTTTATTTTATTTTTTTCACAAAAAATCTATGTAACTTTATTAAATTTTAGTTTGTATTAGTTTAAATATTATCTTCAACGTTGATGTTGATGTAAACATTCTTCCTTCCCATAAAAAAATTAAAATACAATAATTTTTGTATAAATCACAGTCTTACTAAATTGTTGTAAATAGTTTTTATGCCATTAAACACAAATTCTATTTAAATTGCTCTTTCCAAAAGTATATATTAAAATTAACAGCCAAATTACAGGCAACACAATAAAAAAAATAAGACAATAAACTTTAAGCTTTCAATTTTAATTTCCCGCATCTGACCACCATTTCACAGCACAAAAATAAATTTCCACTATATTTTGTAGGGTTGACTAAATTTTGTGATCAACATTTTCGCAATTCATTGCAAAGAGATGGACAAGACTGCTACAAAAAAAAAAGAAGAAAAGAAAATAAAGAAATTTCACTTTTTAGCCACCGTTTACCAAACTGTGTACATTTTTGTTTACAAGAGCACAACAAGGGAAAGACAAGTCAAACCGTCATCATTATACTGCCACCATCACTATCACCTCTAGCATTTCCCACAACACTGCCCCAAACAGCATCCTCATAACAACATCACAGAGCCACTATGTGTGTGGTTATAACAAGGCCGTTAAGTGCCAGTTGAGGCATAAACAAACGGCAGCACCAGATATTTTATTTTCTTTTCTTTCTTATTTTTGTATTTTCCTTTAATGTCTTTAGTTTGAATAGAGTTGTAGTTTTTTTATTCTGTTATTCGTATTTATTTTATTTTGTATTTTTTGCTATTGCTGTAGCTTTGTTTTATCAAAGAGACGAAATGAAATAAACATGAAATGACTGACTGAACGTATGAAATGTATAAAATGTCCTTAAGGTCTTAGAAAACAATGCAATAAACGGCTATAAAACTTAATGTTTCTTTGCTGTTCCTTTTTTTTATTGTTGCTGCAGTTGTGATTAGTTTTCTTATTTTTTGTTTTATTTAAACGAAACAATTTAATGTGTTTATTATTAAAGAAGCCAAATAATTCAAAGGCTTATGAGAAAATAAATATATTTATAAAAATATAAATATACATAAAATTTATGTGTATTTGATAAAGGAATATGGAGGAGGAATTTATCGAGAAATTTATATTTGCTTAAATAAAAAACAAGTTATTTTTAGTCGGCGCTATCGTTTACACAGAAAAAACTACCAATGTAAAATCAACATGGAAAAATTTCGATTAGAAATCATATTAAATTTATAAGAAATAATATGTTGTTTAAGTGTGTTGGTATGTATTTGCTTTGATCATAACTGCAATGCATTGTTGTGCTTACTTGTTGGACTTGTTGTCGTTTGTTGTAATGTTCGTGTTGTGTAAATAGGCGAGAAACTTCGCATTACCAGCAAACACTTCCTGCTGCTGGCTAGTAGACAGTAGAGATCGACCGAAGGCGTTTTTTTTGGCCGAAGCCGAAGCCGAACTTCGGCTAAAATCCTAAACTTCGGCCAAAACCGAAGCCGAAGCCGAATGTTTTAAATTTTAAAAATGATACTTGTTTTATATGAATTAAGAAAAAAGTTTGCTTTTTTGAGATCACTGAAATAGCTGTAATCTCTATTGGATACATAACAAGAAAAATAAAACTATTTTGCAATTTGTAGATTGCTTTTTCATATGATCACTCACAAGAACGTCCAAATAAAAGAAAATAGAAAGCAACAGGGTTGTATTTCAAAATAACCCTTTCAAAACGTTAAACACAGTAAAAACTGTCGGCGAGCAACGACCAAAAATAATGTTATTTTTCAAGCCTGGAATGAAAAATATTCGGCTTCGGCTAATCGGCCGATTTTTGCCGTAGGCCGAATGTTGGCCGATTATCAATTTTTGGCCGAAGGCCGAAGCCGAAGCCGATTAATCGGTCGAATTCTAGTAGACAGTGTACTAGTCTTGTAGTCGGAGGGTCGCCTGCTCGAAGCCCGCCAATAAGCCGAAGTACTCGTAGCTTAGCACTTTATGTTTTTTCTTTATATATAACTTTAATTTCAAATAAATTTTATGTTAAATGACATAAAACTTATTTCATCATAGGATTTATTTAGTATCTAAAAATGTTTGCTGTGGCAATAAGGAAAAGTTCTTAAGTCATATTTGACTATTTTCCAGGAGAGCGCTTCTAAGCATTCAAGTCGATTTTTAGAAATTTATTTCTTGTATAGTTAAATTGAAATTCTGTGTTAACTTTTATTTTTTTAAGCAAATATTGTTCTACACACTGTAAGTAATACATTCAAGTTAAAATATACCAAAGTACACTGAATGAATTTTCTTCATAAATTCTATGAATTTCGAATTAATCCTATGCAAAAATTGATTAAAATTCAACCAACGTCACGTTTCGTTGGATTAATGAAATCAGTTTCGTCAAAACTATTTTAATGAAAACTTTGTCAAATTTACTTAACATTGTCGTAAATGCAATGAAATAACTTCATCGAAACAACGAAATAATTTCATTAAAACAATGAAATAACTTAAATATAAAGGGGTTTCTTAATAATTAGAAATTATTGTTGTCATACATCCAATAAAATATTCTTACGAAACCAGAATACCAACGAAGCAATTCCAATGAACTTCTTTCACAATACCCGTGATATTTTCATTGGATTTATGAGATTATCATTAGATTTGTGAAAAAAAATCTAATGAAATTGTTTCGTTGGATTTATGAAGGAAAATTCTTTCCGTGTATAACCTAAATTAAGTTTTTATTCCAAATGAGAAAACTAAAAAATCACACAAATTAATTGAGATTTTTACTAGGGGTACTTTGAACCATGCAGATTATAAGGGTACCAATAAATCAAAATCAGCTCATCTCGACTTAAGCTGTTTTTTCTGGCTGCAGCCAGAACGTTGACTATCGCGCCATGAGTTAGAGTTCAAATCTTGGCCGAGGAAGCCAATACAATCCTTTTTCCGATGCCTGTGCCAATACCAACAATTGCGTAAATTAAAAAATTAATAAAATAAGATTAATATAAAAAATAACGTGAAATAACTTTGATTCAATATGGCACATCGTACTATTTCAGTATCAAATTTACGTTGTTTTAACTTTAGATAACTTTGATTCAACATTATTCTTTATTTTAATCTAACAGTTCTGAAATGTTAAATCAACATGAAACACAGTCATTTCACAAGGAAAACTTTCAAAAAATCTTTGCCCAAAAATATTAAATTAAAATTTTGTTTTAAAATATTTTAATATAAAATTTTTCTGTGTGTGATGAAATATCCTGGGATGTCTCTGGCACGGTGTCAGTCGTAGAGCCGTTTCGCACCGTTAAAACGAATGTTCTTCAGCTACTGGCATCTGTGTCAGATATCAGACATTAGATATCGGCAAATAGTAAGTGGGTTATAAAGTTTCGCATGACTATATGAACAAAAGTTGACCATTAGATTGGCCGTGAATTTAAAATTTTATCAAATTTATATAAATAAAAGTTTTATGTTTAGTTCAGGGATCTAATTGTCGGTTTCGATAACGTGCTGATTCGATAACTTTTTTCAGTTTAAGCTTATGACATTCACCACGAATAATGTACTAATATGGTTCGATATCGAATGAAATAATCTCAGCCCTATATCGAGAACGACGATTAGACCACAAATGTATGTAAGCTTAAATACCCTTAATGTAAGAGGTTTCTTAGAAGAATAATTTCAAATTTAACCTCTAGAAATTACAATATCGTCTGAGTCAAGAGTCCCACAAAATTCCTGTTCACGGCGCCAATTTTCATACTTTTTTTGCGCAAAGTAGCTTATACTTTTTCATTTCAATTGAAAATTATTATAAAAGCTTATAAATATGTTTAAGAATTCATCGTTTTTATTTAAATATGTAAAGCCAAATTTTTTTGATTACTTTTAAAATATTGTCTCTGCTTTGACATGTTTAACATTCACATCACATTCTATGAAACTAAATGAAGATGTCACAACTGGTATTACATATGTACATACATATCGCTCTTTTATTCAAGCAACGTCATAACTTCAAAGACCTGTTTGCCAGAAAACGACTTTGAAGTTTTCAATTTACATACAACTTAATGGAAGAGGAAGCATTTTTGTTTGCTCTCAAGAGTCGAGTAAACAAACCTGTCGGAGGATGTGTGGTTGACTACAAAAATAGTTAACTTATAGTTAGCTTTTCTTAGACTGACTAAAAGCTGGCTGCAAAGTCATCCAGAACAAACCCAAAATTAATTCTTAAGTTGAGTACGTAATAGAATTAGATGAGAGTAAACAAATTTATTCTCAGCTACTTTAAAACTTATTTATTTATTTTATTTATTTTAGAAGGCAGCTTAGTTGAGTGGTAGCGCGTTGAGTACACAACGTGTGATGTTACATGTTCGAACCCCAGAAAATTTTTTTTAATTTACTGACTACCAAGTGATTTAAAAAGTCAACTTTAAGTTAGCTGAAAGTAAGACAATTGACTGAAAGTGAGACAATTGACTACCGCCTAGGACATCGCAATGTTAAAATAGTCAGTTGAATACATTGGAAAGTAATCCAAGTGTCAGTCAGTACTAGTTGCGAAATAGTTAGCTTAAAGTTAGTTTAAAGTTAGCCAAATTTTCGATAGGGAAGATATTCGTATAAGCTTTTTACACAATATAAAAAACGATATGACGACTAATTCTTCAACTCCAGCTCAAAAAATAAAATTTTGGAGTTATGACATTGTTTGAGTAAATGAGCGATATGTATATAAATTCATAAAATTCAATAAAGCTGAAAAAAGTATAAAGCATGAAAACAAAAGCACTTGTACACAATTCACAACAATATGTATCGTGTGTTTATGTATCAAATACACTTAATTGTGAGCACTATGGGAATAATTCATAAAAAATATTTTGGTTTTATAAAAGGTTTATTAATCAAATTTCGATAGAAAATTTATTTTATTAAGATTTTATAAAACAGAAATATTTTTTAAAAGGCAGTATGTGTGTAGTGTATTAATGTATTTTGTATTTTTAATGACAAAAGAAGAACAAACCTCTCTCTAAATACGACATTTTAAAAACATATGAAATAAAAGTGTAATAGTGTATTTTATATGAAAATTGCCAATAACAAATTTTACGTTATTGTATTTAATATGATAATACAATCGATACAAAGATACAAGAGGTTTTGTGAATTAAGCAACTGTTTTTTATCGATTCTTAACGCGGATTTATTGGATGATTGATACGGAACCCCAACGTTTGGAAACCATTTGCTCTAAGTTACTGCCGACCCTAACCAAAGCTAACTATAAATGACTTCAAACACTAAAAAATTTTCAATGACAGTTTTTTTTTGGTATCTACAACATACTCAATATTTTGCAACTATATATTGCCATTGTTTGAATTGAATCTGGGGCTAACAAGAAATCCGAAAAGTGAGTATGAAAATAACCAAAATTTTTTCTTGAATTGCAGTTGATTACAAATACAACTCATACATACCATAAAAAAACTAAATAAAATATTCTTTCAACAAAAATTTATTCACTAGAATCATAATTCATTTTTAAGAAAAAAAAAAAACGTTTAGGAATAAATGCCAAAGCGATTCTTAAAAAAATTACCAAGCCCATGTATGAAGCATCAAGGAAGAAATAAATAATAAAAAAAAAAAATCAAATAACAAACCCCACTTTTACCACCCGAGTTCACTTAAAGTGCCCTAAACAATTTGAACATTAAATTCTTTGGTTTGGCTATTGCCAACGTTTCTTTTGTCTTCTAAATGCACTAACAACTTTACAACAATAACAAAAATATCTATTTGCACCTTGAGGTGATGGTAAGCAAAGCAGCTGCAGCTGTAGTTGCTGTTGCTATTGCTGTCGCTGCCATAAATTGCTGTAGCAAAATTTTCTTTTATGAGTGCACATCTGTGGATTGAAGGCGTTGAAAGGATGAGCTCATGTGCATAAAATATGTTTTTTTTCTTTCCCTCCCTCCTACTTACATATTTCTGGTTACTATTAAAAAAAAAACTGATGTTTTAATTAGTGTTTTATTTTTGGGAATTGCTACAATTTAAGTTTAACGTTTATTAACGCACTAATAATCCCAAATTATTATTTTACTTAATTAGTAAAATAACTTTTTTATTAAAAATACATTTACATTGATTATTGAGGGATGTTTTATTTGCATGTGGTTTGAAGAAGATAGAAAAAAGTTCCAGCTCAAGCATAAATTGCTGGATATTTGTGTAAAATTAAAATAGAATAAACAAATATTTAGCGCAGAAAGAAATGTATGAATATTTTATTTAAATTACTTTCATGTTGCAAAACAATTATGCACTTGTACTTGGGTTGCATTTAGTTCCAATAAAAGTTAACTTTTTTGTTAACAGTCTCTTTTTTTAAACCAAATATTAATTAAATGAAAATGATTTTATGTAAATGCTTGAAAGTTTATTTGTGTTGTGCAAAAATAAGAATTGTTTAATTTATGAATTTTGCTTCTTTGTTTTTGGTTAAGTAATGTCTATATGCATTTCATTACTGCTTCACAGAAATCGCTTAAACCAAAAGATTTTGAATTTAACTCGTCTGCAGGTGGAAAAGTATTGGCTTTCCTTGGATACCTTAATTTCTTTTCAGTCCACAACTTTGAATCTTCCCTTGTCAGAGATGGGAATAGCAGTCTAAAAACTCGGATTTATTGCGGTAAAAAATGGCCAAATACGAAAACATTTTCACGACACTTCTTTTGTTCTAGTGAAAGCACACAGCTTTCACACCTTAAATTTTTCGATCAATATGCAATTATAGAAATTTTCGAGATGCTAATCAGCTCAGCTAGCACCTTTACCTTTAGCCTACGATCGTCCAATAGCACTTTAAGGATTTTCTTAAACGTTGCTGGCGTGAACACTTCAATTAGTCTTCAATCTGCCTCCACATACTTTATAGTCGTAAATGAAGGAGCAGACTCCGTCAGAGAAGAATCTAGCTCAGTTTTTTGGTTGGATTGAGTGAGACCTTTCAAATTAAAGTATTAAGTTATACAACAATGAAATTTATTCGTCATTGAATGTGCGTCATTGTGCTAAATAGAAATAAACTTTATATCTTTTGACCGCAGTCCATTAGTTTTACTTTTGTGTTTAAAAGCTTTAATTGTTTTTCCAAAAATAAAGGTATTTTATGCCTATTTTATCTTTGTTACATATGAAATAACCAAGCATTAGGTAATTCCATTGCGCCGGGTGTGACCATCATACACACATTTTTTATTATAATTAAAAAATCTAAAATTTATTATTTCAAAAATGGTAAAGCTAGCAATGATGTTAATCTTAAAGATATTTAACCATAGGCACAAACTTAAACAACATGATTTCTAATCAGCCATAAAAAGGCTGTGACGGGTGTGACCTTATAAATAACAGTTTTTACAGACTTATTACTTTTGAAATGTTTTCTGTAAAATTGTCCATATAACGCACACAATAATTTGTTGGGTGCAGCAAATTGTTCAAAACTGATTTCGTTTCTGTGGCAAAAAGAAAAAAGTGCTTAAGTCGAGATAAGCTAATTTTTGAGTTATTGTTGCCTCCATAAACATTCGAAAGCAAAATCTCAAATAATTTGTGCAATTTCCCAAGGAGTTATAGCAAAATGACTTGCGGCTGAACTTTTTTAGACTACTAATATTATTTGGAATAATAATCAATCACGAAGAATTTCTCTATGAAACGTTTTTAAGCTGAGGGGTATCCCAGCAGAAAGAAGCGACGATTTCTTCATAGAGATTCCTTATTGTTTTTATGTGGTAAATCTTATTAATTTTATTAAGAAGAAAACCACATAAAATCAAGAAGAAATCTGATTATTCACAACTTTTTTTACTCAATTTCCCTTATTTTTGGCACCGAAAAAACAATCCATAGAGAAAATCTTTTTGATTCTATTAGGTTTTCTTATAAATTTTAAACTATATGGATTTCTTATTGATTTTATTAGGTTACCTTATTGATTTTTTTTAAAAAGGGTTTCTTGTTGATTTTATTAGGTTCCTATATGATTATGTGTAAAGCATCTTATTGATTTTTTTAATAAGAAAATCTTCTTGATTTGATGAGGTGTCTTGTTATTTCATATCTATAAATAGAAATAGAGACAATTTTTTTCATGGTCTTTTTCATTTTTGTATAAGAATGTTTGCACAATAATTTCAACGTTATTCAGGCTGCTTGATAGCATATTGGTTAGAGTGCTTATCTATCAGTCAGAAGTTTGCTCGTTGAATACTTGGTGAGTAAGTTAGTTAAGAATATAACATAATGTGTATGTATGTATGTATGTATAAATAAATAACACCTACAATATACTACATACATACATACATACATACATATGTATATGGTACAGAATTTAAATGAAAATACATAAGTACAGAGAATAAAGACGCAATTTTTTTATTTTTTATGAGGTCGCCTAATAAAAACAAGAATAATAAATCAATAAGATAACATAATAAAGACTAGAAGATTTCTTCTTGATTTTTTCAAAAAGGTTTTCCTTTATTGAAAAAAAAAACCATAAAGATTTCTTATTAATTTTGTTCTATTTTATGAGGTATTTAGTAGGCACTGTTTTCTCTGTGTAGCTTAACTTAGGTTATACTTTGGTTTATTTCAACTTGAGGGTATTTTTTACAGTGTGTAGAGCGACTTCTTAAAAAAATAAAGCTTAACAAAAAATTTCCCTATTTAATAATAAAAGAAATAAATTTCTGAAAATCGACTTCAACGCTGAAAAGTGCTCTCCTGCAAAGCAGTCATATATGACTTAAGCACTTTTTATTTTTTGCCATTCATTTCATATCTGGTGAATGAAAAAAAAATAAAAGTTTTCTTAAAAAAAAAATTTTCGTCAATGTGATGGGTGTGACCTGGTATGAAATCTATAAAAGTATGAAAAATTTTAAATTTTTATTGTCAATATAAAAGCAAACTAATAGGAAAATGATTTTATAACAATTATTATTTGCTTTTCATACTATCAAGTAAGGCTACGTCTAACTTCAACAACTGCTTAAGACTACCAATCTAAACGTTAAGAATTTGAATTTCAGGTTTTTTCGTTTTCTTTAACGATCATTTTTATTTCCATCATACTTTTCGTAGCATTTTTTCTTTTCCTATCGATTTCTCTCTTTTATGAGAAATTCAGTTCCTTCTTTGTGTATGTTATCTCTTTTTTTGACAACCATTGAAATGGATTTCAGCGTTGTTGTGACGGGTGTGACCAAGTATTGCATAAAACTATTTTCTCGAATGTTAAAACGGAGCTTTAAAACATTCTATTATATTATAAATTGCGGTTATTTTTTTTTTTTTTTGGAAAGTATAATTATTGTTAAGTGCAGTAAAACTTTTATTAAACTTTAATCAGGAATAATTTCTTAATCGGGTGATGATGTAGGGCGTTACTGCACAGAAAATGCCGGTATTTACCTCGCTAAAAGGTCTAGTTTAATTTGTCTTCTCTCTTTTTTAGAAAATCACATTGCGAATAATTAATAAAAATATAACATTTTATAAAGAATTAAGCCATATTTAACTTAAGCCCGATAAGAAAATTATTCAATTTTATCAAACTTTTCCAATTTTTCCTATGATGGGTGTTAAGAATCATTCCTAGGAAGTTCATATGTTCCAAAAAGTTGTTTTCTGAGATCTGAGATACATTTTTGTAGTTGATTGTTTCCTTGAATTTTAAACGGTTTGCTACCTTTGGACCTGAACAGGGGAAAAAAGGTAAAAAAAGTCGAATTTTCTTAAATTTTTTTTGGCGATTTTGATTTTAAAGATGAAGTTCTTTTTTGATTTTATATGTGTACAATTTTTGTTCTTTTTGACAAGAGCTAAAACTTTGCCTAAGAGAGTAAATCAAAATTCAGAATGCTTTGCAAGATATAAGCCTGAGAAAATACAAAAATTACACCGAGGCCCCAAATCTTTGGGGGCCCATAAAAAAAGTGCATAATTTGGCCAAAACTGGGAGACACGGGTCTTTTTTTTTGGTCTTTTATCAAGTAGTGGTAACAGTACATGGTTATATTTCCATGAAAATTACACACAAAGCTGTTAGAAGCGGTAAAAGTGTTTTACGCGATAATATATCATAACTGGTGTTCTTTATAACTAAACTCCATTGTGCATATAAAAATTAAAAATTTTTTAATTACTTTAAAATCCGTTGGGTGCACAATGTTGCACATATTTGATTTTAAAAATAAACTTAAGATTAACAGCTTGAATTGCAAACAACATGTGCTCATACAATTTAATTGCCTTAGAGATTTATAACAGTTTATGCAGGATTTGCTATTTCACACGTTCATCCACACATACAGACACACACACACACATACGCAGACGCACTCAAAAACGTACAATATATACACAATTCACAGAAAAGATAAATGCAAATAAAAGTTTTATTTTTAAAAGTGGCTCAACAAACACATTTGCTTAATGCTGCAGCCTTAAAACGCACACATACGCACAAGCACAAGCACAAGCACAAGCACAAGCAACAATTTAAATAATGCACATAAATAAGTAAAAAACATAAATAAAAATAAAAAAAAAGATTAACAAAAAAATAAACTTTTTTTAACGTTTATAAATCTAACGAATAGACTTGCATTTAAATTAAAAAATAAAAATTTATCTCCGTATATTTCTAGCATGACACTAGTTTCCAGTAAACGTTTATACTGAAGAGCTGTCATGCATGTGCTTAATACACATTTTCATGTTAAAATTTGTATATTCTCAGCAGCTTTGAAGCAATTTTGTATAATGAAAAAAAAAAACCTGAATACACAGAGGAACTAACTAACAATAAGTATTTCCTTTGAACTTTCAACAATGTAAGGGGTGAGTGGGTGGGGGTGGGGGTGGGGTGGGGTGAGCGAGGTGGTGTCAATTTTCCATTTTTGACACTAAAAAGTGATTTAAAATTTTTTATATTTATTCATTTTACGCTTACTGCAGTTGTTTAACAAATTGTTTCAGTTGCTGTTATTTCTTTCACTCGTGCATTGATTGCAATTGTATTTTACGTTAAAAATTTTATTAAAAATCATGCTCACGTCATCGAGTACCATGTGTACGTGTTGGTTGGTCGGTTGATCGGTGCCTTAAAAAGGGTGCTTGTTTTTTGCGTGGCAATTGATTATTTTCTTAGTGGCTTGCCTTTGTAAACATGGCAGTGATGGGCAATGAATCGTTTTTTTCGCTATTCCTACTGACTCATGCAATTTTAAATATAAGTGAGTAGACAGACATCATTTAAATTCAACTACTCTGATTTGCGCATACTCACGATGACATTGGTTGAAATAAATATGAATGTGACGTCGACATCATTGGTTGGTTGGTTTACGTGGCTGCCCGCTACACGTAGGTATTCAAGTAGAATCTAAATGATTCCTTTTTGAAAGGACCACTACACTCATCGGTGTCAACCTATGTAGAACCGTATCTAAGTATACTGATACGGTGATAGCTACTAGATCCAAATCACATCATACCACGACATCATAGCCATACCACACTCACGCTCACAAATCACCTCAGTTTGATTTATAATTTCAGGAAAATTCGTATACTACTCACATTGATTCAGCTCACTGTCATTAAACAGTTTGCAAGTTATATACAATAGTAATAAATAGGGTTGTTTTTCTGTTTGTGCAAAAAAAAACAAAAAAAAAAAGCAACAGAGAAACACACAATCTCATAATGAGAACTTTAATGTTCTCATGCGAAGTTCGCAATGTGAATCATACATCCGTAGTAATTAAGTTAGGGAGAGTCGAAATCAACAACGTCATAAATGTTGCTAAGTATGAGTTCAAACTTTCAGTGAATATGTTTCATAGACAACATAGCAATAAGTATGAGTGCGCATTATTGACCTGCACAATACTATTTATAAGACCTTTCAAGACATGCGACATTTTTCAAATGCTTTACTACAGCGAAATATTCTAAAATAAACGCTAAACAACACTGTTGGCATTATTTTTTTTTTTAGTTCTTTGTCTTCCCAACAGTGTTTTTAGCGTTTGTTTTAGAATATTTCGCTGTAGTAAAGCGTTTAAAAAATTTCGCATGTCTTGAAAGGTCTTATAAATAGTCTTGTGCAGGACTTTAGTGCGCATAAGTACTTTCGAGTGAATATTTTTCATAGAAAACATAGCAATAAGTATGAGTGCGCATAACTACAAGAAACTATAAGTCATGATTCAATTCTATTCACTTTTTCACTACATGGGCTTATGCCAGATAAAATCAATTGGAAAAGACTTATATTATTCTTTATTAAATTCTATAGTTTTTTCTGAGTTCTAAATTAGGCACAGGCATCTTAATTTTTTATTGTTGTTGTTTTTCTAGGTATTTTACAACTTTTTTCCCTCTACTCAGAATTAAGCTTATTTTAATAAGCAAATAGGTACTTGAAATACTTTTTGAGTTAACAGCTGGAGTTCACAGCGAAGAATCAGCCACACCATACTGATAGACACCACATGATCTTGTGATTCTATAGTATTCTACTCTTACAGAAAATATAAAAGCAGTGTCAAAGCTCACTGTTCTTATAGAAAAAATTATCAACTGTGCACACTGTTCTTAGAGAAAAAATGTTCGACGTTGCGACAGCACCATGGGCCAAACTCACTTTGTCGACAACGTTCGATTTGTCGCACACTTACATTCAGAACAAAAACAAATTTTAAAATTTTGTTGTTTTTTACAATGTAAGTGTGCGACAAGTCGAACGTTGTCGATATCGTGGATCAGCCCGAATGTTTTTTTTTTACAAAAAGAACAGTAGACGCCATGACAGCTTAACGTTCTGATAGAAAATATGATAGAGTGTGATGCAGGGTATTATTCTTATATAAAACTTGGTTGACTATGTAACAGAATACTATTTTGTGTTGCAGTGTATTTCCTTAACCTTCCTATACCCGCGCTAATTTTTATAGCACATGTACCCGCGCACGGTCTCACAGACCAAAAGTTTGTACGAGATGAAATACTAGTTTTTTGAAACAAAACTAAAAAACAAAAGATTCTTTTTTAATCTCAATGATATAAGAAAAAAATAAAATCACGCATTAAATATGTATTAACTTATTTTATTGATTTGAACAAATAAGCCATCAAAATCGATAGTTTTAAAAAAATCGTTTTGTCGGTCTCACAGACCAACGCGCGGGTATAGGAAGGTTAATGAAAAAGTACAGCAGACTATTTTTAAAAATAATGCTGATGGCGTGACAGCACATTCGTTGACTGCATGACACTCAACTTTTTGAAAAACGCTCACACATTTTCTCTCACGCAACTATGACTATAGCGGATTCCAACATACAAGATCATCTTTACTTCGTTTATATGAAATACTAAAATACGCTACAATTATAAATAAAAACGCACTTGCCCATCATGACTCTCTATCATAATTATAGTCAGAGTATGCCTATACACAGATTATGGATATTTAATCGCACAAAAAATATACTTATGATACTCGGGACATTTATTCATCATTCGGCATTGCGTACATATATTTGTATACATAAACGGAATGAAAAATGTGTGTGTGTTGTGTGTGTATGGTTCTTTGAGAATATGCCTCATGAGTATCAATAAAATAGCCCTGTATATACGCATGTCTAGCTGATTAATTGCCGGAGTATTTTTTTTGCTGCGTACTTTTACAAATTTGTATAAACATAGTTGTTGAATGTTTATAGTTGCACCTATTCGGTTAAAAATTAATGCGATTTTTTTGCATATGAGCGCGTTTTTTTTTCAGCTGTACGCATTCATGGTTGTTTGATGGCCAATACTCAAAGAGTACTTAAAACGCTACTTTTGACATTCTATGATATAAATTTTGGAAATTTAACAACCGTAAATGTAAAAAATATTCACATGTACTCGTATGTACTATTGTTTTAGGAAAAAACAAAATAAAAACAAAATAAAAAAAATGTTCTAAACATTGAAAAAATATTGTTAGAAATAACCAAAAACGGCAGCTCTGGTTATATTATACTCTTGCATTTCTTGTGGCAATTTTTTATTTTTAATGCAATAAAATTAAAAACTAAAAAGTCAATTTATGTCTGTAACTGAACTTGTAGCCATACATAAATATCTTTGAATGTATATTAATAAGTATTTTAAAGTCATGCAATTTTTACGCATATTTGGAAACAGCTCTTGTTCTCAAGTTGTTATATATACCGGGGGCGTACTGTATAGTAAAGCAGGCCACCTTGAGTATTAGATATCGCTCCTTTATTACAACATATATGTACCTAATTTACATTAAGCATTTTTTTCATGAAATTAGTTGCATGAAAATTTTTCATTAGTCAATAGGAGGCCTGGAGAAGCAGTTTATAGCAAAAAAATTGCCAAAAATGCATCGGAGATTCATTCTATGTCCTTTTTTATATGAAATTTCATGAAAAAATGCTTAATGTAAAAACTGTATTTTTGGAGTTAAGAATGCAGATAAAATATTTATATTATATTTAATCTTGTGCAGAAATTTAATATAAAATGCCTTTCCATGCATCTCTTTAGAAACAAGAAAATATTTTTATATCTTGATTGAATTGTATGTGAACTGAAAACCTAAAATTTATTTTCTGCAAAAGTTTATTTTTTGAAATATGCCTCTGTGGCAATAAAGGAGCGTTACAAATGAAAAATATAACTCTACTTAAAAATTTCACTGAAGGCGCCTTTATGCTAAACTTTTTGTTATAAAAGCTCAAAATGTTTCAAGAAAAAATTTAACGTCTATATAATTATTTTAATTGCCAGAACAGTGCAAATAATACAAAACTGTGCGTGTTAAATTTGTATTAATATCAAAGAACTGTTTAAAAAGATTACCCTATACTTTACGTTATTTTTTTTTTACTATTATTTGCATTTATTCATTATTTTGTTTCAATCACATTTTTTACTGGAATCAATTTGAATGGGTTTATTTTTGTTATGACAGTTGACGTTACAAAAGTTATTCAAAAAGTTTATATAAAGTTTTTAATGGGAAAACTGCAGCTGGAGTTTAATTTCATAACCCATTACAAATATATGTATATAAACATTTTGTTTTTGTTCGAAATGGGAATTTAAAACGATTTTATATATACATATAAATGTATGAGTTTACACCAGCACATACTTTATTTTACTCTTGTATGTATTTTGTTTTACAAGTATTTTAATTAACAGTTGCTTAAATAAAATTTTTCATAAACATTTGCGTGGAATCAAAGCACACACAGGGAAAAAATACCAATGTAGAATCAACATCAATTTTTATTGGAAATCATATTGAATTTGTGAGATATAATCACTCTTATCGTGAAAAGCAACTGGAATTTTTGTTGCCTTAAAATTTTCATTCCTCTCAAAGGGAAAATGCCATCGTGAATCTCCCCTGAATTTGTAAAGCTTAAAAATTTATTGAAAATCAAACTTAAGTTGAATAATAAGAAATACACAAAGTTTAGTTTCCACATTAAATTTTTTTATTTTTAAAAATGTGTTTTTAAATATTCTAGGTCCAGTGGACAAAAATTCTTTAGTAAATTTAATGGCTTTTTGTAACAAGACAAAGAGATTCATACTCCATGAGAAAGGTATTTGCAGCAAGTTATTGTTAACTAAACTTTATTTACTAATCTTGTTATAAAAATAAATATGTAACAACTATTTTATTAAGCTTGAGGTCTTTTTATAAATTTTTTTTCTTTAGGTAATTTTCTTTTAAATAATAAGCGAACACATGTCTAGTGAAAAATTATTCACGATTGCAATTTGATGAAAAGGGGAAATATTTCGAGGGAAACTAATTTTCACTGTAGGGGTGAATATGTTGTTTAAGTGTGTTGGTGTTTATTTGCTTTGTTCATAGCTACAGTGGGCTGTTGTGATCAGTTGTGTGACTTGTTCTTGTAGTTGAGTTCTAGCTCAAATCTTGGCTGGTGAAGACTACTAAACAATACAACATACAGTTTTCCTGATACTTGTGCCAATACACAATTAAAGTTAAAGTAAGTTAAATAATTAATAATATAAGGCGACACTACATTTAATTAAATCTATGTTGTTTTAACTTGATTCATCATTCTTCCTTCTTGTTAATAAATCAAGTTCATGTTGTGTTAACTCGAAATAACCTTGATGACAAGCTTCTTTCCTTTTGATTTAACAGTCATTCAATGTTAAATCAACATGCAATAAAGTTATTTCAAAAGGATAAATTTTCCTTGAAGATTAATGTTGAATTAAAATGAAACATATATAAAGCAAAATCATTGCCGAAAAAAATATTTAATTAACCAGAGCTGTTAAATTTCGATTACGATTAGTTATCAATTAGATTACATTTTAAAAAGAATCGTAATGATTATATAATTGCCTTTAAAAGAATTGCTGATAAATAATTGATTACGATTACTAATAATGGAAAAGTAATCTGAATTACTTAAAATTACTAAAAATAATCAAAAAGAATCAAAAGTAGTCAAAAAATAATCCGATTACTTCTAAGGATTACTTTTGATTCTTTTTGATTATTTATTAAGGATCAAAAGTAATCTTTGAATGTAGTCGGATTACTTTTTGTTTACTTTTGGTTCTTTTTGATTATTTTAAGTAATTTTAAGTAATTTAGATTACTTTTCCATTATTAGTAATCGTAATCACGATTACTAAGTACGAAACTGAATATAATCGTAATTTAATCATTACTTCACCTTTAAAAAAAAGTAATCAAATTAGTAATCATTACGATTAGTAATCATTACTTAACAGCTATGGAATTAACCTTGTTTTGATAGCTTTTAATATGAATATTTTCTGTGTAAAGGACAGTATGAGCACCTCTGTAATTCGCTACAGGCAGTAATATCAATTTTTAGAAAAAAGCTGGCTCTGTTACTGGCTACGCAAACAGTTTATTGTAGGCAAACAGTTTATAATTTATAACTAACATTGTGAAATATGTTTCGAAAAGCTCTAATCTATATAAGCTTCTGGCAGCATATTTAGTAGAATGTGGCGTGATATTATAGAAGTGTTCATTAACGAAAATATTTCTCATTTTATTATATGAAATGAAATGTTCCTAATATTATTTGAGCTCTGATAGACTTATTCGTGTGTTAACTGCGTTAAAGAATTAACACACACTACCAGCTGCACATAACACCAATTATAAAATATTTTCATCTTAACAAAATCATTACTGCATAGTCAAAATAAAAACTTAATCAAAATCTTATTTTTAAATTAGTCTAAAATGTTATACATTTTTATTTCATTACACTAAAATTTAAAGAATCATATATCTCTTATTCATTCAATTATGTCAAATAATTTCTTTATTATAATTTTTATTTTTCCAAAACATTCGCGCAAACGCTCCATTAAGCAATTTATATTAAAAATGCATTACATTACAATAATTGTTAAAATAAAATACCAAAATGCCAAAATGTTTTTGCTTTTCCTGGCATTTTAGTATTTTCTCTTTTAGAGCAACTTTACGATGGACTATAAAAAATAGTTAATGTGCATTCTACTCGTATAATATATTCTTTTTATATTATTAAGCATTAATACACATTCTCGTTTGTCTTATAGAAACTTTTAATTACGCCTCAAGCGCTATTTGAAAGTTGCATGCCATAAAGTATGCAATAAAAATATTTCCTATAAAACATCCACACACACACACATAGAGAGAGAGAGAGAGAGAGAAAAGAAAAGGAAATGAAAGGAAATTAGTGTGTTGTTGTTATTATGTTAATGCACAAATTGAAAGAAATTTTGCTAATTTTCGGCTCTTTGGTGTGTGCGTGTGTATGTGTGCGATTGCCATAAGGAATTTTAATTTCAACAGTTTTTAAATATCATTAAAAAAAATAATGTCTGTATTGTATGTGCATTTGCTGTTTTTTGTTTGTTAAGAGGAAAATGCCATATGTTAAGTTTTTATGCTGCAGTAAAGTTGAGTGAGAACAATAAAAAAGTTTGTTTGTTGCTCTACGAGTATAATGAGTTATATTAAAATATATGTTGATATACAAATTCTATGATAAGTATGCATGTACAAATCACTCCTTTAGTGCAACAGAGGCATAACTCAAGAAAGAAGTTTTGCAGGAAACAAGTTTAAGGGTTTCTGTTTACAAATAACTTAAGGAGAACAAAGTACTATGAGAAATTTTTTAATTGATATAATTTTGTAATATCAATTAAATTTTGCAACTGTAAACAAATTGATAATATCAATTAACTTTGTTCACTTGAACTACTTGAAGCAATTAAAAATTTAATTGAAATTATTAATTGAAGAACAATTTTTTCTGTGCATAAATATATTTAAATTTCTCTAGAGTTGTGTGTACTAGATTTTTATGCGAAATTTTCAAACAAAATTTTAACTTCAAAAAACTCCCCTCTTTTGAGATGTGTCTATGTTGCTATAAAGAAGAGATATAATATTATGTTGATTTTCTTATTTCGAATGTTTGATTTAATGAATTAAATGTAAATTTTGTTAAAAGAAAATTAGCTTTTCCCTAAAAATAAAATACATCAAGTGCTTAAGATCTTTTTCAAAGCATAATAATAAAAAAAATAATTGATGTAATAAAACGATTTGTGAAAGACATCTATTATGTTGTGCCAATTTTATATTCTTTGAGAGGGATTATATTTTTATATCATATTATTTTATGAAAAACTGCAAGTCTATCAAATGTTATAAAATGTCTCATGCATATATAAAAGCTTGTTTTATTGTCTTTATAACAAAATGAAATGTCTTACAAAAATATTTTAAGCTTAATTTTTAAAATATATAGATGGATGAGATTAAGATGGCGAAAAATAAACACGAAAATAAGCTTAAAAGCATTATAAAATAAAAAAAAATTCTACACACAGAAAAAAGTACCAATGTAAAATTAACATGCAAAAAGTTTGATTCAACTTCATTCAAATAATTAAATTTACAAGAAATAATATGATGTTTGAGTGTGTTGGTGTTTATTTGCTTTGTTCATACCTGCAATACACTTTTGTGCTTATGCCGGCCATAACTACACAAGTTCACTGCACAGTGCGTTTGTGTAGTGTATGGGGGTGGTAAATATCAAAATGATTTTGATATTTGCTCAAGTTTGAAAACTGTACAGTGAACTTGTGTAGTGTATGTTGCAAACGCTCAGTTATGTAGTGATTTTTTAAGAGTTCACAACCAGCATTATGGCGAATTCAAATAAAAAAATGCACAGTTTACTTGTATAGTGTGTGTCACAAGCTTAGTTTACGCAGTGCCAGACTTGAGCACTGAACTTGTGTAGTGTATGGCCGGCATTAGTTGCGTAGGTTGTTTTTGTATTGTTGTTGTTTTTTGATGTTTGTAAACAGCCGACAAACTGCTGCTGCCTGGTAGGCATTTGTTGTACTAGTCTTGTAGTCGGAGGATCGCAGGTTCGAATCCTGGAGTTAAGTCAAAGTATTGTGTATTTTTTTTTTAACTAAAACTTTTCAAGTGTAAGAATTTTGTTTGTGTGTGTATCTTAAGAATATCTAAATTTGTTGTGGCTGAAGGTAAGCATGTTGACTACCATGTGATGAATTTCGAGTTCAAATCTTGTCCGGGGAAGCCAATTTATATACAAAAATTTTTCTGATGTCTATGTCAGCCACACATATGTTAAATAATTAATAAAATACAATTACTACATTAAATTAAATTTATGTTGCTCCAACTTGAAATAACTTTGATTCAACATGAAATAAAGCTATTTTCTTTGACAATTACTATAAATCATGTTAGATTAACATGAAACACATATGAAGCAAAATCATTGCCGAAAGAGATTAGATTAACCTGGTTTAAGTTGATTTTAAGTTGAAATTTTTCTGTGTGTATAAAGTATCAAAATATGCCCTAAAGGCGTAAGTTATGCTCTAACAATTAGAAATTATGCTAAAAATATGCATGTAAGACTAATATATGCAAAAACATGCTTTAAATTGTAAAATATGCAAAAATATGCTTTAAAGGGTAAAATATGCTGCAAAAATATGCACTAAACAAATCGATGCCAAAATTCATAAAAAGTTCTGAAACAGATAAATAACTTAATCACACAAGAACAAACAGTAGCACATACATAAGGTGAAGAATTGTATAAAGGTTAGGTTAGGTTAGCTGGCAAGGAAAAGTAGAAAATTAGAGTCCAGCTCACTTGGGCCCAATATAATGATACCTTTGTGCTGCCTGTAAGTTGAAAAAAGATAGGAAGAGAGAACAAGAGTGAGAAGGCTAGAAGTAGAAATGAGATCAAAGTTGTTCAGGGAGTGGGTCCAACCACTATTCCTAATATAGAGGCTCAGGTTTTTGAGCCCGATTTCCGACAACTGGGATAAGCTACCGATATTCTGCCAAGGACGTGCAGACGGAGATCCTGCAGAGCGGGACAAAGACACAGGAGATGCAGGATACTTTCCTCTTCTTCCTTGTCATTGCAGTAGTCATTATACGGGAGACCCATACGTTTAGCATGGGTTCCGAAGGTACAGTGACCGGTCAACGTGGCCACGATGTTTCTCAAGTACTTCTAATTGAAGTTCATGAGATTTTTCGTTCTACGGGAGTCCAGTCGAGGCCAGAGGATTCTCGCTATTATACAGGTGGACTCATTGCACCATCTGTTTTGAGCTAATTCATGAAATGTAATATCCCTGCAGGAAATGGAACTGACACAAGACTAGTCACGTGACCGGTCCCCAGGTGATAGGGACCACTTCATATGAAGCGGACCAGTCACTTTTACATGGAGATGGCCTAGGATGGGGTTAATTGATACTTTGTATGCACCTTGTGACTTGTCACTGAACTATCCCATAGTTACCTATTCGATGTATAATAATATAAATATAAATTAGTTATAAATGTAATTTCGACATTTAACTGTAACAATTAACGCTTATAATTTTTTTATTGTTACAAAAGCAATGACATTTTATTTTTAATCTGAAAATTTTTTGAGATTCGAACCGGCAACTTCGTGCGTGACAGGCTGGCACACTACCCACTCGACCACAGGGCCACTCATATTTCAAAAGTATAAATACCATTTAAGCTTAGGTTAATATCTAAGTATAGTTACGGGACTGGCTCCAGAGTCACATTGAAGGGAACAATTAACATTATATTTACACTATTTGATAGGTCCTGTATTCGGCCACATCGAACATGTTCAGTGCAGTTAACTACAATACTAGACCGAGTCCGAATTAAATTGGCTCAAGATCAAGACGATACATCACGAAAATGGTCAATATGTCAACATTTAAACGATATGACTTTTTTTACCATACACTACTACGTACTTTTGATAACACCCACATTTTCTCTAGTTATAGGACGAGTACGTTTGGATCAATTGTCACCAAATTTTCTGCAGGGATCGAATTGATGAATTGTATAAATATAGTACACGTTTTATATGAAAGAAAATAAAAACAATTTTGAAATACATAGTTTCAAATTTTAGGACATTATGACAGTTAAGACACCCATTTGAATACCCCAAATATGTATCTTTAAGTAACAATAAATGTATTGAAATTAAATTAAATTTTCTTGTTATTGTATATGAAGTAATAGAGTCGATAAAATCTATTCACCTCAACGTGTGTAAACATAAGCGTATTTAGTACTCGTATATTAACTATTTAACACCATAAATGTTATTATTATTTTCCTAAATAGGCTTCCATATAATCGATAAATCAAATAAATTATGCAAAAGCTTTTCCAATAGTCCACATGCCACACATAGTTTTCAAATATACCAGCACTGACTAAACACACAATCATGCCAACAATTTACCAAAGCTTTCAAACTCTTTCAACAGTATTAAAATAAATGTATTTTCAAATATTTGCATAGAAAACAAGCTTACAACAATTGACGAGGAGTGGGATAAACGAAACACACAACTCAGCAAATAAGAATTTACATTTGTTTTATACAAAATTTTTTAAAGCAACATATTGTGTTAGAAAATGTCTAAATGTCTGCACATGTCTTGTATTTTTACACACACACTTGTCGAAATAAATTTATTCAAACACTTTTTATTCTAAGGATTTTGCTAACGTTGCGTGTATTTTTATTTTCATTTGCGAATTTTTGCAAAGCAAGTAGGAGAAAAAAAAATTAACTACGTGTAGCTCAAATTGCATATACTTTTGTATATCGCCGGCTTAGAGTATAAACCTGCTAACTCACTACAACCAAATTTTACAGTAGAGACAAAAAAATACATAATAACATTTTCTATATATAGCTTAAGAAATTAGCCTAATACATAAAGTTTTTTTTAAAGATGCTGTATCTTTTTCTCTATCGAACGGCATTAAAATCTCATATGATATAAAAAGTGAACTTTGCAGGTTTACACTCTCAGCCGACGATATGTGTTCAATTGGAATTGCTGCTCTGACATTGTTGCCATTACAACAATTACGAGTATTTGACAGCGACTTAAGCAACGTGTCTCGCTTCAAATCCTGGAAATCCTTCACAGTCAAAGTACTTGTAGTCTTATCTGGGCTTTCGTTATATATTTTTAATGGATCTTCGCGCTGTATTTTTTTTTTATGTCAATGTTTTTTTTCGCCCTCTCTTTGCATTCGTGTAAAAAGAAAATGATTTATGCGCAATTAAGCTTGCATTGTTGTTGTGGTTTATCTTGATTAAACACATTGCGATTTTTGTATAAATGGCTTTTTTGTGTTAAAGTGACATGTATGTATGTATGTGTGTATGGGTATGTGTATGTGTATGTGCGTGTTGTTGCTTTTTGTTTGTTTTTAAACATGTGTGTGTGTGTGCAACTAGCGCCTAAAAGGACGCACCGTCTAATATTTGCACAAGATGTGATTATTTCAATGGTTGTTCATTTGTGACATTAATGTTGTGCTTCCTGCGTTTAGAAGATACATATATTTTGTTTGTAAATGTTTGTGTACATTTTTTGTTTGTTACTCTGCAAATTGTTGTTAAGTTAGTGTTTGAGTTATACAAACATACATTTTTATCTTACACAAATAATTAGCAATGGAAAAGATTTGTGTGATATGTATATGATTTTGTGTGAAATTAATTATTTCAAATTCATCTTAGTAGTGAACATGCCTACTACACTTACTGTGTGTGTACACTTATTTATTGTGTAAATATAAAATAAAAATTTTTTTTGATGTTTATAATTCTTGCGAGTTAATGTACAAAAAATTAAAAGTTATGCATTTTGTACAGTACTTTTTATACGATTATTTTACTGCTCGTTACATAAAAGCAAATGAGTATGGATTAGCACTATAAAAAAATAAGAATATAGCTCCATTACACAAACTTAATTGAAAAAAAAAATACATTAAAAGTTTAATTGTATCAATTAAAATTTTTAATTATTTAACTTTTTACATGAAAGTTTAATTGACCTAATAAAAGTTACTAATAAAAATTTAGTTAAAAAAAATTAGTTAACATTTTTATTGTATCAATTAAAATTTTTAATTATCTCCATTATTACACAAACTTAATTGAAAAAAAAAGTATATTAAAAATGTAATTATATTAATTAAAATTTTTAGTTAGTTCAATTTTTAAATAAAAGTCTAATTGAGCTAACAAAAGTTACTAATTAAAAATTTAGTTATAATTTTTCTTGTATCAATGAATATTGTTAATTATTTAAACTTTTAAACAAAACATTAATTGACATTGAAAATTTTTTAATCAATTAACTAATCAAGTAAAGTTTGTTTGACTCAATTAATTTTCAATTGATAATTATTTAATTTTTTTTTTCAATTCAATCAAAGTAAATTTTTATCTATGCATGACTGGTTCCACACATGATTTTTTTCAGCCTAAATTTTAACTGGCATATTCATAAAAAATATTTTAGGTTTATTAAGCGCTTCTTTGACGTATTTTTATGGGAAATTTATCAAATAAACCTGTAATAAACCTAAAATATTTTTTGTTAATACGGCGGTAAGAATAGATGGGAATAATTACTTTTTCTTTCGCTTAACTGAAAAGTCCTTTAATCTTCAAATTTCATAATAACATTTTCTAAGTTTGTAAACCTCAATTATTAGATTTAGGGACAATTTCACCAACTCTATTTAAATATCAATTGATATTTAAATGTCGATTTTCATTAATCTTTGTATGGAAAAATGACTTTTAAAAATGAATTGATATTTAAACAAGTTGGTGAAATAGGCTCTTAATTGTTGTAATAATTTTAGGAAATTTCGCATAATATTTTACCTTATTAAAAACAAATTTTAATAAAAAGAAAAATCAATCCTATCCTTGATTTTGAAGCGTCCCACTAAATATCCAAGCCTGGCAGCTCAGGTACAACCACAAGTCTTGCAAGTAAATGTTTACATGACAGATACATGTCAAATTATATCTACCAGTTGAGCGTCCCACTAAACATTCAAGCCAGGCAGCTCAGGTACAACCACAAGTCTTGCAAGTTAATGTTTACATGACAGAAAAATGTCAAATTATATCTACCAGGTGAATAAGGTGCGTGTCGGTGTGTTTGTGTTTTTAAAAACACACAAACGCACACACAGGAAAACACATACAAACACATTGACACTACTCTGTTTGTCCCAGTTGACCAAATCGTCACAGACGACATTGTCTTCGACGATTAATGTACGACATGTCGCCTGTTCATTAGGTTTTCTAATCGAAAATTTAAAGGAAATCGTCGTTCATGACTATCTGAGCGACAATATCTATCGTTTTGTCTTCAATAAAACTTTGTTGTGGACAATCTGAGCGACAATATCCATCGTTTTGTTTTCAATAAAGCCGTGTTGACGACAATCTGAGCGACAGTGTCATACATTTTGTCTTCAATAAGACTTTTTTGAGGACAATCTGAGCGACAGTGTCATATAAGTTTTGTCTTCAATAAAGCAGTGTTGACGACAATCTGATAGACATTGTCGCCCTTCTCGTCTTGTGACCTCGGCGCCATTTGTATGAAAATTTCGTCGACGATTTGTATGGTGCTGTCTTCAATATGTCTTTTACGACTTACCATTGTCTTGTACCCGTCGTCAAAGATGTCTTAAGGACGTGGCCAACTGGGGTACGAAAAAAATGCATGTTTTTTTTGGTAATTTTGTTATAGAGCTGGTGGTGCCTAGTTAAAAAGCCTTGCCTACAACGTAGTAGGTGATCGGGGCAGCCATGAGGGCCTTTAAAGACTGAGCCCCCAGATACATTCAATTCTATAGACAAACCATTATAGTTCTTGTTTAATTTATTGTCATTGTGATATCAACAATTAAATTAATTGGTCACGAATGGCAATAACAAAGATTATGTCGTCGCTGACTTGAGACAAATGCAATTGCAATCCATTTGATACCTAAGAGTCATCAAGTAAATGATTGACTTTATCATAAATATAATTCACAAACTATGTTGTATCGCTTAAGAGTCTAAACACAATGTTTGCGGTGCGGTGCGAAAAATTTCTTGTTGCGGGAGAAAACCATAAGCATAATACAACCGGCTACGGCAATACTTGTCAGTGTTTGTTTAAATTTCTATTAATTATTTTGTGGATACATTTTTATAAAATTTTCTAAAATATTTACTATTTGTTTAATATTTTGTAATGGAAGACCTATGCTCCTTATAGGAATGACGGGAACATATATACATATGTATATACATACTTATATAATATTTTGTAATGGCAGTAACTAAAAACAAGAAATTATTAACATTTTATACATTGGCAGATATATTTGATATATTTTTTAAACTTTTATATTTTGACAAAAGTTTTTGAACTTCAAAATCATTTTTTTGTTCACAATAATGTTGTGAACACCGCCAATTATTCAAAAACTATGGCAACATCAGAAAGAGAAAAGAGTCAAAAATTTATAGAATAAGAAAGTCGGCAGAGAAAATAAAATAGATTTAGTTTTATACCGTTCAGCACTGCGGTTTTTGACTTCAAAATCGTCTGTGTTCAGACTCTAAGGTTGTATTTGAAAAGAAAATTTGAAACAAAATGTCTCAAAACAATATTTTTTTTTATTTATTTTAGGGCCTGTTCCTCTGAATGCCAACGATAGGTTCGATCGTTCATTATTACAAAAACTAAATTTTTTTATTATTCAGGTATGTGATAAAAAATGATTTAGACACAAAAACAATTTGAAAACGATAAAAGGTTTGATATGTTTCCTATAGTCGTTTTATCACTAATTTTAAAACTTCTTTTTAATACTTTTCAAAAAATTTTTCAGAAACTTCTTTTCACAGCCATATCTTTTGACAGCTTTTTAGAAGTCGGTAGATTAAAATTACCTCTAAAATGACACTCAAAATAGATCGGAATTTGTCATGGTTTTGAAAACGATCGTTTTCCATCACATACCTGATTATTTATTTTTCCATCATCATTACAATTTAAAAACATTGCTATTTTATAATCATATTTTGAAAATTTACTAAAAAGTATTGCAACAAATAATTTATACATATAAGGATTTAAACAAATTAAAATGAAAAAATATAGACAAAAATCTTCTAAAGATTAAAAAAAAAAGTTTGCTGCCATTAAGGCTTACGTTAACTTTACTGTGAAGTTGAGGACGATGTTAATATTACAGATTTCTTATTAAAACAAAATTTTAAAACCTGTTGCGATTTTCGAATCATCGTGTATTATTACAAATTAATGATCTGAATATTTTCTGTTTGAAGTTCCTGTGTATTATTTTTTTTGTAGAATATCGTCTAGGTAAGTTGAATATATCTTTGCTAATTCAGGTAGTTTTTTAATGTATGTTCTAGAACTTTTTTGACCATACTTGAAAATCATACATTATAATTGTCGTACACGCATTTCGTATAATCATATCTTATTTTTCCAATTTAGACGCGACTTTCGGTTCTTTCAAGGTAGTTTTTTGATGTATGTTCTAGCACACCTTTTTGACCATACTTGACAACCATACATCATAATTGGTCGTACACACATTTTGTATAATCAAAACTTATTTTTTCAATTTAGAGCTTTATGACATGTCTGAAGAATATGGCGTTTGAAAGTTAACTTTTTGTCTAGTACAACTAATAGATATTTGATGGAAGGGGAGCGTATGAATTCCCGGCCGGGGGGGGGGACTTGTTAAAACAGAATATTATAGCTTGTATCTTTGCATCATTATTTTTAGTTTTCCACTTGGAATAGAATTTCTGTGCATGTAAAATAAATTGTTTCATATTTGTTACTACTGCATTTGAAAGTTTACCTGCTGTTGTTATTGCGGTATCATCTGCATATAACGCTGATGACTGATCCCTTTGAAACTCAAATTTGTGTTTGTTTCCAATATTAAAATTTAATCGAGTCTATCTCTCGTATTTAGAGAAACAGGTCCTTATTGCAGAAAATATCACCGTAGGGACCATAGTAGCAAAGTGCACCTACAGACGCTGTAGTGACAGATATATAGAGAGAAGAGGAACTTAATTTAATTTTTAATTTTTTTCAACTCTGCTATTGTACATTTTATGAATTTGTATAGCATCGTTGCAGCAACTCTAATATTGAGTAGGTGCCTTATTTTAAGATAGTAGTCAGTCATACAGGAGCTTAGCTGGAGCTAACCAGCATTCTCCCACAAAAATTTATAATGACCAAATTATGAAATATAATTTTGAGGTTATTTTTTTCCTACGCCAGATATTTGGGATCTCAATAAAATTTATTAATTTTCTGTACAAAGTTAAAAGAAGGCCTCGATATAATTACAGCATAAATATAAACAAATATATCTTTAGCGGTTCGTTAGCAAATTTGGGTTTTCGCGAGACGTGGCTTGCTAGCCCTCGTCCCCTAGATTGGTGATAGGGCTGCTATATTCGCAATCAATAATTTTCCACCTCTGAGAAGAGTCCCATCCCCCATTGTCACCTTATGATCCAATGGTAGTAAAAGGCACTTGTATATATGTATAATATCTTTAGAAACGATTATTTTTAAAAAATATTTAAAAAATATATTATTTTTAAATATGTATAATAATTTTAAATAAATTGAAACCTTATATTCTTTATAATCTGCAATATTATGCTACATTTATCCTTTCGATAAATAAAATATTTATCTCGAATATTAAATCTATTAATGTGGTTTTAAATTTAAGCTTTTGCAACAAATAAAAATTTTTATCGGAGATAAAACCAATTTAACAAACAGTTATTTTCGGCCAACTAAACGGAATGTGTGCAGATAATACAAAAATTCCTGTGAAAAGGCCAAAATTTACGAGTACATAAACACACTCACAAACACCAAACAATATTACATTATTTGGCAGATGGCAGGAAGCTCTGAAACATTATTTTTGTTCTGCAAAACAAAAATGTAAACTTTAGTTGCAAAAAAATAAAACCAAACCAAACAGTAACGAATGCTGTTGAATAATAAAATTGTTGAAATATTTTAAAACAAACAACTATAAATAGATAAACCAAATTCGCAACAGACACGTACGCACTTTAAATGCACTTACACATGTACGCTATTTGACAATGTCCCAGGAAACAAGCAGACTTTGGATTCAAATGAAAATGTAGAAAAAAACAGTTTTTTTTTTTAATTGCAAACAGAGGGGAATAAGGTAAAAGTTATGTCAGATAAAATCATGGTACCTACTTATTCTTAGTAATTTACAGCAAAAAAGAGTACAAACTGAAAAATTTTCTAATAGCTTAAAAAAAAAAGTGCGTAGATTTTCATGAATTAAGTTAAAAATAGAAATTGTACATACAATAATTGTGTACATACAATAATTGAAATTTATTTGCTGTTGGTTTAGCATGTCTACATACGCATTTCATTGGCACTTCAACCAAATCATCAGTAGACTTCAACCAAAAATTCTGAAGAGTCACAAACCTCTTACTTTATGCAAAGACTTTCAAAAACTATAGGAGAATTCATAAAATAATAATAACAATAACATTCAAATTCATAAAATTTAAAATGACTTTGAAATGTATTTTATTTCAAATTTATCATACAAAATTGTCTTTAAATTTTAGATTTCAAATTCATTTTATGTTTTTATGAATTTCACAATTAAAACAATTAATTCAATTAAATTAATTATTACTTTCATTAAGTAAATTTATTGCTTCAATTAAAATGTTAATTCCTTTAATTCTAGATAATTTTAATATATGTAAATTATTTAAAATTTAACTGCAGCAATTTAATTGCAAATTAGAATTCACAGAAAAAAAAACTTCAATCAATATCTTTAATTGAAAAAAAAAAATCATATTATTTAATAAATTTTTAAAAATGTTTAATTAAATTATTGGTCAGATAAATTTTTGAGTGCACGTTTCATTGGCCCAATAGAATGTTTAATTGAATACTTTTATTTTTTTAAATTATTTTCTGTGTTAGGAAACACTCCTTTCTGTGCTATTTACCATTGTTTCCTAATGTTTTTGTTGAACTCTTTTGCTACAAAATATTAAAAAGAAGAGAGTTGTGCTAGGACATCCGGTTATAGCTTTGCTTCTAAGCTATATAAAACAAACTTAATATGTTAAATAACAATGCAATAAGACTATATTATATAATGATATCAAATTTGCCTTAAATATTTAAAAACGTTTCCATTTACATCCCATTGTTTTCTTTTTCTTGCGGCGTACGACTAAATTAATGTATTGTTTGTGCTCATGTGCAAAAACAATACAGAACAAATTCAACAATCCTTCTCATTGCTTTTATTTTGTTTTAGTTTCACTCACTTTAAAGAGCGAAACAAAACAAAATCAATCCATTTGTTTCGTTTATTTTCGTACTCTCTTTAAGTACAAGGAAATCAAAACAAAAATAAATTTATAACTGTAATAGTGTTGATAATTTTTGTTAAGAAAATCTCATCGTAGCTCCTGTGTCGTGACATAAATAGCAGATATATAAATTTTTTTTTGAATGAGAATCTATTCTGAATATTTGTAGGGTGATCAGCGTTACCATATATATGTTTTTAAAAAACTTCCTTAATCTGAAAAAAAACTTTTTTTTCCAAAACAAAAACTTTTTTTCTACAAAAGTTCCAACATTTTAAAAGAAAACAACTGATCGATATTGTTATGTGAAAAGTAATGAAAATGGTTAGGCTAACTGACCCTTTAGACACTGTTGCAGTAATAAGGGAGTGAGAAAATATAAGATCGTTTTATTGCATACAAACATCACTAAATATTTTCATTCAATATACTGCAAAAGTTCAATTATGCACATATTTATATCAAAAACTTGAAAAAACTTTATATTTTCAAAAAACTTTTTGGCATCTCAAAAAACTTCCAAAAAAAGGGAAAATTTGACAAATGGGAACGCTGATGGTGATGTCCACATTAATTTGTGTATCCATGTAGTGTGAGTGTGTGATGTGTGTGTGAGTATGTGTGTAAGCTTTTCATTATGTACTTCAGAAAAGCTTAACCGATCGGAACTGTGTATATTTGCTGCATTATAAACCCCTTGCTTAGTTTTTTGTGATATAATGAATCGATACGAAAATAATTTTCGAATAAGGGTTTTTCAAAATCAAAAACTAATTAGAGGTTTAACACAAATTTTAATAAAATCAGCTGACTCGTTCGAGATATGTCATTGAGGAAAAAGAAAAGCTTGGTTTATTAATTCCCAGTGGCTTAGCATGAATCTCTGAAGCATTTTTGGCAACTTTTTTGACCTTAGTTGCTTTTTCAGGCCTCCTATTACGAAATGAAAAATTTTCATGCAAGTTATTTCATGAAAAAAATGCTTAATGTAAATTAGGTATTTTATTTGGTTACAATTAAGTTTAACAATTGTTAACGCACTAAAGTTTCCAAATTATTACTTTAATTATTCAGTAAAAGTAAGAAGATAAAAACAACATGTTGATTTCTGAGTTCTTGTTTCAACTTTGATATTAGTTCAACTTCGTATTTATTTAAATGGAAGTTTAATATAATATCTCTAGTTGTTAAAAAAAAACTTTTGCTTAAAACTTCTCTGATGATCTGCATTAGCGCACTATGTGCACTATGATTCAATTAACCCCTCAATAATCAATTTCGATGTATTTAAATAAAAAGACATAAGTAAAATAAAAATTTGGGATTATTACACGTATTTTGTAAACAAATGTTAAAAAACACAAAATTTTATATAGAATTTATATAATAGAAATTTTATTTATTTATAAATTTTATTAAGTTTTTCTCAAACATTTGTGAAGGCTTGCAAGAGAATTAAAATCATCTGTTGGGGCTTGTGTTTGCTGGGATACTCGTACGGGTGCTTGAAACGTATAAATGGCATTGAAAGTAAAGCATACACAAAGGGGGGAGAACATGTGTTCATGCGTGTGTGTGTGTGTGAGTGAGTGAGTGTTTGTTTAAAAAATAAGAATTGTTGTTATTGCAACTACAGGTAAATATTTGTTCTGCTACGTTCTAGGCTGAGAAAAAACAAACTGGTGTACACTTTCAAATTTTTAGCCAATTTTTATCATTATATGTATCATAAGAACTCGTATATACAGAAAAGTTGTTTACACAAAAAATTCTTACGTTTTATTAAGAGTGGTTTCTGTTGACGCCTTCCTTAACATAACGCACACATATGTATATGCATGTGTACTGTTGACAGATCAGGTCAAGGTATTTTGTAAATGTTTACATTTACGTTTGCATTTGCCATTAAATTGTTTTCAAAAAGTGTTTCTGTTTTTATTTTGTAAGATATGACTATCATTTGGGTTAAAAATTGGATATATTTTATTATTGTAATGTTGTCATTCTCATGTAGTCGAAATACTCGTACTAAAATATTTTTAAAACAAAAGCTTAAACATGTCACATGAATTAAGAGACTCCCATCAGTACATTAAAACCAAACTAAACAACAACAACAAAAGCAATTGTTTACTGAAATGTTTATGCAGCTGTCTGTTGTTGTTTGCCAGTGGCATCATTACAATAGTGATAGCAACAATAACATTCTTTAAAAACAACAGGAGTCAAGCAAAAATAGAATACTACCCAACCAACAGAATATTGAGCTTTTCAAATATATTTATAATTTGAGATCTATGCCACAAGTAAGAAGATTTAGGATGTTTTTGTTTGAAAATACTTTTGTGTTCTCGTTTTTGAATTCGCTGAATTATTTTCCTTTAATATGCTTGTTGTCTTTGATAATAAAAAATAAAAATATTATTACCATGTTATTAAAACATAAAAATTAGCTTAAAAAAATATACAATAGTTTAATCTTTTGAACAAAATCATAAAGCAAATACACGAACCTTCTTGCATAGACAATAAATAATAATTGTTTTAAAGAATCTCAACTGCGAAATAGACAGACAAGATGATACAATCGTCGAACACGTTCTAGGGCATTAATATTTTTGAAAAATTCCAGCTGAATATTTTAGTTAAATTTTTTTTTATCATAATATCAAATAGTAATGACCATGTAATAAAGTTGATAAATAAGTCTCGAAACACATTCAAACGTTCTGATTGTTATTCAATAGAAGATTAATGCTCCCTGCTCCAAATGTGTATGGAATGATATTTTATTTATTTATTTTAACATATTATACAAAGTAAATTTTCATAATATGGTGTTGCACAAATATGGGCGGAGTAACTAAGACCATATGCCCAAGATGTTATTAACAGTATTTTAAAAAAGTTTTGTGACTGACTGTACACGACTTATGCCTTCACATAGGAAGTAGCAACGTGGTTGTTAAAGAAATTCCACAAAAATCCGGAAGATTATACGGTTATCCGTGGCAGATCAGTCAACCAGTGCGAACGAGACGAAAAACTCGCGAAGGCCAAACAACACACACAAGCCTGACCGCACTTAAGAAATAATTACGATGACGCGAGAGATGTTCTCCGACCCATAACTGCTTAACGACTAGATTTATGCAATAATATGAAAGTGTTCTTCCTAGTAATTGTGCAAATACGATAAATCCCCAAATTTATTTCATTCATTAGCTGCTAGATTTAATATTTTCTTTTTCGGAAATAGTTTTAAAATTGTAAAGAAAAATCTGCTAAGTTCCTTTTAGCAGAATTTGTATAAAAACAAAGATTTCTATTAAATTTCTTCTAGTGTCTCACTTCACAAATTAAAAACTTGGCGGCATCCGGTCACAAATAATTGTTTGACAACGCACTGACGGTATTCTGACGGTTTGATGCAAGTGGAAACTAATTAAATAGACTAGGTTTAAAATTAATTTAATTTCAACATCATTACCATATGTTTGCTGGGAATTTAGAAAATAAATGTGCGTATAAATCTTGTACATGACCAGGAAATACATTAAAATGAAGCACCCTTTCAAGAGCAGAATACAAGCGTGAGATTACGTGGCACGAGGTTATGCCACATACGCATACATGCATACATAAGAGTATGTACGTGTATTGTTACATTATACTAACATAAGTTTGTAATAGTAAAATTTTACTTTGGAAAGCTGGTAGATTTGCTGGAAAAAATAATTGCTCTGTATACTTTCTAAATTATAGCAGAGCCTTTAATTAATCAGTATCAGTATCCGTTGTGGTGTATTGTACAAATTCGTTTTGCTACTTCTAGTTTGAAAATAGTTTTTCTAATATGATTACATTTGCTTTAGTTTTGAGTATAGAGTGTCGGCATAGTTATACGAGAGTTTAAAAATTGTGAATTGGGTAAAAAATAAAATTTGTAGCCAATTTTGCTACAAAAACATATCGAAACAAAAATGATAATTTCAGTTTTATAGTACAAACCAGCAGAAATCGTTTCAGTGATGCTAACTATACCACTGATTTTACTTTTACTATTTGTTTGTAGTAGCTAAGGGTACACTCTGTAGAAATTTAAATCCTTTAAGTTTGTTGAGGCGCAGAAACTTCTAAGGCATAGTCTTGTGCAATACGAGCGTGGACCAATAAGTCCGTGACTTTTCGAACTTCCCTTGTAGTTATATGAAATGCAACACTATTCCCATCATGTAGCATATGTTAGTAGACTACTGAGGAGGAAGTGTCGTCATTTACTTTGCGTTTAACAGCAGTCATTACCATTTGGACTCTGTAGTTAACAAATTTTAGTGTTTATCATCTTATATTTTCATTAAATCAGAATCTTACGATTCTAGTGGAATGCTTCCACGTAACGAGCAGCTACTTAAACCACAGAAAGGATATTTTGGTAAAAAAAATCATATATGTATATAAATTTGTCTCCTTTAATATTTTGCAGTATTTATTATGATTATGAATCATGAAAAGAATATTGTAATGACAAAAAACATAATTGCTTTGATATGAGTTTTAAAATTCTTACTGAAATAAAACAAAAATTTTCTGAAAACAAAAATTTTCTGAAAACAAAAAAACTTACTTAAAATAATCACTTTCAAAATATTTTTTGTAAACAGACGAAGAAGGAAACCTGCAAGTTTGAAAATAAGAAAAATAAAATTATAAAATAAATATTAAGAGAAAAATTAAAATTGAATTGATTTTAGAAAAACTAAAATTCAACATAAATTAAGGAAAAATATTGTAAATTTGTATTCAATGAAACAGGGAATAAATGAAAACAAATTATGGAGAAAAAAAATTTTTTTTCGTGCAGTTGCATAAATTTATATAATTGCATGAAAAAAAGGATGGGTTGTTCTTTGCAAGTGTATATTTTTGCTGAAAAAATTTAAATTTTTGTGGAGTTGCATTAATCAATATAAGTGGCCTTATTTTTAAAGATCAAGTCTATATTTTCAATATGTTATAGCATATATACATTAAAAGAATATAAAATCAAAGAGAATTTTATAATCTCAAAACAGAATTCCATGATTATACAATATTGTTTTCGGCAATTTGCCACGTTTGCTAAGGCACCGATACGAGAGAGAGAACATGCATGTTTATGATTTACGTGAACAACTGCCTTCATGGCACGCTGTGTTCTTAACACTGGTTGTATTTAACTAAAGTAGACATAGGTTGCAATCTTTGGACATGGTGATTCCCGACAAAGAGCAATCATATTGCTGAGGTGCTTTGAGCCATTGAATCTCACATTGTGCTTACTAAGCTTAAGGGTTTAGCCTTATAAGACGAATTTTATCACACGGTAGAATACTTTGCAAGAATTTGTTGAATGGTAACATCAGTTAGAAAGTTATCCGATCAAACACTAGTATTGATCGTACACTAGAAATCCAATAAATTTTTTAGGAATTTTTGGTAGCAACCACATATATTACATTTGTCCTCCGAGGTAACATGCAGCGACTGCCATTACTTAATGCCGCTACGTATTTTCTCGAGAAAAAAAAACCTCGCTAATCCTCATCGGTCTTCCTTCGACGGTAAACATCATTTATTAAAACTTTCGGTTACTAAAACAATGTTAAGAGGCGTATCAGCTAGTGAGGCGCCAGTGCTGTAGTACACTGGTAAGACATCGAAGTTCCACTTCGAACGGCTTCCTTCCTATTGTCATTTAAACTCAAGGCAGCCCTGCAGGTTTACCAGACTTGTAGAGCAACTTTTTAAATAAATATGTCCACGTTCGTTACTCTGTTATTTCAGATAATGTTTAATAATACATAAGATTTATGGCTAACTGGCTAGGAATCAATATCTTCCTACATAATCGCACAACTTTTGAAAAAATGCAATACTGGGGCCTAATACCTGCACTCGTGATCGAAATTAATTTCGATAGCAAGAAATTTTCCGATGATGTCACTCGATACCAAGCGAATCAAGTTTTTGTTTCAGTGTTGGAAAAAGGCAAATAAATTCATTTCACAACACTGAATAAATTTGTAAGCAAAAACTTATGTTTCGATATAGTATGTCTGCAAAACTATATGTATGTATGTATGTATGTATGTATATAAAAAAAGGAATGAATATTAATTATATTTTAATTTTTATTTAATTAATAACTTAATAATAGTTAGAGATTAGAGCACTAGCCACATTTTCGATTCTTTTATTGGTTGACCAGAAGCAGTTTCTTATTTAAATTCTCCCAGAGTTGATTGAATTTTTTATTTTCCCTGACAACTGTTGGGCAAAACATTATTTATCAAATCAGTGTTTTTTTATATTTAAAACCAACTAGAAATTCTTTATATTGTATTTTTTTATATTTTGTATATATTCATACATATATAAATAAATAAGTAATATTGAACATACATAAGATCTGTTCATTTACTTTCCCAACAGAAACTAGCAACGAGAGAGTAAGGCAGAAAATTATAAAATTACTCTCCCAAATATGAAAAAGTAAAGAAATTGGGATTTAATATGAAATTCTTTACACAGTTTCATTTATTATTACTATTTTTAAAAATTTTTCATATTTTTTAATTTTACTCATTAACAAATGCAAAAATGCCACTTTCCATCCCTGATCATATATAAGAAACAAATAAAATTCTTTGACATTCAAATTGAATGAATTGAAAGAAAAACAATAAAATAAGAAAACATGATTTCTTTTAACAAAGAAATGCAAATTTTTCATTTTTACTTTTTCAGATATTTTTGAAATAATTAATTTGGCAACAGATGGTTGGATAATTCTTGCAAGTAAAAATTTTACTAGTAATAATTTGTAGGAGTTTTTTTGTCTCTCAATTTTTTTCTCTCTCTTTTGACGCTCTCTTCTTGCAAACTTTATGAGTTACTGAACACTTTCCAGTAACAATTGTTACAAATTCCTAAAAATTTTTAGTAAATGAACAAACCTATTATCTTTTCATTGGCCTTTTCTATGTTAAAGGTTATTCCTTTTTGCGTTTGCATTCGAATGGCTGGCTGCTCGTTATCGAATACTCTTATTAGAAATGTGTGTTATTCGACATCGAATGAAAAAGTCGCAAAAGTTAAAAAACTCGCTCACAATCAAATGCAGAGATTAGGCCCCTGGTCTTTTGAGTTCTCTTGAACATTTGCATAAAATCCATCATCCAACCAGGGTTGTATTTTTTGAAAAGTCATACGACGTTTAGTATTAATTGGCTAATTCCTGTAAAGCAGAATACTCGTAATCTTAAGCATAGAAATGCCAATTTGTAACAGTAAATTTCAATGTAAATTTTGTTTTAGTCACACAATTCATTTATCCATAAACGCATCATCATATTTTAGCTTGCATTAGCATTATTAAGCAGTTTGTTAAAGGTTTTTACTTAATGGGCCGGCATTAGCAATTTAAAATGAAAAAAAAATATATTTACATAATAGTAAAAAGAAAAGTCTTACCAGTTTGTGTTGTGCTGCCTTGAAAAAGACTCTTTAAATAATTTAAAAATCTCCTATGCAGTGGTCGATGACGATGTCTCGACGAACGGCGCGTTTTGCCCTGTTCGATATCGTCCTCCTCATCTTTTGTATCACATTTTGTTTCATCAACGATTATCTCTATGCTACGTTGTTTACATTTGCTGCTGGAAGAGTTAAGGGAATGCGATGAAATATTTGCCGCTTCGGTATGATGTTGTGAGCCCACCGTTAGAGTGGCTGCAGGAACAATTAGTGCATCGTTAGGATTTTGACCGGTGCCAGCAATTGTGGCCAAATTAATTGAACTACCACCACCACCATTCGTGGGTACATTGCGCAGTGGGCCAGGCTGCTGCTGTATTATTGAACGACTTGTGCTTGCAGCACAGGTGTCTCGCATCAAGGATGTGGTGGTGGCGGAGGTGTGGCTATTGAGATTGTGACTGTGGCTGCTTGAGCCACGATAGATAAGTTCACTGTCGTGTGATATGGTGCGTATGGCGTGCAGCCCACTATGGTGTGAAGTGCTGGTTGTTAGCGCACCTCCTCCATTAACAGCCCCAGCTGGCCCGCGAGTGGTGTTTTGTTGGCCATTTGAAGAGCCATTTAGGCCGGCGTAATAAACGCTTTGGGGACGTTGTATTTGTGGACCTGCCATAGTTTCTATTTAGTTATTGCTGTTGTGGCTCTTAATTGCTAATGGACTTCAGTTTAGCCTTGATTTGGTTATTATGTGATAAGCCTTTGTAATTCCTTTGTATTCTCTTCTGTTGTTTGTTACCAAGCCACTCCATGTTCCCTTTTCATTTTCATTTTGCTACAGTTTGTTTTTTATTTTTTTTTTGGTGGCTGTTGCTTAATTAGTTTGCTTTGAATTTATATATAATTTTCAGGTACTACATACTCTAATTTGGCACTAAAGTTTATTGAATTTTTATAACAGACAAACATTTTAATATTATTATTTGAAATTTAAAATTTTTTATCTTATTTTTTGCTTCTAGCTTTTCATATTAGTTGCTTTATTATATGTACACACTTTCATTTCTCTTTGGCTGTTTGTTAGTATTTTTAGTTGCTTGTTAATTTTAATTTTACGACAAAATTAAGTTGAGTTAATTACATTGACTTGTATATATCTTTTTTTTTATATATTTATTTGCATTTTAGCGTTTTATCTGCAAAGAAATAGAGAAAGAGAGAGAGAAAAAAAACAAACATAAAGTATGCAATTGACAAGTACAAACAAAGACAAATATTTAACAAGCCATACAATAATAAAATTTTTCATCAAATGTTGTGCAAAATATTTTGCACAACACATAAACTCACATATATTTTTAAAATGAAAAGAGACAATTTATTTTTAGTTAAATACTCGCACTTCATATAAATATATGAACAGAAGAGGTATATATATACATATATCAGAGAGCTGTATGAGTTGATTCACTTTCACTCTCCATTCACTATTACAATGCTTTTGTTTTGTTTTTTAACATCAGTGTCCTAATGATATTGCTTGCAGTGTTGCCTATCTGACAACTGACTGTCATTAACTCACTCTCTTTTTTTAAGTATTGTTAGTAAAAATCAATAAAAATTCTTACTGTTGTTAGATTGTTTTGTATAGCAATCAAATAACTCACAAAAGCGTGTTGACTAGATGAAGTCTTAAATTAATAAAACATGGCGTATTAATTAATAGTTTTTGTCGTATTAAAATAAATTATAAAATAATATTACATAAAACTATATTTGTCAGACGGGGTTTTAAGAAGTATTCAAAACAATCATACTGATTCATAGCTTTAGTGAATCATATGAATGAATAGATATTGCAAGCAGTGGCACGCATTTATTAACAACAGTCTCATTGATGTGAATCATGCAATAGCATCATTCATTATTTTAATGTTAGGTGCTAGCTCAATATTCATTTAAGAAAATGCAAAATTATGCCGCTTGTTTCGTAATCATGCAGATCACTGATATGTACATATGTGCATGCGAACTGCATGCACTACTACTTATAGATTTTTTTTTAAATTTTTAGATTTTTTACCATTAAAATTAGAATTAGCATTTATAATGAATGCGTTGCACACTTTGATGCGTTTGTTGGCATGTGCAACCAACAAAAACATGATTTGTTACGGCGGCTGCTGCTTTATTTTTAACTTTATGGTGATGGGCCAAATTGGCTTATTTTTATTGAAACGAATAATCTGTGTCACTCCTCAGAAATTCGCATATTTTTAAGATATTCACACTGCGTTAAATGAAGCAGGTGTATGTATGTTAATATTATTGAGATCTTTTAGTAAAATAAATTTCCAGCTTATTTTTCAACTTAAGGCATAAAGTAAATATTTGAAATTAAATCTAATAATGTCTTATTTGAAATACTTTTAAAATTTATTCAAAAACAGAGCCTTTTTAGGTAAAAATCTTTTTTTACTTTCTTTTTTAATTCAAAATATTTCCAATACATTTTATTAAATTCTTTAAATGAACAGTGATTTTGACGAATATATTCACGCAAAGAAAATATATGGTTGTAAAATGGTTGAGAAAACAATATTATGTTCTCTGAAAAAAAATGTGTGGTCGTTGAAAACTAGTTATTGTTATTTTAAACATTAATTTCGTTACGATAAACATAGTAATGTTTGAATTTAATAATTACATTATTATATTCATAGAAAGTGTGATATGGTTAGAGTTTAACAATACAGTTTTGTTAAAAATTTATGACTACAATATAATTTGTATTATTGTGTAAAAATAATATTATGTAAATAACAATATAATGTTATCCAAAACCATTCTATGTTAAGTTTTAAAAAAAATCTTTTTCGGAAACATCTTCTGTCAGTTCAGTGTTTCGTTTGTAAGCTATCGGTAGTGCACGCGTGGTGTTAAATAAAATAAAAAAATTATAGACAAGAGGGTAGATAAATAAAAATAATATGTACATATGTATGTATGTATATTTCTTTACACAGATGTGTCTGCATTTGGTGTATACACATATGTGTAAGTATACATTTCTATGTACACATACATACTCACATTTTATTTCAACAATATTAATTTATTTTTATTTCGGATTTACCGCACAGCTGTTTCAAACAAAGGATTTGCCAATAAATATATGATTAAAAAACAAAATATTATTATTACATAAAATAATACTATGATCGTATTTAACAATATTATTATAATATTAGAATATGGTATGGTAAGTTTCAATTATATTTTAGTCACATCAGTCACATCTAACAATAGTGTTGTCTTATTTACAATAATAGGATTAGGTATAAAAAAGTTAATTGTTTTTGTAGATAATATTATTATTGACTCAGAAAATAATATTATTTAAACTTTGCTCTTCCATTGACAATAATATGATTTGACTGCAACCATATAATTCAATCATAGTATGTTGCTGTTTGATTATGGTTAACTCAACCATATTTTTTCTTTGCGTGTTTGACATTACAATGTAATCTGTTTCTACGCACTTTTACTGTATAAAAATGTACAGGGAATTTTGTATATTTTTTGTGTTATCTGATACATTAAACACATTCGCCACAGCAAGCTGCCGACTACCAAATGTCAAGGATAGAATATACATGTTTATATGAGAATGATTCTTTTGAAGACAGCAAGGCAACAGGGCCACAGGTTGTTGTCTATGCTGATTTTGTCGTTGTAGTTCTATTAAACTAATCTGCAGTTTCCACAATACAAGCAAGTGACTTGTCTAGAAAATTTGTACGGGAATCACTCAAAAATTTTAGTCCTTTTCATATATATTTTCTAGACAAGTCGCTTGCTTGTATTGTGGAAACTGCACATAATTTCTATTTCTTTGGCTACAATGAGCAAATGCAGTGTTGCCAGTATAATACAAAATATTGAATGAATGATATCGTAGAATTATTTCATATTATTTACCAGAAACAATATCCAAAAATTGATGTAAATAATAAATTGATTAATATTGGTACTTTTACGTGAAATAAGTACATTTTAAAAGAGTAATTAACTTTTATAAATGCAAAATATATAAAAGTGGCAATACTGAACTATGTATTTGTACTTGAATATCAGGTGCAGATGCTGGTGCTGCCGTGTCAAAAATAATTAGGAAGCTGGCTACGAGGCGACAAATGCTGCTAGCGGTATTTGAAGTCGTGTGTTCGTGTAGCCTGCTGTGGTGAATGTGTTTAATGCATGAAAGAGAGACACTTTTGCTATTTTAAATTGTTATTAGAGTAGGCATTAATGTTCTTTTCTTATTATTGAGCGCATTGTCGTATGCTAGTGAGGGAACTGAGAAACAGCTCCTGGTTTTCATTTTGATAAGCTTTTTAAACATTTTTCTATAAAAAAATTTCAAACACCTGATGACTTCCATATAATTTGTAAGATGTGGTAAATTTGTAATGGACAAGTGACAATTTTGACTGTCATCTTCATGTGACTTCGACGACGCCATTCACAATAAGGGAGATTATTTGAACTCGTACTGAAAATGCGTACCCTGCTGCTGACATAACGCTTGACGCTCTAATTTAGGTTGGACTCTTAAATTAATTTTTGCCTTTTAGGCCAGCTTATTGGCTCAAATAGTACCAATGGTATACCTCCTGAAAATATCAGGTATGCTCATAAAAAACTTCTGACGTAATATAATTTTTTTTAATAAAGACGAATACAGACACAATTAAAAATAATAATTATAATTTCAACTTCAAGACTTCAAGAATACTGGCAACACTAGTTACAATTAACATACAACATAAATTTTTAAATCTTAGCGAACAAGCAGAACTCAGTTAAGCTTAGGCTGCAAAATTTAATGAGTTGCGGCTCGATTTAATTTCACCATGTTCAGATTATTGTCAGCAATACAAAATGATTAAAGAACAGAAATCTCAAGAGAAACAAGTTAAGTCATTAAGTAAGATATTTCCAATCATTTATCAGTACATAATAAGCCGCTTAAGTAACGTACTTTAAAATATTTTTATACAATAAAATAAGTGAATCGGTTTAATTTACTGTCTTGGTAAGGTTTCAATTATTTCATGCTTAGAAATAATTTTAATTTTTTTAGTTCTATTCAACATTTAGCTGTAATGCCTGCTATTTAAACTTATTTTTATAAAAACCGTATAAAAACCTCACACAAATACATTGAAACAAACCGCTTAGCATTCCCTCTAGTCAGCCTGGAATCATATGTCACTATGTGAACACTCTTTTCTCTAGCGGCAATTAAACTAGTGCGCGAGTAGAGATACGTTAGAGACAATAATTCTAGTGTATTTCTGGTGACATTGTCAATGAGTACGTCAGTAGTTTATTTTTCTTTTTTATTATGCTATGCAATAATGTTAAAAACGTACGTATGTACATATGTATGTATTTAATTTGTTGCCACAACCCTTGTAAAATTTTAGACGAAGGACACTAAACTGTACCAGTGAATCTTTAGTTCGAATGTCTCCACATGTTCGTAAAAGAATAGTGCTAAAGTCTACTGGTGGATTTTCAATGACAACCGTATGTTATATGTCAAAAGGCGATTACATTGGCTGGAGTACACCTAGTCAGACGTACTACTGACAATGGCACTAGTAAATCACTACAATGTTACTATCGACATCAAGCGAGGAAATATCGATATTGTAGACTATATCCCCTAAAATTTACTAGTGAATATTTGGTGCCAATATCTCCAATTGGTCCCAAAAGAACTACTTAGTCAGTTGTATTACAGTTTAGTGGTGAATTTTCAATGACAACCCTATGTTACATGTCAATAGGCGATTACATTGACTAACTATTGAAAACGTCACTACTATTTAACTATTAACATCGAGAAAGGAAATATTGATATTGTAGACTAGAGCCCCTAAAATTTAGTAGTGAATTTTTGGTGCTAATGTCTGCATATGGTCCCAAAAGAACTACTTAGTCACTAGTGCTACAGTCCAGTGGTGGATTTTAAATGACAAGCTAATGTTAAATGTTAATAGATGATTACATTGGCTGGGGTACACCTTGTCAATAGTACTACTGACAATGTCACTAGTAAGTCAATACAATTTCACTACTCGCATTTCCTGCAGGGTTATTTTGTGTCACACGTGTTGTTGCAACACATCTTTTGTGCGTGCTTTTTATTTATTCACAGTACCCTGAGCTATAGAGTGTTACAGTTTAATGACCTAAAACTAGAATATTTTGCAAAAATTTGTCAAATTTGCTTCAGAAATTTGCTAAAACAGAAGTAATATAAAATTTTATTAGGTGATATAAAGGGACAGCAAAAACAAAAAATCATAAATATTAAATGGGGTTTCCTAAAAAGCATATTAAATTAAATTTATTCACTAAATACATTTTAGCTTCAATTTTGTCACGATTTAGGATTATAATATTGCAAATGATACTCGTATCAGCACACCTGCAATACTAAAAACCAAACGTATGTACTTACAGCTGCTTTTTTATAGAGTGTGTCATATTGCTAACACCTTTAAGCTGAAAATAGTTTCAGTTAGAAAAGCCAAACCCAATGGTCTATAGGCTTTGCCACATTGTCAAACGGGTGTAAAAGTTACAGACAACTCACAGTGGGTCTAACTATATCACAAAATCATAGATTACATAATATTTTCAAAAAATAAAAAATAAAAGTGTAACAGTATTGGTGTCATAAAATTAAATTGTCATAGTATTGATGTCATAATCATATTACTTCATCTAACCTCAGAGATGAATCAGCACTCAGTGGTCTAACTCCTCGCGAAATGGGACGTAAAAAATCCCAAAGAAATTTAATGAACTGGATAAAACATTTTCAAATTGCTGTAACACCCAATTTTTTAGATTTCTTTCTTTTATGTTTGTATGTCTTTCTTAGCAGTTGTTATGGGAAAGTTGAATTTATGAAGGCATAGCCACTGATAACTGAACTGAACCGGCTTCAGCAGATGCTATTTTTATTGCAAAATCAGAGCGCCCTCCCTAGTGGCTGTTGTGTAGCAGAATTAACGGCAGAGTAAAATAATAATTAATAATAAATTCATTATTTATGATTTGATTAGGCTAACGTTCGTATTGCTTTGTAAGCCAAATTAATTTTAAATATTCTGAAAAACACTAGCAGAACGGAACAACTAGCTGCTTTGAAAGGCCGCCACACATTCATCATCACTGCCACGGACGGCAACAGCTGATCGATTATATTATGTGATTCTTAAATTCCGGCTACATCTCCACAACCAATTTCATTACTTTTCACTTAAAAATATCGATCAGCTGTTTCCTACCATTGCAGTTAGAGTCCAGTGCAGTCGGCTAACTGAGCCTTTATTAATATAATAAATTCAGTAAAGTAGAACTTTGATTCGCAGACGAAGACTTCCATATGGTGCATGTTTCTTATTGGCGCTTTTTCGGCTTTTGGAATTTGTTTTTAAATTTTCGGCCATTATTTTCAGTATTATCGCTTTTTTAATCTTAGCGTTTTTTTTTCGTTTTGGCAGTTTTTTTTTAAATTATATTTATATTACATATATTTAATTTAAGCGTTTTTTTTTGTAATTTGGCGCTTTTTTAGTTTTAGCAATTTTTTCGAATTCGGCGATTTTTTTAGTTTTTTACAAATATTTTCACTTTTGGTTTTTTTCATTTTAGTGTTTTATTTTATTTCATGTAATCTGCATAAAAAATATTTCAAATAAAAACTTTAAAACTAAACACAACTTTTTATACGTTTCGACCCAATGTGCGTTGCTCGCATGGCAAACGTTTTCTTACTCAGAATTTTACTACTTCTACAAGCAATTTAACACAGAGTAAAATATAAAAAAAAAACAAAAAATAAATAAGCACAAAAGCCTGGTGTATCTATTACACTATTACACTTGAGAATACTCATGTGTGTGATACACACATACATACACACATACATACGTACATCCAAAAATTTAAATGTGTGTGCCCTTTCTCTTCCTTTTGCTCAGTAGCGGTGTTGTTGTTGCAAATAAACTGTTCTACTCGCACGTACATATGTATGTATGTATGTTATTTATTTTTGCAGTCTATTTTCGGTGACAGAATGGAAAAATAAAAGTGTCTATACAATTTATTTTCACTTCAATTTAAATGTTTACCCCTTGGCATTGTGACAATCTAAAAAAGGGAAAGAGAAAACACAAACTAGTCGTACACACGAGCACTTTATAATAGTTGTTTAATGACAATTACTTTCCAAAAAAAAAGAACGAACAAAAAAAAAACTATGCTGAATTAGTGCTAAAGGAGACAACGCTTTTAAGCTTAACTAAAAATGTTGTTATTCTGAAAGTAATTACACAGGGAAACACGCAGCATACACAACTTATTTGCATACAGTGTTGCAAGTAAGGAATTTTATTTTTGTTACAGTTTAAAGCACAATGTGAGTGATACAATTTTAGTTTAGTTTGAATTTTATTAAGGTTAATTCTTATTTCTAACTAAATAAAATAAAATACCTGCTAAAATGTAATTTAATAATAATTATAACAATTACGTCTAAAATAATTCGTTCACCCTTTTTATTATAGATACGAGTACGTGTGGACGTTTTATTAAGTTTTACCTCACGAACAAGTATGTACATTGTACACTGATAAAATTTAATGGACTCATGCACAAATTTATATGATATCTTTTGATTCCATACTTTCATAGTTATAGTGAAATGCAATTTACTTAAATTAATAACTGAAGTAAAGATTTTGAATATTAATCGGGCTTGAGTGCAATATTTTCAATTCAAATTGAACAAAGTATTTTGGTTAATCAATGTGATTTTCTATAGAAGAGAAGAACAATTAAACTATACTTTATTAGCTGGGGAAATACCGGCATTTTTCTGTGCAGCCAAGCAATTCCTCAGCACTAATGTGTATTTACTTGGGTACAGATTGTTGTTAACATTAGATTTTTAACACGAATTTTTAATGAAATGGAATGTGAAAAATGCATGATTAAAATAAATTAATATTCCAGAAAATTTGAAGAGTCTATATTTCTTGTGTTGTCCAAAAATATGTTTTGCCTGTCAACCCGGACGACGTGTGATCCTAAGGTCCAATTCACAAAAAAGCAATCATACTGAATTCTATTGAGCAAAAATTACATGTTTTCATAGCTCCCCTTAATAGTTAATGCATGAGCTAATGGTACGGATGGATATTGATTTCCATTATGTGGCACGAATCTTTTCCGAGCCATTGGTTACATACATACACTCCTGTGATTACAATATTTGATAATCCCAGGAACCATAAAAATAATTCCCTTAACTGGTATGAATTTGCTATTGAACCCCAAGGTGCAAGTGTGTTGCGGATAAATGGACTACACAACGCTTGTCAAATTGTGATTAAAATCAAAATTTTTGCACTTGTAGCTTATTTTATTTCTAGCATACTTAGCTTTCCGATAACTAATAAATATATTAAATATTTGCAGTTTCAAATTTTTTATGAGTTTTTGAAGACAAAACAAAAATTTAATTTTGCATTAAAAATATTTTTTTCGACAATAATTTCTGAATAGCTCCGATACCGTTGAAAATCGAAAAGAAAAATATTTCAGTTTGACTTGAAGGTAATTGTGTTTTGCATCTTTCAGTATTTAATGTATTTTAATAAATTAATTTATTTATATGTAGAACAAAGCGTTATCGAGTTTTATTGAAACAAGTTAGCACGACCGCCTTGTTTAGGAGGCCATATAAGCCACGCGCATTAAAAAATTTTATGTGATATAAGAAAGGCTTTGCATTCATATTGCACATATTTTTATTTAAAACAAGTTTTATAGCTATGATATTTATTTCACAACACAGCAACTAGGACGTGATTTTCGAAAAAAAAAATAATCGACTTTATTACAGTTATAAATTTGTTTTTGTTTTGATTTCTTTGTACTTAAAACCAGAGTTCGAAAATAAACGAAAACATGTTTTGAGTTTGTTTTGGTTCGTTCTTTGAAGTGAGTGAAACCACGATTTGTTTTTCTACTGTTTTTGCAATCAAGCACAAGCCAGAGAACACAGCCGATGAGTTGTAAGCCGGCTACCAGCCGCCGGCGGCCACAAACAATACATTCGTGTGTGTTCTGGCTTTCACATTTTTTCTTGTGAGTTCGGATGTTAAAACACATCCTACGCCTGTTTAAGTTTAAATTTAGAAAATAAAAATTAATAGTGTGTGTTCTAGCATCCGAATTTAGAAGAAAACAATTTGGAAATGGACGATTTCAAACTTTTAGATTTTTTCGTTTTCGATTTCAAACTTTTAGATTTTTTCGTTTTCGATTTTGAGCAAAAAATCTAAAAGTTTGAAATCGTCCATTTCCAAATTGTTTTCTTCTAAATTCGGATGCTAGAACACACACTATTAATTTTTATTTTCTAAATTTAAACTTAAACAGGCGTAGGATGTGTTTTAACATCCGAACTCACAAGAAAAAATGTGAAAGCCAGAACACACACGATTAATTTAATCGTACGCCGCTAGAAAAGAAAATAATGGAGAAAAATGGAAACGTTTTGCAATATTTGCGGCGAATTTTACATTATCGTATAATACAATTTAATTGGATTGTTATTGAACACATTAAGTTTGTTTTACACATGTAGCTAAGCAGCATAGCTATAAATGGGTGTTCTAAGACACCTCTCTTCTTTTTTTTTGGAGACCAGTGCTATTTAAATAGTTTTAAGACCTCAATTTCGATTACATGATTAATGATGTCAGTGTTTAATCGTTTAAAATACATACCCTAGATATCTGGCATGGTTAAGACATATACATATACATATATCGCACTACCCTATAGGAACTCAAACCCATTTGTAAGTAACTTCAAACTGGTTTTTTAATAACCACAACTGGTTGATTAAGTGACTTTTTTCCTTGTCGCTGACTTACTACTTTAACATAGGCATGTCATAGGCGGTAGTCATTGAAGCACAGCCGCGAATAACGTTGTAAAAGACATTTTTTAAAAAACCAGATTTTTCCCAGATTAACATTAACATAACTCTCTTGCGTTGATTAAACATCAAACCATCCAAAATTATGCATCTTATCGCCGTCAAAATACAATTACAATCCAATCAGTCGGTGAAAACTTTGTAAGTAACTAATAAAATCATGCAAACGAAATTGTCGAAAATAATTGATAAATGTAGCAGAGATACAAAAAGAAAAGTTAATGCTAGTTATCATTATTTTCGATAAGTTAAAAAAATTTAAACGAAAAAACCAATCTTGATTTAAAATACGTTTTTTGGCTCTCCTGAAAAATTATTATTTTGTCACTTAAAACGTTATTCGCGGCTAGCCTTCATCAATTGGTCATCTCGGCATGACTTTTAAATTGACTACTAACTACTTATTTTTCAACAAATTTGTAGTTAATTAATATTATAGTAAAAAAAAAAGATATATGTATATTTATATTATCTATATTATATATGTATATATTCATATATATCTATGTAAATATATAAATACATATACATATGTCTATATAAATATTTATTATTATTATATTCAGGGCTGTCAGATATGGCGATTTCTCGCCAAACGTGGCGATTTTTCAAATTGTTTGGCGTGCGAATTTTTAGTTTTGGGGACATTGCGATTTTTTTGGCGATAAATAAATTTTTTGGCGATTTTTGTGGCTATTTTTAACAAAATTGAAATTCCAAATTTTTGTAATTCAGGAAAATTAGTTTGTGAAAAGAGTAGTTTTAAAAAAATAAATCCTACCAAAAGTCGTCTGCAAAACCTTAAATCAGCTTGATTTTGATGATTTTTCTTATATTAATTATTTTAATTAATTCATTTTGAATTTGGATGAGACAAATTTGAAAAGAAAAATTATTTTTGGCGACCTTAATTCTACTTTTGGCGATTTTCTGTTAAATTTCTATACGATTATTTTATAAAAATTTATATTAAAAAAGTTTTATATAAACTCAAATTTATTATCAATTATTTATTAAGAAAAAGTACATAAAATTGATTTTGGCGACTTTTGGGGATTTTTAAAATCAATTTGGCGAAATAGGTCAGAAAAAATCTGACAACCCTGATTACATTCACTAAAAATAAAAAATTCGTACATACATATATGTACATATATGTATGTATGTACATAAATATATCCATACATACGAACCGCTCATACAAAATATTATTGAAATTATTTAGTTTTTTTTTCAACACAAACATTTGGCATTTGATTTCATGGCATGCTTCTTTTGATTTTTTATTTTCTTTTCATTTACTTATTTTGCTTTTATTTATTTCTTACGTGTGCTGATATTCTTTACGTTTGGTTGATATCTGCATGAGATTTAAACCAATTTGTAGTCACTTGCAAAATAACTAATTTACAAGTTAGTGTTTTTTCTCAACTGATTATTTTATTTACTACAGGGTAGTTCCTTTAAAGAGCGCCTACTCAATACTTTGCAATATTCACTTTTTGCAAGAAAACGCTTAAAAGCGGTCATATCTACCCACTGTAAAAACCTTACATCGTTTTCTCCAAGCTTGGGCAAAAAAAATACCGATGTGTCCCCCTTTGTTACACAAAAAATATATGCAAAAAAACCATTTATGTTGCCTCCACTGAAAATGTGTAAATTTTGAGTTGACGCTCTGTAAAGGAACTAGTGCGATATGTGCATACATACGTAATTATATGTATAAAAAACCTGTTGTTGTTGTGTTAACAACAATACGTTGCTTTATTTTCTACAGCAGCGAACAAAAGCAGCACTGAGGAGAAAGGAGCAAAAATAAAAAATACTGCTTTCGACGGTGTATTGTTTGTTGTACTGGAAAATAAAAAAAAAAACAAAAAGAAATTAAAAGAAAATCCTACAAAATAATAATAGAGCATATTGTTGTGTTTTAAGTGTTATTCATACCACTTGTATATTTTATATGTATGTATGTACATATGTATGTACATGTGTGCATGTCTATTGTATGAAAAAAATAGTTATTTTAAGTAGTGAAACTAAATAAAAACTTAACAGTTATGTAGTTAACAGTTAGTGCATGTGGTCATATTTACATTGGAAAAATTCATAAATATGGTATTTTTTAAGTAAATGTATGATGTGTGTAAGAGTATGTGTTGGTATACACGAATATGTATTTAAGTGCATAAGTGTCTTCTGCTATTGTACATCATGCATGAATTTAAATCTTTGAGTTTTTCTCGCAAACAATTGTTGACTATATAAAAAACTATAACTAACGAGCTGTTAGCCAAAATTTAATAAATTCAGTAAAGTGCGACTTTGACTCGCGCACGAAGGGTTCCGTACGTTGGCTTTGAGCATTTTTTTAATACAGTGTTTTTTTACGTTTTTTAAGCTGAAATAATTTATTTTTTAATTTTTGTTTTTTTCTCGTTTTGGCAATTTTTTGAATTTTGGCGATTTTTTTCATTTTGGCGATTTTTTCATTTTGGCGATTTTTTTTTCATTTTGGCGATGTTTTCATTTTGGCGATTTTTTTCATTTTGGCGATTTTTTTATTTTGGCGATTTTTCCGGTTTTCCGCGATTTATTTTCGATTTAGAAATTTTTTTTAATTTGGTGCTTTTTTTCGTTTTGGCGATTTTTTTTTGATTTTGGCGATTTTTTTTCGGTTTGGCGATTTTATAATTTTGAGATTTTTTTGTTTTACCGTTTTTGAAAATTTCAAGAAGTTTGCTCTTACGGTTTCCAAGATACAGCAAGTTATCAAAATTACATAGTCAAAATTACATTAACTGATGGTACACCCTCTAATTAAAATTTTTTAAATTTTAGTGTTAATTGTTGTAGTCTGTATGAAAATACACTAACTTTACAAATTTCAAGTGCATATACATACAATTGTATGTATATTACATGGGATTTTAAAATTTTTCGTTGCTCGTTTTGGCACACCCTTTAATTTCCAACTCTCATGTATTTGTTGTTGTAGCGGCCAAGGGTCCCATGTAATATACATACATACATACAATTGTATGTATATTACATGGGATTTTAAAATTTTTCGTTGCTCGTTTTGGCACACCCTTTAATTTCCAACTCTCATGTATTTGTTGTTGTAGCGGCCAAGGGTCTACACACTCTGTCCAAATTTCAGGTCCGTAGCTCTTACGGTTCTCGAGAAAATACCCTGTGACGGACAGACGGACAGACGGACAGACGGACAGACGGACAGACGGCCAGACGGACAGACGGACAGCGTAGCGAAAACAATAGGGTTCCTTTTTCACCTTTGGTGTACGGAACCCTAAAAATTTGCTTTGGATGTGATTTAAAACATGTTTTTGCCATTCAGCAGTTGAGCCGATATGATACGAGTACTATAGGCACAATCTACCGTTTCACAGAGGAGTATTTGAGCCAAAAAGCTGGCCAATACTGATTCGTTAGTTTAGATTGCTTGTGAAAAGTTATTAAGTGCCCCTAGATCAATGAAACTTGAAGAAATATGTCTTATAATAAATAAATACTTCTAGTCTGTTAAACCTTACGTTAGGTAGGCGTGGCAGTCAGAAACCTGAACTTTCTTAGACCGTTTTGGTTTGATATCACGGAGAATCTGTTTATGTGGAGTCCCCACCGCTGAACCAACCAGAGCTCAATATAAAGCTACTAGTACGTTGCAGTTCAACACTAGCAACGTCAAAAAGTTCCCTGAACTCAAGAGCGCCCATTGTGTCCATTGTCTTTCTTGTAAGTCCAGGACACAGAAAATGTTCTACGCTTTCCTCTTCATCGATATTCTACCAGCTGCGGCAAAAATTATTGTGTTTGACCATTAACCTTTGTTTTTGCCTAAATATAAGACAGTGTCCGATTAGCACGGACACTGGACGCGAGATCTGTTTCCTATTCTTCAAAATTAAAGAAGCCGTAGTTTTCCTATTAAGATGAATCCATAACTGCCTTGTTATCACGCAATCATATCTTGTGACCTACATTCTATTTGTTTTATCTGCTTTCTTGCGTCTAAGTCTGACTTTGCAAGGTTGTCCCAATTACAGCAAGCTCATCAGCCTTAGAGTTCGCCTGAAAGCCTTTATGCCTCGGGATCCAGATCGCTCTGCCATCTCATTTAGAGATGACAGGCAGTCGACGGCTGTTGTTGTTATTAAAAGCGGGTATTCGACTGCCATAATAGCTGCTTGACTATCAGTGTATATGTTCATCAAAGTCGTTGAACTGACATTTAAGCAATCCGCAGCTCCTTTTATAGCATAGATCTGTGCCTAAAAAACACTGGAGTGATCCGGAAGTCGCTTAGCAATACGAAGACCTAAAGCACCTGAAAAGACTACATAATCCTTACCTTTTTGTGTTTTGGAGCCGTCCGTATAAAAAACAATACTTTTTCTTCTGCCAGCAGTTCCATTCATCCATAATTCTCTGGATGGTATCCAGATTTTATAAGGACGTTCCTATAGTAGAGCAGGGGAGGTTTGGTCAATCCTCCATCTCCAAGCTTCATCATCGAGTATTCTGCAGTGGCCGGTTCCATTTCCGTTCCACAGAGAGGTACAACGAATATGGATTGCCGAAGTCGTTGCCATCTCCTTCCCTACTAGGTCCAGTGGTAGTAGATGAAGGAGCATCCCCAGTGCATCTGTAGGGGTAGTGCGAAGAGCACTGGTTATATACAGGGATGCAAGTCTTTGCAAGTTGTGTAAGATATGTAGATACATCTTTTTCTCCAGGGACGGCCACCACACGATGATCCCATAAATGAAAATAGGACGTACTATTGCAGTATAAATCCAATGAACAATTTTTGGGGTAAGACCCCAGTTTTTCCCAACGGAATTATTGCATAGATATAATAAAATTTTTGCTCTTTTCACTCTCTAATCTAAGCTTTACAAAAAAAAATAATAATATTCTACACGCGTTAATAGATACTAACATTAAAATATCCATTCTGTTGCTATCGTATAACTTCATCAAAGTAACCCTAAGATAAATTCTAGAAAGAGTGTCAACCAACAATTTGAATGCAGTAATAAAATTTCAAAAGTGACTTCATGTTTATTTAAATATTTTGCCACATACAGTTTAATTTTAATCCAAATATGTAGTTAAATGTTCAAACTATGTATTTGCTATACCAACAAAAACTATTTAAAAGTATGTATTAGAATTTTTTTTTCCTACAAAGACGTATATATATCAATTATTTGCGTTCTTTGAAAACATGTTGTTTGCATCAAAAGAAAGAAAAAAAGAAAACAAACTTCAAGCCACAATGGTTTAATTTTTTTAGTCATAAAATACATTTGTATGGGAAATATGTATGTATGCATAATATGGAAAATAACTTTACGACAAAACTTTAACGGAAAAAATATGGATAAAAAAACTATAAAAGAAAGAACTTTAGTCAGAACTGCAATCAAGAAAAAAACTTCATCCGGTGACAAACGAATGAACACAATTGCACAAGTATGTATGTATGTATGTATGTGTATGCATAAATACACATTTTAAATATTTCGTACGAATCAATTTAAGCACATACATAAATACACACTATTTCCATACAACCAAAAATTCAACTACAAAAAAGTTATGCAATTATTTTATGTATGAGAGTTTAACGATTTCCTTATTTCGCTGTCAGTTGTAAAAAAATAAGCTAAAGATATCAGGGTATTACAACATTTAGTAAGTGTTTAGCTTTTCAATATCCGCTGTATTCATAAATAAATTGAATCCCTGTGTTTTTTTTCATCGTTGGAGTAACATACATAATTCACTTCTGCTGTTATAAAAAAAAATAATTTTTTTCTTACAAGATCATACTCGTATCAATCATCAGAATTGCAAAAATTTAAAAAAGTGGTTTAGTTTCTTAAACTAATAAATTAGAATTTAAAGGCTTTATTTATAAAAAATTTTAAGGCTTAATACCGGGTTAATAAAACAGATTTTCATAAACAATTTTTCTTATTCAGCCTTTATAAAGCCGTAATATTTTTCCACTCTTATTTATAAAGATTATTAAGGCTTTATAAAGGCTTTTTAAGAAAAATTTTATATGAACAATTGTTTTAAAGAACCTTTGTAAGGCCTTAATAATTTTTATAAATAAAGCGGTTTATAAATAAGGCAGTTAATTTTTAATCAAATATATTATTAAACATTTTTATAAATTCGAAATAGATTAATATAAATATTGAATTAAACAATTCAATAATGGAAATTTAGAGCAGAATAATATAAATATTGTACTGATTAAATTAAACATATTGCTTTGTTAAACTAATGAATATGTTGCATTTCGCTAGTGTTCTTGCAAACTCATCAAAAGACTTACAATTTAAACCTGAAAAAGGCTCAAGAAGCTAATATATAAACTTAACAAATTTTCTAACTATTTGAATATAAACAGCCGACCAACTTCGTATTGTTTGTGTAAAATTTCATTCATTCGCTTACGTTAATGCATCCTCGTAAGCCAGAGTGGATGCACTGTTTGCTTTTCTGCATCTAGGAAGAGCTTTTTAACCCCCGACCAAATAAAGGGGTGTTATAAGTTTTTAGTGTGTGTCTGTCTGAGTCCACGTACAGCCCAAACGGCTGGACCGATTTTGATTTATTTTTTCTGTTTGAAAGGTGACTTGATCGAGAATGTTTTAAGAAAAATGGTCCAGCCGTTTCGAAGATATCACATCTTTTCTAGATATATTCCGGGGTTCTTAAATTTTTGTTATTTTATCTTATTGTTTATTTGTACAAAGTTTATTTTTGCTGGGATATGTATGGTATACCAAAGGTTTAAGAACCCCGATTTTCGGAAAAAATTAATTAATTCTGCACTTTTAACACGTGTAAAATGTAATTTGTTGGGCAGCAGAAGTTTCAATAATAAATGGCTGTATAATTTTCCTATTGAAAATGCCGGCTGTGTGATCACAGCAAAATTTTGCTATAGAAATGGTTGATTTTGTCATTAAAGCAATCCTTTTTCTTAAAGTAAATGTTGACTGTGCTATCCCAGTAAAATATAGATAAATTGGCTGCGTCACAGCACACTTTTCTTATAGAAAACTTGACTGTGCCACAGCACACTTTTTTTTATAGAAAACTTGATTGTGTCACAGCACACTTTTCTTATAGAAAAGTTGACTGTGCCACAGCAAACTTTTCTTATAGAAAACTTGCCTGTATCACAGCACACTTTTCTTATAGAAAACTTGACTGTGCCGTAGCACACTTTTTTTTATAGAAAACTTGACTGTGCCGCAGCTCACTTTTTTTTTTATAGAAAACTTGACTGTGTCAAAGCACACCTGAGTGTCTGAATCAAACAGTTTTTCATTAGTAATTAGTGGTTACGCTTTTTTCATGCTTGTGTGGCACATGGCACACATATGTAAGCCCGGCCTAAGGTTAATATCACATAGAATTAAAAATGTTACTCAATACTAAAATAAGAAAAAAAATTAAATTTGTATTGTTTGTCGTTCACTAGTGCTGCGCAGGTGTTTGGCCACAACAACAGTATATCATATCCTTGAATTTTTTTAGCCGCTAACATATGTGCCACTCACAGTTTTTTCTCTGATTGTTCTGTTGGTAGCAAATTTGCTACAACACCACTCTTTAGTTTATTGCGGGGGCTTGAACTTATGCAAGCACAAGTTGAAGTGGTGTGTACTCTCCCAATCTTGAGAGAAAATATGTAAGTGCACGAATTGTTTGTGCTAAAATTATGATTATATACCGTTACTAAAATTAAGAGTAATGAGTATTCTTTGTCATTCCCCTGTCGGAAATTAAGTTAACGTTAAACTAACTTTGAGCTAACCAATTCGCAACAAGTGCTGATTGACACTTCGATTACTTTCCAATGGAAACAACTAACTATTTTAATATTGCGATGTTCTAGGCGGTAGTCAATTGTCTCACTCTGCACTACTTTTCGACTAACTTAAAGTTGATTTTATTTAAGTCACTTGGTGGTCAGTAAATTTACAAAAACCGTTACTGGAGTTCGAACTATGTATCATCATACATTGTATAGTGAACGTGCTTCCACCAAGCTAAGGTATCATCTGAAATAATAACAGCAAAGTGTTAGTAAAAAATTTAAATGAGTTTCAAAGTAGCTAAGAGTAAACTTTTTTGGCTCTCACCAAATCCGATTACGTACTCAACTTAAAACATAACTTTTGATCACTCTACTCTAAGAATAGTTAACTATAAGTTGATTATTTTTGTAGTCAACCACGCATTTTCCGACAGGGTCTCTTGTGAGTATGACTATGTTGGTGTATGCAAACCTTTTATAAATTAATAAAGAACTAAGTCTACGGCATTCATTGATCTCACTTAGATTTCATCATATAATGCACTGATTCTTTTCGGTATATTTTGGGAATTTTTGGAACTTAGGTTTTCGAATAAAAGTTTTTTTGAAATAAATTTTAAATTACTAAGCCAATCGCATACAAAACCTATTCAGTTTCTAGACAAAAAAAACTTCAACTGCAGCAAATTTGCTGCAAAGATAGATCTATACAACGATAGATATCGTTGATGAAAGATTTCGAAATAACTTAATAATTTCAAGAGTTCTTGGCAAAACAATTTTTTGAAATCACTTTCATCCCTGTGCCTCGTTTCTGTGGTGAATGGAAGAATATAAAAAATTGTTAGCAACCTGTGAAATGTAAGAAAATTAGACAACTAATATAATTATTTAATTTTTCTCGAGGCGGGAAATTATCTCTTACAAGTTACAGAAACCAGACAGCACTAGATATGGAAAACTGTGTCAAATACCTAAAATTTTTTACAAAATGGGCTTAATGGTTTAATTGATATCGTTGTCGCAAAATAAAAAAAATATATTACTCCACAACTTTATGGATTTTCTACCGCTTGAGCTTGAAATGTGCAAGAACACTTAGGTTAACCGAATCTCATATTTGTTTAAGGAAACATTCACAAATTACGTAACGCTATTTTTCGAGCTATTATACTCCTCCCACATCGCCCTTAACACTTTGAAACGTCTTTTACAATTGCAAGCACAAGTTGAAGCGCTGTATATTCTTTCAATCATCATATTTATGTTTAAAAACTTAAGATTGTTAATTTCAATCTAATATTTACATTACTGCAGCTAGTTCCTATAATCGAATATTAATTTGTAATTAATTAATTAATTTGTATTAATAATTAAAAATAAATAAATAAATTTACATTCTATATACATATGTATATAATTTATGGTTTACCAAACTTTTTGTGCAATTTCGCAACTTCCCTCGTAACAAAAAAAATAAAACTAATCTGTTTTAAAATGTTCTCAGACATATCCATTCCATTTAAAATACATGCAAGTATTAAAAATAAGTTTAAGTGAATTGAAAACAAAAAAAATATTATCAACCAAGTAGTCGGAGTAAACAATAATGCCAAACAAAATCCATAGTTAAGCAACATCAATACAAAAGAACTTGTTAGGCGAACACTTGAGTAAATGCAAGTGCACAAAAGGATATAAAAAACAGGAAGATTTTGCACAAAAAAAAAAAAAGAAACTTGAAACGCCATTTCTTTTTTTTCATAGTTCGCAATAACTTTGAGTAAAAGTTTTATGTGCAAAGGAAAGTCGGCAGGAAATTCGATTTTTGTTGTAAGTTGGTTGGAAGTCTGAATGAGTTGTATGCTGGTAATAATAATGGCACACGCAATGAACATAAAAAAGTTTCAAATATAATGAAAAATATTTTTCTTTCTATAACGCTATACACTAAATGAAATTGAAGAGAAAAGCTATTCTACAAATTTTTTCTTACAATAATATAAATTAATATAATTTAATACAGTTTCGTTAATTCCGAGCAAAAGTCTTAGTAAAATGTTGACGTATTTATTGAACTATAGTTAGGAAAATTTTCCAAGAGTTTTTTCTTGCAAGATTTTTAAAATGATTAACTATTCATGGCTCATTAAATTTAATAAATAGAGAAAAATAGCAAAGCTTAAAAAGTTTATAACTTGCATTTTCTCTTACTTGTTTATCATTGTTTTTGTTATTTTTTTTTCTTCTTATCACTCGTAGTAATGAAAGTTAGAGGAAAATTCTTTATAAAAAATATTTTTCTTTATTTTTTATAATTTTCTTTTGTGCATGTCTTGAATGTTATTATTTGCTTTTATTTTTTCTCATATCTGTTATTTTATTTTATTTACTGCAATATTATTTTTCTTATATTTTTTTTTTGCCAAATAAACACATTTTTTATTTCATCCTTTAAAAAAAATTTCTATAATAGTGAACAACGATGTGAAGTATGGAAAAGCCAGTTCATTGCAAAAAGGCTTTGGTTGTTTATGATTAATGTTTCTCCATTTCTGCGGCAAATTGCAAGTGCATTTTTGTAATTTACTTTAGCTGTACATTTTTTTATTTCTTTTTTTCTTTTAATAATGACAAGGTGAAGGTAACGATGTGTAGCTCTTCACTAATATATTGCTCGTAAATGGAATTGAAACTTAAGTGAGAGGGTGCAAAATTTCAATTATGGCCGCCATACAAGCGGTGGTATGTATGCCATCAATAAACTTTTTTTTTTTTTGTAAAGCTTTAGTCATAGTTACTATTAAATTATGCTTTATTTTAAAAAGATCGTGAAATTTATTCTTGTCACTCTGTACAGTTTTTTTCAAGCGGTTGCTTATACTTGTCACTCTGTATTATTTTTCAAGAGCTTTTAAATGCGAACTCATTAAAGTTAATTCAATTATGCACTCTGGTATTAAAGAAAAATAAAACACTTTATACAGTACGAGAAGATAAGACACTTAGATATAAATTGCAAAGAAAATTAATATTTATGAGCAAAATAATTAAACATGAACTGAAAAATGGGGGACACTCACTGGCGACCAAACAGATTAACGCTGATAATGAAGGTGTAGCGCTTTTTGAAACCTGCATGTTGCTATAAGGGTTGTTTGTCTAATGACTAAATATTCTTTGTTAGATTTGTAAATTAATAAAAATCATCACATCTTCTTTTGTGGCCCTTTGTTCCAATAGGAACCATAGCACATAATATATATATATATCTTCTTTTGGCTTCTTCAGGATATGAACCTTTGGCCAACTTAATATTTTTAAACAAAAATCATTTTTATTTCAATTATTTTGACACACGTCGAATGATTGAATCGATAATATTAGGAGCTGTTCACATATAAGGTCACGGGTAATGCGGAGGGGGGGGGAGGGCGCGGAAAGGTGGGTTAAGGACTTAAATTTATGCTGAACATTTTGTAAAAGGCATTTCAAGGGGTGGAGGGGTCCAGGCAGGAGTATAAAAACTCCAAAAAATAGCGTTACGTAATATGTAAATGGTTCCTTAAATAAATATGGGATACGGTTAACTTAAATGTTCATTTCAAGCTCAAGCTGTAGAAAATCCATTGAGTTGTGAAGTAATATATTTTTTTTTATTTTGCGAAAACGATATCAATCAAAGCATTAACCCCATTCTACAAAATTTTAGGTATTTGACACAGTTTTCCATATCCAATGCTTTCCGGTTTCTGTAACTTGTGAGAGAGAAGATCTCGGGTTGAGAAAAATTAAATAATTATCATTAGTTGTCCTATTTGCTTACGTTTCACAGCTAACTAACAATTTTTTTATACTCGAAAAGTTCTTCCATTTCATATAGAAACGAGGCACAGGAATGAAAGTATATCCAAAAAATTGCTTTGGCAAGAACTCTTAGATCTATTAATTTGTTTCGAAATCTTTCATCAACGATATCTTTGAGATTTAAACAAATTTGCAGCAGTTTATTTTTTTTTAGTCTAGGGACTGATTGCGATAGGCTTAGTAATTTAAAATGTATTTCAAGAAAACTTTTATTCGAAAACATAATTTCCAAAATATATCGAAAATAATCCGTGCATTATATGATGAAATCTAAGGAGATCAATGAATGCCGTGGACTTAGTTCTTTATTAATTTATAAAGGGTCCGCCGGATATTTTTTTTTTGGAAAATGCTATAAAAAAACTACTGAATAATTTTTCAAATTTCTTTTTTTTATTTAAAAGTACAATCCTTCCGGTTAATAATGAAAAATAGTTTCATTCAAATGGCTGCCTCGGCTGGCCATGCAGTTGCCTACACGATCGGTCCAATTTTTAAGCACATTATCGATTGTGTGCAGCTTCACGAATATTTTCCTTTAAAGCATCAATTGTCTCTGGCTTGTCAGCGTAACACTTATCTTTGACGGCATCCCACAAATAAAAGTCCAACGGTATCAAGTCGCAGCTCCGAGGTGGCCAAACGGCATCAGCTCTGCGGCTGATAATGCGATCTTCAAAAACAGGGCGCAAAACATCGAGTGTAGCTTCGGCTGTGTGGCACGTAGCGCCGTCTTGTTGAAACCAAATGTTGCCAATATCCTCCTCTTCAATTTTTGTGAACAAAAATTCGTTCAACATGGCCCAATTACGATCGCCATTGACTGTAACGGCCACTCCTTGCTCATTCGAAAAAAAATGGCCCAATTATGCCTCTGGACCAAAATCCGCACCAAACAGTAACTCATTTTGGGTACGTCGGCTTTTCAATGTATGCGTGCGGGTTTTCTGTGCCCCAAATGCGACAATTTTGCTTGCTTACATACCCGCCAAAATCAAAATGAGCTTCATCTGAAAAGATGATTTTTTTTTTTTGGCAAAATCGGCATCTTCTGTAACTCGATCGCAGGCCGACTTCGTTCAAGCGTATACATAACCATATTCGTTCAGCGGAAGGATAAAACTACCATTCACGAAATAAGCACTAGTTGAAAAAAAAAACATTAGATGGCGGACCCTTTAAAAGGTTTACATACACCAACATACTCATACGCACTAAAGACCTTGTCGGAAAATGTGTGGTTGACTACTTAAACTTATAGTTAACTATTCTTAGGGCAACCAAAAGCTAACTACAATGTCATCCAGAACTGATCCAAAGTTAATTTTTAAGTTGAATACGTAATCGGATTCTGTGAGAGCCAAAAAATTTACTCTTAGCTACTTTGAAACAAATTTAAATTTTTTACTAACATTTTGCTGTTATTATTTCAGATGATACCTTAACTTGGTGGTAGCACGTTGACTATACAATATATGATGATACATAGTTCGAACTACAGTAACAGTTTTTGTAAATTTACTGACTACCAAGTGACTTAAATAAAATCAGCTTTAAGTTAGTCGAAAAGTAGTTCAGAGTGAGACAATTGTCTACCGCCTAGAACATCGCAATATTAAAATAGTTAGCTGTTTCCATTGGAAAGTAATCGAAGTGTCAATCAGCACTTGTTGAGAAATAGTTAGCTCAAAGTTAGTTTAACGTTAACTTAGTTTCCGACGGGGGAATGACAAAGAATACTCATTACTCTTAATTTTAGTAACTGCGTTTAATCATAATTTTAGCACAAACAATTCGTGAACTTACATATTTTAACTCAAGCAACTTATTTATACTACTTCTTTTAAGCAAAAAATAAAAATACGCTACAATAAAAAATAAAAAGGCCAACAACAGACATTGACTCTCTCTCATACTTACAGGCTGAGTATGCTTAAACTCAGGATATGGATATTTAATTTGACAACCTTATGCCAACGAACATGTGATTCTTTTTTTTTTTTGTTTTAATTACAACGTGTCTCTTCAAAATGTTTGTTTTTTGATTTAAATTTTTTTTCATATATATCATATATATCACTACAAGCCACGCATGACGTTAATGACTCTTTGGATCTTGCTGGAAATGATGTTGATGATGCTGTTGGCATGAATGGTATTCAATTCTTTATATAGCAGCCACTTAACAATATTATTCGAAGCAGGTGCCAACAACATAACGAATTGGAAAAGAAAACATATGAATAAAATTAAATGGATATTGTTTAATTTTTATATATAGCACATACCCAGCAAACATTTTGATGGAAAAGTAATGAGTTAAATTGCTAACAAGCATATGAACCACATACTTTATAACGCTTTCATTTTGGCATTTTAATTCATTATTTTAATATGGTTTTATCATTGAATGCAAGTATTTAGAATCTTAGATTACAAGTAATAACTTGGAAATGGCAATACTTAAAAGTCATTGACGACGGAACCACGTTGCAGATGCACGTTGTAGGCAATTTCACTGGAACTGCAAGTGGTTGCTTTAGACGCTGCATAAATTTGCGCATTTATCAGTGATTCCTTTCTTTGTAAAAGGATATGGGATCTTACAGGATGCAATATATAGGTCAGATATATGTATACTCGGTGGTAAGAGCAAGCCATTTAACACTTCAATCTTAAACACAAATTTGAGAATTGATTTTATATCGAATTAAGAGAATAATTTTTTCATAGTAAAGCAGAAAGAAGACTTTTTGACTCATTTCCTTGCAAACACGATGTTAAATACATGCATATCTGTATATACAAAATCGTAGTGTGTGTTTGTTCCTAACGCATGATCTCTGGAACTATAAGAGCTGTGGAGCTGACATTTTCAACACAGGTTCTGTTGAATACCCGGTAGGTTCTCGTTTTATTTTTGACCCAATAAGTGACCACAGTGTGGAGTAATTTGTAGTAAAAAAATTACTGATGGTAGGACAACGTTTGCCGGGCTCAGCTAGTGTATGTATATAATAGAAGCATATTTGTTTTTACTTCTGTTAAATAAAACTTCTTCCCATTGCCACAAAATAACTTCTCTATGTGTTCTGCACAAAAGAACAAACAAAAAAACGAAGAATTTTCCTGAAATGCTTTTTCATTTTACAAAGCGTTTAGGTAAGTCTGGTGTGGTTAAATATGTGACATTTAATTTATTGTTAATCGCACTCTTATTAAAACAATCACCATCAACAAATGATTTCAGAACAAAAGTACCCAGCAAAAAACTTTGCCTACTAGAATGCAAAAAAGTGTATGTACTCCTCAGTCGTAAGTACTTACAATTTGACTGAATAACCCATTATTTTTGTTTGAGAATTTCAAAAAGTATGCGGTACCCTATACTTTTTGCCTACAAACATACAAAAGTTAATAGATTACTGATTGCCTAAAATTACTCAAAATTTAATGGGTTATTTTTGCGTACAAATATGCAAAATAATATAGATTAATTTTTGCTTAAACTTATTCAAAATTAATTTGCTATATTTTTTAATTTTTTTATTTTAAATTAATAAAATTTTGTAACAAATTTCTCTAGATATACATATTTCCTTATTAACTGGAAAGTACTACAATAAGTACTTTCACGTAGTGATATAAATAAGTTCTTATTTTATTCATTACATGACAGTCATTATTATGCAAATAAAATAATTAGATAAATAAGTACCACTCGTTACTTTGTAAGCCATTAAAAGAGTACTACCCATTACAAAATTTCGAAAATTTTTTGCTGGGATATAATCTCTTTTTCTGTTCTTAACCAAGAAGACAACACAATTCTTTTGTTAAAATTAATTCATTATTATTGGAGAAACCAACCTTAAAAAAAGTTTTAATTATGATTAAATAGTTTTTATATTTTTTTTTTATTATTACATAAAACTTATTTGCTCAATTCACAAGCTATTGTAGGAGTCGTAGTGCGTACATGAATTCTTGGTAATTTCAATAAAACATTGTTTATAAACAAATGTTTACTTAGAAATTACCAACATGGTAGTACGAACTACGACTCCTACAATAGCCTGTGAATTGAGCAATTATTTCATTTAACATAATAAAAAGGATTTCACTTTAATTATTTTTTATTTGCTCTTGTTGGGATTTTCATAATAATTGTCATTTAATTGAAAAAGTTTTAATGCGTTTACATAAATCCACCATGAATAAGTGTATAAATGAAGGAAAAAAAAGTATAATTCACATTTTTACAGCAGTTTCCTTTCATTATATTTGATATTATTTTAGATTAAAAAATAGTTTTGTAGGTAAAATATTAATGTGAGAAAAACAAAAAAATAGAACAATGAAAAGCAATCAATAAAGTTTTTTGTACGATTAAATGATACGAGGATAATTAAGTGTTTTAGATTGAGGAATTTAGTAAACATATTTTGAAGTTCAACTTTAGGTTAATATATTTGTATGTAAACCTTTTATTTTTTCAATTTAAAAAATTCATATGGATAGTTCAAATGAATGTATTTTAAATATTTTCCTAAAACCGAATCTGGTGAAAGTTTGCATATTCAATATTACATTCTAACAATTATACACGATTTTGGCTGGCAAGGTTTCGACCTCGTCTTTGATAATTAAAAAACCAAGCGGATGCTGGTTTTGCTTATTGAATCTGGAGATTCGTTCGTTCGTCCTTTTTGCATGGTAGCATGATTTTTAAGGAATTCAGTTGCTATATTTAAATTTTCGGTACTGCTTATTGTACGATTGAATGCTTTAGAAAAATGGTAATTCGATGACCATTTCACATAGATGATTTGGCAATATTTGAGATGTGAACCATTTAAATTATGTGTCAAGTATAACTCTCAATCGAGAGTAAATAAAAATGCTTATTAAGACTGGCATAATAATGGAAAAACTAAATGGCTGTGACCGAGATAACCAATAAAATGTGGAAAGATTTAATAAGCTTTGCAATTAAGATCATCATTATACCGTACTTTGCACAAAGACCGGAAGCTGCAGCTCTACAAAAAACTTAGAGGCTTTATTTTCCTAAAAAATTTATCTCCTGAACACTTGATATAAATTGGCCTCCATTCAGTCTTGATTTAATCGCGATTATAGTTTTCTTTTAGCTTAGCTGAAATTTCAAGCCCTACAAAACTCAATTATTTCTCGAAGAGGGCAGTCAGAGGTTTTTCTTCTGTGAAAAATTGGTCTCCAGAAGACTTGACAAAAAATTGGCCTCTACACAGTCTTAGGTTAGGTTAGTCTGGTTGGTAGTGCTGGGATACTATCGATATTTTCTACTATCGATATCTATCGATAGTTCAGATTTCACAATCGATATTACTATCGAATGAATGTTTGTACTTGAGAAAGTAAAATATAACAATTTTTGATCGGGTTAAAGTTAGTTTTTAATAACTTTATTGAAAGTATATAGTCTTATATATATTTTAATATGTATGTATGTATTTGCGAACGCTATTTCAGGTGACAGTTTTTGAAAAATTTTGCTGATGTCAGTTGAAAATTTTTTACGTTTTCAAAACTGCATTTGAAATAATATCGATGTCGTTATTTTTTTCTATCGCTATTTTCGATATTTTAACCCTATCGATAGTCTATCGATAGTATCCCAGCACTACTGGTTGGTCAAGGACCTCGTATAGACCAGGACTGATCCTTAGCGATACCAGTAGATGACAAGAAACCTGTAAGTATGGCGGCGTAGTTCGTGGTGCCTATGTCGAATGGCTCCCATACAGATTTATCAATTTATTTAGTAGCCTACACATTTCCATTCCCGATACACGATCAAGACTACGAAAAGTGTGATCACCAAGTCATATCTAGTGCGGTTTAGAGCCGGATAGTGGCACAGTAGATGTTCTACTGTCTCAATTACCCCGGGTTCCTTACATTTCCTTCAGGTACCGTCAAGTATTTGTCCAATTTTGACGGCATACGAAGCCGTCCAGCAGTGTCCAGTTAATACCCCCACTAGAAGTCTAAAGTTGCTTCTGGTTAGTGATAAAAGGAATTTAGCCGATTTAGGATCATAGGAGCTCCACATGATTTTAGTTTTGCAAGTTTCCGTCGCTTCTTCCTTCATCTTAGAGTCTAATGCTCTAATTCTGTTCGACGAATGTATTGTCTTGTCTATGGACGAAAAAAAGAAGCAGTTTTGATTCTTTAAAATGATTATTATTTATTGTCTATGCTAGAAGGTTCGTGTATTTGCTTTATGATTTTGCTCTAAACATTATATCCAACACATATTTTTTCACATATTTTTCAAACTATTGTATAATAATTTAATTGAAATTTTATGGCAATAATATTTATATTTTTCATTGTCAAAGACAACAACCATTTTTGAAGAAAATAATTTAGAGACTTCAAAGACAAGAACTCAGAAGCATTTTCAAACAAAAACGTCCTAAATCTTCTTACTGAATTAGGGCATAAGATCCATTTCAGGCATTAAATTGGTTTCCGGACATATACTGTTTCTTCCACCGGTAATTGGATTCCCCTTTTGGACAGTGTATCTGGCATTTCGTTTCTCTCAATCCCCATGTGTCCTGGAACCCAAAAAACATGTACTTTTCTGTCAGCACATAACCTATTTAGTGCATTCCTACACATGAGCACAACCGAGGAATAGTTGCAGTCTGCTTAAATTGTAGTTTTGGTTTAATACCGATTATAGTTCTCTTTGGGCTTAGCTGAAATTTCAAGCTTAAGTTAATACATTGAATTCTTTGGCGCTTTTAAAAGATAGTTACTCTCTAGTACGATCTTGGTAATTCGGACACCCTAGATACTGAACATGTTAGGTTAACATTACTACTTTAGGAAATGTCAACCATCCCTAATGGCTTCGTTAGTAAAATCGTATCGTCTTACTTTTTTCGTATACTCCACCGGCATGATTCCGACAAAGCATAGTGATTTGAGCAAATCATGTTAATTTATACATGATTTATCATACATTTTACATATGGGCAAATCACCATAAAATAGTTGACTTATTTCAAATTATGTCGAAGATACTATTTTTCGAACTGGATTCATCTGTGCTTTTAAAATTGCAAACTCCATCCCTAGATCATGAGTCCATATTGATTGGCAATTTCGAAAAATTACATTAGAGAATATTTAATCAATCTTAAATCTCAACGACATATGGACAAAATTCAATTATACCCGCTGCGCACACCTTATAAAGTATTCGCGTAAATTGACTAAGAAAATTCGAGCACCTAATCACTCACAAGCTCGGTGAAAACACTTTCATGTGATTGATTTAAAGTCGTTGGAAACATACCATAAGTTTGGATACTAGTTAGTAAAAACGTAATGATGCCAGTGAATGTGTCAGCTAATATTGTATTTCTCTTTGCTTTATACTTGTATGTGTGAGTGTGTGTGAGTGTGTGTGTGTGTAAGCCGGAAATTAAAGTTTGTACGCAAAAATTTATTTTCTGTAGATTTTTTTTAGCAAACGTTGTCAATACATTTTTAATAAGCATCAACATGTTTATTAAATGTCACGGATTTTGCCAGCTGATACGCAAGAGCACGAATTGAGTAACGAAGCCATAAGGAATTTAATTACTTGATTTAATAAATACTTGAATAACTCTTTCTTCCACTTTTTCCAAAGGATGTCTTAAAGCGCTTTCTAGGCAAAATAACACTAATTTTCAGTGCTCTATCTTATTTCTGTACGCACATTTTGAGTAGGACTTCAACTAGCAAGAAAACGTTAATGTTTTCATAAAAATTTTCATATCACTAATTCGAATGAGTTGTCAGCGAACGTAATGTCAATGAAGCACTTACTATTTTCCTTTCGACTAATTAAATTTATTTGCAAACAATCCAAGAGTTTTTAAAAATATTATTTCATGATTTTATTATTATTTTTTATGCACATTACTTCAATTAATTTTTTGTTTTTGGACAAAAAAGTAATAAAATATTCATCAAAATATTATTGAACACTTCAGCGTTGGCTGAAGTAGTTAGCAAGTTGACTATAAAACCGTAGGTCCTGGGTTCGAGTTCGGTATCCGATAGTTATTAAATAACAATACCACTCGATTTTCTGATGTGCATTAGTGTCCATTTATATCAGTTGTTTTAGGAAAGTTCAAGTGATGATGGCATACACACTAGTCACTGGACTACACCGACTTCAGCAGATAGTAATCCTAATGTAACATCAGACCGCAACTAAACACAGCTAAGAAAATTCAATACGCCCCTTTAAGGCGCTGCAACACTACGTGGACTGGAGTTTTTTTTTTGCAATTTCAGCAGTCGCTAGTGGCATATTTAGATCAGAACGTAAATTTTAATTTTTGATGTACTAGGGAGCCGATGTTATTATGTAGCATCGGTATTGTGTAGCAGAATCATTGGCGAAGTAAAATAGTTAATAAAATAGCTACTAAACACGGCTTCATAATACACCTTATTGACACTAGAGGCGCTGCAGCATTATTAAACAAACGTGCAAAAAAGCCAAATTAAAAAAGAATGAAGCTTTCCTCTCTCTGTCTTTTCCTTCATCACCTGTCTTCTCTCTGAATATTTTTTTCCTAAAGAAGGTAACACTTTTCTTGTTAGAAAAAAAATATTCATTGCGCAAAGTACTCGTGCATTTCTAACAAAACGAAAACAGCTGTTGTTGTACGACTATTTTCTGGAATTATTTTCAATTGTTCAATATGGTTGTATTTTGTTTTATGTAAATGTTAGTACGTTTAAAAAAATCGCTAGAAATACTTCAAATTTACAAATTGGCGCTAAACATGTTAAACAAAAAAGTGAATGAAATCTGCCGAAATAGTGGAATGAAAATTTATTAGAATTCGGGCGACTACTTTTATTTCTCATCGTTTTTCCTTCTAAGAAGTAGTAAATTAACCTTTGTCTCTACATTTGGATAAAATTATTTTCGTAAGTAATAAATTTTTAAATTGTGTTTTTAAAGAAATACAAGGAAAACGAATTCCCTTATTTAAAGTTCTGCCCTGTACATTAATAATGTATACATATATTTACACCTCTGACGAGCAATAAGAATAAGAATTAGCTTTTCTATTAAATTTATCAAGTCATTAATAAAATTTTTTTGTTTTTTTTTTAATACATATATTTATTTATTGTGTTTGCAAAAATTAACTAAACATGATTCTACAAAACTTAAGTCTAGATATAACTATTAGGACCCACCAGTATCGGACATATAGTTGGTGATAGTAATAAATAATTTATAAATATCGTACTAAGCCCAAAAATATTTTTAAGAATTTTCATCTGGAGAGATGCGTATTAGAGCCCTAGTCCCCCTCTGTTTTAAGTGGATGTGTCCAGTTATGTTCAAGAGGGTGGCGCTGGCTGCAGTAGTTAGCACATTGACTGCAAGACAGAAGGTTCTGTGTTCCAGCCCGCTCTCCAGCAATCATTAAAAATACCACAACCACACATTTTTCTGATCTGCATTAGTGTCCTTTGTATAAGTTGTTGTAGGAAGTGATGAAGGCATAGACACTGCTCACCGACTTTAGCGAACCGTAATGTCACATCAGACCGCTACTAAACACAGGTTAGAAAACTCAATACGCCCCTTTGACACCAGAGGCGCTGCAACACTACCTGGACTGGAGTTTTGTTAAAAAAAATTGTCTGCGTGTTTTGTAATTTCAGCAGTCACTAGTGGCATGTTGTATTAGGTAGCCGATGTTATTAGCCGCAAAATTTTGCTTAGCCCTCGTTGGGTTATCTCGACATTTGATTCTGAACCAGTGGCCCATAGCTGAATTCAATAGCCGGCAAATTGGTTTCAAAAGCGACTTGTGAATTAAAAGCTTACATTATAAACTGAGTGTGGAATTTCTAACAATAAGCCAATGTATCTGAGTTAATTTAAGTTGCATTTGTGTTAGCTTTGAGTCAATGTAGTGTTTCTATGTATGGCATCAATCAAGGAGTATGCCAAGGTATTTTACCTGTGAATGTTGAGGAATAATTTGATTGTGATTCATTAGTAAGAGTTAGTAAAAATATATAAGATTACTGAAATATAATGCTTAAAAGGAATTATGTCCAAAGTTCAACGATAGCAAAACTATGCTAATGATAAGTGACAATGGCAAGACTGTTGTAACTTTAGAGATGGTAAAATTGAGCTTTCATTACAATAAATGCCTTCAGCATATTGTAATACGATGAATCAAAACAATTCACATATTCGATTTTCACTGAAAATTTTAGTATTTAAAGAAATAAATCTACATCAACTGACAACACACACAGTGAACTAAACATAAAGAATGCTGATGATGAAGGTGCAGTGACCTTTCAAAGCAGCTAGTTGTTCCGTTCCACTAGTGTTTGTCAGAATATTTACAATTAACTTTGGTGTTATTTGTTTATTAATAATTATCACATGTAATTTGGCTTACACAGCCTAAAGAAATCGTAAATATAAAAACATACAAAGTTTGAACAATAATAATTAAAACTAATGTAACAAAAATTAAAAATTTTTAAAAACCCCCGAATATATCTAGAAAAGATGTGATATCTTCTATACGGCTGGACCGTTTGTCGTAAAACGTAGCTAAGAACCTTCTCGATCAAGCCACCTTTCAAACAGAAAAAAACTAAATCAAAATCGGTCCAGCCGTTTGGTCTGTACATGGACAGATACACAGACAAAAAACTGCCTCATAGAATCAAGAAGATTTTCTCTATGAACCGTTTTTAGGCTAAGGGGTATCCCAGCAGAAAGAAGCGAAGATTTTTTCATTGAGATTCCTTATTGTTTTTATAAGGTAAATCTTATTAATTTCATCAAGAAGAAAACCACATAAAATCAAGAAGAAATATTATTATTAACAACTTTTTTTTACTCAATTTCCGTTATTTTTGGCACCAAAAAAACAATCCATAGAGAAAAACTTCTTAATTCTATTAGGTTTGTTTATAAATTGTAAACTATAGGGATTTCTTATTGATTTTATTGGGTTGCCTTCTTGATTTTTTTAAAAAGGTTTTCTTCTTGATTTTATTAGGTTGCCTTATTGATTTTTTCAATAATTGCAAATAGTCTTGCGTCAGTGCAAATGCAAAATATCGTAGCTTTTCTTTAAAATCAAACAACAAAATACACAGATAATCTAAAGAAAAGCTACCGTATTTTGCATTTGCACTTACGCAAGACAATTTGCATCAAACATCGAATACCGCCATTAAACTTGGGGAGAGGTAGAGTTCTTGTGAGCGACGAAATATCGACTGAATCGGAATATCCTGCACACTCTCATGGACAGCGGCGATGTTTTTGACAGATCCTATATTTCAACGAGTTGTGGATGTTGGTTGATTATTTACTGAATTATCGGACTCCACGATCCTATGAATAGTCCTCTTGGCAGGACGAATATGTCAACCGCAAAATGGGTGAAGAACATTAATTTTGACAAAACAGTTGTATCCTTTTACTTAATATGGCCGCTATTAACTATCAAATTTCATTATGAAATATATACTTAGCTTTATAATTATTTTATATTATATGACACATTGCATTTGTTCCTCTACAGGAACTCAAACCTGGAAGTTTACATACTTTACAGTTTTTTATGGTTTGTGCGAGTACTTTTTATGAAGAAAGTGTTCAATAACATTTTGATACATATGTTATGGCTCTTGTGTAGAAATAAAAACTTACTTAAAGTGATGTTAATAAGAAATATCATAAAGTGATTAAACTTTATTGGCTTCGTGGCAAACAAATTTTACTAGTCGAAGGTAAGCTAGCACAAGACTGATTTAAAAATTTTAGTTTATATTGTTGATACTATTTTCAACTGTATTTATATTAAAATACTTGCTACATTTTTCTTCCACTTGCCGTTCGAATAAATGTTCGATGTCAATGTAACCAAATACATTTTTAACCTCCGACGTAAAAAAGGGGTGCTATACACAGAGAAAACAGTGCCTACTAAATACCTCATAAAATAGAACAACATTAATAAGAAATTTCTACGGTTTTTTTTTCAATAAGGAAATCTTATTAATTTCATAGAGAAAACCTTTTTGAAAAAATCAAGTAGAAATTTTGCAGTTTTTATGAGGTTATCTTATTGATTTTTTCAATAAAAAAATAAATAAAAATTGCGTCTTTATTCTCTGTACTTATGTATTTGCATTTAAATTCTATACCATATACATATGTATGTATGTAGTATGTTGTAGATGTTATTTATTTATACATACATACACATTAGGTTATATTCTTAACTAACTTACTCACCAAGTATTAAACCAGCAAACTTCTACCTGATACAAGCACTCTACCCAATATGCTAACAAGCAGCCTGAATAACCATTGAAATTATTGTTTAAACATTCTTATACAAAAATGAAAAGGATCATGAAAAATATTGTCTTATGTCTATTTATAGATATGAAATAACAAGACACCTCAGAAAATCAAGAAGATTTCCTTATTAAAAAAAATCAATAAGATGCTGTACACATACTCATATAGGAACCTAATAAAATCAAGAAGAAAACCTTATTGAAAAAAGCAATTTGAAAAATTGGCTTGCCTCGTTTGCAAAATAAATAATTCAAATAGAAGACATACTTTATGGTAATTATATTTACTTTGCAAAGCAAAAAGTTTTTAAGAATACACAAACTTCTTTGCTAGGAAATATATAAACTTAGTTATTCATGTGTACATATATATGTATGAATTTATACATATGTAAACATGTTTGTACATATATACTCGTATACACGTTGACATACGCATGTATTTCTTATTATATGCTTATTTTTTATTACATATATTCATTTATTTGCATTTTATTTTCCTTAAAAGGGTAAACATAAATATTTATTCTTCTTGTTTGTATTTAAAAAGTCATCAATTTTATTAAATGTTAAAATAACAAGCAGAGCAAGTGGTGTTTAGTTGGCGAAATGTAAATATGAAATTGTTGAATTTTTTCTCTTCTCTTCTTTATGTTTTACAAACCAAAATTTTCGAGTATAAGGGTAAATACAGTAAGAATAAAAAAAAAATTATTTAAGCAAAATAATGAATTTTAATATATTCGGATGAATCAATACCCGGCAGGAAGTTGAAGTGACACAAGACTAGTCACGTGACCAATCCACACGTGATAGGCACCAGTCTGAAATCTAACAAACCGCGAAAGAAAAATGCAAAAACTTTTTGGAAAAGACAGAGGCAATTTAGAGGCTTTTTGCAGAATATGGAATGAGTGTGCCGGCTCAAGATGTTAACATCTAAAAAAGCTGAAACAAAAGATGGGATGAATATGGCAAAAAGTGGAAGAGTGATTGTAGCAAATCAAGTGATTGGCTGGACCACCCTTTTCATACAACTACGAAAGGAAAATGCGGCAGTGTTACTAGCAAAAACTGAGAAGAACTGCAGGTAAAATATTATTTTATAATTTATAAATGCATTATTAAACTCGTGATATTTTATAAAAGAATTAAGGAAGTTAGATCCCAATGTCTTGAGTTTTGCGGCAGCATCCAGCTTTCGCAAGTAAGGAAATCTTAATACTGCAAATCTCTTGCAGACACTAGCAAGTTCTTCGAGCGAGTATGACATAGTAGAGAATGCTGCCACAAGTCCAGATGATAGTTTTAACAGATTTCTCGTAGCATCTGATCCATTAATATCTAGTTAACGCGCTTTCAACAAAATGATGACTCATGAAAAGCAACTACCACCTGAATTTATATCTATGCTACTATAACTTTGTAAAAATCTGTAATAAGATTCTACATTTCGAGAAATATCCCCATGGTAGTAATGTAACTTTTAAAACGTCTTTCCTATCACTTGGAGGGTATCAGTGTGGGGTAAAAAAATTAAAATATTAATACAGCAGACTACTTTCTTAAAAATCTGCTGCGAGTGACCAAATTTTTATTTTCCAAAAGTTACAGTATGTGCGCAAGGAACTAAAATGGCATTTGAGTGTTTTTGGTTTATTTCACCGAGAAAAATGCTTAAACTCTAAAATTTCAAAAATCGCTGATACAGGTATATTTTCATTTCTTATTATTTAAGATAATCGGCTGCAAAATTTTTTAATATATCTTTATTTTTCATGTCTTGCTGTTGTTTAAAAGTCTTGACTTCCGAGTGTAGAGTACTAGCGTCCAGCACTATTACATAAATAAAAATATACAACACAATTCTTTAAAAATATCTGTTTAAACATATTCAAAATCTGTGAACCTATCGCTAAAAATAATGTAGTTATTAAGTAATTAGGCGATGCGAGCGTTTTTACTATGTTTTTCCCAACGTGGATCGTGTGACTTGTCAGTGAACTATCCTATAGGGATGTAATCGGTGTAGAATAATATAATTTGGCTTACAAAGCAATACGAACTTTAGCCTGATTAAATTATAAATACAGAAACAAATGAAGTTCGAACAATAATAATTAAAATTAACTAAATTATATATAAACATCATTCCGACATTTAACTGTAACAATGAAAACTTATAACTTATAAACAAATGCCATGTAATTTTATTTTTAATCAGAAATTCTTTTGAGATTCGAACTGATAACCTCCTGCATGACAGGATTGCACACTAACCACTCCACCACATCGCCACTCATATTTCAAAAGTATAAATGCTAGTTAAACTTAGGTTAATATCTAAGTATAGCTACGACACTGGTTCCAGAGTCACATTGGAGGGAACAATTAACATTATATTTACTATATTTAATAGGTCCTGGATTCAACCACATCGAACATGTTCAGTATCATTTACTACAATACTAGAACGAGTTCCAATTAAATTTACTAAAGATCAAGATGATACATTACGCAAATTGTGAATATGTAATCATTTACAAGACAGGTATTTCTTTTTACTATATCCAACTCCGTATTTTTGGTAACACTCGCATTTTCTCAAGTAATAGTTAGGTCAAGTTTGGATCATTTGTCACCAAATTTTTTACAGTGTGGTATTAAATTTTATAGCAAGAATATAATAAAAATATACCGAAAAACCTTGAAACATTTTTTTAATCTATTCCAATACAGGTATTTTGAAAGACTCTAAATTCTGATATTTATTCGCTTGCTGAGATTTGCTGTTAAAAGTTAACGAATAAAGTCATTAATTCGTTAGATTAAATAAAGAGTTTTATTAAATTTATGAAATTCATTAGACAGTTTTGCCACAAATGTAATTCAGCAACAAATCAAATATATCATAATATTTTCGATAATATTTATTAGTTAGTAGTTATTACCTTTATGTGATTCTTAAAACATGATGTTGCATAACATGTTTACTGAGTCATTCAAAAAGGACTCTTTTTTTAATACAATTACTTGCTCTTTGTATAATACCGACTTGTTATTCAATGTCATTATTAAAGAGAATTCATGTCAGCAAGCAGTATGGAATTCATTTTTGAAATAATTAATATTGAACTAGTGCTTGTGTTTAACCAGAAATTATTATTAATTAAACAAACAGCTTGCACCTTAAAGTCCAATAAACATCAATTACCAGTTTAATGGCCATTTAGTGTGCCACAGAAGTGAATAAGAGTAAAATTTGTAACATAAACTCAAGGAAAATTATTGATTAACTCAACACACACACATACATACATATACTTATGTAAGCTATACACTGGTTCCCCATTAAATTCACTTGCATTCTGCTTGTATAATTTTAGGTCATTCAAGTTATATTGAATTGAACTAAATTTCAAATTTTTTTTCTAGACAGGCCACATATTGTGGGAGAATGCTAAAAAAAAAAAAATTATGATTGCTAGAAAATATGTACATATCAGAAAATTATTTACATAATGGTCATCAACTTGTAGTCGTTTCGTTGCCATCAATAAATTTAATTACTGTTAAAAACACATAGCTAACGCCCTCCAATATCCTTACCAAAGTGTAAGTACAACTTAAGGATATAAATTTAAATGGCCTCAGTATCAACATTTTAATTATTTTCTTTTTTGTGCAACTGAAAAAAAGATTATGATAAATATACAAAGTCCAATGTTACTAATGGCATCGTATTTGCTCAGATTATAATTAAATCAACCTCCACATGGTGTATTATTCCATGGCCTTTTCAAACGAGTCTGACTTTAGTTGGAAGACTGAAGATATGAAATGGCTTTTCAGCATACAATCCTAATATTATGTATAGAGGAGAAATAAAAACCAAAATTTAATTTAACAACCATGACTGAATGCCAGCAGCCAAATGACATCATCGTCATCATCATCATCATTCTTGAACTCGTCATCATCATCATCTGAAGCAACACTAACGCCCCAGCATTGTCAATTACAACAGTATTGCATAAAGTTGTATATTATTTATCATTTTACTTGGTAATATATACATAAATATATACATATATATATACAATATGTACCATATATTTATGTATTGACAGTCAACTCTTGATAACTTGAAACATGTCAATTTGAATTTCTCGATAAATTGATTTATTTCTTAAGTGCATTAAAAACACAAATGAAGTAAAAAAAAAATTTTGTCGTAATTTGGTACCTTGGATAATTTGAAATTATTTGAATAGCACCTGGAAGAGGTTTCATTTCGATACGAAAAAAATAGCGAAATCATCGAATATTTAAAAAAAATATGTCAGTCAAATGGTGTCACCGCACAAAATTCACGAAATTTTCCAGCACAAATTTCCTAAGTTGCTGTTGAATGTCATCAATAACTTCAGGAATTCCACCGTTGAGTCCCTTAGTCCATTGTAGGCCACATCATCCTAAAAGAAAAAAGCCTACAGGTGTTAAATCACAAGATCTCGACTCTTCGAGAAATCACATGATAAGAAAACTTTTCAAGTAAATTTATTTGTGTGGCGCTTCGAGCCGTCTTGTTGAAAATATATATTGTCAACATCAGTATCTTCCATCCGACCTTTCAAAATCATGAGTCCTTCAAAGTTCGACGAGGACTGGGCAAACTTGAGTTTGCCTCAACACTATTTACAAACGTAAATTTCTCAGTTGTTCTTGAGTGAGGGACATCAGTTTGATTCTGAACACCACTAATTTGTTCCAATAGCTCCAATAGTTTCACACAATTGGTTGCCGATAACGTGCTTCAAGGTGACTTGATCGAGAAGGTTCCTAACTATGTTTGAAAATTATCGGTCCAGCCGTTTAGAAGATATCACACATTTTCGAGATATATCGGGGGTTTTTAAAATTTTTAATTTTTGTTTGTCAAGTATTTAGTTACGGATTGAGTGATGGCAAGTTTTAAAATGGCGTGCTGTTAAATATGAAACGCCTTATTGGAAAACCCATTATGCTGAGTACACATCTGGCATTTCTTGTGCTGCCATTATTATGTTTTTTATAATGAAATCAATGCCACACAACGAAAAATAACGCAAATTGCAAACCTTGCCACTAGTACACACTATTGCGATATTACAAAATGCCATGATGTGTACTTGGCATTAGTTTGACTTTACTATAGTTAAAATGTTAATAAATTACTGCCTATTTCACAAAGTCGAATGAATTCTTTCTTTCGTGGAAATACATTTGAAATAAAAACAAAATTATAAAATTTGTTTTTGTTTTAAATGTATTTGTACGAAAGAAAGAATTCATTCGACATCGCAAAATAGGCAGTTAAAAAAAAATTATAAAATTATCAAAAATTATAAAATTTTTTTTGCAAGTACTTGGCAGGAGCAGGAGCCTTCTTTTAAACTCTTGTGTCTCTTATTTAAATGACTCAAAAATAATCTAGTTAGGTTAATAAAAAGTCGTTTTGATTCTTCTCGAATGCCTACGTTAAGCTGGCAGCCACGTAAACCATTAAATTTCGTTTGTTTAAATCTGGTCGCTTGCTTTTCCAAATATCGAGAGTCGACTGTATGTGTGTATATGTACTTCTTTATTTGCTCTCATACTAGTGTAACAATATTTATTTATTTAGACCCTGCAGAAAATGCGAATAGTGAAATTGTACTGATTTACTAGTGACATTGTCAGTAGTACTACTGACCAGGTTTACCCCACCCAATGTAATTATCTATTGACATTTAACATTAGCTTGTCATTGAAAATCCACCACTACACTGTAGCAATACTGACTAAGTAGTTCTTTTGGGACCACATGGAGACATTGGCACCAAAGATTCACTAGTAAATTTTAGGGGCTCTAGTCTACAATATCGATATTTCCTCGCTCGATGTCAATAGTAAATTTGTAGTGATTTAATAGTGACATTGTCAATAGTACACCTGAATAGGTGTACCGCAGCCAATGTAATCGCCTATTGACATATAACATAGGGTTGTCATTGAAAATATACCAGTAGACTTTAGCACTATTCTTTTACGACCATATGGAGACATTTGGGGCAAAAAACTTAAATACATACATACATATGTACGTAAGTTTTTAACATTATTGCATAGCATAACAAAAAAGAAAAACTAACTATTGACGCGTTCATTGACAATGTCACTAGAAGTACGCTAGAACTGTTGTCTCTAACGTATCTCTACTCGCGCATAAAAGGAAAGTCGTCGACATTTCAACTAGTGCAATTGTCGCTAGAGAAAAGAGTGTTGACATAGAGACATATGGTTCTAGGCTGACTAGAGGGGAGTTCTTAACAGTCACGAGTAAAAACTAGAGAATGTCATTGGCGTCATAAACTCTAGTGTTTAAATCAAATATTTAATAATCATATATAATATTTTTGAAATTCTCATGGATAATGAGTAATATCGCATATCTACTTTCAATTTTGTTACCAAAGATGCCAATACAATTTCAAGCTGAAATTGTAGACTTAGCATGATTTTGTTTTGAGCACATATAAAATTATACTCAGTTCTATTTTTTTTTGCATTACACAGAAAAAAGTATTCCCCAATTAATGTTTTCAATTAAAAATTTAATTTGATTAATTCAATTAAATTTTCAATTGTTTTAATTAATTTGAGTGGAAAAACTTAATTGATATTATCAAATTGTTTATACGAGTAGGTAGGATTTTAATTAATTTTTTAATTAATATTACAAATATTTTCATTGATATTACAAAATTATTCATATTACTTTTGTGTGTGTAACTGCCGTTTTTTAATGATTTAATTGTTTTATGAATTTAAAAAATTACAATTAAAAATTTGCTCTTTCAATTCACTTTTGGATAAAATTTTTAATATTCTTCAATTATTAATAATTATTGATTTATATTTTATAGTTTTGTTAAAGCTTTTAAGCGTGACTGTCTAATAATTCTTAATTATGTTTGATTTTGTTTGATATATTTTCCAAACTATTGTATAATATTTCAATTTAATTTTTATGTTTTAAAAACATGGTAATAATATTTTTATTTTTCATTATCAAAGACAACAACCATTTTTTAATAAAATAATTTGGAGAATTGAAAAACAAGAACTCAAAATTAGGGATGTAACGAATGTTCAGATTCACTTTCGCATTCGCAAATAATTCGCTTACTTTTGCTACTTGCATTCGCTTTTGCATTCTCTAAAATGTATGCGAATATTTAAAGCGGATTTAGTATTTAGACAAAAATATTGGAAATATTTTCCAGTTTTTGAAAAAGAAAAGGCAGTGTTTGATTTGCACGAAAATATTTTCTACTTAAGACTAGTACAACGTCTTAAGGCCAAAGTACGAATGGGTTGATTGCCCAACATTTTGTAAATTTATTTTTAATTATTATCTATACTTATTTTAATATGATTTCATATATCTTTCAGTTTAAAAATTTTAATAAATATTTGCTGAATTCAAGACTCAAGTAGATCTATGTACATATACAACACAACTTCATGTTCTTAGACAAATTTATTTTCATGTGATTTTTTTAACGTATTGTAATATTTGCATTCGCTTTCGCATTCGCATCCGGTTTCGCAAAAATTAAAATATATTATTCGTTTTCGCATTCGCATTCGCTATACTGGTATTCGTTAAATCCCTACTCAAAAGTATTTTCAAACAAAAACGTCGTAAATCTTCTTATTGAATTAGGGCATAATATATTATAAGTTTTTCAAGAATCTTTATTAAGGTATTTATTTGGATGTGTTGGCTTTAGCACCATTAAAATGCTTCATATAAACTAGCTTAACCAAACTACCTGCTTAATTTTTTTAGCACAATTATTAGTTCATTTTGATCGACATTTCAATTTTTGATGTGCTTATTTCAATCCTTAAATTAATTCATTTCGAATTTATGTTCAATTCAGTTTCAACTCAAAATTTTAATTGAAATTATATATAATAAATTATATAAAGTTCTAATAATGAAAAATAAATTGGATTTTTTTAATTAAAGAGATAGTAATAAGATTTTCACATTTGTCTTTGTTTTAATTGCAAAATTTCTTTATTTTTTTCTATTATTAAGCACCTGTTTTTGTAATTTTTTTAAATTCTAATGATATCTGTCAAGAAGAATTTTTATTAATTTAAAAAATCAAGAAATTTTTATCGCGAATGAATTCGCTTAATTATTTCAATTAATAATAAAAAAGACTCAAAAATTAAATGCAATGGCAATCATCATCGTACATACAAACATGTTTTTAAAGCAATCATTATACATGTGTGGAGCGTATGAGCAATATATGAGTATTGAACGATTTTAATACAAGAGAATAACACTCATACGCACCAGTTGCAGATATGCAACCTGTTTTTCGAAAATGAAAAGTGTACTCGTTCACGTTTTCGTAACATTTAATAGTTTTCATGTGATTGACAGTAAAAGAGCTTCCACTTTTTCTAGACTCACAAAATTTTGTACATAAAGTTAATTAAAAATCCATCCACATATTTTTTATTTGACTTTAACCAATATGTTATTTAAGTTTTAATGTTAAAATGTTAACTGACTTAAAAATAAAACATAAAAAAAATTAAATGAAAGAGAAAATGTGAATGACTTTTTTATAATTGGATTAATTTCACTTTCACAGGAACGAATCTGGACTTGCGTACAAGAAAAAAAAGATATTCCCCTTGTTTCTGTAATTTTTCTTTTAAATAATCAACACCAAATTCAGTATCAACAAATAATTTTTGTTTTATTTTTCATAATTTAACTGTCAAACAAATCACAAAACAAAAACTTTTAGCACTGAGTCAAAATAAAGCAAAGGTTGTAGAAAAAAACTAGAACAAAAAAAAAAATAGGAAATATCTAAAATGAAAAAAATGAAATTAATGTGTAAATGGTATTTTAAATGCATGTTAGAACCAAGTAAAAATACTATTGCTTACCCACTTATACCTCATTTACATTAAGTTTTTTTTTCTTTAAAAAAAGATGCATGAAAGCAAGCTGGAGAAGCAATTTATTGCAAGAAAATTGCCAAAAATGCATGAGAGATTCTTTCTACGTCCTTTTTTATATAACATTCTTTTTTATAAAATTCATAAAATTTCATGACAAATTTTTTAATTTAAATGAGCTAAACTTAAAATTAATTTTATTTCAAATTTTTCATAGAAATTTTTTTTAATTAACTTTTTATTTCGTCACTGCAATAATTTTTTTAAGTGTGTATTTTTGGTTATACCTAAGAAGCTCTTTTTATATCAAAACGATAGCTTTAGAATGTGTTTTATAAAAAGCTAATTTTAAACGTTATTGTTTATGAACGACACATAAATACTAAAGGGCTTATGTTTTCGAAAAACTGGCTGTTCATATCTTTTTGTTTAAATTCAAGCAATTATCATTTTTTTCAGAACGTTTGAAAACTTATTAAAAAAAAACACCATTTATATATTTTTGTAACGAAACTTGCTGGGTTTTATTAAAATTAAGAGTTTTAAAATTTTTTTAATATCTAGACATTCTAAACATATATGTACATACAACAAACAAAAAAAAAAATTTTAATTTTTAGGAAAAAAAAATTTTTTTCCCTTCATACATTCATTTTTAACTTCAAAAGTGTTGCGCACATAGGAAAGCGGTATAATAACAGATTAGAGGAATTGTAATTCTTAATTTTTCTACATTTGTTTCAGCTAAATCGGACTAGACTCTACGATAGTTACTAACTTCAAATCGATATTAAAAATATTTTAGCAGGTAAGAAGACAAAACGAATGATGCACAAGTTTTTCATTTTGGGCCTACTTTCACGTGAAATTGTCAGAATTGAGTCCCAAAATCATATGTTGTACTGTGTAATTTATGAACTCTCAAATGTTTTTTGAAAGTATGTGCATAAAATAAGTGTTTTATGACTATTCGAAATGTTTGGTTGAAGTCTACTGACGATTTATTAAATCAGCAATAACATGCATAAAAGCAATGCATAACCACCTGAAAATAAATTTCAATTATTATTATTAATTAAATTTCTTATTATAAGACCCTGTAGTTATTTTTACTAGGTAGCAAATTTACTTTACTTCCGCTTACTAAAAATTCACTTAAAAAAGTCAAACATTGATGCATATTTTTGTACGTGATTCATTAGTTTGGCAAGTTTGTGCCGGTATATGAAAGTTAATAAACTTAAAATGTGTTATTTAGTTCACCTCAAAAGAAAACTAAGGTGTTTTGTGTATGTGTGTGTCTTTTTTCCCATCAGTATCTCAACAACAGGTAGTTTTTCCCACATATTTATTAAAACAATGTTCATTGCTGTTTATTCTGTTGTAGTGTGTTTTGTTGCTTTCTATTACTATATATGCTGCTTTTTTTTGCGGTTGCTAAGGTAAGCCACTAACATAAATATAAAAAAAAAGTATGTAGGAGTAGTTTTATGAACGAGTCGTATGTGTCATTAAAGTTAAAACATGTTGCTTTGTTTGGCATACATCTTAAAGTAACACTCTGCGTTATAGGAATAAGGCTTAAAGTTTTCGAATTGAACTAGTTGGTTATGACAAATTTAAAATTAATTATTTGAAGAAGAAGACATGAATGACATCGTCATGACACCAAAAATTTCAAAAAGGTATTTTTCTTCTATTGCTGGATCTTTTTTTTTAATTAACATGTAAACTCATTAAATATATATACAGGGTGTTTTTTTAGAGGTATAGAACTTCGAATTGAAATAAAACACAAGAAAATCGTTTTAATGTCCATCAATTTGGCTTTATTGGAAGGATAATTTTATGCCATTAATGTTTAAATATGATTTCGGGCATGTGGCCGCCGCGGCTGGCTCGAATAAAGCCAATTCTACAGGTCCAATTTTCAACCACTTTTTCGAGCATATGGGGCCGTATGTTGGCAATAACGCCACGAATGTTGGCTTCCAAGTCCCCTAACGTTTCTGGTTTGTTGGCGTAGACGAGCGACTTCACATATCCCCAAAGAAAATAATCCAATGGTGTCAAATCACACGATCTTGGTGGCCAATTGACAGGTCCATTCCGCGAAATTATGCGCTCATCGAATGTTTCCTTCAATAAATCGATTGTGACGTGCGCTGTGTGGCATGTAGCGCCGTCTTGTTGGAACCACAACTCATCCACATTCAAAATCTTCAAAATCTTCCATAAAGTTGATGGACAAAGCTCCAATTGCTGTGCACGGTGGCGAATCGATTCATTCGAGTCCTCTTCAACACTTTGCTCTACAGCGGCAATTGTTTCTTCGGTGCGCACTGTTCGACGTCTCTGCGGATGCGTATTATCACATAGAGTAAACGTAGTGCGAAAACGATCCATGGTTAACCGAATTAATTGCTCTGATGGACGATTATGTTGACCATAAAATGGACGGAGCTTGCGGTAAACTTCGCGAACTGAACCATTATTTTCGAAATAAATTTGCACGATTTGCAAGCGTTGTTCTTTTGTCAACCTGTTCATGATGAAATGGCAAACCAAACTAAATATTAATCACTTGACAGCTGACAAAATGGCCGCCAGTTAAAAAAGTGATGCCAACTTAAAGTTCTATACCTCAATAAAAAACACCCATTATATAGCTTTAATTAAATTATTTCGTTAAAGGAATAAAAAATTTAATTGAAAATAAATTTCAAATCAATTAATCTGAACAATACACTTTGAATAAGCTTACGAGTGGTACGAACTCTTGATTCTCCATGACATTGAAATGTCAAAACGAAAAGCTTGCCTGCTTTACAGACACAATGATGGCAAAAAGGGCTTTGGGTGCTAAGATTTCAAAGACGTCTTGCAAATTATTGAAGGTAATAAGCAATGCAAAAAGCCTGGTCCTAGGCAACCATCTTCTATAACATCAGACTCCCCGCTTGAGAGAAAAGTGCACCCAGGTCTTCATGTTTATTTGTATTAAAGTGAATACAATAAAATTATCTTACAAGTAGAAACGATGAGACCTTTTAATATTCTTTTGTATTTCAACATAAGAAACATTTAACTGTTTTTAACTTTGGCCTGTAGTACGTGCGGAATACTGATATCATTTGCTAAGTCACATCATTCATGCCATAATAAATTAGTTTAAGAATTGCTGCATACAATGACAAATTTCTTTAAATTATTTTCTAAGAAATTTTCTTTTTTTTTTGCGAAAAATGTCACATAGATCATAATCCCAGCAAAAGTTTTATTTTCGCTGAGCGCAGTTTATAAAATAGGACCGAGTTTTTAGCTTTTGTTGTTGTTTTTTCTATTTTTTATATACATGATAAAAGCACGTGTGTACACATATTTAAACAATTTGTGTTTTCCTTTTTTCCTTTGCATCTCAATGTTAAAAAAAGGGAAGTAAATAAAAATTAATTTGCAAACATACAATGAATACAAATGAGCTTAACTGTTACAACCACTGAATACTTTTAGACATTGAAAAGTGGGGAAAAAATGCTAATATTTTTTTTATGTTAATAAATTGTCTTGATCTAAGCTTTGGTAAAGTTACAAATGAGTGCAAGGAGAATTTAATCGTTTCCCTACTCCATGAAGAGGCTGATAATAATAATAAAAAAAAAAATTAACTTTCTATCAAGACATTTATAGAAGATAAGTGAAAAATGGCCTTTCAAAGTTTCACACGTAAAGGAAATCGCTTTTCCATTGCTTGTCAAATATCAGTAAGTATATATTTCCGGCTCTTTGGGAAGTTGCATTAATTATATCCTGAAGTTTAATGGAAAAAACTGGCGTTAGTTTTCTCTCAATCATTTTTATATCTAATGTGACGTTCGATATGGAGTTACGTAAATTATAAAGATATAACAAGGATAAAAAAGCAATCAAAACTTATTGCGGGCTGTTGCTGACGATAGTTTTTTTTTTTGACAGAATAAAAAAATTAATATTCTACGCAGTTCATGCCTTGTGAAAATTTTATTCTTTTCTGCATTTTATTTTCTTGAAAATATCGCTTAAAGCTGAGTGGAAATTAAAAAAATGTGAGTGTGGTAGTAAAAACCAGTGTTTAAAAGACTTAAGTCAAAGTAGCAAAAGTCGTAAAATTTTTACCTTTCGCTGCTTTTGCTTTTTCCAAAGCTTTTGCTTGTGCTTGTGAAAATAAGCAACAGTCGCAGTCAAACCTGAAGCAGAAAACGAATCATGAACAATTGCGCAGTGCTTTCAGCAGTCGACGAGATCAAAAGTTTGAATTTGATTTGCCGTTTGTTTAATGCTAGTAAATGCATAAGCAGTCTATGTGCTGTTGTAGGTACCAAACAGTCAGAGTCGAAGAAGCAAAAGCTCTTGCTCTTAGAAACTTTCAGCAGGTTCACTCAAATATTTTGTGGTGTTTGTCATATTTTTGTTGTTGTTTTTGCACATCAGACAAGAAGCAAAATAAAAAACCACTTTACTGCGATTGCTTAAACCTTCTAAAAGCAAAAGTTTTAGACTCTTCGACTGTGACTGTTTGCGACTTCTAAAAGCATATAAAGTGCTTCTGCTTTTACTTGCGATGCTAACCAAAAGCAAAAGTAAATCAAATTCAAACTTTTCAAATTGTTGACTGCTGAAAGTACTGCGCAATTGGTCATAAACCGTTTTCTGATTTTGCTTTGACTGAAACTGTTGTATTTTTCAAAAGTATTGATATTAGTTTCATGTGTAAATGGTAGGTAACTTACAATTTTGTGATTTTATTTACAAAAATTGTTGTAGCTTCAAAATTAATTAATTTTTTAATTGTTATAACAAAAAAAAAATTAATTGTATTAACAAATCTTTTTTTTTTTTTTTCTATGTAGATAATTATTTGTTCTAAGGTTTAAGGTTCTTAAACTTTTTTGAGAATTCAGTTGAGGATCCTCTGGCATTTATTCTTATAATTATTATTAATACAATATTATTTTCTGTGCTTCTACCTACAGCGTGAGCTTTTTGAGACATTTTATTTCTACTCACATACGATTGGTTGCAATTGTGTTTATCATAAAAAAGTCCACACAAAAAAATACTCCAAGTCATCATATTTGACCTTGGCATATGTTGGCAAAACTCCGACATAAAGTAAAGCATTCACATTCATACATGTAAATAATAACGTTTATGATTTTATATTAAACTCCATGTTCCCCCAAATGTCATTAACAACATTTTTATAACATAAAGCTCCAAGGGAAATATAAATATATTTTTAGGGTCAGTATGTGGCAGTAAGATCACATATGATTACAAATAATAAAGCCAAAACAAATTATATTTCATATTAAAAGTCATTCTTAAGGTATTAATTTGCCATCAATAAGTGCGAAATTTCGTCTGTGTCATAAGTTTTATTAGAATACCCAGATGCTTAGTAAAAAAATTACGTACAAAATGACTTTTTATTTTTATCGCAAAGTATTTATTTATGATATATAACCAAAAACTAGTTTCTGGTACAAATTCTATTATAATTATTGTCATAATCATGCAGGCTTTCAACACAGAATCTAGTTACATCTTAAATATTTTGATAAATTAGTGAAAGTGATGGCGATGGTTAAATGAATTAAGCTCTTAACGACAAAATTTGCAGTAAAATAATTTAAAATAAAATGGAAGGCAAAAAAGTCCCACAAATTAAATACAATAAAAAAAACACAAGATCCCAGCAAAAAATTACACATTACCATCAGAACTACTTGCCATATAATGACTTACTTTTCTGATTACCAAATTGCATTACTCGCTTACAAATCACATTACCTAAAATTTAAAAAAATTATGTACAAGTGGCTAAATGAGGAGAATAATTTTTTTTAGATTAAATAGATTACGTGAACAAGTTGCCAAATAAAAAAAGTAAGTACTTTTCAAGAATCGATTATTTTAGTCTCACGACTTGTTAAAATCATTAAGTTGGCAATCCAGTAAGGAACAGTTTCTACCAAAAATGCTTAATTCCAAACCTGATTACCTTTTTAGAAACTTTTTGCTGGGATATATCCTAATGATATTACATAAAAACAATATGAATGATGTCTTAAAAATATCTGTGGCAAAAAGCAAAAGCGCTTAAGTCGAGACAAGCTAATTTTAAGTTAATTGCTCTGCAATAATCTGCATATGCAAAAGTACCTCTGGGTAAAATCTCAATGATTTTGTGGGATTTTTCAGAAATAAGTTACAGCCCTATGAATTGTGGTTTGTCTTTTTTCAGCTAATAATCTCATATGGAACTAAAGCTTTCTTGAGCTTATTGAATATATTATTCAGGGTGTGTTGGACAATGTTTTCTTAAATAAAGTAAAAGTAATTACCGAGTTTTCCAATTTATTTATTATAAAGAAATGAAATTCTGAAAATCGACTTGAAAGTTTAAAAGTGCTTTCTTGGAAATTTATTTGCCGTAAAATTCTATCTTAAAAACTTAAATACAGGAAAAATTTAAACTAATCTCTAGTATTAGAAATTATTCAGAATTTTAAATCCATTTAATTTCGTACCTATTTACGTTGCAAGCTTAGCTAGAGGATATACTTGATATTAAATGTAAAATGTAATGTAAAGCTTTTTTTACACATCTCCATATGGATTGTTTTTCCAATTATTTTATAAAGAAAACAGTTAAGTAAAAATCCTTGGCATTAAGAAAGTGGCGGATTAGTAGAAAGAGAATGTTACTCCAAAAACTGTAATTAAGGGACACTGTCTTGTAAGTGGACATGCTCAAACGCTAAGGATCGAATACAATGACTTTTGCCATAACTGCCAAGCTATTGATAAAAAATAAAACTCAGAGCATTTTCTACATCATTGCCCTGGACTATTTTTATTTTTTTTCAATTAAATTTAGTGGCTTTAAAAACACACTTATTTTTTTATTGTATATTTATATATTTTAATTGTATATTTATGTATTGTATATACGTAAAAAGATGTTTTCACAAGAATTTATTAATATGTGAATTTATTTCCCCATTTATATTGTTTTTTTACAGAAATCCTTTTTCCAATTATTATTTCTAAGAATTTGTCCTTTTAAATTATTAAATAAATTCTCAAAAAATTAAAAAAATTCAATCATGAGCAAACAAAAATAATTATCCTTAAAAATATTCCTTTTATTTAATTTGTACTTTTTTCTATTGCAAGAGATTTTTCAGAATTTAACTCGCAAGACTACTGCCATAGGGAAAATAGAACCTGAGCAAGGCACTAGTAAATTTGTTTGTACGCACGAATGTTTTATTTTATTTTTCATTTAGTAATTTCATATTTTACGAGTCTAAAGTTTCTTAAAATTTGCAACACATTGTTCTGTTTTACTTTCTTTGAGTGTGGAGGAAAGTTTTGTTTAAAAGTTATTGAAAAACACAAATTCAAGTATTTAATAAGAACGAAAAAAAAAATAAAATAAATAAAACTAGGTAAGACTGAGATGAAATTGAAAGCCTGTTTTATTTTTGCTAGCTTTTATGTGTATTGAAGTGGAGAAACAAGTAGAGCATGACCATCACTTTAGTAGTGCATTAAGTTTGAGCAGAGAAAAGTATATTATAGGGACAGCTGAGTTAAGGTGCGAAGTGTTGTGGGGTACGTAGACAAATAGAGCAAATAATATAATAAGCAAAATAATAAATTCTACTGTATCAACTCTTCTGTTAAAGACCCTCATTAAATTTATTGAAATAAAAATCATATATATAGTTTAGAGAAAGGCATTTTGTTTAGATTGTAAGGATACCACAGTTATCCGCTACCCAGTAAAAAAAAAAACCATATCCAAGAAGTAATGAAAATGTAGAACTTATGATCCTAAAGTAGGTCAAATTTGCTTTCTTAAAAAGACATTGTGATACACAGAAAATAATACCAATGTAAAATCAACATCATATGGACATCAAATCATATTAAATTTATTAGAAATAATATGTTGTTTAAGTGTGTTGGTGCTTAGTTGTTTTTAATGCTTTGTTGTGCTTAGTTGTGTGACTCCTGCTTGTTTTATTGTTATTTCGTTTGACGTTCATGCTGTAAAAATAGCCGATAGACTTCGCATTACCTGCAAAAACTTCCTGCTGCTCATTTAAAATTAACACTGTCTCATATTAATTTTAAATGAAAAATTATTAATTTTACCTGAGTGAATAGCTATGATTTAATATTTTTCACTGTTAAAACAACATGACTACAACTTTAATTGCAAAAAAATGTTAAATGCTAAATAATCAATTAAACTAAAACTTAATTCATAATGGCATTTATTATTATTTAAAGTTGTTGTGACGGCGACAATAAGCATATTGACTAACTACCATGTGATGAGTTCAAATTCAAATTTTTGGCTGGCGGACCAAATTACAATACACATTATTAGGGCAAGGAATCTCATGCACTAAAAAATCGAAAATATGCGCATAAAACATGCACTTAAAATTTGAAAATATGCACTAAAAACACAGAAAATATGCAATTAAAAATATTTTTTTAATATTTTATTTAAAAACAATTTAACAAAAAAAAAAAAAAAAGGCAGAAAACAATTCATTTAATATACATATGTATCTACATATAAAATTAGTATAAAGAAAAACAAAACAATAAATTCAACAACAAAAAATTAAGTTAAATTAACGGCCTGGCCCACGATGTCACCAGATATCGTTCGATCGACAACTTGTATTGCAAACAACAATAACTTTAGAAAATTTATTTTTGTTTGCAATACAAGTTTTCGATCGAACGATTTCTCGTGAGGCCGTTAATTTCCATAATTTTGCAGAAAAAATCTCAAAACCAACTCACTTTCCATTTAAAATGTGTTATGTTGTGTAAAGTTACAAATTTTCAGCGAATTCCCGAACAAAACAATACAAATGTTGTGTAAATATAAAAATTTAGAGTTCAACAGGGTGATTCAGGTAAATATTTTGTAACAAATTATGTGCATTTATTGAAAAATATGCGCAAAAATATGTAAAAACGAGTATTTTTTAGCAAAATATGCAAAATATGCAAAATATGCAAAAATGCCATTTCAAAGGAAATTTCACGATTCGCAAAGATAACTTAACCGTTTCCGTTTTATGATGCCCAGTGAAAACATGCATTTGCATGAGATTCCTAGCCCTACATATTATTCTAATGCCTATGGCAATACATATCACGTAAGTTAAATAATTTATAAAATGACTTATTACATTAAATTAAATTTTTATTGTTTCAACTTGAAACAATCTTAATTCAAGATGATTCTCCATTTCGAAATCAAGTTATCTCGAAAGTAAAAAATAAATCACGTTGAATGGACATGTAACACATATGAAGCAAATTAATATTAAATTAATTAAGTTTAAAAATTAACATTGAGGGCAAATTTTTCCCAGGGAATAGGCAAACAAAAAAAATTTTAATTGGAAAACGGAGAAATTTGTCGCGGAATTTTATTCATGATTGTCCTGATTATTTCCGACAATTTTAACATGAAATTTTTCCGTGTAAATAAGTTCTATTTTACGATTCCTAACCGCCGGATTTGAAGCGATGTTAAGAAAATTTTCATCCTTGGCGTACTGCACTGATACTTTTTTTTGGAAACAGGCTAAAAATTAATTTTCAATCTGTTTGAAATGGGTACAGATTCAACTGCACTCGTTGCAGTACAGCAGTTTTTTAAGCTCATGTAAGCGGTACAGCTGAACAAGGTGTCGCACAGTGTCGTGAGTTCGTATAAGAAGCGGCCAAAAATAAGAGGAGTTACCGTTAATAAATGAAATTTAGCACACATATTTCAATTAGTAAAATAAAATCACATTTCAAACTAGGCCATTTAAATTTCCTTTCCATATATCCTGAAATAAAATATTACCATAAGAGACAAAAAAAGAATTGCAAATGTATTAAAAATTGTTTACAGACATTAATGTTAACATATTTTATAATATCATTCAATTTAGAGAAAGGATACGCAATCCTCAAAAATTTTCCTTTTTCAAAAAAGTAAAAAGGATTAACAAAAATTTCCTTAACTTACGAGTTAAATGTTTAACTGTACACATTTTATAATATAAATCACATCTAGGCAATTTAAATTTCAAAGGACTCGTTTCCTTCCCATACATGCTGTAATAAAATAATGTACTGAAAATATTCAAATTCTAATTACAAAAGAGTCCGAAAATTTTTAAGTCTACTTGTATAAATATAATGTGAAAGTGAGCGACATCTAAGTCAAATAAATATGTATCGGTATTTTGAAATCTTCAACGTAATTGTTAAGAACAATACCAAAGTTTTAGTAAATTTATATTTTTTATCAATATTATTTGCGATCTACAACTCAATTTATTATTACATTTTAAGTCTGCTTTAACCTTCTGGCCTCTCATCTCATCAATTAGCACTTAAACATAAAATGCTTATAAATCATTTAAGATTAAAAAGCCGAGTGAAAAGAATTTCTAATGAAATTTGATACAAGTAGGCATAAGATACAAACAAAATATTTAATGTGGCAGTCAGATTTATTTGCTAATACTCCTACGGTCACTAAGTGAATTTGTAGTGGAAGAAGCTCTCAGCACAGCTGGTGTTAGCACATTTAAACACACTCTAACAGCTATAGCTGCCACAGATACCAACAACACAATCAAAATAAATTGTTTTCCAAAATTGCACGTCATTAATGACAAACACTAACGCAGCAGATAACAGTAATCCCATGAAAAATTAATGTAAGCCCCAACTACGTTTGCAATAAAAATATATTTATACTTAATTACTGCGATAAAAACATACAGCACTTGATGTGTGCGTTAGCATTCTCACACTCAATTTGCACTTAACACAAGGCAATATATAATTCGGCTGACCTTAAATTAGTAGAGGCACAGCTGGAGATAAGTGGGTGGCTTATTTTCACCCTGACAGACATTTCACTGCGTTATCGTAATTTCCACTTGGAAATTGATATTGATTTGAAGTTGACAAATGGATGTAAGAAATTGTCTGCACTGTACTTTATGGCATCTTGATTAAACAGTAAAAATAAACAAATAGTCAACATGTCATTCTTATATCCTCGTCATCTTAAGATACTCTTGTGTATGAAAATCTGCTGCAAAGAACTCAACTTTGCAATTAAAATGATGAAGAGGCAGTGCTTGTATTTTATACGTTAATTTGTGTATTATTTGGAGACAAACATTCGTTATAATAGGGATGTAACCGATGCCGATACAGATATATAAACAATACTTCAGGTTTCCTTATATATATATATATATATATATCACTATCGGCGATACTTAACTGTCTTCTTCTTTAATTGTTTTAGAGTTTCTAATAAACAGTTTAATTTTCAATGCTTATTTTCACATAACAGCTAAAGGCAAGTTAATCTCTATTTTTGGTTCAAAATGTGTTTCAACTAGCAAACCTATAAATCAATAAAGTATTTAAGCCATATGTAAACGCATAAAATTGGGAGTTTAAACTACCAACATAGGCCATATGGTTTTGTACCTACAGACCACATGTTTTGCATTAAAAGAGCACTAAACTTTTTTCCAAGCCTCTACTTTTTCTTCAGATTTTGTTCGACTTGTTTGGCGACCTTTAATGAAAATTTTTTAACTTTTTTGCCCTTTTCATTGTGCAAAGAATTGATAGCCTGCTGCAAAACAGCTGTTTTTTTTTTGACACAATATTAATTTTTAAACTACATATAAGGTATGGTTCACTGATTAACTAGAGTTGAGTTTAAACTACATATAAATTTGAGTTTAATTTAACTAAACCAGCGTTTAAACTTTGACTGATTTATTAGCCCTAAGAGAAATAACACATTAAAAATCTGAGCATAAAATCAGGACAGAATAATAAAAGTGTTTCTTTTAATTCTTTTAAATATTTTTATTTTATTCAATTTAATTTAATTTTTAATGTAATTTAATTTAATTTAGTTTAATTTAAATTAATTTAATTTAATTTAATTTAATTTTATTTTATTTATATTAATTTTATTTTATTTTATTCAATTAAATATAATTTAATAGCGTTGTCAAATTTATTATCTGTTTTGTTTTTGTTATTTATATATTTTCCATATAAAATTTGTCAACACATGGCGTTGCGATTTTCAAAATTAAGCCCTTAATTTAATTTGATTTAATTTAATTTAAATTGATTTAATTTGATTTAATTTAATTTAAATTGATTTAATTTAATTTAATTTAATTTAATTTATTTTAAACTGATTTAATTTAAATTGGTTTAATATAATTTAATTTAATATAACTTAATTTAACTTAATTGTGTTTAATTAAATTAAATTTTAATTTACTCGAAGTTTAATTTAATGTAATTTTATTTTATTCTATTTTATTTTATTTTATTTTTAATCCCCGAACAAAAAAAGGGGTGTTATAAGTTTGTAGTGTGTGTCTGTGTAGCTGTGTATCTGTGTGTCTGTGCGTGTCCACGTACAGCCCAAGCGGCTGGACCGATTTTAGTTTTTAGTTTTTTTCTATTTGAAAGGTGACTTGATCGAGAACGTTCTTAACTATATTTGAAGAAAATCGGTCCAGACGCTTAGAAGATATCACAACTTTTCTATATATATCGGGGGGTTTTTAAAATTTTTAATTTTTGTTATATTTTATATTTTATTTTATTTTATTTTATTTTATTTTATTTTATTTTATTTTATTTTATTTTATTTTATTTTATTAACCTCCGACCAAAAAAAGGGGTGTAATAAGTTTGTAGTGTGTGTCTGTGTATCTGTGTATCAGTGTATCTGTGTATCTGTGTATCTGTGTATCTATGTATCAGTGTATCTGTGTATCTGTGTGTCTGTCCGTGTCCACGTACAGCCCAAACGGCTCGATATATCGGGGGTTTTTAAAATTTTTAATTTTTGTTATATTCTATCTAGAATACATACATATATACAAAAATTACTCATTTATACTTATATAGGTATATTAATAAATTGATTTTGATAGCAGTTTGACAAGACGAAAAATCTATAAATAAATAATATTAGTTGTACTCCTTATACATCCTTTTCAGCGGGTCATAATTAACATAGTTAGCTCTAAAAAATTTAACCGATAACAGAGAACACAATCATGTGAAGTGCGTTGAGGAATGTTGTGTGTTATGTTGTTGATCAAGAAAAAAGACAGCAATTATGTTGACAACAAACAATACTCATGACTATCCTGCTCCTCTTTAGAGTTGGCAATTTGATGACTGCAAGTCCAGCAGACTAAGATGGCATATTCCTCGGGTTGATAGGGAGCCTACGAAGACAAAAAACTAGGACTATAAAGCGTCAGAATTTCTTATATATAGGGTTCCTTATTTATAGATCCAGACTCCAGCACATGTAAAAACTTTTCTTTAACCATTTTGCTTTGTAGCATAGTAGTGATAAGTTCTCCCATTGCTAAATCTTGCTAAGACTATTTTCCACTGCAGATCTGGTTAAGACTGCTTCACGGAATCGCCTATATCCGCAAAATTTTCGAATTTGGGACGATACCAATCCGCAAGACCTCCAAGAGCATCCAATATATCATGCCATAACGTCCAAATATGCTTAAGCGGCACTATTTTCGAACATTATTTTTTGACAATAAACAAAAAATGAAGTTTGAAAATTGTATCGCTTAAGCTTTTTTTTTGGATATGGCGAACAAGTCACTGTTTGGTGTTGATTTTAGGTTAGCAGTATTGTAAGTTTATATTTTTTGAGAAAGTTTTGTGCCAGGCCATCAGCCTAAACTGCGATGTTGATGGTTATGAACTTCTTATGGCCACAATTGGATGATATGGATACCAACGATGTCCATATGGTTACAACAGAATGGCGTCACGTTCAACACAGCTCATGGAACATAGAACATTCTGCACGAGCGATTTTAGAGTTTGGTTATCTCACGTGTAGGTGATGCGAACTGGCCATCTGGGTGTGATTTGATCCCGTTAGAATTTTTCTTGTGGGGTGTACTTTAGTTGCATTTCTATGGGAATAAGCTACAAACCACAGCAGGCCTCGAAAGAAAATTAATTAAAAATACTTTATTTTATTTAAATTTAGATATAGGAAGCGCTTAGTAAAATATTATTTAAATAATGTTGAAGCATGGGTTTTCGAGCCTGCTGATAATGCAGTCTGAAGATGTTCAAGAGAATCTTTCTTCGCTGGTTGTATGGACCAATTTATGTTCGTGGAGAGTACTGGCACCGTATGAACCATAAAAGCTGTATGAGATTTATGCCGACATCGAACTAGTTAAGCTCATCAAAATTGGCAGGATGTATTAGCTAAATATGCGAATAAATTAAGACCCTTTTACTAGAGAGTCGTTCGAATAAATAATAACATCTCCAAGATTGGCATTAAAAATTGAAGAAGGAGCGCCAAAGGTTGAAGCGCTTGGAATTCTATTCTATGTTGAGCTGAAGAACTAAACATATTGATACGGCCATTTTACCAACCAAAGTTAAGTTTCATGTTTTTATCGCACTTTTTTCTGAAATGAACAATTCAGTTAATTGCTTTTTATTATTAAATACATAGAAAGATCTTGTAATGAACTGCATAAGCAATAGTGAAATATTTATATGAACTAGCTACGAGTATATCCCTCAATAATCAAGTTTAATTTTAACTGCAAAACTGCATTAAAGTATAGAAGTTATCCTGTTTGCGCAGAAGTACACAAGCCGCAAAACAAAAAAATATTGATTACTTTGTAGAGCCCCATAATTTTTTTTTTTTTCAATTAAAAGCCGTCTTAGCTTGCGGCGCCTAATAGACACAACAAGGCCAATATATGCCTGAAAATTTGTTTAAGAGTTGTAAACATTTTAATTCCACACACAACAATTTTATTGTTTTCATTGATGATTGCATGTATAGAAATTTATCATCATTCGTTTGGCTTATTTACTTGAACGATATCCATGTGTTGCCCAGACGTGAAATTTTTAACGTAATAATCGTAATAATTTTATAGAAACATTTTAAGGCATTTGTTTTACAAAAAAATAGGAAATACTTGTTTACCAAACAAATTGCTTAATCTAGTAACGTTCGATTTGGGTTTGAGTTAAGTCCACATAAAAAACAATTTATTTTTACAGCAGAATAAATGGCTGAGTAAACAAAGTTTGAACAAACAAAATGTAACATTAAACAGCATTGTTTTTTATTTTCTTTCAATAGATATTAAATAAAAAGTGTGTAATTTTAATTTTTGCTTCCAAATCCCATACTTTGTGATAAAACCAAAACTTCCCACCAACTTCCTTGGTTAATTTTTAACAAACAATGAAGTCGTTAAACAGTCAACAAATATCAATAAATCTGCTACATTTTTTTAAAGGATTTTCAAGTCATTGTTACGCATCCTTCTTTTATACATTATTTGAGGTTTTGGTTTATATATCATTCACGATTTATATCTTTTTGGCATCATACATACATTGAGATAATGGTGTTAGTATTTTTTTATTTTCTTTTTTTTTTATATTTTTTTTTGTATAAGGGGGAGTGGGCGTTGGCAATAAACAGTTATTTATGTTATTTATTTTTGTCCTATATTTCAGTATTGATGGATTTTTTAAGACCTTTTTGCATTGTTGTGGTTAAAAGTGGTGAAAGACAGTGACACAGAAATAAAAACCAATGGCAGTTACACATATACCTACATATCGTGAGCTTAATAAAAAAAGGTCCTAACTCATTAGTTTTCAGAAACCGAGATTTAAAAATTTTTCGATATATTATATGAGATGTTCTTCTATCGAAATATACAAAAAACTCGATTTAAAAATAATAATGAGCTGGGGCCTTTCTATATTAAGGTAACGAACGATGTGTATGTGCCCATATTCACATTCAGATATACATATGAATGCATGTATGTATGTATGCATTTATATAAATAATTAAAAATTACATAACAAAGGCTTAAAGCTTTTATGCCTATTGTAATTTTTATTGCAATCATGCATCCAAAAATTTTTAACGATCATTTTTTTTACAATACCTGAGTTTTGTTTAAAAAGTATTTTGTTTTGGCACTCGCTTTACTTACCTAAAAAGAAATGAAAAAATTTTTTTATTAAACAATTGTAAATTGATTATAATATACATACATATGTACATATCGTTGGCTTAATATAAAAAAGCGGAACTCCAATTTTGAGGATTTTGTAGGAGAAGCAAAAAACTGAAGAAAAACTAAAGCATTTGCATGAAGAAAAAATTTTATAAGTTGCCATTAATCCTTGATTTTCAACTGTAACGTACTAAGATCTTCAAGGAGGATGCACTTATACGTTGTCTCCCAGTAAACGTTAAAAACACGATTTCGAAAAAAATTGAGATACGCCATTTTTATATCAAGCCATCGATATATATAAAAAATTAGTATGTTTTCTAAAATGTTTATTAATCAAAGTTCATTGGAAAATTTGTCTTATAAAACTATTATAAAGCAAAAATATTGACTTAGGACACCCGATTATAGCTATGCTGCTTAGCTATATAAAACAAACTTAATGTGTTAAATAGGTTAGGTTAGGTTAGGTAAGGTTAGGTTAGCTGGCTGCTGGTAAGGAAGGGTGAAATTTAGAGTCCAGCTCACTTGGGTTCAATACAATGATCCCTTTGTGTTACCTGTTAATTGAAGAGAAGATAGTGAGAGAGGGTGATAGGGAAATAATAGTGACAGAGAAGACAGGTGGTGAAGGAAGAGATAGAGGATAGAGGAAGGCTTCATTCTTTTACAAATCTGCTCTTTGCATATTTTTTGATAATGCAGTGTTGAAGCGCCATCTGGTGTCAAATGAGGCGTATTAAATTTTGAAGCTGTGTTTAGTAGGCATTTTATTGATTATTTTACTTCGCCAATTATTCTGCTACACAACGAAAGAGGGCGCCCGGTGTACATTAGGCTTATTATCTGATGAAGTCGGTATAGTTTTTAGTGACCAGTGCCTTATGCCTGCATCACTAGAACTTTTCCCACAACAACTGATAAAAAGGACACTAATGCACATCAGAGAAATGCGTGGTATTGTTATTTTTAATGACTGTCGGAGACCGGGCTCGAACCCAGGCTACAGATTTTTGTAGTCAACGTGCTAACTACATCAGCCAACGCCGTCATCAATGTGTTAAATAACAATGCAATGAAATTATATTATATGATGATATCAAATTCGCCGCAAATATTTCAAAACGTTTCCATTTATTTCCCATGATTTTCTTTTCTAGCGGCGTACGATTAAATTAATGTATTGTTTGTGGCCGGAGGCGGCTGTGTTATCTGGTTTGTACTCATGTGCAAGCACAATCCCCGCAGGGGGATCTATTTTTGATTACGGGTGTGGTAATCCCGCGGCCGCAGCTGGGGTGATGTGGCTTTTTCCTTTGGTACATTGCCCATACAACTTATGTGTTACTACCCAACCTCTGGCATTAGACCAAAGGATGTGCACATATTTATAAAAGGAAAACAGGTATGTTGTTGTCAACCAGGTGCAGCGTCACCCGGAACTGCCCCTGAGTTCAAAAGACGATAGAGGTGAAGCATTTATGGTGGAACTTCGCGGTCGCACTAGAGGCTTCCTCTGGTTTCACAAGTGTCGGTTGCCCAACAGCCGAGCTGCTCTAAAAGTTTGGGTGTATGTAGCGGTCGGCAGGATGCTTTGCTAAAAGGTCGATTTCGTACTAGCCCACGGAGTTAAAGGGATGATTTTGAGCTATGTGAAATAGGCTGGGAAAATAATCTTGACCTCCCTGTGTTAAATCAATGCTAGTGATAGGCGTGACGCGGTCAGCCCAACAGTATTCTAAGTGCTGTTGCCATACAACAGATTTTTCTGTTTTGACAGTCATTACCGCAAAGAGTTAAGATAGCTGGAAGAAGGTACTTGAACATAGTACAGGGATAACTATATTCATAGATTGCAACCTATGTGCCTTGTGGAGTGTTTAGACCACCGTGACATAACGCCGTAAAGGCAGGTGCTCACGTTAATCTAAAGCACATCTGTGTAAACACAATAGAAAAACAAATTGTGCAGCCATTCTCATTGTTCTTGTAACACTCAGTTCAAACCACGAAACAAAACAAAAATAAATAATTTTTTTCGTTTATTTTCGTAATCTATTTTTAAGTATAAAGAAATCAAAACAAAAATAAATTTATAACTGAATTGTGTCGATTATTTTTTTGTTAAGAAAATCACGTCCTAGCTCCTGTGTTGTGACATAAATAGCATAGCTATAAAACTTGTTTTAGGTATTATACCTAATTCACATTCAGCATTTTTTCCATAAAATTAGCTGCATGGAAACTTTTTATTTGTCAGTAGGACGCCTGGAGAAGCAACTCGTATCAAAAAAAGTTGCCAAAAACGCATCAGAGATTCATTTAACGTCCTTTTTTATATAAAATTTGTTGCGAACAATAAAATTCATGAAATTTCATGAAAAAATGCTTAGTGTAAATTAGGAATACCAGTGTCGATTATATTATATATATTATATATTATATTATTATATATTACGAAAATCACGTCTTGGCTCCTGAGTTGTGACATAAATAGCAAAGCTATAATAATGAATCACAGATCCATTAGATATTTTTGAATAAGAATGACGAATTTAATATATGTAAATAAAACAAGTGACAAATTTCAAGCTGAACAGTGATTCCCAGGAATATTGTGAGGCAATATCTATATAGTATGTGAGTTTAGTCAAGTATTATATCAAAATGTTTGCCATAAAATGTTGCTTTAGGTTTCTGAATAAACCAATTCCTATATGATTCCATTGTATTGTAAACATTACCTATTCATTAAGTTTACATTTCATCTAAAATCAATAAAATGTTACTAGTTGTTATGTTTTTCCTGTCTTTTGTATTATTCTGTTTTCATTGATATTCCTTTTATTTGTCCTTATTGGAAATGAGGCGTACCAGCTTTATAGCACAAGCCATAATAGATGATTGAAAAGCTAGTGAAGAGGTATATAATTCTTTCTCTTCTTCTTCTTAATAGTATTTGCCAAGCAATGGCAACAGTTACGTACTTAGATTGTATTTTTTATTAAGAAAAAAATATTACATTCATTTATTTACCTTTCTATTGTATTATAATTTCATAATATATAATAAATTTTTTTTTCTTCCAGGTAAATGTGGATTATGTGTTTCATAATGGTAAGTTTGAAGGAAATAATTTTTTTTTCAACTGATACAAATTAAATTTAATTGAACTATAGTGAATTTTAATCAGAAATAATTTCTTAATCGTACTTTTAAGTTCAGTATTTTCAATTCTTATTGAATGAAATACTTTTATTAATTAATGTGAAATTCTAAAGAAGAGAAGAAAAGTTTAATTAAAAATTCAGTTAAATGTATATTTCGATTTAAGGACTTTATTCTATTATTTACAGCTGTATTAAAGAAAATTGTTACTCATTACAAAAACTATCCATACGAAACAAGGTTTCCATTTATTGGATACTTGGCCACAGTGGTCATCCAGGGAATGATGAAGCGAATGAACTATCCAAGAGGGCCTCTTCTGATCCTTTTATGGGCCCAGAGCCGTTTTGTGGCGTAAGTCGGTCTACTGTAATGTCTGTGATCAAAGAAGATGCCACATCGACGTGTGGCTGTCTTCTTTTGGCTTAAGACAGGTCAATGCTTTGATGCAGCCATTTGCATATAAGGGCATCCTGAACTTCAACAGGAATAATTTACGGCTTGTTAATGATTTTCTGTCTGGTCACTTTGGACTGAACTATCTTCTGTGGAAAAGTAACCAAGTTCGTTCACCTTTGTGTCGCTTGTGCTTGGAAGATGACGAGACGACGACACACATTCTTTGTGAGTGTATCGTATTGTGTGATAGTAGAAGGTGTGTTTTTCATTCTGAGTTTCTGTGTTCAGATGATATTAGGCGGGCTTCTCCAATATCTGCACTGACCTTCATAAGGAGAGTCATACAGAGATTGAATTAATCTTATTCATGGATCTATGGTACAAAAGATCCATCAGGTGTCGCAGAGCCAATCTTTGGACCATATCTTCCCCCTTTTCTAATCTAAAGAAAATTGTTTTTAAAAAAATTAATGTTGTATTCAATTACTAAATTCAGAATCTTCAGAATTATAAGGGTTTTCATGAGAACGTTCAAAAGTCTCGCAAAATGTGCAATTGTGCAGTTTTGTAACACTCTCGTAAATAAAATTTCAAAAATTTTATGGAAACTTGTTTACAGAAACCTGTTAAATTTGCCAAATAATTTTGACTCGTAAACTTAAGCTGTGCAATTGTGCATTTTATAAACAACAATTTCTTCGAATAATCTGATCAATTTAGTCATTTAACTTTCTTTCGACACTTTTCTAAGACAATTTAAACTTTTTATAAGTACAAATGTATATAAACTAAACAATTTCTTGCAAGCTATCTTATTTATTTTTATTAATTGGAATTCTTGACGTTTGTTGAAAAGGGGCTTCATGAAACAAGTCGCGCAAGTTTGCCCAAATTCCACAAATGACAATTTTAAGAGTTCTCATGAAAACCCTTAATATTTTTACTGAAATAGGAGCTTCCACAAAATTCATAAATCTATCAAAAAAAAATTCGAAACAGTTCAATAGATTGACGAACACGTGCTATGCTTTCTTTATTAAACTACTTTACTATACTGAAAGAATTTTCGGTATAAATTCTATGATTTTCGACATTAATCTGATGAAAAATTCATTAAAATTCAACCAACGTCACGCTTCGTTGGATTAATGAAACCAGTTTCGTCAAAATTATTTTATAGAAAACTTCATCAAATTTATTTAACAGTGTAATTAATGCAGTACTATAACTTCATCGAAACAATAAAATAATTTCATAAAAATAATGAAATAACTTAAATATAAAGGGGTTTCTTAATAATTAGAAAATATTGTTGTCATAAGTCCAATAAAATATTCTGACGAAACCAGAATACCAACGAAGCAATTCCAATGAAATTCTTTCACAATATTCATGAAATTTTCATTGGATTTGTGAAATTCATTGGACTTATGAAGCAAAATTCTTTCGGTGTATAAATTCATCAAACCAAATATACAAAGAAAAAATGTTTTACCTTAATTTAAATTTTTCAATTAAACTTTTTAGTGAATTACATTTTTAAATAAAAGTTTGATTAACTCAATTAAACTTTTAATTTAATAAATTAATTGACTAAATTAAATTTCAATTGATTGTTATAACAGACGACGAGTTCCTCCATACAATTTGACATTAAAAATCAATTAAATCTGTGTAGAGTATGCAATATAATTTTAAGTTTATCTCATTTATTTGTATTAATGGAGTTTGAAAAGTTTTTGAATTGATGTATGCCATTTGATGATTTAAACCAATTTAAATTTCTTTGTGTATAATATATGGTTCGGAAATCTTCAATGTATCTAAGACAATATTGTTAAGCGTGAGTTAAATAACGCTGCCTTAAGCTTTGATTTTAATTTACAGTAACAATAGTACAAGTGTATACACATCATGCCACCTTTCTTAATAAAAAAATACAATACAATAAAAAAAAAAATAACCAAAAATGTCTTTCGGATTAACAATGTAAGCACTTTGGAGGTTCTGTATAAGTTTTATGGACACATAAATAAATAAGGCTTTCATACGAGTATACATATGTATAAATTTCTGTGCATAACAAAAGGCATAGAAAAATAACCTTAATGTCCTGGGGGACATGCGAACTACATACACAAATTCTCTTTGTTTGTATACAGAGTCAGTGTTGCCAGTATACGATTTTAGTAGCGAAATTTTTCGTATTTTTTTGGTTTAACTTTGTTCTATTTTAATTTTGAAGTGATTATATTGTCACTAATTTATAAACAATAAAAATCCTACTAATATTATAAATGTATAAATAATGAGGGTGGCGTTGGCTGAAGTAGTTAGCACGTTGACTACAAAACCGAAGGTCCTGGGTTCAATCCCTGTATCCGACAGTCATTAAATAACAACACCACGCATTTTTCTGATGTGCATTAGTGTCCCTTTGTGTCAGTTGTTGTAGGAAAGTTCAAGTGATGAAGGCATAGTCACTGGTCACTGAACTATACCGACTTCAGCAGATACTAATCCTAATGTAACATCAGAGCGCCCACCTTCGTTGAGTAGCAAAATCATCGGCAAAGTAAAATAATCAATAAAATAGCTACAAAACACAGCTTCAAAAAATTAATACACCTCATTGAACATCAGAGAGGCGCTACAACACTGCATTATTAAAAACGTGCGAAAAAGCAGAGTTGTAAAAGAATGAAGCTTTCCTCTATCTCCTCCTTCACCACCTGTCTTCTCTCTCACTATCCCTTTCCTAAAGAAGGTAACGCCTAGTAATAGTAGTAGGCATTAATTGCCTGAGTGTTACTTCTCTTTAAAAAAAAAAAAAAAAAAAATGTAAAAGCTTGTATCTTTTGGATGTTTATGTTATGTTAGGATGTTTATGTTTATGTTTTTTTTTACCTTAACGTGAAAACGGATTGATGAATTTAGATGAAATTTGGTAGACGAATAAAAGATGGTTCAGACTAAAACATTGAGTACCTTTAAAGGGTTACACATTTTTAATTTTTGTAATAGTTTAAATTTTGTAATGGAAATAGTTTTTCTATTTATGCACATAAAAACATATTGCAATTATTGTTTAGTTCTTTTTAAATAAAATTTGTTTAAAATTGTTATTAATTAGGAGACACGGCCAAAAAAAGTCTTAAAAATTTCAACGAGCTTTTTTTGCATTCTTATGTAAATCATTCTCAGCAGTGGCAACACTGTGCGAAACACTGACATAACTTCTTCTTTGCACATACTCTACTTCAGTTTCATTGAGTTTGGTTAGCAAGTTGTCAACGATGTATGTGCGTTCGATTTGGTTTACTATATGGATGTGTTCAGAAAATGTGTTTGTTTGCATAGTAGAGAAACTTCGATTCTATTAGGTTGATATTTTTTAAACTTTTAAATAAATAAAATCTTTAAGGTTGAGAAAAAGTGGTATTTATTCTCCTTTATTTCATATAAATGTCAAACTTTTAGTATACATATGTATGCATATGTATAAAGTTAACAGATTGTTTAACGAATACCCAATCACTTTTTTTAGCCTTAAGGTGAATTCTTTAAACAGCTGCTTTTATTTACTAAAAAAGTACTAGTTACATTTCTTTTCTAATATTTTTGAAGAGTGCACAGTTGCTGTTAAACAAAAGGAAAACTTCATAAATATTCATAAATTATAAGATGGGACATGAGTTGTTTGAAGTGTTTTTTTTTGTGAAAAAAAATTTGCATATACATTTTACATAACTTGTTGTTAGTTACAAAATAAAATTTATGTATAATACAATCTACATTGGAATTTTTCTAAGGTACACTCAAAATATTTCATAGGTAAAATAAACGAAAAATGTGGTTCATTTTACGAATATATTTGTTGTTTTTACGGTACGAAATGCTTCGTAAATAGTGGAAATAATATTTGTTTATTTTACGAAATACTTTTTGTCTGCAAATAACAAAATTTTGTATATTTACAGGGTTTTTTTTCGTAAATTTACGAAACACAATGTTTATATTACAAAATAAATTCGTGAATAATGAAAATCAATTTTGTGTTATATACGAAATTTTGTGTAAAATTAAAATCTTTAGAATATAAAAATCTGCAAAAAAATATATTTTACATTTGAAAGATAATTTTGTAGAATAATCTGTAATTCTTGGAACTAAAGGTTGCAATAATTATGAAAATAAAAATATAATTTGAGGGGAATTGTTACAGTCTGTGTATTCCTCATACATCACATACACATACATACATATTTTGCACTGAAACTCACGAATCAAACTGGGAACACAACTGGGACGAACAACGAATTTTTCGTTGCGGACTTTCGACATAGAAAATAAGACATTTGTTCATATGAAGATTATCACAACACCCCTGTCAAACGAAATTCGTCCTGCTTGACGAACTCTGCGATAGATTTATTTAGATGGATTTTCTCTTTCTTTGCACAAACAATAACCAATTATCACTTATAAGATCTGTTACTTATTCGTTGGACGAAATTTATCGTTCTTCCCAGTTGTGTTCCTATCGTAAGCCAAAAAGTAATTTTTCATTACAACAATTTTTATTTTAATTGAAATTTGTTTAAAAATTTTTTATATTTGTATACAATGACAAGAAAACAAATGGAGAAAACATTAAAAAATAAAACAAAACAACAGTTCTTCCAAATTTTTTTTCCTAAAATTTACGAAACTTTTGTAAATTTAAGAATAATTTTGTACTGCAAACAAAATGATAACAAAACAAAATTTATTTTATTCTACGAAATTTCCAATTTTATAAAAATGTTTTATTTCATACTAAATTCAATAAAATAAACGAAAGATATGGTACTATATACGAAAATAATTGTACGATATAATTTTTGTAACTTAACGAAATTCGTAAAATTACAAAATCTGTTTTCCTGCACAAGCCACAAATATTTTCGTAAAATGTACAAAATTTTCGTTTAATGCACAAAAAATAAATTACGAAAAAATAATTCGTATATTTAAGCATGGAATATTTTGAGTGTACTCTTTTGAATGAGTTAATTTTATTTATATAAAAAAGTTGTTGGACTTATATTATGTAAATATGAATTTATTTAAGTTTATTTTTTCTTTAGTTAAGATTAAAAATTTAATATTTTAAAGCTTAGTTCTTAAAATTTTTTGTGGTGCCCACTAGCCATAACTAGCTCAATACCTTCTTTTTTGTATTTTCAAATAAACAAACTACAGTTAAAATATTAAAGATAATTTTTAGCTTTTAAATTTTGTTTAATTATAATTATATAATTGGGGGATTCCAGCGGTAGACTTGAGTGTCATAGAGTGAGTCAGAGGGCCTAATTAAAAAAAATATTTGGATTTGGATAAAAGTTTTATTAATGAAATTTTAATAGAAAATTTGTTTCATAAACCTCTTATAAAACAGAAATATTTTTTGTGAATACGGCAGATAATGTTTAAGATTATTTTAATATAATTGGTTTTGCTTTTTTTCCAAGAAACATTTTAAAACATTATGACACTTTGATACTTAAGGCTACCGTTTGAATTCCTCAAATAAATATTAATTCTACTTTTATTTTGCTAATACGAGTACGTTTTCCACTATATAAGCAAATCAAAGGTTTAATCTCAATAATCTTAATCTTATTGTCTTTCTTTTGTTTTGCTTAAACTGACTACAATAGGACGATTTGAATAAAGAGATTAACCCCATGTTTGTGAAAGACGTTTGAGTTAGAAATCTTGGCGTTTTTGTAATAGATTAAAGGAAACTTGTACAACTTGTTTTTAATCTATTACAGAAACGCCAAGATTTTTAACTCAAACGTCTTACACAAACAGGGGGTAATTTTTACAGCTATGCTATTTATTCTGCCATACAGAGGTTAGGACGTGATTTTCGTAACGAAAATAACCGACACTGTTGCAGTTATAAGTTTATTTTTGTTTTGATTTCTTAAAACGAAAGAACTTGTTTGACTTTGTTTTTTTTTCGTTGTTTGAAGTGAATGAAACAAAAACAAAATAAAAACAATGAGAACGATTGCTCAATTTTGCTTTTGTTTTCGCACATGAGCACAAACCACAGAATACAGCCGATCGGGTGTAAGCCGGCTAACAGCCGTCACCGGCCACAAACAATACATTAATTTAATCGTACGCCGCTATAAAAGAAAATAATGGGATATAAATGCAAACGTTTTGAGATATTCGCGCCGAATTTGACGTCATCATATAATATAATTTTATTGCATTGTTATTTCACACATGAAATTTGTTTTATATAAATAAGTAGCATAGCTATAACCGGGAGGGTGTCCTAAGATTTTTCTCTTCTTTTTATTTTTAAATTAAGCTGTTTTAAACAATTGTTAAATTTAAATTTAAATTGTTTTGTGAAAGAAAGTTCTCCTTCTTCTAAATTAAAGCAACCAACTGTTATTGTGAAACAATGAAGCATTAAAAACTAATTCGATAACAGTAAATTACAATTTTTTGCAATTATTTTATTTCTTTATTATATGACGGTTTATCCAATAGAATTCAGTTGTTAATTTAACTGTAACTTAAAGTTGATTTTACAGCTTAATCAAAGCAAACGTCTGTTTGGCTTATCTGTTTACCAATTTTGATCTATAATTAATTGTCAATGTCAATTGCTTGTAAGAAATTAAATAAAAAGAATGAAACCAAAAACAGTTGAGCTAATAGCGCGTAGTAAACTTATGTTTAAATAAATTATATAAATTAACATTATTGAGTTCGCGAGGCCAATTAAATATGCTAACACTCATTTTCATACATTCAATATTTATATAAATTTATTTTATAAATTTTCTGACAAATACTTTAACCCTAAGAGATAAGCATATTATTATGTTATGAATAAAATCTTTTGTTATATCATCTTCAGTTTACAAATTTTTCTACCTCTACATCAATTGCACTTGCCTGCAGTACAGATTTTTTGCACATAATCTGCCGCTTTAACACTCTCTGTGTGCACCAAATTATAAATACTCATACTTAACCTTAATCAATTATACACTGTAGCTGTAATGTATGAGGACAAAAGCGTGTGTGGGAGTACTTAACCCACCATCAGCGCTCTTGAAATATATAATAATGTACAAGTTTAATAACAGTGATAAGTACTGTTGACAATACTGTGGCACAGAAAATTGTAAAAAATAATGAAAATTTAACAGCTTCATTGCAATATGGTTAGAATGAGTCTAAGCAGTAAAATTTTTTGTAATCAGGGTCCTATTCTACAGAATAGCTTTTCACTTTGCACTTATCAAATTGTTTCTTCAATTTGCAAAGAACATAAAGCTTCTTCAGAACTATACAATTTTATTAGTGATAAGTTGCAATTGATAAGTATCTTTTTAAATTTTATATTCTCTTTGCAATTTCCACATACGTTTTCATTTGCAAAGTGTAAAGTTAACATTGAAAAGTGAAATTTGTAAAGACTTTGGAAATAATTATGCTGTTTCGTTCCACAAAAGCAGTAAATTATATTTTTGCAAAGCAAATTTTGATTAGGTTTTCAAAAAATTTCAAGATAAACGATCGCTCTACAAATTCATATTGTTGTAACTAGTGAAGCCTTAAAAATTTTCGAGGCTTCGAAAATATGTTATATTAATAAAAAAGGGAAATCAAAGAGCTAAAATTTGTTATGTGTTTAAATTTATTGTTAATATACTGAAACATGTACAATACCTGTATTTGTGAAAGCTGTTTAATTATTTTAATTCTAGCAGCTCATGCCGCATTTCGCAGGCACATTTTATTCTGCAATCAAGCTCATTTTCAGTCGTATGTACTATGAATTGGGATCTGTCATATAAGGAGTAAATGTAGTATTTATTGTTATTGAAAAGGCTATGCTATGGTTTTTACAAGATGGCGCAACAAGCCGCATAGCTCGTGCTGTAAATATTTTGATTACAAACACATTCGGTAAACGAATAGTTTTGCATTATGAAACCATTATTTGGGCTCTAAGATTAAGCAATTATTGCTCGCTGAACTATTTCTTGTGGGACAATGTAAAGTCCTTGGTCTACAACAATGAGCTACAGATAACTTACATACTGTAAAAAATTATTTCTCACGTTATTACAGGCATAAGGGGATCATTTGTGTAAAAACTGTTCCTTGTCGAGGAGAAACCAGCAAACTACTCAATAATCAATTTCAATGTATTTTTAATACAAAAATATTTTACTGACTAAGCAAAATAATAATTTGGGATTATTAGTGCGTTGAGAAATATTAAAGTTAATAATAAGAATTCGCTAAAAAGACACAAGGTTGTCTAGTGTGGTTTACCATGTTTTTATATTTTTTTATTTTTATATTGCTGCCCAAAAAGTAAAACAATTACAAATTTAAATATGAAAAAATTATAAAAAAAAACATCTGTTCTACTCCACTGTGCTAACGTGCAGCTCGTGTACCCTTCAATAAAAATCATAAACTTTAAGTATGGTTATGGGGACTTTTATCAAAGAAGAATGTATGTATATGTTTATGCCTACGTTTGTAGTTGTAATAAGTCCCCAATCAAATTTTTATGTCCACTTCAAATCAACTGCAGAGAGTAAAAGGCAAAGAAACAAATAGATACATAAATGAATTTGTGAAAGATGGGGGGAATAAAAAAACTTTTTTTAATGAATGAAAATGACATGTAAATGATTACATGTATGTACATATGTATCCATATCTATATGTAACAGAAAGCCAGCGTGTGTATGAAAGCATACAAATGTAAAATGCTGTAGTAAAAACAGAAAGTGTAATTATATATATATATATATATATATAGTATATATATATATAATGATATATGGTTATTATGTGTTAATCATTACTCTCTTCATTTTATAGAAAAATCAATTTCAGCTCAAAAAATACTTTTTTGTGTGTGTATGAGTGTCAATTGACACATCTAAAATCAAATATGTGTGTGTATGTGATTGTCGAGGAGAAAATCAATAGTCTGTACAACATACAAATGTATGATTAAATATTTATGAACGAATATGTATGTATGTAGATGTATGTAATGGTTAAAATGAAAATTAAGTATATTTCTCAAATTTCTCTCTGTGTGTGTGTGTGTGTGTGTGTGTGTGTGTGCACATACGGCTGTATATGATTTCTGCTCTGTAATATTTTTGTGCTTATTTCGTTCAATTTATATATATATGTTTTGTTCTTTGATACTTTTCTCCTGGCATAACCACAAGCAGTAGGAAAGCCTCTTTCAACTGTTTACTACTTAAATAAGAAGAAAATGTGCACGTTTTTATTGACAGATGACATCCTCTATTCAATATGGCCAAATAATCAATGAAAAATTTGTTTACCACTTCAGAATGTTTATTTTTAGCTGATGTTTCGAAACTCCCTACTGTCTTTTAAAATACACATAGAGTATGTATGTGGTATGCATGATGTTTTCACTCTAACGACAAATGTAGCAGATATACAATACTGTTAGATAAATATTGAATTTAGATACAGAATTTTGCCCAGTTTGTCCTACATAATTATTTGTTAAAACTGCCATAAAATACTTTTATATTAATCCTCAACTTTCTTTTTTTTTATATCAGTAATAACAGAAAATTTTAATTAAATATTTTTTAATTTTCTAGAAGCAGATTCCAGAATCTTTTTCATATTAAAAATATATCTTAATAATTAACTTGCTAAATTTATGGTGAAAAAAAGGAATAAATTAATTTGTTTAACGTACCTTTTTACAATATATTGTTAAAAGATAACAGAGACTTTAACTGCAAGTTTTGTATGAAGAACTGTCTGTTAAAGTTCACGTTAACTCTTAACCATACATTGTGAAAAGGGACGTAAACCTGATAGCAATGCTCTTGCAAAACAAATTTAAATTTGCCTCAAAGTGCTATATTATATTTCCTATAATTCGTCATGTGAATTAAAATTAATCATACGCAATGGGTAACCCATTAATGACTACTTGACATATTCACCCTCATCGGGAATAAAAGCAAACATTTTGTTAACGTGAACAAAATATGGTGAACAAAATTAGACAATAGTATGCTGACAGAAAAACAACGCAAACATTGGCTGTCACAATTTTAAGGAAAGCGAACAAATTTCACGTGAAATTTTATTCCCAATAAAGGTGACTAACTTCACAAAAAGAAGACAGTTACACAAACAAAAATAGTGCTATAGACGTCTATTCCAAATTTTATATGTATCCTTCACCGACGTTGGTATGGAGTATAAGCATACGTTAATAAGTACATTCATATTTGTTTTGTGCAAGAAAACTGCTTCATTTATTTTTGCTCTATTGCAATTTGTAGTGACCTGTTTGTTTGTTTTTCGACAAAAAAAAATTTATTTTCGATATAAGTAAAATATTATTATGCACTTTATACTTAAGAGAATTTTTACATTATTAATATTTTCTATTTTTACAATAAATAAAGGGAAATTAATAAGAGAAGACCTTAATAGAGATCCGCACTCATCGATGGCAATTTGTGCATTTTATAAAATACTATAAAATATTATAAAATATAAATATTATAAAATAATAAGTATTATAAAATACACCTAAAACTGCTTTAATTAAGTATCCATAAAGATGTTAAAACAATTTTTTGTTTTAAAACATCTGCCAGCAACCTTAAATTATTAAGTACTTGCATATGTTTGTTACGAGAGCTAATATTTTGCAGCGCAATTTAAGAAAACAGATCCGTCGTTTTACGTGCAGCTCTTTTTGATGATTAAGTTTTGATTTTGTGTGAAAGAGAGAGGGGCATAGAGAGAAAAAGAGAGAGAGAGAGCTAGTAATGTATACATTTTCGTACCAGCTTTTCTCTTAGGTAGCAAAATACTAACTAGTGTAAGTAAATTTTTGGCACTTCTGAGGTGAATAAAATTTCACTAGCCCTGGGGGCTAGTAGAATTTTTGATACAACATATACATTTTCGAAAAGTAGCAAATAAAATACCATATGAAAGCTAAAACCACCGCAGTCGCTTCGAGCCGTCGTTCAATACATACATTTTTACGTCTCTTAAACGTAGTTGGATTGTGAAAACTGCATTGTTTATATTAATTTGCGAAAAATTTTGCATCATATTATACATACATAATATTATATAATTTTTTTTGCTACAAAAAAATGGTTTTATGTAAAAATGTCCTTTTAAAAAATTTTTGGTAGCCAGTTGCTTGTAGTCAACTTTTTTGCTTCACTGCCGCAGCAATTTTTTCATCAGCTTCTTTCTATACTAAAGCGAATTTGTCAAAATTTTACATTGTCAGAAACGATATTATTTGGCACAGCAGACAAATTTAATTTTTTCCCCACAGGCAAATATTTGTTTTAACATAGTACTTTTCTACCTTCTGTTTTGTAGTCAACGTGCTAACTACTTCAGCCAACGCCAGCCTTGCATAAAGATCTGTCTAATGTATATAGTAAGTCGATTTAATAAAAAAATAAACTTTATTTAGCTAGTCTTATCAACCACAAACAAATTTACAACTTTCCAGCCATGGAATTATGTATTTAATTTTTCTAATTTTCAATATCAATCTATTAGTTACTAAAATATAAAGTATATTCAACCTATAGAAAAAGAACATTACCGAGCAAAAAATTACTCATTACCATCAGAACTACTTGCCATATAATGACTTACTTTTCTGATTACCAAATTTCGTTACTCGCTTACAAATCACATTACCTAAAATTTAAAAAAATTATGTACAAGTTGCTAAATGAGGAGAATAATTTTTTTAGATTAAATAGATTACGTGAACAAGTTGCCAAATAAAAAAAGTAAGTACTTCTCAAGAATCGATTATTTTAGTCTCACGCCTTGTTAAAATCATTAAGTTGGTAATCCAGTAAGGAACAGCTTCCACCAGAAATGCTTAATTCCAAACCCGATTACCTTTTTTGAAATTTTTTGCTGGGTAGTTCTAAATAGTTATAAGCACTTTTATATGCTAAATAAAGAATGTTAAATTTTGCAACCCTGGAACGGATTTTTGGATTTAAGTAATTTTTAATGCCGATTTGTTACGCTGCCTAAAATATTTGTATTTAATAAAAAATATAATAATTCGTTTTAGCTAGTTACTGTTGTATACCAAACAAAAAAGTTTAAATTTTCCAGCCCTGGAAGCGAGTTTTTAATGTTTTTCTGGAGGCTTTGTAGAGCTGATATCACGTACAAACAAACTTACAGCACTTATTCGACTACGATATAAGTATGTATAAGGCCACATCATATACATGTCGTTACCTTAATATAGAAAGCCCCTAACATATATTTTATATATAATATATTATACAGATTCCCAAATATCATATCTGAAAGAAAATTATCGTGTGTGATTTTAAACACGTCTGCAGGAATATTATTAATTTTTTGAAAAAAAATTTTTACATGGATTTGTTTTACAGAACAGGGCCGACTATTTTTTGGATATCCGAGATTTTTTGCATTTTTCGATACATTAGATGTTAATCTATTGAAATATACAAAAAATTCGATTTCAAAAGTATAATGAGTTAGAGCATTTCTATGTTAAGGTTATGATATGTTCATCCTTATGATAAACCTATACATATCCTTGCCATTTTTGATGAAGTGTATAAAATAACTGTGTTATCATGAATATTCTAAAAATACCTGCTGTTTAAATTTAATTATATAACTCACCTTTGAAATTGCTTTCATCTTAAAGGAATGTTTTTGTTAAGTTCTATTTAAACTTTCTAATCTTCTTAAAAGCCAGCTTTTCAAATACTTTACAAAGAACTTTCACAATTGCTAAATATTTTCACAAAATTTAATCTAAGCATCTTGAAGTTTATCACTGGCATAACAATTTTCTTTCGTATTTGTTGCTTTTTCGGTAGCAATAGAAAAAGTTTAGAAAAAGTCTTTAAAATCAAATATGAAGATATCACAGCTCCATAGAAATTTCCACATTAACAAAAGCGGGTTAAGCGTATTTTAAATCTTTTATACTGGCATTCAAATATACAAAGTTTGGTTGTAATGCGATGTGGGTTTTTTTTTTTTGGAAAATAAAACTTTAAGCAAAGATTTCATTTCATTTAACTTCAAACGTTCCACTTTAAAAGATTAAGTTTAAGTATATTTGGTGCCATTGCATTGCATTCGGTTTCTGTTGGTTTACCTCAATCATTTTCATTTTGTCTTTATTGTGTGTTTTAAAACAATTTCACTCTCTTGAATAAGTCATTTTCACATTCCAGTGAAAATAGAAGAAAAGAACTTTTTGAAAATTTTCTGGTTAGATAAATTTTAAATATGTAGTAAATTAAAAATTTAGTTTTAGTTGAGAATCTTGCAAATGATACGAAATGAAAATTGTTGTTCTTATCTGTTTGACTTTTACTGGCATGCCAGTTTTAGTTTTACTCTTTTTTTGTAGTTGCAGTGAAGAATATATATATATATATATATATATATATATATATATATATATATATATATTATCCTTCTGACAAAATTGTTTGTCATGAACAGAAAAACATGCTACAGACGGATACGATAGTTTTATACATAAATACATACATATATGCAAATACATGTGAATTAAATGTGATGTAAGGGTGATGCTGAAAATCCCTTTTATTGTAATATTATGGAAATACTAAGAGCAATGTTAATCGTTTGGAAGATACGCTTTGCTAAGCATTAGAAAATTTTCAAGAAAAACAAAGCCAGTATTTGAATTTTAAATTTTATTTAAAAAAATTAGATTTATGTGTACATAAGTATAAAAGATCATAACAATTAGCTTTACTTAAGTTATAAAACTTTCACAGTATATAAGCTATTTTATTCAAGGAAACATGCATGGTTTTGACATTAGCGTGTCATTCGCCCCTGTTCTATGAACCGAATCCCAAAAAAAAAAATTTAATAATGGTCCTGCAGACGTAGTTAAAATCATACAGGATAATTTTCTCTCAGATATGATATTTGAGAGTCTATATAATAATAAAATTAAAAAAATCGTAAAAAAAATTTCTATTGTTGGAGTCAGTTTTCTAAAATCGTGCGATTTCAAATTGATCGGTTTTCAGATTCATGGGTTTGTACGGGAATTTGAATTAATTGCTTCTTACTTGAATTAAAAAATCTAAACGATGATTTTAAATCTCTTTGGATGTTAGATGAAGATTCAGAAAACCATTAAAGTATTAAGAAGGCATAAAAATGACAAACTTTTTGAACTACTTATTTATTTTTTATTTTTTTCCTCAGTATGTTTGGTTAATGAAGCAGTTAGAAGACATGTTTTTACGAAACATTTTATGCAAACTTTCTACATAAATTATTTGATTTTTTGTCTAATAAAATTAGACTGGAATTTTTTTTTGTTGTATGCCTTAATTACACCAAACAAAAAAGTTTATGTTGTAAATCTTCCATTTCCTTCTCTACAAATGCGATAATGACTGCTGCTTTGTACATTAAAGTAAGAGGACTTTATTTAAATTTGATGTGTATACATTTGTGCTGCCTGGCTCGACATACACACTCCTATAATTAAGTTGTATTGTTTGAGGACCTCAATAAATTAGAATAGCACAATAAAAATAAGACTTAATAAATGACAGACAATAAATAAAAAAATGCATATAAAAATAATTAGGCACTTAAAAGACATATAAAGACTTTGGTATAAGGCATAGAAAATGTTTTGCGGAATTAAACAGAGTAAATATTTAAAAGAAGACTTAGTGAATCTGCATTAGAATAATAAATAGTAATTGTGAAATAATGCAAAATATATTTAAGCAAATACATACTTTGTTTGTAAAAGGAAACACTTACACACATGCATAAATAATTTGAAAGAAGTAAGAATTAAAAACTGCTAGTAGACTTTTGAACGTTTAGTTATCTACAAAGGACAATGGTTATTTTTCACACAAATTAACAATTGAACAAGAAGCAAATACAATTTTTTAATCAATCAGAGTTCGAGGCGATCAAAATATAATCAGCCGTCTCAACAAAATCCTCATCAATCACTTACAACAACACGCACGTACAGCAGAGCACTGCACAAACATATTTGAAATGTAAATACCCTGGTATATATTGCACTATACCAGACGTAAATGCTGTCCTATAATAAGCGAAGCATAAAGTATTTGCTTCCTTACTTCGATACCTACAACAAGTTAAACAAATGCCTTGCAACCAGTATCTGTCAGTGTTTGTTTTTCATTTGTCTTGCAAGTTCTTTCAAATGGCTTTATGCAGGGCTCTAATGTGTAGCAGAAATAATACGACTGCTGGCATACAACTATATGATTGATGACCTTATTTGATCGTCTGCTGGATACTTTATACAGAATACCAAAAATATGTTGACAGTTATCGATAACTGGCAATGATTCTTCTATAATTTGTCATCTTTTTAATTAAAATATTCTCTAATTTTATTAAGCTTAAGGTCTCTTGATTTTATATTAAAATTTTAAATAATGTATGCTAACTTCATGCCAATTTTTGCTTATACATAGGGCCGGTAGTATGTTGTATTGACAACGCCAAATAGAATAATAAAGAATACATATTTATTTGGTGTGAAAGGCCATAAAAAAATATTTTGTTTAAGTACCTTTTTACAATGTATGGTTAACGGCAAGTTTTGTATGAAGAACTTTCAGTTAAAGTTCACGTTAACTCTTAACCATACATTGTGAAAAGGTACGTTAGTAACAAAACAAATTTTGTAGTGTATCAAACCAAATTTTGTTTTCATTAATAAGATTTTAAATATTTATTTTTATTTTATTTTTAGTTTTTACCAGTACAACTGATGTATGGGAGCATGGAACTGGTAATTTTGTGGCTACAGTGAAATCAACGTTCAAGGAATAGCCCAGCGAAAAAAAAAATTGGATGTAGTTATTCAGGAACTACTTTTTCTCTACTGCCAAATTATCAATATGTGTGTTTTTTCTTTCTTTTCAGGAATCGATTATTAACAACAGCCAGATAATTAGTTAAGAAGTTATTTCACTTATCATTTGTAATTTTTGCATATATGTATGTACATATATATTGTTTTTTTTTTTAAGAAAATTAAATTAATGTTATGAAGGATTCGATTTTTATTTATAAACATAACTTTATTTAAAAGAAATTTACGAAAAATACGAAAAATCAAATTTACTCAAAACATGTGCATTACTTAGGGTGGACTGAATATGGAGCAAAAAAGAGAACTTCTTACAATGACAAATCCTGTGTAAAAATCATTAGAAATTATCCAAATGTGCGCTACTTCCGGAACACAAGTTCAGGATATTATTGACTTCCTTGGAATATATTTTTTTACTGATGGTGTTTGTGTACATTTCATCTATCATTTATGTAAGCACTATTAGATATTTTCCTGTTATATTTGTTTTGGAAAAAAATTATTGCCTGCTCTTGCACATGTTTAATATGAGCATTTGATGGATAATTCGAGCAGCTAATCTATTCTGGTAAAGAGAATTGCAATATTAATAGCACATAACAATTTTAGGTTGTCACCGTTTGTACCTTAAGCAACGGCAATATTTTTGTTTGCTAACGTCCTTTAGAATGATTAACATTTTAGTCCTAAGATGCACGAATTAAGACAAACCACATGCATGATGTGTTCAAAATTTTGCCCTTTATCTAATACAAATTTGAGCTGAACGTATAATATTAATTTTGAAGCACAGCACGAATTGCAAACAAATTGCCAGCAGTGCAAAAGAAAACAATAGAAAATGTATGTATTTTACTTTGGTTAAGTGGTATAGACATGTTTTGCCGAAATATGTGCTCTTGCAGGACACACAACTTAATTAAAATTGTCTTATTGTTATTACATGTCAATTGTGCTTGAAGAAACAACCAAAAATATGAAAGTGACTTTATTACTTTTTCATGATTGCTTTTTTATATTTCTATTCTTATTATTCTTGGAAATTGATACACGTTCTATGTAGCTGCTGTCTAAATATGTATGATATTTCATCGGAATGTCGTTGTAAAAATAAAATCAGATTGTCTCGCTGTTGTTTGTTCACGTCTCAGGATAAAACTAAAAAGAATAAATTCAATAAATTTGTGATAAGTTTTCATCTCTTCATTCTTTGATGAGGGCACAGATATATTATTAGCTCAAAAGCGACATTTTTACTGAACAGGCCAAGGCGGTTGTCGCTTCGAATAAATCTTGCATCGATCCTGTGAAAAGCGTAAGAAACACAGCATATCGTTGACTTTGAAAAATCGACTGCGATGAAAGGATTTTTTTCCATTTACTTTTTTGCATACAAATTGGACGATGTGTAGTAATTTAATTTTCGCTTGAAAAATGAACGATGTCCGTTGAATTTTTTTCATAAAAAGTTTTATTGTACGAAAAATGGATGATGTATGGTACATTAAATTTTTTGCACGAAAAATAGACGACGTATCTATTCCACTTAAGTTTTTGCATACGTAATGGACGAATTATAGTCCATTATATTTTTTTATAAAAAAAAATTAAAAAAAGACCAGTAATGGTCCATTAAATTTTTATTGTATAATCCTATTAATTTTTTGCATGTAAAATAGACGATGTATAGCCTATTTAATTTTTTGCATACGAAATGGACGATATAGTCCATTAAATTTTTTCATAAAAAATTTTGAAATGGACGATGTATATGTATATAGTCTACTAAATTTTTTTCAAAAAATATTTTATTACATGAAAAATGGATGATATATAGTCCATTAAATTTTTTTCACGCAAAATAGACGACGTATATAGTGCATTTTGTTTTTTGCATACGTAATGGACGCATTATAGTCCATTACATTTTTTTATAAAAAAGTTAAAAAATGGACGACGTACGGTCCATTCAATTTTGTATGTATAGTCCATTTAATATTTTGCATGAAAAATAGACGATGTATAGTATATTAAATTTTTTGTATACGAAATGGACGAATTATAGTCCATTTAATTTTTTCATAAAAAAATTAAAAAATGGAAGATGTCTGGTCCATTAAATTTTGTATGCATAGTCCATTTAATTTTTTGCATACGAAATGGACGAATTATAGTCAATTTAATTTTTTATAAAAAATTTAAAAATGGACGATGTATAGTCCATTAAATTTTGTATATATAGTCAGTCCATTTAATTTTTTGCATGAAAAATAGACGATGTATATTCTATATAATCTTTTGCATACGAAACGGACGATTTATAGTCGATTAAATTTTTTCATAAAAAATTGAAAAAAATACGATGTATAGTCCATTAAATTTTTTTGCATGAAAAATGGATGATGTATAGTCTATTAAATTTTATGCATGAAAACAAGACGACGTATATAGTCCACTTAATTTTTTACATACGAAATGGACGAATTATAGTCAATTTAATTTTTTATAAAAAAATTTAAAAATGGACGATGTATAGTCCATTAAATTTTGTATATATAGTCAGTCCATTTAATTTTTTTTCATAAAAAATAGACA